>CM053149.1:69312105-70562105 GCA_028571685.1 Heterohyrax brucei | reverse complement strand
CTCAAGCACTAGGATTCTTTCTAAAACAACTAGGAGTTTGAGAAACACGTAATGCTACCAGGTCACCTGCACCATTTGCTAGTCTTGTGCTAGCTATGAATTAAGGAGCCCTGGTTGGATCCAACTTGACGGCACTGGGCACTGGGCTGGCAGGCACAGTGATTAAGCTGTATGCTGCTAAACAAAGGTTGGCAGTTCAAAGTCACCAGCCACTCCTTAGGAGAAATATGTGGCAGTCTGCTGCTTCTGTAAAGATTCACAGCCTTGGAAACCCTATGGGGCAGTTCCACTGTGTCCTACAGGGACACTCTGGGTCAGAATCAACTTGATGAGGCAGTGGTGTGATTCTTTTGTTGTTTTTTAAATAGTGCAAATGGTAACTGCTAAGCTGTTAACCAGAAGGTTGGTGATGGAACTCACTCAACAGCTTTACAGGAGAAACACCTGGTATCTGCTTCACAAGGCTTACAGTCTAGAAGTTCCCGTGGTCAGCTGTACTCTGTCACCTGGGTACAGTCTAAAAGTCCCCGTGGTCAGCTCTACTCTCTCACCTGGGTACAGTCTAGGAATCCCTGTAGGTCAGCTCTACTCTGTCACCTGGGTGGAGTCTAGGAGTCCGCGTGGTCAGCTCTACTCTGTCACCTGGGTAGAGTCTAGCAGTCCCCGTGGTCAGCTCTACTCTGAAACCTGGGTACAGTCTAGAAGTCTCCGTGGTCAGCTCTGCTCTGTCACCTGGGTACAGTCTAGGAATCCCTGTGGTCAGCTCTACTCTGTCACCTGGGGTCCCCGTGAGTTGAAATGGACCAGCTGGCAGCTAACAACAAGAGGTGATGGCATGTGACAAGAAGGAGTGGCAGTTGTAATTGTCGATGGTAAAGGCAGCCCACCCCTGCTGCTGGTGCCACATGCCACCCTGGTTCCCAGTGCCTGAGTTCTGCTGAGTTTGTGAACAGAAGCCATGTCAGCTTTGACTGGCCACTCCCTCCTTGTTTCTGTCCACCAACACAGCGAGGTGAGGGGTGCTGTCACCAAGTTTCCGTGCTCTTCTTTGGCCCCTGCCAGGAAAACGGGGGGAGGGGGAGCTGGCCTCGTGCCCCTAATGGATGCTAACTGCCGGATGAGAAGGGGCACTTTGTCATCCCCTTCCCACCTACTAGAAACCCTGGCGGTGTAGCGGTGAAAAGCTACACCTGCTAACCAAAAGGTTGGCAGTTCAGATCTACCAGGTGCTCCTTGGAAAC
Source organism: Heterohyrax brucei (assembly GCA_028571685.1). Taxonomy (NCBI): domain Eukaryota; kingdom Metazoa; phylum Chordata; class Mammalia; order Hyracoidea; family Procaviidae; genus Heterohyrax; species Heterohyrax brucei. Next base: position 70,560,864 of record CM053149.1, on the reverse strand, counting down.
CCTGTAGGGCAGTTGTACTCTGTCCTGTAGGGTCACTGTGAGTCAGAATTGATTCGATGGTCATGGGTGTGGATTTTTGTTCCCACCTAGCAGGGTAGCCAAACATCCTCCTCCAGCTAGTTCCCCATCTTCCCAAAACATCACAGCCAAAGGCAGGATTTTCAGACCCGGTCAGCTGTCTTGAACAAAAGGTAACGAGTGACGGATCACACAACTGATCCAGGTAGTTTGGCCTTTCCCCCTAAAAATTCTAACTGAAACATTTTGCTAGTATAACCTGAACCATGTACCAGTATTTGGTATCACAGTTCATTCTTTCAGCTATTTTATACATTCTTTTTTTAAGAAGAATATTCTGGCATAAAAATACTGTATTTTACAAACAAAATATGTATTTTTTTACACCCACCTATAGTCATGTGAAATTATTTTCAACTGTATTTATGTTGGAAAGGGCTTGAAGGCTTTTCCTCAGAGAAACAACCTTGTGAGTATGAGATGTGTGTCACATCTAGGCGTCTGCTATGTAGGTAAATACTGTACTAGGGTTGGCGAGGGCCTGACACTGGACTAGAAGAACGCAGGTGAGTCCTCGGAGGTCAGCTTGTGCTTTCTGTCTGGTCTGCTACCCTCTCCTCTGTGTGTGTGTGTGTGTGTATGTGTACTGACAAAATAACATCTTTCACATGCCATTGTTTGCAAGATTATGTTTTAGATTTATTTCCTTCGATCAAGCCCCAAGGAAAATGAGACAGACACAGAGACTTGAGGTTCTTCTTACTAACAAAGAAACAAAGAAATTTTCTTGGGTGCTGCAGACAGCAGGTTGAGGACAGTTTCCCATGACCACCGATTGGTGCTTTTGAGATTAACGGTTACACTGCACAAGAGAGAACAGGAAGCTTTTGAAGTCGTAATGTCTTAAGGGGACATATTAGAAATAATCTAGCAAGAACAGATTTCTTTCAGTTGTAAAATGCTTTGTAGAATGGCTATAAGATATGGAACCTGTGTAAATCTACCTGTCATGGAAGGAATTCTGTTCCTCCCAAAATACGTGTCAACTTGGCTAGGCTGTGATTCCCACTATTGTGTGATGGTCCATCATTTTGCCATCCAATATGATTTTCATACAGGTTGTAAATCCTCACTCTGTGGTGTTAATAGGGAACCCTGGTGGCATAGTTGTTAAGAGCTACGACTGCTAACCAAAAGGTCAGCGGTTCAAATCTGCCACACTCCTTGGAAGCTATATGGGGCAGTTCTACTCCATCATACAAGGTCACTATGAGTTGGAATTGACTCAACAGCACTGGGTATAGTGTAGTATATGTACTATGATGTTAGTGAGGCAGGATTAAAGGCAGTCATGTTAACAAGGCAGAACTCAGTCTGCAGCGTTAGGTTGTGTCTTAATCCAGTCTCTTCTGAGTTGTAAAAGAGAAGCGAGCAGAGAGACATGGGAGACCTCATGCCACCAAGAAAAAAGAGCCAGAAGAGCACATCCTTTGGACCCGAGGTGCCCGTGCTGAGAAGTTCCTCTCTCGGGACAAGGACCTTCTTCCAGAGCCAGCAGAGAGAGAAAGTCTTCCTCTGGAGCTGGCAGCCTGAATTCAGGCTTCTAGCCACCAAGACTGTGAGAGAATCAGTTTCTCCTTACATCAATTTGTAATGTTTTTTTATAACAGCACTAGATGACTGTTACTCAAGAGTGTATGTCCAACCGGTAGCTTGCCTTCTCCATCTTTATCTAAGACCTTCTTCTCTTTTTTTTTGTTGCTATTTATTTATTTTTATTCTTTGTGTGCGTGTGTGTGTGTGTGATTAAGTGAAAGTGTACAATCCAAATCAGTTTTGTGTGCCCACCTAACTGTAGCTCCTTCTGCTCTCCCCACTGGATGAGAGCACGCTCCTGTTTTCCATTCCATACTTCCAGTATCTCCTTAACAAGCATCTGTCCCCTCCTCTCCACTTTCTTCTCTCCCATCTAGAACATGACAACAACCAGTAGGACAGCCTCCTATAAATGCATAGAACCATAAAATATGCACACCATATGATCACACTGTGCCCCTGAGTCCAATCCGTTCTTGTCTGAAGAGGTGACCTCAGTACTGGTTTCCGTTCAGGGACAGTGGCAGGTCTAGGGGCCACTTTCCCAGGGAGCGTTCAGGCTGTTGGACCATCAGTTCAGGTCTTTCAGTAGAGTTCTTGGGCTGCACATCTCTTTTTCTCATGATGGCTCAGGGGCTGTACTCTGTGTCCCTCATGAGGGCTGTAAGACCTTCTAATGGTTACAGCACTAGACTTTGGGCTTCGCCCAGCATGTAAAGACCACTGCTCTTAGCTATTGTTTGTAAAATGGTCCAGAGATGGAGGCAGGTTGCAGGGATGCAGGGAGTTTTTCATCTTGGCTCTGTTGACCTTGTTTCTGTGACCTTGAAGATGTTACCCAATTTCTCATTCTCTGAGAAATCAGAAGCTGTGCTTCACAGGAGTGTTTTGAAGAGTTAATAATTGTAAATTACATTGATAAATGAAGTCTGAGGTAAATGATGAGGCATATCACGGATGTTTATTTGAGAATTTAATCATAGCTGGTCACTGTCTCACAGCCTGATGCAGTTTTCTCCGGACGACTTCTTTCCCTCATTCTGCATGAAGCTTCATGCCAGGTTTCTAAAATCCTTATTTACCCCAAGTTAAAGACTTTGTGAAGAATGTAAACCAGTGTACTTGATGGTTGCTCTGAAGGTTAAAAACATGTTTACTCTGAGGACTGATTTCAGTAAATGCTTTAATACCAGATGTTTTCCCACTTGGTGAGGGCAGGTCCCGAATGCCCAGGTTGTCACCATGGAAGCATTTCTTTCCAGATACTCAGTCTTGTCACCGCAGACCTCCATGGTTCCTCAGTCTTCTGGAGCCCAAACCCCATAAGCTGCCCGAATCTCATGAGTCAACAGATGTTTTCAAGCTCCATTTGACTTTGCATTTCTCTCCAATTTTATCTTTGCTCAAGCCAGGGAAACTCATAGCTCTGTGTGTGTGTGTGATACCTGTGGCCACCCAGTGCACTTCCAGGATCCTTCCCTCCTCTCCTTTGCCCGCCAAGACCTTCCTATGGTGTAGTGCGCACCTCCAGGCTTCTCTGACCTCCCCGCTGTGGATGGCTCTCCCTCTTTCTAGCCTCACTCCTTCCTCCTTCCATCCTTCTCCCCTCTTTGTTTTGTCTCCAGAACTGGATGTTAAGATCCACAACGAGTGCTACTCTATGTCTGCATCTCTGTCATCATTTGGGCGTTATGTGGTAATCTCATGTGGCTGGCCCAAATGTTCTCATTGGCTAGACAGACTCATAGCGACCTATAGGACAGAGTAAAACCACCTCGTAGGTTTCCAAGGAGTGGCTGGCAGATTTGAACTCTTGCCCTTTTGGTTAGCAGTTGGGCCCTTAACTACTGTGCCATCAGGATATACGTTTTAATGGGTAACTCTCTTTGAATTAACGGGTGCATGTAAAATTTGAAGTGATCACTGAAAATGAGGCCATAAAATTACACGTGCTTATGAGTAGCATGAATTTCTTCTTTAGTATAAGTGTCTACACAGGTAGAAATGCAAAACTGCTAATGCAATGTGATTGTTAATGCCAGTTCCATTTTAAAAGGCAGAAACACAATATTTATAATTCAACATGCAATTTGTTTTTCCCTGAAAGGGTTAGTTCTTATGTTGGCAGACAGTGGTATGCTTAAACCTGAAATTCTCTTAAATTCTTTGCTTATGGATGCAAGTATTTCTTCACCAATTTACCGTTTCTTAAATATGCCATGTCACTCGTTTGTGTGCCTCACATTCACTGAACACTGTAGCAAACCACAAGTAAACAAGTCGGCAAGTTGACTGTGCTCCAGGTAATAAGCGGGGGGCTAAGATATCATGGGGGTCTCTGGGCAGGGGAAAACATGAGCACACTCAACTGCTGAGCAGCATGGAGGGCCAGTCCCCCCTAGAGGTGCCTTGGAAGAAAGACCTGGTGATCCACTTCTGAAAACTCAGACACTGAAAACTGTATGGACATACATGGGATTGCCATGAGTCAGAGTCCACGACCACTGATCTCTTTTTTTTTTTTTTGGTATTTACACCACCGTGAGACGGGGGAAGAGCCTTCCAGAGAAAAAGACCAACAAGCATCAAGCCCCGAAAGGTGAAGGGAGATGGAGGAATGAAAGGATGTGAGAGTGTAGGGTTGGGGGGCAGCCAGGGGCCAGGTCAAACAAGGCCCGAGCCTGCTGACACTGGTTGCCATTAAGTTGATTCTGACTCCTAGCGACCCTACAGGATAGAGTAGAAGCCTCCATAGGGTCTCCATGGAGTACCCAGTAGATCAGAACGGCTCACCTTGTGGTTAGCTCAGCTCAACACAGCTCTTAACCACTAGTGAGCCTCAAAAAGAGTTCGGGTTTCATTTAAAGGGTAACGGAAAACCTTTGAAAGTTGCAAGACAGGTCAACTATATGATCTGATGACATTTTCAAAAAGATCTCTCAGCCTATTGTGGGAAGAAGGGTCAAGAGCCACAGGACAAAGGCCATTTATGAAGTTAATGGTGTAGTGGTTTGAGTCAGTGAGATGGAGAGAAGCATAGGGCTCTGAGATCAATTTGGAGATGGAACCTATAAACATGTGATGGGGGCTGAGGAGAAGTTAGGGAGGACCCTATAGGACATATGATAGACGGCCTGTGGGGGTGAGAGAAGAGACGGGTCAAGGGTGAGTCTCGTGACTTTTTCTCTGTGTGCTTGCTCCTCCTCTGGGTTATTTCTGCTTTTACTAAAAATAAGTCCTTCAAATCTGGAAGAGAGGATAACAAAAGGAAAACAGAAAAAACACAGTCATGGCTTTAGAAAACAGTGTGAAGCTCTTGCTTAGAATTCTGAACACTTAGTCTTTCAGTGACTTTTGGCCAAAAGCAATAAAATTATAATGTGCACATTGGGTGCGGAGCTGGCCAGATCATGGGCTCATTTAGATAAGTATATTGAAAAATGTTTCTGCCTCTTGAACCACTTCTGATCGTAATGTAAGTTCTATGAGTCCAGCTAATTTTATATGCATCGAAAGTGGTACAACTGCATGGTAGAGATGAATTTTTCATTGACTGGCAGACTGTAACTGCTCTAAGTGTAATTACACATTTTTCATTTAAGATCAATTTTACAAAATGACCTCAGGCTGCCTCCTTAATGATTGGGTGTGGCTCATTTATTGGGGTTTGCGTGTGTTCCTGTCGGTGGTGTTCTTGTCTGGCTTTCATTTAGAAGCAGGCCCCATGTAGACATGGGGAGATTGTCTCTGGTTTTCTGATTTATTTCCCTCCCGCTCACCCCCTGAGCCCCCTTTTGTGTCTAGCACAGACAGCACCATAGAAAAGCCCATGGTAACCTATTCTTAAAACAGCTCTGTAGACAAATGAGGATATTTTCCAGTTAATTCTAGGGAAGCTGCCCCGCCCCTCCCAGAACACAATTAAATCGGGTCTCTCTCACTAGGAGCGGCATGCGTAATTAATGGATTAAAGCATAATCAGGTCCCAGGCTTTTGGAAATTTATAGTTGATGTGCAGAGGTTAATTTGGGGGTTTTTGTTGTTAAAGGAGACGATCCTATGAAACCATCTGCTCTGCCCAGGTTCAAACACCATGAAGACCCTCACGCAGGTGTGTGGTGGTCAGGAAGTGCCGTGTGCCTTTGTGTGGAGGGGCATGCACTGTATCTGTGTTTGTTTGGACACACGTCTCTTCAGCAGCTTGTCTCCCCTGAGTGAAGGGGCTGGGCTTCGTGGAGAGGCTGGGATCACTAACAAACAGGCAGCTCCCGAGCTTGGGCTCTTGTCCCGGGGGCCATGGTAAATAGCTTAGCAGTTGGGGCTTTGTGCTGACAGCTGTGCCCTGAGTCAGGCCACGTGGAGAGGTGGTCAGCAGGGTTGCCAGTGGGAGCTCTGTGTGGCTTCTGACCCCATGGTCTCTATCTCCTTTCAGTAGAGACAACCTGTGTCTCAATCGACAGCCGCCGTTGACAAGATACCAGAAAGTGGGTGGCTTTGACGAGCAGAGAGTTGTTGTCTCCCAATTCTGGAGGCTCGAAGTCCAGATCAGCTGTGTCTGTTCCTTCTGAGGGTCCTGAGAGAGGACCTGCTGTGTGCTTCTCTCCTGGCATCTAGCGGCTGCCAGCGATCCTTGGCATGCCTCTGCTGATTGTGAACATACCCTCACATGGTACCTTGCCCTCTGTCAACCTGTCTGCATCTGCTCTCTCCTTTTGAAGATCCCAGTCGGAAGGGATTCAAATTAGGACCCAGCCTATTCTTATGTGTCTTAAATGATGATATCATGAAAGAAAATCACCTTCATAGTATAAACCGAAAAAGCCGGCCACTGCCATCAAGTCGATTCTGACTCATAGTGACCCTACAGGACGGAGTAGAACTGCTCTGTCGAGCTTCCACGGAGCACCTGGCGGACAGTAACTCTGCTCTTCAAAGCCACCCACGCTCTGGTGTCTTATCATGGTGGCTGTAGAAGACGAAGGTGCAGGCTGTCTTTGCTAAAAAGAGATAGAGACCATGGGGTCAGAGGCCACACAGAGCTTCTGCCGACAGCCCCGCTGACTACCTCTCTGCACTGCCCAACTCAGAGCACAGCCGTCGGTGCAGAGCCCCAGCTGCTGACCTTTTGGTTGACAGATGTAGCCCTTGACCACTATGCCGCCAGGGTTTCCGCCTCTGGTACTTGCCTTGGTTTACTGCTAAACAGGGAATACTGCTTGTGAGAAGAAAGCTCACACCCCATCCTCAGTGTAGGCTGGGCATCAGCGAACTTCTGTACAAGACCAGAGAGAGTAAATAAGTTAGGCTTTGTGAGCAATACAGCCCCTGTCACAGCTACTCACGTCTGCTATTGATGTGAGGGAAATAGCAACAGACAACATGGAAACAAATGAGTGTGTGTGTTCCAATAAGACTTTATTTAGGAAAACAAAAATGGTGACAAGATTCAACCCATGTTTTGCAATTAGCTGAGCCCAGGTTTAGGCAGTAACTCAGATTACAGAGAAGCCCTGACGGTGTGGGATCAGGGTCAGCAGTTCAAATCTACCAGCTGCTCCCCTGAGACCCCGTGGGGCAGTTCTACTCTGACACTCCTGGGGTGGCCATGAGTTAAGACCACCAGATGGCAACTGGTTTTGTGGCTGCAGTGGCAGTTCTGCAGGAGAGGCGGGAAGAACAGCCTTGATGCCTGTGTCAGAGCTGTGGTTGTGGTTGGGTGCCACTGAGTCTGTTCTGGCTCACGGTGACTGTGCACAACAGAACGAAACTTGGCCTGGTCTTGTGACATCCTCACACATGTGTGTAGCCCCTTGTGGCAGCCACTGTATCAAGGCATCTTACTGAGGGTCTTCGTCCTTTTCACTGACCGTCTACCAAGCACGATGACCTTCTCCAGGGACCGGCCTCTCCTAATGAAATGTCAAAAATCGAGGAGACCAAGTCCGGCCATCCTTGCTTCCGAGGAGCACTCTGGCTGTGCTTCTCCCACGGTAGGTGTGATCATTTGTCTGAGAGTTCGTGGTATAGTCAGCATTGTCAACCGTAATTCAAAGCCGTGGATTCCCCTTCAGTCTTCTTATTCACCGTCCAGCTGTCGTGTGTGTGAGGCAAGTAGAAACACCATGGCTTGGGTGAGGTGCTCCTTAGTGACAGCTTGGCTTTTCGGCACTTTAAAGTGGTCTTTTGCAGCAGATTTGCTCATTGCAGTGTGTTGTTTGTGGGCCTAGAACATGAGAGGGGGATGCTTGGTGGATGCATCTGAGGAGGTTAAATCCCCTCCTGCTCCTGAGCCCTTCCACCACAGACAGCAGTGTCCTCACCTGTGGCAGATCCTCACGAGAGGATGCTGGTTCTCAAGACCTGCCCCTTCAGTCCCTCATGGCCTTCAAGTTACTGAACAAAGGAGGGCCTTGGCACAACCTTGGAGTCCTGGTGGCCCAGTGGTTAAGATCACGGCTGCTAACCAAAAGTTGCATACCCACCAGGTGCTCCTTGTAAACCCTATGGGGCTGTTCTTCTCTGTCCAAAAGGGTTTCTTGGAGTTGGGATCAACTCAAGAACAATGACTTGGGTTTGGGCTTAGCAGAGCCTGAGTGACGAAGACAGCGTCTACCTGCCAGAGGTATTACAGGACCTAGAGGAACTGTGTTGGAGGGTACCTTGTGGGTGTTTGGTGACGAGTACATGGACAAGGAGGCTGGATGAGGAGAATTGATTCATATAGGGATCCTCCAAAAGCTCCAAACTCACAGCTTCGCGTCTGCTCCAACTCACAATGACCCTATAGGACAGAGTAGAGTTTCCATAGAGTTTCCAAGGAGTGCCTGGTGGATTCAAACTGCTGATGTTTTGGATAGCAAATGTAGCATTCAACTACTATGCCAACAGGGTGTCCCATAGGGTGCTTAGGGCAGGTGAATCAGGAAGCGTGTTCTGCACCAGCTTGAGCTGAGCAGAGTACATGTGGCCTAGCTGTACTTACTTGCTAATGGCGGTGACTGGCTTCACATGGCTTTCATCCTGTCATTGGCGTGATGGGGGACAGGTAAAATTGTGTGCTGCAGGTTGGGATGGGGGAGGACACAGCTGGGCCTGCGCGTGCCTTATGTGTTTGGTAAGCCGGCCCTGCTAGCGGTACTCCTGTGCCTGTGTCCTCACTGTGGCCTCTGGAGTCACCCCAGACAGCCAGAGGGAATGCCTTCACCTCAGCCTCATGAAAGCAGGTTTTGCGGATGCCTGCAAGGCACATTTTGCTGTCTAATGCTCTCCCCTGGCGGGGATTTGCCCAGAATGCCAAGTAATCGCTAGTTGATGGTCCTTCTGCCTTGTTTTTCTGAGTTCATAGGAGGGAAGAATTGTCTACCCCGCCCTGCACTTCCTAGCTTGGCCTTCTCCTATCTCCCTTCCCTGTGGGCAGCATCCTAGGCCCTAGTAATCCCTTCTGACCAGGCCACAGAGATGGTGGGAGGCAGGGGGCCTGTCATTCCTGTTTCTGGCCAGGGGCCTGCAGGGAGCCTCCCCAAGACCCAGCTCTTGTCTGTGGGGAAATTATGACCATTCTTCCAGCTCGTTTGCTCTGCCGTCCAGATCTGGGCTCAGCCTTGTCTTGTTTAAAAATCCCTTCAAACCCAGCTGCTGGGATTTTTTCTGTTTCCTTGAGCTCATCAGCTTCATGCTTCCGTTGTTCCAGCTTCTAGTACTGCATCTGCACTTTGGTCTGTGGTCCCAGGCTGATTTCAGGTAACAGCTTCACGATTAGAGCCCCAGCAGTGAGACCCCCAACCAACACCCCTGCGCCTCTGTTCTCTGTCTTGGGAAGCACAGCTGGTCCGGAGCAAGGCTTTCAGGAAAGCCCAGCTGGTGATGGTCAGTCCCTTACACCTGCCCAACCTTGACCTCAGAGCCCATGCAGATGGAGTAGATTGTGTCATTCACCCGACCCTGGGCCCAGTGATCACCGGAAAGGAAGATACTTCCCATCCAACCCTTCCACCCGAGACCATCCATGAAGCTGGGATGGAAAATGACGCAACAGCTGGGCCTCCAAATATGGGCTGGGGAGGGCCAAGGGACGTGGAGAGTTCCAGTACCAAGCCCGACCCCTGGGTGCCACTGGAAACAAAAAGCTGTTGAGGCCCTTGGAGATGATGAGCCGTGGCATTCCGGTGACTAGGCTCTGTGTTGCTTCTTGTCTGCGCTGACAACAAACTTGCCTGTTTTTATCCCTGTGCAGTTGGTGTCTGCTGTATTTCCGTTGGCTAATGAGACAGAACAGGACCCCACAGAGAGTCTAGTTACAGAGGAAAAAGGGAAAGAATCCCAAGGAGACAGAGCAGCAAAAAGAGAAGGAGACAACATCTGGGCCATCAAAAGCCCTGGCCTGCTCCAACCTCCTGGTTGGCAGGGGAATGTAGAGGCCAAGTTTATTGTGTTTGCCTTTGTGAGTGTTCCCAGGCCTCCTCTTACTTCTGAGAGGATGACAAGAGTCTTCCACCCCTCACTTCTCTTCCTGGTGGGCTCCTGTTAGCAGCCCTGAGTTTCTTAGGACTCATTAAAAAGATGTGAACTCTGTTACCTTGAAACCCTGTTGAAGAAAAACAAAGGAGGCAGGGTGCTTGGGAGTTCCAGAGGGGAGCTAGAGAATGCTGGCTAACTCCACCGCAAACAACCTTGGCCTGTAAATTCACTTACCAGCCAGGAGGTTGGAGCGTTAGGTGCGTTTAACCTCCATTGACAGCTCTGAGGCTGCTTTTGTGTTCCGAAGTTCAGTCCTGAGATGGCTCCATAGTCAGATAATTCCAGAAGGGAAGTACATGCCCGCCAGCAGAGCGGCTACAGACCGCTCTCCTCTCTGAGAAACACAACCTCAGAACTGTTGTCATCTGGATTTGATGATAATCCCTGGGAAAAAGAGATGACCCAGCAGTCCCTAACTGCAAACCGGAAGGAGACCCTGGGTGCTGCAGATAATTAAGTGCCTGCCTGCTCTCCTAAAGGTGGGCAGTTCAAACCCCAAGGCTGGCAGTGGGAACCTACCCACAGCCAAGGTGGATAAAAGGCCTGGCAGTCTGCTTCTGAGAGGTCCGAGCCTTGGAAACTCCATGAAGCGTTTCTACCCCGCAACATGTGGGCTCCTGGGAGTCCGTATTGGCTCCACGGCAGCTGGATTGGCTGTTTTTTTTTTCCCAGTGGGAGAATTATCCCTAACTCCCTGAACAGTCATATCTTCATCCTATGTTTATTAACAGTACTACGTGGGGTAAGTGATCTCCCTGCTCTAGGATTCCTTCTGTGGGTTCTGAAGCTGCTGTGAGCCGATTCAAGGTTAGGGTTAGTGCTTGGCAAGCAGCCCACCCACAGCACGCAGCAGAGATGTGGTGACCGATCGCTTCGCTTGTGTTAGGCCAGCAGGCAGTGTGTATACATGTTGACACCTCCACTTAAACGCAAACCAAACCAACTGCTGTTGAGTCGATTCTGACTCATAGCAAACCTATAGGACAGAGTAGAACTGCCCACTAGAGTTTCCAAAGAGTGCCTGGTGGATTTGAACTGCTGACCTTTTAGTTAGCAGCCATAGCACTTAACTATTATACCAGGGTTTCCCTTCTCCCATTAAAACCCCCCCCCCAAAAAAAACCAAACCAAACCCAGTGCCCTTGAGTTCATTCTGAGTCACAGCAATCGTATGTGACAGAGTGGAACTGCCCCACGGGGTTTCCAAGGAGCGGCTGGCAGATTTGAGGTGCCGAACTTTAGGATAGCAGCTGGAGCACTTAAGCACTGTGCTGCCAGGATTTTCTTTCCCCCTGTAGGGTCTGTGAATTTGCAGTCTTGGATTGGGTTGCCTAGGTCGTGATAATAGAGTTAAAAGGGTCAAAAATAATTCCTTGGAGAGATGGAAGAAGCAAAAATGTCATTTCTTGCAAGACAGTTGTTGTGTGAGTGTGTGTGTTTTACGACTGTGGTAAATACATAGGTAAAAAAACGTTTGTGGATTCCACAATCTTCACATGTACCAAAGGAAACCAAACCCGTGGCCATCAAATTGATTCTGACTCGGAGCAGCCCTACAGGACCTAGTGGTACTTGCCCCATAGGGATTCCAGGGAGTGGTTGGTGGATTTGAACTGCGGACTCATTGGTTAGCAGCTGAGCTCTTAACCATTGCTCCTTCAGGGCTCTTTCACTTGTACAATTACATTCAAAACTGTGGATGTGTGTAGATATATTGTTATTAGTATTGTGCTTTAGATGAAGGTTTACAGAACGAACCTACTTCTCATTGAACAGTCCCCAAACCCGGTGCCATCGAGTCAGTTCCTACTCAAGGCAACCTTATAGGACAGAGTATGTTTTATGACACTGGTTAACAAACCCATGACATGTCAACACTCTCTTCTCAACCTTGGGCTAAACAATATTTTTGATGTGCTAAGAAAATCCTTCTCAAACAATGCTCATCATTTAAATGGGGAAATCATTAGATTAAGAGATGTATCACTAAAACACAATCAACTAATTTGCCCATCATGCTATTATATGGCTCAGAGAAAAATAGCAAATAACATTTATTGATCACTTTTTGTATGTCCAGTGCTTGACAATCAATATTCCATTTACTACTCAACGACCCTAGGAGTAGGCACTGTTACTGTGTGCATGTTCCCAGTGAGAGTACTGGCCTCAGAGAGAACAGTGACTTGTCTAGTGCCACACTGTGGGCAGTGGAGGATGGAAGTCTCAGCCCAGGCCTGTCTAGTCAAGGCTCTTACCCACAATGCCCTGCTCCCTCCTGCTCCAAACTTACCACTGTGACCTTCAGCAAAGTGAACACAAAACTCCTTGTGTTTGGTCCATTGTGACTCATGGTGGCCCTGTAAGGACTACCTTCATTTTGGTCCCTTGCCAGCTAAAGAAAAACATGTGCCCATAGATGCGCTAATCAAAATATCTTTCCATATTTTGGACCACATTCAGAAAGTTTAAGTGCTACAATTAAAAAAAAAAAAAAAAGAACTGTATAAAGTCCTGTGTTGCCCTGTCTCTTCCCATGCCATCTTACTCACCCAATGCTGTAGTGACTAATACCACAAATGAGTGGCTTTAAGAAAAAACAAAAAGATTTTTCTTACAGTTCAGTAGACCCAATCCAAATCAAGGTGTTGGGTGTGTTTTTGCTTTCTGCAGGTCTCCCTCCTGGTTTCTGGGGTCTGCAGGTGATCCTTTGCTCATAGACAGGTCCTCACATGGCTTCTGCATTGCGTCCTTGTCTGTGATAACTCAGGAGGGATTAGGTTGAGGATTCTCTTGAGCAGAGGTTATTGACCTCGTTAACATAACAAAGGAAAAAAAACCTATTTCCACACTCACATTACTGTCATTCTCTCTTTTTCTTCCTTCTTCATACTCCTGGTAACCACTGATAAACTGGTCTCTATGTGTTTTCCTTTTGTTGTATTTTTATATAGGTGAGGTCATACAGTATTAGTCCTTCTGTGATTGGCGTCTTTTGCTCAGCCTAATATCTGCAAGTTCCATCCATAGTGTAGTATGTATCAAGGCTTCATTTCTCCTACTGGCTGAATAGTATTCCATTATATGTATGTACCATGTTTTATTGATTCATCTGTCCATGGGCATTTAGGTTGTTTCTACCTGATGGCTGTTTTCAACTGTGCTGTTGTGAACACTGGTGTATAAGTCTTTTTTTAGTTTCTGCTTTCAGATCTTTGGACACTATACGTACATGTGAAATAGATGAGTCATGTGATAATTCTGGAGGATTTTTTTTAATGCAAATTATTATTGTTTGGAATTAAAGTTCATAGTTCCTTGCCTGAAAGTTTAATTTCTAATTTTAATGAAAATCAAAACATTCAGCATCCTTTCTTTTCATAAATATAAACAAAATTTATAATTCCAGGATCTTAGAAAAACTGTAACTAGAAATGATCAAAGTGTTTGTCCAATTATATGAGGCCTGACAATTAAATTCATGAACTTGCCATCATGTGCTTATGTTGACAGCACTGTACAAACAACTCAGTAGGGTTTCATAACCTTGGTATATCAGTGTCTCGTAGCTGTGTTCATGTCAACAAGTGGCAGTGTCTTGCTGAGTGTTGTTCATTATTGTTGTTGGGTGTTTTTGTGTGCTGTCATGAGAATGTCAGAGCTTGAATTAGAGCAATGAAGAAACATTAAATTTCCTGTTAAACTGGCAAGAGTGGAAATTAAAAAAGGGACGTGTTAGTTCAAGCTAATGGAGCAGTATACAGATGGATTAAACATTTTTCTGAGGGTTGAGAAAGTGTCCCTGATGAAGAGAGGCCAAGGTGGCCAGTAACGAGCAGAACTAATGAAAACATGGCAAAAACTCGTCAAATTGTGCATACAAATTGGCAGCCAACTGTGACAAGCATAGCAGATCAAGTAAACATCTATAGAGAAACAGGAAAATCTGAACTGAAAATCTTGGCATGAGAAAGATGTGTGCAAAAATGGTCCCAAAGGAGCTCACCAATGAACAAAAGTAGGAGAGAGTCACAGTCTTCCAAGGCCCTCTGGAGAGGCAAGATGATGTTTTGGGCTGTGTTATCACTAGTGATGAAACGTGGGTGTACCAATACGACCCTGAAAGAAAGCATCAAAGTGTACAATGGAAGTCAGTCAGTCTTCCACCACCAAAAATGTTCCATTTGAATCAAGATTCAGAATGATGTTGTTAACCTTTTTTGATATCCGAAGGATTGTTCATTATGAATTTGTGCCAACTGGACAAACAGTTAACCCAGTTTACTATTTGGAAGTGCTGAAAAGGCTGCGCTGCGTGAAAACATTTTTAGATAGAAATGACCTAAACTTTTTGCCAACAACTCATGGCTATTGCATCATAACAATGCACCAGCTCATGTGGCACTGTCTGTGAGGGGGTTTTAGCCAGTAAACAAATCATGTATCGGAACACCATCCCTACTCACCTGATCTGGCCCCCAGTGACTTTTTTCTTTATCCAAAGATAAAAGAAATACTGAAAAGAAAACATTTTGATGACATTTGGGACATCAAGGGTAATATGAGGACAGCGCTGATGGGTGTTCTAGACAAAGAGCTCCAAAATTGCTCTGAAGAGTAGACTAGACACTGGCATCACTGCATGGTTTCCCAAGGGGAGTACTTTGAAGGTGACTGTAGTGATAATCAGCAATGATGCATGTAACACTTTTTCTAGGATGCGTTTGTGAACTTAATAGGCAGATCTCATATTTTGGGGTCACATAGTTCAGTCTATGACACTACGCTTATGCCCTGAAGCCTGCAAAGTTATTCAAATTAGCCAATCTACTGGAGCCCATGAAACCAAGCTAACTTTACCTTACCTGTCATACTTAATGCAGCCTCCCCTTCCCTCCAGCTTGCTTTACCCTGCCTCTGGGTGCAATCCCTTGTGTGGCTGGTAAGATTACCTTCTCTAATTTGGAGCTGTAAATGACATAAGGGTCTTGTCTATAATCTGTCCAAGTGTCTTTGTGTCAAGACCCACCATTGAAACCACCTATAATCATACAATGCAACACATGCCTTCTACTTTATCATGTCTTAAGGCTGGCCTGGTAACCCTGGTGGCATAGCAGTTAAGTGCTATGGCTGCTGTTCAGAGAGGTGGCAGTTCAGATCCTCCAGACTTTCCTTGCAAACTCAATGGGGAAGTTCTGCTCTAGCTATAGGGTCGTTGCGGGTCAGAATCAACTCAATGGCAATAGGCTTGCTCTTGTTTTTAAGGTTGGCTTGCTCTAGAGCACATGATACTCAGTGCCTCCTTTGCAAGGTCCCCTGGTCAGAGTGTTCTTCAGAAGCATTCCTAGAGGTGACAGACTCCACAAACAGCATTGATTTGAAGGTATTGATTGTTAAGGTCAAGGGTGGTTAGATTGATAGAGTGACTGCAACAAGAGGCTGAAACATAGCAACCAGTCTAAGGACAGTGCAGGTCCGGGCAGTATTTTATTCTTTTGCTCACAGGGTCACTATGGGTTGCTGTCAACTTGACCCACCTAACAACAACAGTGGTCATTATGAAGCCCTGAGGACACAGTGATTAAGCCCTTGCTGATAACCAAAAGGTGGGTGGCTAGAACCCACCAGCCACTCCATGGGACCCAAATGTGGCAGTCTACTTCCATAAGGACTACAGCTTTGGAAACCCTGTGGGGCATCTCTCCTCTGCTCTGTAGGGGCATTAGGAGTTGGAATTGTCTTGATGACAGTGTTTTGTATATTTTTATGGTGGTTAAGAATTGTAGATCTTCTTTCATAGAGGTAGTTTCTTGGTTGGCACAGATTAACACAGATATCTGTTCACGAGCAAGGCAAACCCAGGAGTTTTTTTTTTTTTTTTTTTTTTTTTTTTTTTGCATAGAAGAATATTTGACAATTCCCTATCCCCAGGGAGGACACTGACAAATATATATGCTGTGGTTTCACTCAGACTCTCCCACTCTGTGTCTGTGCAGAAAGAAGGCTTCATCTTGTCAGTTCCCACCTGAGGGAAATTTTAGAGCTTGAATTTGAAGCTATTCCAGTTTAGAAAGTTTTTTAATTTGTTATGCTTCCCTTTCTGCCTGGAACTGCATTTTTAATATCTTGGCAGATGGTGTGTAAACACTGAGGAATTTTATAGTCTCAGTTTGCTTGGTGAGCCAGTAGGACATTTCCTCCAAGCGGCTTTTCTTTCTTCTGATAATAGCATCTCACAAGACTTTCAACAACCACTGGGGGAAATTGGGGTGTATCCCACCCACTTTGCACCTTAAGTGATCATTTCCCAGTTCCGATTTCTTACAACATGGAAGGTACTTCCTTTTCTTGTTTCAGTGAAATCTTGCAATACTTCCTATAGATATTTCATTAAGGTGGAACAGACATTTAGCTTGTGAGTGTATGAAGAATGACCTTTTGCTAAATTATGCTTGAGATCTTAGGGTGATAATGTGTCCTGAATAATGAAATAGGATATTTTGCAATAGAGAATAAGGCTGCATGGTTAAAAGTCAGGTATTTGGATATGCAGATTTGTCTTTGGACCCCTGTCATGGATTGAATTATGTCCCCCTAGAATATGTATCAACTTGGCCAGGCCATAATTCTCAGTATTGTGTGGTTGTCCTCCATTTTGTGTTTGGATATAATTATCCTTCGTTTTTGATGTAAATCCTAAACTCTTACTGGAGCCTTGGTGGCACAATGGTTCAGAGCTTGGCTGCTCATGAAGAGTTCTGCTGTTCAAATACAACAGTTATTCCTTGGCAGCCCTATGGGGCAGTTCTAGTCTATCCTAGAAAGTTGCTAGGAGTTGGAATCAACTTGACAGCAACAGGGTATTTTCAGATTATTAGGCCTGGTGTGGGATATGAGTGACAGCCTTATAAGAGTCATTGCTTTCAGTCACACCCTCACTCAAATCACACCCTTATTAGAGTCATATATTTTATCTCACAAGAGACGAGAGGAGAGAGAAACAAGCAAAGACAGGAAGGACTTCACTACCATGAAGAAAGAAGCACTGGGAGCACAGTCTGTCCCTTGGACCTAAGGTTCCGGCACTGAGAATCTCCTCGATCCAGGGGAAGTTCAATGCCAAGACACATGGAGATCTCTAAGCAACACAGGACCCACAGTTATTGAAAGGACTTAAGGACCTTCCCTGAGAGCCAAGTAGCAGATGCCCTGACACTTTGAGTTCAGATTTCCAGCCTCTTGCAGTGTGAAAGAGTAAATTTCCCTTTGTTAAAGCCATCCACTTGAGGTATTTCTGTTATGGCAACAATAGGTAACTAAGATAGCCCCTACCGAAGCCATCCAACCTGGGAAAGAAACAGGGCAGGAGAGCTAAGGTTTAGTTGTTCTTCCCGAGTGGAAACAAGGAACTTTGTACAATCTCTGCGCTTGTTATGATATTAAATACTCCTTATTTACCTAGTGCTATATTTGCCTCTGTCAGGGATACATAGCATTTAAGTCTTAGTTTCTGTTCCAAAAAAATTAAAAAACCCAGACAGAGTGACAAAACTAACGTGAAGGGAGAAATCAGATGTAAAACTATGGGTTAAAGCATAACGTGTTCCCCACCCATGGCTTTTCTGAGGAAGAGTTTTCCTGGGTGCCTACCTGCCTTCCTCTCTCTTTTATTCATTCCACCCCCCGACTCGCAGGGGAGAGTGGCCCATGTGACTGCTGACACATGTTGGGGCAGTTCCTTTTTCCTTCCTCTTCTTGGGAGCTAGCCCTGTGCACAAGGAGCTCAATGTCTCCTCAGTGCCCCTTTTCCAAGGTGTGTGTTCACCTGGGCCCACGTCCCACCTCTTGCCCTGTCATGGATTGTGCTGTGCCCCCTCAAAAATGTGTGCAGCCCTTTGGCTGGGCCATGACTCCCAATATTTTGTGATTGTCCTCCGTTTTGTGATTTTGATCCACTATAAATCCTAATTTCACCCTGTGGTTAATAGAGTGGATTATGCTGGAGAGGATGAGGGTAGGACTGTGACACCCTTCCTAAGGTCACCTCTTGGATCCAATGTACAAACAGTTTCCCTGGAGTGTGGCTTGTACCCCCTCTTACCCTTTGGTCTTATAAGAGATCAAAGGAAAGGGAAGCAAGCAGACAATGGGGAACCACACACCACCAAGAAGGCAGCACTGGGAGCAGACCTGAGGTTCCTGCACGAAGATGCTCCCAGAACAGAGGCTGATTCCACCCAAGGACCTTCCTCCAGAGCCAACAAAGAAGGAAAACCTTCCTCTGGGGTGGACACCCGGAATATAGATTTATAGTCTCCTGGTCTGTGTAAGAATGAACTTTTCTCGTTAAATCTATCCACTCATTGTATTTCTGTTAGAACAGTACCAGATGACTAAGACATGCCCTGACGCAGGATTGCTGTAATTGGGGACCATACAAAGCAGCCACTGTCGAGTCAACTCTGACGCCTGGTCATGTTGTGTGGGTCAGAGTAGAGCTGTGCCTTGTAGGGTTTTCAGCGACTGACTTTTCTGAAATAGATCACCAGGCCTTTCTTTTGGGGCCCCTCTGGGTAAAACTCAAACATCCCTCCTTCCAGCTGACAACTGAGAGCATTAACCATCTCCTCACACCCCACCCCCCAGCATTTTGAGATGCAGGCCTGCGTGGTTACGTCTTGATCTTGGTCTTAGCAAACCCATTTGGTAATAAAGGTTATATTTTGACCTCTGTAATTATTCTTTGTTTTAATTCTTAATTTTTACTGAAAACAAGTTAGGAAGAGATCTGATACTGAAGTTACTGTCCATGGCAAGTTATCCTAGGCTGTGAACAGTTCAGGAAGACCTCGTGAAGATTCAGTGGGGGTGGGTCTTGCTAAGCGTGGAGGATTTTAGAAAATAACAAGAAGGAAGTCTTTTTTGGTTTCACTCACAATCTGGTTCACTTTTAGGGTCACAAAGTGGGAAGAAACAGCATAATATTTTCATCTTGCAGATGACTCATAGCAAGACCCAAACCACTACTGCCATTGAGTCAATTCTGATTCATAATGACCCTATAGGTCAGAGTAGGGCTGCCCCATTGAGTTTCCAAGGAATGCCTGGTGGGTTTGAACTGCTAACCTTTTGGTTAGTGGCCATAGCACTTAACCACTACACTACTTGGTTTAGATGACCTCGTGGAGCTGTGGAAAGGATTGTCATGAGCAACATAAAGGAAAAGGAACTGAGAGGCCAATTCCAGCTTTTCCCAAGTTCCCAGGGTTTGGGAAGGAAACAAGATTATGGTCATGTCTGGTCTGTCTGCCTTTCAAAGAAGTACCTTTGGCTGAAACCCATTAATTAAACTCCTGCAAGTCCTTGGAGCAGTGGGTCAGTCAGCCAAAGAGGACTGGTCCCTTGGAGTCCTGCCAGTTGATTGAGGACGGCAGCCTCCTGGGAGGCTTCACATCCTCAGCCTCCGCGTCCTGGCTTCTGCGGGGGCTTTAGGATGGAGACCGAGCATCACATGCCAAACAGGAAGTGCAGCCTTCTGCACGAACGGTGGAAGGACACCATTCCCCTATGCTGTGTGAACCCAGGCAGTCACCAAGATGCCTGGGCCTGTCTCTTATAGGTCCATCTGGGGCACAAAGAAGTGCTCTCCTAGTCCCTGCATGCTCCCTACTGTGCTTTTATTAGAATCTATCTTAACCAGCAGGTTCCTGGAGCTCTATAAAACCTTGTGGAGATAAACACAAATAAATAGGAGTGGTCTGTTATCTCCAGATGAGCTCTCCCACAGTTTTCAAATGGATCTGAAGTGTCCATTTGCATGCTGCCAGGGCAGAAAGACTCTCAAAGTTTAGGTGAAGTCTGAGCTGGCATTTAAAGCATTGGCTTTCTGCGGGCATGGCAAAAGAACCGTGAAGGATACAGCGTGGCGGCTTACACACTGTGATGGTCCCTGAACAGTGGTTGACACCACGGGAGATGACGATCTTCTTAGGAGGGCTGGAACACTCCTGTGCTTACCACTTCCTCTCCCCCCTCCACAGCCCAAACCTCCCCAAGACCTACCCCCAAACCAATTCCCAAGTGTTGGGAGAGGAAGGCTGAGGTCTTGCTGTGTCTCTTCCGGCTTTGTTTGTTCTGAATGTGGCATTAACAGCTTCCAGTAGATGACCTGTAGCAAAGGCTTTTTGTGTCATATTGTGAAATGTGTTATGCACAGCTTATTCTATTCAAAAGGGAAATGTGTAAAACCTAAATTAAAATGCCTCACGTGGATCCCTCAGAGGGACCTCTGAAATACCCAGGCGTGAAATGTTGCAGAGATTTCTCGTTAACCAGAAAATTATTTTAGCAAGCGAGCCTTCCCGAGGCCTGGCAGGCTGGGGCGTTGTGAGCCCCTGAAGCTCTGAGATGGGTGCTTGGTGTTTTGCACCTTTACCTGGGGGCCTGAGACCCTCGCATCCTCATCTGCCCCAAGCTTCACCAGCAGCTACCTGTGGCTTGAAAGGCCACAAAGTTCTCAACAGCGGGGGTCAGGAAAATAATGCGGAGATAAAACACCTGTGTTTTCTCTGCCAGCCCTTCAGTTGGCTCTCTTTCCCAGGTCTCATGCTATCGCAACACTTCTGTGTTGATTTTTGTTTTCATTTTTCTGTTACTCGGACTGTATACCCAGCGAGTACGCAGGTCCAGCCATTTCTGCGTTTACAGTTCAGTGACGTCAGTTCCATTCTTCAAGTTGTGCAAACTATGTCACCCTCCTTTTCCCCATTGTCTCCCACAAACCTAAACTCACTTTCCCTGTCTAATCTTTCAAGTGGGTGTTGTCAATTTCATGTGACAATGTCTTACAAAAGACAAACCCCACCTTGTAAGGTACCTGCAGTCCTAACGTGGTGTCTGGATCTGACTGTCCGTCCGTCCCCTCGAGCTGTCGACCAGTACTCGGGATGCTGGGGAGACCTACCTCCTGAAGAGCTCTTCACACGAGGAGCAGGAAGTTGTTCACTGAACTCTGTCCTTCTACGGCCAAAGGGAGGGAGAGTTGTAATCAGGGGTCAGAAGAGCTCAGAAAAATCGCCTGTAGGGTACATGTCCAGTAACTGTCTCTAAACAGTGGTATTAGAATAGCATCTGCGGCTGCTGTCTTCTGCAACTCTTTTCTAATGAAACAACACTGGAAGTTGGGTGTTAAAATAGTGACTCAGTTCTAACACACACACCAAGGCCAGACTCACTGGTTGTACAGAAACAGGAGAAACCCCAAGAGCATGCCCCCAGACATCCTTTTAGCTCAGTAATGAAGTCACTCTTGAGGTTCACTCTTCAGCCAACAATTAAGTCCATAAAACAAAGTGAGACAAAGTGGGCACACTAGCCCAAAGCAAGGATGTCAAAGCAGGAGGGGACAGCATAGTGGGTAACGGGGAACCCAAGGTCAAAAAGGGGAGTATTGACGTGTAGTGGGGTTGGCAACCAACATCAGAAAACAATACGTGTTTTAACTGTTTAATGAGAAACTTGTTTGGTCGGTAAACCTTCATCTAAAGTGCAATTAAAAAAGTGAACTGTCGGCCACTGAAGCCACCACTAGGCATATGAAGGGGAAACAGAAGTCGCTTGGGCAAATGAAAATGTCACGATAGATGTGTTTAGTTTTTATCTCAGCTTTAAAAATGGAAGTCTAACTTGTTACAAGAAACCCTGGTGGCCTAGTGGTTAAGTGCTATGGCTAATAACCAAAAGGTTGGCAGTTTGAATCCATCAGGTGCTCTTTGGAAACCCTGTGGAACAGTTTTCTTCTGTCCTATAGTGTCGCTATGACTCAGAATCGACTCCATGGCAGTGGGATTGGATTGGGAACCCGTTCCTATAACCTGAGAAAAAATGAGGCAGTGAATCTAAATAGTAATTGACCAGAAGTTCTGAAAAATCCAGTACGGGTCTGCTGCCTCCTTGCCCTGTGACTTTGGCCAAGGTCATAAACTCCTGCACGTTTCCTGATTCCTGAAAAACGGAGTGGTGGGGATCCCATGGGAAACCTCACATAAGCTCTGTACTTAGTACATGGTGAGCGCTCAGTAACTCTACCTATTTCCTTCCCTCCGTTTTTGTGTCCCTCTTTTATATGGCTTTTAGTGTGATGCATTTAAACAGTAACAGTATAAGGTGCCATCAGAAACCATGCCTTCTTGTTTATCTAAGTATTGCAAATCACAACATTAAAGAGATGTTCCTTGACGCAAATAAGTTCCCCAAGTCCCACTGTCATTGTTATAAAAGTAAGTTTTCTCTGTACACAGGTGCATGGTTTCAGCGTGTCCCAGGGGCCCCATAGCACCTTGCCTAGCTGTCTGTGTTTCCTCCGTAGGATTGCTGAGAGTTGCACAGTATGACATACCAAAACTTTTGTTCTAAATTCTTCTAATAAATTAAAACGTGTTTTTTTTTTTTTTTTTTTAAAGAGTCATCTATAGCTGGATTGGGCCTCTAGTTGACAGTCGATAATGTGGATAAATAAAAAACCAGACTCATTGTGTCCATTCCAATCCCTAGTGACCTTATTGGACAACTTAGAACTGCCCCAAGAGGTTTCCGATGAGTGCTTGGTGGATTCAGACTGCCTGGATTTATGCTTAGTGTTCCTACCTCTTAACTACTATGCGGCCAGCGTTTGTAGCTGGGTGGAAATGCAAGTGAAGCTGATAAAGGTGCTGACTGGCCTCTTGTAAGTGAGGGTCTTTGTGGAAAGGTCGGGCTCTACTTTGGAGCCTGGTGGTGCAGTGGTTAATGCTCAGCTGCTGAGAGGTTGAAGGTTCCGACCCACTCACCTTCTCTGCAGGAGGAAGATGCGGCTGTCTGCTTCTGTGACCGTCACAGCCTTGAAAACCCTGTGGGGCACTTCTGCTCTGCCCTGTAGGGTCGCTATGAGCCAGAGGTGACTTGATGGCAACAGATTTGTTTTTGGGCGGGTTGGGCCAATGCTGTCACTGAGAAAGTACGAAGTGTGTAGACTGTACCAAGTGACACTATACCAGGTGACACGGTCAGAGGAGGCGACACCAAAATGAACGGTCTATAAAATTTGTCTGCAGTATTTTAGCAGAAACGGATTATTTTTTAATAAAAATATCCCTTTAGTTATAACAGCAAAGTTTTGTTTTCCCACAAGCCCAGCTAACATATATCCATATGCCTACAGCACTAAAAGAAAATCTGTGCTCACTTACTTTTTGAGCCTTTGCATAGCTCAGGTCGGCGCTGCTGTGCTACCCAGCTACAGTGTTGCTTCAAATCAGTGGTTTGGCCTTTCTGTGCTGCCAGCAGGCACGTGGTGGTCTTTGTTGCTGATGTTTCCATAGCTGCTGATTCTGTGGGTTTCCTGGTGTTTGAGCTACAATGTTGCAGTAATTGGAAAACCTGATGCCACAGTGGTTAGGTGCTATGGCTACTAGCCAGAAGGTCAGCAGTTCAAATCTACCGGGCGCTCCTTGGAAACCCTATGGGGCAGTTCTACCCTGTCCTACAGGGTCACTGTGAGTCAGAACCAACTCGACAGCTGTGGATTTGTTTCTTTTTTTGGTCTGGCTGTGGTAATTAGCACGGGGACGGGGCTGGTTACACCTGGAGTTGCTGCACTGGATGACACCAACCTTATTGACACCATGGTGTTGGGCTCCGGTCTGAGTTATAGCCCCTTTCCCCGCCAATTTCTGAGAGATTTGGCTCCATTACAGCATTTTGTCCTGAAAAATCAGCAGAATTTGAAGCACCTAAATTTCTCGGAGTCAGCACTGGTCGCTGATGTGCTCCCAAGTCACACCTTGGGTTCATTTTGCAATTTAAATCTGGTTTCCCTGCTGTGGCCAATGAAGTTGGCTTTAGTTATAGTGCAATAAATTCAAATAAACATTTATGAGAGTAAGTCATCATATTTTATGCATATAAATTATTCTCCTAAATAACTTCTTAAAAATGCATGCTATTTCTTTTCTCAGTCAGCACATGGGCTTAATAAAACTTGTAACAATGAAGTTCCTATCACGGCTGTTTGCGGTACCCTTTATGTGAAATTTAAGAGGCTGGCCTCTGTTTTGTTTCTTTCCCTCCCCCGTTAAAATTGTATACTTTCAGACTAGCGCAAGGAGTCAGAATTAGTTCCCAAAGTGCATCCTTATGACAAAAAGCGAGAGATAGCTTTATGTCCCAGGAGAGGACAGTGTCCATTAAAAGATGCAAGCAGGTCACAAGGAAACCCTGGTGGTGTAGTGGTTAAGTGCTACAGCTGCTAGCTGAAAGGTTGGCGGTTCAAATCTGCCAGGTGCTTCTTGGAAACTCTATGGAGCAGTTCTCCTCTGTCCTACAGGATCACTGTAAGTTGAAATTGTGTTGACAGCAGTGCGTTTGGTTTTTTGGTGGGTCCCGAGTCCAAGGAAGTCCCTGAATTATAAGCTCATTACATGAGAGTCTCAGTGTTTAAGCAAAGAACTTTGTAATGTAATACATAGTGTTGTCTTGGTGGAAAGATACAACACTGTCTGGCCCATTTTAAATATGATTTAGCTTCCTTCTCCAGGAACACCCTGGCTTCTGCTGTGGGGTTTATGCAGATCGAGAACCTTCCTCAGCCTTCCTGTCTTCCCCCTTCCCTCCTGGGAATAAAAACCATAATGAAACACACACCTTTCACCAACATGTACCTAATGCTGGAAGTTGGCCCCCATGGAAGTGACTGGGACTTCTGTGGGACTCTGAGAAGAGGAAATTGTGAGGATAAAGGATTGGGGGGAGGGTGTGTGTTGGGGGGTGTCGTTGTGAGACACTGGAGGACACAGCCCTTCTACAGTGTTCTGCTGGGTGGGACCCTGAATGGATGGATGCCAGTTACGCCAGAGCTGACTCTGACACATGGCTAGCCCACGTGCATTAGAATAGAGCTGTGCTTCGTGTGATTTTCAATGGCTGTGACCTTTTGGGCGTAGATTGCCAGGTCCTTCTTCTGAGGTGCTTTTGAGTGGACTCAGACTCCCCACCTTTCAGTTAGCAGCTAAGCACATTAACCATTTGTATCACTGAGGGACCTGTTTACCCCTACCACCTCCTGCAAAGAGTCAGTATTTATTGCGTATCTTCAGTGGGGTTCCCATTCTCTGCCACATGGCATGGTCACCAAAGAGCCTGCAGTCAGCTTGCGTGGAAGCACCCAAAGCTGGCTGAACCAGGTTCGGTTTACAGCAGTTGTCGAAGGCTTCCGCTGGGAACTTACCTTCATTCTGAACGGCTGAGTCTACTGTCTGGTTCCCTCTTGGTGACATTTAACTGTCCTTCTCTCTGCTTTGGTATGTTTGGGAAGTTCGTAAAGGTGCCAATATTCGACTGAGCAAAGCCTGGTCCTCAGAATGAACGCCTGTGTGTCTTTCCCCTAAAGCTTGAGACTGGGAAAGAAAGGGTTCGAAGGGACTGGACCAGGTCACGGGCTTCAATCCTAGTCTGGCCACTCAGGACTTGGGTATCTTGAGTCCATTACTTTCTCTCTCTGAACTTCAGTTTCCTCACCTACAAAAAAACCCAAACCAAAGCAAAACCCACTACCGTTGGATCGATTCTGACTCATAGTGACCCTGTAAAATAGGGATCGAATACCTAGGCTGGGTCGTTGTTAGTATCACATAAGAGAACACAAAAATTATCCATCACAGTATGTGGTGTTAAAAGAACCCCAGTCCAAACCCACTGCCCCAGTCAATTCTGACTCATGGTGACCCCATAGAGCTTTTCCAAGGCTGTCGATCTCTCTGGAGGCAGACTGCCGCATCCTTTTCTGGTAGCTTCAAACTACTGCCTTTTGGTTTACAGTTGATCGCTTCAACCATTGGGCCACCAGAGTATTGAAACAGGTACTCAAAATTTAAAATACAGCAGTTTTTATTATTTTTATTACAGTTCTTTCCTGTCCTACTAACTCGAACATAAAAGTGAAACAGACTTGCGTGTACTAGTGAAATACGCACCTCACTCTGGCCATTTAAAGCCATTTTTGTTCTACATACAGTTTGAACTATCTTTCCCGTCTTCACACTAGAAGCACTCAGAAAATAATTGCCAGCGATGTATAATAATTATGGTACTTTGGCTTAGCATTTAAAAAAATAACCAGTCGTACTTATAAATAACGAAGTGTACTATTTCCCCTTGTACTGAAGGGAAAATATTTTTCATTTATTGCAACTCTCCACCTCTGAAAATAAAACACCACAGTGTAAACATACCCATGAGACTGTCTTGAGTTTAAAAATCAGTGAGAGTAAGTTTAACTTCAGGGAAAGATAACGTATATGCACCTCAAACTTGTTTGAGAAGTTGAGTCTTTTAGGAGGTGAAAAGTGAGTAGCTAAAGTAGGGTGCTGTTTCAGATTCTGGCAAAAAATAATGTGTATCGTCATCCTCAGTATCATCACCAAGCTTGCCTGGCTTCGTGTGTCATAAATAAATAGCCTTTGGCCTCAGGAGAAATGAGGCTTCGCCATGTGAAAATACGAGAAGTTTTCAAGTTCACAAGTGGATTTTCCAGCTTCGGAAGAGCTGCTGACAAGTAGGAAGCACACCAGCTCCCGCCAGCGGCTGCTGTTTCCAGTAGGACAGTGGTTTCTGCTTCTGGCTGCAGGTTGGGTAAGGACCACTGCACTCATGCTGTTTCCATCCCTTCTTCCCCGGCTGGCTCCTGGTTGTGGGGCCACCTTCCCTGTCTACTCCTAACCCTTATCAGGCCCCCCTCAGCCTCTGTATCAATGGTGACTCCTGTAGTGGTTCATTATTGTAAGTTGGCTCAACTCATGGCCGCACTGTGAGTGAAACATTGCTGAGTCCTGCACCATCGCTGTGATCTTCGGGTTGTGCGAGCCTGTTGTTGCAGCTGTTGTGTCAGTCCATCTCACAGAACGTTCCCCTTGTTTAACTTGGCCCCCCGTTTTTCCTTCTTTTGTGATTGCAGTCTCGCTATTCCTCAGTTTCCCTATCTGCATTCTCCTACACTGTGTCAATCTGTGCTTCCCTGGCTACTGGGTCCTTTGCTTCCATCCTTGGAAGTGATTGCTGTCAGTCTTAGGCATGTCTCATCTGGGCCTTGGTGTGCTCTGCCTTTGACTGGGCTTTGACAAGTCCCTCCACTTGAGGCTTGTTGAAATGAGCAGGTCACCACGTAGACTGATGTTCTGTTGTGAGCCTCACCTCACCTCAGTCAAGTGGGGCCAGGCTGCTTCTGAAACCTACAGAGTGCAAGTTGATTTATTTTCCTCTGGAATAACGCCTGCAGCCCAGAAACCTGCTCCCGGGTCAGATGATGCCTTAGTTGGGCATGTGTGTCTGTGTCCGTGTCTGTGTGTAAGATCTATCTTTCTACCTATATTGGGAAGAACATTTTGCCGTTGTAAATGGTGGTTTCTTCAGAAGAGTGTGTTACACATGGCCGTTACATCCACTGGTAGGTAATATAATCAATGTACTAGCTTTTAGCCAACTAGAATTATTATTATTAAAAAATGAAGTAGAATTTAAAAAAGAGAAAATACCAGAGTATTTTAGTAAGGGTAAGATTGTCTCTCTCTAGCTCTCTATCAATCTCTGTCTCTCAGTCTGTCTCTGTCTCTCTTAGACCTACCTATCAATTTATTAGTTACCTCTCTCATCAGTTATCTATCATGTCTATCAATTGTCTGTTGTCTCTTTCCATCTATCCATCTATCATGCATTTATCCATCTGTCATCTGTATACCCACCTATTAATCATCTACCTACCTACCAACCAACCTACCAAGCAGCCTATCAACCAATCATATTTAGGTTGGGAGTCGCTGCGTAGTGCAACCAGCTAATGTGGCCTTTGGCTGCTACCCAAAAGGTTAGAGGTTGGAATCCACACAGAGGTGCCTCAGAAGAAAGACCTGGTGATCTACTTCCAAAGAACCATTGAAAACGCTCTGAAGCACAGTTCTACTATGGCACAAATGGAATCACCAGGAGTGGAAGTTGTCTTGAAGGCTACCTGTTGGTTTATATACTGGGTTGCCGTGTAAACATGGTTGTCACGGATCCTCCAAAAGTGTATGAGTCGATTTGACTCAGCTATGAGTCCCCATGTGGTGCATTTCTTCCCATGTGTTGTGAATCCTGCCTCCAGGATGCTGATGCAGGCAAATGGGCAGCAACTGTGTTGGTGTGGCCGGACTCAAGCTACCAGCTTACGGGATATGAGGGAGAGAAGTGAGCCGGGTAAACTGGGAAGCGCATACCACCAAGAAGTCAGCACCGAGAGCAGAGCACGTCTTTTGGACCGAACGTTCAAGTACTGAGATACTCTCCTTGAATTTGGACTCAGCCTACCAGACTGTGATAACTTCTCTTGTTGAGTGGACCTGTAACTTGTGAATGGATTTGTGGCTTACCAGACTGTGACAGTCAAGTTTCTCTTCCTGAAGCCTTCCACCCATGGTATTTTCTGTTAGAGCAGTACCAGGTAACTGAGACAGTGGTTCTCTTACTGAGGTTCTCAAACAAGGGGGTTTGACGTGTCTTAGTCATCTAGTGTGGCTGTAGCTGAAGTATCGCAGGTAGATGGCTTTAAATTTATTTTGTCACAGTCCAGCAGGTTAAGAGTCCAAACTCAGGGTGTCAGCTCCAGGCGAAGGCTTTCTTCTCTGTTGGCTCTGGAGGAAGGTCCTTGTCATCAGCCTTCCCCTGGACTGGGAGCTTCTGAGGTGCAGGGACCACAGGTCCTTTGTAAAGGACACGCTGTGTTCCTGGAACTCCGTCTTGGTGGTATGAGGTCCCCAGCTATCTGCCTCGTTCTCTTTCCTTCCTATCCAAGAGATGGCCTCAAGGCACATACTGAGTTCCCCCCATCCCCACCAACACAACTGCCACCCATCCTCCCTCACGAACATCACACAGAGCACTTTCAACATATAGGAACATCACCATGCCAGGAATCATGGCCCAGCCAAATAACTGGGCTCATTTTGGGGGGACACAATTCAATCCATGACAGACAGCCACCACTCTAGTAGAATTACAGCAAACTTCCACTCAGTAAGAACATTTTGCATTTCTTTTAAAATTATAGCTTCTTGGGATAGTTTTACAAAAACTGTGGTTCCCTGCCTTCTCTCCTCCCCTTCATCCCGACTGAGTGTCAGGTGTTCAAGAGAGATGATGATTTGTGTCATAGAGTCACCACCACTGCTTTGCTGACCTCCTGCCCCTCTCAACCTGTGGCAAAGAGAACTCAGGGTTTGGGGTCCCTGCAGATAAACAAGGAAGGAACATGGGACAGGTTCCTGGAGGCAGAGGTTTGGGGAATCTGAGGACAGATGACTGAAGGATGGACAAACACAGAAACAAAGCTGGTGCCGGGAGCACGGGGAACCCGGGTAGTGAGAAATTCTCCCCCTGGCCTGAAGGAGGTGTGAGGGACACCTGAAAAATGTTCACACATTGCTGTTGGAAGTTTCCTCTTTTAAATTGCGCTGCGTTCGTCCAGCCCCTCGTGTCCTAGGTACCTAGTGCTGCAGTAACAGACCTACTTGACTTCAGGGGCTTGAAGAGCAGAAATTTGTTTTCTCACAGTTCAGTCTAATCCAGCACACGGCTTGCGGGGGGCGGGGGGTCCTTCCCTGTCTACGTCCGCCTCTAGTGGTTGCCACTCATGCTTGGCGCTCCTGGCCTTGTACATGCTTCAGTCTCTATCGTTGGTCTTGCTCTTGCTCTTGCGTGTGTCTCTGTGTTTATTCAGATCTTGTTACTGCTCAGAAGTGATTAGGTTTGGGACCCAATTGTTCTGGGGGGCCTTCATTACCAAACAGAAGAAAAGCTTCTTCCAAACAGGGTCCTATTCATAGGCACAGGGATTAGAATTTTAAATACATATTTGGGGGGGACACAAATCAATGCATAAAACAAACAAAAAAACCCATTGCCAACTCATAGCAGCCCTATAGCACAGAGTAGAACCACCCCTTAGGCTTTCCAAGTAGTGACCTCTGGATTTGAACCACTGACCTTTTGATTAGCAGCTGGGTTTTTAAGTGGTTTGCCTGCCACCAGGGCTCCAGTCCACGACATGTCTTAAATATGTATTTCACCCATGGCTTTGTGTTTGTGATGCTCTGCAGAAAGAGGATGAAAAATGGTTCCAGAACTCCTTAGAAGTACCAGTTAGAATCCAGACAGCAGCCACAAAACAGGATTGAGCCAGGTGTGGGAGCTAGATTAAATCCACCCAGGGAAGAGGGTGCTGGACAAGGCAGAAAGGATCCAGCCCATTGCCAACGAGTTGGTTATGACCCATAGTGACCCTGTGGGACAGGGCTGACCTGCCCTGGAGGGATTCTGACTACTGACCTTTTTGAGCAGGCACAATTCTTAACCACCATGCTACCAGGGTTTCCATAGGAAGGACAGGGACTGGTATTTCTTGGTGACAGTGTCCTTATCCAGAGACCACTGGAAAACACCCGTCCTTGAGCTGAGAACAAGAATACTCATTGCTGTTGAGTTGACTCTGATAGGTGGGGAGCCAGTATGTGTCAGAGTAGAATGGCGCCCCATAGGGCTTTCTCTAGCTGATTTTTTCTTTTTTTTATGGAAGTAGATTTTCAGGTCTTTCTTCTGAGGTGCCTCTGGGTGGTCTCGAAATTCCCACTTTCTGGTGCCTTAACCATTTGCACCTCCCAACATGTTGTATTTGTTACTCTTCACAGCAAAGGGGCGCATACGCCATGGAGCAGTCATGGGGCCTGTCAGTGAGAAGGGGTATGCAGAGGACTTACAGGATTGGGACCTTTGTCGGGTAATTTGTGGGAGGGTTTAACAAAGCAACGCTTTGCTCTGGATTGGATGCTGTTCAGAAATTAGAGTAATGGTATGACCGTGGTCTTGTTAAATCTCATCACAGGGAGGGCAGAGAAGGATGAGGCTGAAACGAATTGGTGAAGAGGCAACAGTTACCCATGTCAGCCAGGAGAAAGAGGTGTTTGGTGGGCTGGACAGCGTCCATGTTTTTGTCTCCTTTCAGTGGTAGCGCACTCTTGAGTCAGTCTTGATCCGTCATGGCGACAGTGCAGCCTTGTCTGATGCTGATGTTCCGGGCAATTGTTTGTGGTCAACAGGAGACCACCAAGGCCTCCCTGTCAGTGCCAGGCTGGCTCCCAGAGGCCCAGGGCTGTGTTTCCTCTCTTAGTGGGTTGGTTTGTTGGTTGGAATCGTTTTACCTGAATATCATAAGGTGAACTTGGGGGAATGGAAGATTAGGACATCAAGATGACAAGCACTTGGATTTCCTATAAGTGTACTGTACTTATAC
This sequence comes from Heterohyrax brucei, assembly GCA_028571685.1. Lineage (NCBI taxonomy): Eukaryota > Metazoa > Chordata > Mammalia > Hyracoidea > Procaviidae > Heterohyrax > Heterohyrax brucei. The sequence goes on along the minus strand of CM053149.1, from coordinate 70,529,378 downwards.
ACGTATGATATATTTTGTATGTGCATAAGGGTTCCCTAGATATGTTGACATTAAACTAAGTTTTCACCTTGAAAGGGCCAGTCACATCCTCATTTAATTGGAGGAAATTCCCCGGTCCCTCCTGTGATGCCTGTTCTTCATCCTCTCACTTGCAAATTAATACATTAGGAAGCTTGGCACCTGACTTCAGATTTCCTAGTGCCAGCTGACTGACCAGTTCAGACGTCAGGAGCTGACCAAGCCCCAAATCCACCACTGCTGAGTCAATTCCAACTCATAGCGACCTTATAGGACAGAGTAGAACTGTTCCATAGTTTCCAAAGAGTACCTGGAGAATTTGAACTGCCAACCTTTTGGGTTAGCAGATGTAACACTTAACCACTAAGCTACTAGGGTTTGTCAGGAACTGAATATCTCCATCAATTGAGAAGGGACCTTTCTGATAAAGATTGCAGTGTTCCTTGTCTGTGAAAAGCCAGAAGCCTGGTGGATGATCTGGCCATGCACAGCTTTTCTGGGCTGGGGACCAGTCTTGGCAAGATAGCCAGTTTGTGACTAAATGCAGCTGAGTTCTGTTGGGGAGACAGCCAGCTGGCCTGCGAGGGAAACTTAGACTGCTAATGAATCACTGCACACCAGAGCAGGTTAATACCGTAATATCACTGAGAAATCATTTCTAATGATGTGAGTTATACGACGCAACAATATGCCAACTTTAATTCTGCACCATATGGCTGTAGGATTACTTTTATGCCTTTGGGGGGTTGGATGGGGTGATTTGAGACTTTAAAAAAAATTCTGCATGGAGCAGATCATAAAAGCATGACGTTGTTTTATTAGGAGATTGGCAACCTTAGTAAAATATAGCACTAAGACAGAAAAGGGAGATGGAGGGGGTGCAGCAAAGGCGAGATGACTTTTCTCACTGTGTCGTCAGTGCATGCTGTGGGGTATTTATGGCCTCTTCCCAGGGTTCCCAAGGCAGCCAGCAACTTCAGGGTGCCCAGCCTACGCTGTGGGGCTGCCTCACTCAGTGCAGCCTGGCTCCAGGTAGTTACGGACTTGGAGTAGTACAAGCAGGTCTGAATCAAGAACCTTGCTGATAGGGGAGGGTTGTCCAGTGAGCAAGAGAAGCACGGGGCCACCTGTGTTCACTCACTAATCTGTAGCGAACAGTTTCCCACGGGTTTCACCACCTCTTTGATGGTTCCCTTCAGGTGGTATCTTTGATGTGATGGAAAAACATGTGAAATTTTTCATTACAGATGGGTGTAGCGAAGCAAGCAAGTCAGGCAGTGTGCTTACGTTCCCTGCTGGGTGATCCCCCCTGCTAGCCAGGACGGTGGCCCAGCTGAGTGGTGAGCCTTCAAGTACTGGGCTCAGGGTTTCCATGCATAACTGGAGTCAAGTCTCACACCTACCTGGTAAGGTAGGTACCGTTTGTTGTTGGTAGGTGCTGTCAAGTTGGTACTCCACCCACTACAAACCCAGGTGACAGAGTCGAGCTGCCTGATAGGGTTTTCCGTGCTGTAGTCTTCATAAGAGCGGATCACCGGGTCATTTTCCCCAAGAGTAGCTGGTGGGTGCCCACAAACGAGCTTTCAGTCAGCACTGAGCACTTAACCACTGCACCACCACGGCTCCGGGGTGCACTGTTGATGGTGCTAATCTGTAGCCAGGACCAGGAACCAGAGAGTTGGCACCACCAGTATTCTTAATGTTAGGTGAGGTGTCGTGGTTGAATTGTGTCCCCCAAAAGTAATGTCAACCTGGCGAGGCCATAATTCTCAATAGTGTATGATTGTCCACTAGTTTGTCATCTGAAAGTAGTTTTCTTATGTCGTAAATCCTGTCTCCGTGATGTTAATGAGATAGGGTTAGAGGCAGTTGTATTAATGAGGCAGGACTCAATCTATAGGACTAGATGACGTCTTATGCCAGTTTCTTTAGAGAGCTACATGACAGAAGTGAGCAGAGACCTCCTATCACCAAGAAACAGGGGCACTGAGAATAGTGTGTCCTTGGGACCTGGGGTTGCTGTGCTGAGAAGCTCCTAAACTAGAGGAAAATTGATGACAAGGACATTCCTCCAAGAGCCAACAGAGAGAGAAAGCCTTCCCAGGGAGCCAGCACCCTGAATTCAGACTTCTGGCCTCCTAGACTTGAGAGAATAAATGTGAGTTTGTTCAAGCCATCCACTTGTGGGACTTCTGTTATAGCAGCACTAGAGGACTAAGACATGAGTCGTTAAGATTTGCACTGTAAGCAAGATTCCCAGATTTAGCAAGTAAAAATAGCCAAGAGCCCCTTGAATTTAGATTTGAGGGAAACATTGAAATTTATTTTTTTGTAAGTATGTCCTATATAATATTTGGTATCTATTTATATAAGAAATTCTTTATTACTTGTCTGGAACCTAAATTTACCTGCACATCCTGTGTTTTACCTGGCAAACACACTTTCAAGGGAGAATCCCCGTATGCTGGAGAGTGTCTTTCATTTTCCTGCTTTGATGAATACTCAAGCTAATGCTATTTTTCACACTCATGCTCCATCAGAAAGGAACTTGAAATCAAGGCTCTGCACTTAACACCTTCCAGAAATTTCCATCACACACTGCTGTATAACTCCAGCTGCTCTCCCAACCCTGTGACAGCACACTCCTACTGTCCACCCTGTAATTCCTGTGCCTATTCAGTTAGCTGCTGTCCCCCTCTGCCCTCTCATCTCACCTCTGGGCAGGAGCTGCCCTGTTAACCTCATGTATCTACTTAAGCCAAGAAGAGCCCTCTTCTCCAGATCATTTTATGTGGTAAAGGCCGGTCCTTCCTCTTACTTTTGTATACTTCAGTGGCTTTTACCGAGGCAACTCTATAATCACATAGATTACATTAGTTTTTCCTTTGCAGTAGGTCAGCCCATAAATTAGTCTAGGGTTGGCACAACAGAAGACCCTGGAAAACTGTTTGGAAGGAGCCTGGAGGCTCTGGGAACAAAGCATCCGTGCTGAAGAGGGCGGGCTGTGCGCTGTGCTTTGGAGACAGCAAGGGCTCTGTGGGCTTTGTCAGATGGGAGCGGAGCGATGGCAAACCAAGGTTGCATCAATAATGCATTATTCTGTTCAAGACAGTAGTGGTAACTAAGTGTTTACAAGCTTTATGACAGTGGAGACATTTTAATGGGCCCTTAATGGAGTGAATTATTAAAGCGCATACTTTGGATGAAATCACGGACTCTTTATGTTCAGGGATCGATAGAAATAACCTTTGTGTGCCAACCTGACTGAAGCGCTGCCAGTAATTTGCATTGTCTGGTCACTGTGTTATTCCAGCTCGCTGAGATCCCGCCTCTCCACGCCTCCCCCTCCCCTCCCCCGGGAGAATGAATCAAGACGACCAGATACGGAGCCGGGGTCCAGTGCTGGCAGCCTCATCTTTTTCAGTTGTCATGTGGAAAATGCATGCATGTTGATCTTTAGTTATGTTATTAAAGAGTTAGCTTATTATACTTAAAAGAACAAGATAATTAGAGGTAGTATCTTCTGTCTCTCTCCTCTTCTCCCTTATTGACCAGATTGATTGCTTTACTGGACTACAAACGTTTGGATGGCTCCAAGCATCAAGAGTATTGACTAGTGATTTTAAAACTTAAAAAAAAAAAGGTTTCTTCACATGAAATATTCTATAAGAGACTGTACACACACACACACATATACATATATAAAATATATTATGTACTATAAGATATATGGAAACTCTGGTGATGTAGAGGTTAAGTACTATGTCTGCTAACCAAAAGATCAGCAGTTCAAATCTGCCAGGCACTCCTTAGAAACTCTATGGGGTCCTGTGGGGTCGCTATGAGTCAAAATCGACTGGATGGCAGTGGGTTTGGTTTTGGTTTTGATAGTATATATCAAAAAAAACGAACCCACTGCTGTGGAGTCAATTCTGACTCACAGCAACCCTACAGACAGAACTGCCCATAGAGTTTCCAAGAAGTGCCTGATGGATTTAAACTACGGACCTACCGGTTAGCAGCTGTAGCGCTTAACCACTATACACCAGGGTTTCTGATAATATACATAGTAAATGTATACATAATATTCATATATACATATAGTGCTGAACAAATTTCAGAGTAACTCCCAGACGGAGACAACCGAGAGGAAAAGCCTGATGACCTACTTCTGTGAATCAGTCAATGAAAACTTGGGACCACAAGGGTACGATCTGAAACCAATTATGGGGACAGGGCAGAACCCAGGAGTATGTCATTCCATTGTACCTGGACAGGTTCACCATGAATTAGGGGTAAGCTTGATAGCAGCTAACAGAAACATAGATAGAAGATAGACAATAGATGAAGGAAGGAAGGAGGGAGGGAGGGAGGGGAGAAAGGAGGAAGGGAGAGAGGGAAGGAAAGAAGGGTTCCAAAGCAGAGCTGTGCTCACTTACATCCCCACCTTCACTCAAGGGGTCTTTGTAGAGCCTCTAGCCATTTGAAGGAAAGAAAGGAGGGATGGAGGAAGGAAGGAAAGGCTCCAAAGCATAGCTCTGTTTGCTCACGTCCCCACCTTCCCTCGAATTGTCTTTGTAGAACCTCTAGCATCCTCAAGTTCTATGAGTGTGACAACCACTGCTGTAGGGCAGCCATCTGACCAACTTCAACTGTCACTTAGCATCTGGCGGATTGAATATCTGCCCTCCTTATTAAGATGATTGTTCTAAGCGCCAACTCCTTGTTCTTCTGGGACAGGGTCTGTAGAATGCTGCCACTTAGGAGTGTCTACCATTAACCAAGTACACAGTGTTTAATTGTTTCTGGTAAAGAAGTGTCTGGAGATTTGCATTTAATGACAGTGGAAAAGGGTGCTTGGTGTCCATGGCACCCTATCTCACCTTGAAAGCTGGACTTAGGGTTCTGATAGGTGTGTTTTACAACTGAGAAAGAAGATGAAGAACCCTGAGCACAAAGCCTCGTGGGACATAGGAGAAAGGCCATAAAGTCGTGGGCCTGGGGAGACTGACGACCCACCTGCTAACACTGAGGTTTGCATCGTATGTTCTCTCAGGTGCCCTCTGGCTTTGGACGTGTTGTGACCCAGGAACCAGACTGTTACACCTGTACCATGAGTTCTGAAAGATCTAAGAGAAAGAAGTGAGCAAGGGAAGAAACATCAAAGAGGTTTTTATAGGTTAGCATACTTTCAGCTGAAAAATGATAGAGAAGGCATCTAAAAATGGGGCTGTGTACTTTCTCACCTGGCATCTTCCGAGGCAAGTCAGTTCTAACCTGTCACCAGCTGCCACGGCAGCTGCACGAGTATCAGTGTAGAACGGTGCTCTGTGGGGTTTTCAATGGCTAAGTTTTTGGAAGTGGATCGCTAGGGCTTTCCCCCAAGGTGCCTCTGGGCAGACTAGAACAACTGACCTTTAGGTTAGCAGTTGAGTACTTCAACTGTTTGTGTTGCCTGGGGCAACCCTAACCCATTGCTGTCAAGTCAACTCATAGCAACCCTGTAAGATTGATAGAACTGCTCCATGGGGTTTCCAAGGAGCACTTGGTGGATTCAAACTGCTGTCCTTTTAGTTAGCAGCTGCAGCACTTGACTGCTATACCACCAACGATTCTTGGGCAACAGCATCACTAGGACAAAATGTCCAGCCATTTGTCTGCCCTGCTGTCTCATGTATTTGCACAGAGATCTGCTCCTCATGGTTGCTTGGCTGCTGTTGTGTTTTAGGCGTCATATACAGGTACCAATTTTGATGGAAAAGGAATCTTCCCACCTGTAAGGTTCTTTTTGTTCAGTGAAGAAGTCTTCCCAAAGGCCCTCAGCAGGTTTCCCTCATGTGCTGTTGACCAAAATGATGACACAGACCCAATCCTAAACCAATCATAGAAAATAAGGAAACACTTGGCTTAAGCAATAAGCAGCATCATAGTAAACAGAGAAAAGATGGAAGTTGTCAAGGATTTCATTTTACTTGGATCCATCATCAACACTCATGGTAGTAACAGTGAAGAAATCAAAAGACAGAATCTGCTGGGGATATCTGCTGCAAAAGACCTCTTTAAAGTCTTAAAAAGCAAGCATATCACTTTGAAGATGGCCTTAGCGTACCTGGCCGTGGTGTTTTCAGTTTCCTTCTGTGCATGAGAAAGCTGGTTGATGAATAAAGAAGACCAAGGAAGAATCGATGCCTTTGAATTGTGGTGTTGGTGAAGAGTGTTGAATCTACCATGGACTACCCAGAGAACGAGCCCATGTGTCTTGGAAGAACAACCAGAATGCTCCTTAGAAGCAAGGATGGGGAGACTTGGTTTCACATGCTTCGGACATGTTATCAGAAGGAATTCATCCCTGGAGAAGGACATCGTGCTTGGTAAAGTAGAGGGTCAGTGAAGAAAAGGAAGTCCCTCAGTGGGACAGACTGACACAGTGGTTACTACAGTGAGCTCAAGGACTGTGAAGCTGGGGCAGGACCAGGCAGTGTTTCAGTTTATCGTGCTCAGGGTTGCTATACACTGGGAACAACCAGATGGCACCGAACCACAATAGCACCTGATCACGATTTATCCTCTGGGTTTCGGGAGAAGCCCGATTTCCCAGAAGCACTTGCTGTTCTGTATGAAGACCAAAGGGAAGAAATCTCAACTAACAGCATTCATCACAGCTTCCGTGTTTGTCATTCCTTGTTGCTTTATTATCTTTCTCTGGTGACACTTTATCTCCATTTAGCCCTAGAGATATTGTGCGATTTTTAAGACCAAGTTACAATGAATTCTTTTTAATTAAAAAAATTAAGAAGATGGAGAACAATTTTGGGAAAGAAATCTATGCTTTACATCACACTTCCAAATCAACTCCAGACGGATTTCAGGTAAACGCAGAAAACAAAGCAAAACCTTTTTCATAAATTCTAGAGACACTTGAAGAAACAGTGTAGATTAGAGGAAGACTACAAACTCTTTTAGTGGAGGGCACAGTTAGTGTGTGCGAGGTGTGAGTGTTGAGTAGCAATGGGAACAAGACCACAGGAGGTGGCCTGCCGAGACCACACGAAAATACTGAAGAAAACGGAGCCCATTCTTCCAGGCGGAAGTGATTCTTTCTGCCATCGTGGTGGCCAAAACAATTGTGTGACAGCCTCTTGCGTTCAGAGGGAGCTGGCAGAGACATGGTGTCTCACCAGCAGGGGACGAGAATTTCCTTTCTAACAGCACTGCACAGACTGGTATTTTCTCAGTCACCTCTGAGGAGCCTGCGCTGATTCTTGTCGGCTGGAAAGCTCTGGTTGTTAGGTTTACGTGTCATTTGAATGAATAATTATCTCGGAGCCACAGCAGTGTATTTGGAACTCCATTTAGAGAAAAAAAAAATCACAGAATGCAAGCTGTGGTCTGCAAATACCAAACAAATATGGAAAGGGGACGGTGAGTGCTGGATGGACGGAGCCGGTAACACTACCCCAATACTCTGCTTGAGTTTGGAACTGTTTTCCTTAGTCATATGCAGTTTTTCATCTTTCAGAGATTGGTCACCCAGTTTGGCTGTGTTTCAGACTCTGTTGTCCTCCTCCCCAGCCTTTTGATATGTGTTTGAGGCCCTTCTGGGTCCTCTATTGGAGAGCGATTGAGAAATGTGAAAAGGAGGAGTATAAGAACCACCATCACAGGAATAAGACTGTGCTCTCGAGGGGGATCCTGGAGAGTTCTATGGATTTTTTGAGTGTTGCTTTATTCCCAAGAGTCGATGTTGTCTGTCTAGCAAGTAGACCACGGACTGTGGGATTGGAAAGACCTGAGTTTGACCCCTTGCTTTGTCCCTTTGTTTATTCAGTAAAGACTTAGTGTGCCGGGCACCATGATAGATGCCTGGGATGCAGTGAGGAGGAGAATCTGGGTACCACCTTCAAAGCATTCGGGCCAATGGGAGCATATTGCCTCTGCCCAAAACCAACCCATTGCCACTGAGTCAATTTTGACTCATAGCAACCCTACAGAACAGAGGAGAACTGCCCCCATAGAGGTTCCAAGGAGTGCCTGGTAGATTTGAACTCCCAGCCTGTTGGTTAACAACTGTAGCATTTAACCACCACACTGCCAAGGTTTCCATATCAACAAGAAAACTGGCAGGTAAGTCCATGGTGCTAAGAGAATTAGTGGAAGAACCCTTACCTTTCTCGCTAGTAGGAGGTGTCTGGCCAGCAAATATATCAAAGAAGAGCAAACCTTTTACCTTGAGCTGAAGACATGAGAAGGAGAAACACAAAGATCTGGCAACGAGAATGAATGCCCCTATTTTGATGGTCAAGTGAGTGGCCGGCACTTGGGTTGGGTTGGGCTGACCTGGGGGCTACCCTGTCTTCTTTTTCCTTTTACATTTTCTGTAGTAGGAGCTTTTCTTGTGGCTGAGGGTGACCATGTATTGCAGTTCTAGATAATGAGATACTTAGCAAGGTTTGCTCCAGGGATTCTGGGAAAGTTGTTTTCCTGGTTAAGGAGGATGGACTTTGCTGGGACACTCCTTAGCACCGCTTCCTCTGCTTTGTTTCAAGTCCTAGCAGGGAGCTTACAGGAAAAGCTGCCATTCTGTGCCTTGGGAGTAGCGAGACCACTTATCAGAATGGGGTCAGAGGAAAAGTAGGCGTCCAGATCCTTGCTTACATCCTATTGGTCTTTTGCATCTTTCTTATCTTATTCAGCATTTTGTTGTTAAGGGTCATCTGTGTCACAGCTTGGATCAGAACTTTGTTTCTCTTCATGGTAAAATAGTAGACCACTGTATACAGTAATTGTTGCCTATCTATGAGTCGGACCCGACTCGATGGCACTGGGTTATCTGTGCATCTGTTGTCCACCACTTGGGCTGTTTCCACCTTCTGACTACTGTGACTAATACTCCAGTGAACAGTCATGTAGAGTGATTGTTTTAAAAGCAACTTTTAATTTTAATACAAGTGCTTTTGTCTACTCAGATATCATGAAGAACTCTGAAAGATAACTGGTACTGGTTTGGTGGTCTCAGAGGAACGTTCCCTAGGTGTGTAACTGGGTTGTAAATCATTGAGTCCAGGCGGCTTGGATTTATGAAACCATAGGGTCCCCTTGAACCTTCCACTGATAGTGATCTTTAGAATCTAGGTCATCTCATTCCTGGTCAGTGTGAAACTCTCATTTCCACTTGTGTATCTTTTCTTCCTGTTGTCAATAACTACCATAAAGCTGGGTACAACTCAGGATGACCTGATGTATGACGACAAACTGTTGCCTGGTCCTGTGCTACTACGTAGGAGGCCATCATTGTGGCTGTTGTGTCACTCCGTCTCACTGAGGGTTTCTCTCGTTTTTCTGGCCCTCACTCTATCAGTCACAGTGTTTCTGTATACTGCTTGGTTGTATAAAGGGAGCAAGAGGAACTTTGGGCGCTCCATTTCTAAGGAACTTTCCAATTATGTTTCTTCTAAGGTAAGTGCTCCTTTTAGACAAACTTGAATACGGCCAAGGTGTGCCTTGAAGGAGCTGAGCGTTCTCTGTCCCTTAAATTGCAGGAAATGTTCATTTATTAAACAAACGTTTACCAAGGAACTACTGTGTGTTCGGAAGTATTTTTTTTTATTATGACTGAGTGAAAACATACATTCCCATATAAATTTACATACCCACCTATATGCAGCTTCCACTGCTCTCCCTGCCCGGTGACAGCACACTATTCCTGTCTGCTCCATACATGTCTCATCCTCCCAACAGTCTCCTTTCCCCTCCTCTCCACCCACTCTCCTTCCTCCAGCCAGAGGTCAGCAGGATGATATCCTATAGATGCATAGAACCATAAAGTGCATTGTTCGGAAGTATTTTTCAGAGTACAGCCCTCAGCTGTCCTGGTACCTCCTTCTGAGGGACAGAGGGTTTGGGTCCTACAGGTAGTTGGCTGTAGCTGATGCAAGACTGTAACTAGCCACGGGGTGAGCAGCTTCTTTGCCTGTGAATGGTTGCTGGGTCTTGAGTGTTTGACTGTCTTTCCTGGATTTTGTCGATTCCTGAGCGATACTGCCTTCCATTCTGTTAGACAGATGTTTCTTCTCTAGGAGAGAGTACTCGGGCACAGACTTCCCATTGGAACACCATCATTTGAAGATAGTCACCTTCTTATTGACAGTTCTTTGAGTCTTTGTTTTCACAGAGAAGAACTTTCTTTAGGTGCTTGATCTTGCCGCCATAGTGTGGTGTGGACTGGCAGTGGCAGCTGTGTCTGTGTGTGTTCAAGGCCACCCAGGGCAGATGAACTCAAGATGATTTCCTTTGTCTTAAGATGCTTTTCAGTTGCAGAGATAAAACACTGTTGGCATCTCCTTGTGGGGTAGTTATTCGCTAGAACAGGCTTTAGTGGCACTGATGTAAATATGAGCCTTAAAGCTACACGAACAATGGATTACAAAGTGAACTGCAGATAAACAGACAGTTTAAATACTGATGTTCCTCAAGACAAACCTCATCTGTTTTGTACCTTTCTTTCTATCAAAGCAGTGGAAAAAGAAACCCATTGCCGTTGAGTCAATTTTGACTCATTGTGACCCTATAGTAATAGAAGGTGAGCTAATATCTTAATTCAGGAGTGATTTCTGCTGTGAATACGGACCCTCATGTAACAAACTGGTGTTAGTAACTCAGTGGCTCAGTGATGTTAAAGCTGGTGTCTCCAGGATTCTCTTGGTCTTTTTTCTTTTCCATGGTAACATGACATCGCATCTCTATTCAAGACAAAAAGAGATGAGAGATAAAAGAACAGAGAAAACCCATCTCTTTTACTGAGAAAGCAAATCCACTGCTGTTGAGTTAATTCTGACTCATAGTGACCCTATAGAACAGAGTAGAACTGCCCCATAGAGTTCCCAAGAAGTGCTGGTGGAAAGCAAAATTTTCCTTACATCTCCCTGCCAGACTTCCCTTGAGGTCATTAGCCAGAAATGGGTCACATGGCCAACTTCTCCCCTATGAGAATATTTGGGAAAGTGAGTTGGGGCAATGGGGAGATCACAGTTGACCTAGACCTGTCAAAAATGGTCATGCCCTGGAAGGGAACGTATTTTCACTTCAGAAGAAATAGGGTTTCATTAGCAAGTAGAAGGGAGGGTAAGTATCAGGTGACTAAAGACGTACCCTACGGTTCATTTCCGCCACTAGTTTTGTCTTCAGGGCCCCACTGAGCAGGCTGTCTGGAAGCACTTACGTGGCACAGTGTCTTCCACTTCACCTTCCATGTGGGTGTGCCACCAGGGACATCCACCCTACATGTAGGAAAATGGTCTCATGTTAATGACCTGTGCCTCTTAAGGGCACTGTCCTCTACTCCAATTTCATTGCCACGTGACGACCAACAGACTTATCTTACTCCCTAGCCTCCCTCCAAGCTAGCCTCTAAAATATTTTGATAGCTGCAGATCAAAGAGCCAAGCTTCTCCACCTGCACATTGTTTGGGGCTGAAAGCAGGGGAAGTGGGCAACGTCAGTAATAGATTTCCGCCAACAGATGCTCTTTGTGTTTTAAAAGGAAAACAAATCTCTAAACCGTAAACGTCAGTGATCGGGCGATAATGCGTGATGAAAGAATTTAAAGTCAGTATCACAACTCTACCCAGCAAAAAGGAAGCACAGGTTTTATCACTTGTGGCAGGTAAGTGCAGTACCTACCTACACATTGACTTTTTATTTCAGTTTTGTCTTAGGTTAATATTCTCCTGTCCCTGAGTGTTTCCTTCCTGGTTGCAATAGACTTGAGTTATGGTTGGTTGGTTGGCAGCCCTGTTTCGGAGCTTGGAGGCTAGAGGTAGCGGAGAGGGTAAGACAGAGAGAGGATACTGAAGACACCATTTGTCACGTTGCCCTTCCGAGGAACAGCACTACCCCAGGACCACACTTTCGTCAGTGAAGGAGGAAGCTGCCATCTGGTGTGTGCTGCACATCACTGGCCGTTTGACAGTTATAAAAGCTGAAAATGACTTACTTTTGGCGTTCCCTTCCAGAATGGAGGTGGGCCATGCATTCAGCATCAAGAAAAGCCTTCCCAAGATCAAGGAAGGATCATTAAATCTTGTTTCCTTCCATATGTCACTTCCCCCTCCCCTCTGGGAACAGCTGTGTCGCATTCATCCAAAAGAGCTCTATGTAACAAGTCCTTGATTTTCCTACCTAGTGCAGCTCTGGTAGTACAGAGGTTATGCTTTTGGCTGCTAGCCATAAAGTTGGCAGTTCAAGTCCACTAGCTGCTAATTGGAAAGTTTACGGAACAGTCTACTTTGTCCTATGGGGTCACTACGTGTAGGAATTGACTTGACACCAATGGGGCTTTTATTTTTGATAAACAATTTTATTGACCTCTGACTAAGTACGCAATTATATTCCAAATGCCCAAGTTGACCGTGTTATGTTATGGATGCCCTGGAATGGGGGTGGACAGTTTGATCACGTTGCTGTTTGAATCAGCCGGGGCAGCTCTTTAGGCTGAGCCAGGAGCACCGGAGGAAGCCGGGCTGACGTTCCTTCATGGATAGAAAGTACACTTATCTAAACCGAGATCTAAGGTGAGTCGTCAGCCTGACACTTGACAGCAAAGTCTCAGACCCTACAGCTACATTAGAAATGAAGGAGGGATTTGGAAACATTCCTGAGGCTCTCGCAAGTGGTCCATTCCTGTGCGTAAAAGGATAGAGGACGTTTGCTTTCAACATTTCATCATTTCATGGCCTCTTAAGTGAGTAAAAATGCAAACTCAGGATTTTTTAGTACAGAAGCTTCGATTATTGCTATGTCTTTTTTACATTTAATAGATAACATTAAAGAACACGGGACTTCCGTATGCCTTTTGCTCCAGATAATTTTAACTGAAAAATGAAACAGGTGCTGTTTTCTCCCAAAGATTCATAATATGCTTTTAGGTTTAAGAGGTTTTAATTTGCTGTGTGGAAAATAACTGAAACATAACAGTTTAGGTGATTTGAGACACTAAAACCCCCCAAAGCAAACCCGCTGCTGTTGAGTCGATTCTGGCTTATACTGACCCTACAGGACAGAGTAGAGCTGCCTCATAGAGTTTCTAAGGAGCGCTTGGTGGATTTGAACAGCCGACCCTTTTGTTAACAGCCATAGTACTTAATTACTATACCACCAGGGTTTCTGATTTGAGAAAATAGGCCTATATTAATTTAGCTTATTTTAGAAGATGAAGAAAAAAAGGGCTATTCTAGTTTCAGCTGGCTGTCTTAGGGTTCTCTATGAATCATGTATATATGAAGACCCACTATTTACCTGTCAGTTTGTAGTATTTTCAGTGGCCTGATAAGCATGCAAAAGCTGGACAACCAATAAAGAAGACTGGAGAATAATTGATGCATTTGAATTACGGTATTCGTAAAGGATATTGAATAGACCACGGACTGCCAAAAGAATGAACAAATCTGTCTTGGAAGAAGTACAGCCAGAATATTCCTCAGAAGGGAGGGTGATGAGACTTCATCTCACATACTTTGGACCTGGTATCAGAGGGCCCAGTTTCTGGAGAAAGTCACCATGCTTGGTAAAGGAGAGGGTCAGTGAAAAAAAGGAAGACACTTGAGGCGATGGATCGACTCCCCGACAGCAACTGTGGGCTCAAACACAGCAACAGTTGTGAGCATGGTGCATAACCGGGCAATGTTATGTTCCGTTGTGCAGAGCATTGTTATACGTCAGAGCTGACTCGATGGTACCTCAGACAGGCTGCAGGGTCCTGCAAGCTTGCATCCCAGTATCTGTAGGTGAGTCAATGTGGAGAGTACAGAGGAGAGAGACAGGGAGAGGTTGAGGGGAGGGAGAGAGAAATTGAGAGAATGGGAGAGAGCGGGAGATAGAGGGAGATCTGCCAAAACATCTGTTTATAGTCTGAAAGCAGACCACACTGTAAGGAAATGCCTCTTTCAACTGACTGATCACATTAAAGTGCATTATAGGAGACGACTGTGTTATATTACATCGCACTATGGAACAGGCACTAGTATTCGGCCAGAACACTGGGAATCATAACCCAACTAAGTATACACCTAAAATTCACTATCATACTGGCTCCGAATTGGTAAATACTGTGTGCAGAATATGACTAAACATAATTTAAATAAAATTTTTATTTTGGAATAACTGTAGACTAACCAGAAAGCTGAGACGACACTTCAGAGAATCTCATACACCCTTCTCTCTGTTTCCTCTAATGTTAACACCCTGTGTGATGTATGGTTGTCAAGACACAGAAGTCAACATTTATTTGTATTTCAGCCAGTTTCGTACCACTGTCCCTTTTCCATCTCAAGAATTGTGTCCTGGTACCATCTTGCGCTACTCATCCTGTCTCCTCAGGCTCTTCTTAGCTAAGGCAGTTTCTCCAACTCTGTTTTCCATGGCCTTAGAAGTTTCAAGGTGTGCTTGTCAAGTGTTTTGTAGAATTCCCTCAGTTTGGGTTTGCCTGTTGTTTTCTCAGACTGGGGTCATAGGTGTAGGTTTGTCTGTTGTTTTTCCTAGACTGGGGTCGTGGGTGTTGGAGAGGAAGACCACAGAGATACAGTGCTGTACCCACCCCACCGTGTCAGGGGTACATTCTATGACATGACTTACCACCAATGTCATTGCCTTAACAAGGACTGCCTTTAACCCCTCAGTTCTTCACGCGAGCACTTACCACTGTTGGGAGCAATGGTAGTTGTTGGACTCTTTGTCTGTCTGTCCATTAGACTGAAAACTTGATGAGCGCAGAACTGTGTATGCCTTCTTTCCTGTTGTGCACAGTGCCTAGCTTATGGTTGGCATGTGAATAAATATTTCTTTAATTCAGAACACATACTGGTGTTTTTATGGTATTGTGTGAAAATTTTTATTATAAATATAAGTAACACATCTCTGTCATCCGAGGGAATTCTGAAAGTGTTTCATGTCAGTTTTCCTTTGCTTCAAAGGCAAAATAACCAATGTCTTCTTGAGTCTCAATTCTTTTACCCAGGTGTTCCTTACTTGCCTAAGGTGACAACCCGAGGGTGACAGAAGGGACCAGTCTTCCTGTAATTCTAGAGGGAGTACGTGCTCATCCCTGATGGAACTGAACATGTTTTCCACCCTTGGGTCTCAATTCAGTTCCTGTAGGTTAAGTCTTCCAACTCTTCTCCATGGTGGATGCTGAGGCCGGAATGCACAGGTTCATGGGAAAGTCTGCCCAGGGCTCTGTGGGAAAGGATGTTGTGGGTGGAAGTTTCAGTTTTAACCTTTCTGGATTTGGTTATCTTATTTCTGTTGTGTGTTATTTCCTGAAATGCCTGTGTGGTTTCCAGAATCATTTTAACTTGCGCTTTCATAGAATAATCACTGTCATGGGAAGCTTCTGCAGAGAAGTGCCTTCCCCTGTGTCATTATGGAATTCCTCTTAGCAGATAAGGAAACTGAGGCACAGGTTCTTTTTGCAGGGGGGGGGGCTTTCCTTCATGACGTAAGAGTGAAGATGCAGCACATGTGATGTGAGGCTTGTGATACGTGTTTCTCTTGTGTGTCATGTCATTATCTGTACCCCTCATGTGTTCTTGTTGCCATTGCTGCTGAAATGGTCCCAACTCACAGTGAGACCATCCATGTCTGAGTGAGTAGAACTGCTACCCAGGGTTTTTGGCAGCTGTGGCCTTTAGGAAGTGCCTTCTTTCGAGGCACTCTGGGTTGTCTGCAACCTCTAACCTTTTGGCTTGCAGCGGAGCTGATGAACCATTTGCAGTACCCAGAGTCTTCGTATTCCCCGAACGTTGTTGTTAGGTGCCATTGAGATGGTTCTGACTCGTAGCAATCCAATGCATAACAGAACGAAACACTGCCTGATCTTGTGCCACGTCTACAATCGTTTTTATGCTTAGCCTGTTGTTGCAGCTGCTGTGGCAACCTGTCTTCTCAAGGGTCTTCCTCTTTTTCGCTGATCCTCCACCCTATCAAGCATGATGTCCTTCTCCAGGGACTGGTTCTTCCTGATGACATGTTCGAAGTGTGTAAGACGCAGTCTTGCCATCTTTGCTTCCGAGGAACACTGAAGTTGTACTTCTTCCAGAACAGATCTGTTTGTTTCAGTGGTCCATGGTACAGTCAGCAGTCTTGTCTAATACCACAATTCAAGGGCATCAATTCTTCTTCTGTCTTCTTTGTTCATTGTCTGGCTTTCGCATGTGTGTGATGCTATATTCAAAATACCATGGTTTGGATCAGGCTCACTTTAGTCTTCAAGGTGACATTTTTAGTTTTCAATACTTTAAAGAGGTCCTTGGCAGCAGATTTTCCCAATGCAATGCATCTTTGGGGTTCCTGACTGCTCCTTCCGTTGATTGTGGAGCCCGTTGCCATCCAGTTAATTGTGATTCATAGCGCCTCTATGGGCGAGAGTAGAACGGCCCCATAGAGATTCAAAGGAACAGCTGATGGATATGGGTTGCTGACCGTTGGGTTAGCAGCCAAAGCACTTAACAACTATGCCACCAGGGTTTCCATCTGTCATAGACTGAATCGTGTTTCCCCAAAGTGTGTATGACTGTTTGGCTGGGCAGCGATTCTCTGTATTTTGTGCTGTTTCCCCACACTGTAAACTTTGCCTTTATAATGTTGATGAGGGGAGACACGTGGCAGTTGTGTTGGTGGAACAGGACTCAATGTGTTAGATCCTTTTGTGCCTTGAAGCAGTCTCTTGAGATAGAAAGGAAAAGAAGCCAGCAGAGAGATTTGTGGATCTCATGCCGTTACAAAGAAGTAGTGCCAGAAACAGAGTGTGTCCTTTGGAAAGGATGGAGGCCCTGCACTAAGAAGCTCCCAGTCCGGGGGCAGGTGAATGACGAGGACCTTCCTCCAGAGCCAACAGAGAGCCTTCCCCAGAGCTGATGACCTGACTTTGGAGTTATAGCCTCCTGGACTGTGACAGAATAGAATTTCTCCTTCCAAAGCCACCCACTGTCGTGAGCACACAGAAAATGTCGTTGGTCATGAGAGGAAAATAAGTAACAAAGTTTGGGGTCAGTAATAAGCTTTATGTAATCAAACTGTGCATTTACAATTATGCAAGGGAGAAGGGAGGTGCTGGCGCTGGGACACAAAGCACTCTTATTAACATTACTGAAGACCTCTTCCCTGCAGTCACATTAGCTGGGGATTCTCATTTACATGAATTAAGACCCCCACAGGTTCCACTGGCTCATAACGTTAGTATGTCAACACACTGGCTTCCCTAAAAGTGTGGTTCACTCTAAGGAATTTAAGGATTAGCTGTGCTCTCACCATTCTGCAGTCAGGAGCATTCGAAGTACAACGTTACGAGGGAAGGACATCTCCGAGGTGAAGCGGGTGGGAACTCCACACCAGGCTCTGGCACTAACGGGAGACTTTGTCACAGTGGCTGGAAGCAGGCCGCTTAGATGTCAGGGGAATGATAAGGCCTCTTAGAGGTAGATCCATCAAGAGGAACAGCACAGGAGGCGTAGGCAGCAACGGGAAAGCAGTCACAGTGACTCAACCAATCTTTGATGGCAAGTGGATGAGGTCCCAGGGTCAGGTCGCAGTACAGCAAACCAGTGGACACAGACTGTCAGGAAGAGGCTGGGCCCCAGGCCTCGTGAGGCACAGTAACAGACTGCAGGCACAGACCCCCAGAGGGACACTGTGCCCCCAGGCCTTCGAAGATGAGGCAAACCAGGTCAAGGCAGCAGACTGTGGGCACAGACCCCCGAAGGGGACTGCTGTACCCCAAGTCCAGAACGCTGGGTTTTTAATACAAGCTATTGGCTTGGTTCTGGTTGTTATTGGTCAGTACATAAGTCTTATCTTCTGGTAGGTACCTCAAGTTATGGACGTGTTCCTGATTGGTTATGGTCTTTATCATCTCTGGCCATCTGCGGCCATGTCCATCTGGCAGTTGTTTTTCTCATTTTCATTTCTTTACCGTGACCTTGTATTTTCTCACCGTCTTACTTAGCTCAAGCAGAGCCGTTTCGTGTTTTAATAGTTTAGCCAATTTTAACTTGTTTATGACAAGAGTCTACTTTACTACGTATTCTACTTTCATATATGTATGTATATGTACACACACATTCACATATAAGCGTATATACATTCACATATAAGCGTACATACATACAGTTACACATTCTCATTTCATCCACCTGTGGTATTTCTGTTAGAGCAGCCCTAGTCCCTCCCATCCCTGGAAACCACCAATAGGCTTTATCTCTAGACACTTAGCTACTTTAGATATTTCATAGACATGGAATCATACAGTGTTTATCCTTCTGTAACTGACTGAATTCACTCACTGTGAAATTTCCAAGATTCACTTGTGTTGTGGCATGTTTTAGGACGGCAGTGGGTTTGATTGTTTTGGTTTTTCTCTGTATGGCTGAGCAACGTGCAGTCCTATGTACGTACTTGTGGTGTGATTAATTACTTTTGTGTTTGACCTTATAGGGTCGCTATGAGTGCTTTAGTTGCTAACCAAAAGGTCAGCAGTTCCAATCCACCAGGTGCTCCTTGGCAACCTTACGGGATAGTTCTATTCTGTCCTCCTATAGGGTCACTATGAGTCAGAATTGACTCAATGGTAATAATGGGTTTTTTAACGGTCTTGCAATTCCCACCCAGGTGATTATGTGACGAAGCAGTTGTCTAAGGAGGTGTTGTGTCATGGGGTAATTGTGGCTCACCAAGGGACGTTGATCAGTTTTGAAGTAAAAAAGAGCCAGTATCAGAGGAGGGAGAAGCCTACCACACCACCGAGGAAGAAGAGGCCCAGCAGCAGGAGATGGGTGGTTGGCTTTCTGGCGCATGGAGAAAGGAAGCTAAGTGACTTTGGGCAGGACTGAGGACCAAGGAGAGGGATGCCTGTGAGCACAGCTGGAGCAAGGCTGTCCTAATGGAAGAACTGTATCCTGAGTGTTCCTGAGCCAGAACTGTAGTTGTTCCTTCCCTAATAAACCTTATAACTGTGAATATGGCCTGTGAGTTCTATGTGGCCAGAGCAGTTAATTGTTGGGTCCAGTGGAGAGTGCTGTGGGGGGGCCATTGATGTCAGAATCAGTAGAGACGCCAGAGGGCAGAGGCATGTCTGACCCCACCTTGTAGGAATCAACCTGGGGCTGTTGATCTGGGTTCTCCTTCTCTTAGTGAGGTTGGACGAGGACAGAGCCCCCCATGTTGTCCTTACAATACCACGTTTGTTTATTCATCTGCTGATGGACGCTGGGGTGGTTTCTGTCTTTTAGCTATTGTGAATACTGCTGCAGTGAACGTGGGTATACTTGTATCTGCTCTCAGTTCTTCGGAGTTTATCCCTAGAAGTGGAATTTTGGGGTCATATGGTGAGTCCAGGAGTCTGGTGGTGCAGTGGTTAGGTGCTTGGCTGCTAACTGAAAGCTCAGTGGTTCCAACCCAGGAGCCACTCCGTGGGAGAAGGATGTGGCAGACGGCTTCCATAAGATTTACAGCCTAGGAAGCCCTATGTGGCAGCTCTACTCTGTCCTGTAGGGTCACCGTGAGCCCTTGTCAACTTGATGGCCGTGGGTATAGTATTCTATGTTTAAGTCTTTGAGGAACTGCCCAACTCTTTTTCACTAAATCTATACCCCTTCACAGGCTCGTCAATAAGGAAGAATGGTTTCAGTTTCTGCACATCTTTATCAACACACCTTATTATCTTTTTTGTCTTTTGTTCGTGTGTTCATAGCCATCTTAACCCATTGCCATTGAGTCAAGTTCTATTCATAGCAACCCTACAGAACAGAGTAGAGCTGTCCCTTAGGGTTTCTAAGGAGCAGCTGGTAGATTTGAACTGCCGACCTTTTGGTGAGCAGTCTGAGCTTGTAACTGCTGTGCCACCAGGGCTCTGTCTTAGTGGGGATGAAGCGATGTTTCAACCAAAGTTTCTATCAACAAGTTAAGGGATGGCTTACAGATTGTGAAAAAAAATTGAGACCTATATGTTTGGTAAGGGATTGAAATATATGTATAAAGAAATTCTTAATATATTCAGAACATATAAAGAACTTCTACAACCTAGCAATAAGAAGGCAAACAACCCAGTTAAAAATTGAACGAAGGACTTGAATAGCCATTTCACCAAAGATGGAATTTAAGTGCCAGACAAGTATAGGGAAAGATGCCAACATCATTAGTTTTTTGGAAACCCAGGTGACTCAGTGGTTAGGAGCTATGGGTGCTGACCGAAAGGTCTAAGTTCAAATCCACCAGGCGCTCCTTGGAAACTCTATAATGCCATTCTACTGTGTCTATAGGGTCGCTATGAGTTAGAATTAACTGGACGGCAATGAGTTTTCTTAGTTTTATTTTTTTATCATTAGTCATTAGGGAAATCAAAACTATAAGGAAATATTTCATTCTTAAAAATCCAAACCAAAGTCACCTCCTGTCTCAAGTCTTTTGCAATGTCCCTCTGCCCCACAACCAGGCAGTCACCCAGCAACCGTGGTAAAAGATTTAACCCTGGAGAGTCCCATCCTCCTTTCCCGACCTCTATCCCCATAAGAGCGTCACCTCTCTCTGGGCTTTCTCAGCAAAGGATACAGGCTTTTTAAAGAACTTATCAGGTCCTCTCATAATCGATCACTTATAAACCTGTATGCCCAGCTCATCGCAGAGGCTGTGTCTCTGTGTTACCTGTCAGCTCCAGGTCCAGCCCTTAGCCGGGGCTTGGTAACTGTTGTCTGAGTTAAGAAATAAACAAATTAACTGTGCACCACTCACGTGCTAGGTTTGATTTTTCTTCGCAAGATACCTTCCTATTGGTGGCACTGGAGATCACACATACAATGCACATTTTAAATGATCTAAAATGTAGCTGCTTAGTCTTAGAAGTATTTCTATGTGGCCAAACTCTTATGGGGATATGCCTCTTTTCTAAATGAATGAAACTGGTACTTCGGAGCTAAAGTGTTTTAAAAATCAGTGCAATAACTTCATGCTTCTCTGGTTGGATAGAGGTCGGGAAAGGAGGATGGAACTCTCCAGGGTTAAATCTTTTACCACGGTTGCTGGGTGATTACAATGTTTAACAGAGGCATTAAAACCAAGATGAACATGTAGGCTATACCCGTTGACAAAGTGGTAAGTAGTAGTTAGCTGTGAAATTCTGTTTGTATTTAAGTTTATCTGGTGGCGTGAGTTCACCTGGTGGCGTAGTGGTTAAGTGCTATGTCCGTCTGCTAAGCAAAATGTTGGCAGTTGGAATTCACCAGGTGTTCCTTGGAAACTCTATGGAGCGGTTCTACACTGTCCTGTAGGGTTGCTATGAGTTGGAATTGACTCCATGGCAGTGAGTTTATTTATTTGTTTATTTTGGTTTATTTGAAGTATGAAAACTGTGGTGGTGTAAGTGGGTAAGTGCTGCGGCTGCTAACCAGAAGACCGGAAGTTCAAATCCACCATGTGCTCCTTGGAAACTCTATGGGGCAGTTCTGCTCTGTCCTGTAGAGTCACTGTGAATTGGAGTTGACTCAACACCAGAAGGTTTTTATTTTTTTCCTTTTATTCTAAATACATGCCAATCCCTCCCACTGGCTACCCATACCACTTGACATTTTTTCTCCTCTGACAGCTCAGAGAAAAGAATTTCACAAATGCCTGTCTTTGGTTTAGTTTTAAAAAGAAAAGCAAGTGGGCTAAGTGCAGTGGTGAAATTATAAATGTAATCAAGCCTATAATTTAAATAAGCCGCAAATAATAACAGCTGAAAGGCTGTCAGGCTGTGAGGGGTTTGGTTTGTTTCACAGGGATTATGACCATGAAACCACAGAGCACAGCCCTTAAGTGCTTTTACCCATTACTTCATCAAGTAATTGCAGGCTCATGACATCAATAAGCAAGGCTGCCTCCTTGGCTAAGAGAAGTGAACCTTTCCCCTTACAGATCTGGCAGGAAAGCAAAATGCCCAGAAGAATGCCCTGCGGGCTTGTGGGTGTTCAGAACCACGAGGAAGGAAGTGAGCTGCAGTACCACGGAGAGTCTTTGGCTTAATTGTCAGGAGGTGTTCAGATGTGCTGCTTGCTGCTCTTCGTTGCTGTGGTGTTGACAGCGGCTGTCAAGTCTGTTCTGACTCACGGTGACCTCGTGTGTAGTAGAGCCGCTCTCGACAGAGTTTTACAGGCTGTGACCTTTTGGAATTAGGTCAAGTCCTGTCTTCTGAGGCTCCCCTGGGTAGGTTTGAACCGTCGACCTTCCAGTCAAGGGCTCAACTGTTGGCACAATCTAGAAATTGCTTTGACTTGGTTAATGAGACATCCTGCTTTATGCCTCCTTGGTGGTCTTGGCACATGGAATCTGATACAGGCTAGCTGCTGCTCATTTCAGCATGACTGTTCTTTAGAAAAGGTTATTTCTTGAAAATGTAAATTTTAAAAAAACTGGTGAGGAGAGTAAGAAAGTAATAGCAAGAAATGTTGCCTAGGCAGAGAGAAAAATATTGAAGAAATAAGAAAATACAGGAAGAAGAAAACCCTCCTATCTGAATCCAAGAATGTTTGTCTCCCAAATCACTTATTGTAAAAAACTTTTGTGTTCTTGGTTGACATTCATTTTGGAAAGGTCACCGTTTCCTCTGGCTGGAAATATTTATTAGGACATCTGGAATGAACAACATGGAACTCCTTTGCTCGAAGACAAATTTCAGGTCAGCAAAAACAGCCGAACATGTTGCTAGATTAATTTACATTAAAAAAAATTGTGACTTTAGAGATGAAATTGCCAGATATTTTTTTCCTCTGGGGTAAAATAAATTGTTGGGAGCTTCTCCTGTGTTATTAAAATACACATTTTTACTGTTTGTTCGAAACTTGGAGTGAACCACGAGAGTTTGAGTTAATATCTTTAAATCAGTCTATGTTGGATATGGAGTTTGGACATTTTGAAGAAAGGAGGTCAGAGTTAAAGCGATTTTCAGTGGTTCTTCTTGTCTGTAACCATTTTAGCAATTGTAACTAGAAGGTTGGCAGTTCAAATGCTCCAGACATTCCTTGGAAACCCTATGGAGCAGTTCTACTCTGTCCTATAGCGTCACTATGAGTGAGAATCCACTCAACGATTGTGAGTTTGGTTTAGTGGGTAGGGGTACAGTAAAAAGAGCCACAAACTGGGTGGCTTTAAACAACAGGAAATTATTTTCTCATAGCCTTGGAGGTTCTCAAAAACACATTGCTGTTGAATCAATTCCAACTCATAGCGACAGAGTAGAACTGTGCCATCGAGTTTTCAAGGAGTGCCGGGTGGGTTTGAACTACCAGCCTTTTGGTGAGCGGCCATAGCTCGTAACCACTGAGCCACCAAGGTTTCCGTTCTGAAGGTTGGAAGTCTGAAATCAGGGTGTCGTGTGGCCATGCTCTCTCTGAAGGCTCTTGGGATGATGCTTCCTTGGCAGTTTTATCTCCTGGTGATCTCATATGTTCCTTGACTCCAATATCTGTCCCATCTTCTCATGAAGGTCTTCTCTCTGCTTCTCTGTGTTTTTTTCTCCTCTTACAAGGACATTAATCATGTTGCACTAGGGTCCCCTTTGTTGCGGTGTTCTCATGTGAACTCATGACAGCTGCAAAGACGTCAGCTCCAGACAAGGTCATGTTCACAAAGTCATATTAGGACTCTGACATATCTTCTGGGGGAATACAATTCAACCCATGACTGCCATATACACCATTCCTCTCCACCCCCAACACTGGCTGCCTGAGACAATCACCTGGAGAGTGTTAAAATAGACTGATGCCCAGGCTTCCCCAAGATCTTCAAACTGAATGAGCTGCAGTTGGGGGAGGGGAAGGAGAGCTGTTTTATTATTCTAAGTTTAAGTTTCTCCAAGTGATTCTAATGTATATAGTTGAGAATCACTTGAATGAAGATGAAGGTAAGCCATTGTTCTCTGCCTTTTGGAAGTAGGGTGCAAACTCACAGAAAAAGACATGCACAGGTGACGCCTTTTAAGGTTTGTTAGATTCTAAAAGATGTTCCGGAATCCCAAGATGGTGCACATGGTGAATGCGTTTGTCTGCTAAGCAGAGTGTTGGAGGTTTGAGTTCACCCACAGGTGTCCTAGAGGAAAGTCCTGGCAATCTGCTTCTGAGTACTGAACCATTGAAAGCACTGCAGAGCGAGTACAGTTCTCCTCAGACAGATGGGAGGTTTCCACGTGTCAGAATTGACTCTACGGCAACTACTTTTTTTGCGGGGGGGTGGGCAAGAAGGTCTAGAAGGAAGTTTTGGACTCTTGCTTCTTTACTGGTGGTTAAAATACTTAAAGGAGTGGTTAGCCATACTGGTTTGCTCTGGACTGGGAGGATTCTGGCCTTGTGGGACCTTCAACACTAAATCTAGGAAGATCCTGGGAGAACCAGGACCAAACGTTACCCCAGTGTGGCAGGGATGCTGATCAAGTGGAAGACTGTCCATGAGTCCCAGATGATGGCAGCTAAATTTATGAGCGTCCCTACGTTTGGACAGATCCCACAGGATGGCCAAGTTAAAAGTAAATAGTTCTGATTCATTCTTGGCTTTGGTATTTTATTTCCAAGACGGGACTCATGTGTGTTTGCACAGTAAAGAATTAAGCTTGCCCAAAGTATTAACCTCTGCCCTGGTTCCCAGGAGGTGGCCTCTAGGCCCTTGGTATGCTGTGCCTCACGTCAGTGTCTGTTCATCTGGGGGCTTTGGGCTATGCTGGGTAGCCTGCGCTAACACTGCGATTTATGGTGACCTTGGGCATGTGGTTTTAGCTAAACTTCCAGAGGAACCTGCGACTAAGGCCAGTTATGGGAGGCCAGTCATGTTTACGTGGCTGAATCCCAGTAACAACTCTGGACACCAAGGCCCAGGTGACCTTCCCTGGTTGGCAGTGTTTCGTGCACATTGTCAGGCGTCGTTGCTGGAATGAACAGGTGCTGTCTGCGTAACTCCACGGGCTGAGAACAGCTGGATGCTGGTGCCCGGTGACTCCTGGACCTCTGCTGTGCCGCTTTCCCTGGGAGCAACTTCAATCTGTGTTCTCATGCCGTTGTAAACCATTTCCATGAGTGTCCCGGTTTTTCAGAGCTCTGTAAATCTTTCCAGTGAATCATCACACTTGAAGGTGCTCTTGGGAACCCCAAAACTTAATAGTCAATGTCAGAGTGAGGCTGGTCTCGGGGACTCCTCAACATTTGCAGTGTTCGACACCCCTGTGCTGTTTTTCGACTTTGCAAATAGGAGAATCTGCAACAAACTGCTTTTTTTCCGCCGCGTAAACCTGACCAAGGTGAGTCTTTCATTCTTCCCTGTCTCCTGTTTCTAAAAAAACTGAGAAATTTGAAGTGGATGCAGGAGGAGGCTATATACAGTTTGTCAGGCCAGTGGAACTTCATCTCAGCAACACAGGTCACCTCAGGGCTTCTATTCTGTGAATGAGTGTGACCCAAGAAGCCAGGATCCAAGGTGAGTATGAATCCCGCTCAGCCGTAGTAGAGAAGGGTCACTTTCTGCTGAGTCTCATTCGGGAAGCCTGTTTTGTTTTGGGGGTATAACTGCCTTCTGACAAAATTGTGACATCAGAGGATCCAAACAACGCAGGCTACACTTACAGCTCTACTCTCCTCATGCTGAACTTGTTTGTAGAATGAATTGTGTGATCTTTGTGTTTTTCGAAGCGTCTGTCAGTCATGACAAGACTTGGAAGAGTGTGCTAGTAGGAGCTGTCCTTCCTGGGAGAGTCTAAACATGACCAGGGTGTTTGTGGAAACCCTGGTGGTGCAGTGGTTAGGGGCTACAGCTTATAACAAAAAATCAGTAGTTTGAATCTACCAATTTCTCTTTGGAAACTCAACGGGGCAGTTCTACTGCGTCCTGTGGGGTCACTGTGACTTGGAATCAACGTCACAGCAGCAGGTTTTGTCTGTTTGGGGGCTATCTGTGAAAGAAAGAAGAAAACCGAAATCAAAACCAAAGCCATCTGTGTTGATTGTACCTTGTGACAGCATCCTGTGTGACAGAGTGGACATGTTCTCTAGGGCTTTCTTCTCTGTCATCTTTACAGAAGCAGATCACCAGGGCTTTTTTTCTGGGGTGCCACTGGGTGACTTGGAACCTCCGACTGTTACATTAGTAGTCGTGTAAACCGTCTGTCCCTGCACTACATTCCCCCCCAACAAAGGACACTGCCTTGAGATAATAGGCTGCTTGCAGCTCTCAGCCTTCTTTACTTAGAAACTGTTTTCTAACAGCAAGAGGCACATCCCTTCAGGAAGAAATTCTCATCACCCATCTAAGTCAGCGGAGTGATTGCTAAGAGCTGAAAGGTTTGCTCTCAGGGCGCCTTGAATGTAAAGTGCTACATGGGGAAAAATAGCGGTATTATGTCCCAGATGCAAGTGTAACTTTGGGGGCCATCAAAGAACAAGATCCAATTCTTTTTTTTTTTTTAATTATGATGATGTGGAAGTATACCATTCACGTCAATTCTGCATGCCCACCTATCTGCAGGTCCGTCTGTTCTCCTCACCCTGTTTTTTATTCTTTACTTCTAGTATCCTCATAATGAGCACCTGTCCCCTCCTCTCTCTTCTCTCCCATTTAAAAAGAAACCAGTAGAACAGCCTCTTATAACTATATAAGACTGTGAAGTACACACACCATCTGCTCACACTGTGTCCCTGAGTCCAGTCCATTCTTGCCTGAAGAGCTGACCTCTGTACTGGTTTCTGATCAGAGACAGCAGCAAATCTAGGGGCCATGTTCTCAGGGGGCCCTCCAGGCTTGCAGGCCATCAATTCTGGTCTTTTAGAAAAGTTCTTGAACTGTACACCTCTTTTTCTCAGATTGCCTCAGGGACTATATTTCGTCCTTCATCATGGCTGCCTTTGGTGGCAGCCAGGCACCATCTGGTTCTGGTCTCATGTGGATACAGTCTCCCATTCACATGGATCCTTCTGCCTTCTGGACTCATCTTCTTCATGTCTTTGATGTTCTTGGTCATCACCTGTTCCAGATGGCTTAGGATCATTTGATGTATCTCAGGTGGCAGCTTGCTAGCTTTTAAGACCCTATGCCACTCGTAAGTGTGAGGTACAGAAGACTCTGTTAGCTAAGGACTAGCTATGTCAGTTGACCTAAACATTCCCTGAAAACGTGGTACCCAGACTCTCGTCCCTGCTACTCTATCCTTTGAAATATTGGGTTGAGTTTAGAAAACCTTTCAATTTAAGACCTATCTTATTTTTAATGTCCCATATTGCAATTTTGGAGGGATCCAAAATGGACATTTATTTTGAAAATGTCATTTTGAAGAGAGATGGCAGAATCTTTCACAGACCCTCTGTAGAGATTCATATTTTTGGTTAAAAATGGTCAATTTGGTCAGGACCAGGAACAGGTGTTCTTGAAGGCCACTAATTTGTCTTTATTCCCTGTGTGACCTTTCAGTACCTGATCTACTTACTTCCCTAAATGAGACAAGAGGAAATCACATTGGCTCAGTCTCTGAGGAGTGTTCTCAAGACTGACTAATAGCAGCAAAGCATTTTCAGATTGCAACAGAAAGCATCATTAGTACAGAAGAAGAATACAGTGAGCAGCAGATAACTTCAAGCCTCAGGAGCCAGAATTACACCATGAAATAGACGAGACCACTCTCGCCTTTGTTCATTGTTTCTAGTTTGTACCACATCATCCTAAAGTATGTCTCTCTTCTCTGTGTGACAGAGATGTCTTTCTTATTCCCTTTTGGTTATAGCACCCAAAGGGATATGCCTGTCTTAGCAGCTGGCATTCGTTATTTCAGATACCTTCATTAGTGGTCGACTGACCTCTATTTCTAAGAAAGAATAGTAGACACTTTGTCAAGAGGAAACCAAATTTTCTAAAAACTTTTCCTTTTCTGGGTGAGGCATGGGTAGGGACAGTATTTCTCTCTGATTTTCTGATTTCCAGGGACAGCCAGAGCTGCCATAGTTTCTATGTTGTAGGTTCCACTTGAACGATGCTTTGTGTGACACACCCAAAAACCCAACACAACCTATATGTAAAAAGCCACTGCCTCAAAGTAATAAGTCTGAGGCAGATAATTCTCCCCAAGCATACAACATAATAAATAAGCTGTGCAGTTCTCTCCCACTCACACTGTTTTTTTTCCTAAGATATCCATTCTCTTTAGTTTTTTAATTTCCCAAGTGTTCACAACCACGCTGGTATTTTCAAGAGATAAAACCACACACTTCTTCCTTAAGACCAGAAACCCAAACCCACTGCCATTGAGTAAGTTGTGACTCATAGCTACCCTATACGTCAGAACAGAACTGCCCCTTAGAGTTTCCAAAGAGCACCTGGCAGATTTGAACTGCTGACTTTTGGGTTAGCAGACATAGCACTTAACTACTACACCACCAGGGTTTTCCCAGATGGAAAAGGTTTGACTATAACAACATGTGTCCTGTGGTGAAATCATTTTCAAGCTGGGCCTTTGGTTTCCTTGCTTTTCCTATTATCGGAGGGATGAGTCTTCATGCTCAAGAGACTCATGGCCACTGATGGCATCCGATGACAGCAGTGTTAATAGGATCAACTGCTTTCCTCCCTGTGATACTGATGTCAGCGCTGAGCACCACCCAGGCTGATTTGGGAAACCTTAACCTGACAAAGCAGAAAAAGGGAAAGACTTATCCAAGATTCCTTTAGTAAGTAATAATCAGTTTGTTTACAGTGTTAATTTGTATATGTCCTCTCTTTTTGCAGAGATTGTATTCCTAAAAGCCAAGTGATGTTAGGGAAGAAAAATGTTTCCAGTTGCCTGCCTATGGGGTTGCTATGAGCTGGAACTGACTCAATGGCAGGTGACAACCCTGAGCTCCAAGGATAACCCAGAAACTAATGTCCTTGCAACAGTGAGTCTAGCATCTCCTTATTGGTAGAGTCTCTGAAGGCCTGCTCTAGGCAGTTTCCTCTTCTTTGGAGCCCTCTTCTTCCTACCTTCAGTAAGGAGGTCCTTGACATCTGTTCAGTGGCTGGAATTGAGTTTCTAAGACTGCTCCCACCAAAGACTAGCAAAGCTACTTTTCAGGGGGACAAGGACATGACAGAAACAAATGCATTAGCTTCTTTAGAAAGGACCTGTCATAGGGGCTGGCATGTGGGCACCCCTAGAAGAAATCAGAAGAGGTGATTCATGCTAAAAAAAAAAAAATGAGTTAGCAATTTCTCATAAAATTAAGTGTTTACCTACCTATAACTCAGCAAGTCTACTCTTGGATATGTATCTCAGGGAAATAAAACATAGCTTCACTCAAGGACTCGTAAGACAATATTTGTAGTGCCGTTATTCATAATAACCACAAATGGGAAACAACTCAAGCATCCATGACCAAAGAATGGATGAACAAACTGTGGTATAGCCACATAAGAAACAAATATAGATGCACACTATGAATGAACATTAAGTTGGAAAGCATTACATTGAATAGAAGTCATGTACAAAAATAGTACATATTGTATGGTTCTGTTCACACAAATCTCTAGAAAAAGCGGAACTAACCTATGGTCTTGGCGCATTGGTTACCTCTGGGTGGTGGCACTGCTGGGGCTGACGAGAAGGTCCATGTGGGAACTGTCTAGATGATGGGCGTATTGTATTTCTTGATCAGGGTTATGGTTACATGGATATATTCATTTGTCAAGGTTCATCAACTATGAACTTAAAATCAATGCATTCATTTATTGTATGTAAATTAAATCTCAATTGAAAAAAGGATAAAAACAGCTCAGATTTTCTACCACTCCAACCCCCCAACTAATAGATGTGTGGCAGGGTCCAGCTCTTTGGTATATTGTTGCAGTGTGGAAAAATTTTGTTCTTGACTTAACAGTTTGTTGAACTCTGCTTACCAGGAACTCTTAATCCATCAAAAGGCTATTCAGACCCTGATAATCAACTTGAGCACTGTGAGAAGACACACAGACACAAATTACCTTTTCGATGGGATTAACAGGAACTATTTTGATGAGCACAGGACCAGTTCAGCTAAGCAAAATAGAGGTTCAATGAGTGGACTCTCCTAATTTGCTGACAGTTCTGCAAACACACTTTTCTTCTCTCTTCACTGGCACTGCTTCTGTACTTGAAATTACGGAAGTGTCAGAGACCTCTTCACTAGTCTGTGCGTTTGGCTTCTGGGAGTTGTGTCTGACAACTCAATTATGGGTGTGTTGGCTGGTAGAATCACACAGAGTGTTTGGTCCTACCTTGAACAAATGTATCTACGTAGTGGCTCTCTTAGCTTCACGAGGATTAGGAAAATCTAGTACTGACTTAACTAGTCTTTTGCTAAGAGAGTCTTCAGCACCCCATGTTGGTGAGTCGTGTCTGGGGTCTTAAAAGCTAAGAAGCTTCCATCTGAGGAACACCAATTGGCCCCAACCCATCTGGAAGAGACGATGACTGTGAACATCAAAGACACGAGGGAAAATGAGCCCAGGAGATACAAGGACCCATATGAACGAGAGATTGCATCAGTATGAGACCTTAAGAACCGGATGGTGCCTGGCCACCACCAAGGACAGCAGTGGTGGGGGACACAATGTAGAGTCCCTGATGTAGCACAAGAAAAAGAGGTGCAGTTCCAGAACTCGACTAAAAGACCAGAATTGACGGTCCAACAGCCTAGAGGGTCCCCTGAGAACATGGCTCCTAGACTTGCTGCTGGCCCTGACCTGAAACCACTACTGAGGTCAACTCTTCAGATAAGAATGGACTGGACTTGGGGACCCAGTGTGAGCATGTGGTGTGTGTACATTATGGTTTTATACATTTATAGGAGGTTCTCCTACTGGTTTCTTTCTAGGTGGGGGAGAAGAAGGTGGAGAGGAGGGGACAGGTGATCATTAAAAGAATACTGGAAGTGTAGAGTGAAAAGCAGGAGTGTGCTGTCACAGGGTGAGGAGAACAAATGAAATTGCAGACACGCTGACATGCAAAGTAAACTTTCACTTAATCATAATAAAAAAATAAAAGAAAGAAAATTTAGTATTGTAATTGGAACTCTAGTGGTGGCATGGTGAAAAGCTCAACTGTTAACTAAAAGGTCAGCAGTTCAAGTCCTCTAGATGCTCACTGGAAACCCTCTGGGCCAGTTCTTTTCTGTCCTATGGGGTTACTATGAGTTGGAATCAACTCAGAGGCAACTGGGTTTGATTTGGTTTGTTTTTTTAAGACTTCACTGTCAGAGGCCAGAGCAAGTTTCAGCTGTGATTAAGTTCCGAGTCTGTGAGCCCGATGGCTGAGAATCCTAAAAGGAGCCCTGAAGACATGGGCACGTTCTGCAGAGTGCCACAATAAGTAAGGGTACTATCTCTTGAATGCTTAATGGTGTCCCAGCTCCTTATTAAATGTTGTCCGTATCGCTCCGTGAAAAACCTGGTGGTGTAGTGGTTAAGTGCTATGGCTACCAACCAAATGGTCGGCAGTTCAAATCCACCACCCACTCCTTGGAAACTCTATGGGACAGTTCTGCTCTCTCGTCTGGAGTTACTATGAGTCAGGAGCCACTCAGCAGCAGTGGGTTTTGTTTGCCTTGGTATTGCTTAGTGAAACAAGTTCATGGTTTTGGAGACTCTGGAAGATTTGCTCAGTTGTTTTATTTCCTGCAATGATTCATTCATTTACTCAGGAGTTTCATTTGGAGTTGCAGGTGTGGGCCGAAAACTGGACATTCACTAAATTACAACATGTGCAGGACTGACCCCTTACAAATGAAAAATGTATATTTTCAGCTAAACTGCTCCTCAGGTAACAAGATGTGGAAGCAAAATATTTGTGGGAAACCATGTAATTGCCACCTCATTTTTTTAAAGCTTTGAAATTATTATCCAACAGTCTCGGTAGATTACCTGTGTGGTGGAGGCCCTTGAGAATTCTCATGAACTTGACTTGCTGGAGCAGATGAGTAGGGAGGGCTGAGGAGAGGTCAGTGCCCTGGAGGCCACACTAAGCTGGACACTCTGAGGAGCAGGTGGGCAAGTAGACAGAGGCCAGACTGAAGCCCCAGCCCCACACCAGAAGCACTCTAACACTGAGAAAGCATAATCGTCATGGTGATGGGTTGCACGGGCAACTTGCTATTCAGACCATTCAGTTTTGGGGAAACAATTAAGGCGGAAAACTTTATTAGTGATTCCAGGAAAGCTAACAGAATGGCAATTGGAAATGCCATGCTTTAAAGCATCTGTACAGAAATAACTCCTAACATGGAAAAGCAATTGCAAACACGCTGTCTCTGTAGTGGCTCACAATGGAATTAGGGAATTTATGCTTTTCCTGCATGGAACTGGCCGGACTTGCTTTAGTGATGTCGCTTGCTTTTACGACAAGGCCTGGGAGGAGATAAAGACATTCCTGTTAAGAATCTGAGCACAATGAAAGCACTGCAAATAATGCAATTTTGTCAGTGCCACAGATATCAAATTGTGTAACTTGTTGGATCAAGGTGTAAATTAGCCTCGATTGATTCCGCCTTTAACATTAAAACCAGTAGGAGGGTACGAAATGGGTGTGTGTGTCTGTATGCTTGAAGATTTTTTTTTTTTTTAAATTTAGGCAAAATTCACAGTGCCATGGAAGGAATTTACTGAACATTTAAGGGCTAGTCCCTAACTTTTTAAAAAAAATGTGTCTTTAAAATATTTAAAATATTAAGAGTTAATTTATATAGAGGAAAATGTACTACTTGGAAGTATACAGTGGATTCCCGGTGGCATCATGGTTAAGACGCTGGTTGCTAACCAAACGGTTGGCAGCTGAAATCCACCCTCAGAAACCCTATAAGGCAGTTAGTTCTACTCTGTCCTACAGGGTGGATGTGAGTTGGAATCAACTCAGTGGAGACGGGTTTGGTTTGGTAACTTTTTATATACATGTACACTTATGTATTCACCACGCCAGAAAGTTCCCTCATGGCCATCTATAACTGAAACCGCAGTATGGAAGTATTTCCTCTTCTGACTTTTCTGTCACTATAGTATATTGGAAACCCTGGTGGCGTAGTAGTTCAATGCTATAGCTGGCAACCGAAAGATCAGCAGTTCCAATCTACCAGGTGCTCCTGGGAAATTCTACGGGGCAGTGCTACTCCATCCTACACTGTTGCTATAAACTGGAATTGACTCACTGGCAATGAGTTTGATTCTTTTTTTTAATAGTATACTATACTTTAGAGTTAATATAAGCTGGAATGAACTCAATGACAATAGGTTTGTTTTTTTAATCAATTAATTTTGCCTTTTCTTGAACTTCAGAATTAAATCCTTTAGCTTGTACTCTTGTATCTGGTTTCTTTTGCTTAATAAAATGCTTTCAAGATTGTAATTGATGTAATTGATGTAATTGCAAGCATCAGTGACTTGTTTATTGTCATTGCTACATGTTATGTCATTGTGTTGCAGTTTGTTGATTCATTCTCTTGTTGAAAAGTTGGATTGTTTTCAGTTTGGGGCTGTTAGGAACACAACTGTCTTAGTAGAGGGGTACATGTCTTTTGGGGACATACGTACTCTTTTCTAAGCCCCAACCTAGGGATGGTGATTTGGGAGGACTTGAGACCTTCTTCTGGTCATTGACCGTGTTTGGGAAACTCTACCCAAGGTGGCAGATGGTCAACACTGAGTACAGTTCAGGGAACCACATCAGGTTGTGGAAAGTTCAAATCCATCCACAGAGAATTTGGTTCAGCAACCTGAGAAGCTTTATTTTAATGAACATCACGGTGTACCTGGAGTCTCTGAGGGGTGCATGCAATTAACGTGGCTGGCTGCTGACTGAGTGGTGACCGTTCAGGTCTGTCCAGAGACGCCATGGAAGAAATGCCTGATGAGCCACTTCTGAAAAAAATCAGCCATTGGGGCACTGTTCTGCTGTGACGCACACGAGGCCACCATGAGTCAGAGTCAACTTACACGACTGGTTTTGTGGAAAGCAACTTGGCCAGTTGTCCTTAGGTAAAATGAAATTTATCTTCTCCCTCTAACACAGAGGGCTTGTGTGGGCCCTGAGGCTTCAGTCCCACTATGATTGGGAGGGTTTTGTAGATCCATGGAGCAGTGTGGAGTGGAAAATCCAGACATATGATTGTCCACCCTCCAGCCAATATTCCACCAAGGTCCAAAGTGCCAGTAGTTGAGAAAACACAGCCCTTTAGCAAATGGTCTTGGCATTGCTGCATATCCACCTGGCTCCCCGGCCCAATCCCCAAATCAAACAAGACCCAAATCTCGTGCCATGCCCAACAACCCCTTCGAAATGGACTGATAGCCGAAGGTCCAGTCTCAAGCAGTAGAGGTCCTGGACGCAATCATAAGGACAGCACTGAGAGCCCTCAGACACAAGGGATAAGGTGATTCAAAAATCAGCAGAGGAGAAAGTAGATCACTGAGACCTCAGGAAACATCCAAGCTTTACACTTAGTCCAAGACTTCACCCAAAGAGTGCTGTGACTCTCTGGAGGCTGGACAAACCGACTGGGCTACCACAGATCCAATCATTGTCTCATCTCGTCTCATCTCGATAACCCCCAAATCACTGCCAAACCTCCACGGCAAACAAGTGGCTAATCCCCTTGAGAACTGGATAAAGGACAGCAAGAGACAGTTCATGGATCAAGTCCTGGAGGCAGCTAACAGGTAGGTGGGAAAAGCACCCCATCAGCAACAGTGGGAGAAATGCAGACAAAAATGGTCCTGAGACCACCTCAGCCCTCTGAAAGCAAAAGCAAACCCAATGCCATCGAGCAGATTGCACTCATGGTGACCTTGAGTGGGACAGCTAGTGGATAAGATCTTTGCTGCAAATCAAAAGTCAGAAGTTCGAATCCACTGGGTGTTGACTGGAAATCGACGAGCCAATTCTACTCTGTGTCATAGGTTCACTGTGAGTTGGAAGCAAAGCAACAGCCAAGAACGAGGATGCCTCAGATAAACACCTTGTTTTCCACCTTCCCATGCAAAATCTCAGCTGACTCTTCCTGGCTTCCGTGATGATGAGGCTTACTGCAGTTGCTACGGAGATGGGAAGCTTTTCCTCTTCCTGAGGCTGCTAAAAGCTTGAGTCAGAGGTGTTTTCTCAAGAAGGGGCGTCCTAAGAGTTCCCTTAACAGGGGTGTTTAGAAGGAAAAGGCTGTTATTACCCTTGTCGTGTGAGTCAAATGTCAGCCTTTCTCCTTGGACCTCTTCCAGTGTGTTTTCTGATACTGTGACCGTACCTTCAAGGGTGTTTCTGCCCCTGGCCTGTGCCATCCTCGGGACTGGTGCAGTTCATGTTGGGTGCATAGCTTCCCAAGGGGAGTGCTTCGAAGGTGATTATAGTGATATTCAGCATTGAGGTCTGTGACACTTAGAATAATTAAGTTTGGGCCTTTAATTGTTGGAAGTCATATGCTAAGCAAGTAGATTGTGTGTGGATATTTCAAGTCCTCTTTGCTTTCAG
This sequence comes from Heterohyrax brucei, assembly GCA_028571685.1. Taxonomy (NCBI): domain Eukaryota; kingdom Metazoa; phylum Chordata; class Mammalia; order Hyracoidea; family Procaviidae; genus Heterohyrax; species Heterohyrax brucei. Next base: position 70,493,857 of record CM053149.1, on the reverse strand, counting down.
CAAGCAAGGCTACTTCATCTGCATATCAGTCTTCCTCCCCATGTTCTTCGTATTCTACCTTCTCTGATTAAACGAGGAGTGCTAATTAAGTTCACAAACTCATCGTAGAAGTGCTACATACCTCCTTGCTGAACATCACTACAGTCACCTTGAAAGTCCTCCCCTTGGGAGGCTAGGCACTGACACTAGCGCCTAGTGCACCCTTCAAAGCCATTTTGGAACTCTTTCTGGAATGGCCATCAGAGCTATCGTCACATTACCCTTTGTCTCCTGAACATCATCCAAGTGTCTTCCTGTCAATACTTCCTTTATCTTTGGGTAAAGAAAAAATTATTGGGGGCCAGATCCGGTGAGTAGGAAGAATGTCCCAATACAGTTATTTATTTACTGGCTAAAAACACCTTCACAGACAACTATACAATTAAGTTTGCAAATTTGCCACTGTGTCACTGTGTGCAATGGCCATTCCAGAAAGAATTCCAAAATGACTTTGAAGGGTGAACTAGGTGCTGGTGTTGGTACCTAGCTTCCCAAGGGGAGTATTTCAAAGGTGATCATAGTGACAGTCTGCAGTAAGGTATGTGGCACTTAGAACAATCACGTTCATGCCCTTAATTGTTGGAATTCATATGCTCAGCATGCAGTGTAAGTATAATGAAAGGACACAATCCTGATAGACACATTGCCTGACTTTAAAGATGTAGTGTTCTCTTGTTTTATGCCTCTGAATGACTGCCTCTTGGTCTACATGTAGGTTTCTCTCACGAGCACAGTTAAGTTCTGGAATTCCTGTTCTTCGTAACATTCTTCATAATTTATTATCATCCCCACAGTTGAATGGCTTTGCATAGTCAATAAAACACAACTTTCTGGTATTCCCCACTTGTAGCCAAGCTCGGTCTGACATCAGCAATGATATCCCTCATTCTGCATCCTCTTCTGAATCCAGCTTGAATTTCTGGCAGTCCCCATTGCAGTTCAGGCTGAGAGAACTCCCACAAGTTGTGCCAGGATGACATGGCTCATCAGTGCTGGCACCAGGATTAGCAACAAGAGTTCTTCATCATCACTGCCTGTTGCTCCTCACTATTTCAATTCTGTAACAAGATCTCTGTGGTCCTCGTCCGTATTTACCAAACAGGGAGTGGGTTGGCTAGAGTTTATAACCTCTTTGGGACACTTATAGTTCTCATTATAAAATAATAATTCTTCTGATTTCATTTTTTAAAAAAGATAGCTAACCCTTACTGAGTGCTTACTGCAGGCCGGACTTTGTCCTTAGTACATTACGTATGTTCATTCATCTTCCCATCTCATCAATCTGTAGACTGTTTCTATTAATATGTCCACTTGACACGTGAGGAAACAAGACCCAGAGACTCTTGTGGTTTGGCCCAAGGTTACACAACCAGCTTATTAGCCATCTGGATGTCTCTTTTGTCACTCTTTTGCCCATTATTTAATATTGGTTGCCTGATTTTTCTTATTTATTTACAGGGGTTCTTTACATACTCAGAATACAGGTCATTTGTCACATATGTGTGTTGCAAACATCCTCTCTTCTTGCTTTTCTAAATTTGTCTTTTGATGAACAGAAGTCTTTTGGGAAGCACAATAATATAGTCCACTTTACCTTTATGTTTTAGTACTTTTTAAATTCTATTTAAGAAAAGTCATAAATACACACCCCTATGTTATCATGTAATAGTTTTATTCTACTTTCACTTTTGAATCTAAGCTATCTAAAATCGATGTTTGTATGTGATATGTATTAGAGATTCTCAGTTGTCTAGTGCTGCTGTAACTGAAATGCTACAAGTGGATGGTTTTAACAAACCGAAATTCATTTTCACACAGCGTAGATGGCTATACAAACCAAACCCAACGCCAAGCAATAGACTTGCCTACGCTGGGTTTGGATTTCATTTCATAGGAAGTTAAAAGTACAGATTTGGAGCCTCCACCCTAGGGTAAGGCTCTTGGTCAGCTCTGGGGGAATGTCCTTGTTCCTTCAGCTTCTGCTTCCTTGGAGATCTCCATGTGACTTGGCATCTGTCTTCCATCATCTCTGCTCCCTTACTTGCTTATTTAACCTATTTTACATCTTAAGAGAGCTTGACTGAAGACACATAGGACACTAATCCTGCCTCATTAGTGTAAGAAAGACAGTCTGTCCCCACATGGGAGCATAACTGCAGGCATACAGGTTAGGATTTATAGCACTTGTTTGGGGGGACATGATTCAGTCTGTAATGGGGACTAAGAATAATTTGTTTAACTATGGATACCCAATTGACTGAACAACCATTTAAGGTAAAAGATCATTGTTCCCCAGCAATTCTGCCTGTGCTGTTCTTGGCAACTGCCTGGTTATTCTAGACCCTCTGAATTTTCATCAGTTTTAGAATCACCTTGCCAACTTCCGTGAGAAAGCCAAGCAAAGATTTTCACTGGAATTGCAATATAGAGGAAAACCAACATCTTTGCAATATGGATCTTCTCTTACTTAATCAGAAACTCTGGTGGCATAGTGGTTGAGTACTACATCTGCTAACCAAAAGTTTGGCAGTTTGATTCCACCAGGTGATCCTTGGAAACTCTATGGAGCACTTCTACTCTGTCCTATGACCCCTCATAAGGTCTCTGTGAGTCAGAATCAACTGAATGGTATTGAGTTTGTTCTCAGTTTTATCACCTAAAGATGGAGTTTCTCTAAGTCTTCTTTGTTTTCTCTCAGTAATGTTTTATTGTCCCTGGGTGGTGTAGACTGGTAAGTGCTTGACTTCTAACAGAAAGGTTGGCAGTTCAGACCTACCCAGAGACATCTAGAGATGCAGGCGTGGTCATCCACTTCCCAAAGGTAACAACCTCTCAAACTCTAAGGAGGACAGCTCTGCTTTGCACACACTGGGTCACCATGAGTCAGAACTGACTCCATGGCAACCAGTAACAACAATGTTTTGTTGTTGTCTACACTGAATCTCACATGTCTTTTGCTAGATTTATTTCTTGGTATTTGGTGATGAGCATGCTTAAGACTGAGTTTTATTCCTGTGGCAGTTGGTTTATTTATCTCTCTTAGAGAGTGGCCTTTCAAGGATTTCAGTTGAAAGTCTGTGGTATTTATTAGGGCCATTCATCCTTGAGGGTTCTTAACTCCAAACTTTATTGGCTATAAACTGTGCTACAACTATGGCCAGTGGTTCAGGTTTATGGCTGCTAACCAGAAGGTCGACAGTTCAAATCCACTAGATACTCCTTAGAAACCCTATGAGGCAGTTCTACTCTGTCCTATAGGGTTGCTATGAGTTAGAATCAACTCAATGACCATGATTAATATGATCTTTTGGGGGAGAGGGTATATGTTATCCTCACATTTTTCACTTCTTAGCTCTTGCTTTCTGCTCTGTTACTCCGCTTATTGTCCTGCAGACCTGCCTTAGAGTAATCATCCATACTCTGATTAATGTAAAACTGAGAGATTTATTGAAAGAGAAGAGACAACTGGAGCTTGGAATACATCAAACTCCATGTAGTAGAACTCTGTAGTTCAAAATGGCTACTTAGCAGGAACACTTTATAGGAAGGGGGAAAAAAAGGATATGAAACACGTTACTTGATTAGTATTTACAAACTCAGATCACTGAAAGACATTATTTGATTAGTGGATCGTTTTAAGGCAGGGTTTCCAGTGGTGGAAACTCTTGAAATTTGGTTTTCTGTAGCTGGAAACTGTGAGGAAGACTATCTGTGCCACGCTCTGTAAGGCAATTGACTTAAAAGGGTATACATTTCTCAGATTAGTTACAATATGAGAATTACTAGGGTCTGTGACAGGGAAGGAAATCCTACAGGCATAGTGGTTAAGTGCTATATCTGCTAACCAAAGGTTGGCAGTTCAAATCGGCCAGGTGCTCCTTGGAAACTCTATGGGGTGGTTCTACTCTGTCCTATAGGGTCACTATGAGTCAGTATCGACTCCACAGCAGTGGGTTTGGTTTTGGTTTGGTGACAGGGAAAGGTCACAGTGTAGTTATGTCATCACTACCCAACATGCTGTTCTTCAAAATTGCAGAGTGAGCGAGAAAACCAGCAAACAAGCTTAGGGCCAGGCCCTCAGACTGGCCATTTCAGATCTTAGCAGGTACCTCAAATTTTTTGTTTTTGTTTTTGTTAAATTACCTTACACATCTTGGACCTTGATAAATTTTTCTAAAGAAAAGTTGTGCAGGTTGTTGGGGTCATTATTCTGTGATTTCCTTTTCTTTAGGACCTTAGTTTCTCAAACGGGTTCAAAGCTATGAGCTGATTGCTGGTTTCTTCCCGGGGGTTGACCAACACTTAAGAGTTGGAAAACCTCAAAGGAAAAGGGGAAGAGAATGTCAGGTTCAGCTTAATGTTGCCTTAGGGATTTTGCTTTGATATGGTATGCCTGATGTAGACGGAAGTGCTAATTTTGTTATTCTCCTACTTGACACATATCCATCATTAAAAAAATCTGTTACCTGCATCTTCATAGACTGTGAACTTCTGGAAAGCAGGTGTCTGTTCATGTTGACTTTTTAAATTTTTTACTGATGTATAAATTATAAATGCACCTATTCTCAGTGTAGAAACCCTGCTGGCATAGTGATTAAGTGTTTTGTCTGCTAACCAAAAGGTCAGCAGTTCAAATCTTCTACGTGCTCTTGGAAGCTCTATGGGGCATTTCTCTTCTGTCTGTAGGGCTGCTAAGAGTTGGAATTAGTGGGTTGTAAGTGTAGAGCTCAGTGATTCTTACTGAATTTATAGACTTAGTAAACATCACTACAGATCAGTTTTAGGTGACATTTCCTTCACCCCAGAGAGCTTTCTTGTGTTTGTTGGCAGTTAATCGCTGGTCCCGTCGCTGGCCCTAACAACTGCTAATCTGCTGTCTGTATAAATTTTTCTGTATATTTAACATAAATGGAATCATACCACGTGTAGTCTTTTGCATCTGGCTTATTTCATTTGAGCCTTGGTGGCACAGTGGTTAGACAGCTCATCTGCTAACTGAAAGGTAAGCAGGTTGAACCCACAAATTACTATGTGGCAGAAAGACACGGCAGAAAGACTTAAAAGGGTATGTGTCTCATCTGTAATGATCACAGTCTTGGAAACCAAGAGTTAATTCTACTTTGACCTGTTGGATCTGGCTGTGAGTCAGAATCAACTTAATGGCAATTTTTTCTTCCTTTCTTTTTTTTTTTTTTTTTAATAAACTTTGATGTTCATCTGTGTGCTGGCAGAAATCATTAGGATTTTTCCCCCCTTCTCTTTATTGCTGAGAAGTAGTTCATTCAGAAACCTGGTGGTGTTGTGGTTAAATGCTATGGCTGCCAACCAGAAGGTTAACAGTTCAAATCTGCTAGGCACTCCTTGGACTCCCTATGGGGCAGTTTGTCAGAATCAGCTCAGAGGCAGTGGGTTTTCTTTAGTGTTTTGCTCTACCACCTGCCTGTCAGTGGGTTGTACTTTGGTGCTGTATGTTGAATATTGCTATGGGGCTGGAGCTGTGCCAGCAGTATTTCAAATATGACAGGTCCACCAATGATGAATGGGTATCGGGGGGCTTCCAGATGAAGATAGACTAGGAAGAAAGGCCTGGAGATCAGCTTTAAAAAATTACCCAATGAAAACCTTACAGATCACAGTAGAACATTGTCTGAGTCTCTTGCTTTGGACATGTTATTAGGAGGGTCACTTCCTAGAGGAGGACATCATCTTGGGTAAAGTGGGGGGCAGGGAGACCCTTGGTGAAGATGAACTAGCGGCTGAAATGACGACTCCCAGTCTGTATTTGAAATTCTCTGTAAATGAATTACATGTGAATTTGCCTTGTTCGAGGTGTGCTGTTCCAGACCACATCTGTTTATTACATGTGACTGTTCAACACTTGGAAACCCTGGTGGCATAGTGGTTAAGCACCAGGTGAAGCTAAAGCTCGGCAGTTTGAACCCATCTGCTGCTCCTTGGAAACTCTAAGGGGCAGTTCTGCTGGGGCCTGTAGGGTCTCTGTGAATTGGCATCAGCTGAATGGCAGTGAGTATGGATTTTGTTTCTGGTATTGAGAGCTTCAAATATGGTTAATTCAAATTTAAACAGTTCATCTATTTTGAAAACAATATTTTGTATTGAATACATGCTAAAATGGTCTTCCTTAGTAATTTGGATACATTACATTATTAAATTGATTTTGATTTTTAACATGGCTCTTTGAAAATTTAACAGTATATATGGCTCACATTGTCCTTCTACTGAATAGACTGGTTTAGAGGATCTTTTCTCTTGAGAGTCTCAAAGACATCCTTAAGATCCACTGTAGGTGGTTGAAGTCTATGCTTTGATCAAGCCAGATCATTAGACACCCTCATAAGAATATCAGACTATCTTGTCCAGTGGAACTATTTCACCCTAGTAAAGCACTATGTTTATCATAACAATGTTGTTGCGAACACTACCCATCTATTTATTCATTTAATAAATTTGCCAGACATTGATACAGGCCAAGAGACACAAGAGTGAACAAAACAGAGAAAAGTCTTGATCTCACGGAACTTACCTTCTAGTTGGTGATGTGGCTAAGGGTCACAGACAATAAAGAAAATAAATATGTTACACAGTGTAACAGAAGATGGCAAGTGCTATGCCGAAATCACGGAAGGAAAGCAGGTGCAGTGTGGTGAGATGAGAGAGGAGATTTGCAATTTCAGGAAGGAGAGCTGGGCGAGGCCTCGTGGAGACAGTGACTGTGGTTTCCGCTTTATTTATTTTTTAGGCGATGACTTTTGAGCTAAGACTGGAAGGTAGCCTGGGACTGAGACATGGGCATAAGAAGGGAAAGCATTCCCGACAGAGGGAGCAGTCACTGCAAAGACCCCAAGGCAAGAGCTGGCCTAGTGTGTGTGTGTCAGTAGGACGTGGCACCATCTCTAGGGAACTGCACGGGACAGCTGATGCTGGATGCCAACTTAGAATGTGGTTTCTTCTGAGGAACTGGGCTGTTTCATCCTGGCTGGTAGCATCAGTGTACCTGAAGTTGAGTGGAGTCTTGTCTTCCCTTGATTCTCTGGAAGCTTAGAAGTCATTCTATGGGCCCTTTCTACTTCTGCAAGAATTACAGCCTTGGAAACTCTCATAGGGCACTGCTATTCTACCTTCTTGGGTCTTTATGAATCAGAATCAACCCAGCAGCAATGAGTTTGGCTTTTCGTATGTGTTGACTGTATACAGTATATTTGCAGTTTGGTCTTCACCTGGTTTTGTCTTTTGTCTTTCCCTTGATTTTCAGGTACTGTCTTCTTCTTTCTATTTTGCCATGATTTGTTTGTTTGTGTGTGTGTGTTTTAGGAAGCCATCTCACTTGCTTCGCTTAGGAAAGAAGGAAAGACCAGTCAGTGACAAGAGCCTCAGTTGATCAGTGTTAAGTCACTGAGTCATTCCAGAAATCTAGCGAAGGCCTACAGTGTGTCACTTACTGTGGAGTAAAACAATCTGCCACGTGTAAAATCACACCTGCCTCCATGATTGTACTCGGATTGCTGGTGGCGGTGGCACTAATGAAAGGCCTGACGATGCACCTCCCTAAAGACTGCGGCTGAGGAAACCCTCCGGAGCACAGCTCCCTAAGACATGGGGGCTCCGCGAGCTGGAGTCTGTCTGACAGCAAGAGGTTTGGTTTGGGGTTTGGGGTTATGCATGCATTTGTGTCTCTATATGGTAATACTACTGCGTATCTATTAAAGGTCATGATCTGATTGTAAATCGCAATGTGAAAGTTCTTATGTAATGTCAGCAGACCCCCTAATGCTTTCTATGGTGGCTACACTCGTATGCCTGCAAAAGCTGGACAGTGACTAAGGAAGACAGAAGAAGAATTGATACCTTTGAATTGTGGTGTCAGAGAAGAATGTTGAATGTACCACAGCCTGTCAATGGAACGAACAGATCTATCTTGGGAGAAATAGAGCCAGAATACTCCTTAGAAGCAAGGGCGGTGAGACTTAGTCTTACCAACTTGGGATGTGTTCTCGGGAGGAGGGATCAGTCCTGGAGAAGGACATCATGCTTCGTAGAGTAGAAGGTCACAGGGAAAGGGGACGACCCTCTACCGGATGGGTTGACCCAGTGGCTGCAACAGTGAGCTCAAGCGTACGTTTGTGAGCATGGCATAGAACCAGGTGGTGTTTCATTGTGCTGTGTGTAACATCGTTATGATCCCGAAGCACCTAACCACCGGGGGTGGTGTTCCAACTGTGATTTCGTGGAAAGAGTTCTTTTTTAATATGTAAGAAATTGTTTTTCAAAGGGTTTGGGGAAAAAATTAGCCCATCCTTAAGTCATTGCACAGAGCAACGACACACACAAAGTTTGCATGGATTGTGTTCATTCCTGGGGTTTAGGGTTGGTCATCTCTTCAAATAACAGGAAAATTAGTAAAATCCCAATTTCTCTTTTCAGAGATGTTTGGGAATTTTTCTTGGTGACACCAGGACCTTTTACACTGTGCTAACACATGCAAGGAAACCCCGGTGGTGTAATTGTTAGGTAGTGTGATGGTTAATGTTAGGGCTGCTAATCAAAAGGTTGGCAGTTCACAGCCCTCAGACACTCCTTGGAAACCCGGTGAGGCAGTTCTGCTCTGTCCTGTCAGGTTGCTGTGAGGCAGGACCAACTCGAGTGCAGTGGGTTTTGTGTTAGCAGTTAATACATGGTAACGTTTAAATTTGGTAGAGTGTCTCAGCAAGTACAGTGAATGGGATGCTGGGACATGATGACCGTGGTGGGCTCTCCTCTGTGGTCATGTGACATCTTTCCAAGATCAGTTTGTTGCTTTTACCTTCGTTATAGCCAGACATTGTCTTCTCCACCTCCTCGGTGGGTTGGAGATATTTTTATGTAAGGAAGGAGGGAGAGCACAGGAAAAAAAATTTTTTTTGACATGTTTGGGTGCACAGAATCTCTGTGGCCATTCATTCATACCCGAAAAAATAAGAAAGTTTATTACATGTGTACCTGCAGAGGTATTAAGAGGAGGCAGGGAGCATTTGTCCTTCATCTTTATTCATGAAGCCCTTGAGGGTGATGGGAAAGGAGACTGGCCATGCGGGGACCAGGCAGAGGCACCGACAGGCAGCCTGCACAGATACATTTGGCTGGTGAGTCCTCGCTGCTTCTGTTGATGTGCTTGGTGGCCGTGCCAAGCCGTCCACCTTGGTGTGCTCTGAATAATTAATGCATTCTTAGGGACCCTCATTTGTATGCAAGGAAGAGGCCAGGTTGGCCAAGTTTCACCCCCGCTGAACCCTGTCTGTGCACGGCCATGATACCAGGCCCACCAGGGTGGTTCAGAGTCGAGCAGGCACAGCTGGAAGACAGCAGATTGTCGGGAGCCGGGGAAGACACGTGTTGAGTCAATTTTAAGTTAAGAGGCTTTGTTCACGTGTTCTCAGCTCCTCTTACGGAGCTCGTCACATTGTAGATTCCCTCCAAAATTAAGTGTCTGGAACAGATGGTGGATTTACTTTACTTCATTCAACCTGTTCAAGGGGTATGAACTGGGGAACAGAGCAGTGGGGCACAGCCTTTCATGTTGAATTGTCAGAAGAAAGCTTGAAGCTTGATGCATGGTTCCCTCAAAAAGAATGATTTGGGGACAAGTGTGACAGTCACTGACCCCCTGAGCTGGCTTCATTGCCCTGTTCTAAGAAGCCAGGCTGAGGCCAGTAGAAAGACCTTGAACTGGAGGATAGAAAGGCAGGTCTCGACTTGTGTGTCTAGCTTACACTTATCAAGTTTCATGTGGCTGGGAAGACGTAGTAAATCCAGATGTCACAGTTAGAATAAAGTGCTTGGATAGTGTCAGTGATCACTGTGTCTGCAGTTCCAACTTTTTTTTTTTACCCCTCAGCTGATTTCAGGGGGTCTCACCGCCTTAGCTTTTGTAAATCTTCTACACTCAAACAGTAGTCTGATTGCGGGGATGGGAGGCAAGGGAGGGAGAACTACACCAGTGGAATTTTAGGCATGGATGATCTTGCTTTATTGTTTCTTACTTGAACTTGCATTTGGGTAAAGCTGACATTTGGGAAAGCATGAATAATTTTGGCCCAGTTCCAACTGTGATTTCATGGAAAGAGTTTTTTTTAATATGTAAGAAATTGTTTTTCAAAGAGTTTGGGGAAAAAATTAGACAGCCCATCCTTTGAAAAACAATTAGACATAATGACATTGAAATATCTTCTGTGGAGATTCTTGTCACCAAAACAAGGCCTTTTCTTTCTGAAACTAATAGTGGTTAAAATAGAAGTAATGATTTTTTAATGGCTAATTTGAGCATCCTTTCTCTAATTTCCAGGCTTTCCCCTAAATTGCAGATCATGGGCTTTTTAATTATCCAGATAATTACTTCAACGCTCTTCTTAATATTGCATTTGTGGAAATACCATATAATATTAGGTATTTTAGTAAATGTCAGATTACTCCAAATATTCCCACTTGGCTTTTATCTGTTGTCGATGCAAAATGACTAGTGAAGTCAGCTTCTGATTAAAAGCAGCAAAAACAGATCAATAAATGAGTGGTTTGTTCATGTTCAGGTCAGACTTTTTTCAGACTTTCCCATTTCTCACTGAGTCTGAAACTGCTAACGTTCTTCAGCTGTTGGCAAGGTTTCAGTCATAGTTTGTCTTAACAAATCAGCAGACAGTTTTTGCATGAGGTGAGTGATCCACCAAATAGCTCAGCCCACAGTTGTGCTTGGAGAGTAGGCCCCTTCGGTAATTTAAGGTAGAGAATGTGGCTGTCTTATCTAAGATAAATTTAATTTCTTGACTTTCTAAGTCTACATCAAGTGTAACCCTTAGCTCTCCCATGGAGCTGCTGGTGGTGTGGCCAGGAGGCAGACTGGCCTTGGGACCCCCCATCAGTGGCCAGTTTCTTTAGACTCCTCAGAGAGTCCAGAAGGAGCTGTCCACCTGGACCTTTGGGGAAGTCAACAGGGCATCCAGTTTTAGGGTGCTCAGGCCACTCCACCTTCCAGTAGCCTCACTTTTGACAGTATCTCTATTAATCAACTAGGGTCCATTGTCACTGGCCAGTGAGGTGATCCCAGTCCTGATCTCAGGGGACCAACTGAGTTATCTTGAGGTGGACCTCGGAGGGCCAGAGCCACAGATGGGCATTCTTTTCATCTTTTCCTCTCTGCTGCCCAAATCTCTGTTATTAAATACTTTAAAGGGTTAAATTTTATTAAAAAAAAATGCCCAATAGGAAAAATCCTGGTGCACCAGGGATGCACCCCAAGCTACACAGAGCAGGGGGCGACAGCAAGTTTCCCTCAGCGCCCAGTATTTAAGTCGTGAGATTGCAAAGCAAGGAGGGTGAACTGACCTTTACATTGATTGGTTAACTCCTATTAGTTGTAAAATGTGGTCAAGGTCTAGGGGTCACTTGCAGGCTGTCACTTGCAAGGTTGCCCCCAGGCTTGTCTTGGGACAGTGTTTTGTGAGACAAAGGTGAGATTATTCTATGGTATTTTCTGCTACTAAGTTGTTTCCTGGGGCTTTCTTTAATACCTCAAATTTTTACCGCGCCCCTCCTCATCCCAACAAAAGGTCTCCTCTACCAATTGGGAGAGTGGGTTCTGAGGTTTTGTGTTGAGCTTTTGTAATTTTTATCTAATGTCCAGTGTGCCCTAGAATATAAAATGCAGGGCCATAATGACTTTCTCTTTTCTATTTGTCTTTATAAAGCAGTGTCCAGAGTAGAACAGTAGATTAGTTTATCTGGACCATTATCTGACTTAAGGTGGTTTGAGTGTTGAAATGAGGCATAAGTGACAGCCTTTGAGGAAGGATGCAGTAAAAATTCAAGGTATTAAAGAAAGCCCCAGGAAACAATAGCAGAAAATACCATAGAGTAATCTCACCTTTGTCTTACAAAACATCTGTCACAAGACAAGCCTAGGAACAGCCTTGCAAGTGACCCCTAGAACTTGACCACATTTTACAACTAACAGGAATTCCAGGTGGCTTTAACCAATCAATGTAAAGGTCAGTACCCCCTCCCTGCTTTGTAATCTTATGGCTTATATACTGGGTACTGAGGAAGCTTGTGGTCACCCCCTACTCTGCGTAGTTTGGGGTGTGTCCCTGGTGCACCAGTCTTTTTCTTATTGGGCACATTTTTTAATAACACTTAACTTTCAAAAGTAGCAGCGTCGCATCTTGAAAATCGTGGACCCTAACATGAGGAACCAGTCTTTTCCCACAAAAATGAGAAACTTAGACCTTAGAAGAATTACATATCTTACTATAAAACATTCAGTCAAAATGTTCAATAAATGGTAACTGAACACCATCAGGTTTTTAAGATCTCAGGAATGATAGATAGACTAGGAAACCAAATGTGATTTTAATTTATAAAATCAGTTAAAATTTCAGACACTTCTCTGGTTATGATATTTACAACTTTGCTAAGTTTACCCATAGGTATTTTTAACAGGGAGCATCCTGGGCTGGTGACAGAGAGAAGCATCTGGACTTTCACCTTCTCCTTAGAAACTGAGCTTATCTCAGGATTTCTATGTGGGGGAGAGGGGAAGCTTGTATCTGATGCCCCAACCTTAATTTAGGCATCAGACAGAAAGCAGGCATTGATTTGAACAGGGTTTTGGAAGTTCCTCACAAAGCAAACTGGTATCTTCTTATCTAAACCGTATAACAAAGGCTACTTCCTCAGGTGAATTCACCTCTCAAAGTGGAAAGTACATAGGTCTGGGTGTGGGTGCAGAGGTCACACTCAGCAGATCAGGCCTGTCGTTTTCAAGGGTGTGATGTCATGCATTCCAGCCCTTTTCAACTGTTTACAATCACTTGTTTGCAGGCTGACAAGCCCTGCACCCAAGCCTTTTGGAATTTAAGTGGTGTTTTAAAAGCTTTTTCTTCCTCTCTCACCTTAATAATCTTTTCCATCATCAGCTACCAAAAAGGGAGCATCCTTGTGTGCTTTGGGGGAAGGGGAGCCCAGTTTGCCACTCTTCGGGAGACTGCACTTGCTAGTTTGATCTCTGGAACCCAAGTCAGTTCCCTTGGGGTCTAATCAGTTGCGTGATCTTGATAGTCATCTTATTCCTAGAAGAGTTTCATGAGTTTTCTTTGATTTGCACTTGGAAAAATATTCCCCTCTCCTCGTTTACGTAGATGCGTTTGTCTAAGAAGAATTTAAGTGAGAGAGGAAGAAAAAGCTTTTAAGAAGATGCCACTTAAATTCTGGAAGGCCTGGGTGCAAGGCTTCTGAGCCTGTGAATAAGTGATTGTAAACAGCCGAAAACAGCTGGAATGTATGACATCAGATCCTCAAATGCTGGGTCAGGCCAGCTGAATGTGACCCACCCCCAGGCCTACAAGCTTTCCTCCTTGAGAGGTGAGCTTACCTGAGGAAGTAACCTTTGTTATACTGTTTAGATAAGAAGGCACCAGTTTGCTTTGTGAGGAACTTCCCAAACTCTGTTAGAATCAATGCCTGCTTTCTGCCTGATGCCTAAATTAGAGTTGGGGCATCAGATACCAGCGTCCCTCCACCCCCCATAGAAATCCTGAGATAAGCTCAGTTTCTAAGCCAAGTGCCCTCAAGTTGAAAGGTAAAAGTCCAGCTGCTTCCCTTTGGTGCCAGCACAGGATGCTCCCTCCTCCCCGCCAATAGAAATCCTTGATAAGCTCAGTTTCTAAGGAGAGGATAGCTTCTTCCCATGTAACTTAATGCTAACTGTTTATCTAGTGTCTCTTTAAGTGTGCTGGGCCAATAGGAATGCAATATGAAAGTCCGTATACCTGTAACTGCCAATTAAGAGAATACATGAAAATTCCTTTGTCTACTTTCTTGGAAAAACACATAAATAGATATGCCTGATAACAGAATGGGGTGCGCAGCTGTTTTTCCAATTTGAGTCCATCTGCCACACCTCCAGCTAATAAACAGCCTCTTCCTCTACAAACAAAGTGGTATTCAAGGTGCTTCCTGCTCTGGGGGCTGAATTTATCTTTTTCCTGCTACATAAGAATACAGGGAAAGTTCATATGTTGTTATCCCAAAACAAATCTGAACATTATAGCTCTGAATTGATTCAGAAATAAGCCTTTTCAGAATTAAATTAGATCCTTTAAATGGTTAGAAAAAGTTTTGATTTGAAGCGGCAACCCAATTAAGGACTGCCAATAGTCTTCACAATAATTTCCTACAGAAATTCATTGAGTGACCATGATGCCCAGGTGTGGTTCTGAAATTTGGCGTGAAGTGTTGCTTCTGCTCAGGCAAATCAGTATTATAACTAGAATTAAGGAGAAACTAAAATGGTGTTAGGGGATGGACTGTCAGGGAAGGTCTTCCTGAGGAAGTATATTTGGACTGTGATCTGAGGACAAAGATCTGGGGATAGAACATTCCAGGGAGAGGGAACAGCCAGGGTAAAGGTCCTGAGGTGTAAATGAGCTTGTCTGTTGAGGAACAGAGATGACATGAGTGACTTGTGGAAATGTATAAGTGGGACAATAAAATAAGTTGAGTTATTAGGTGGCTTTTAGTATTTTATTCTAAGGAGGTTAAAAAGCCACGGAGTTGTTTCTAAGCAGAGGATGACATAACCTGAATACATTTAGAAGGTTGCTCTGGCTACTGCGTGGAGCTAGAGTTGAAAGGAGCCCTGGTGATGTGTCAGTTAAGCACTCAGCTGCTAACAAAAAGTTCATGGTTGGAACCCACCTGGCTCCTCTGTGAGAGTGAGACCCTGGCTGTTTGTTCTCATAAAGATGGACGAGTTACAAATGGGCTCGATGACTCCTAGCAGCCACAGGTGATCACGCTGCCACCTGTCCATTTTCCTGCTCTGGTGGCTTACATGTCACGATGATGCTGGAAGTTAGGCTCCCAGTGTTTCAAGTGTCAGCAGAGTGGTCCGTGGTGGACAGGTTTTGGCCGAGCTTCCAGAATGAAATAGGCTAGGAAGGCTTGGCAATCTGCTTCTGAAAACTATCCCCAGGAAAACTTCATGGATCACAACCAGAGGCTGTTCAGTGTAGTCCTGGAAGGGAAGCCCTCTAGGGCAGAAGGCAGCACTGGGGGACATGAACCCAGAGGAGGACAGCACTGAGGGAACTGTGTCCCTGAAATTCAAGGAGGTCATTGAGAGGACTCTGTCCCTGAAATTCAGGGAGGCCCTCTTATCCAATGATCAGACCAGCCATTAGCTGAAAACAGCCTGGTCTGGATGTCCCACAGGGATGACCAAAACCAGCCTGGTAGGCCCTGGTAGGCCCCACCCAGTGCAACCATAAAACGACAAGTAACTTTATGCCCACCTTCTACCACCCTCCTAATTGAAAGGTCTTCTCTTATCAAAATCTTGACCATAAACAAACCTTACCCCTCCCCCTTCTAATCAACACTTCTTCCTTATTGGACCATGAATCCCCTAACCAGAATTTCTTGCTACCTCTCTTTTTCTTTCCTTATCAAACCATAAACCCCCTCACCCCACACTATCTCATTGAAACTTCAAAACTATAAAAATCTTGCCCTACTGGGGAAAGGTGCACTGAGCCACTCTGGGCTCAGACCCCACTCTCTTTCTCTGCAAATAAACTTCATTGGGCCCTTGGACTGGTGTGTCTCTGCCTATGTGTCAGGCCACCCTCTCCTCAGCAAACATAATACAACACACAGCATGTTACAGACATCATCAGAACTGAGACCCAGATATACTGCCTTGTGGTGACATGGCTTGCATCAGCTCTCTTTGTCACACAAGAAGAAACAAAATGAGGTCTCCCTACGCTGGAGGGCTGTTTCTACCAGCTCTTTCAGAGACAGGCCAGTCATGAGGGTCTGAACAGCTCTTGGTTGTCTTTTCTTCACTGCCTGGGGATACTCTCTGCATCTCTGAAATCTTTAAGTTTGGTCATTATCTGAGATTTTGCTTTAAGCAGGAAAAATACTTGAAACTAACTGTTGATCACTTAGTGCACTTTCTTTTTCATCCTTTCTGTTTCTCTTTTGTGTCCTTTCACCTCATCCTCATTTTTTATTTTTGGGGTTCTTGCTGGCCAGCTACAGATCCTCCCTGTGTTAAATACCTTCTTGCTAAAATACGCCTTGGCTGCTCCTTGCATGGAAAGGAGAAGGACATCACCTGTGTGCTGCTCCTTCACAACGACATATTTCCCTGGGCACTGTATTCAATTATCGTGAACATCATGCTGTGCGCTGCTGGGTTTTGTTAAAGCCAAAATGTGGTTCCATGATAAAACATGCTGTCAGTCCTGCAGTGCTGTGTAACAGGAAATTTGTAACAACACCTGTGTCTGTGGCATTGTTGATGCTAAACACTAGCCACAACGTCCATCCAAGGGACAAAGAGGCCAGAGGAGATGCTGTCATCCACATCAAATCATTCGCAGCTTGAAGCATAAAAGCTCGGCTTATGATAGAAAATTTCAAATTTTACAACGGTGTCTAATGAAACATTTCACTGAGGTTTTAGCGCTGCAGTCTCTGCCAGGCACAGCTGTCGGGGGAGGACGCTGACGGGTCTGATGCTCATCTCTCCTCTCACCCATCCATTGCACACGTATTTATCAATCACCTACCTTATACACAGCACCGAGGGAACACAAAACATGATGCCTTTGTCAAGAAGCTTGCCCTCCTGATCTGTGTGGGAGTCTTATTTTTCATATCCTGAAAATGACTCTGGCTACAGAGAGAGTTTTTAAGAAAGATACAGCCCAACAAATGTTGGTTGAACACTGATGAAAAACAACATAGAACCAAGCCAGTTGCCATTGAGTTGATGCCAACGTGTGGGGACCCCATGGGTCCACCTGTGTACTCTGTAGGGTTTTTGTCAGCTGGTTTTTAAAGCAGATCCTCAGGACTGTCTTCTGCAAAGTCTCTGAATGGAGCTGAACCTTTACTCTTTGTGTTAGTAGCCAAGCGCTTATTGATTTGTGCTACTCTAAGACTTTTGACTATAAGAATTGGACTGGATTCTTTCTATTTTCTATCTAAGGCCTTGACTTTTTTTTTTTTTTGGTGTTCGTGTATCAAATCAAAACCAAACTCACTGCCTTTGAGTTTATTCCAACTTATAGCAACCTTCTAAGACACAGTAGAAGTGCTCCATAGTGTCCAAGGAGTGCCCAGTGGATCTGAACTGCTGACCTTTTGGTTAGTAGCTGCAGCAGCAATTAACCACTATCCCACCAGGTTCCCAAAGGGTGTATGGGTGTTTTTAATTTGAAATTACTCTATATATGTGCTCTGCTTTATCTCTCTCTTACAGGGGCTAATTGGGTGCTCACAGGAGAATGTGTCAGAAGATCACAGCATGGCATGGGAGAAGCCATGTGTCAGAAACACGTCGTGGTCCACTTAGTTCGTGGTCACTGTGTTGGTTGTCTGTGTTCATGGAGCATATTCTGATTGTGTATCACCTGTATTCGGCCACAGGTTGAGACACTCACTCTCAAGCCTGATGTGTTTTGAGTCTGATGCCGTTAAGAAGTCACGGTGAGTGCTGGTTGTTGGCGTCTATGTGGTTTCACTTCAGTTGTCGGACTCAGTTAGTCAAAAGGACAGACTTTCCAGGAGATTCTGAAGCAGTCCGGAAACGAACACAGTGAAACCTCTATTTCAGGTCTTCCTCTCTATTCGAAACCTCTCAACACTGTGAGATGGGGCTGTGTTGCTAGCTGGCATCTACGCTGCCATGTCTCTGGATAGTAATGTTTGTATGGAATGAGGATGTCCCCCAGAGTGACACAATCCAGTTTCCTTAAAGAGCCGGAATAGCTCTTAGAACATTTCTTATAAGGCAGCTGGTAGCTCTCTCTGGTGGAAATTACAGAAACTAGATGGTGAGTGCAAGACCATTTAGTGGTGAGAAGTTGACATTGGGTTTTTAGGACAGAAGAGTGTGATCTGTCTGAGCTGTGAGGCCCCAGCAAGGCTGACATTAATAGCTAGTGTGTGACACTTCTGGAATTCATGAGGATTTGGCTCAGAAGACGAGAAGTTAGTGACAGAATGTAACACAGCCGGATGATACACGAGAAGAGTCTTAAATCTTTTGAAAGCTAATGAATAGATGAGAATGAGAGTCAGTGGTGATAAATAAGGACAAGTTGCCAGATGGTGGATTAGGGGAATAATGTGGGCACCATTCAGCATACACGATCAAAAAGAAGAAAGTCAAGGAGTCAAGTCTTTATAACATTAAATGTGAATGATCAGAATGAAGAAGGGACAAAGTGAAAGTTGCATCTACGTGTGGCCTGGATATGAACTGGCAGTGCCTGGAGGCATCTTTTTAGCCCCTTAGAAGATCAAGAGGGACCTGGTTGTTCGAAAAAAAGTGTGTATGTTTTTTAAGTGTGCAAAAAGAATCAGTGTAAATAACAAAAACAGAACAACCAGAACTTTAAAAGTGGGCAGTGTATTCAGAAAGAATTGCTAATGTGACTTTTGATGCAGAACATTTGGAACTGTGTGAGCAGTGCTGACGTGAGGCTGTCAGCATGGAAGGCAGGGAACCAGAGAACAGACAGCAGTGCTTGTGGGAGATGGACAAGAGCAGAAAGTCAGATAACGAGGAGGCGAGTCCTGCCGGAGACACGGGGCCTTAGATCTCTGGGAGGGTAACAGATGAGAAAGCGCAGTCAGTCCAGGGACACGTGGAATCACGAGGTCTTGGATGAATCCTCTCCAGGTCAATCTAAGGATGCAATGAGCAGACACAAAGAAGCCAGAAAGCACCATCCAGAGGCCTATCTTTGAGTCCCATCTTTGATGACACCGTGCTACAGAAAACACCTACATCCTTCTGCAGGCTCTTCAAAGACAGCAGTGAGTGAGATGTCACCAAATTTTTCATGCATTTATTGAGTTCTATGGAATATAGCATTTCTGTTGGAGGCAACGATTTAGTATCTGGTAGGTTAAAAAGTGAAGAGACTGTAACAGCGTCATTGCTGCAGAGTTGATTCTGACTCACGATGTGTCTGATAGCATGTGCACAGTGGAGCTGCGCTGCGGGGTTCCTGGAAACTTGACCTTTTGGAAGCAAATCTTTCAGGCCCTGCCTTCTGAGGTGGGTCTGAACTGCCAACCTTTCAGTTAGTAGTCAAGTGCTTAATCGTGTGCACTAGCCAGGGAGTTCTAATCTGCATCAATCCAGGGACAGCTAGGTGTTGACAACTAAGTGACATGGTGATGGGCATGAGTTTTCCTACTAGTTGAACAGACCACTTTCTAGATACGCTAATCTCTCTCCAGACATGGAACTAGGGTCATCTAAAGAAAAATCTCTCTCTAGTTGTGTAACTAGTATCACCTAAAAACAAACTGTGATAAATTCTGCCCTGTAGAGAAGGCCCTTTGGGGACCAAATGCTTAAATGTGGGTAGATGTGACCATTGTCCTTATGATGCTATTGCCTCTGTTGCTTTCCAAGTAAACTTTTAACCCTCTGTTCCCATTCCTTGTTTTATAATTAGCTGAATAACCAGTTAGGAGTTTTTTCATTCTGTTTTCCCAAAGGACATACAGTAGGTAGAATGGCTATTTCTACAGGTATAATATGAAAGCATCTAGCTGAAATGTGAACAATTTAACCATTTGTCTTTTCTGTTTCTCCTCCATTGTTTCCCACTTTCTGAGAAAGTACTTTAGGATTCAGAATCTGTCTTTAGTGAGCAGATAATCTCCTTTCAGTAATCACCTTCTCCTTTTTTTTTAGAGAGAGAGCTACAGTGTTGGGAAGGGACACAAGAATCCCAGGTCTGGGGATACTGGTTTCATTACTCATTATAAACCTTAACTACTTGGTCTCATTAAAAAATAAAACCAAACAACCATCACGACCAGACAAGCTACTTTCTTCATTTGTCTGGGCGAAACTTTTTCTGTGAAAGAGCATACTGGCTTCCATTACCAAGGTTGGCTTCATTGACCTCCCTGGAGAAGTTGGAGGATTCAATTCTTAGAAATGGCAAGGACTTTAAAGGACAATCCAGTTATCTTGAAAGAATATGTTAAGACCATGTCTTAGCTACCTAGTGCTGCTGTAACAAATAACTGCAAGTGGATAGCTTTAAAAAGAAGTTTTATTTTGTCACAGTCCAGTAGACGAGAACTCTAAATTCAGGGTGTCAGCTCCAGTGGAAAGCTTTCTATACGGCCTCTGGAGAAAGGACCTTGTCATCAGTCTTCCCCTGGACTGGGAGCTTCTGAGGCCTAGGAACCTCGAGTCCTTTCCAAAGGACAACGCCCTCCGCTCCCAGCACTGCCTCTTGGTGGCTTGAGGTCCCAAATCTCCACCTGCTTTCCTTTTCTTTGTATCACAAGAGATGTCCTCAAGGCACAGTGCAATCTTACACTTTGAGTTCTGCCCCACCAACCCCATGCTACCCATTCTCCCTCATTAACATCATAGAGGCAGAGTTTCTAACACAGAGAACCTCACTCAATGCCAGGAGTCATGGTCTAGCCAAATGGCTCCATACACTTTTGCGGAGACACAATTCAGTCCATCACAGACTGTGTTTCACAGACTGAAATTGTCTGCTCAGGGCTTTGTTTATGTGTTCAGTTATTTATTCTTCAGGGTGCTGGGGATACATTGTTGAATGAAAACAGATGTGATCCTTGACTTCATGTAGGTTATTCCAGTTAGGAGATGCAGGGACTCTGCACACACGTGAGGGCATGTGATTACTGTAATCATACGTGTGCTCTGAAGAAAGCTACTGGAAGCTGTGAGCATTCTAGCAAAGGATCCAGATCTCGCCATGCAGGTCGGAGAAGCCTGCTCTTGAGAGCTAAGGATGAATGGGGGCCATTAGGTGAGGGGGGTTGGGAAGAAGGTTTGGGCAGAAGGGATCACAGGAACACAGCTTTATGGAGGTGTTAAGAGGAATTTTCTTAAACATTTTCAGATATAGTACCTGAGAGCAGGTTCTAGAGTCATATCAGCTCCATGAAATCCCAGTTCCATCATCTACTAAGTAAGTATGAGTAAATATGGGTAATCAACTTTTCTGAACCTCAGTGCCATGTTGTAAGTTGCCATTGAGTAAGTTTAGACTCATGGAGACCCCATGTACAACAGACAAAAGCACCCCTGGTCTGTGCCACCCTCACAGTCACTGCTGACACCCTCATGGTCATTGCCGTGTTCGCACTCATTGTTGCAGATGCGGTGTCGGTGCCTCACATTTGAGAGTCTTCCTCTTTGTTTTGCTGACCCTCTGTGGCACCAAGCATGATGTCCTTCTCCAGGGACTGGTGGCCTCTTGATAAGATGTCTAAAGTATGTGAGAAATAGTCTCTCCATCCTTGCTTCTAAGGAGCATCCTGGCTGTACTTCTTCCAAGAGACATTTGTCCCTTCTCCTGATATAGTCGGTATTTTTTTTTTTTTTTTTTGCCAGCACCGTGATTCAAAGACATGACTACTTCTTCTGTCTTCCTGTTTCATCGTCTAGCTTTCACATGCACATAATGCTACTGAAAATACCATGGCTTGGGTCAGGTGCACATAAGTGCCATCTTGTCTTTGAAGTACGTTAAAGGGGTCTTTTGCAGCAGACTTGCCCAGTGCCAGATGTCCCTTGATGTCTTGATTGCTGCTTCCATGGGCACCGATTGTGCATCCAGGTAAAATGAAATCCTTCCCAACTTCTGTACTTTCCCCATTTATCATCATGTTGCTTATCGGGCCAGTTGAGGGGATTTTTGTTTTCTTACATGCTGACGGCTGTATAGTCTTTGATCTTCATCAGTAAGTGCTTCAAGTCCTTTTCATTTTCAGCAAAGTTGTGTTATCTGCATGTCACAAAAAGTTGTTAATGAGCTGTCATGGAATGAATCTTGTCCCCCCCCAAGATAGGTGTAGCCATGCGGCTGGGCCTTGATTCCCTGTATTCTGTGATTGTCCTCCATTTTGTGATTTTGCTGTGCTGTGTATTAAAAGATTACAGTGGGACTGTAAATCCCTTCATAGGATTGCCTCCCTGCTCCACCTTAAAGGGAGTTGCCCTAGAGTATGGCCTGCCCCACCCTTAATCGTTTCATCCTGCAAGAGATAAAAGGAAAGGGAAGCAAGCAAGCTGAGAATTGGGAACCTCACACCACCAAGCAGGCAGCACCGGGAGAAGAACCGTCCTTCATACCTGAAGTTCCTGCACCAAGATGCTCCCTGGTCAAAGACTGATGCAATACAGTCTTTGTGACTGTACAGAGCCGACAAGTGGGAAAACCTTCCCCTGGAACAGACATCCTGAATTTGGACTTGTAGCCTACCAGACTGTGTAGGAATAAACTTTTCTTTATTAAAGTCATCCACCCTGGTGTTTCTGTTAGAACAGCACTAGCTCACTAAAACATGAGCCTTCCTCCAATCCTGATGCCATGTTCTTTTTCAGGTAGTTCAGTTTCTTGTACTATTTGTTTGGTATACAGATTCAGTGGTCATGGTGAAGGAGTTGTTCACATTTATCTTTTCTAATTTTAAACCACATAGTATCTCCTTGTTCTGTTTGAACAGTTGCCTCTTGGTTTATGTACAAGTTCCATATGGACACAATTAAGTATTCTGGAATTCCTGTTCTTCACGATGTTATCCATAATTCGTTATGGTCCACACAGTTGATTTACACAGGTAAACATCTTTCTGGTATTCTCTGCCTTCAACCAAGATGCATGTGACATCAGCAGTGATCTCTCTTCAGTTTCCTCTTTTGAATCTGTCTTGAATTTCTGGCAGTTGCCTGTTGACGTACTGCTGCAGCCATTTTTTGAATTCTCTTCAGCAAAATGTTACTTGCACATGATGTTAATGATATTGTTTGATAGTTTCTGTTTTCTGTTGTTTTGCTTTTCTTTGGAACAGGCACAAATATGCACCTCTTTTAGTCAGTTGGCCTGGTAGCTCTCTTCCAACATTCCTGATACAGCCAAGTGGGCACCCCTAGTGCTGTATCTGTTTGTTGAAACATTTCACTGTTCTGTCCATTTCTGGAGCCTTGTTTCTCACCCAGTGCCTTTAGTGCAGCTGGACTTCTTTCAGTGCCTTTGGTTTTTGATCATATACTACCTCCTGAAAATGTTGAATGTTGATTGATTCTTCTTGGTAAAGTGACTCTGTGTATTCCTCCCATCTTTTGATATTTCGTGTGTCATTCAATATTTTGCCCGTAACACCTTTAGTATTGCAACTCAAGGTTTGCATTTTTTTCTCCAGTTCTTTGAGCTTAAGAAATGCCGACCCTGTTCTTATCTTTTGGTTTTCTAACTCCATGTCTTTGCATATTTCATCACAGTAATTTGTCTT
The DNA here is from genome assembly GCA_028571685.1 of Heterohyrax brucei. Lineage (NCBI taxonomy): Eukaryota > Metazoa > Chordata > Mammalia > Hyracoidea > Procaviidae > Heterohyrax > Heterohyrax brucei. The sequence goes on along the minus strand of CM053149.1, from coordinate 70,470,451 downwards.
CTGGAATTGCCTTTTGTAATCTTCTGTTCTTACGCTTCATCATTTCTTCTGTTTGCTTTAGTTCCTCTGCATTCAAGAGCAAGTTACAGATTCTGACATCATTTTTGGTATTTTCTTTCCTGTTTTCTTTAATGACATTTGGCATTTGTCACCTATGATGTCCTTAATGTCCACAACCCCTCTGGTCATCAGTCATTAGTGTTCAGTGTGTCAAGTCTGTTGTTGAGATGATCTCTAAATTCAGGCGAGATACACTCAAGGTTGTTCTTTGTCTCTTGTGGATTTAATATTCTTTGTCTTCAACTTGAACTTGCCTATGAACAATTGTTTGTTCTGAAGTCAGCCCCTGGCTTTGTTTTGACTGATGACATTGAGCTTATTCATCATCTTTTTCTACAGATGTAGTTGATCTGTTTCTAATGTATTTCGTAAGGTGAGGTCCACATGTATGGTTGCCATTTATGTTGTTGAAAAAAGGTATTTGCAATGAATAAGTCACTAATCTTGCACACTTCTGTCTTGCTTTCTCCCAGGTCATTTCTGTCACCAAGTGAATATTTTCCAGCCACTGATCTTAGTTTCTAACTTTTGCATTCCAGTCACCAGTATTATCAGTACATCTTGATTGTATGTTTGATCAACTTTAGACTGCAGAAATTGAGGAGGGAGTCAAGATGGCAGACTAAACACACATCTCCTGAAATCCCTCTGGAAATCAAGACCTGAAGTGATAATTAAATGGAGCCTTCTGGACATCCAGTAAACCCTAGGACACGGCATAGGGCTGTTAATTTGTACTTCATACCACTGAACGGAAAACCTTTTCTCTTTTGCCATTCCCCCACTCTTGGTACAAGTGCTGGCTTTCACAGACTGAAGGTAGCTCATCATTTTAACTTTTTTTCCTCTGTGTTAGCTCGTGAGTGGATCTGGGACTTGATTAGCAGCTAATCTCAGATGCACAGCTGGTGGGATTGGTGGGCAAAATTGCCACATTTTGAGAGCCTGGCTTTGGACTCTGTGCATCTTGGCACCTTTGGCTTCTTTCCACCTGCACCAATGAGTAGCCTTTACCGAGGCAGGTGGGGAGCTTGTGCGGGACTCCATGTTGTTCCACCAGGAGGTGGATGCTCATATAGAGGCCTCAGCTGGACCTAACTCCTAGGCTGGAAGGCAGTGCCTCCCTGTAGGAGAGTCCTTTTCCAGCAGAAAAGCAATATTTTACAGTGTCGTCTATGGCAGCAAAGGCCAGCAGAGCAGTAGCCTTTCTGTATTTTGAACTAGTTTATAACATCTGGGGTTGGATATAGAGGCACTTACTTTGCCAGCTAGGAAAAAGGACCTGTACACCCCAAAACCGAACTGACTTTGGAAGCTGTCAGATACCTTTTACCTTTCATTTTAAGAGGACCTAGAGAAACAACTGCAGCCCATGCTCACAGCATCTCTCCCAGACTCTACTGACTCATATGATGCCCAAAAAGCAACAAACTCTGGATAAAAGCATCCATGGCTTCAGAAGGCCCCCAAAAGAAACAACCAAAGAACTTCCCAAAGAAATCTTTCTGAAGCTATCGGAAGGTGAATACAAAAGGATCATATATAGAGCCCTCCTAGACCTTATACAAAATGCAGCACAGCAAAATGAAAAATGAAGCAAGCTGTTTGACCTGATGGAACACCAGTACTCTGAAATCCAACAGATCAAGAACAAAATCAAAGAGATAGAAACTTCAATTCAAAGCCAAGAAAACACAATGGGACAAATGGAAAATAGACTTTCTGACCTGGAAGACAGAGCTACTGACTCCAGCATCTATGAGGAGAAATCAGAAAAAAGAAACAAGAAAAATGAAGAAGCATTAAGAAGCACGTGGGACTCTATTAAGAAGAACAATCTACAATTAATTGGAGTTCCTGAACAGGATGAGACACCTGAGAACATAGAGAGTATTGTGGCTGAGCTGCTGACAGAAAATTTCCCAGAAATTATGAAAGAAGAGAATGTAGATATCCAAGATGTGTATCGAATGTCACTCAATGTAGATCTTGAAAGAAAGACTCCAAGACATATTATAATCAAGCTTAACAAAATGAAACATAAGCAGAAACTTTTAAAGGCAACAAGACTCAAAGCAAAGCTAACATTCGGAGAGAAACCCTGCAGGCTTTTGTCAGATTTCTCAGCAGAAATGATGCTGACACAGAGACAATGGGATGACCCATTCAAAGCCTTGAAGGAGAAGAACTTCCAACCAAGAATTACATGTCCTGCAAAACTACCTTTCAAATGTCAAAATGAAATCAAGGCATTTGCATATAAGCAGAAACTCAGAGACTTTGTGAAAAACAAAGCAAAGCTACAAGAAATACGGAAAGAATCTCTTGGCTTTGGCTTAGAAGAACAAAACTACTAAGTTTATATTTTAGAAGCAAATTCAGGACACAGTACCCAGAAAGCTACTCAGGGAAGGTTCCAAACTCAATCAAACCTATAATAGTGAAAGAAATGATCCAGTGATCATATCATGAAAACTATGATGTCATCATATTGAAAAGAGGGATGAACTACAGTTGTTATAGTCCCTCCAAATGGAGAGGAAGTTAATAAGACTGGTAGTAATTAAAATTGGGTTTATATATAGTTTATTAAGGGGGACCATAGGAGAAGCCATAAAGCACAATAAAGATGCAACATATCAAATCAAGAAACATAATACAGGAGTCTCATCAACCACAAAGACAACCCTGAAAAAGGTGACAAATCTGTTCACAAAGAAGAAAGTCCCAGAACAGATTAATAAGAACAACAGAAAAAACATCAGCACAAAAATAAACAGATCACAGTGACAGCAGTAAACACATACCTGTCAATAATTACACTGAATGTGAATGGACTAAACACTCCCGTAAAGAAATATCAAGTGACGTCTTGGATCAGACTGCAGAAGTTGTTTTTAAAAAAATCCTTCAATTTTTTCATCTTTGGCATTTGTGGTTGGTGGATAAATTTGAATAACAGTCATAATAACTTGTCATCTTTGTAAGTGTATGAATATTATGAATGTTATCCTATCAGTGGCAGTGTAGATCTTCAGGATAGATCTTGAGATGTTCTTTTTGACGATGAAAGGGATACCATTACTCTTCATTTTGTTATTCCTGGCATAGCAGACCATGTGATTGTCCATCACAATGACCAGTAACTGTCCATTTCAGCTTCTTAATTCCTTAGGATATCGATCTTTATATATTCCATTTCATATTTGACAACTTCCAATTTTCCTAGGTTCTCTCTTGGTATGTATGATGCCGGTTATTAATGGATGTCTGTAGCAGTTCCTTCTCATTTTGAATCACCCACACTAACAAAAGAAAGTCTTGACAGCTGGATTCCATCTGTGTCATTAAGATCACTCTACTTTGAGTAGGCAGCTCTTCCCTACTTGTATTTTTGAGGGCCTTCCACCCTGAGGGGCTTGTCTTTTAGCACTATATCAGGCAATGTTCCATTGCTATTCTGGACTATTCAGGTTTATGTGGATCATTAGTTCCTGGAGGGGGGAGATCATGTGTATATTTTATTTCTCTTTTATTCCTCTCAACACCCGTACCTGTCCTCTCAGCAGGAGTGGTGAGGTCTTAGCTGAGATTGTTGATTAACTGAAGGAACGTGTTCTGAGATCCTGGTCCGTGGCATCCAGCATGTCTCCTCTGGCCTGAATGTTTTTGAGGCTGTGTTTCCCTGTTGAGTTCTGAAATCTACCCTTTCCAATTCCAGTTGAGTGCTCAGGTCTTATTACCTCTTCCTCCTGGAATCAATTTCCAGAAGCTGAAAACTGTGCCAGTTAATGGTTCATTGATCGCTGGGTGTTCAGACCTTGCAGCTGGTGTTTGCTAATACGGTGGGGAGACTGAATGTTAACAGGTGGTAGAGGTTTGCCAGTGTTGTCTTTGGGAAGGTGGCGCAGTTTAAGTGTCACTGTTTCAGGGAAGCAGAAACCCTGGGAGAATTGCCAAGTTGATCCTTTAGGGTAGGAATGTTGAGGGGAGCTACAGAGGTTCAGATAACCTGCTCTTGCCCTAGTCTCTCTCACCCATCGGGTTCAAGTTCAAGCTTTAGCACTCGTTGACTCTGGCTTTCACACATGATACTTCACCTGTTTGTCTCTCAGTATTCTCGCTGGTAAAATGGTGATGATAATAATGTCTACCTCCTAAAGCAGAGGGATCAGTGAAAAAGAGCGAGACCTTCAACAAGATAGATTCTCACAGTGGCCACAATACAACGGGCTCAAGCGCAGTAATGACAGTATGGATGGCACAGGACCAGGCAGGTTTTGTCCTGTTGTACTGAGGTCACTGTGAATCAGAACCGACTTGAAGGCAGCTAACAACAACACTTTACAAGGTCCTGGGAAGGCACTAAATGAGTCAATACAAGTTAAATGTTGAGAATGTAAGTGCCCAATAGATGTTCATTATTATTATCATCACTGTGATCATCACCTGGATGGTTAAACCAAAGACCTGGGAGCATCCAGGGACTCTGGAGAGCCCCTGACCTCCACGGATGTCCCCCTGCATTGCTTTCCAGTGAGAGGAAGGTTGTGATCTGCTGCACAACACCTCCAGGTCTTGAGCTCCTTAATTAAGTTTCCGTCTCATCATAGCCATTGTCCCTGAAGATAACCACCACCAACCACAGAATTGCTAAAAGGCAGTGTTGCTAAGGAGGCAGCAATGCGTGGAGAGGCGGCAGCCGGCCTCTGCCCCTGGGCAAACCATTTAACCTTCTGACTCTCTGATTCCTCACCTGTAACTGGAGGATGAGACTCCGCTCCACTGAACATCCTCAAGATTAATGTCTCTCTTCCTCTCTCCCCCTAACGGTCTTTCATACACACAGCTATCATTTACTGTGAGATGGTCCCAGTGCCTGGCCTGTAATAACTATGAAATGAATGTGAGCTGTTTTCTCACTGGGTTACGCTGTGACTAGGTGCACGGCTTTCTCCCTGAGTTAGTGGCTTCATTTTCCCTAACAAGAAGGCTCCGTATATTTGTGCTGCTGAAACCAAGAGAATCCAAGGAAAACTTGAGGCAAAGCCATGAAAAATCCACTGGTGGTGTTTCCTAAGGCTGAGCGGTTGTGACAGCTGGCTCTGGGACATTCATCTGATGCACTGATGTTTCGACAAGGCAGAATTTATGTGACTATTGAGTGTAGGGCACTCCTGAGCACCTGAGCGGAGTGTAACAAAGAAACAGACCTAGAAATTTTGTTTTCCAGAGATCTGTTTCCTTCAGACAGTGGGATTGTCTCTAATTAACACTTTCTGGCTCTGGTGGCACCGTCGTCCCGAGCTCGGCTGCTCCCCAAAAGGTCAGCAGTTCTATTCTGTCATTGGTTGCTCCTGGAAACCCTACAGGGCAGTTCTGCTGTGTCCTACAGGGTCACTGTGAGTTGGAATCGACTTGACAGCAGTGGTCTGTTGTTGTTCTTTGTTTTTTCAACTGCTCGTCTGCTGTGAGAATGTCACGGAGGCAGCCTGGCAGCCCTCTTGGACTGTGACGTGGCTTTGAGGACGGAATCCGAGCTCTAGGGTGGTGGGACAGAAAGACAAGACCCTGCTGCGGACATCCCATACTCACTCCTTTGCCTACATCCAGACCTCTTTTATATGAGAGATAAATATCCATCTTGCTGAAGCTGTTGCTGTTTTAGGTTTTCCTGTCATGTGTCTTGTATATGTGACCAGGGGTGCTGAACTTCAAGAAACACAAAGCATGGACAGCGGTGATGAGGGGGAAGGAAGGTGGACCGAAGGACAGAGGTCCTGCTAGGGTTGGTGGGAACTGTCTCAGCTCTGAGAGTCCTGCGCAGCCTCTTTGTTATTAGGTGCAGCCGAGTTGGCTCTGACTCATAGCGACCCTACAGGATGAAGTACAACTGCCTCATGGGGTTTCCAAGAAGTAGTTGCTGGGTTTGAACTGCTGATCTTTCAGTTAGCAGCTGAGTTCTTCCCCACTGCAACACCAGGGCTCCTGTGCAGTTTGGGGGGGTGAGGAGGAGGTCGTTAGAGGGAACCTGTTGTTGACTGAGACGGACCTTTCTGCCAGATGGGGGTTCAAAGGTAACGTAAAGAAATGAGCTTTTTCTTTTTTATGCACACGCAAGGTAGTGGAGTGGGTTTCACCTTGCTGCGTACAGGTGCTCTTTCTTCTCCGTGGTATACTGAGGACCCTTTCCATGCCAACAGTGCACATCTGTGTTACCACGTTTAATAAACAGTCTATCGTACAGATGTGCTGCAGTTAAGTTTAATGAATCCAGTTTCCCCTCCTTCAGCCTTTGCCAGCCAGTGTCTGAGATGGTATCTCAACTCTAGTGCTTGCTGTCACTTGTGTGTACATCAGGTGACTTGTTCCTGAACGTGGCTCCTCTCTGGTGGCTTTTAGCTTAATTTGGTGACCTGTCTGTGATTCTCCACTAACCTCTGGTCGGCATCCTCTGGACGCTGACTTAGGCTTCACAGGTCTCATGCTGCTGCAGGTGTCTGAAAAGATAACCCTCTCCTTGAGGCATTGAAGAAGTCCCATCCATGCACCTTCCCACCTTACTGTCTTGTAAGGCCCACCTTGGGTACCACCAGCTTCTGAGTCTGCTCTGACTTACTCTACCAAAGGGGAATCATCTCCCCCATCTTGACAAGGTACCCACTTCCTGAACTTCCTATGTGACCCACCACATCCTGCTCATCTCTCAAGGTCCTTAGCTCATCCTGTCACCCCTTTAACAGACTGTGAGATCCATAAGAAAAAGATCCATGTCTGACTCATCCTTCTGCCCCAGTGAGTACAGTGCTTTCCACAGCCGGGGAGATGTGTGTGGGATGAATGGCATCTGTTGGTGTCTACCATACTAATGGACTGTTCACCACACCTGTTTTAGCTTCCCCCCTGCTGCCGTAGCAAAGGAGGTGAATCATGGCTGTTGACCAAGAGGTCAGTGGTTCAAATCCAGCAACCACTTCTTGGAAACCCTGGGGAGTGGCTCAGTGCTGACCAATAGGGTCACTGAGTCAGAACTGACTCAATAACATTTTTTTTAAAAAAACAGGGATATGAAGATATCTTTCAAGGTGGTGTCTTTGAATAACAGAAATTAATTTTCTCAGAGGCATGAAGGCAAAGAGTCCAATTAGGGTCTTGGTTGTGTTGACTTGGTGGTGGTCCTGCGTGACCCTTGGTTCCTTGGCAATCCTCACATGGTATCTGCCTGTCCCCACATGTGCGTGTCTCTGTGTCTCATCAGTCCTGCTATAGCTCAAGTACAGAAGCCCGGGTGGTACAGTGGTTCAAATGCTCGGCTGTCCACCGAAAGGTCAATAGTTCAAATCACCAGGGGATTGTTCCCCAGAAGAAACAGGGCAGATTTACAGCCTTGGAGACTGTCCAGGGTCCTTCTGCTCAGTCCTGTAGGGTCACTGTGAATTGGAATCCCCTTGACAGCAACGGGTTTGGCTGAGTTCTCAGGTATGATCAAATTAACATAGCAAAGAATCTGAACAGGACTGTATCCGCAGGTATAGGGGTGAGGATTCCGATATATATTTGTTCTTGTGGAGGTGTGCACAATTTAATCAATAACTGTACCTGGGGCCCTAGGATCATTTTAGGACATGTCACTGCAGTCAGGTCTCAAGGCTCCAGAAGTGAACTCTGAGTGAAAACACACCTACTAGGCGGCAGAAGCAGGCTGAGGGGCAGCAGGGCTTTGTAAATGCCTGGTTGGTTTGTCCTGTGTTGTTCTGACCTTCCCACAGACATGATGAAGCTGGGAGGGATGGTTTTCCCGCAGCTTCAGCAGCTGGAGACCTCTGAGGTTGCACTTGGCTACCCCACCACTTACCTGTCGGGATCATTAGCCCTAGAAGAATCAAATCCAAAGCCTGATGTCTTCCAGTGATCCAACAGGCCAGGCTCCACGGCCCAGGCCAAATCTTTTCAACTGGCTGTGGCAGTTTGGGGAAGTCCGGGGTGCTGGGGTTGGATTTGGTTTCAGTGACTGCCATGTGGAGCTTCAAAGAGAACGTGGGAAAACACAGCCCTTTGCTGGTGGACAGGCTTGTCTAGAAAGCTTAATGAGACCGGCTCTGAGCTGTGCAGGCTGCTGAGGGTGGCCTGGTGTGACAAGCAGTTAATGTGGAAGGGCAGTGGACTCTCCTGCTGCGTGATTCCCTGTTAGGTGGTCTTGTATCGTTTCACAGATGCGTCATCATCTGGCCATCCAGTTCCAGCTGGCTGTGCTTGCCTCATCTTCCCTGCTGGTGGATTCCTCTCAGATCTCCTGGTTCCTGCATTCCTGCTTGTTTTGAACTTGGCTTTGAACTTTGGCTGGGAAACTTCAGGCTGTTCCAGTTTGGGGTCTGCATTTCAAAGTCAGATAGTCTAGATGTACATTACACAAGGTGGTACAGCTCCGCTAAGCCTGTCACTGGGGAAGTGAATTTCTTTATGGCCGGCTGGCATCGTTCACTGCAGCAGAAAGTCTCTGCATGGTGGTTTTATACACTCTGAGTCTGGAAGTGCTCTGCGGTTCTCATGCCACCAGCCCACTGACGGCGTGTGACAAGGTAACAGCATCCACTCCCTCACCTGATTCCTCACTCACGTTCCCGGTGAAGCTGCCAGCGTCAGAACCCATCTGTTCCACTGAGATGTTCGTTTCTACTCAATGTGGGAAAGCAGATACTCCAATAATTCTGATTCCTGACAACCAACAGTGGTGGCGGTGATCGCGCTGGCGGCCAGGGCTGATCGACCACTGACACAGGCAGGGTGCTCTGTGTACATCACTGCTTCCCAGCTGTGTCTGATAGAGCCTCCAGACCAAAGCAAACCAGACTAGATCAGACCAGACCAGATCAGGCTAGGCCAGGCCAGACCAAACCAAACCGGACTAGATCAGACCAGACCAGATTAGGCTAGGCCAGGCCAGGCCAGACCAAACCAAACCAGCCCAGACCTGTGTAGGGTTTCTTTCCTACATCAACCAGACCAGACTCTTTTCCAGTGTTGTTTCCCATAGCACCCTTTTAGAAGCTTTTCATATTAACATGAATTTCTTCTGTGATTAATAAAGTAATGAATAATCTGTGCATGAGATGTGAACAATAAAAAAAAGAAAAAAAATCATGTGTGGTACCATTACCCAGAAATCCAATATTAACAAACCTTTTTAACAGCTTTATTGAGTTATAACTGACATACAATAAACAATATATTTGAAGTGAATAAATAGTTAAGTTTGTACCCTCACAATTTTTATGTATTTCCTCTGGTCACCCTCTTTCTAGCTCTCTCTCACATACGTACCGTAATTGGGATTGTATAGCAGACACATTTTTTATCCTGGTTTTTCTTTTTTTTTAGTTAACATTTCTGAGCAACATTCACCTGCATTTTTTTTAAAAGATGAATTTCATATTCTATTGTATAGCCAAAGCCAAGTGCTGTCGAGTCAGAATGGTTTTCCTATAATCCATTTAATACCGTTTATTGTTGTTTATATGATTTCTACTCTGTCACTATTAGAAACAAAGATACAATGAGTTGTTACAGACTAATTTTGCCTCATTAGACTGTTGTGACACAGGACTCTGGTGGAGTTGAGTAAACTGTGCCTCAGTTTTCTCATCTGCATATGGGGCTTATGTTAATACTTGCTGTGTAAAGATGCTGTGTTGAATAGAGAAAGCACTATTGGGGAACAGTGCATCCCTCAGCTGAGCAGTTGGTTCTTTGTAAGTGCTGAGCTTGTTTCACTGTTGTCCTCCGTAAGCTGAGCCTTTAGCTGTTCTCATTATCAGCACTGGAGCCCTAATGGTGTAGGAGTCAAGAGCTTGGCTGCGAACCAAAAGGTCGGCAGTTCAAATCCACCTGCCACTCCTCACAAATCCTGTGATGTATTTCTACTCTGTCCTAGAAGGTCGACTGTGAGTCAGAATCAGCTCGATGGCAGTAGGTTGCTGTTATCCTTACCTGCACTTAAATATATGTGTGCTTATCTGGTCTCCTTAGCAGGACTCTTTAAATACCAAAAACATGTGCTGTGCTTTTTTTCTCCTTTGGAAGTGACCACTCTGTGGTAGCCCAAGGTCCGTATACAGTTTTGAATGAAGTCTGAGTCAGCCCACCAGTCAGTCAACCAAGTTGGCCCTTGAGACCGTGGGTCCGATGTCCTTAGGTGCTGACGGCTCCCCTCCAGCCTGAAAGCTTCACATGCGTCCCACTCATGTTTGCTGTTGACCATCTGTTCTGCCATGTCCATCCCGCTCAAGGTGTCAGGGCTCCAGGAAACCCAGGTCTCAGAGGGGACTGGAAGGAGGGCTGCCGGGAAAGATTCCATAGCCCCTTCCCAAGGAATATCTCACTTCCTTACCCTGGCAGGGACAGCCCTATCTGGTGGACCTGAGCCTTGCCAGAAGTGGAAGGAGCTGGAGATGGGAAGAAAAAAAAAGCAGAGGGGATGCGGTGGTTCCTGTCCAGCAGCCTTGGGTGAGATTCAGAAAGATAAGGCAGGGGGAGAGGGGCAGTTGGCTTGGTGTCAGGTTAGGGTTCTCTCTGATCTGGTAGGAGAGGTAGTGGATGACTGCTGAACGCGTGCGAATATTCCTCACATGGGTGATCTGTGTCTGTTAAAGAAGGTTTGTTTTTCTGCTTGCAGTATTAGCAAGCCATCAGGTCCCTCTAGTGGGCCACAAGATCCTCTTTTGTATGGACCCACCCAGTGACCCAGTGACTCTGCGGGACTCACAAAGACGATGGCTTGAAGGGACCTATTCAGTAATTCACTGCCTCACAGGCTAGGGAAACATTAGTCCCTGCCACCGTCATCCTACGGCCACACCCAGCTGCTCGAGCCTGGGCGTCCTGGGGTGAAGAGGCAAGTTCTTGAAGACTCAAGTTTTCACAAGCTGACTGACGGCTTCATCCTTCCTGCATCTCAGAACTGAAGGAAACATTCCCCTGTTGCATCTCAGAACTGAAGAAGCCACCCCGCTTTGACAAGGAGGAGAGGTTGTCAGATTACACGTAAGAATGGGGATGATCTAAGGGCTGTGTGCTCTTTGCTGTCAGGAGGAGCAAGTGCCTGAAGAAGGACACTGTGCCTGGTAAAGAAGAGGGTCAGTGAGGTAGAGGAGGCCGCTCAAGCAGGTGGACTGACACAGGGACCACAGGTGGGCCCAAGCGTCACTATCATGTGAGAATGGGGGGGACGGAGCAGTGTGGGGTTCTGTTGTGTGTGGGGTCACTAAGAGGCAGAACCAACTCAATGGCACCCAACAGACTCTGAGGGCGGGGATATGTCTAGCCCCTAGTGTGGTGTCGAAAGCACGGTAAGTCTTCAGTAAGTTCTGAATAAATGAATGCGTGAATGAAGAAACCAGAAGTGGTTATTTTTGCTTGATGGGCCCAGGACAGAAAAATAGGGGGATATAGTCTCTGCATTCCTCACACAAGGTGATGTCGCTCTCTGTTTTGGTGGCCTGTCTAGTCTGGGTGATTTCTCCCCGCTCACCTGATGAAGGGCCAGCCTGGTGAACTATACCAAGTCCCATGGATGTCATCTGAAGTCCCCACAGTAGCTGACTGCCCCCATCACCAGACAGTCTGAGTGTGGAAAAGCAGACACATTCAATGACCTTGGCCTAGGCTTGCTGATCTGTCATTAGACTGGTTGCTTCATTTCCTTTAGGCTGCTCCATGTTCTTGGTAGACACATGATTTAGGAGACACCTGCCTGGTAAATACCACCAGCTGGCAGAAAAGGTCACATCTGTGACCCACTGGCAGTGACATGGCCCCAGGTTGGCACGCAGGCAGCCTTCTGTTCTTTCTGACCTCTCCCTGTAGCAAACTGCGTTGTGCACAAAGCCCCCACTTAAGCCATTTTCCGCGTTAGTGCGACCTGTGCTCAGATGCCTCACTGCATTCAAAATGCCCAACTCTAGTGCAGTCATAGGCTTTAGCCTGGAGCAGACAGTGGGTCTCATCAGGTGTTAAAGAACAGTTATTAACAAAAATAGGAAAAACGGTGTATTTAAGCAAGTGTCAGAGGAAGAGAACAGTAGGCCAGGATAATGGCTTCCTGCCGCTGGCGGGAAACAGCTGCAAAGGAACAGTGTCTGACGAGGACACTGTGTCTTGGGGAGTGATGCAGATTGCACCTTCGGTCACAGGAGGGCAGCCCATTTCCTGAACATTAGCTCCTTGCTTCTCACTGAGTCGCTGAGATAGATGTCGCCGAGGATAGGGAGACGATCAGGCAGGACGCTGCATGGATGGGAAGGCAAAGTGGAAAGTGAGGCAGATGAACATTGCTTTGGGGCCAGAAGCCACCCAGAATGGACGGAGCAGCTATGAGAGCCGAGTCTGGCAGAAAAACCCCACTGCAGAGCTGAAAGCTGGGAGAAGTGAGTTTTGTTCCGCAGCGAGTCTGCAGAGTGAGCCAGGGAAAACAATGTACATCTTTCTGGCCCTTGTTTCCCAGGGACAGCATTATCTATTCCACCTCCCTCAGGTGGTTGTCGTGATGAGTTAGTAGAAGTGACAGAACTCTCAATTGAAAAGTATATTTTCTGCCAGAAGAACTAGACAATTTAACATCCATAATACCTGTGGGATTGTGGGTGTTATAGTCATCTAGTGCTGCTCTAACAGAAATACCCCAAAGTGGATGGATTTAGCAAATCAGAGTTGATTCTTACACAGTGTGGTAGGCTACAAGTCCACATTCTGGATATCTGCTCCCCTCCAGGCAGAAGGCTTTTCCTCTGTAGGCTCTAGAGGAAGGTCATTGTGTAGCATCAGTCTTTGGTCAGGAAACATCTCGGCACAGGAACCTCAGGTCTGAAGGACACGCTCTTCTCCTGGTGCTGCTTGCTTGATGGTATGAGGTTCCCAACTCTCTGCTTGCTTCCCGCCTTTTTTTTTTTTTTTTTTTTTATCTCCAGTAGGATGAAAGAATAAACGGGGGGTGCAAGCCACACTGTAGGGAAACTGCCTCAGCAAGGAAGTTGCAGTTACACCCTATTCCTCCTTTAACATAATCATCCTCTTGGCCACAGGCAGAGATTAGGACATACAGCATAAGAAAATCACAAACTAGAGGGCAATCACAGAATGCCGGGAACTGTGGCCCAGCCAAACTACTATACATGTTTTTGCAGGGACACAGTTCAATCCACGACAGATGCTATAGGGCGAATTACAGCACAGAAAGGTGGGCAACTTGTGTTAGTCTCGATGTCAGATACTAAGGGCTGGACTATTAGGGTGGCAAGAAAAAAGGAAAGAAAACAGACAAGGTACAGTGTGAAGGGAAACCCATCAGGTGCCCTCTAGGTATGTGGGCTTAGGGGGAGAGAAGGATTTCAATTAGGAAGGTGTGGGGCGAGGAATGAGCTTGAAGACAAGGTGGACTCAAGCTGAGTAGGGCTTTGTGGGCCATCTGAAGGCTCTGGGATTCATGTAGCAGGTACACGGAATCCACGTGGCTTTTGAGTGAGACTAAAAAGTAGTAATTTGGCTGGCCAGGTAATTCCCAATATCATGTGATTGCCCTACATTTTGTGATTTTTTCCTGTGCTTGTGGCTAACAGATGGGATTATGCTGAAAGAGGATTGGGATGGGACTGTACCAGCTTTCCCTGGAGTGTGGCTTGTACCACTTTTATCCTTTTATCCTACAAGAGATAAAAGGGAACGGAACAAGTAGAGAGTCCATTGAAGCAGGTCGGGAACCTCATACCATTAAAGCTAAAGCAGCACTGGGAGTAGAATGCATCCTTCAGATCTGAGGTTCCTGCACCAGGATGCTCCCTGACCAACAACTGATGCAGCAGAAGGAGCTTCCTCCATAGCCAACATAGAGGGAGAGCCTTCCCCCGGAGTAGGCACCCTGAATTCATTGTTACAGCCTACTGGACAGTATAAGAATAAATTTTTCTTTGCTAAAGCCATCCACTCCTGGCTTTTCTGTTAGAGCAGCACTAGCTGACCAAAACGGTAGCACAGGAGCACATCTAGCAGAATCAGAAGAGAATCAAGGATGAGCCCTAGGTATCCCAACATTTATGGGACATTTTATAGTTCACGTGGAGCTTTAGCAGCATTATATCTTTTGATTATTAGAGAAGATCCCTTATGACCTGAGAGTCTTGGCAAGAGAGATGTATGAAGATGAGGAAATTCAGTGATCTGCATCACAGTGATATCATAACCTACTTCCTGGAGGAAATTGGTTCATTTTTCTTATGACCTCTTTTTTGCTTATGAGTCTTCAGAGAAAAATATTTTGTCCTCTTTACTAGGCCTTGAGGGGGAGAGATTGGCAGTATGCTTCTGTAAAGATTTATAGTCTTGGAAACCCTATGGGGCTTTTCTAGTCTGTCCTATAGTGTTGTTATGAATCAGACTGAGCTCTACTCTGTCCTGATGAGTTGTTGTGAATCAGATTGAACTCAACAGCAGTGGTTTACTAGGTCTTGGGGCTAAAGTCTTTATCTGAGCAAATCACTAGGAGAGATTTCTGTTAGAAGACAGAGGACTATACAGTGGGTAGAATATCTGTTGCATCTGGCAGGAATAGTTTGAGCTACGGACATTGAACGGGGGGAGTTCCCAGGTAGTGTCGCTGGTTAAGAACTCAAGTAGTAACCAGAAGGCTGATGGTTCAAATCCACCCAGGGGTGCCTGGAAAGCAAGGTCTAGGGACCTGCTTTCAAAACACCAGCCACTGAAAACCCTGTGGGACCCAGTTCTTCTCTGAAACCCTTGGGGCCACCATCAGTCAGAATTGACAACAGCTGATCAATGAATGGAGCGGAGCTTTAAACAGCTAGATCTCAAACCCACTGCTGTTGATCCCAACTCATAGCCGTGCTGTAGACAGAGTACACCTGTCCCATAGAGTTTCCAAGGAGTGCCTGGAAGATTTGAACTGCCAACCTTTTGGTTAGCAGCTGTAGCACTTAACCACTATGCCATCAGGGTTTCCTTTAAACAGCGTGGGGTTAATTTTTTTTATAACAGGACATCTGGAGATAAGACCAAACTGAAGGCGTTGTTTGGGCAGCTCAGTGACATTAGATCTCGTGTTTCTAACTTTCCTGGGTCACCTTCTGGTGGCTGGACAGCTCTCATGCTCCAAGGTCATGTCCACCTCAGTGCAGAAGAACTGGAGGATGCCATCTGCCTTGCTTATTGTGCATCAAGAAAGCAGAAACCGAACCACAAACCCTACAGAAGACTTCCTATGACTTCTCACTCACCCCTGCTGAGGCCCTTTCCCCACGTCTGTTTTAATTCTTGTCCTACATCCCCTCACAGCTGGCTGATGCTGCAGACAGAGAGGATATAAAACAACCTCAGGGATCATAAAAATGCCACTGCCGTCGAGTCAGTGCCGAAACCTCGCTGCCCTGTAGAGTTTTGAAGGCTTTCATCTCTAAGGAAGCCGAAGGCCACCTCTTTCTCCTGAGGAGCCATCGGTGATTCCAAGCCACCGATCTCTGGGTTAGTAGCTGAGTGTTCTAACCACTGCATCACTTAATAAGACCTCTAGACTTGGTAATGTATTCAGTTACTGACAACCAACAACCACAGCAACCACAGCACAATAAAACTACACACGCAACTGTGGCCCCATTGCTGGTCAGCCAGGGTGGGGTGGGGGTTCCCAGATTCACCCATTGGCCAGGCTCACCCTGTTAATTACACTTGCCTACAGTCCCCAGACCAAGAATTAACAATTGTGTTGCTCCGTGTCCTTCTTTATGTCTCTGGGGATTCCTGAGGAAAGGCTTGTGTTTTTCCATTGACCCCTGGTTCTGGTTTTCTCCTTTTGCTGAATTAGTTTATGATTTATTTCACCAAGCTGTATGCAGTTCTACTGTGAATCTTATTGCCTTGCTTTGGTTACTATTATTCTAATGCTTTCATTAAAAAAAAAAAAAAGGAACAAATCACCAGCACAGGGCTTTGTGTGCTTTGGACTTGATCCCAGCTTTGGGGTTGTGGAGGAGACGGTCAGGGCTGGGGCTATCGCTAAGGTGCTGTCAAGTCAATTCTGACTCCTCGCAACCCCATGTGATAGAGTAGAACTTACCTGGAGCATTTTCTAGACTTTAATATTTATAGAAAACAAGCCCCAGGTGCCTGGTGATGAAGCCCTTGGCTGCTAAATAATAGGTGGTGGTTTGAATTGCTCTTGGATCTTCAGGACAGAGCCTGCAGTCAGCTGATGGTACTCAGAAGGGGCCCTTAGTCACCTGGATGTCGTGGGGTGAGCCGGGTGGACGGCCAGCTAGCTGCAAAGAGACCCCCCCCAGCTAGCCCAGGGTTGTGCATTTCGCATAGGTATACCAGCAACAGTGTACGTAGTGTGAGTTTGGGTCACTCCGGTAACCCTGCAGACTCTTGGTCAAAGACAAGAAAAAGTTGCCCTTGAATCCACTCAGACCCACGTCAGCACCTACGTGTCTCAGAGCACAGCTGGGTGCCGCCGGGTTCTCAGCAGCGGGTGCCCCGTAACTAGCTGATCAGCCCCTCTTCTGAGGTGCTTCTGGGTGGACTCAATCCTCCAACTGTTGGGTCAGCAGCCTGATGTGTTAACTGTAGACATCCTCCAAGGGACCCCTCGTCTCAGTTTACGCATCCGTAAAATGGTGTCGAGATCATATGAAGTGGTTGAATGTGTTTATTATAACGACAATGAATACTGTGACAAGCTCAGGGATGTTTGTTAGAACAAAGTTCCTACCATCTAGGCACAGCTGTAGGAGATCTGGTGGCTTAGTGGTTAAGAGCTTGGCTGTTAACCAAAAGGTTGGCAGTTCAGACATACCCACTGCTCCTTGGAAACCCGATGGGACCATTCCTATGGAGTTAACAGCACTGTTTTTTTTTTTTTAATGTATTTTTATTGGTAGGCACAGTTTTCTGTGGCTGGGTGGTACTGAAAGGACCCCCAACAGGGGAGACCCCTCCTCAAGTCACAGGTGACGGCGTAACCCCAATCAGTCACGAAGTCTGCAGCTTGATGCAACAGCAAGAGGCTTTTATTCCAGCGCGCTGGGGCTCAATCCATACTCTTGTCAGAGTAGAGGGAATGGGCCCCGAACAAGAAAAGTACAGAGTATATAAAGGCAGGGTCTTATATTCTTGGGGGAGGTGGGGTTGGGGAAGGTTCCGCGTGGGGTTGGTTAGTATTAGCTCAGGGCTAAGGTGGATATTTCGGGTGCATTTACTTCCTGGTATTTCTGAAACTAGCCTTTTTGGGTAAGTTCCTTCTTGTTATTCCCGAAACCAGCCTTTTTGGGTAAGTTCCTAGAACTCTGAAGGGGGATTGGTTCTATATTGTCCTGTTGTTTCTAAAACTAGTTCTTGTGGTTAGGGAAGTGGCCCTTCTCGTTTTCATTCAACAGTCAGGAATGTATGAGGTGAGTGCTCGGGGAGGGGGGGGTAACTAGAGGAAAGTTGTAAAAAGATCTTTTTCCTTACAACAAATTTATCCCTAACAGTACGACCTGGACTGAGGCCAGGGCACCTGAGTTCTGCTGACAATGAATGCCCTCCTCCGGAGAGAAGGATGCTGTATTGCCACTCAGTGACCCACCCCGGAAATAACCCACTTTCCTCCCTTCTTCCCAACTGAGTTTCTTTCTCAGGAGCATCAGTTAGGAAGAGGCTGAAGTGGCAAGCCCAATTAATGACTAATTGCCAAAAGTGCCAGAAGAATTTCAACCAGGCTTCTAATTATCCCTTAAGAGACTGTTTGGTGCAAGTGTACCGTGGTGGAACAGCCTGAGGGAAACACAGAAACTTCTCGTTTCAATGGGGCTGTCATTCAGGGACGTGTTGAAAGCCTCCGCCTGAATGGGCATCTGCTGAGACATGGCCATGTACACCAAGCTTGGGACCTCTCTCTCTATGTCCTGCCTGTGGGTTTCCTTTTCAGAGAAAGCAAAAAGGGCAAGGTGATATTCGATGCAGGATTTGGTGCAAGTTCAGCGCTGGGCAAAGAATGGCTACTCGGCTGTTAAGAGAGGCTGTCACTGCGCTTTCTGCCACCCGTCTGTCAGTGCGTCACACTGTGGGGGAGTCGTACTGGTGTGGACGGTGTATTGCAATGATGACACTGGAGGCTATGACACTTATAAATTCCCAAGCCAGTAGGGTCACGTATGAAGACTGCTGATTAAGTTTGTGAACTCATTCTAGAAACAGGGCTACAGACCTCATTGCTGAACGTCACGGTGGTCACCTTTGAAGTGACTCCCCTTGGGAACCTATGCACCAATGCCAGAGCCTACTCCACCCTTCAGAGCAATTTTGGACCTCTTTTTCTGGAATGGCCATCCAAGCTGTCGTCGTATTACCCTTGATGTCCTGAATGTCATCAACATGTCTTCTTTCAGGATGTCCTTTATCTCTGGGTAAAGAAAAAAGCCTCTGGGGGCCCGATCAGTTGAGCAGCGAGGGTGTTCCAATACAGTGATTTGTTCACTGGCTAAAAACTCCCTCACAGACAACACTACAATTAAGTTCATGAACTTGCCGCCATGTGTCATGGTTCAAAGAGTTCCCAAATTGCTTTGACGGCTGGACTAGGTGCTGGCATCAGTACACAGCTTCCCAAGGGGAGTTACCTCAAAGGTGACCGTAGTCATGTTCAGCAATGAGGTATGCAGCCCTTAAAAAACAACTAAGTTTGCGGACTTAATTGCTGGACCTCGTTTGCAGAGAGGAGAGAGAGGTGGCCCCTATGTATATGTCCTTCCAGCAGGGGTTCCAGAGAGCTACAGTCAGAACCAGAGAATGGAACTAGGGGAGCAAGAAACAGCACAGGTGCCACACCCCATAATAAGTCTTGCTGCCAGTGCCCGGGAGCCCCCATCGCAGAAACTGTCTTGAAGTCTGTGGGTGTACAACCATGGGACAAGCAGCCGCCTGCCAAAAAAGGAAACACTTCAGATCCCGTCACCAGTTTGTTCGTCCCCAGGTATGCCCTGTGTGTAGACAGGCCATGAGAACCCAACCCCACGCTCACTCAGTGGCGCAGGTGACAGGAGCAAGCACTGTCCATTCTGCTGTTGCCCCACTTGGAAGTGCTTTCGTTTTCCAGTAAAGATTTCTCTCGAGGGCCAGCCTAGGCTCCCCCAGTAATTCTTTCTCATGGGTCTGATGAGGACCTTTGAGGGTCTCCAAAGACCCCCTGTAACAAAATTAACTACAGTTCCCAAGAAAGTGAGGCTTAAAACATTAAGCTTCTAGTGATGCTCCTGAATGGTGCTATTTAAAGGATTATTACCCACTATTTTGTTTTTCTTAGGGCAGAATAATTATTTTTCCTTGCCCTGTGGCCTGTTTGCAGAGAAAGGGACTGGCATTTGCCCTAAGTATTCCCAGGCCTGAATGCAGTGAGGAGAGATGCTCTCTTCTGTAGGTCAAGACTCAGTAAATGAGGCAAAATTCTTCCTTTATTCATGAGGAATTGAAGTATTAAATTTTTTTTTTATATGGTAGCCAGAGTCAAATGCATTTTCCGTGGTCAGCCCTCCTGTATAATTACGGATGGAGGGCTTCCGTTCCATTTTCTGTAAGTGGGACTGAATTTCAGAGAATCGGTGCCGTCTGTCAGAAAACACTTGAAGCTCTGATTCTCTAAAAATGCCTGTGTGTGGAATTGCAAATGTGGCCAGGACCAACTCCTGGTGACCAGAGAATATTGCGGTCGTGTTCTACTGTAAACACTGATGTCAATGTGTTACTATGCCTGTAGCTCACTTGGAATAACACTGTGGTTGTGTGTGAGTTAGTTTAAGGCACATTTTAGGGGCGACCAGGGACCCTAGTCTGTCACCGTGTTCCAGGAGTGTCCAACTAAAGATGAATCAGAAAGGCCATCCTCCAAAGGGGGCTGCTGCTCGCTTCTGTTGTATTTATTTTTGATCATCCCCAGAGGCTTTTGTGATTACAGTAATAGACGTTAGGAATGAATTTTAGCAGGTGAAATTAGTGGCTTGTTAATTAACACAGCAGATATTTGGAAAGGGATCTCACTGGTGACATTAGTGTTATTTAGGAAGGGTGGACCAGTGAAAATCCTGCAGCTGGGAGCTGCCGTGTCCTAGCCCCCCTGTTTTCTACTTCTCTGCTTGGTGCCTTGAAACTATTTACAGAATAATAAGAACTATTTCTTGAAGCTATTAGCCCAGACTGGGCTATCTGTAACATAATAGACCCAAAGCTAGAGCTATTTCCCTGAAACTGTTTACAGGTTAATGGCTCAGGTTAAAACTATCTGCATGTTCCTGTCCTTTGTTTGAAGGCAAAAACTTCCCTGTGCTCTGTAACCAATCAAAATACAAAAATCATGACTACTTTTGACAATGCCCTGCCCCGTTGACCTCCTACCTGTAAAGTCTATAAATAAAGCTTGTGTTAGCAGATGCTGCATCAGAGACCATGGTCTCACCTGACCTAACTTTATGCTGTGTAATGTGTTAACTTGTTCTTCTGTGATTGACGTGTTTTCATGTGTGAGTGAGATTTCTCGTCCTTTCATCCGTCCACTGCGGCCTCGGACCCTATCCAGTGCTGGCCGCTGGAATGTCTGATGAAACGTGAAAATACAGTGAAAATACCAGTGAACATACAGATGAGGTATAAAAGTCTGGCAAGCCATGTAGTCTGTATCCTTAGGGGTGTCTGGTTGTTCAATGCTTCTAAAAGAGGGCCTGGTGGACTTTTTCTATCAAGAACCAGGTGTCTGCTCCAGAGTCTTTTCCCGCCGGCCTCGGGTGAATCCACCCAACTCAGATCGCCTCTGACAGCAGGGTCCAGGGAGCTTACAGAGTAGACTGTATGCATGATTTTGCATGTACTTGCTAAGAGAAATTAGTACATGTAGCTGCCCAATGGCAATGGACTGAGAAATCAAAGGATCCCTGGTGGTACAGTGGTTAAGGCCTTGGCTGCTAACCAAAAGATGGGCAGACCAAACCCATTGCTCTTTGGGAGAAAGATGTAGCAGTCCACTTCAGTAAACACTGCTGCTTTGGAAACCCTATGGGGCAGTACTCCCCTGTCCTATGGGGTCATTGTGAGTTGGAATTGACACAGTAGCAGCGGATTTGGTTTTTTGGTCTAGGTTTGTGGCCACACTGGCTTACAAACTTGCTTCTGTCAGTGGGAGAAGGTTATAGCTCAGAATGATTGTGCTGGCCGCTTTTCTTTACTGACTCAGTGGTTGCTTGTGTCCGGTGGACCGAGGAATGACCTTGTACATCCGGACAAGAGCAGGATGGGTTCTTCACTCTCCACTGCTTCCCTGAGAGGGTCCATTCTGGAAGCATCCCCAGTGAGACAGCACAGCTCCGGTGATTCCTGGCTGGGCTGACACCTGCTGGTAGTCGAGGCAGCTGGGCTGAATCTGTGAACGTGTTGCTTTTGCTTAGAAACCGAGTTCAGGCAGGCTATTTCCTGGGGCTCATTGACGTGCGGATGGAAATGAGGGAGACAGAAAAATTCAAGTCTGGATGGATTTGCAGCGTAGGCCTTGGAGACCATAACTCAAATTTCGCATCCAATGTGCAGTTAGCGTCCAGGTTTCTGTGAGGCTGTGTGGAGTAGGAAAATAGACCGAAAGATGACAATCTTTGTACGCCAGTTACTTTGATGCCCCACACTGTCGTTCAGACAGTGTGCCGTGAAGCTGAAGTGGGGCTTTTTGCAGTGAGCTAGTCTTCACTGTCAGGTGGTGGGGGGTAGGCACAAGCAGGTAACGTGCGCAGCTGCTGTCTGAAACGCTGGAAGTTTGGGTCCACAGAGAGGTGGTCCAAAATGACCACCAGCCGTTGTGGAGCACAGTCCACTCTGACTCACGTGGGATTGTCCTGAGTCACACAGTCAAGAGGACAGCCGGTTTAGTCCTCATTCCAGGGACTCTACCAGAGATCACTGAGACAATCAGTTGCTGACCGTAACTGGAAGGATGAGGGTGCTGTCTTTTTCTCATTCACAGAAACAGACCCTAGTTCCTGTGCTCGTGATCTGCTTTGGCTCAGCGCCTGTGCCCTGGCCTCCTCTTGCCCCGGCTGGCTGAGGCTGGTGGGGTGTAGTGAATGTGTTTAACAGTGTTTCTGACCTTTTTTTTCTCTCCTCTTTCCCCTGACAGGTACCCCCTTCCCTTTCAGCGGGAATTATCGTGTTCTCATACCTGTCTTATCTGTTGGTATGGTGGTTAAGAGCTTGGCCCCTAACCCAAAGGTCAGCAGTTCGAAACCCCCAGCCGCTCCTATTGGGCAGTTTTACGCTGTGCTGTGTGGTCACTATGAGTCAGAATTGACTTGACATCAGTGGGTTTTTGGTCATCTTATTTTAAAATTGATGAAATAATCTTTAGTGGCTCTTAGGTACATACTGGGAACCCTGGTGGTGTGGTGTTGAGTGCTATGGCTGCTAACTGAAACGTCAGCTGTTCAAATCTGGGGGCTCCTTGGAAACCATCTGCGGCAGTTCTACTCTGATTTGTGGGGTCGCTATGCGTAACAATCAACTTAATGGCCAACAGGTTTGTTTTTTTGGTTCGGGTGCATTGGTGGGAGACGAGACCCGATTCTATGGTCAAACTGTTTGGTCTCAATTCTTGGCTTTACTGCGTAACGTGCTGTGACTTCAGCATGCCATTTAACCTCCCTGTGCCTTTGTGAGATAGTGATAACACAAGTGCTTCCTGCCTTGGATTTTGTCGTGACGATTACACATTATGATCTGAGACATAACAAGTTCAGAATCCTGCCTAGCTCATGAAACAAGAAGACCAAACTTGCTGCCATCAAATCTGTTCTGACTCCAAGTCCTTATAGGACAGAGCCGAACTGCCCCAGAGGGTTTCCTGCCTCTTTAGGGGGGCAGATTTCTAGCTCTTTTCTCCTGAGGAGCAGGTTGGGGGGGGGGGCGGTCAGACTGCAGCCAAATAGTTAACCCTTGAGTTGCCAGGACTCCTTTATACACAGCCTTGTGCGTGAACTGTTGGTTAAACTCTTGTAGTGATATGGGGGCAGGGAGAGGCCATGTAACTCCAGGGGCTCAAAGAAATTCAACAGTCTGACCACACGACCCAGTTGGGCCCAGCCCCAAGGCCATTCCCACCTGCTCCTCTGAAAGCCAGCTCTCAGAGTTGGGAGTCTGGGACACTTGATGACTTTCTTAGGGACAAACACATTAGCAGCCCCCAGGGCAGGCTTCTCTCTGGCGTTTGAGGACGGCCCCCTGTCATTCAGAAATCTTCAGGACAGAGGAGAGGGTATGCCTGTTGGCAGTTTCCCTGGCTTCTGCTGAAATTCACCTTGGATTTTGGGAGATTTTGTTCACATCTCACAATTCTTTTCCTGAGATGTTCTGGCTGGTCCAGTCTGAGCAGCAGGCTGAGGAAGGGGGAGAGAAGGGCATTTTGCAGCCTAATGATGTTCCTGAGAAGCTATTGCAGGGATTGGGGTGTGAACCCTACTGGCAGGTGCATTTTAATTTCCATTTAAAGCAGAGCCTGCCGTCGGAGTCCCAGCCTGACCTCCCTCACTTAGCAAGCTAGGTATATGCATAGATAATAAGCCAAGTCCTTCATGTAGCTAAAGGGGTTTAAGCTTTGAAAAAGCACTTGGACAGACTTTATTATATTTTGATCCTCCTAGAAGTCCCGGGAGGAGGACAGAATTGTTAATTTCCGCTTGGGAGAGGTGGAAACTGAGACTCAGGAAACTTTAGGGGCATAATCCTGCAATCACGTCTGGGCTCTGGAGTGTATTTTTTGGTGGCGTTTGTGTTCCCGTGAAACCACCGATGAGATCGAATTAAAAAAAAAATTGTGTATCTGTTGCCACTCCAATTCCTATCACCCTATCGGACCGAGTAGAACTGCCCTGTAGGGTTTCCAAGGAGCATCTGGTGGATTCAAACCGCCGACCTTCTGGTGAGCAGCCATAGTTCTTAGCCATCACCTTGCCAGGGATGGGGTGCCCCTTTTTCAGTCCCAATGAAACCACTCTCACAGCAGGTTATACTTCCAGATGTTTATCGGATTCATTGTCCAAGCAGGCGGATGTTTCATCCCTCTGAGCCTGAAAACTGTCTTTGGAAAGATGACTCTGGGGTTGAGTGCTGTGGCTGCTAATCAAAAGGTCAGTGGTTTGAATCTACCCACTGCTCCTTGGAAACCTAGGGAGGCAGTTCTTCCCTGCCCTATAGGTTGCTACAAGTCAAAATTGATACCAGAGCAACCTTTTTTTTTTTTCTCTTAAGTATCAGGAAGGAACCCTGGCTACACAGTGGTTAGAGTACTCAGGCTGCGAACCAAAAGGCGGGTAGCTCAAAGCCACAAACAGCTCCATGGGAGAAAAAACGGAGGGTTCGACCCGCTAAAGACAGCTCAGGAAACCTTATAGGGCAGCTCAGGAAACCTTATAGGGCAGTTCTACCTTGCCCTGTAGGTCTCTGAGTCAGGACTGACTCCATGGCAATGAGTTTGGGTTTTTTTATTTTTTTTTATTTTGGCTTTTGTTTTTCCATTATGTCACAGAGAAGCCCTTGGTGGCACAATGGCTAAAGTGCCCGGATGCTGCAAGAACAAGGACTGCGAGAACATCTACTCCCGTTGTAGATGACAGACCAGAAACCCCGCTGGCGTCGTTCTCATCTGTCACGTAGGGTGGCCGTGAGAGGGAACTGCCTCGATGGCACACAGCAGCGACATTTTGTCCGGGCCTTCAAGCTTACTGTCTCCAGCAGCCCTCTGGGCAGGTATCACTCGACCTGGCTTGCACGTGAGCAGGTGGAGCTGGAGATGGGAAACTGGCTTGGAAGTGCCAGCCAGGTGGGCGAGATCCTAAGGTCCCTGCGCCCTCTGCTGGGGAGGAGAGGAGTTACAGGGCACACAGCCTCCCCCTACTCCTCCAAAAAGACTGTACACAACAAAACTTTGTTCATGACTGCAGCCATTTTTCCATGTGACATTCAGTTACATTCACAACAGCGTGCAACCGTTATCACTTTCCTCAACATTTTCCATCACCCCGGATACAAGTTTGGGAGTTTCTGGTTGGGGCAAACAGAATGCGCTTGGTTATTAACGAAAAGGTTGGCAGTTTGAATCTCCCCAGAGGCACCCCAGAAAAAAGTCTTGGCGATCTGCTTCTGAAAAGTCAGCCGCTAGAAACCATGAGGAGCATAGTTTTGCTGTGAGGCGCACGAGGCCGCTGTGAGTCAGGACAGATTCACCAGCACCTGGTGGACAGAAACTCGGTGCCCCTTAGATAGTGACCCCCTTCTGCCCCCCACCCTGTGACTGCTGATAAACTTTGCTCTCTTGGCATTCACCCTTCGCCCTCGTAGGATTTTGGTGTGAAATTGGCCATCTGAGACTTCAAAGCCTTTAGTGACCACGCAGCTTTCTTTCCAGTTGAAACATGTAGGTTTTCTTTTCTTTTTTTTTAGAGATGTTTTTCTCTCAAATGTGTTCAGCTCTGAGAAAAGGCAGGTCTTAGGCATAGATCGATAAGCCTTTATAGCTTTAGTTCCTTGAGAATTCCAACACTTCAGTGCATGGAGTGGTTGGCTTCCCTTTGAACCCCAGTACCTGCAGCTGCAAACTGCAATCGGCCAGTGTCAGCCTGAGGTTGTGCAGGTGTCCAGACGCCGCATTGCATTCTGGAACCAGGACACCCACTTTGGAGGCGGCTCAGATGCAGAAACCCACAGGACGGCCCTGCAAAGATGTGGGAAGCAGTGTCTGTTGGAAGATGTGTGTTCTTTATTTTTCTCTGAAAAATAGTTGCTCTCAGTGGTAGTCTACAAACTCCGGTAGCTGGCTTTTCCAATCGCGAGAACTGTTTTGTAGAAAAGTTATGTTTTTTAGGAAACTCATATTTAAGGACTCAGATATTTAAAACTTAAAAAGAATTAATTTGTCTTTTAAATGCTTTAAGCTTCAGCTTCTTTACCTGGAAACGGGGTGACATTGACCTCATGGAGACTGTTGAGGTGACAGGGGCCTGGGAGGTTTTGGGAAACAGAAAGCCCTAGACCTAGCAAAACCAAAAAAACCAAACTCACTGCCACTGAGTCAATTCCAACTCATAGCGACCCTATAGGACAGTGTAGAATTGCTTCATAGAGTTTTAAAGAGTGCCTGGTGGATTCGAACTGCCCGCCTTCTGGTTAGCAGATGTAGGACCTAACCACTGTACCACCAGGGTTTCCCGACCAAGCCAAGGAAGCAGTTATTTCCATTAGCCTTTCAGTTTACCCTGATCAACATTAAAATCACCTTAGAATCCACCCACAGTTACCTCAGCATTACAGCCAGGCCTCCTTCCTCCTGTTGCTAAAATCTGAGTGAATGTATCTGCATGACATATCATGGCCCTTTGTGGGGAAATGTGCCAAGTGAAGCCAAGGTCTTGATGTTATTAACTGGTGTGTTCCTCTTCTCACACATAATAAATGACTGGCAGTTCCATCTAAAGGTTTTCATTCTGCTTTTGTGTCCTTGAGTCTGCTGGGTCAAATGCGACTTGTTCTGGCCACCATCCAAGGCTCAGGGTTAGAACAAATTAAGAAGACAAGTAGCTGTCATCATCCTTCTTGGTGAGACCTGTCTACATCTTGCAGTGTCTCACCATTCCTTCTGCTAGCCGTCTGGGCTGAACCTCTGGGAGCCGGGGGGAAAGAAAAGGTTGAATGAGAGCGCAGGGGACCTGCTGGGAGGAGTAGGGGACTGAAGTGTGAGCTGGGAGCAGACTGGCTACCTGGGTTTGAATTCCAGTCCCCTACCCCTGTCTCTGTGTCATCGTGCATAAAATGGCATCAATGGTTAACCATATTAAATCACAGAAGTCACTGCCTACTGCACTGATGTTTGTTAGGGCCTGTCAGGTGGCTTCTGGCTCACAGCGACCCTATGCACAACAGAATGAAACACTGCCCAGTCCTGTGCCATGTCCGTCATCATTTTTATGCTTGAGCTCATTATTGCAGCCACTGTGTCAATCCATCTCCTTGAGAGTCTTTCTCTTCGTTGTTGACCCTCTCTTCTTCTACCAAGCTTGATGTCCTTCTTCTGGGACTGGCCCCTCCTGATAACATGTTCAAATTGTATGCAATGAAGTCTTGCCATCCTTGCTACTAATGAGCATCCTGGCTCTACTGCTTCTAAGACAAATTAGTTCAGACAGTACATTGTATATTCAACATTCTTTCATCAACACCACAATTAAAAGGCATCAATTCTTCTTTGATCTTCCTCATTCATTGTCCAGCTGTCACACGTCTGTGTTGTTGTTGTTAGGTGCTGTGGAGTCTGTTCTGACTTATAGTGATCCTCTGAACAACAGAACAAAATCCTAACCAGTCCTGGGCAATGCTCACAATCGTTTTTATGCTTAAGCCCATCATTGCGGCCACTGTGTCAATCCGTCTCGCTGAGGGTCTCCCTCTTTTTCGCTGACCCTCCACTCTCCCAAGCATGATGTCCTTCTCCAGGGACTGATTCTTCCTGACTACACATACAAAGGACGTAAGACGTAGTCTCATCATCTTTGCTACAGATGAGCACTCTGGTTGTACTTCTTCCAGAACAGATTTGTTTGTTCTTTTGACAGCCCATGGTTCATTCAATATTCTTCTGCAATACTACAAGTCAAAGGCACTAATTCTTCTTCTGTCTTCCTTATTGATTGTCCAGCTTTTGCACGCATATGACATGTGATTGGCAATACCATGGCTTAGGTCAGGTGCACTTTAGTATTTAAGATGACACCTTTACTTTTCGATACTTGAAAGAGGTTCTTTCCAGAAGAGTTTACCAGTGCAGTGCCTCTTTTGATTTCTTGACTGCTGCTTCCATGGGTGTTGATTGTGGACCCAAGAAAAGTGAAATCCTTGACAGCCCCAATCCTTTCTCCATTTATCATGATGTTGCTTACCGGTCCAGTTGTGAGATTTTCTGTTTTCTTGATGTTGAGGTGCAATCTCTACTGAAGGCTATGGTCTTTGATCTTCGTCAGTAAGTGTTTCAAGTCCTCTTGGCTTCCGGCGAGTACGATTGCATCATCTGCTTAACTGAGCTTGTTAATGAGTCTTCCTCCGATCCTGACACCTTGTTCTTTCTCACATAGCCCAGCTTCTGACGTGCATGTGAACAGCTGAAAACGCCATGGCTTGGGTCAGTCCCACCTTAGTCCTTAAAATGACATCTTTTGCATTTTAACACTTTGAAGAGGTCTTTTGCTGCAGGTTTACCCAACGCGATGCGTCCTTTGGTTTGACTGCTGCTTCCGTGAGTGTACAGTGTGGATCCAAGCAAAGCGAAATCCTTGGCAACTTCAGTGTTTTCTCCATGTGTCGTGGCCCACAGCAGTGCTCACGGGTGGCTGTTGTCACTCTCTCACGTGTCCTCTACACTGAGCTCCTCCAGGAGGCCTGAGGATGCCTTGTTCATCTGTCTTCTCCCATGGATGTTGTTGAGCGAATAAACGATTAGACCTGTGGACTGGGCTTGCCCTTACCCTTTCTCTCTTCCTGCCTCTTGTTACCACCACTGGAGACAATGTGGCCGTAGCTTGGAGGGCTTTGCTTGGTAAGAAATTGGTGGGCAGTGGGGACAAGTAACAGATTTATTTTTGCAACGATTTGTTCTAGGTGGTAGAGAAGACATACAACTAATAATGAGACATGAACACCAACCCAGCATGGACAGAAGCCGTTTTGTAAGCGAAGGGTCAAAAGAGGCACGGGGGTGGGGTGGGGTTTGTGGTTCATTTGAATGTGTAACAGGTGTCTGCCTGGAACCAAGTAGCTGAATGTGAAATGCGGTCTGAAGGAGCAGCATCAGGAGGAAGGTCATTCCTTTACAGACACTGAAGGGCTCATTTGTCATCCTGTGCCCTGCTGCCTGCTAGCATCTTTCTTTCTGGCCTCTCACGGCCTTGCTTATGCCCCCCTTTCATCTTCCCACTCCTCCAGTGTCAAGGTTGCTTGTGGGGATGGCAGTCCCCCTCCTAAGAGAATGAGTCCCTCAAGGGCGGGACCATCCCTCCTTGTAGTTTCCCCATTTTCCCCTTTTCCTTAATGCAGATTGATCAAGACAAAGTAAGTGCTTAATAAGTATGTCTCTGTTCCCCCTAAAGTCCAACAGACCAAAACTGGATACACGGCTTGGATGCTCATGCATTCCACACATTTTCTGGGATCGCAATTTAACTCTTTGATTAGTTCGTTTGCTAGGAAGAGCAGTACCTAAGCAGACAGTTTAGTCATTTCTATACCCACGGTGGATTTAAATTTTCCCAGCTCTCAGTTCTGAAGTCTTACTGATCTGTAACAGGAAACAGGGCTATTATTATAAATTCAGTGGGATGCAAAATTTGTGAAAATAAAATCCATGGCGTGACCTCGCATACCACCTATACCAGCACAGTTGTGAGGAGGTAGCATATGGTAGCTGAATTAGTGTGAGTTGTGTGGGAGGGAGGGTCTCATCTTCTGTCAACACTGTTGATCCTACTTTTGGGGTCACACTGTTTTTTTTTTAAATAATAATATTTTTTTTGTTGAGAATATACACAGCAAAACATCAACAGTTTATGTGTGTACAAAAACATTAACAGTTTATGTGTATATAATTTAGGGACACTGATGACATTCTTCAAGTTGTGTAGCCATTGTCACCCTCCTTCTCTTAGTTGTTCCTCCCTCATTGACATAAGCTCACTGACTCCAAAGGTTCTCATCCAGTGCCTGGGGTCGCTGCTGTCAGTTTGATCCTCAGTAGATGAATCTTAAAGGAATGTGCTGCTCTAGATTGATATTTTCTGCTAGTAAAGCTAAATGACTGCTGGGTTTGAAGTAGACTTCATGGGATATTTTTGGTGTAAAATTTAAACATGATCTTGGGGCAATAGTTTCATGGGTTTATTCAGCTTTCATGGATCCAGAAAATCTGGATTCCATAAGAACTTGAAATTCTGTTCTGCCTCCCCTCCTCTTTGATCAGAATTTTTCTATAGACTCTTGGGTCACAATGTTCAGTAGTGGTAGCTGGGCACCATCCAGTTCTTCTGGTCTCATGGCAAAGGGGGCAGTTGTTCTAGAGCCGGTTTTGAAGCTCATGTTCTAGGAATTTCCGTGTCTGTATCCTCCCTCCTTTGCCGTATATTAGATTTATAATGTTTTATAGAAGGCTAGAGTCTGGCTGTCCTTTAGAAATGGCATTTTTTAAATTAGTGATTGCAAGAGAATTAGAGTTGTTGAAGAAGTTTCTTAAAGTGTTGACCATAGGTGTGTATCTTGGGTGGGAGCTAGGGGGTGGTTGCCAGGGAGAGCCCAAGACAAATTTAGAACTGACTGGGCCATTTCTACATCACAATGAAAAAAGAAAGGATGAATTTAACCTGGTGGTTCTGTAGGTGGTGGTGTGGGAAACTTGTGTTGTGCGGTTTTGGTTCTTTCCTGTGTCAGGACATAGCCCACACCTTTGGCACATTATGCCTAGTGGCTTACATTGTGGGCATTTGCATATCCTGCCTTGTGTCAGAGGTCTCTCCAAGGCAGAGCTGTGTCTGTCTCTGCCAGCTGTGTACAAAGCAAGGGGGCCACCAACCACAGGTAGTGTCTGCGTATGGGAGTGGATGCAACATTGGTAAACAGAATACTCCAGCAAGGCAGCAACAGAGGGTTTCTCATTGTAACTTGAGGGAACATTTATTGGAAGATCTAGAAAGCATTTATATAGCAGCGTTGCCCAGCGTGTGGTGCGTTGAAGACAAGGTCCCCAGTCTGCCCCACAAAAAAGATCTCCAGGCTCTGTGCTGTAAAGCTTGAGAAGTGCTGTGAACCGTGTCTTCCTGTTAGGAGTCTCTCAGCATGCAGTCACTTGTTAGAGCCTCTGAGAAGCCCTCAGTAAAGACACCTGTCAAACTTTGTTTAGCCCAGTGTCTTCTCAAACTTGTTTCACTTTTACAAACATATTCTTCTTCTTTTTGTGTAATGCCAGTTAACATCCTGCGAAATAGGCTTCTTATAACATGCTACAGGGGAAGTACAGTCTTTGAGCTAGTGAGGGGGAATATTTGAAAACGGATTGATTCAGTCTACCTTATTTTCTTCCCATCAAAACCTTGAACAATTCATAAAAGGCTGTCTGCCCAGTCATGCACAGAAGGCAGCATTTCGTGACTGGTGTTTTGCAGAATGAGAATTCAGGAAGAAATTGCATCTTGAGGTTTCTCCAGTGGTTCTGAGTCTGTGTTCACGCAAATGGAAGAACTGGTTTGAACTACAGGACTATGTAGTGGAGACTGAGCTTGCGTGGCTGTGTAAAGAGATCCCAAACCTTGGAATCTAAGCCCTCTCTGCCTGCATCTGGCACTTAGTTAGCCTTTACCTACTTGTTTCCAGCACTGTGCTATGCCCTGCAGATGTGGACCTGACAGAGACACAACCCCTGCTTTCAGGGACTACTGGAGAAGACCTACTGCTGCACAAACCCAAACCCAACCCAACCCATTGCCATCGAGTTCATTCTGACTCATGGCAACCCTACAGGACAGAGCAGAACTGCCCCATAGAGTAATGGATTCGAACTGCTGAACTTTTGGGCAGCCGCTATAGCTGTGAACGGTTGTGGCCCCCAGGGTTACCTACTGCTGCAAAGCCAATGGTGTGTCACTGTGATTCATGCACTGGTCAAGGAGCCTGGGAAGCCACAAAGGAGAAGCAACCAAGTCAGCCTTGCTGGGCGGGGGAGTTTCCAGACAGAGGTGATATCTGAGTAGAGGTGTGAAGGACGGAGGGGTGGAGGGGCTGGAAACACTGTCTAGGACAGATGTGATGGTTAGCCCGGAGACTGGGAGGAGAGAAGGCGTGGCCTGTTTGGAACACTTCCAGTGGCTGAGCGGGACAGAGTGATAGGTCTGAGTCAGGGAGAGACAGAAGCAGGAGGGGCTGGGCTGTGAAGGGTCACCACGGTGAAGGATGTGGCTTTTGTCTCTCTGATTCGGATATGGAGCTGATACAGAAGCAGGGATAGCCTGATAGGGACCCTGCTGGCATGGGGACAGCTGAGAGACGGGAACTGCACTAGTGGATGACTTAGGACCAGACAAGAAAAGAAGAGAAAGATCTGGGCGAAAGTATCTTCCTGAACCCACCAACCTACAGATTTCACCAGTGAGGAGAGACTATCAACCGTGACAGAAAAACCCACCAGAGTGACGCTTCTGTGTGATTGATGGTTGGCTTGCATGTGTGTGTGTGTATCCTCTTTATGTGTCTTGAGTTATTTTTAGCAGATCCCATGTTACTTATTCCAGACCATCCCTTCATGTATTCTCGGCTCATCCTGTTTGTTACACACTTGCTTATTCTGCAAGTACTTATGGAGCGTCTGTTCATGCCAGGTGCCAAGACTATAATAGACAACAAAACCATCGCAGTCTGTTGTACAGTCTAGAGTGGGAGAGTGGCATTACCCAACCGATGACACTAATAAACAGAGAATTACCACCTCGATAAGTGCCACTGAGGAGATGTACATAGTGTGATGAGACCTGAGTCAGAGGGGTCAGGAAGAGGAGCTTACCTGCCAAGGTAGGCTTTTGGCTGACAGCTGATGAAAGAACAGTCATTAACTAGTCTAGGGCTGGGGAGGGCAATGGCTCCCATGGCAGGTGGGGGAGCATGTGCTTTTAGGGACCTGAAACGAGCCAGGGGGAGGAGGGGGTGGGGCTAGGGATGGTGCCATAGAGACCGGACACTTAGGAGACTGCAGATTCTGCAGAGCTTTTGTGGCTGATGCGAGTGTTGGTGTCTACTTGCTTATGCAGGTGATCTCCTTCTCTGCCAACACCTGTCCCTGGAACAACCAGTGATTGTGATTTCAGTGTGTATACCTATTCTCATCTTTTATAATAGTGAGATCATTCAGTATTTGCTCTTCTGTAATTGACTTATTTCACTCAGCATAACTTCTTCCACATTTATCCATGTTGTGATATATTTTGAGGACTCATCTCTGTTCTTCATGGCTGCATAGTATTCCATTGTGTGTGTGTGTGCGTGTGTGTGTGTGTGTGCTACATTTTGTTTATCCATTTATCCATCGATGGGCACTGAGATTGTTTCCATTTTTTGCTATTATGAATGGTACTGCAGAAAACATAGGTGTGGATATGTCTGACTGTGTTTCTAGTACTAAATTTTTAGGATATTTATATCTAGAAGTAGGATTGCTGGATCATAAAGCACTTCTGTTTCTGTTTTTTAGGAAGCACCATGGGATTTCCCATAGTGGTTGGACCATTGTACAACCCTATCAGCAGTGGGTAAGGGCTACTTTAGTGGAAAATTTTAAGTTGGAGTTTACATGGTCAGGTGTGTGTTTGGGAAAGCCTGTGCTGGCCACATATGAAGAATGAATTGAAGGGATGTGGGTGGGTAGACAGGCTCTTGTGAGTATCCAGGCTAGAGACGGTAGTGCCTGAGACTAGAGTGGCAGCAATGGAGGCGGAGAGAAATAGAAGAACTAAAAAGCCACTTAAGAATTAAGTTTTCCATCCACGGTGAGGGGTCGTGCCTGGAGGGGGCAGAACAAGTAGGTCTCCTAAACTCTGTGCAACTGAGCTAGAGAATATTGGGTCTGATTTTGTGGGGATCATCTTGTGATCAGTTTTGGCTGTGTGAATATGAAACCGAGAGGAGGGATCTGGACTTGAGTGTCATGGAGAGCCTTTTGGGAGTGACTTATAATGATGATCTTGTTATAGAAAGTAAGGAAGCGAATGACACCCAGGAGGAGGCAAGAGGCTGTGTATTACACCAGTGGGCCAGAGGGACCTTTGCAGGTTCCAACAAAATGGCCCCGAGTCAAGTGTCGAGCCGCTAGTTATAGTCCAGTTTGAGGATGTCGTGGTTGAGACAAATGGGGTGAGCGGGTGGGGTCCCCTGAGGAGGGGGCATCCTGTGAGGCTTTGATGGGGAACATCTGCACCTTATCAGGCAGGTGTAAGACTTTGAAGGGTAGTAAGGGGAGTGTTCTGTTGAGCGGCGCCGAGTTCCGGAGGGGAGTGACCCATCAGGCGGGAGACAGGAGTGGGGAGTGTCCCGCTGAGCAGGTGCCGGGCTTATCAAAGGAGAGTGTCCTTGTTCAGTGAGAGCTGCTGTGAAATGAAGGGGGGTTAGGCGGGTGCAGGAACAGCAAGGAGGGGGGGAAGGAAAAATTTTCAGTCTCTATATTAATCTGAATGAGGCAGCTTAGGGAGAGAGTGACTACTGGGGAGAAATGGAACCAGTGAAGAAAGCCTTGAGGTACTCCTGGCAGAGAAGGAGCCTGGGAGGGACCAACTGGAGGAACAGAACAATCAGGAGCACAGTCACCAGTGCTGATGGCCTTAGGGATGTCACCTCATAAGAGAAAAGGAATTGGAAGCAGGATTTAGCAATGTGGAAGTGATGGTTGGTGCAAGTGAGGACTCGTTTTAGGGATGGAAGGGCAGGTCCCAGAATGGAATGGCCTTGTGTAAAGTCAGCAGCAAGGAATCCTTTGTGTAAAACTTTTCAGAGGCAACTAAACTGGATGGGCTTAGCAGACACGTGAATTCATAGGCCAGGTGGTAAGAGTGGGAGAGCAGGTAAGCAGTATCCCTTAAAGGATGGGATGGACATAGGCCATGTGGGCCACATGCTGTAGACAGGTGCATGCATGTGCGTGCGTGTGTTTACACAGACACACACACAGAACACATGTATTTTAAGTGTCCTGAGGCAGAATCACATCTATCTTGTGTCTGTCTCATTTTTGGAGAGAGGGCACTCAATAAGCATTGGTATAATGCTTATATTCCATAAGCATTAAAC
Organism: Heterohyrax brucei; assembly: GCA_028571685.1. Taxonomy (NCBI): domain Eukaryota; kingdom Metazoa; phylum Chordata; class Mammalia; order Hyracoidea; family Procaviidae; genus Heterohyrax; species Heterohyrax brucei. Next base: position 70,435,471 of record CM053149.1, on the reverse strand, counting down.
AAATAATACGTTTAAAAAACTTTTAAAAATACATTAAAAATGCTGCAAGTGCTTCGCCCAAATTTTCTTGTGTTGATGTACAATGAAATAGAAAATTTGTAAGACCTTAGGTTTTTTGTTTTTCTTCTTAAAAGCAAAATCCTCTACTGTTTTAGTTATTTCCAGCGAGAGAACCTGAACAAAAATGGAAAGGCTCGCGTGTTTTTCCCAGAAGGCTGTGGCTGATGAGCTGCGGTCGATGCCGAGTGCCTTCAATGGTCCTGCTAAGGTTGAACTCCTTGTGGGTAATTTATCCTCTGTTTATCCTCTTGGGCAATGAGAACAGGCTTTCGTCTCAGACTTCTATTACACTCACTTTATTGAACGACTGCAAAAGCTGAAGTGTGATTTGCGGTAATGTTTCATAACAGACAAGTATTAATAAAATGGGTAAACGTTTTTCAAGCTTCTCAAAAGATGAGGCTCTAAAGTTTTGGACAAAAAGGATCCCATGGTTTGCAATTTCCATAGTCAACAACATTGAACTCAGTTCTCAGTCACAAGGGCTGTATGTTTAATTATATGTCTGCCCATTTTCATAAAGACAGCTATGGGAAAAATCATTAAATACTTCATGTTTATTTCAAGGCCATTTTAATCTACATGACGACTAACAGGTTGCTTTGTAGAAAGCAGTATGATTCTGAAGAAGTGTCTATGTTATGTCATTTTTCTAGGGCAGTAGTTTCATGCAGTGGTCCTGGGGTCACCAGGAACAACTTCACATGAGAACTTGTTAGAAATGAAAATTCTGGGGCCCCAGCTCAGATCTCACAATATAAAACTCGGTGATCGGGACCCAGGACTCTGTGTCTTAACAAGCTCTGTGGGTGGTGCAGAAACCCTGGTGGGGTATTGGTTAAGTGCTACGTCTGCTAACCAAAAGGTAGGCAGTTCGAATCCGCCATGTGCTCCTTGGAAACTCTAGGGAGCAGTTCTACTCTGTCTATATAGGGTTGGTGTGAGTCAAGAGTCAACTTCAATGGCAGTGGGTTTGGGTTTTTTGGTTTGGGATGGGTGGTACTCTCAAGATTAAGAGTCTGGGCTCTTCAAGTAGCACTATTGTAGTGTCTGTGTGTGTGTATGTGCGCGCGTGTGTGTGCATGCATTTGTGCGTTGACACTGAACTGTTATACCGCAAACCCTATGCATGTGGAAGTTAGTAAAAATAAACATCAGGAATGTTCTTGAATGTACAGGCAAACTCAGAGTTGCTGTGGGTTGGGAGCTACTGTGTCCTAGCCCCCTGCCCTCCTCCCTCTCCCCATGTTTTATACTTTTTTCTCTGCTTACCTTGAGACTATTTACAGAACAGTAAGAACTATTCCCTTGAAGCTGTTTGTAGGATATTAGCCCAGGCCAAGCTATTTGTAATATAATAAGCCCCAAACTAGAGCTATTTCCTTGAAGCTGTTTATAGGCTAATGGCTCAGGTTAAAACTATTTGCATGCTCCTATTCTTTGTTTGAAGATAACTTCCCTGCTCTGTGCAACAAAGATCGTGACCATTTTAGGCGATGTGCCACCCTGTTGACTTTCTACCTGTTAAGTCTATAAATAAAGCTTGAGAAAGCTGAGTGTTGTCCGTGGTTCTTCATTGGAAACCTTGGACCCATCTGACCCGAAGTTAATCTTGTGTGATGTATTTCTTGTGTGAGTGAAGTGTTCATCCCCTTTCCTGTCTCCCTTGGACATGAGCTTTTCCCAGTGCTGGTCACTTGGATGCTGGACGTGGCACAGAATATTTCTACCACTCTGTAAAGGTGCGTCCAACTTGTATCGTCTGCTTCTGCACAGTCACAGTGACCTGGGCTCTCCCTGAAGCCCTGCCTGGACTGTCCCTTGAGTGTGCACTCCAGGATCCCAACACAGTTGTGTCACTCATCTACTCATGGTGCAGTAACTGAGGAGCGTGGAGATCCCTTTTTGTAAGGTCTCTCACCTGCCAGGCACTGTGCTGAGCACTCTATTTTCAGCTTCTTCTCCTTCTTTCACTTTTTTTTGATGAAAATATGCAATCAGACACCACTGCAGGAGATTCTGTCTGTACAACTCAGTGACACGAATCGCTGTCTTCAAGTTTGGTAGACATTCTTCTCTGCTTATCCAAACTGTTCTACTGCCATTGACATCAACTTTTAGTCGGAACAACGTAGTAGGTAGATATTTTAATCTCCGTTTGACATATGAGGAAATGGAAGTTCAGAGAGATTGAAAGACTTACTTAAAATCATACAGATGACAAGTAGCTGCGACAGGATTCTAATTCTGAATCTGTGCGTTGGAAAGATTTTGAATCATTTCTGAACTTAGGAACCATTTCAAGAATAGATTTGACACACTAAACACCAATGACCAAAGACCAGAAGAGCTGTGGGATGACATCAGGATCAGGACGTCATGCATGAAAAAAGCAAAAGGACATTAAAGATACAGGAAAAAACAGGAAAAGACCAAAGTGAATGTCAGAAGAGATTCTGAAACTTGCTCTTAAGTACAGAGTAGCTGAAGCCAACAGACTAAATGATAATATAAAAATCCTAACAGAAAATTTCAAAAGGTGGCTCAAGAAGACATCGCGAACTATTAAAATGAAGCATGCAAAGACCTGGAGTTAGAAACCGAAAGAGAAGAGCGTACTTGACTTTTTCTAAGCTGAAAGAACTGGAGAGACAATTTAGACTGCAAGTTGCAAACTGAAGGACTATGTGGGCATAAAAAGAAACCTTGGTGGTTCAGTGGTTAAGTGTTACATCTACTAACCAGAAGGTCAGCAGTTCAAATCCGGCAGGCATTCCTTGGAAACTCTGTGGGGTAGTTCTACCCTGTAGGGTCACAACAAGTCAGACTCAACTTGATGGCAGTGGGTTTTTTTGGTGGACAAATAATTCAACAACACTGGAAACATTAAAGGAAGATGGGAAGAATACACAGAGTCACTGTACCAAAAGGAATTTGTCATTGTTCATCCATTTCAGGAGGCGACATCATTATCAAGAACTGCTGAAACTGGAACCCTTACCCATTGCTGGTGGGAAGGCAAAATTTGATGATTTGTCTTTTCTCTTTCTCTTTCTGTTGTTTTAAAGTTGGTTTCAAATATATTGACACTTTACCCTTAATATTTTCCTATGTTTCTCCCATATTTTTAGCTCGGTCAAAAAATTTAGCAACAACACAGAGATTTCCTCAGTTGTCCCAGTTGTGTCCTTTTCTCTGTTTTCTGTTGTGACACTTGTTTTATTTCTGTTCCATGCTCTCATCAAAGGTGTTTAAGTACTTTCCTTGTCTCTTGAGTTGTCCTTATCCAGATGATGGGACCAGTTTCTTCACCTTTGTTTGTTGTTTTCTACCTTTAGGACATTCCTGATTTTGAAGTGCCAGGTCAGTTCTTTTGACTCAAAATTTCAGCTTGTCGATTGTTTTTCATAATTAATTAGTTAAGAGGCTGATTTGGGGAAAGGGTTCTTTTCTTTGGTACCAAGATCACAACCCCTGCTTTCTGATTATTTTATCAGTTACCTTCCATGCCTCTCCCCTTCTCACCTTCCCTTTTGCACATTTTCTGTATTTCTAGTCCCTCTTAGTCTGGAAGCTCCCTGAAATGTGTTCAGCACATGGCAACACGCACAGCTCCACCCACAGACAAATGGTGTCCGCAGGTGAGATACACTGGCTGGGAACTGAAACCAGTTCTCTGCACGGAAGGGAGGAATTCTGTCACCATGCCACTGCTCGCTGTGTCTCTGTCTTTTTGGTAAAGCCCTTCACACTTGCACCTTTTCCTGGTACCTCTAACACCAGACCATTGATGGCTTAATTTCCTCAGACAGTAAACATGCATTTTTCTACTTGGGTGTGGAAAGAGATTGGGAGCCTTGTTGTTCTTTTTAAAGACTTTTACTGGTTTTCCTGTTACCAGTTCTACCCATTACTTGTTTCTTTGAAGACACCTGATGCTTCAGCCTTCCCATGCTTCTTTTTGGTTCCTCTTGACCTCCAAAGGCCTTTAGCCTTCAACCTTCTGTCGGTTTCTAGCTCAGTTTTCCCTTTTCCATCTTCTGAAAGTGGCTATTTCGGAGGGAGAAAGTTGGAACAAATACACACAGTCAGCACGTTTTGTGTAAATGGATACCATTTCTTCCGTGCATTGGGCTTACCTGGAACTCCAGAGTAGGCTTTGCTACAGAACATTAGTTCTCAGAGTGCTGTTCTCAAATCAGCATCACCTGGGACCTACCTAGACACAAAAATTTGTCATCTCCACCTCCAAGCTCCTGAATCAGAAACTTTGTGAATGGGGGCCTGAGTTTGTTGTTACCTCCAGATGGTTCTATGCCCACTGAAGTTTGGGAACCTGAGAAGAAACGTTGAACTTGGCCAAGATCAAATCACCTGTCAATATAATCCATTACAGAACTTTCCAAGGTAATTTCAGTCTTGCTCTTTTTTTTTTTCTTCTCATTTTGGGAGAGCCGTTTGGTTTTTCAGAACTTTAATTCATATGAGCTCACTTTTAAGCCATTTGAGAACTGAAAAGGTATTTTAATTTGAAAGGTAGCATTTAACTTGGCACATTTTCTGTTTCTTCTAATGGCTGTTTAACAGTTCTTTAAATAAATGTTTCAGTGGCCCCTGAAAGGCTGCTCATAATTTGGAACAATTTTTTACTTCTTTGTTATTCTCTTCCACCCTACTTAGCTGCCTTGATTTTGAGCCCTTTAAATTGAATTCACCTGCATTTTACTTATTGTTGTTTCAACTTTTTGAACACTTTTATAGTTATTTCCCCAATACATTATAGTAGTAATTAAAATCCTTTGCTTACTTCTGTTCTCTCTCAGCTCATTTTCTGAATGTCAGTGTCTTCTGCTTTGCTTTCATCATCAGATTACAAGAATAAATATTGAGATGACTTCTCCCCCTTCCCATCCAGAATAGGTGTCATCTATTTCAGAGTGACAGAAAATGGCATAGGGTATGGAAAAGTTTCCCCTGCCCCTGCTTAATGTTGATCTTTCTTTACCCTAAATCCTGGTGGTGTAGTAGTTAAGTGCTATGGCTGCTAACCAAAAGGTCAGCAGTTCAGATCCTCCAGGCATTTCTTGGAAACCCTATGGGGCAGTTCTATTCTGTCCTGTAGGGTCACTATAAGTCAGAATTGACTCGGTGGCAGTGGGCTGGGTTTGCTTACTAACAAGTTGAGCTATGAAGGTTGCTAAGTGCCCTTGAGTCCGTTTCTACCTGTAGCAGTCCCATGTGTTACGAGTAGAACTGCCCTACAGGGTTTTCCAGCCTATAATCTTCACAGGAACTGATTGCCAGGTCTCTCTCCTGCAGAGCTGCTGCTGGATTGGTTCAAGCTACCAACCTTTCTGTGCAGCTGAGCATTTAAGCATTGTGCTCCTAGGCCTTTCTGAGGCACTGAGAAGCTCAAACAACTCAGGAACCCATAAGTGTTAGTGTGGCAGCTAGCAATCTCTTCTTTTTTTAAACTTTTTAATTTTTTATTAGTTACGGTGAAAGAATAAAATTTCTAACATCTTCAATTATCTCATCTATGATAAACCCTCAGCCCCCCACCCACCCATGTAGCCAACACCATCAATTTCTTCAGTGGATAATTCTCTTGTTAAGTCCTTATAACAGGGGTCTTGTACCAAATTTGTCCTTTTAACACTGATGGATTTCACTCAGCATGATCTCGTCCAAATGAGACCATGTTATGAGATGTTTTCTGAAATTGTCATTGTTTTTTTTATCATAGCATAGTGTTCCATTGAGTATATGTACCATAGTTTGCTTATCCATTCATCTGTTGATGGACATTGGGGTTGATTCCAACTTTTTATCATTGTGGACTGCACTGCAACAAAAATTTGTGTACCTGTGTCTGTTTGTGTGACAACCCTTGCTTCTGAAGGATAAATTCTAAGCAGTGGAATTACAAGATCAAGTGGTATATCTATTTCCAGCTTTTCAAGGAAGCGCCAGACTGTTTTCCAAAGAGGTTGTACTATTTCGCAATCCCATCGGCAGTGTAGAAGAGTTCCAGTTCCTCCACAGCCTCTCCAGCATTTGTTGTTTTGTGCTTTTTGGATCTTGGCCAAGCTTGCTGGGGTGAGATGGTAGCTCATTGTCATTTTGATTTGAATTTCTTTAACAGCTAATGATCATGAGCATGTCTGCATGTGTTTTTTGGCTGCCTGAATCTCCTCTTTAGAGTGTCTGTCCATCTTAGCAACTTCTGACTCTTAGTGACAACAGAGGGCATATCACTGCCTCTTGCCTCCATATACATGGCTTCAGACATGAGAGCGAGTGAGAGAAAGAGTGCATAGGGAGTCCCCTTGCATAATGAATGGAAGCTCAAATTTGTGTTATCCTTTGGAGTTGTCAGGAAACTGTATTTTCTTCAATGATTCTGTGTAGTTAGGGTCACTTATTTCTGTATCTGTTTTGTAGACGAGAAGACAAGCTTCATGGATCAGCTGGGACAAGCAACTGTTTACCAGTTGTTCTTCTGAGCCTGAGTTCAAGACTTTCCAGTTTACTCTGGTCCAGAAGATAAGGGAAGGTGAAGACAGAGAGAGAACGGAGAATCACAGAGGGAAATTAAGAGAAAGAGATCTGCTTAGGGTGAATGACAATCAGGATGACTTCAGGCTGTTTTCCAAGGAAGCATTCTTCTTTCTCCATCTCTTTGGGTGTTTTTCTTTTTCTTTTCCTTCAATTTTTTAAAAACCTTGTTCTTACCTAATAGATATTTGTGTCCTCTTTATGAGCTCTGCTGGAAAGCTTCTAATAGGGTTCTCTGGCTCAGCTTGGCCTTTGTAAGAATTAAAAAGTGACACTTCCCAACTCAGTGAAATCCTCCTGTATTTATTTTTAGAATGTCTGCTTCCTAAAAGCAACGCAGAACTTGAGGAGATCTGTGATGGTTATGACTTTCAGGTGCCAGAAAGGCATGGCTTCTGTAAGGGGGACAGTCATTTCTCTAGTGCACCTTGTCCTTGTGGTTATTGCTAGAAGCACCGAGACCCCAAAACCCAAACCAATGCTGTCGAGCCAACGATCTGGAAGCACCCAGACACGTGAATGAACAGGCTCAGTCCCTGATTCAGATGCAGCTGCCCAGCCAGTTTCCTTTAATCACCTTAGGGTTTGCATAAAACGAGCTCTTTCTTTCACTGAGGACTATAAGAAATCACCCTTCTTCTCCTTAGAGGACATGATGGTATTTAAGGGTGGCTGTGATTCACTAAGCCCTTGTTCCAAGACACTTTGGAGGCACATTGTGCAGAAAGGAGCATTTTTAACTTGGCACGCTTCCCTTTTGAAGCAGTCCAGATGTGCCAAGGGAGTCAGGTCTGTCCTTTGTGAATGGGAATGTTTTTGGAAATGTTTTGTCTCCTTGTAGCTCTTCCCCCTTTCTTAGACCATTTACATGGGTCGTTTGAGTATCAGCTTTAACATGGGCCAGAACAGGGCCCAGCTTTCAAATCCGAGTTTCTTTAAGGATGCACAGGGCCACATCAGGATGCCCTGGCACTTGCATGGAGGTTGCCCCGACCCGCGGGACAAATCAACGAAGGGACGAGGGGAAGCCTGTGAAAGTAAAGCAGGGAGGGCGGAAAAATGGAGGCAAGACAAGATTCTGATCAAGCCTCAAAGTTTATTATTAAAATGAGGTATATTTATAGCAGCGGGAATATAGGGAGGGATCAAGTGACGTAGGGATGGAGTGACATTTGGAGTGAGGTAGTTGTCGGCTGGGGATTGGATATACATAGGACTAAGGCAGTGACATCAGGCAGGAAGTTTTACGCGTGCGGGGGCCTTTTGAATTTCGCGGGCGCGGGCTTTTTCAGCCCTACAAGCTTCCTGTATGTCGGGGCCTGGGGGCTCACCCATGGCTCCTGACATCTCCTCCCTTTTTGTTTTAATTCATGGGAGGTGGGCTTTAACTGGGCGAGGGGGTATTGACCAAGGCTCCTCCGCGTGGAATTTATGGCTCTTGGTATCTTTTGAGGAGGAGAGGCAGAGCCGTTTTGATGTTGAGATAGATACCAACCTCTATGCAAGCCAGGTGTGCCCCAGGGAAACGTAGAGGAGTTAGTGTTAACTTTCCCTTGCAATGCTTTGCTTTGCACTCGTCCCAGTACCCATACCTCTCTTGCCGGATTGGTAAGGAGGTAAGCATGCCTCTACTTTTCATGCTGTCCCCGTGGGGAGGAAGCTAGGGTACCCCATTTCAGTGGCATAAGCTTCGTCAACTGCCAGGCGATGGTAGTGAACTTGAATAGGTTTAGCTTGTGCAGCATCTATTTGTTGTTTGATGAGGCTTGTTATTCTTCTGAATGCCCAAGGGCCGAAGGTCAGGAACAGTAATATTCCTAAAACAGGGCCAGCAAAACTGAGAAGTAGATTAGTAAGCCATGAAGTTCCGGTAAAATTAAAATCAAGCGGTCCTGAGCTGCTTCCCCATTCTCGTTGTCTTTGATTTAATCGCTCTCTGAGTTTAGTCATAGTGTCCTTAATGACCCCTGAATGATCTGTATAAAAGCAACATTGCTCTTTGAGGGCTGCACATAAGCCACCTTCTTTAAGAAAAAGTAGGTCAAGCCCCCTTCGATTTTGGAGGACCACTTCTGACAGGGACGTTAAGGAATTTTCCAAGTTAGAAATGGACTGCTCAATGGCCTTCAGATCCTCAGTTATCGCCATGTTTAAGTTATGGAGCTGTTTAGGGCCTTCTACCAAAGCTGCAGCACCGGTACCGACTCCTGCTGCTACGCCCAGGCCCAAGAGGACCGCCAAAGTTAAGGAGATGGGTTCTCTTTTAAACCTGACAGTTTGTAACTGGTATTGGGATATAAGTTGTGCTATTCTCTTTTCTTTTGGAACAGACAGGGGCCCCAATGGAGCCGAGGCCAAAAGAGTAATTTGTCCTGTGTAGTCATTATCAATGACCCCAGGGATGACATGAAGGCCGGCCAAAGAGGAACTGCCATGCCCTAAGATTAAACCAAACATTCCTGGGGGCAGTGGCCCATAAACCCCTGTAGGGATGAGTTGAACACCCTGATCGGGCACTAATATTGTATTGGTGGCGGAACACAGGTCTGCCGAGGTCCGACATCAGCCTTGTAGACAAAGTCATGAGCCCCTGCAAATGATGGGCTGAAGCATCTCACCTGTGACATGTTTTTTAGCCTACTGTCCTTGATATTATTTGGCTTCCTAATCAAATTTTCTCCTCTCCTGGCACAAGGATCAGGGGAGATGCCTTCTGAGAGGGGCCCTTTACCACCCCCTTGGTTTATGAAATAATATCGGGAAAACCTGTACAGGAATTTTTGGGTAAAAAGAGCTCAGAGGAATGATCCCTAACACAGCCAGCATTGAGAGCAGCGAGGCCGGCCCAACCCCTGCTGACTTCCCCCAACTGCACATCAAGAGCAAAGTAGGAACAAATAGAGATCATAAACTTTAGACCCTTCCTCGTGAACCTTTTAACCTTGAGGTATAAGTAGGGCTGATTGAGCTTGAGGCATCCTTAGGCCATTATCTTTAGATAAGCCTTAGCAGTTAAAAGGATCACCAGGTTTCAGTTAACTAATAGCTCATGTGGCAGGGTAAAAAATTACATCACCTCAAGACCACGAGGTTTTGGTTTTAAACTAGCCCATAGATTGTGTGGTCAGTGGGCAGGGCAAAATTCACAAGGTCTCTCCTGTCTCCTTGATTCATTTCCCGCAGCGCCTCTCCCTCCCTCCGTGCCTGACCCTGTAAAGTGTTGGGGCTGGCCCCCGGCACAAGTCCAATCCTGTGCTTCCAGGGGTGGCACGGCAGAGGGAGCTGATACTTGTCTTTGTGTCTGTTTCTAGGGGACGAACCTGACTGCCCCTAGGTTCTGTCCCAAGGGTGGGGCCGGCCGGGCTGAGATTTTTCAGCGGGCGGGGCGGCGGCTGACGGCAGCCGCCTCTTCTCGGCCCGCGCGCTAGGAGCTCGGGGCGGTGCGGCGTAGGCTGGGGCCGCGCAAGGAGAGCGCGTGGTGCGCCGAGCCCTGAGCGCCGGAGCCCGGTCGCCCTTGTGGCGACCGTGGTTTGGGGAGCCCTCTCGCCTGCCCCCACACACCCCCGAGGAAATTTTTAACGCCCTGTTGCTTCACAGGGGACTTTCTCTGTTCCAAAGGTTCTATAATAATCATTCAGACAGTCTCTAACCCTTTTCCAACACAGGGTCTATCGCCCCCTTCTGGGGAAAGCTAAGATCAGACATTAGACAAGAAATTAAAGAAATGTACTAAATCTCTTTGTTAGCCTTAAATTTCCGCCCCTTGATAGAATCCTTGGTTGCCGTTAACAAGAGCTCATGTGAATTTAATTCTTGCTCCATAAATTTCACCCACTTAACCTCTAACAGATCAGACTCGCAGGGCGGCTACTCCCGCGGTGATCAGGACGAGTTTGACTCATGGGCAGCTTTTCCCGTGGAAACTCCAGTCGAGCTAACTCACACCCGGTGCGGCAGCTCAGGACGCCTGGCCAGGACTTCCTTCTCCGTAGTGGGTTCTTTCAGCAGCTCCGTACCTCGGGCCCCACGTTGAGGCGCCAGTTCTGCCCCGACCCGCGGGACAAATCAACGAAGGGACGAGGGGGAGCCTGTGAAAGTAAAGCAGGGAGGGTGGAAAAATGGAGGCAAGACAAGATTCTGATCAAGCCTCAAAGTTTATTATTAAAATGAGGTATATTTATAGCAGCGGGAATATAGGGAGGGATCAAGTGACGTAGGGATGGAGTGACATTTGGAGTGAGGTAGTTGTCGGCTGGGGATTGGATATACATAGGACTAAGGCAGTGACATCAGGCAGGAAGTTTTTCGCGCGTGGGCCTTTTGAATTTCGCGGGCGCGGGCTTTTTCAGCCCTACAAGCTTCCTGTATGTCGGGGCCTGGGGGCTCACCCATGGCTCCCGACAGAGGTCACTTGGGGTGTTGGTTAAAATGCATGTCTTTGGGGCCCACTCTTGCCTTCTCATGTCAGGTAAGTACTACTGCTTTAAACAAGAGGCTGATAAAATCATTCTTCTATATGCCTTTTTTTTCCTTCTGGTCCCAAATGAAAATCTATTTTTTGTTTTGACACAAAGACGTGTGGTAGAACCAATCTAGCTGGTTATGTATGGAATGTTTATAGTACTGGGGCATCTGACCTGTCTTGGCTAGACTCTTGGTAAGTGCTAGCTGCAGGCCTGGATGGACAGACGTGCCTGTGTGACCTGGAGCACAGAGGTTTAAGGTAGCAGAAGAGACAGAGGGCACACGTGAGTAAGTCATTCTGCCCTGCAGACTTTACCCTATCTTTGTCTTTCTTCTTTCAATTTTTTCTCTGGCAAGCCCTGTGTGTATAGAACAAGCTGAAGACTAGGGATGTTTGCAAGGTTCCCAGACACCTCTGAGGCCACCGTGAGATGGGTGGCTCTCCACTCGGGGACCTACTGATTCAGTCACAGTAATGGGAGCATATGTTCTGAGACCATTCCAGCCTCACAGTACATACTGACAGGTGGTGACAATTATATTTGCATAAAATCCAGCTATCCAAAAAAAAAAAAAAGCCAAACCAAACCTGCTGCCATCAAGTTGATTCTGACTTCTGGCAAACTCATGTGTTATACAGAGTAGAACTGCTCTGTGGGACCTCCTTGGCCATTGTCTTTACAGAACCGGGCTGCCAGGCCTCTCTTCCGGGGCAGCGTCAGGTGGGTGTGACTCCCCAAGCTTTCAGTTAGCAGGGCAAGTGCAAACCCCAAAACAATCCCACTGCCATGGAGTCAGTCCTGATTCACAGCCACCTTATGAGACACCATAGAAGTGCCCCGTAGACTACCACATCCTTCTGCCTTGGAGTGTCTGGTGTGTGTGTAGCTTTAGGTTCGCAGCTAAGTGTTTAAATACTGGGCCCCTGGGGCTCCTTGTGAGCCGTGTAGGACTCCCACAGTTCAGCTATACTGCTTAAAACTATAGTCTGTGTCTGTATACGAAAGACTGCTGACTCATTGTCCTGAGATCTCATTATTTTCAGTGTTTCTGCTCACTTAGGAAGACTGGGTCTTCTTTTTCTTACTCCATAGGCATGGCAATGGCCCCAGAAGCTTCTACATCAAGGGTCTCCATTAACAAGCAGAACATTTGGGTTTAGGGGCCTTGTTTTAATTGATCTTTCATTGGATCTGTTCTTGAAAGAATGATCACAAGTAGACCCAGGGTTTGAGCCCAGATGATTGGGTGATACATGTGCAGAAACGTGGCTCCAGAGGGTAGGTGGAGCAAGCGTTCCGGAAGAAATAACCGACCAGGGTGCTGGGAGATGGGAACCGTGACATAGGGGCTGGTTGAGAAATGGGGATGGTTGGTAACAGATGCTGAGAAGAATGGAACACAAAGTCAGCACTGTGAAAAAAGAATTGTCAGCACCCCTGGAGGCCTCACAGGTTTTAGATAATGTGATTTTGGAGTACAGCCAGCAAAATGGTTCCAGAACTCTCTCCCTTGAAGCTCTAGGGGCAGGTGTGTTGGATACAAGTCCCAAGACTTTTGCCTCTGGGTTACTGCTCACCCTGCAGCCAGCAATCCTGGTCACAGGAGCTCTGAGTTTCAAACCATTATGAATTCCAAAGGCTATTATATTAAAATAGCAGCCAGGAGGGATGACTAGGTCTTGGATACATTTAACTGATGTTGAAAAGCACTACAAACCACCACTGTAAATTTTTACAGCAGGTAAATTACAGGAACTCAACTAGGAAAAACCTAGCCCACTGCCGTCAAGCTAATTCCGACTTAACAGCAACCCCAGAGGACAGAGTAGAACTGCCTGTAGAGTTTCCAAGGAGCACCAGGCGGATTTGAACTGCCCACCTTTTGGTGAGCAGACGTACCACTTAAACACTATGCCACCAGAGTCTCCACTGAACTAGGAAGGAACAGTGAAAGAAAATCAAAGAAAGAAGGAAAAGCCGAGAAGATTAAACTTAACATTTCCTGGTTCACTCAAAGACATAACCGTCAGTGGGACCCTCTCACAGAGTGTGAATAGCCAAGGACTCCCGGGTGCACAGTGGTTGCGAGCTCAGCTGCTGACCCAAAGTTCAGTAGTTCAGATCCACCAGGTGCTCCTTGGAAACCCCGTGGGACAGTTCTACTTTGTCTTATAGGGTTTGTACACAGTAAAACTTGCGAAAGTCAGAACCCGTGTTTAAGGCAGGAATCTGTCAGAGAGAAATGAGTGATAGAAAAGACTGCCCCCTGTCAAAGGCAGAAAATTTGCAGGACCCGGAAAAATGAGGCAGTCCTGTCCGGTTCTGGCTCCCAGCTTTCACTGTAGTTTCTTTCTGAGGCAGAAAGAAGGTAATGATCAGTTGCTGGGTCTTTGTTATGTTGGAATGACGGATTGCTCTGAGTTAGTACTGGGGATTTAGTTCAATGTTATCTAGTACTGATGGAGGTAGAATGCACGCTGTCCAGTAGAGATAAAATGTGACTCATGTGTAATTTTACATTTCTGGTAGTCTCATTAAAGGAGCCGACATAGTGCAGTGGTTAAAGTTCTTGGCTGCTAACTGAAAGGTAAATTGTTTGAACCCATTGGTCACTACAGGAGAAAGATATGGCAGATGGTTTCCATAATAATGACATATACTCTTGGGAGCCCCAAGGAGCAGTTCTCCTCTGTTCTCTAGGGTGGGTAGGGGTCAGAATCAACAGCAGTGTTAAGAAAGAAAAAAAATAGATGATTGAACTTGAACTTGAAGGGTATATTTTATTTAACCCTGTATGGCCCAAGCATTATCATTTCAACACATAATCAATGGAGAAATTACTGAGGTATCTTAATGTTCTCTTTTCATACTAAGCCTTTTAAATCTGAGATGTGTTTTATACTCAGAGCACATTTTGTTTGAGCCTGCCACCTTTGAAGGGTCCAGTGACCCATCTGCCCACTGGCTACTGTATGGGACTGTGCAGATGCAGAAGAATTGTCCTTTTCACATGTGTGTCAGCTAGTACTCAATGTTTATAAGGCCCTTTCTGCACTTTGGAAATAGACTTTGAGATTTTCCCAGCTAAATAATTCTTCCAAGTTGGCCTAATTAGGGGTACATCTAAGTTACAATGTTTTACCTTGAGCATTGTTTGGGATCGAGCCTAAAACCACTTTCTAACTAAAATGGCATTCCTTGTTGGAAGACAAGAAAATCCCAAGTGTGGGCGAAAATGAGTTTATTCTTCTTCCTATCTGATCTCAGGGACAGTATAGTTTGAATCTTAATTTAACATTTCTGTGCTTTTTTTTTCTTTATGAAATAGAAATAATGTTGGTTCCCTTTGAAAAAACGGGGAATCACACCAGGGGTAACACCTTTGGGTGGGTGTGTTTATGCAATGACGGCACTAGTTTAGTGTAACAGGTGGACACCAGCTTGGTAGGGATTTCTCCCACCCCTCTTCTACCTGGAAGCCTTATGACGGTCACCCTCATCTCAAGAGTGAGAGAGAGCCAAGAAGTCTTTTGCTGATGGTGCTATCAGCCCAGAAATAAAGGATATCGAGACAATAATTTCTGGACGACAGGGCCGGAAAGGGGCCTCAGCAGGTGCCTGCAGGACCAGATAGCATTTGTGGACTGCTTATTTAAAAATGCTTACATAATGTCTACCAACCATCAGGGTTGCCCCAAGTGCTTTGTAAAGATGGATGTACTTATGGGCTTACTGTGAGTTGGGATTGACTTGATGGCTGTGGGTTTGGTTTTTTAGTCCATGTGACAAGCTTACAATATAGGTACTTTTGTTATTCCCACTTCACAGATGAGAAAACTGAGGTGCAGAAAGGTTAAATGTTAAGGTTCCATTGTATCCCCCTCCCCAAATAGGTACGGAAGCCTTGCTCCCTGTACCTGTTGATGTAATCCCATCTGGAAAAAGAACATGCTTTGTTATGTTTGTAGCTCCAGATTGCTGTAGGGTTGTCCTAAATGGAATGCCTCCTGGGTTATAAAAAGAATAGATTAGACACAAGACGAAGCAGAAGTGGGGTGAATGGGAAGATAGATGTTAAGTGAAGAAGGCGGTGGAGCTGGGGAAGCAGAGATTCTCAAGCTGAAGTAGATAAGGATTACCCCGTGATCCCTTACGACAGCTGACAGAGAGAGCCTTCCCCTATAGCTGATTCCTCGAATTTGGACTTCTAGCACCCAGAACTAGGAGAAAATTAACTTCTTTTTTTTAAAGATACCCACCTGTGGTATTTGTGCTACAAGCAGCACTGGGTAATTACGACAGATTTTCCGTGGTCTCCCAGCTAGTAAGTGGCAGAGTCAGGATTAAATCCTGGCCGTCTGGCTCTGGAGGAGACCTGGTGGTGCAGTAGTTAAGTGCCCAGCTGCCAACCAGGCCAGCAGTTTGAATTTGCCAGCCACTCCGGGAAGGAAAGAGGTGGCAGTCTACTTCAGTCAAGATTTTCAGCATTGGAAACCCTATGGTGGCAGTTCTGCCCTGCCCCATGGGGTGCTGGGAGTCAGAATCGGCTTGGCAGTGGGTTACTCTGGGTCTAAATTGATGACGTGAGGATCAGCATCACTGAGCTCTCCCTTCAGAATCCTTGGCAGGTATGTGTGTCTCACTCTCCTGAAATGTTATGTCACCGCAGGAAGACAGTCACTGAGTTAGTGCTTTTACTCACTCCTCAGAATGAGGGGTTAAAACAAGAATTCTAAGTTGTCAAAAGGGCCACTTAAAAAAAAACAAACTCTGAGTTTCATACCTGCTACACATGTATGATTTACTAGTAGCAGTAATAATCCTCCAGAATCTGTTCTGTTTATATGCTGACTCTGCAGTTTCTGGGGGCAGGAGCACGTGTGACCAGGATGCCACAGGATGGACTGAGGACATCTTCCAGACTCCTCTCCTAATCACAGATGTTGCCTGAAGTCTGTCGGCAGCTCTAACTGTTTTTCCTGTGAAAGGGTGAAGGGTCAGGTCAGCTTGTGTCTTAGGGGAAAGCCGTTTCTGTAATTGTGTTCTTGGATATGCTGAGATTGTCTTCAGGGTGAGTGCAGATGTGAGGCATGGACTGGCTCCAGAGAGCTAGCTCCAGAGGGCAGGAATAAAGGGCTTAGAAACTTCTGCCACAAGATTAGAGAATGAAACAAAAATTTTCAAAAATTTCCTCTTGCAGAGACTACATCAGCATGAGACCAGAAGACCTAGATGGTGCCCGGCCACCAACAATGACTGCCCTCACCAGGGGACACAACACAAAGTCCCTGACACAGTGGGAGAAAGTAGAAACTAGAACTCTATTAAAAAGACCAGACTTGATGGTCCAGCAGACTTGGAGGGTCCCTTGAAGACATGGCGCCCAGAGTCTCTGCTGGCCCAATCAGTCCTGAAGCCAACTCTTTAGACAAAGATTGGACTGAACTATAGGACATAAAAGGATATTGGTCAAGAGTATGCTTCTTGGCTCCAGTAGCTATATGAGGCTAACTGGGCAGCTCCTGGCCTAGAGGAAAGACCATAGGGCTGAGAGGGCAGGAGCTGGTTGAATGGACACAATGGACGCAGGGTGGAAAGGAGGAGTGTGCTGTCACAGTGTGAGGACAGTAGCTACAGTCACACAGCAGTGTGTGTGCAAATTTTTGTATGACAAATTCACTTGTGTTGAAAACTTTCACTTAAAGCACAATAAAGCGTGTGCGTGTGTATGTGTGTGTGCGTGTGTGTGTGTGTGTCTGTATAAAAGTTTCCTGTTGTGGAACTTTGAAAAGAAACTTGTTCCAGATCACCAGGTGGTGTTCTTCACTGAGGTCGTTGCCTGATTAAATGTTACTCATTTAATCCTTATTTTGTGTAAGGAGCCAGTTGCCCTGACATCAAATGATCGCGTGTGACTTATCTCACCCAGAGAAAGTAGCGCAGTGACCTTCTACTGTGTCATTTTCACACGTGATGAAGGGTTGCCAGGTGTCTTGTTCAAGGTGCCCTGGAATGTAGTATTTTCCTCCAAATCTGTTGTAGAATACCGTTTTATCGATAATTATTCTCTTGCTTTATAGAAAAAAAGGTAAAAGATTATCTTTAGGGGAGCAGTGGTTTTCGATACCTGAGGAATAACTTATCTCTGGGGCGGACAGAAAAACAGGAATGGCCAAAGGTGGGAGTGCACAGACTGGTACCCTTACATGAGTTGTTGTTGGGGTGTGCCATTTCAACACATAGCCACCCCATGTGACAGAGTAGAGCTGCCCCATGGGGGTTTCTTGGCTGTAATCCTTTTTTTTAAATTAAATTTTTAATTTGTGATTAAGTGAAAGTTTACAATCCAAGTCAATTTGCCATATAAAACCCCAAACTCCTGCCTCTCTGTAACTCCATCTGCTCTCCTTGCCCTGTGAAAGCACACTCTTCTTTTCCACGTTTTACTTCCAGTATCCCTCAGCCAATGCTTGCTTCCTCCTCTCCATCTTCTCCTCTCCCCTCTAAAAAGAAATCAGTAGGACAGCCTTGTAGATATATTAAATACTTAAAGTGTATACACCGCCTGTGTCCCCAGGTCCAGTCTCTTCTTTGAAATGTTGGCTTCAGTGCTGGTTTCAGCTCTGGGCTAGCAGCAGATGTAGGGGCTGTGTTCTCAGGGGAGCTTTGAAGGTGTCTCTGACCATCAGGTCCAGTCTTATAACAGAGTTCTGGATCTGCACAGTCCTGTCTCTCCTGCTGCATCGTGGACTCTAATTTGTTGCCTGTCAGGGCTTTCTTTGGCAGTGGCCAGGTACCATCTAGTTTTTCTGTTCTCCAGCTGATATAGTTTCCCAATTGCATGGGTCCTTTTGTCTCCTGGACTCATTTTTTGCTCATGTCTTTTATGTCTTCAGTCCCATTTGGGCTGGGACCAAATGATGTTCCTCAGATGGTGGCTTGCTGGCTTTTGAGACCTTAGACACCACTCACCAATATGGGATGCAGAACACTCTCTTAGAAAGACTGTTTATGCCAGCTGACCTTGATGTCCCGTGTAAACATAGTCCCTAGACCCCTTTTCCTACTAATCTGTCTTTGAAATGTTGGACTGAATTTAGAAAACCTTTTAGCTTATGATGTAGTCCATTTATGCTGAACTGTCTTCTACTGCATACTGTCACTCCCTTCACCTAACCCAATTCCTATCAAATATCTAATCTACAAATAACCCACTCCCTCCCTCCCCACCTTTATAGCCATCAAAGAGTATTTTCTTCTGTGCATAAGTCTTTTCTTAAGTCTTTATAATAGTGGTATCATACAATATTGGTTCTTTTGCCACCGACTGATTTCACTCATCATGTCTTCCGTAGATTCCAGGTTAGGAGATGTTTCATAAAATCATCACTGTTCTTTATCATAGCGTAGCGTTCCACTGAGTCTACATACCATAGTTCGTTTATCCATTCATCTGTTGATGGTCACTGAGGTCGATTCCATCTTTTTGCTGTTGTGGACAGTGCTGCAACGAACATTTGTGTGTAGAACATTCATGTGACGGCCCTTGTTTCTCTAGGATATGTTCCAAGCAGTGGGATTGCTGGATCAGATGGTATTACTATTTCCAGCTTTCTAAGAAAGCTTGGCTGTAATCTTTATGGAAGCAGAGTGCCAAGTCTTTCTTCCCTGGAGTCAGTGTGTGGGTGTCAACTGCCAACTTCCTTCCTTAGCAGCTGAGTGTCTAACAGCTGCACCACTAGAGCTAATGTGATTAGACTTCATCCGTAACATCTAATCCACTGAGCAGAGAGCTGGTGGTGCAGTGGATTGGAGCCTGGATGTTGACCAAAAAATCACCAGTATGAATCACTAGCTGCTCCTTGGAAGCCCTACAGGGCAGTTCTACTCTGTCTGGTAGGGTTGCTATGAGTTGGATAGTTTCTCTATTTTAAGGCTACGTGATGGGCAACCTTAATTTCACCTACTACCTTAATTCCCCTTTGCCACATAACCTAATGTATTCACAAGTGTCAGAGATCAGCACCTGCACATCTTTGGGGGACACATTCTGCCAACCATGCTTTCAGAGCCATGGGACCCCACTGGTAGGACCTGGAGATAACCTCAAGATAGGAGTCAAGTTTATTGTTATTGTGTGTGTGTTTTGGGAGGTAGTTGATCTAGAATATAAATAAGTTGGCCAAAGTTTTCAGCTGAGGATTGTGTCATGAATACTGTGTGTTGTCAGCCTTATACTGTCTACTGTGCGTCCGTCTTAGTGCTTCTTCATAACCCTTAAAAAAGGAAGGAGACATTCTTAGCTCTTGGTTTCAACAAAAAATAGGCTGTAGACTGGATTTAGCCTATGGGCTGTAATTTGACATCTGTTCTAGGAACTTCTTAAAATGATGTATGCTAGTTAATGACTGTAAGATATAAAAGAAAGTTTGATACTCCTGGGGTGTGTATGTGTGACAGAGTGAGTGAGTGATACACGTACATAAAAATTTCCTGATCTAGTATTCAGAACCAAGCAAAATGAAATCATTGGCAGCCTCAGTCCTTTGTCCATTTATCATGTGATTTTGCTGACTGGTCCTGTTTCTTGGTGTCGAGGTGCAATCTATACTGAAAGCTATGGTCTTTTAATTTCACCAGTAAATGGAAGCATCAGTCAAGAAATCAAAAGACTCATTACATTGGGAAAATCTGCTGTAAAAGATCTCTAAAAAAGTAAAGATGTCACCTTGAAGTCTAAGGTGTGCCTGACCTAGCCATGGTATTTTCATTCGCATCATATGCATGTGAAAGCTGGAAGACACAAGATTTGATGCCGTTGAATTGTGCTGTTGGAGAAGAATATTGAATGCACCGTGGACTGCCAAAACAACAAACAGATCCGTTCTGGAAGAAGTACAGCCAGGGTGCTCCTTGGAAGCAAAGATGGTGAGACTGCATCTTGCATACTTTGGACACGTTGTCAGGAGGGATCAGTCCCTGGAAAAGTACATCATGCTTCGTAAAGTAGAGATTCCGCGAAAGAGAGTGAGACTCTTAAAAAGACGGATTGACACAGTGGTTGCAACAATAGGCACAGGCATGAAAACAATTGTGGGCATGGCACAAAACTGGGCAGTGTTTCTTTCTGTTGTGCACAGGGCCACTGTGAATCGGAACCAACTTGATGGCACCTAACAACAACATAGCTGGAAATAATCATACACAATTTTCTTTTTCAGTTTTATGAATTTATTTATATGGAAGTACAAGACATCAGATGGTATTTATTTTATGTTTAGTGAATTGATTTTATTAAAAAAGTATCAATAACCTAAGAAGAAGTTAGCCGTTAACTGTTGTGGGTAAGAGGTTATGACTAAACATTCTCATTGGCAGAGCAGAATCGGTCCTCTCTGAGAGTGTGTACAAGCTGCTTTCCTTTTGATTTTCTGTCTGTGGATTTTCTATTCTACCATTAGCCTAAAGAAATGTAATGTTTTGGTTCTTCTTTGCATGTGTGGTCAATGAGGAGAAGAACAGTTACTTTGAATGGCAGGAAGACTATGTCAGGGCCCAGAGAGTCACAGCTGAGACTCGTTTCAAATTGACTAGGTCTGTTTTCAACTTGATGGCCGTAGGTTGTTCACCCCAAAAATGATGGCAGATAGCAGCTAGGTGTGGAAAGGAAGATGGGCACTTGGGGTTTGGTGATCATCCTGGGTGAGGCATGGCAGAGTCACAGAGCTGCCCACGCAGCCCACGTCCATGCTATGAATGTAATGCCAGAACTTTGGGGAGCTTGAAATGAATTTTAGCTCAGTAAGTGCAATTACAGGTATTTTTCACTTCCGCTGAGAATGACCTTGAAGTCATTGCTTGCTGCAGTGTCCCCATGCCGTCCTCTGATAGTGACTTCTGCTGTCTGCACACACTTCCCTGTCTTTGAAGAACCACTTACCACATTGCAGTTCCCACACTTCCCTGTCTTTGAAGAACCACTTACCACATCGCAGTTCCCACATTAGTGACCAAGCAGTGTGAAATGCTCGTGCCTTTCCTCTTTTCTCTGTTACACACTGGAATTGATTTACCTTAATTTCTGATTTCACCCAGGGCAGAAACGACTCAGGGCTGACCATATTCCCTTTGGTAGAGTTTTAACCTTTTTTTTGTTTAAAGTTGCTGTGCTAAGGGTCAGAGAAGCTGCCTTCAAAAGCAGCAGGGGGCTGAATGGTTCTGGGTGTGAAAGATCCTTCCTGGCCTTCTGACTGAAGGGGCTGGAGCACAGAGCAAGCCGAGGTTTGGCAGGGGGATTGGTTGGTTGCCTCGTGGGACTGAAATGATGGAAAAGCCCAGAAATGATGGGACATAAGTGGCTGAGTCTGAAAGGGCAATTGACAGGCTTACATACATCACGACCTCCCCCTAGAAGCCAGCATCCTAACAGAGAGGGGGACATGTCCCCCAGCTGTCCTGTGGAAACATACCTCTTGGGAATGACAGCAGAATGGCGAAATATTCCAATGCTTTGTGTGAGAACATGTCCCTCTTTTCTTCTTGATGCAGTGATTGTGGATGGAGGGTGAATTTTAAGCAACAAAAAGGACAAAGAAATGACAACGTCCTCCTGCCACTCGTGCCTTCAGTGCAGACTTACCAAATGGTACAGCTGCTTCACAAATTCCCTGCTGAGGAGTGATTCCGACTCATAGCAACCCTCTGGAACCGACTGAACTGCCTCTTAGAGTTTCCAAGAAGTGGCTGGTAGACTCAGACTGCTGAGCCTCTGGTCAGCAACAGAGCTCTTAACAACTCAGTCTCCAGGGCTCCCTGCTGTTTTGTAGAGTTAAATTCCATAAGTCACAGAATTGAAAATGTTATGTATATTTTCCAGAACTTGTTGTTGTTGTTGTTTTTCCTGTGCGTAAGTCTGGGCAGCTTAAAAAGAGCTGGTCAGTCTTCAGGAATTACTTTTTGAAGTACTGTGTCTCCAGTTCGTATAATAAAGTATATATTACCCATGGAAACCCTGCTGGTGGTGTGGTTAAGTGTCGTGGCTGCTAGCCAAAAGGTCAGCAGTTCAAAACTGCTAGGCACTCCTTGGAAACTCTATGGGGCACTTCTGCTTTGTCCTGTGGTGTTGCTATGAGTCAGAATTGACTCAGTGCCAGTGTTTTTTTTTTTCTCAAATCTATGCTAATATTATGATAAATTTTTGTTAAGAGAAAAAAAGTTTACCAAGTGGTAAAAGGTTGTTGCATTGTTAACATATATGAACCATTTCAATTGGTAAAAAGCATACATTTGTATGCTTAGAATATTGTGCATCACAATACTAATAGTACCTGTCGATGGAGGGATCATGGGAAGTTTTGTTTTATTTTCTAATTTTTCTATAATGGTGATATGTCTATGATAAAATTATTACATGAAAAATAAAATTTCAAGTGAGTTCAGGCTGCCTATTACTGTTTCCTGCATCTGAGGTTACTTTATAAATTCCACAGACCTTTTGTGCACAACTTTCCTGAAGCTTTGCCACTCCGGGTCACCATTTCTGATGCCATGGCTCCTGAAACAACACAGTGGACAAAGTGATGGAAGAAGGTAGTTTCTGGAAGGTTTCCCAGGGCTCCAATCAGAGTTCATTTTCCACTGCTCTTGTTTGTGATAAGCTAATTCATATTAAACAGGAATGACAGCTTTCCTTTCCTCTCCTCTCTGTCCCAAGATGTTTAAGTCCAGATTCCCCATCTCTCTTGGGTCCACAACTGTTAGTGTGGCATTAGCACTAGTCACTGCATGAGAGAAAGACGTGGCAGTCTGCTTCTGTAAAGATTTATAGAAGCACACTGACCCCATGGGGTCAGTTTTACTCTGTCTTGCAAGAATCACTGTAAGTCAGAATTCGCCCCAACAGCAATAGGTTTTTGTAGGAAGATGCTACAATCTGATTTCTTTTCAGTGACTGTTTTGTAGGCTTACATCTGCAACTTTCTAAACTAACCAGCCCCAAACCTTCTCTCCATGCCTTCTGGTCAGCAACATAAGGAGAAGTGACTTCTTTAGGAATCACTATGACACCACTGGAGACACTGGTGGTGCAGTGGTTAAGTGCTATGGCTGCTAACCAAAAGGCCAGTGGTTCAGATCTGCCAGGCACACTTTGGAAACTTTATAGGGCGGTTCTACCCTATCCTATCGGGTCCCTATGAGTCAGAGTCAGCAGTGGCTTTGGCTTTTTAAATTTTTATGACACCATTGCCTATCACCTGTGAGTTTGAAATGTGTTGCAATGTAATCATCAGTTGTTCTCATGCAGTGGTTGAAGGAACATCTAAGGGAGTTGGCCAAACTCACTAAGCTGGTAGTTGTTGAGGCTCTTCCACATTCCCTATGAACACACTGTGAAGATCCACGTGAGGACTTACGGCCAGAATGATTAGGTCTGTTAGATCAAGGCAGAATAAACCTCTGCCCACCAGTTCTGTGGTCCCTTGCTGCCTGTCAATCAGTCTCCAAGCATGACTGTTTTCCAAGCACCTTCACAAGGGACATACCGTGTTGACTGCTCTGTCCCTCACCAGCGGAAAGTAACTTGACATTTTCATTGTTAATAACAGTGTATATTGACACATATGTCATTTTTCAATCACATTGACAGATAGTGAGTGAATACTAGTTCTATGAAAGCCCCCACACAGATCTTGTTCTCCAGTGACAGTGGCTGCTGAAGAGATGAGAGGTAGACAGGCGGGTAGTGGAATAATGATGGACCCCTGAAAGAAATGTTCAAAATATCAACAGAGATTTCATCTGGAGGTGCGTGTTAATGAGCTCTCAGGCCTTCTCTACTATGGAAGCTGAGTGGAGTGGAAGAACGTGTACAGAACGGACCATACCTCCCCCTCAATCCTGCTCTTTCTTTCCCTCCATCTCTTCTGGTGACCACATACACCTGGAGCCCTTTCCAGTGCTCACACTTTTCCCCCCTTACCTGCTTTCCTGTGCCCACCTGTCTTAGCCATCTGGTGCTGCTTTAGTAGAAATAACCACAAGTGGACGGCTTCAAAAAGAAAAATTTTATTTTGCCACAGTCCAGTCGGCTAAAAGTCCAAACTCGGGATGTCAGCTCCAGGGGAAGGCTTTCCCTTTCTCTCAGTTCCGGAAGAAGGTCCTTGTCATCAATCCTGCCCTGGACTGAAAGCCTCTGAGGTGCAGGTGTCCAATCCTTTCTCAAGGGGGTGCTCAGCTCTTGGCACTGCTTCTTGGTGGTGTGAGGTCCCCAAATCTCCCCACTAGCTTCTTTATATCTCAAAAGACTGTCTCAAGGTATGAAACAATCTGCCATACTGTGTCCTGCCACACCAACACAGCTGCCACCCATTCACCCTGTTAACACAGAGACAGGATTAACAACATAGAGGAACGGAACACAATACTAGAAAACATGACCTAGCCTAATTTCTACACACACTTTTGGGGGAACACAGTTCAGCCCATGACACTGCCCGTCACTCCAGATCTGTGGATTCCTTAATTCCCGAGAACACCGATGGCGGTTACCCCTCCATACCTGCTGTCCCCTCTGCGGCCGTCCTTTCTCTCAGCTGTCTTCGTCCCTGCTCTGTCTGCCTTGCTGACTTAGGTAACACTCATTGCCTTTTACAGAAGATTTACTTAGAACTCTTTGTCTCCCCTGATTTTCTCCTCGACTGGTTGCAGCGAGAGGAATCCAGGTGGTACAGTGGTCAAAGTGCTTGGCTGCTCAGTGGTTTGAACCCATCAGGTACCCTTAGGAAGCAAGATGTGGCAGTTGGCTTCCGTAAAGATTGCAGCCTTAGAAGACATATGAAGCAATTCTATGCCGACCTACAGGGTTGCTAGGAGTTGGAATCGACTCGTTGGCAATAGATTTGATTTTAGGATAACCCGTTCAAAACCCAATTCATTTTGCCTTTGAATGTTTTGTTGGCACTGTGTTTTCACTCATTGAAGACATGCTGATCAAAGGCCAATTCAGAACTTTCCTTACAAGTCACAGAATGCGATGTGCATTATTTGGGATTCCACGTGTCCCAGTAG
The DNA here is from genome assembly GCA_028571685.1 of Heterohyrax brucei. Taxonomy (NCBI): domain Eukaryota; kingdom Metazoa; phylum Chordata; class Mammalia; order Hyracoidea; family Procaviidae; genus Heterohyrax; species Heterohyrax brucei. The sequence continues at coordinate 70,410,320 of CM053149.1, read as the reverse complement.
TCTGTGGATGACATAAAATCCTGTCGATAGGAGTTAATGAGAAAATTGTTTTTTAAAATTATTTTTATTGCTGGAACATTTGCAAACCACATAGTAAAACATGAAGGCAACTGGTAATGACTGCACATATACATGTGATTCTAGTCTCTGTCTTAGACTTTTATTATTTTTCATGAAACTTTGCAAAACAAGGTAGTATACAAGTCATGCTTATTGCAAAAGCAGTACATGCAGCCCAAACAAATAAATAAATGAAGCCAAGGGAATTTTTTTTTTAATCTCAGGAAAACCACTATAATGCATTCTTCATTACTGTAAAAGAAGTGCTTGCAAGTCAAATAAGGAAAATTAAAGGAATCTGAATTTCAGGAATACATGCTGCCATGTATTCTTTGGAAACTCTGGTGTTGTAGTGGGTAGCTGCTATGTCTGCTAACCAAAAGGCTGGCCAGCGCTCCTTGGAAACTGTATGGAGCAGTTCTCCAATCCACCAGACCCTCCTTGGAAACTCTATGGGGCAGTTCTGCACTGTCTATAGGGTTACTTTGAGTTGGACTCGACTCAACGGCAGTGTGTTTGGTTTTTGGTGGATGTATTCTTCACTATAACAAAAATAGTACTAACAGCTAAGGAGCAGTTGCCCCAGAGTCCTGCAGAACTGCTGACAATGGTGGGTTCCATCTGGTACGTGTAGTAGCAATGACTGGGCCCTAAAATTGAATGCAAGGTGAGAATAATTTACAGACATTCCAATTTCTTGAAAAGCAACACTGCAATGCATTTCTCCTTTTATTTATTTACTGCTGTTCAGAAGTAGGAGAGGTCCAGTAACACCTGGAAATGACTGGCAGAAGGAGAAAACAGCCACCAGGACTGGATGGAGACTGGTAATCACTTATTCTCCCATTGAGAAGACAGTAACTGGGCAACAGTGAGGAGGCTTGACTCCCAGAATTATAGGCTAACCTGTCAAGAGTTTAGAAAGCTCACATCCTTGGGAGGCATCACCTGAAACAGTGCTCAGTTGACACAAAAATGAGGTTCCCATTCAGGATTTTTGAGTGTCCTGCCTTTCAAAAGCTCCCATCTTGAGGCTCAATGCATTAATATCAGGCTTCTCCTTTCTGAAAGAACTTCAGAGGCATAAAAAGTGGGTAGGGTGCCTTAAGGCCCACAGGTCTTGAAAGGCGCAGTCTTGCCTAGAGGTGTATCTGGAACGTAGTGGATTGTTCTCCAATGCCTTCACACAGAATTTTTTTGTGTTTTGGCCTGGTTGTATAATTGATATCATCAAGAATAAGACTGTGGTACAAGCTACTCTGGTTTTCGAAGAACAAGAAGTCTCTAGGACATGTGTATGTATATACCTGTATCTATCTAAATATAAACAAAAAGAATCCAAACCTACTGCTGTTGAGTTCGTTCTGAGTCATGCCAGCCAAGTGCTGTCGAGTTGGATCCGACTCATGGTGACCCACCCTATATCTATTTACATAAAAGCCTCAAACCTACCGCCACTGTGTTGTTTTAGATTCACAGAGACCCTACAGGACAGAGAAGAAACACCTCCATAGGGTTTCCAAGGCTGCCTATGTTTATGAAGCAGACTGCCTTGTCTTTCCCCTGGGCAGTGGCTGGTAAGTTCAAACACTGACCTCCGGGTTAGCCAGGGAGTGCTTTAAATACTGAGCCGATAGTGCTGCATACATACCTACAGATAGATACACACATAAATATCTACACATATATACACATGAAGACTGCCAGTTAAGTTTGAGAACTCATCCTAGAGAAAGGGCTGTATACCTCATTGCTGAACCTCACTATGGTGATCTTCAAAGTACTCCCCTTGCGAAGCTGTGCACCAACACCAGTGCCTAGTCCACCCTTGAGAGCAGTTTTGGAACTTCTTTGCAGGAATGGCCATCAGAGCTGTCCTTGTACGAGGTGTGACAATTCAGTTGGCAAACTCATCCAAGAAAAAGTACTTGAAGGGTAGCTGGCATCGGTGCACAGCTTCCCGGGGGGAGGATTTCAAAGGGAACTGTAGCGATATTTGGCAAGAGGTATGTAGCACTTTTTCTAGGATGAGTTTGTGAACTTCACTGGCCCACCTTGTAAGTATATAGACACAGATAATGGGTATTTGACATTACAACTCTGAAGCTAACCTACAGTAAGTGGACAGTTTGGCTGTATGACTGAGTGGAAGGGCAGAGCCTGCTGTCTGTTTCTGCTCGTGATTCCTGTGACTGTCACCCTGTCACTGCACTCCCTCAGTGTTCTGTGCATAGGTTTCTTGGCAGCACCTACCTGTCTCGTGGAATCAGTGCTGCCCTCTGTCCCCTCCCCCCCCATGTCCTGGCCCTGGGCTATAACCTTGTGACTCATTGTGTGCAAATTCCCATACCCCACTCCAGATCTACTGAAGCTTTACCTCGAGGTGAGGCCTGAGAATCCGGGTTCTAACACACCCTCCAGGGGGTTCGGATGCAGATACCTATTTGAGGGGCACCACCTTTGTGAGCGGTGGCGCTGTGTGCTTTCTGCAACATGCCTCTGGATGGAGCGCGGGGTTCTTGAACAGCTTCACACCCAGGCTCTGGTGCTGTCTGCCCTCACTCTTCCCAGGACCTCGGAGGGCCCCTACCCCAGGCCCATCAAGGGACAGCTGTTTCCTGGGGCTGTGGACAGAGCTTGAGCAAGCAAAGTGTCCACGTGTACCAGGCTGGACAGTATTTAGCTGGGGACAGGAATAGAAGGAGAGTGAGCCACAGGCGGGGTCTGCCAGTCTTTGTCCTGCTAGTTCTAAATGTGAACCTGCCTACTGAGTCCTTTTGAAGACACAGTTCACACAAGGGAAGGAGAGAACATACTGAATGGTTTGTAGTTTGATTCAGACCCCCAGATAGTCAGATGGGAAGATGGTGAGAGTGCATCTTACATATTTTGGATGTGTCGTCAGGAGAGGGATCAATCCCTGGAGAAGGATATCATGTGTGGCCGAGTGGAGGGTCGGCGAAAAAGAAGAAGACCCTCAATGAGATGGACTGGCACAGTGGCTGCAATGATGGGCTTCCGCATAAAAATAATTGTGGGCACGGCAGAAGACTGGGCAGTGTTTCTTTCTGTTGTGCACAGGGTCGCTATGAGTCGGAACCGACTCGACTGCACCTAACAACAACAGCATTCAGATGTTTGTGTCATTGGCTTCTACTGCCCTGGCTGCACATGTTTAGGTTGAGCTTTCCCGAAATTCTTCATGGTTTCTTGTCTGTATCCTCTACCAGACTGGGAACTCCTTAGGGACTGAATCTTATCTGGGCTCCTAGTTCCAGTGTCTAGTGCAGTGCCTGATGTAAGTGACCTGTGTGTTGAATGGTGATTAAGCCAGTGACTGCCTTTAGGTTGTGGCTGTCAAGGAGAACTTTCTGGGGCCGATGCTGAGCCCACATGGTCATTCCTTGAGCTGGATGGCAGGGACAAGGAGACTCCTGCCAACAGACAGCACGTCCTCAAGTAGGCAGTACTCTCTAGTTCTGTCACATAACTTGTAGGAGTTAGGAAGAATTAGGGACTCTACATTGACACAGTATCGCTGCGACAATGATTTCTCAGACCAAACCCAACCAAGTGAGCTCTAAAGCCCCTGCAAGGTGGCACAGAGAACACCATAGATTCATTAGAAGTAATGAAAACAGCTGTCAAGGTAGTCTGAAGCCCTGGCTTACTACAATTAAATGTTCAACACAAACTAATTAAATTAGTAGTCCCAGCTGTTTGCCTTTATGGACAATATAAATTATGCATTGAGGCAAGACAGTCTGTCTATACTAAGGACTGATTTCGGTGATTCTTCCTGTTTTATGGTTTTATATGGGGAGCATTTGTTTTGGGTTTGATTCTAGTGCCTTTTGTCAGATACATTATAAAGCAATAGCAGAAATGAACAATAGTATGTGGATGCTAAATATTTAACTAGCTGTCCATTTAAAACATTTCCCCCTCTTCTTAAAAACTCTGCTTTTACTGACCAAGATTGGATGCCACAAACATAGTCAAATCCTGCTGGCTGAATACCTCCCAGAGAGAGCTAGAAAACAAAAGCTTTATAAACATCAGATGTATTATTAATGCTTGCCGCTGTGGTACGTTGATAAGAAATAGCTGATCGCATCGCCAGCCACAGATTTCCAGACAGTAAACCAGCTGCTGCGATTTCTGACCACCTCACCGTGTTATCGGACAAAGCTCTGTTCCTCTCTCTTGCCAAAACACAAACTATTACCAAACCTATTACCATGCCATGAACTCTCCCTCACCACAACCCCATGTGTTAGAGAGAACTGCTCCATAGGGTTCTCTAAGCTTTAATTTTTACAGAAGCAGATTGCCAGGACTTTCTTATGCAGCACTGCTGGCTGGGTTCAAATGGTCAACCTTTACGTTAGTACAAATCCTTGAGTTGATTCTCACTCACAGCAACCCTACAAGACAGGGAGGAACTTCCCCTTATGGTACCAAGCAGGGGCTGTTAGATTTGAACTGCTCACTTTTGGTGAGCAATCAGACTCTCAGCGACTGCCAGTCTCTTTACTGTAGGGTCTTGCTGCCTGCCAGGAAAGAACTTTCAGAGAAAGCACAAGACTTAGTTAAAAACCAAACTCTTTATTCAGGAATCGCGGAGGAACGCTGTACACCACAAACACCTACCACAGCACAATATTCCAGAGCTCCTCCGGAATCTCAGTTTTACGGTTGACAGGAATGCAGAAGCTCTGTTTCTCAGCCAATCAAAAGGTCAGTTTCTGTTTTTCCCTTATTGGATCTTTACAGAGTCCCTGGCCTTACTGCTTCCGGAGGAGGTTCAGTCTCTCAGCCAGTCAGAACCACCAGTTCCTGTTTTTTTCCCCCCTTATTCGGTCTTAAGGGTGTCCGTGGCCTCAGCACTTCCGGAGGTGCGCTCAGTCGCTCAGCGAATCAGAACCCCCCAGTTCCTTTCCCCCACCCCATTTGGTCTTAATGGTGTCCGTGGCTTCAGCGCTTCCGGAAGTGCGCTCAGTCGCTCAGCCAATCAGAACCGCCAGTTCCTGTTTTTCCTTATTTGGTCTTTATGGTGTCCGTGGCCTTAGTGCTTCTTGAGAAGCCTGCGCACACGAACTTTCAGCTGGTTCCCTAGCTGAGGCTTCTGGGTAGCTGGCCCGATTTAATGTGAGCTGTTGCGCGTGCGCACATCTCCGCTTCCCTCAAGTCGACTCCTGTTTTAGCTTTTCTGGCGCCACCAGAGGGCGGTCACCGGGCGGTCACCTCACCTGCGCATGCGCCTGCATCACGACTGCCCGAGGAGGTGTTTCTGGGAAACAACTTGAAGATCAGTGAGGAGTCAGGGAAGGGGTAGGAAATGCATCTTCAGGCTAAGTTCCAGCTTTTGTCCGTGAATTCTTCGTGTATCTTCTTTGTCCGGCCGCCAGCACTGAAACCCAAACTCACTGCCTTCAAGTAGATGCTGACTCGTCGTGACTGTGTAGGACAGAGTAGAACTGGCCTTTAAGGTTCCCAGGAGGCCTGGTGGATTTGAATTGCCCACCTTCGGTTAGCAGCCACAGCACTTACGGGGCCACCAGGGTTAGGTTAGGTTAGTGGGGTACAAACCACTGACCCCATCCAGGGACCCTTCCTCTCCTTCCAGCTGCGGCATGATGCACTTCTTTGGACTGCTGTTGAGTTGTCGTTCCCGAAGAAACATCTTGCACTTGGGTTATTCTTGAGAGGTTATTTAATGCTTCCTGTCTCTTTCAACGTTTTACCTGGTTTTCTTAATAAAGTCCTTCGTTTGTAATGTTCAGCTGAGCAAACCCAACAGTAGTGTCAGAGAACATACTTTGTGGGTTAGACCTACTGATCCTTCTCAGGATGCCAGAAAGAATGAAGTCCGCCTTTGCTCGCAGAGGATCGAGAGTCTACTTAGGACACATATGTGGAAGCACATTTCGTCACACGACGTCCGTATCCTGAGGGCCAGATGTCCTGTACAAGGTAGGTGGTGGTTTCTGGACGGAATCACCTTCAGCCGACGAGATCAGGACTGGGAGACGGTCTGATGCAGACTCGTGCTGCTTGAACATGGTTTTAAGACTTCACTGGCCTGAATTACACGAAGGAAAGTATATTTTTATCATAGTCCACACACAAACGTGGTTGTGGCCACCGAAACTGAAGTGTCACTAAGCAGTACTTAACCCTTTCTTTGTGCGGGGTTGCTTGGTATTTTCTGTTCCATTCTGCATCATTCCATTCCCATTCTACCATTCTGTTCCATTTCATTCCCATTGTATTTCATTTCCCCGTTCCAAAATGTCTTTTCCTTTCGCTTCCCTTTCTCTTTTATATACTTGTCTACTTTTTCCTAAGATCAGTACTGACTACAGTCTCAGTAAATGGCTGAATGCCTCCCTCATGGATTCCCACCAGTTTCTCCTGAGGAGCAGCTGGTGGTTTTGAACTGCTGACCTTTTGGTTAGCAATCAAGCTCTTTAACCACTGCGCCCCTGGGGCGTCTTTATTTCCCTATAAATTTGTTCAAAAAGCCTCTTGCCACTGAGTTGATTCTGACTCACAGTGATTCTGGAAGTCAGAGTAGAACTGCCCCCGTAGGGTTCCAAGGAGTGGCTCTTAGATTCAAATGGCTGACTTTTTGTTCCCCCCGGCTTTACTAGAGTTTATTTATTGTTGCATTTTAAGTGAACATTTACAATTCACGTTAGTTTCCCATACTGAAACTTAGACACACTTGTTTTGTGACCCTAGCTGCTGTCCCCGTTCTGTGACACCACACTCGTCTCCACACTGTATCTCCCATGTTCATTCAACCAGCTTCTGTCATGTAGTAGTCAACTGTCCAGTGGTCAGGAGCTGCCTGATTAGTCTTTTGTATCTGTGTAAGCCAAAAAGCACGCTCTTCACCAGCATCATCTCATGTCTAACAGACCAGTTCTGTCTTTGAGGAGATGGCTACAGAAACAGTTTCAGTTCTGGGCTAACAGATAGTCTCGGAGCTGTGTCTTCCGGGGACCCACCAATCTGTCAGACCACCAAGTATTTTTTTTTTTTTAAACTAGAGTGCAAATTCTGCACCCCACAGTTCTGCTCCATCAGGGACTCTTTGTTGAGTTCCCTATAAGGGGAGTCATTGCTGGTAGCCAGGCACTGTCTGGTTCTGGTCTCATGCTGATGTAGTCAATGGCTTATGCAGGCCTTTCTGTCTTTTGGGCTCAGATTTCTCTTGTTTGATAATCTTCCTTCTCTTTTCTCCAGGTGGGTTGAGACCAACTGATGCTTCTTAGATGGCTGCTTGCTAGCTTTTAAGGGCCCAGATGCCACTCACCAGGGTGCGGTATGGAACATTTTGTTAATAAACTTGGGTATGCGAGTTGACCTAGATGTCCCCTGAAACCATGGTTCCCAGACCCTTGTTCCTGCTTCTCTGTCCCTTGAAATGTTTGGTTGTATCTAGACAACTTCTTAGCTGTTGGTTTAGTCCAGTTGTGCTAACTTTTCCTGTGTTGCGTGTTTGTTCTCTTTCACCTAAAATAATTCTTATGTAGTACCAAATTAATAAACACCTATTACCCTCCCTCTCCTCCCTCATAACCATCAAAAATGGTTTTATTCTGTGTTTAACCCTTCCAGAGTCCTTACAATAATGGTCTGATAAATATTTGTCTTTTTGAGACTGATTCCAGCATGATATCTTTCACATTCGTCCATGTTTGTCATGTGTCACAAATTCATCTTTGTCCTTTATTAGTGCATAACATTCCATTGGATGAATATGCCATAGTTTGCTTATCCATTTATCTGTTGATGGGACCCTAGGTTGGGTCCACCTTTGTGCTACTGTCAGATGGCTGACCTTTTGATTAGTAGCAGAGCTCTTAACCACTGTGCCACTGTGGCTCCACTCATTGAATTAATACCATTAAATTGCGGAGAGTCTGGATTTTTATTGTCTTGTGCAATAAGACAACATAAATTTTACCTAGAGGGAGCATCCAGGTCAAAAATTCACTGTATTATGATTCTGTCATTTCATCTTAGTGGTTGCTTACAGAGGTAATTATGCTTAAAAAATTCCCCTAGGGTCAGAACTAGAATTCTGTTAAAAGACCTGACTTGATAGACAGACAGACTGGAGGGTCCTAGAAACATGATTCCCCCACCACCCAGACTCTGCTAGCCCGGACCTGAAACCATTCCAGAAGCCAACTTTTCAGACCAAGATTGAGCTGGTCTATATGACATAAAGTGATAGGGTGAAGTATTCAGTGTCAGCAGTTTGAATCCACCAGCCACTCCCTAGAAATCCTTGGGGCAGCTCTGCTCTGTCCTGTAGGGTCGATATGGGTTCATTGTGGGATGGAATTGACAACAGCAGATTTGGTCTTGGTTTTGTTTCTGTTAGTCTGGGGTGTCCTGTATGTGTTGGTGCTTCTGCCCGGGGCTGGAACCTCTGATAAACAGAAGACAGAGATCCACTCTCAGGGGCTTAGAACTTGCTTGAGGTGCACAAATGTGAGGGACACAGACATGAGACTCAGTTGATGTGAAGTCTATTCCTGCTCCTGGCTTCTCCACATGTGTCAGGATAGAACTCTGCTTGGTAGGGTTTCCAGTGACTGATTTTAGAAGAAAATCGCCAGGCCTTTCTTCTGAGGCATCTCTGGGTGGACTCACACTTCCACTCTTTTGTGTTGCTGCTGAGCCCATAAACTGCTGGCTCCACCCAGGAACCCCACTGACCGGAGACAGGTACTCAGAGCAATGAAGTCATCAACGTGCTGAGCCTGTTGTGACTCTTCCAATTGACCATCTGCGCCTTGGAAAGTTTCAGGGGCAGTTCTGCTCTTTTCTGTAGGGTGACTGTGAGTGAAATCTATTCCATAGCAGTGAGCTGGACTGAAGTTGGGGTTCACTGCAAGTGTATGGGTGCTGGGAAGTTTCTGCTGGGGAATACAGGTCTCATTCCTCTCCCTGTTGCTTGAGGGGCACAGGAGGGATGATCTGGCCAGCCTTGAGGAGCCCACTTCCTAGATATGCTGATCTCTCTGCTGTATCCTGCGGGACTGCCTGGTGTTGCTGATGAGGACTTAGGGCCTGAGGGCCGAGAGATGCAGGGGCAAAGGTGGAGGTGCAGCGTGGATACGTCTGCAGGGCATGTGTGGGCTTCGGGGTATTCACTGAGCTGTAGGGCACCGTTTCATGTGTGGAGAAACCCACGTGAGCTTGTGCTCCTTGCTTACTGGGTAACCGCCCCTGCTGAGCAGAGTCGGGGCTGTGTGCAGCTGGCTCGTGGGCACTCAGACAGTGTGTTCGCTGTGATCCAGACATGATGTAGAGCTAAGGATTATCTGTTTATTGATACACACAGGCAGAGACTGTCCCCAGAGTCTCTCTGGTCCATGCCACGTGCACGAACGCCGGGTTTGCATCAGTGAGCTGGAAGGCCAGAGCATCAGGCTGGCTGTGTGGGTTCCTGTGCATTCTGGACTGGGGAGGAACCAGCAGGCTGTGCTTTCTGGAAGGTAGGTGGCATGGTTAGCGCATGGTGAGGCTGCTGGCTCTGAAGGCAGACTTAGCTGTGGCTGAATCACCACCCACAGGCAGCACTCATGGTCCTTTTTTTTTGGATTCCCAGTGTGACATCTGTGCCTGGTCAGCACAGATGTACAATCCCAGTTCAGTCACTCACTTTCAGAGCAGTTGAGAATCCTAAGCTGAGGTGACTGCATCAGGAAGGCAACTTCTCTCCCACTTTCCTGGAAGGATGTGCCAGGCCTCGTGAGGAGAGTTCTGGAAGCAAGGGAAACTGACAGAGGTGTTTACCGTCATTTTCAGAGCTCACAGAAAGTCTGTGCAGAGAAGCAGCCTTTGCTTCCTTGACGGTTGAATTTCCTTCTCCCAAGAGGAGGCCTGATGCTGAGCCTGGGATCACCTCCACTGTGATGCCTGATGTTGCCTTTCAGTCCCCAGTCTCTGTGGCGCCCCGACTCTGTGTGGTGGCTTTCTCTGGGAGTCGACATGTCCCCAGTGATATTGGGGACAGAGAACCCAGTGATTCTCTGAGGCCAGTTCCCTCTCCCGGGGAGGGGCATCAAAGCCAAAGGAGAAGGCACTAGCTGGCTGAGAGGCAGATGTTGGGCTTGAGTCTCAGACCAGTTACAGCTGCCTGATCATTTATTTAATCTTCACGCCTGCGTGTATCATGGCACCAATGTTCTACCTTTCGTTTTATAGGTAACAGCTAGCTTTAAATCAGGCATTTAAAAACGACTGTCTTTAACAGAAAGCTTTTTCAAAATGCACCTCACAGTGTCCCTGTGACGAAGAACAGGACACTGCCTGGTTCTGTGCCGTCTTTGTGATGGGTGGTCACCTGGAGTCCATAGCTGTGGTTGCTTGGTCAGTTCTTCTCATGGAGCTTTCTTCCATTGTTAGCTGACCCTCTTCCAAACACAATGGAGTTTTCTGTGGGTGAATCTTCTCCTGATGACAGGTACAAAGTGACTTAAAGTCTCACCGTCTTCCTTTTTAAGGAGCGTTTTGGTTGTGTCTAAGAATGATTTGTTGAATTTGAACCAGGTTTGGAGTTTTCTTCCAGGTGAGGATAAGGGATGGAGTGTGGTGAGTACAGTTAAGAATATACTTAAGCCAGCCATCCAAGTGCCATTGAGTCAGAAGAATGTACTTAAGACAACAGTTATTTAAACCCTAAGGAGCTCTAGCAGTGCCGTAGTTAACAGCTTGGCTGCTGATCAGAAGATTGGTGGTTTGAATCCCCTGGCAGCTCCTTGGAAACCCTGTGGGCCAGTTTTACTCTCTTATAAGAGTCACTGTGACTTGGAATTGACTTGAAAACAACAGATTTGGTTTGGTCTTGGTTTTGAATTTCGGTAAGCAAGAGAGCATTGCAGGGGGGATGAGGAGAATGATGGTCGTTGGGGTCAGTGGATCAGTGGTTGTGATGAAGAGTCTTGAGTTGGGAATGACAGTCTGCATGCTGGAGGGATATGATGTGGTCAGTAAATGGGACCCTGGTTGTTCCTGGAAGTGGTGCTGGGGCAGAAGTGAGAGGACAAAGAGCTAATTAGCAGTGGGGAGGTCAGAGAGCTAACAGGCTGAGAGGTTGCGTGGCTGATCCGTGCAGATATGGAAGTTACTGAAGAAGGGTGATGGGTACAGAAGAGGAAACAGAGCCAGTAAACGGGGCACTAAATTCCTCAGTGACACGCGGTTCCTGGAGGCCCGCTAGGCAGTGAGAGCCCCCTCCATGAAGAATTTCAAGTGTGTTGGAGTTTTTGAAGACCAGATGGAATCCTTTAGTAGGGCATCTGCTGTGGCAAACACTGACTAGATGTGCAACAGTGTCCCCGCCACCTCGGTGTGCACCCAGACACGTTTCTGAGCCGTCTTGTGGTTAAGTGTCGCTGTGGGATGCAGGTCTAGTCAACAGAATGGGGATGGCAGTGATACTCAGCGTTTTCAGGTCTGCCCCATAAAAACAAGCACAAAGCTTTGCATGTGCATGTGAAGTAGTCTGTTCTGTTTTCACCCGTGTCTGCTTGAAGGGTGCAGAGAATCCTGCAAAGCTCCCAGGTCATGGGGATGGGGCTAAGTCACTGGGTGGACGCATCTCAGGTTCCTGAATCTCTGCTGCTCCTGATTTCCAGGTTGGACTTTGAGCTTGAAGCTTGTGCTGTGAGAAGTCACTGATGTTGCTTATTGGAACACACTTATCCTAACCTTAGGTTCTGAAGAGTTGGGGGGAAAAATTTCCTTAATAAATGAAATTTTTTAAGACCCAAAGTATTCAAGGTCTAATGGTAAGGTTGCAGGCACCAGGTTTGAAATTGTTCCAAAATGAACTTCAACAGATGTGTTAGGTATGTGGTCTCCAGAATCCAAGGCAGGTGAGAGCATCCTCTCTGGATATGATGGGGACCAGCGTGAGTGGCATGTGAGGCAGCGGGTTCCAGGCAGTCTGGGACAGGTCACACAATCACGGTTTATTAGAGCCCCAAACTAGTTACTGCGTATAGTTTCTGTAAGGTCCTGATGTGCTTGCATGGGCTAAAAATGCCTTTTTGTAAAGGCTAGTGAACATTAGGCTTCCAGGCTCTTTGAAGATAAAGGGAAAGAGTAGGATGGAGGGAGCAAGACAGCGTAGACACGGAAGGCTGATTTAACAAGTATATGTTCCCTTCAAAGCCAGACCAGAAGGAGGTGCCTGTGGTATGACTTCCTTTCTTTAAAATTCCACCATTTACCATGGAGTCAATTTCAGCTCATGGAGACCCCACGTGTGTCAGCGAACAACTGTTCACAGGAGTTTCACTGGCTGAAGCTTTGGAAACAGATCACCAGGCCTTTCTTTCTAGGCACCTCTGAGTGGACTCAAAGTCCAGTTTCTCAGTTAACAGCTAAATACATTAATGGCTTTCACCACCCTTATAAAATTGCAGAAAATACACATTGATTTATAGTGACCACAAGCAGCTCATGTTTGCCTGGGAGGGGTGTGGGAGGAAGGGACACTCCCGGGGGTTGATAAATAAATATGTTCATTATCTTGGTTGTGGTCATGGTATCATGGTTTGTGCATAAATTAAAAAATCACCCAATTGTGTCAGTCTGGGTGTTTTATAGTGTCAGGTGTCAGTAATATCTTGGACTAAAACAGGAGGTAAATGCTACTTTTGTTCTGTGACTTGAACATGGAAAAGAACATTTGTTCAAACAACCACTGGACCCCCCCATACAGGCACCCCTCATGGGGTATGGGCAGATGAGAATGAGACACATTCTGGCAGGTTTGATATCTTCCTTTCCCCACCCCTTCACCTGTTCAGCCCCTTCTCCTGACCCCGTTTACTGTCCCAAAGTCTATGGATTGTGAGAGGTTACATCTGTCCTGCAGAACGTTCTGCAGTGCAATTAGGCATTCCCAACCTAGCCTCCCAGGAAACAGGTGACGCAGGTGACACATGGGATCGTAGTGTAATGGGTGTAGCCAGTACCCTGGTCCAGGTGTGAGGAGTCTGAATACAGATCTGCCTAGAAGACACCACATCTTAGCGCACATGCGTGGTGGTTCCTTCCTGCTCTTGCCGCTTCAGAACCCGACCAACTGATCCTCTTTAGGTGACTGACAAGTCCTGCCATCTGTCACCTGCTACGGCCTGCTGACAGGTGGAGTTGGTGCACTGTAGGCTGAACAAGTGGCTCTGTAGCTGTCTCAGGATGTAGGCTGCAGGGAGGAAAGTCAAGCTCTGTGACCCCACTGGGTTCTTTGTGCTTAGAGAACACCTGTTAGAATCCACAGCCTTTCTTTCAGAAAGCGTGAATGGCTCCTGCACGTTTCCTGATACACAGCATCTCTCTCCTGGACCAAGGTAGCAAGCGTGCAGACGTGCAGGTGTGTTTGTAACATAGAGGATGGTTTAAGCACCATGCCAGCAATAATTAGTTCAGCCTGACCATTTTGTCAGTTTTTAGAATGAATTGCTGGTAAAACAGACAATTAAAATTTCAGACATGATGTCTACATGGAGCATTTTGAAACTACTGTGTTCCTCTCTGGCTGGTTTGTCTGAATGTTATCCTGTGTGTTCTCTGATAAATACCCTTGTAAGAGAAAAAATTATATACACTGTTCCTCTGTACCCTTCCAGCTTGATTGTACAACTGTATTGTTATAAATTGATTGAAACAGCCCATTTCAGTTTTTCTCTCTGTAACTAGCTCTGAATAGATGAACAGAAATAGCTCTCTTCATATCAGAAACTTTAATTAAACCATTCTGAAAATCAGCATGTGGAAGTCCTGGCAGGGCCTTCATTGAATCCCACTTCCGGCTCAACTCTTCTGCTGCTTCTCTGAAGGGTTGGAGGTTAGGCTTAGCTGTGCCTGGGGACCTGGGGACACAGATGGGGAAAGTCTCGGAGATTCAGAAGATGGCAACTTTCTATCTTCTGTACTCCTGCACAGAATTTAAAAGAGGACTGGAAGGCGACATATGGCTGATGAAACGATCTAAGAGATATCTGTGTGAAATTCATTGATGATTCCTATTTACGTATGTGGGGAAGCCCTGCTGACGTAGTAAAGAGTTACCCAAAGCTTGGCAGTTGGAATCCCTCAGTTGCTCCTTGGAAACTCTGTCCGGTGGTGTTACTATGTGTTGGAATGACTTGATGGCAGTGGGTTTGGACTTCGGGTTTCACTTACATATGCATCTCATGAGTCTTTTTTATTTCTTAAATAAAAATTGACAGAGCTCGTATACTTGCCAAGGACTGCTATAACCAAGTCAGAGCCACTGCTGTCAATTTTCACTCATGGTGACCCTACAGGTCACAGTAGAACTGTCCCATAGTTTCCAAGGAGCTTTTAGTGGATTCGAACTGCCATCCTTTTATTTAGCAGCTGTAGCACTTAATCGCCACATCACCAGGGTTTCCAGGGACTCCTGTAAGCACTGACAGATGTGTTATTCTAGTAATCCTTATGATGATCCTGTGAAGCAGATACTCGCTGTTCATGTTTTGTACCTGAGGAGTTAAGTAGCGTTCTGAATGTGGCAGAGCTGGCTTTGAAGCCCGGCAGCTGAGCTCCAGAATCTGGATTCAGCACTCTCTCTTGACTTGGAACCTAGGAGGACACATTGGGGAGGAGCCGGGATCTGTGGTCTTTCTGTGTGCACCTGCCTTCACCCCAGCCGCCACCCTGCCGCGTACATCTGCCTCTGGTGTGAGTCTGATCTCACTCTGTGCCAGTCTCAGAACACTCTGCAACATTCAGCTTTCCTGTTATGTTCCACTGTCCGTTGTTAGGTGGCCCTAACATGCCTCTCTCTGTTCCTTGACCCCCTGCCCTCCCAGTCCTTTTTAAAATTGTTTTCCAGGTTCTTGAATATTCATATACGCTTTTGGATATCTACACATTCTTCCCTCCTCACCAGTAACTAGTTCTGCTGGAACAACAAAACTAGGCTTTTGGCGAGTTGGACTTGCTGGGTGGTACCAACAGTTAACAGTGCTCAGCTGCTCGCTGAAAGGTTGGTGGTTCAGTTCCCCCCAGGAAGAAAGACCTGATAAGCTCCTGCCCAGAAATCACCACTGAGCACCCCATGGAGCACATTTCACTGTCACCCAGTGTGTCACTATGGATCACAGTTGACTCCAAGGCAACTGTTTTTTTCTCTTTTCTGTTTGTCTTTTTGCACAAGTCATTGAAGTGGAAAATAAACTGAAGTAGAAGGAAAAGCAGATTAAAATTATCTTAAAATGTTTTGTTTTTGGCTTCTCCATTTTTCTTGGTAGTCACTGAGTCACTCTTCACCTGTGAGACACACACACACACACACACACACACACACACACACACACACACACATACACACACAGCTTCATAAATACAGCATATCGACATCTATGTATACATTGGGTGTAAGGCTGCATGTAGTTATAAGATTTTGCATTTTTCAACTGGGGAGAAAGAATGGCTTCTGGATGGTGGAATCAATACTTCCATTAGAGAAATAATCAATGTTGAAGAATTTGCAATACAATGTGAAATGCATTGGGAAGCAAGGGAGGAAAAAGCTTTCCAATAAAACTGAATTGAATCAGCTTGTACGCTGCTCTGCTGGGACGTTGAATCCTGTTCACGGAGGGAGTCTGAAGCTATTTTTTTGTCAGATGCACGTTTACCAAGTCAGAATGCTCGAATACTTGACTGAGTTGTAGAGACCCCCTTACCTCTTCCATCCCCTGTGCAGAGGTGAAGCGAGGGCCTCCATGGCTTGTGAAACCCTCTACTCCACTTTGGAGATAATCTCATGAATTTTTCTAAGACTGCCTTTTGTCAGTGGTGATGCATTTATAAGCTAGTATGAAGGGTTGGAATCTTTGCCATTTATATTTTTACTTAGCCATCTGTGGTGGTTTGTGGGGAGTTCACTTCAGCCACTTTCATCTTTGTCTGTGGTAGTGTCACAGGAGTTCATTTGAGCTGCTTTCCTTTACATCTTTAAAACTAACAGTGGGATTGGTGACTTGCAAGGAACCTACATTCCTGTAAGAGGTTTTGGCTATTAAAAGCTCTGCTTTTCCATAACTGTTCATCACTGTGTCTTGAGGAAAAAAACGTTTAGAGAAGGCTTGACAGTGTTGTATTAATTAAATTAATTTGCTTACACATCTTTGCTTGGAATAATGCATTGAACTTCAACAAGAAATGGTGCCCGCCTGCAGACTGGGGTTGAGCGTAGCACAACTCCGCTCAGATTCTTTGGCAGGAAAAGGGGTGTGGGTCACCGAGGTCACATCAGATATGTATGTTCTCTCTGTCCTCAGGACTTACAGTCCAGTCAGTCATGACAACTTGAAGTAAGAAGTACCCATGTGGTAGCAGGTCCTAATGCCTTCAGGGGGTCCTGGTGGTACAGTGGTTAAGAGCTAAGGCTGCTAATCAAAAAAAGGTTGGCTGTTCAAATCCACGAGCTACTCTTTGCAGACTCCATGGAGCAGTTCTACTCTGTCCTACAGGGTATCTATGAGTTGGAAACAACTGGCCAGCAATTTTTAAAAAATAAGTAGTTTCTGTTATTTTCACTTAAATAGATATTTAAGATTCCCATAATTCTGTCCTTTGTCTGTCTCAATGATTGCAGTTTGGGGCACCTTGATAGAGGCTGGGCTTTTGCACTCCTTGGACTTGGCATGTATTTGGAAGGTGGTATGGCCTTTCTGGCTGTTACGTACTGAAATAAGCAGGTATTTCTTGGTAAATCTTGGTGCAAAGCTTGCAGTTGCCTTGAGCTTCCTGAGTGACATCCATCCATCACCTAGCAGTCATCCAGGCCAGCCAGGGACATCACCCCTGCCTTCCTCCCCAGAGCTAGTTAACTGAGGGCAGAGCTGGAGTGTCTCCCGAATCTGCTTTTGGTGCTGGGGTCAGCCCCCTCTCTGCCTGGTTCCTGCCCTGGGTGTTACCTGTTTGGACTGTTGGCTCCATGTGTAAGAGTGTTGGTGGCACGGTGGGTAAGAGCTACAACCACTAATCCAAAGACTGCCAATTCATACCCATCCAGGTCTTGGGAAATTCTTGGAGCAGTCTGCTCTGTCCCAGAGGGTTACTATGAGTTGGAATTGAAAGCAACACGTTCAGTTTTGTTTATAGGGAACAAACTTCAGGTGGGATTTTGGGCTGCACCAATCAGTGATGAGTGGACACAGACAAAAATATTTCAGAGACTAACCCACAGTGAATGTTATATAACTTAGAAATATTCTAGTGGGTGTAGCATCTCAGTTGATAGCAGGCATCTGGAAACACAAATGAATCATGAGATGTTGGTTTCAAAGAGACTAGGCTGCCCAAAGCACACTGTTCTCACTGTCATGTCTGTTTTTATCTTCTTTTACTCTGAGAGTAGTGAAGGTTTTGTTCTGAGTAGAGAGTGTGAGGAGGAATTAGTGGTTTATGTCTTAATAAGGTGGTGGTTAGTGAAATGCCTAGGTAGCTGATGATTCAGAAGTGGGCCTTGTGTTGCTTACAGAATGAAAGGTCATATTCGTGGTAGGACAGATATTTTCAAAGAGGGTTTATATACTTTGGATATAGGATTGTCCAAGATGATACTGTGTGTCATCGTGCGCTATACAGCATCTGTTCAGGCAGCTGAATGTATATGACTTTTTGTATGTCCATGGGCCCATAAAGTTTATGATGGAGCTCAGTAATACTGGTAGCTGATTTAGGCATGTTCCTCTTGATAATCACCATGATCCTCAAAAAGAAAAAGTTCTCCAAGATTTTAAAGGATCAGCTCCACTGAAAGCTACAGACTAAGGGAAA
Organism: Heterohyrax brucei; assembly: GCA_028571685.1. NCBI lineage: Eukaryota > Metazoa > Chordata > Mammalia > Hyracoidea > Procaviidae > Heterohyrax > Heterohyrax brucei. The sequence goes on along the minus strand of CM053149.1, from coordinate 70,392,404 downwards.
TGCAAGAGAGACCTGTAACAGATATGGAGAAGTAGCTAGTTAACGTGGACTGAGGACTAAACACAAAAGCGAATCCCTCTCTGCATGTTGACTGGTCCTGCTAAGGCAGGAACCTTGCTCCAGACACTTAAAGAAAAAGCAGGACTGGACTGCCACACTGAGTTAAGTGCTAACTCTGGGTGTTCCCAGTGTGTCAAACACTGTTTTTTGCTGCATGATGTGCAAGTGGGTGGCATGAGTCTGTGAGTGCTGACAGGAAGACAGCAGAAGAATGTATTGAAAGCTCAGATGATGTCATTGTAAACCAAGCCAAACCCACTGCTATCGAGTCGACGCTGACTCACAGCAACCGTACAGGCAGAGCAGAACTGACCTACGGAGTTTTCAAGGCGTGCCTGGCAGATTAGAACTTCCAGTGTTTTGGTTCTCAGGTGTAGCATTAACCACTATGCAACCAGGGTCATCGTAGACAAAGGTTATTTGCCTCAGCAAAATTTTAGTATGGACAAAAGCTCCTTATTCTGGAAGCAAGTGCCTATAAGACCTTCATCCCTAATATGGTGTTTGCACAATGTCCAAGTCACATGTATCGTGGATGCTAAGCAATAACATGACTGCATGCATCTACAGAAGACGGAATATCTGTATAAATCAGCCAAATTGTTGACTTTAGCACATGGCAGGCACCTTTGGTATTGTAAAGTTTTGAGGAAGATGTTTTTAATATTTAACTTGCCAGCTATGTGGAAATAAATTTCAAGTCAACGACACAGATAACTGGGAGCACTACATTTAGAGAGGTCCCGCACTTCTGCTGCCGGTGTTTTCTGTTCTCATTTGATCTCTAGTGTTATGAAGTGGGTGGTGGTAATTTTAGATTTGAAGTTCAGAGGAAGGACCGGTGTGATCAGACATTCGGAAGTTGTTTACATGAGAAATGCCTCAGAGCATCTATTGGGCAGGTGTCTGTCTGTGCTTCATGTTGCAGAGATGAGTAAGTCACATCCAGTGTTCTTCGGAAACTCGTTTAACTCCAAAACACCTGTTGCCTGTGATATTGCATGGATAGCTGTACAAAAAGCAGGAATGTTTCATAAAGTGATCTGGAGTGATGAATTCAGGATGACTGTCATGGATCACATTGTGTCCCCCTGTTGTTTCCCCCAAAAACAGGTGTAGCCACGTGGCTGGGCCATGATTCCCTGGATTCTATGATTGTCTTCCACTTTGTGCTTTTGCTGTATTGTATGTTAAAGGATTAGGGTGGGACTGTAAATTCCTTCATGGGATCACCTCCCTGCTCCATTATAAAGGGAGTTTCCCTGGAGTGTGGCTTGCACCACTCTTAATCCTTTCATCCTGCAAGAGATAAAAAGGCAAGGGAAGCAAGCACAGACTTGGGAACCTAACACCATCAAGAAAGCAGCACCGGGAGAAGAGTGCATCCTTCAGACCTCAGATTCCTGTGCCAAGATGCTTCCTGGACAAAGACAGATACAATACTGGACTTTCGTCCAGAGCTGATCAAGGGGAAAGCCTTCCCCTGGAGCAGACATCCTAAATTTGGACTTGTAGCCTACCAGACTGTGTAAGAGTAAACCTTCCTTTGTTAAAGCCATCCACTCTGTGGTATTTCTGTTAGAGCAGCCCTTGCTGACTAAAAGAATGACTATGGCCTGGGATGAAGGAGCCTCATTGGCACACTGGTTAAGGCCAGTGGTTGGAACCCTTCAGCCACTCTAGGGGAGAAATATGTAGCAGTAGCTTCTGTTAGGAAGACAGCCTGGGAACTTGATGGAAGAATTATGCTCTGTCCTATAGGGTTGCTATGAGTTGGAATTGACTTCATGGCAATGAACTTTTGGTTTGGTTTATGGTGTGGGATTAGGGAGACATTGGTGTAGTGGTTAAGTGCTACCTGTGCTAGCCAAAAGGTGGGCAGTTCATATCCATCAGGTGCTCCTGGGAAATTCTATGGTTCTGCTCTGACTTACACAGTTGCTTTGAGTCAGAATTGACTCAACATTAGTAGATTAGGGAAAGATGAAGATTAGGATAAAGCAGCTGAGGGTATTGAGATCATAAGGCTGCCTATGCCCTCTTTAGGTGAAAAAAAAAAATTTCCTTGGCTTCTGCTAGTTTTTACAGATTGAAAAACTAAAAGCAGGAGAATTTAGATTTAAGAGTTTTACCAAATAAATGCTCATTGTTGCTAGGTTCTTTCACCTATGATTTCCCATATAGCCTGTGAAACAATGCAGTGAAGAAGATGATAACCTCGTTTTGCTGACAAGGTACTGGAAACCGTGAGACTGGTAAGCTGCATGGTTAGACCTGGAGTAGTTCTGAGTCCGCCGTGGCATTTCTGTGGTGTGAAGCGTGTGTTGCTTACTTTTCATCACTGGCAAATCAGGGGACCAAGTTGAGTAGTAACTTCTTTTCCTTTCCGGTTTCTAATTTCAGCTAGCTCTGGGAGGCGAATGTTGGATTTCTAAATATTAACAACCCATTTCATTGAAGTTAATGAACAGGTATGGTGCCAGGTGTTGATAGTATCCTATTTTAAAGTCTTACATTATGAATACAGTACTAAAGTTTCTTATGGAAGAAAAGAAAAAATCTGGAGCAGTTGAAAAAAATTTAGCTGTTATTCAGCATACACGTCGGCCTCTAGGAATCAGTATGTTGGGCAAATACTCTATAAATTAAAATCTTTACTGATAAGCAAATTACAGATGCCACAACTGGCCCAAGCTCCTAGTAAACACAGCTGATTGGGTTGACTGCACAGCAGTGAGTCCTTGTCACCAACCAGTGACTTGGAGAAGAGCTGTCAGGTGGCCCTAATGCAGAGGTCAGCCACTGCAAGGTGATTCAGTAGCTCTGTTGATCAGACAGACGTGGCTAAGGCCACAGTGCCTTCATACAGATGGTGGAAGCAGCAGAGAAAACTGCATGGGCTGCTGTACTGGGCTTTGAAAGAAACCTGCTGTTCACTTAAAACAGGACTCTTACCTGGGCTGCCAGTGATGCCTACAACCAAAACCAAACCCATTGCCGTCAGGTCGATGCTGACTGACACCCACCCTGTAGGACAGCATAGAACTACCCCATGGGGTTTCCAAGGAGTGCCTGGTGGAGTTGAACTGCCAACCTTTTGGTTAGCAGCTGTAGCGCTTAACCACTGCACTGCCAGGGTTTACCCAATACAACAACTCTATGAAATACTGCTCTTGTTGCAGTTGGCGTGGTGCTTAGTTGCAGGCCTTAGAAACAACCAGACGAGTCTTACAAATTAATTTTAGTAAGGCTTGAAAGGTGATTCAGCCTCTGGAGTTTGCATGGGCTTTGCCCACTTGGGAAACCCTAGTAGTATAGTGATTAAGAGATTGGCTGCTCATGGAAAGGTCAGCAGTTGGCGTTCAGCAGGTGTTCCTTGGAAGCCCTATGGGGTCACTTCTGCTCTATCCTGCGGGGGTGCCGTGAGTCAGAATGCACTTAACGGCAACAGATTCTTCTTCTTTTCTTTTTTTTAAATGGTTGGCCATTTATAGTTGTTGGGCTTTTTATGCTAGTCATCTCCCTCCCTGGCGAGGGGACCAGCAAACCTATGTTCTTTCTTTTGAAAGAAATGCACCTGAAGTGGGACCCAGCAGCCTAACACAGTGAGCTGCATCCAGACATGAACATACACGGCACCAGTGCAGCACAGCTGAGCTGGGACTGCCTCTCCTGTTCAGCTCATCAGAGGAAACGTGTGTTAGACGAACACGCAGAATTTGAGAACCGTAGTGCTTCTCTCCGTGGTTTCCCTACTGGCAGCCTCTGTCCGTTTGAATCTCCTTTTCTGTGGGAATTTTCTCTATCTGTAGTCACTTCCTTGTGGCATATAGAAGTTTTCTTTATTTTACTTTTAAATCTTTTTTTTTAAATTGTGCTTTAGATGGAGATTGACAGAGCAAACTAGTTGCTCCTTGAAGAGTTAAGACACATATTTTGTGACATTGGTTGCCAACTCCATGGCAGTCAACATGCACCTTCTCGACCTTGGATTCCCTGTCACCAGCTTCCCTGTCTCCTCCTGCCGCCTTGTCCTCATTCCTGGTCTGATGTGCCCCTGTGGTCTCATTTTGTTTCATGGGCCTGTCTCATCTTGGGCTGAAGGGTGACTCTCAAGAGTGGCTTCAGTACTCAGTTAAAAGGATGTCTGGGGGCCATGCTCTCAGGAGGTTTCCAGTCTGTGTCTGGTTATAGAATTCTTGAAAAGAATTGGGAAGAACTCACCAGTTTTAGGGTTCAGAAAAAGCAGGGGCATATCATCTTTCATACAAGTATGTTGGCTACATGTAAGAACTGCTAGTTATGTTCATGAAGTCGTATCTCATTGCTGAACGTCACTTTGGTTCCTTTGAAGTCCTCCCCTTGGGAAGCTACGCACTGACACCAGTGCCTAGTCCACCCTTCAAAGCAATTTTGGAGCTCTTTTTCTGGAATGGCCACCAGGGTTGTCATAAAATTACCCTTGATGTCCTGAATGTCATCAAAATGTCTTCTTTCAATATTTCCTTTATCTTTGGGTAAAGAAAAAGGCGGTTAGGGGGCCAGATTGGGTGAGTAGGGAGGCTGTTCCAATACAATCACTTGTTTACTGGCTAAAAACTCCCTCACAGACAACTATACAATTCACGAACTTGCCACTGTGCACAATGGCCGTTCCGGAAGGAGTTGCAGAATTGCTTTGCAGGGGGGACTAGGTGCTGGCATCAGTGCACAGCCTCCCAAAGGGAGTACTTTGAAGGTGGTCGTAATGATACTCAGCAACGAGGTATGCAGCACTGAGAACAGTTAAGTTCACGGAGCTTGTACGTGCTATGTGTCTGGGATTAAGCAGAGTTGTGGTCAGAAAACGTGACTTGAGATGTAGACGTGGCAATAGCGCTGTTAACAAAATGCTGTAGGAGGCAGTGTAAGAGGCTGAGCACAGAGGTTCTGGATTCTTTCTTCCCCCAGAGCACTTACAGTTAAAATCTGAACTTGCACAAAATGAAATGGGAGGCCCTAGAAGACGTTTTTGAGGTCTGCTTCCAGGCTTACCCAACAGCTTTGTAGGTGGAGGGCTGTTGTAGTCGAGGCCATGGGCTCACCAAGTGCAGAACCTGGAGGCCACATCTGTCCAAACCCTGTGGTGCAGCAGCTGAGTACTGTGTCTACTAACCAAAAGGTTGGCAGTTCAGATCCGCCAGCTGCTCCTTGGAAACTGTGGAGCAATTCTACTCTGTCCTGTAGGGTCACTGTGAGTCAGTATTGACGTGATAGCAGTGGGGTCGGTTTTGGTTTGGGTTCTGTCTAAAAGCAGTGTTGAGTTCTTCACAAGAAAAGTAAAAGACAGAAGTAAAAAGCATCCCTGTTTGCATGGTACAACTAGAGAGTCCCGTTTTTCATGCAAAAACCAAGGGAGTAAACACTGAAGTCTGTTTTGCTTAGGATTATCTTTGATGGTTTAATGAGTCTTCCTGAAATTTCAGGTGCCTTCCCAATTCACAGCTCTGCCCACAATGGCAGATTTTAATTACTCGGGAGCACAGAGGGGGATTTTGTTAATCCTTCGCCATAACATGCTTGAGTGATTTGCAGACTTCAGCCTCTCGCCCAGTGGTGTGCATTTTCTGTATAGAAGCCACATTAGCTATGCAAGGGTCCAAATGAGGACCTAGGGGAATGGTCTGCAAAACGCGGTCTCAGCAGAAGGCCTGGGTTGTTGTGAAGTCAAAACAGCTCGGCTGACTCCCAGCGAAACCCACAGCCTACCCTAACCTCAAAGCAAATATTCACGTGAATGTCCCTCAGGATGGCTTCATCGCTAGTAATAAAGTTTTGGGGTATATGTCTTATTAAGTTTATTAAAATTTTTTTTTTTAAAGATGGAAGTAAATTTAGTTTGAAATAGAGATGACATTCACTGGGGTATTTATCTGTGAAATATCAAACTTTATTTCATAAGCCCAGATGAAGATGGTGTCTTGGGATGCCAACCTCCTGAAACAGGTTTTGGTGACCCCTTAGCCGTCCCCACTAATTTTTTCCTGGGTTTAAGACTGGATTGTTAGTAGGAGATGGAGAGAAAGATTAGAAAGTAAACCTTAAAAATGAACACACTGAGCACAGTCACATGGCAGTCCTGCACATCAGTGTGTGTCCCCTTCAGGGTTGTTAACTTGGGAACAAGTTCTCAAATCCCAGTGGTTCTGCTGTGGCTGAAAAACAGTTTTGGAAATTTCATTTGGAAATGGGCCATAGGTCAGTTTATAAACCACATCAGGCTTCCTTATTTATTTGTATTAATAAGGTTTTGAAAATCAGTTGTATCCTTTGCTTTGTTTACCCAACTTTATTTCAAGGGATGTTTGGCTGTTTAAAAAAGACAAACCTGGGACAGGAAAAAATATGTTAGGTACATATTGTGACAATCTGACTAAAATATGGACGTTAGTTAATAGTAGTGTATTGATATTGATTCATTAATGGTGACCAGTATGTGGTAGAAATGTTCTGAGGTAAGATGCTAATAATAGGGGAAGCTGGGTGTGAGTTACATGGGAGCCCTGGATCGTCTCCTAAATAGCTTTATAAACCTAAAATTGTTCTGAAATAAGAGGCTTGTTACGAAGAAGAAACAGACTTTGTTAGAGATGTGTTTTTCTAATGCCTCTCGTAGGGGAAAAGGAAAGGAGATACGGATAAAAGACGAAACAAACATTTGAGTGTCTCTTATTGTAGAGTAGCATATATGTCATTTAGTGCAGCAGGGATTATTAGTTCATTTTTATTGGGGCAGGGCTAGGAATGGGATTGGACATGTTACATAATTTGGCCAAAGACAAGTAGCTAATATGTGGTAAATGTTGAAATTTGAATCCATTTTTACCTGGCTTCAAAGTTTTCTCTACTAGGTATCCTATTTCGTCCATAAAAATGTCTCTTGGACTTTGAAATTAATTCCCACAGAGAGATTTCAAAGTAGCATCAAGTACAAATCACCAAAAATGGACTGTCTTGGAAAGGATAACACTGATTTGCGTGTCAATTTTCTGACGTATTTATCTTCAGAATTGGTGAGATTACTTTAGAACAGCAGTGATTTATAATAGAGGCCATCAGAGTGACAGACTTTTTAAGTTTGGAGCTACTCAGCTGTAACTACAGCAACAGTGTATTCTGTTGGGCCACGCTCCTTCTAAACTCCTGTTAACAAGATGTCTTGGAAACTAGGTTGACCCTTGGAAATCTGGGGTCACATAAATGCTTCTGTGTTAATGAAACCCTAGAACATTTCCCAACAAAATAAGTCATCCAGAGGTCTACGTTACCATGAAGAAATACAGAGACCTGTTGATGAGTCTAAAGAACTATTTTTGAAAGTGGACTTGTATACCTGGAATAGAGCTGCAGGATGGTGGCCAGGTCTTGTCTCTCAAGGAACCACTCTCTCTTCCAGCTTCAGGGATGGTTGGCTGCTGTAGGTCACAGCCAAGTCTACTGTCTGGTGAGGGGAGCTGTTTCACCCAAGTTCTGCCCTGCCTCCTGGCCTTCCTGTACCTAGAGACTGATGCATGTCGGGGGTTACAAAGTTCTGGTCTCCTGCCTCAACGCATGGTTTTGCTGACAGTCTTGCCAGCTTCAGAGTTCTCTGAGGGATCAGCTGTGGTCTCCTGTGGAGCAGCCTCACATTTCAGCTTCACCTTTTGCTCAGTTATGCTCTCCGTGCTGCGTTACAGGTGCTGATCCCAAGTGTGCTCTTCAGTAGACCTTCTGCACTGCAAACCTCAGAGCCTGTTTCCTGGGTCACAGCCTGTGAACGTATCTCAGTTGTCGCTGCCATGTCTCCTCCTTGGAAGAATTCAGTACAGTAAAATACTTCTTTTACCTGGAAGTGTAGTTAGTGCTTTTTCTAGGAAGCCTTCAGACGAGGTTAGTGACCCTTGTAGAAGTTGCCTGTCTGCTGTAATAGGCACCTACCTTTCTGTAGCATTTATGCCAGTAAAGGGTCGTTTTCTGTCTTGGGTGCATCATCCACAGCAGTTTTCTCTTGGAAGGTTGAACCACGCTGTGTACATCACTAGGTTCCCATTGCCTCCTGCCTGATGCTGCAGTCAGAGCATTTGTGGAATTGAATTGTGCTTAGTTGTCAGGTGCTGTCGAGTTGGTTCTGACTCATAGCAACCCTGTGTAGAACAAAACCAAACACTGCGCAGTCCTGTGCCGTCCTCACAGTCATAATGCGTGCGCCTATTGCTGCAGCCCCTGTGGCTGTCCGTCTTGTTGAGGGTCTGCCTCTTTTTCACTGACCCTCTATGAGGCATGATGTCCTTCTCCAGGGGCTGATCCCTCCTGATACCGTATCCAAAGCATGTGAGATGAAGTGTCACTGTCCTTGATTCTGAGGAGCATTCTGGCTATAATTCTTCCAGGATAGAGTACAGTTTACAAAACCCTCTGAGGGAAGTTGTACGCTGCCCTGTAAGGTCACTGTGAGTCAGACTCAACTCAGCAACAGACACAACAACAATCACAGCAATGTTCAAGTGACTCTTGACCATTTATAAATACCTTTCATGAATATCAGTTCTTTGAGCTTCTAAAGGTAAACAAGACAGGCAGGTTATTCTCTTCATTTGATAGAGGAAGAGACAATACCCGAGAGACTGAAAACTATTTTAAAACAGAGGATAGAACCTGTTAGTATTTAGTTTAACTTCTTTAGTGTTAGCCGTTCCCTTTAAGAGTATTTGCTGGGAAGTTAAACCATTGGTTCCTAAATCAAAGGCCAATCCTATTAAATTGCCTAAGTCTCAAGCCAGACTAGTACTGAGTGACATGGTGAATTCATTTAGTCCAAGCAGGGTCTTTCATGAACTGACTGTTACAACTTAACATAATTGTAAGCTGGAGAGAAGATGAGAAAGACCCTTAACTGGAGAGTTTGTGAGTTTTCACAAACCTTTGCTTCCTAGAATTTGATTCCAAGATAGAATTATCCTACTTTCTGATTCCTGGGACAAGTTGAATCCATGGTTGTAAATGATTCCAAGATGAAGTGACTACATCTTGTACATTTGTAAACCACATGCCTAGAACCGTGCCGGGAACATAGTCAAATGTCTACTGACCTGCTCTTAACCACAGTGTTTCTCTGAATTTAAGTCATTATCTTTTGGGGTATTCTTTTGCAGGCTCTGCCTTGAATGCTAATATGTGCATCTCCAGCCCTTCATTTGGAACTCTCCCCCGGTCTAAAAGTAATAGATTTTTCTCCTGGATTGATAGTTTTTTAAGTAAATGCCCGTTGTTTATTACACCCACTCTCATTATCCTCTCTTTACACACTGAATTCAGTCTTAGACTTTATTTTCTTTTTGTCAGATGCTCTTGGTAAAGCATAAATTACAGATAGATGAGTGAAGTATTTATCCCCTCCTAGTTCTAGACACATGTTCTTTAGCCAGAAAGAACATTTAGAAAACAGTATTTTTAGTTGAGTTTTTGGTGAGAATTTGCACAGCAAGTTCAGTTTCTGTTTGACAGTTAAACCATGCAGGTTGTTTGGTCACTGTTAGACGTGTATCACAGTGAGTCCCTGCTCTCTTGAATTGTGGTCGGCTTCTTCCCTTTCCAGTACTCCAGTTTACCTGCTCCTATTGTCTCATCTTTGTTTTTGAGTCATTGTTGACCTTTTGGTCTCATACGAATGGTTTTTAAGCAGAGTGCTGATCTTGTGGGTAATATCTTGTACTTTGTGTGCCATTCTGCCGTTTCCCTAAAAGGTGGTCTCCAGGTATGGCCTTGGTTCCAGGTTAAAGAATGTGTCAGAGCAATAGGCTCAGGAAGTTCTCTGTTCTCTGATGCCCCAGTTTGTCTGGCCTTTTTTAATTTTTTATTTTTAAAAAATAAGAGATTCTGTGAATTTTCTTTCTTATTCTCTTGGAGAGCAAGTCTACTGACACTGGCCAGAATGTTCACTGGTGGTAGCTGGACACCATCTAGGTCTTCTGGTCTCAGGGTAGATGAGGTTGTGGCTCCTGTAGACTTGCTGCTTTCTGTGCTTTTGTTGACCTTCTTGCTCTTTTGTTCTTGGTAAACAGAGATCTGTAGTTGTGTCTTAGAAGGCTGCTTGCAAGCTTTTAAGACTCTAGACATTACTCGGATGCAGATCATGATTTTTTTTTTGGTGAACTGTTACACCTGTTGAGTTGTCCCAGGAGACTCTTGTCCTAAGCCTTCAAACCTAGAAAATAATGTTGGGAGGTGTTTGGTCATGTCTGAGGAACATCCGTATTTGTCTTCAGTGAATATATGTGCTTGCAACTGCGTATTTGTATGTACATGTATGTGTAGATACTTCTAGAGCTCTGGTGATGTAGTGGTTAAGAGCTTAACACTAACCAAAAGGTCTGCAGTTCAAAATGAAGTTTGGCCTGCCCCTTGGGAACGGGATCAGTTGGTTGATTTTAAGTATAGCTGTGGTTCATTTTTTTTTTTTTTTTTACCTATATATGTTGGTCCAACTGAAAGACCTCAATTTTCTGTAACTCACGTAGGTAGACATAAAAATAGAACTGGGTTTTAAAAAATTCTGAGTAGAAGTAATTAAGGTTCTTTTTTTTGTGTTTTAATTAAAGCTGTCTAACAAAAATACGTTCAAGTACTTTTTTTTAGTTGTCTTAAAAAACTTGAATAATGGAATCTTGGAAACTCTGTGGGGGCAGTTCTTCTTTGTCCTTAAGGGTCACTATGACTTGGAGTCAACTCTACAACAATGATTTTTTTTAAAATAGACATCTCTGTCTGCTGTCACCTGTACCTCCTTGTCTGTCAGCGTTCCGTACTCATCTGCACATGTTCCAACACTTGTTCTGACCTTGGTGGTGCTGTGCTCACTGCGCCCACAGTCAGCGGCACTTTTCCTGTCACCTCCCACTCCCTACTCCTTGGTAACCACCAGTGAACTCTGGTCTCTGTATTTACTTACTGTTTTCTTATAAAAGAAGGTTTGTGTGATATTTATCTGTATATGCTGGGCTAATTTCAGTTGGTATCTTGCCCTTACATCCATGTTATGGCATGTCTTGCAGACTCCTTGCTATACTTTGTGGTGATGTAGTGTTCCGTTGTATGTATGTTACCACAATTTGCCTACATAGAGAGAGCATTTTCACCATCAGATTGAGAGGGTGGTGGAGTCAGTGGAACACCCTGCCATTCTCTACAGCTGGTGCCATGCCGAGGGCTTAGCAACAACCCATGTAACCGTCATCCTGTGTTCACACTGGGCTAAATCCCTGGATGGGTGGGTCAGGGTGCTGCTTACGTTGGGTCTTCCAGTGAACTGCAGCTGTTGACCACTGGCTCATCAGTGAAAATTTTTAGGGGATGATTTTCAGAGACTGGCTCCAGCAAGCATCTTAGTGGTGTTCCTGCTTGTCAGTGTCCTGGTTGCACAGTGCTTAAGAGCTGGGCTAGTAACCAAAAGGCTGGCAGTTCGAATCTACCAGCTGCTCCTTGGAAATACTATGGTGGCAGTTCTACTCTGCCCTGCAGGTTCTCTATGAATGGGAATTGACTGGACAGCAGTGATGTTTTCCTTTACTTTTCCAAATAAAAGAGAAACAACTTTGTATTTCTTTGAGGGGTCCTGGATTAGAATTGCTTCGTAGTCTCCAAGCTGTATTTTAAAAATAGATCTGTTTTCCCGTTGTCCCCCGTGTTAACAGTATCTGACAGCAGCTGACTTGGCAGTGCATATGGCGTCGACTTGCTTCTTTGCCTGAGACGTATTCTCAGAGGGGCCTTTCCTGAGAAACACAGGCCTGAGTGGTGCCCACTTCTGCCTACCAGCCCTCGTGAAGAGATGGCATCACTAGGCGCACTGCTGTCAGCAGTGGCGTGTGGCCCAGGAGTGGGTGCAGATGCTGAGGAGGCGCTGTTCCTTAATGGGACTGAGCAGGAAAGCCAAGTTCAAATTGATATGGGGACTGTGGGTGTGCTTCATTTCACTGCAGACAGATTTTTGACTGCTAGTGTCATATGCAAATGTGGACAACAATGCTTGAAATTGGATTTCCATTTTACTTAATTAGATTAGTGCCAGACCCGCATAATAATGAGTTGGTAGGCATTGTCTTAGTAGTGGAGTGATTGCCCAAGATTGGGGTTCGGGATTGCAAAATAATTGCTGGTTTTGAAGTTTGGCCTGCCCCTTGGGAATGAGGTTGGTTGATTTTAGGTATAGCTGTGGTTCATTTTTTTTTTTACCTATATATGTTTGTCCAGCTGAAAGACCTCAATTTTCTCTAACTCACTTAGGAAGACACAAAAATAGAATTGGGTTTTAAAAAAATTCTGAGTAGAAGTAATTAAGGTTCTTTTTTTTCTGTTTTAATTAAAGGCTGTCTCTAACAAAAATAAATTCAAGTACTTCTTTTGAATTCTCTTAGAAAACTTGAATAATGGAATCTCACTGAATTTTCTCCCCAACTCACATAATAGGAATTTGAAATCCATTATAATTACAATTAGAGTGTTTTCTCTCCAGGTTACAGATCTCTATAGTGTGTGGCCTGCAAAGAGAACAGCTTTACATAATTACGAAAGACAAGGAAGATTGGTTTCAGAAAAGCCAGTGGTGGAACAGACAATGATATGTACAATTCTGGACGAGAAGACAATGGTAATACGAGGATAGGCGGCCCAAGAGAGTGATACTGAGAACTCATTCAGAAATCTGGAAAACCCAGAAAGCATTTATCCAAGCAGAGAACAGCTCTGCAGCCTCCGATTAAGTAGGAGAAGGCAGATGTTCCATCTTGTCTCTGTTGGGAAGGTTTTCATTTGTAGCTGGGTGATGTTTTTAACATTACTTGGTAGAAGAAATCAAATTTTATGTCAGGCTAGAGGAGTTTCAGGCCACTCCAGTTAGTTTCAAATGTGTTGTTCAAACTTTGACTTAAAGTAACACGGAGAAATGGAAGAACTCAAGACTTAGAGTTAAGGACCTTATGTCTGTCTTTGACACCTACGTCTTCACATCTTAGAAACCCTGGTGGCGTAGCGGTTAAGTGCATTGTCTGCTAACCAAAACGTTGGCAGTTCAGACCCACGAAGTGCTCCTTGGAAACTCTGTGAGGAAGTTCTGCTCTGACCTGTAGGGTCTCTGTGAGTCAGAATCGACTCGATGGCAGTGGCTTTGACTTTTCACATCTTGGCTTCTTCATTTGTCAGGTAGGGATTATAACATAACATTCTGTGTGACATTGATATGTCTCTTCCCTATGTCTGAAGATTTTTGTCAGAAAAGTGAGATCATGTTACGACCTGACGGAAATAAGACAACTTCATTTTTTATATGAGCCAGTTCTTCGTTACCTTCCTGTTTCTCAGCTTCTGTGGCAGTGGTACTTGCCTTTAATGAGTCAAAGAGTGCTTATGAAGATGAAATAAGACCACGTGTAGGTAAGTGCTTTAGAAAGTAAGTCATTGCTGTGGGGTCAGTTTCAGCTCATAGCAGAGGAGAACTGAGATGTGCAGATCAGAACTGCTCCACTGGAGTTTCAAGGCTGTGCAGTTTGGAAACGCTGGTGGCATAGTGGTCAAGTGCTACCTCTGCTATCCAAAAGGTTCAAATCCACAAGGTGCTGTGTGGAAATGTGGTGGAGCAGTCCTACTCTGTCCTGTAGAGTTGCTATGAGTCAGAATCGATTTGAAGACAGTGGGTTTGATTTGGGTGTTGGTGCAATTTAGGAAGCAGGTCTCCAGAATTCTCTTTTGAGGCACCTCTGGATGAGTTTGGATTGCCAACCTTTCGGCTAGTAGTTGAGCATTTAATTGTTTGCACTTCCCAACCCACCAAAACCCACTGATTGAGTAGATTACAACTCATAGAGACTCTATAGCCAGAGTAGAACTGCCCCATAGTTTTCAAGGAGCACCTGGAGGATTTGAACTGCCAACCTGCTAGTTAGCAGCCATAGCTTTTAACCATTATGCTACCAGAGTTTCCAAGATTTTCCAAGAAGCACCTGTTGGATTTCAGCCACCAACCTTTTGGTTGGCAGCTATGGCACTTAACCACTATGCTACCAGGGTTGCTCTTCCCAGGGACTTAGATATAACACCAGTTACACCAACAAAAAATAGTTGTCGTCACACTGATTCTGACTCAGGGTAACCCCGTGTGTGTCATAGTGGAACTGTGCTCCATTAGGGCTTTTCATGGCTGATTTTTCAAGAAGTAGACAGCCAGGCCTTTTTTCTGAGGTGCCTCTCGGTGGGCTTGAACCTCTGACTGTTCAAATAGCAGCTGGTGCACTAACCGGGGACTGACATTTAGACTACCCAGGGATTCCAAAAAGCTGCTAAGAGACTGCCTAGAAGTCAAAAGTAGAACTTGTTAATGAAACCTCAGGTCTGTAAACAACTTGAGAAGTCTTACTACTTCGTGTGGAGTGGAAAGATCCAGGAGTCCAGGCTGAGGTAAAGGCTTCTACTTGGGAGCCTGAGATGATGGTGTTAGGATGAGAAGCAGGCTTGACAAAAAAAGATGAAGCATTCCGATTTGCACATATTTGTCGTGAGTGGACAACAAGATAGGTATTTAAACATGACAGTGCTGTAGTTGTTAAGTGTCACTGAGTCGAGAGTGACTTTGTGTATGACAGAATGAAACATTGCTTGACCATGTACTAGCCTCAGAATTGTTGTGTTTGAGCCCATTGTTTTAGTCCATTACATTGAGAATCTCCTCCTTTTTTGCTGACCTTCTCTCATGGTCATCTAGTGCCTCTATAACAGAGTTGCAACAGTAGATGGCTTCAAAAAGAGATATTTCATTCTGTGACAGTCTGATAGGCTGCAAGTCCAAATTCAAGGCATCAGCTCCAGGGGAAGGCTCTCTTGTTAGCTCTGGAGGGGGGTCTTTGTCATCAATCTTCCGTTGATTGGACTGGGAACTTTTGAGGCTTAGGGACCTCAGGGTCTTTTTGAAAGGACTTGCTCTGCTCCCCACACTGCTGCTTTCCTGGTGATATGAAGTCTGCAGATCTCTCTGCTAGCTTCTTTTATATTTTAAGAGATAGCCTCAAGGCACAGTACAGTCCTGTCCATTGAGTCCTGCCCCACTGGTGTAGCTGCCGTCCGTCTTCCCTCATTAACACTGTGGAGACGGGGATGACAGCATACAGAAACACACGCAATACCAGGAGTCACAGCCCAGGCGAATTACTACACGCGTTTTGGGGGATACACAGTTTAATCCAGTTCAATCCTCTGTTTCACCACGATGTCTGTCTTCAGCAGTTGGCCCCTCTTGATGATGTGTCCAGAATAAATGAGGCATAGTCTTGCCATCCTCAATTTTAAAGAGCATCCTGGCTGTTATCTCTCTAGGACAGACTTGTTGAGTCCCCTCATGGTCCACAGTGCAGTAAATATTCTTCACCAGTACTGTGGTTCAGATGTGTTGATTCTTCTTCAGTCTCCCTGAGAAACAGTAATAGGCTCTTATAGATGTGTACCTCAAGAGAGAGATCTATACTTCAGATGTAGAGCCGCAATTCATCAACTTCAAGACCATGAGCTTGCCTAAGAGCAGAGTTAGGTGCTTGGTTGAGAAATGCTGTGGGGCTCCCTTATCAGAGCTGGTTCTAGACAGAGGCCAGTACAGAGTTAACAGGAGTGTTTTAATCAGCTAGTGCTGCTGTAACAGAAATACTACAAAGTGGAGGGTTTTAGCAAAGAACAGTTTATTCTTACATAGTCCAGTAGGCTACAAGTCCAAAATCAGGATGTCCACCCTAGGGGAAGGCTTTTCTTCTGTCGGCTCTGAAGAAAAGTCCCCATATTGCATCAGTCTTTGGACAGGGAGGATCACAGTTCAGGAACCTCAGGTCTGAAGGACGTTCCCTGCTCCCGGTGCTGCTGTCTTGATGATGTGAGGTTCCCAACTCTCTGCTTGCTTCCCTTTCCTTTTATCTCTTGTAAGATGGAAAGATAAAGGGTAGCGCAAGCTGTACTCCAAGGAAACTCCCTTTATAGGGGAGCACGGAGATCCTCTGAAGGGATTTACAGCTGCACACTAATCCTTTAACATACAGCATGGGAAAATCACAAAATGGAGAACAGTCATACAATATTGGGAATCATGACCCAGCCACGTGGCTATGCACATATTTTGGGGGGACACAGTTTAACCCATGACAAGGAGAATATGGCACTAGCATGTAAACTGGGGTACAGTCCTGGCCCCAGAGCTGCATACTCTGCTTTGTACATTTCTGTCGTCTTTGCCTGCAAAAGCTGTCCTCCTTAGAACAGGGTGGGCGCTGCCTCTCACGCTAGTGGTGGTGTAGTGGCTAAGTGCTCCCTCTGCTGACCAAAAGGTTGGCGGTTGAAATCAATGAGACAGTCCTTGGAAACTGTATGGGGCAGTTCTGCTGTCTTATAACATCACCATGAGTCAAAATTGACTCAATGACAGTGTTTTGTTTGTTTTATTCTTGCACAAAACTTGGCTAAAATGTAGCCAGTGAAGCCTTCCATGACTGCCCCATGTTAAGCTGCCCTCTCCTCACCCTCACCTTTCCTATCCCCCCTCTGCTTTATTTTTCTGTAAAGCATTTGTCATCCTCTGACATAGTGTATGTGTAATTCAATGATTGGTTTGAGGTCGTTCTCCGTTAACTAAAATTGCCAGCTTTATGAAGTCAGGGACTTTTATTTGCTTTGTCACTCTGGAATCTCTGAGGTCACCTAGTCCAGGTTACCAAAACCAAATCTGAGAGTGTTGAGTCAGTTTTGACTCATGGCCACTGTACAGGACAGAGCTGAACTGCCCATAGAGTTTCCCAGGAGCACCTGGTGGATGCAAACTGCTGACCTTTTGATTAATAGCCATAGCACTTAACCACTGTGTCCCCAGTGTTGGGGCTCCAGAAATGCTGGTTGAGAGAATACAAAGGTTTCCATAGACCTGTAGGTACATTGACCTTTAGCCCTGAGAATGTGGGAGGGTCCGGTTGTGATGGGCACGTGAGAGAGGGCGGTACACTGAAATGTGACAGCAGCGAACTGCAGCCTGCAGTTTGTGACTAGGGGATGTTTAAAGAAGACAAATAGGAAAGCAATTCATCTTCCAGAGAGGATAATTTAGAATATTAATGGGGCTGTTGATAAGTTGGTGGAGAAAATTAAAGCTGTATGTGCAGTGTTTGTGCAGGTGGAGATTGATGGCAAGAAAGCCACTTGGGAGGAATGTCAGCGTGTCTGAAAACCGCTGTGGCTCGGTTCACTTGGGCAGAACGGGCTCCATTGTATACTGAAGGTAGCTATAAGTGGTAGGCCAGGAAAGTGTTCTTAAAGTATCTGTTAAATCACCTCTGTGACGCAGAAGTTAGAAATGAGATTAGAGCAATCTCCTGAGCTGATAAGATGAAGAGAATGAGTGTTTTGGACTTCAATAATTTGAGATTAAATTGTTCATGGCAAACATACAATATTCAGGATGATATAACAGACCTAGAAAAGAATGAGGCTGCATTAAAATGTATGGAACACTTGAGCTGGAGACATTTTAATGCAGTTTTAAAAAGGATACAAGCCAATCACGTGGGAGACTTGACAAGTTTCTCTTTTGCATCCTCAGAGGTCTGGTTGGTTCATGAGCTTTGTAGAAGTGCAGTTTTCCACCCTGGGGAAGTGCCTGGATTACTGGGACCACATCTGAAGTGACCATTGCAAAATTCTAGGAGAGGTCGTGTAATGTAGCCCAAAATCCAAGGGGCCAGCCAAAACAAACGAAAAACCAAACCAACGGCCATCAAGTCGATTCCTACTCATAGCAGCCCTGTAAGACAGAGTAGAACTGCTCTATAGAGTTTCCCGGAGCATCTGGTAGATGTGAACTGCCAGCCTTTGGTTAGCAGACAGCACTTAACCACTGCACCACCAAGGCGCAAACCTTGGGTTAATTCTAAGTGATGAGCTAACACATACAATTAGTTTACAAGTTCATATTTTAAAACACCAATGACTGTGTACTGTTTCCACCTTTTCATTGACTTCTTTATCTGGAAGAAGAGTTAAGATGCTTGTAATATTTCAAGAGTGGGATACCTATCTTATCATTCAATGGTCTGATCTTTATTAGGCTGGAGTTAGGTTTTCCGGGTTCTCTCTCTACCTCTCTACCTCCTGTTTCTTCTAAATGCCCAGAAGCAATTTCTGGATTTACCTTAGTTGCCTCTTGAGGATTGTTGGTTGTAAGCAACCAGAGTCAGTTTGGGGTAATTTACACTGAAAGGAATTTCTTGGAAGGTATGAGTAAATGCAGACTATTAGAAGAATGGCCCGACTTCAGGCTTGGAACAGACGGATGAGAACTAGAAAGTGCCAGGTGGTCCTGGTAGCTGAACTAGAGGGGCACCACAGTTAAGCATACCTGTGGCATGCCCCTGTATCCTGCTTAGCAGTTTAATTTCTGTGTTCAGCACTTCGTGGACACCTCTATCCCCTTGGCGCTTTATTTCATAGTTTATCAGAGTGCGAGTAGAAAACTAGCTGTCTCCTTTGGTATACCACTGGACATAAGTTTTAGACCCTTTAACACTCCCATCAGCTAATCTGTATTCTCTAGCTGGATGAAAATAAGGTTTGGGAGGAAAAGAATTTAGGCAGGAATTTACTGAACAGTCATCTAGAGCTACCAGTTCCACAGTTTCATTGTTGATCATTGCTTTATTGGGGTATTTTCATCACGCTTCCCAAAGGGAGATGTCATAGAGTAATTGTCCATACTCTGATTAATGTAAAATTGAAAGATTTATTGAAAGAAGAGAGGCAGCTGGTGTTGGGAACAGACCGACATCCACGTGGGGTAATTTAGTAATTCAAAAAAGCAACTCACAGGGTGTTTTATAGGAGGACAGTCATGGATATGAAACATGTTATTTGATTGGCAGTACAGGCTTAGATCACTGAATGACACTGCTTGATTGGTAGCTCTTTTTAGGACAGGGCTTCTGTTAAGGGACCTCCTGAAGCATGGATTCCTCTAGTGGAAACTGTGTGGAAGATTTTCTGCGCATAGCTTTGTAGCTGGCTTAAATAACCTATGTGGTTATAGGGTGGCAGTTACAAGGGTATGTGAAAAGGAGTCGTCTCACTATAGTTAGATCACTAGGGGCCATTGCCTTCTTAGAAATGGTTTGGAAGAAGTGGCTCCCCCTAGGGTGAACATGGAGCCAGAAAACAAGGCTTGGCACCCAACCCTCCAATTAGTCATTTCAGGTCTAGCAGGTACTTGAATTTATTATTATTTTTAAAATTTCCGTTACACAGAGATCTGTTTTCAGCTCAGTGCATATTTGAGAGTGAGACTTCCTACTAAATCCTAAGGGATTTATGTAAGTCAAGTTTTGCTCTAATGATGCAGGGAAAAACAAATAACCTCCAAAGTCTTAGTAGCTCACTACAGCAGTTTTTAAAATTTTTATTTAAAAATATTTTATTGTGCTTTATGTGAAAAGTTGACCATCCCATCAGTTTGCCATAGAAAAACTCACACATGCTCTGTAACGCTAGTTGCTGTCCACACACTGGGACAGCACACTCTCCCTTTCTGCCCTGTACATCCTGTGTCTATTCAGCCAGCTCCTGTCCTCTTCTGCCCTCTCATCTCACCTCTGGGTCAGGAGCTTCTCAGTTAGTCTCCTGTGTCTACTTACGCCAAGACACACACTCTTCCCCAGTATCATTTGACGTCTCATAGTCCAGTCTTATCTTTGTCTCAAGCGTTGACTTCAGGAGTGGTTTCCGTTCTGCACCACAGCAGACCTATGTCTCATTCACTCTCTGCAGGTCAGTGATAACTCTGCTAGGGCTCTCCAGTTGGGCTTGGCTAAACTTAGTTGGACTCTGCAGGGTGAGTTTAGATCTACTCTAAAGTCATCTTCATTCTGGGACCAGTGGCTGTCCAAGCTATGCTCTTCTCATGGTGGACACAGGCAGAGCAAAGAGGCTCATGAAAGTTATAAGGCCCCTCAGACCCTCAGCTTGGAAATGGCACATGACATTCCTGCTCCTGTTCTGTTGACCAAGCTCAGTGTCAATGTGATGGGGAAGTAGACCCTGCTTATGAACAAGCTGTGACAAGAGTGCAACAAAAAAGTATTCTGTCTTAGTTCTGGAGGCCAGAAGTCTGAACTCATGGTGTCACCAGACCGTGCTACCTCTGAAGGTTCTAAGGAGGTCCCTCCCTTGCCTCTTGCAGCTTTTGGAGGTTGTTGGCTGTTTCTGGCATTCCTTGGTTTGTAATTACCATTACCCTAATCTCTGCCTCTGTTGCCGTATGGCTTTCATCCCTGTGCATGTGTTAGTGTCTCTGAGTCTCCCCCTCCTTGTAAGGACAACCCTCTCCAGTGTCATCCAGTGAATTCTGACTCCTGGTGACCTCATGGGGCAGGCTGAAAGTGTCGCATAGGGTTTCTAAGGACTGACTGGTGGATTTGAACTACTGACCTTTTAGTTAGTAGCTGAGCTCTTAGTCACTGGGCCACTTTTATAAGGATACCACGTTGGTGGTGCAGTGGTTAAGTGCTATAGCTGCTAACCTGAAGGTCAGGAGTTTGAATCCACCAGATGCTCCTTAGAAACCCTGTGGGACAGTTCTGCTGTGTCCTATGGGATTGCTGCGAGTCAGAATCGACTTGATGGCAGTGGGTGTGGTTTTAATTATTAATCTACCCTAATCCAATATGACTTCATCTTAACTAGACTATATCTGTAATGACCCTATTTTGAAATAAAGCCCCATTAACTGGGGCTAGGGGTTAAGACTCTGGTGTATCTTTTGGGGGGAGTGCGGTTCAGCCTGTTGTAGATAGATAGCTGAGTGAAATGAGAAGGTGACAAGCTGCTCAGCTGACAGCATGCTATTGATGGGCCAGCAAGGACCCAAAGGTGATCACTGTTCACTCTTCTGAAAGGAGGGTGTTGTGGATTGGATTGTGCAACTAAAACATGTGTTGGAAATCTTAACCCCGTATCTATGGTTTTGTGACAGTAGTTATAATCCTGTGTAAGAATGATTTTCTTACTTATGTTAGTACAATAATATTAATGTAGAATGTCTTTTATGTCTGTATCTTTTGAGACAAAAAACAGATTAGTCAAGCCAGCATAAACAGAGGGGATGATACCTGTCTCATGGTTGCTGAGGAACCTAGGGGTAGAAGAGGGAAAAGAACAAGAACTTTGCCCCAGAGCTGACCGAGGAAGCCTTCCACTAGAGTTGGCATCCTGGGCTTGAACCTCCGTCCTCCTCAAGTGTTCGTTACAGTCACCCACCTGTGATACTTCTGTTAGAGCAGCACTAGGTGGCTGAAAGCTACAAGAAAAGGTTCTGATATTTCGAGAGGAGTGAAAGATGCTGCAGACCACGTTTGGAAGAACAAGACAAAGAGATCACAAGATGCCATACTCTCTTGACTGTCCTCAGGTAACAACTGAAAAATGCAACTTGGTGTGGATAAATATAAAACAGTGAGCCTAGGGATGAGGACCCAGGTGAAAGAGGGGAATCAAAGGATCAGCTGTTTGCTAACCTGGAGCAGGCTCAGTATAAGACAGTCCTTGAAATGATCAGTTTGGAAATTCTTCCTTTAAAAAAAAAAACAAAAAACTAATCTGATTAGGATACAGGGATGTTCTAGCAAGAGAGGATACTATAAATTAGAAATGATGTTGTTGCTATGTAAAGGATCTAAAGAGACAGGCTTACCATGTGTGGTATTTAGACTGACAGGCATAAAGAGATAGAGCTGTGCCTGTGGTCCCTTCTGCAGGCTGACACGCTATGGTGATTAGACTTAGTCCATTGAAAAACGTGTAAGTGCTTTTTAAAAGGTTCATAAATTTCTTAGCTAGTTTAGCAGGAGGTTTTGTTCTGTCCCCAAGTTAGCAATAAAACGCTTTAAGTAAACTGAAAGGACGATGATTTCGGGGCACTCCATTAATCTGCTGGACTTGTCCAGTTTTCCCACCTAGAGTCTCCGTCCTTCTGAAAGTAGCATTTCAGAAGACTGGTGTGTGTACAGGAAACCCTGGTGGCCTGGTGATTCAGTGCTGCAGCTGCTGATGAAAAGGCTGGCGGTTCACACCCCCCAGATGCTCCTTGCAAACCCTGTAGGACAGTTTTGTGTCTTGGAAGGTTGCTGTGAGTCAGAAGTGATTTGACAGCAGTGGGTTTGGTTTGGTTTTGGTGTGTGTATAGTGGAAGACCTTTTTGTATAGCCTCATCTACATATCTACATGTACTCTGTTGATGGAATAATATACTCGAATGATAAAGTTCATACATATTTGCACAATGAATTGTTAGAAATATAAGGATTTTGTACCTTGGGTGTGAGGTGGACAGCTCCACCCTGTGGGGATTTACCTTGGTTGCTTTGGGCTACTTTTAAGGATCTTCAGCTTTGAAGTTCAGAGATTCTTCTAGAATTACAGCATTCCTTTATTCAGTTAACAGTGTTTCAGGGCTGCTGTGACTCGCTGCAGGGCCGTACATGGAGGGCTGAGTCTCAGGCAGAAAGAAATGCATTCCAGCCCTTTGTTGAGTGGTACTGGGTTTTTGAAGGCCGTTTTCAGTCCTGTTGGCTCAGTTTCTTCACTTCAGTGATGTTTAAACCCACTGCCTTTGAGTCATTTCCAACTTAGAGCTACACTGTAGGACTGAGTAGAACTGCTCCATTGAGTTTCCAAGGAGCACCTGGTGGATTCGAACTGCTGACCTTTTGGTTAGCAGATGTAGCACTTAATCACTATGCCATTAGGGTTTCCAGTGATGTTTAAGTGGCTTTTAAATTTAGGGCCTTATAATGATAATACCAGGGTTAGCGGAGAAGGATAAGCCATACTCAGCAGTTTGTGCATAAACCTGCACACAAACACGGTTCATCTCAGAGTCTCAGGGAGGTGCACGTGGTTGAGTGCTCCGCTGGCTGACTGAGAGGGTTGAACCCTCAGAGATACTTGGGAAGAAAGGCCTGATGTGCACTTCCGAGAGATCCCGGCTGCTGAAAACCCCCGGAACACGGCTCTCTCAGACACGTGGTGTTGCCAAGACTTGATCAACTCGCGGCACCTGCTTAAGTGGTCCTACATGTAAAGTGGAGGGTTGGCGAAAAGGAAGGAAATCCTCATTGAGACGGACTGACATACTAGGCAGCACAGTGAACTCAGGCAGTCCAGTGATTATCGAGATGGTACGGCACCAGACTGCCTGTCGTTCTCTTACACATGAAGCTGCCGTAAGGTGGAGCTGACTGGATGCAGCCGACAGCAACATTCACACATACAAAGCGACGTGATTACATGTGTAATAAACTCAGTTCTATTTTGTGGTTTTGCTGTCTGCCTTCCAGCCTTGTAATGTCATGCACTGATGAAGCCTCCCCAGGTTCTGTGGGAACTGTCTCAGCGCCGGTCCTGTCCGGACGATTGCCTTTTGTTGCCCTGGCTCTGCACTCGGACAGAGCTGTATTTGGCTCTCGGGACCTTCCACACTGTTCAGCCGAAGGCGCAGTTGGTCTGTTTGCTGTAATCTTGAGGGAAGAAGGGGGCTGGATCTTCTTTGCATGGAACAGCATGTGGATTTGAGTCTCCTGCCTTTTTGGTTACAGGCCAAGGTCTTAACCACTGAACTACCAGAGCTCCTTTGGGAAATGATAAGAAATTAAAAAAATGAAAAGACTTGCTGGCTTATTAGATGTGGTAGGCAGGAAGTGAAAAGAGTTGAGTTGCAGCGTAAAAATCTAGTAACTGTCATTTTAGGCTGGCACAGCTTTTGATGAAAGTTCTTCACTAAACTGAAATCTGTTCACCCTGTAAGGGAGGTCACATGTCCAATAAAGCTGTCGCTGTAGGGGCAGTAATAGAGAAGATTCAGAGTGCTGGTGGCTGCTGGCTGCTGCTCCCCCCCATTTATCAGTGTCCTGCAGGAAAAGGGGAGACTTGGGCCAGGGCTGGTCAGTCTGCAAGTGAAGACGGAAGGGCATTCAGCTTTGCTCAGGTCGGCACCCTCTGCTTCTAGTCTGAAATCTCGTTGATTGAGAATCCTGTGACACGGAACACACTGGACTGAGAAAGCTGACAGCTCAGCCCCTCGTTCGGAAGCAGCAGGGCGAGGCAGGGCAGGGTGGCACCTGTGCCCACGATACGAAGCCTGCAAGCGTATGGACAAAGATAAAATTAAAGTGTTTCCCTCACTGCGGAACCCCGTTATTTCAGTCACAAAGCAGCTACCCCTACACTCAGAGCGGTGGGTAGGAAGATCAAAGAAATTAAGATCATATTCTTAAAAACTGTTTATTCAAAAACAGTGACTGTGGTTCCTCACACGGAATTGACAAGAGGTGAATACATTGGAAGGTAGTGCCCACCACTTAAAAATTTTAATTTTTGAAGGAATTGCATTTGCAAAAGCTTCATGCCTAGCTGCAAAAGACTTGTATCCGTTATCTTTGCTGCATAACAAATAACCTCAATCTTAGTGGTGGAAGGCTACAACATTTTTTTTCGTATTATTAATTACTGTTATTGAAGGAGAAGCCGGACTGAACACCACCCCTGCTACGTTCGCCCCCTGCCTTATTCCGGGAAATTCGCCCCTTGCTGCCCCAGCTCTAGGTATACACTGCCCCTTGCTGCCATGAGTCGAATCCGACTCGACGGCACTTGGCTTGGCTTGCTGCACTCACTGTCAAGCTACTTCCGCTTGCTGCACTCGGCACTCAGCCCCCTTGCTGCACTCAGCATCAAGTATACCCTGCTGCACCCGACCCAGAAGACCCCGACTCATAAAAGCCTGCTTAACTTCCCCTTCAGGGCCAGTTGTTGGAGGTTTGTGAGCCCCTGCTAGCCCGCTGGCATTAGTATAATAAATGGCTGCTTCTTCTCTCCTTGGGTGTCAGTTGATTTCCTATAACATTATCACCACCGGAAACCCTGGAGGTGTAGTGGTTAAGTGCTACATCTGCTAAGCAAAAGGTCGGCAGCTTACGTCCACCAGGTGCTCCTTGGAAACTCTGTGGAGCAGCTCTACTCTGCCCTGTAGGGTCACCATGAGTCAGAATCGACTCAGTCAGCGCTGGGTTTGGATTTATTATTATTATTATCATCTTCACTCAGTCCTGGGAGTTGGCTGTGCTCAGCTAGGTGGGTCTCAGTTTCTCAGGCAGTTGCAGTCACACAGAGGCTGGTGCTGAAGTCGTCCCGAAGGTTTCCTCACTCACAGGACTCTAGGTTCTTTCTGACTGGTAGCTATGGGCTCAGCTCAGTTTCTGAGCCAGCACACTGCCTGTGACCTCCTGTGTGACCTGGGATTCTTTATAACAAGGTGACTGGTTTCAAAGAGCAAGGTCCCAGAAAGACAATTAGAAGCCGTCCCACATTTTATGACCTGGCTTTGGCAGTCATGTAGTGTCATTCTGCCATAGTCTACTGGTTGAGGCAGTCAGCAGGTCTGAGGTTCAAGGAGAGGGGACACAGACCCTAGTTCTTGACAGGGGAGTAGCAAAGCCATAGTGTAAGAGGAACTGGTGGGGTGGGTGATATTTTTGGAAAATGCAAAAGCCTATGGCTATCCAGACTTCAGAAATTAATTTCTAGAAACATCCCATCTGCCAAATGGCAGAGACAGCAGATAAGCTGCAGGAGTTCCACAGCCTTCAAGAACGGCTCGCTGTCTGTGGTTGTCTTCAGAAGTATCCTCGGAGGAAAATGGAATATGAAACCCTTCCCAAGAGAAAATCCAGGGACTGTAGTAGACAATGGATAAACAAGTGCGACCCAAAATGCAGAACCAGAGGTTTCCAGTTGGTTAATAAGGAACTTGTCCATACTGTCCCTGCTTAAAGGGAATTGATAATTTTTAGGAACCAGCGACTTAGGAATATGTTTCATTCTTTGTATTTCTAAATGGGAGCTGTTTTTCATGGTAGTTTGCCTGTTCTCTTCACTAATATGTGTTGGATATGTTTATGGTAGACAAACTGCTTTTTTAGTTTATGGGTTACCAGACCATAAGGAGTCACATCAGACCTGAGGGAAAAGTTGACCTCTGTTCCATGACTCCTGGACTTTGAAATGAAATCAGTAATTTAATGGGATTCAGTACTGCCTCCTGAGGAAGAGAAGATAGCCAGAATATGTTTTTAATAGTCATCCTTTCCTCACAGAGCCTTCATCTTTCCCTAGTGAGATGGTCCCACAAAAGATTGGATTCATTCTCCAGCATCCAAAGGAGCTGGCTTTTGGTATGTGATTAAATTCTGGAAAAGAGAAACAAGTTAACTACTAGAAAGTGTCCTTACATGGTATGTAATTCAAGAACATGGAAACCTCAACTTCTAGTTAGTGTCCCTACATGGTATGTAATTAAATTCTAGAACATAGAAACATCATGTTAACTTCTTCTAGTAAGTGTCTTTATGTGTCCTTCTCTTTCCTGCAGGCTGGAAAACCAACATGATAGAATTCAAATGGTTATGTTAGACCAGCAGGCTGCAGGCTGGTCATCTGATAAAGCAAAAGGGTAGAGGATCCTGAGTCCTTGATGACCGTAAAACCTCCATAATAATCTTGCAAATTCTTGGGATTTCCTTCACTTAAAACCTATTGCCATTGAGTTAATGCCAACTCATAGCAACCCTGTAGGACAGAGTAGAACTGCTGCTCACATAGAGTTTCCAAGGACCACCTGGTGGATTTGAACTGCTGACCTGTTGATTAGCAGCCCTAACACTTGACCATTATGCCATCAGGCTTTCCATAAGATGAATACATTGTTTATGCTCAGGAACCTTTTGAGTGTTAGGTGAACATAATAACTACTGCACTTCTGTTGATTTCCTTTAGGCAAGAAAAACTCACTTCTTTAAGTTGTTATTTGCAATTCTTCTGTTATGAATAATAAGCTCCCTCCTAACTGATTTACCTTGTAATTGAATGGAGAAGGGGCGGAAATACTATTACATGAAGTAGATTGAAAGAAGTATTAACCATATGAGCAACACCTGAGTTCACACAAGGTGCAGGGACACAATGTACCTGGGAGTTGCAAGGCAGTCCTCCCCTGAGCCCCTGAAGACAAACTTCAAAACACACATTTTTCCTTGAACTCCGCAGCTTGTTACTAGTTGCCTTTGAGCCAGCTCCAACTCATGGCGACCCCACGTGCTCTGAGTAGAACTGCTTTGTATGGGCGCAAAGCGGATATCTTTTGGAAGAAGTTGTCCCGGCCTGTCTTCTGAAGTGTCTCTGGGTGGGTTTGAACTGCCAACCCTTTGGCTAATAGTTGAGCCATTTATACTGCTTGTACTGTCTTCTTGGATACGTATCCCTAGCCTGGAATGTAATCTTGCGTGATCTGGGTCCCCAGCCTCTTAGGCTCCATCTGCCCCAGAGTCTCAGCCTTCCTCTGAGCTCTGGGTACAGTTGTCCTT
Source organism: Heterohyrax brucei (assembly GCA_028571685.1). Taxonomy (NCBI): domain Eukaryota; kingdom Metazoa; phylum Chordata; class Mammalia; order Hyracoidea; family Procaviidae; genus Heterohyrax; species Heterohyrax brucei. Next base: position 70,364,853 of record CM053149.1, on the reverse strand, counting down.
GAGTTCCTGATGCTCAGAACTTAGCCAAAGGGAACAAACTGTGCTGTTCCTCCTTGAACTATGTTCTCCAAAATGGATACCTTCTCAGTTTTCTGAAGGTGATATTTTAGCATGACAACTGTTAGGGTTATACAGAAAGGAAGCAGGATGAAAGCAAGGTCATGATGGGCATAAAACATGTAGTCACAACGATAGCTCTCACATGTCATCTCCCAGTCCAGACCTGGCCCTCCCCAAGGGTCATGCCCCCTAATTTTAGAACCTAGCTTTGTTCTTAATTACACTTACTAGTGTGGCTCCCACCCCAGACTCCTTCATCCGTCTTTCTCCGGGTGACTTTTGTTCGTTCTTCAGGAGTATCAAATGTCCCTGTCAGCTTTTCCTATTGCAGACACTCATCACGCCACCTAACTTTGTATGATGATTTGATAAGATGTCAGTTTTCTCACAGAATCCAGAATATTTGCTGCTATAAATATTTGACAAGTGTCAGTTTTCCCCTCTAGACAGTGAGTTTCACAAGTCAGCAGATAGGTTGGTTTTGAGCTCACCGCTCTGTCCCCAGAGCACAGCGCCGCTTGGGCTGCATTACAGGCTTTGACTGAGCACCTGTGGAATGAGGAACTGAGGTGACCAGTGATAGGTCCAAGAGAACAGAAAAAGTTGGTATGTTAAAAACAAAAGGCAGATTGAAGGGACAAGCACAGAGCCGTGGTGGTGTGATTATAGATGCGTGCAGGGAAGGGGAGATAATTGTTGAGCTGCCAAGCAGGGTTCTAGGCAGCGAGAGAAGCCCAGGGAATAAAATACAAGATGAACTCGGCTGAGCAGAGCTCGGGTCAGACCGAGAGAAACCCCCGACAACAGCGTAACATCCATCAGCCTTTACCTAACAGTGCAGCATCTGGAAGTTGCTATAGTATCTTCATTTGTCAAATGGCAAAATCAACATGGTGATCTGGTTGAATTGGGATAGGGGAAAAAAAAACAGATTCACATAAGAAAAATCAACATACTAAAATGAAGAAATGTTAGAAATGGAAATTATTGTAAATATCATTTAGTATTGGGCTTCATTTTATAGATGAGGAAACTCTAGCCCTAGGGTCGCCATGAGTCGGATCTGACTCGGTGACACTGGTTTTTTTTTTAAACTCTAGCTCAGATGATTTAAGTTATTTTCCAAGAGTTGGTGAAATTGCTAAGACTTAACTGACCTTCTGACTGTTATTACCCCTGTAACTCAGCTGGAGAGACAGATGAGAAACAAGAGAGAAGAGGAAGAGGGAGAAACCAGAATCAAAAATAGTTCTGGGATTTAGCTTTGAGAGGGACAGGTTTGAGACAGATAACATCACTATCCCAGTCAAAACCCAAATGTGCTGCCATCGAGTTGATTCTGACTCATAGCAACCCTATAGAACAGGTTAGAACTGCCCCACAGAGTTTCCAGGGAGTGCTTGGTGGATTTGAACTGCCTACCTTTTGGTTAGCAGATATAGCACTCAAACACTACATCACCAGGGTTTCTGACTTTGCTCTTAGGGATATTTGAGAAGTGATCCTTGGCAACAGACTGTAAGGTGGCTCCCGTGACCTCCACCACTTGTTACTCATGACCTAATATAGCCCCCTTTCCTCTGGTGTGGCCTGGCTTACCGTATTGCTTCTGACCAATAGAATATTGGCAAAGATAGGGTGAGCAGCCCCCACTTGTCTGTCGGTGGAGGCTTGCTTGTTGCTGTGATGTGGGAAGCTATACCACTGGTATTTAGGTACCAGCAGGGTCACCCATGGTAGACAGATTTCAGCTGAGCTTCCAGACTAAGACTAGGAAGAAGGACCTGGCAGTCTACTTCTGAAAGGAATTAGCCAGGGAAAACCTTACGAAGAGCAGACAAACATGGTCAAATACAGTGCCGGAAAGTGAGCCCCCAGGTTGGAAGGCACTTGACAGACGACTAGGAAAGAGCTGCCTCCTCAAAGTAGAGTTGACCTTAATGACGTGGAGGCCTTTGAGATCTTCATTTGTTGATGTAGCATGACTCAGAATGAGGAGAACAGCTGCAAACATCCATTAATAATCAGGACGTGGAATGTATGAAGTATAAATCTAGGAAAACTGGGAATTGTCAAAAATGAAATGGAATGTGTAAACACTGACATCCTAGGCATTAGTGAGCTGAAATGGACCAGTTTTGGCCATTTTGAATTCGACAGTCATGTGGCCTACTACGCTTCAAGAGAAACGATATTGCATTCGTCATCAAAAAAGAACATTTCAAGATCTGTGCAATGCTGTACAATGCTGTCAGTGCTTGGATAATATCCATGTGCCTACAAGGAAGGCCAGTTGATATGACTAGTATTCAAATTTGTGCACCGACCGCTACGGCCATAGATGCAGAAATTGAAAATTTTGACCAGCTTCTGCAGTCTGAAATGGATCGAACATTCAATCAGGATGCATTGAGAATTACTGGTGATTGGAATGTAAAAGTTAGAAAGAAAGAAGGACTGGTAGTTGGAAAATATGGCCTTCTTGATAGAAATAATGCCAGAGATCACGTGATAGAATTCTGCAAGACTAATAGCTTTTTCACTGTAAATACCTTTTTTAGCCAATACAAACAGCAACTGTACACGTGGACCTCCCCAGATGGAATATACAGGAACCAAATCGACTACATATGTGGAAAAAGACAATGGAAAAGCTCCATATCAGCAGTCAGAACAAGACCAGGTGCTGACTGTGGCACAGATTATCAATTGCTTATATGGAGATTCAAGTTGAAACTGAAGAAAATGAGAACAAGTCCATGACCTTGAGTGTATCCCTCCTGAGCTGAAAGACCATCTGAACAACAGATTTGATGTGCTGATCACTAGTGACCAAAGACCAGACAAACTGTGGAATGAGACCAAAGATATCACCTATGGAAAGAGCAAGGGTCATTCAAAAGACCAGAAAGAAAGAAGGGATCAAATTGGAAGTCAGAAGAGACTCTGAAACTTGCTCTTGAACGCCAAGCATCTAAAGCTAGAGGAAGGAATGGTGAAATCAAAGACCTAAACAGAAGGTTTCCGAGAACAGCTCAGGAAGACAAAAGATTGTACTCTAATGACATGTGCAAAGAGATGGAAATGGAAAACCCGAAGGGAAGAAGACGTTCTGCGTTTCTCAAGCTGAAAGAACTGAAAACAAAACTCAAGCCTCGAGTTGCAATAGTGAAGCATGCTAAAGGGAAGCTCTGAAATGGCTCAGGGAGCATCCCAACAAGATGGAAAAAATTCATAGAGTCATTATACCGGAAAAAACTGGTTGATGCTCAGCCGTTTGAAGAGGTAGCACATGATCAGGAGCAAATGGTGCTGAAGGCAGAAGTCGAAGCTGCATTGAAGGCATTGGCAAAAACAAGGCTCCAGGAATTGATGGAATATCAATTGAGATATTTCAGCAAACAGATGCAGCACTGAAAGTGCTTACTTGTCTATGCCAAGAAATTTAGAGGACAGCTACCTGGCCAATGGACTTGAAGAGATCTGTATTTATGCCCATTCTGAAGAAAGGTGAACCAACTAAATGTGGAAATTACCAGAAAATATTGTTGATATCACATGCAAGTAAAATTTTGCTCAAGATCACTCAAAAGTGACTGCAACAATACATTGACAGGGAACTGCCAGAAATTCGTGCTGTATTCATAAGAGGATGTGGAACCAGGGATATTATTGCTGATGTCAGATGGATCATGGCTGAAGACAAAGAATAGCAGAAAGGTGTTTACTTGGGTTCCATCGACTATGTAGAAGCAATCGACTGTGTGGATCATAGTAAATTAAGGCTAAAAATCTTCACAACTGGACCAGTAAGCAACGTTGTCATAAACAGAGAAAAGATTGAGGAAGTGAGGGATTTCATTTGACTTGGGTCCACAATCAATGCTGATGGAAGCAGCAGTCAAGCAATCAAAAGACACATTGCAGTGTGTCTTAGGCTGGGTTTTCTAGGGAAGCAAAACTAGTAACATGTGTAGGTACAAGGAAAGATTTATAATATATATAGATAGATAGATAGATACAGATATAGGAAACTGCTCACGTAATCACAGAAGCTGAATGTCCCAAGCTCTGGCACGAGCCTCACGTGGCCATGGAAGCTGAGGAACCCAAAGTCAGCAAGTCAGAGACCAGAGTTCTAGATCATTGGTTGTGTAGGTCAGTGGATCCCACGCTGGTGGCGAGACGAAGTGACAGAGGCTGGCGAACCCAGGCTCAGCAGGTCAGGGAGCAGGACTTTCAAGTGCTGACTGTAAGGACTGATGAGTCCAACAGCTTCTAGTTCAAGTCCCGGAACCAGATGCTGGGAGAAGAGAGCAGGAGCTCCTGGCCATGTGAGCGACCAGCAGCTGTAGTAAAAGGTCGTGAGATGAGAGCTGAGGGGCACCACAGTTACAAAGTCACACTTACGTCAACATGATGTAACACATGTACAACTGAAAATGCATTAGCCCATTTACATCTTTTGTTTCATAAGTAAACCAAATATCCAATACACACATACAAAGCAGGAATATTCATAGCAATTACAGTCCTCGTTTCTACAACTGGTTGCATGGTCGTAACTGATATTTAGAACTACCTTCTTCTACAACCCATTCTGTATTCCCTTTGCCCTCAGTAAGCACCTCAGCTGCTTGTGGTTCCTTGCCTGGTGAGGTGACCCAAACCTTCCTGAAGGGTCTGGGCTATTATCACTAATTTTGGAGTTGGGTTGCTGTAGTTTTCCATTAACCTTAATCACAGGACATGGTAGTACTAGAAGGCGTCCTAAGGGATCTCCTGCATTCCAAACATACTCTTCTTTACTTCCGTTATGTAATGTCAGTCCAATTTCATCTTCATTGTCAGGATCAGTCACACCGGCCAGTATTGTAACTCCCTTCTTTGTCTGTTGATCCAGAGGTACAAGGAGCCCAAAATGGCCTGGTGGCAATTTTAGCTTCCAGTTCAGTGGAATCGTTGATGTATCTCCAGGTGGCAACATTCCTCCCTTCGGAACTAAGACATTTAATCCTGCAGAACATAAAGTCATGGGGCATTTTGTGGGATTTTCCAAGGAGCCTCGTTACCATCAAGAAAGCAGCACCGGGAGAAGAGCGTGTCCTTGAGACCTGAGGTTCCTGTGCAAAGACGCTCCTGGACAAAGACTGATGCAATACTGGACTTTCCTCTAGAGCCGACAGGTGGAAATCCTTTTCCTGGAGCGGACACCCTGAATATGGACTTGCAACCTACCAGACTGTGTAAGAATAAATCTTCCTTTGGCGGAGCGGACACCTAGAATATGGACTTGCAACCTACTGGACTGTGTAAAAATAAATCTTCCTTTGTTGAAGCCATCCACTCTGTGGTATTTCTGTTAGAGTGGCACTAGCTGACTAAAACACAGTGGTAAAATTTGCTGCCAAGGACCTCTTTAAAGTTTTCAAATACAAGGTTGTAACCTAAATGCGCCTGATCCAAGTCATGGTATTTTCAGTCACGTCATATGTATGCGAAAGCTGAACCATGAACAAAGAAGACAGAAGAAGAATTGATGCCTTTGAATTGTGGTGTTGGAGAAGAATGTTGCATGTCCCGTGGACCGCCAACAAGGCAAACAGATCTGTTTTGGAAGAAGTCCAACCAGAATGCTTCTTGGAAGCAAAGATAGCAAGACTGTGTCTTCCATACTTTGGACATGTCAGGAAAGATCAGTCCATGGAGAAGGACATCATGCGTGGTAGAGTGGAGGGTCAGTAAAAAAGAGGAAGACCTTCGACAAGATGAACTGACACAGTGGTCTGGACGTGGTGCAAGACCATGCAGTGTTCTGTTTGGTTGTTCATAGGATCACTATGAGTCAGAACCGACTCGATGTCATCTAACAACAATAGTAGAATATGGCAAAGATGATTAGATTTCCTTTGCATGATTTGTGCTGGTTAAGATTGTGTTGCAGCTTGTCTGAGGCATGATTCTTAGTGGTTTGGCAGTTTCATAATGGTGTAGTTACCTCCGTGATGAGATCTGTTATGAGCAGCTGAAAGGGGATTTCCGTGGAGGTGTGGCCTGCATCTAATTTTTATGGACTTCCTGGCAAAGTGCACTGGTTTTTACTTTCTCTGGGTCCTGCTTCTGGGTTGTCATCATCTGACCTCTGGCTTTTGGAACTTGAGCTGGCAGCTTACCTGACAATCTTGTGATATGTCTGACTCCAGTGCCTGTGAGCCAGACATCCACTGTGTACAGATTTCCAAGGAGTGACTGGTGAATTCCATCTTGCCTACCTTTGATTAGCAGCCAAGTTCCTAATTGCTGTGCCATCAGGGCTCTTTGGTAAAGATTACAGCTTTAGAAATCCTATGGGGCATTTATGCTGTATTCTGTAGGGTCACTATGTGTCAGAATCCACTTGATGACAGTGTGAATCATTTGCATTATCTCCTTGAAGGAGCCACATTCTTATTCGCTAAAGATTAGGTTTCATTATGAGTAATAGAAAAACCAAAGTAAATTAATATACAGGATAGAGATATGTTTCTCCCTGCTGTTGTCAGTAGGTGCTGTTGAGTCAATTCCAACTTACAGTGACCCTGTAGGTCAGAGTAGAACTGCCCCATAGGGTTTCCAAGGATTGCCTGGTAGATATGAACTGCTGACTTGGTTAGCAGCTGTAGTACTCAATCACTGTTTCACCAGGGTTTCCGTATTTCTCCCTAACATAGAAGAATTCAGAGGTTTTTATGTAAGTGTCGTAATTATCAGGATTCATCTGCTTCTGTCTGGATGCTGTAACATTCTTAACTCACTGCCTTGTGGCCCGAGGTGGCATCTTGAACTCGAGTCATCACACCTACTTTATAGACATTAGGAAGAAGAATGGAGCAAAGCAGAGTGCACCTTTTCTAAGAGTACTTACTAGAAGTTGCACACACAGCTTCTATTTATATTCTGTTTGTCATCAACTAGTCCTGTCTACACCTGACTGCAAGGGAGGTGGTCTAAGGGTCTTTAATCTGGGAGGTCTTGAGTCTAGAGTGGCCGCTTTTTACATCTTCTTTAAAAATTGCTTGCTCTGTTTTATGTTTTCTTTATATAGTTTTTTCATGAACTTGAACTTTTCAGTGAACTGTGCCATGCAGGGAAACATCACAGGGACTTAATCAGGAAGGGGGCATTAGGGAATAATGAAGCTGAGAAGATCAAGCCTTGCACGTGTCCTTGAATCTGGACTCCCAGGGTTTCTGGCTCCTCCGTTCCCCCACCAACCCTCATTAACCATGCTCCCAGCAAGCATGGCTCCTCCCAGAAGGATTCATTATTTGATTTTTGGGAAGGCAATTAGAAGCTTAGAGTAAGGTTTAAATTTGATAAGAACCCTAGTGGCTTTTTCAGTATTTTATCTCAATAACCTGGCTAAGTTTTTTCTTCTCTAGTTTAACAAACTGTTAAATCAGTTACTAGAAAAAGAAACTATTCTGAGAAGAATCTGATCAAGTGGGATTTTTGTCAACAGTGAGGTGATAAAAGATAAACACTTTCATCACATCTAAAAATACTTTTCATAAGGTATTCATGTGATTAAGAACCCACCCAATGCATTCATTCATTTATTCATTCACAAATGCTTGCTACTGTGTGGCAGACCCAGGCTGCCATGGTTGAGGATGTTTGTTGTCATCAGCTGTCTTCCAGTTGGCTCCTGACATGTGACAATAGCATGTAGAGGCGTCCTGTGTCATCCTTGGGGTTAGCTGTAGATTGAACCATCACGATGCATAGAGTTTTCATTGGTTAAGTTTTGAAAGTAGATCACCAAGGAAAACAGTCTTAATTCTGACTGTGGTAGACTGAGTAATGCCCACAGAAATACCCAAGTCTCTGGTGGCGTGATGCTTAAGAGCTTGGCTGCTAGTCAAAAGGTTGGCAGTTCAAATCCACCAGCTGCTTCTTGGAAACCTTGTGGGGCAATTATACTCTGACCTTGCAGCGTCACTGTGAATTGATATCAACCTGACAGCAATGGGTTGTGTTTTTGTTTCCTGACTTACCTTAGTGGAAGTGAAATGGTGTCTTATGCTGGTTTTGATTTGCAGTTCTCTGATGACTAAAGATGTGGAGCATGTCTTCAGGGTTTGCTGGCTGTCTGAAGATCCTCTTGGGTGAAGTGCCTATGCCTGTCTTTTGCCTGGTTTTTGTTTTGGTTATATATCCTTTTGTTATTAATTTGTAGAAGTTTTCTGTGTATTTTAGATATTGCACATTATCCCCAAAAATTTTCCCCCAGGCTTTAGGTTGTCTCTTCCAATAAACTCTTTTGATGAACATCAGTCTTTAACTTTTATGAGGTTCCAGTTGTCTGTTTTGTTTTTTGTTGTGGGTGCATTTGCTGTGTTTGGTAATCTGCCATTGAAAAGAATTAGGTTTCAAGCTTTGCTTCTATAGTCTAATAATTTTATGGTTTTAGATGTAATTTTTAGGTCTACCATCTATTTTCATTCAGTTTTTGTATATGGTACAAAATATGGTTCTTGTTTCACTTTTGTACTTGTGGAAATCTGTTTTGCCCAGTACCATTTGTTGAAGTTGAAGAGACTGTCCTTGCCCACAAGTGGATTTGACACTTTTGTTGAAAATCAGTTAATCATGGCTGTTTGTATTTATTTCTGATTTCAGTTATAGTTCATTGGTCACCTTTTGTGTCTTGGTGTCGGAATAGTACGAGGTGATCAGTAGTTCAGTAAATTTCCACCAAGGCAAAACGTTTTGTTACACTTTCAAGAATTAAAGGTGTTCTTACAGTTATTCATAGTTGTTGACCTAGAATTCTGCTTTTTAAGGCTAATTCTCTTGTGTTCTTTGAAACTAAGTAGTAATATTCAGTGGAGTATTAAAAGAAAAAGTGGAGATTTAGTATTTGTGTTTATTGTAAATTTACATGAGGATTTGTTGGTTCTGACCATACTGACATGATGGATTTTTTAAAATGAGCTCAACTTTCCAAGTATGTGATATAAATCACTGAAATGCTTCTTTTGGTGTCTCTCCATGGGGAGTGGGGGGTGGAAATTAAGTCTGCTTTCATCCATGAGTTGGATCCGATTCGATGGCACTTGGCTGGCCTCATTCTAACTCCCAGGCCAAAATGGAGTATTTCATTTTAGGAATTCAGAGTCTTCACAAGCCTGCTTCTTGCAAGTGATTTCTTTGGGATACTGCTTTCTGTGCCCTGGGATTTGGAGAAGATTTCTTCTCAGATTTGGGAGATTTGGAAGTTGAATTCAATTTAGTTTCTCACAACCTTCAAATACAGTTATTGCCTCTGCAGTCGTTTTAACCACCCCTCCTCCACCCATAGAAGGTTCTGGGTCATCTGGGTTTCTTTTTCATGTCTCACTTGGATGCTTAGAGTGTTAGCATCTATATCATTCCTCTAGACTCGACCACTTGCTGAATTTTCACAGACTGACCTGAAAGCTTCTCCCCACAGGTCAGTCTCCTGCAAGGGGGCTGTACGAAAGATGCTTTTTAAATGACAGTTTTGTCACCCTGATCTGACAAGACTTAACTCCAGTTTGTTGTTTTTCCTTACCTTGACCCAGCATCTTTAGAACTGACTGATAAATTCTCAGATAGGTTTCTGTGAATCTTATTTCATTTTCTCTTAATCTAGAGTTCAGTCCCTCCATTTACGATTGGCAATATTTCTGTCCTTTCTCTGTGAGTCACGAGTTCATTCCATCACTCTGTCCTGATTCCTAAGACAGGATTTCCTTGTTCAGTCTTGCTCCTGTGTTTTTCCCTAGACCCAACCAGACATGAGGTATGTGGCTACATTGCTGTCGCCTTGACTCCTAATGACATCTCACCCTGACTGTCACCTGTGTGTGCTGTGCACCCAGCTGAGGGGGCCCTAGCTTTACCCTTGAAGCCTCACAGGCTCTGAGATACCTTGACTGTGGCTGAGCTTTCCGTGCCCTTTTTAACAGGGTCTGCATTCTCATTGCCCAGGCACCACTTTTCTCTCATAGTTGAGTTTTAGCTAAAATAGAACTTTAAGAACTTAAAATGGAGAAAACATTACCAAGAAATTGAACAGACAATTAAATCAACTCTAACTGTAAACCAAGCTCCCATTAAAGATAGTGAACAGCCTAACTGCAGTGTGTTTTGTGGCTCTGAAGTCTGGTAACCTGTGCTGTCCTGCAGGTTTAGACCTTGAGATGATCATTTTCATTGCTGGCCGTCACAGTGCCAGAGGTAATAGAGCCCGAGGCAATCTCATTCCAGCTGTGGAGTCAGACTGTCTGGGTTCAGTCTTCTTCCATCACTTAGGATTAGTGTGAACTTGGGCAGGTGGTTTAAATCTCTCTGAGCATGTGGCGGCATAGTAGTTAAGTGATGCTTCTGCTAACCAAAAGGTTGGCAGTTTGAATCCACCAGGGGCTTCTTGGAAACTCTATGGGGCAGTTCTACTCAGATTTATACTGTTGCTATGAGTAAGAATCAACTCTGTGGTAGTGGGTTTGTTTTGTTTTGGATGAAGCATGTGGTGCAGTATTAAAGTGTTTGGCTGCTAACTAGAAGGTTAACTGTTGGAACCTACCTGTCACTCTGTGGGAGATACATGTGGCAGTTTCTTCCATAAAGCTTGGAAATCCGATGGGACATTTCTGCTCCCTGTCTGTAGGGTCACTATGACTCAGAATCAACTCGACAGCAGTGAGTTTTGAAAGCATGTTGTATTGTCATAAACTAGAAATGTCAATGATAATAGCATTTATCTTGATTGCTTCAATGGATAATTAAACAAAATACTATATATGAAGGAAAATGACATTGTAATTCCTGGCATATAATTAATCCATAAATGCTAACTGATTTTTTTTTAAATGCATTTTTATAGCAAACATTGAAACTTAGAGCTCTGGTCAAGCCTGACACTACCAGTTACTCTTAGCAGCCAGCGTGGCGTGGTTCATTTTACAGTTCTGTCTTCCACATTTGCAAAAGATACTCCTGTATAATAGTGTAGCTAATTACTATTGAGCAGCAATTAAAGTGGACTCGAACATCCCAGTGATGAGGAAGATGTCTCGAGACCAAGTAGCAGTTGCATAGATGAGGTCCCCATGAGGGAGAGCAGCTGGAACGTGACTGACAACCAGCACTGCCACACCACACTGGTTACAAGGTGCACTTGGCATTTTCCTTCCAAAACCAAGCATAGGCCAGTGGCTCACAGAGGGTATCACCAGGAAAGATGTTTTTTTTGTTGTCAGGTGCCACGGAGCTGGTCCCAGCCGACAGCAGCCCCGCTGGTACAACAGAAGGAAGCACTGCCCTGTTCTGTGCCATGCTTTGAACTGTTGCTGTGTTTGAGCCCGTTCTTGCAGCACTGTGTCGGTCCACTGGTAAGGAAAACAATGCGAACTGTCATGCCCTACTTCAGCCCTAAAAACAATTCCGACTCATACTTTCCCTGTCACACAGAGTAGAACTGCCCCAAGGGGTTTCCAAGGAGTGGGTGGTGGATTTGAACTGCTGACATTTTAGCAGCTGAAGCACGTAACCATGCAACACTTGGGCCCCATTAGTGGCAGTAGCTGTGGTGATTTCATCTGATGATTACTGTTCTGTCCAATAGCAACAGCCAAGGTGTGTGGACTCTTTCCTTTCTTTGGAAATAATGCCTGAGAAATGAGGCTTTGTTACCGTCTATGATTGCCTTGTGAACTGGCCGTTCAAGGAGCCTCTTATTTTAAATCTGCGTATAATCCTTTTTTTTTTCTGTGGGTGTTCTGTTGCTTATTTCAACACATGAATAAACTTAGAGTGATTGCTCGAAAGCATTTTGGGCTGCTTAAGAGCATTTGGGGCACAGTTAGGGAAGTTGTGAATGCAGTTTCATTTATTCTGAGGAGGTAATTCTGGAGAAGACAGTAATTCAGTTCTAAAGGCTACCATTGCAGTGTTTTCCCGTTTTTGGAAGCATGGAGAGTGAAGCATAAACATATACAGTTGAAAAAGGCAGCTTTGGGTCTTACATAAATTTCACAAATGAATTCTTAAGAAATAGCATCTTCTCTCCATTGGGCTGTATGAGAGTCCTAACATGTTTGATTATCCCAGGAAAATAGGAGTCTTAGGACAGACAGACCTGATGGCGCTGGGTCAGCCGTGGAGTATCAACACTCAGATTCCTCATACATATATATGGACAGTAGGGCAGCTTCAGAGGCTGTGGAGGACTAAGTAAGAACATACAGGTAAAATATATGATTCCTTGCTTGATGAGGTATATAGAATAAATCTTATTTTTTATCTTTATTTATTGTGATTCAGTGAAAGTGTACAGTCCAGTTTAAATTCACATGCCTGCCTATGTGCAGCTCCTACTGCTGTTCCTGCTTGGTGACAGCACACTCCTCCTTTCTTTTCTTTACGTGTTATATTCTCTTAACAATCTCCTGTCCCCCTCTCCACTCCCTTCTAGTGAGAGGCCAGTAGGACGACATCCTATAGATGCATAGAACCATAAAGCGCACACATGACATGGTCACTCTTGTGTCTCTGAGTCCGGTCTATTCCTGTCCGAGGCATTGACCTCAGTAATGGTTTATAATCAGAGGCAGCATCAGGTCCAGAGGCCATGCTCCCAGGGAATTCCAAGGCCTTTGGACCATCAGTTGTGGTCTTTTGTGGAGGTCTCTGAGTGTATACCTTCTGTTGAGTCGAGACCCAACTTCGTGAGCTCCATCACAGCTGCTACTGGTGGTGGCCGGGCACCATCTGGTTCTTCTGGTCACATGTTGATGTAGTCACCCGTTCATGTGGGTCTTCCTGTCTTCTAAGTTTTCTTTCCCATATCCTTTTTGTCTTTGGTGATCATCTGTTCCTGCTGAGTTGGGACCATTTGGTGTACCTCAGTTTGTTTTTAAACAGAAGGAAAGTATTTTAGTAAGCCAGCTGCGACACTGACTAACTTTGAGTGTGAGATCTAGGTAAGTTAGAGTTTATCTAGTTGGAGCTGTCTTTGCCTCAGGTAGTGGAAATGCAGATCCAAAGCGTCACAGCTGTTGCTGCTGTGATGTCACCTGTGCCTTGAGAATTGGTTACCTGTTAAGTGGTAAAGAGAAATACATCATACTACATGTCCTGAGCTTCTTGGCCTGTGAGACCTTTTGACCTCACTTTCTAGACTACAGAAGTCTTTTTGAATGCAGAGACCGTGTCTTAATTACTTCTGTATTTTCAGTATGTAATCAACAGTCTGGAAACCCTGGTGGCGTGATGGTTAAGTGCTACAGCTGCTGACCAAAAGGTCAGCAGTTCAGATCTACCAGGCACTCCTTCCAAGTTCTCTTCTGTTCTGTAGTTTCACTGAGAGTTTAAATCAACTCAACAGCAGTAGATTTATACAGAGTCTGGCCACATTCTATGGAAACCCTGGTGGCATGGTTGTTAAGTGCTATGTCTGCTAACCCAAAGTCTGGCAGTTCACAGCTGCCAGATGCTCCTTGGAAACTCTATGGGGCAGTTCCACTCTGTCTGTAGGGTCACTGGTCACTATTGAGTCAGAATCAACTCAGTGGCAGCAGGTTGGCACATTCTGTATGTTAAGCAAGTGCGTGGTGACCTGAGCTGTGTCTGGCTTCTGTGACTTGTGTTATTGTTATTGACCTGTCATTGTTATGCTCTCTAGTGATTTGAGACCCTGATACCCATTATTCAAGATTTCTTTGTACAAGTAGCTACAGAAGCAGGACTTAAGCTTCAGAAACGTGAGTTCTCCAGCTTAACACTTACAAGTTGTACAGATATAGAAGACTCACAACATCTTAGTGCCTTGGCTTCTTTCTAATTTTTTTTGATAAAAAAATATATAAAAATGCATAAAGTGAAGATTTACCTTTAATAAGTGGATATACTGCAAGTACATCTCCCCATCCAGGCTGAGAGGCAAAGCAATGTTAGTAACAATCTGTTCTTTCTTGATCACTGTCTCTCTGTCTGTCTGTGTGCACCAGAGGTAACTCCTGTTCTGACCTTTATGATACCCTTATTATGTAAGTGTATGACTCGGAGCCGACTCGACGGCACTTGGCTGGCATGTTGTGGAAGATGTTAGATCAGTTCTGCCTGTTTTTGTACTCTGTAAGTGGAGCCATGCGGTAGGCTTTTTTCATGTTCCTGGGTTCTTTTGCACCACATTTTCTATAAAGATACAGAAATGCCATTCATATAGTTGTAGTTCATTAACTTGCAAGCATACTACAGTTGTTTTGAATCCATTCTACGGGTAAAAATTTTTGTTATTGCTACTTGCCATAATAGATCTTTAAATATTCTAGATACTCTTGAAAGAGTACTCATTTCTGTTGAACATATGTCTGGCAGTGAAATTGATGGATCATAGGATAGCGCTGTTATTCAGTGTTAGCTGATAATGTCAAGAGTTTTCCAAAGTTGTACAACTCTAGACCTTAGCAGGAGATGACCAAACCCCAAACAAAACCAGTTGCTGTCAAGTGTATTCTGACTCTTGGCGACCCTGTAGGACAGAGTAGAACTGTCCCCTATGGTTTCCTAGGAGTGCCTGGTGGATTTGAACTGCCAACCTTGTGGTTAGCCACTGAGCCCTTAACCACTCTACCACCAGGGTTCCTAGCAGGGCACGAGGGCTGCCGTATTTCCATGACATCATCACCACTTGATAGGGTCAGTCTTTAATTCTAGGCACTCCGATGTGCAAATGGTGAAGTCTTGTGGTTCTAGCTTGCGTTTTCCGTGTTATTAATGAGGGTGAGCGGCTTCTTATGGTTTTGTTGACTGTCAAATGTTCTCTTTCATAAAAAGACTGTTCAAGTCCCTTCCCTATTTCTGGAGGGTGGGAAGGTTGGCTGTCATTTTCTTAATGGTTTGTGAGAGCTCTTTTTAAGAGACACCAATCCCTTAATGTTTTATATGATCAAATTATTTACTTGCCTTCTCTTACTGGTTTCTTTTGGTGAATATAAGATTTTAATTTTAATGTAGTATGTGTTACCATTTTTTTTTCCTGTAGGGCTAATCTTTTGGTTGTTGTTTATTGTGAAGAATTTTGTCTCTTACCCCAAGGCCCTGAAGATACTCTCCTAAATTGTCGCCTAGAGGCTATGCTCGTTTGCCTGTTTAATTTAGGTGGATAATCAGTATGTAATCTGTTTCTGTCTGTAGTGTGAGGAGAGGAGCAATTTTCCAGTACAGTTAATTCAAACAATTGTTTTCCCATTGTCCTGCAAATCATCTTAGTCATACCTCACACGCGTTTTTTGTTTTTTTTAATTTTAATTTAATTTGTTTTATTTACATATCCTTGCACTGGTACCACACTGTCTTAATTGTTATAGTTTAAAAATAACCTAGCTTAATTCTTAAGTAGCATTTTGGTATTGTTAGTGTAATTTTTTGCAGTCACTTTATGTAATGGAAAATCTCTTGAGATTTTGGGTTAAATTGAATTTGTAGGTCAATTTGGGGAGCACTGACTTTTCTACAACGTTAAGGCCTCCAATTCAAGAAAATAACATGCACATTGCTTTACTTACATCTTGTTTAATTTCTTGAAATGATATACTTTTAAATGCTTTATTTTAAGATAATTATACATTCACTGAAAGTTGCAACAAAATGTTCAGAAACTTTCACCTAATTTCCCCTGTGACAGTATCTGGTAATACTTTGCTAAAGATAACTGAAAAATGGTGGCAGCCATACACATTGACAAAAAATTGCCAGAAAGAAGTTTAAGCTGCACATTCAGAAGAGGATGTGAAATGAGAGTTGTCATTGTTGATGTGAGGTGAATTCTGCCCTAGAGCAGAGAATACCAGAAAGATGTTACCTGTGTTTCGTTGACTATGCAAAGGCGTTTGAATGTGTGGATCATTACAAATTGTGGGTAACTTGGCTTAGAATGGGAATTCCAAAACACTTAATTGTGCTCGTATGGAATCTGTACGTGGATTAAGAGTCAGTAATTAGACCAAAACACAAGAAATCTGTGTGGTTTAAATTTAAAAAGATATGCACCAGAGTTGTATTTTTTCATAATACTTGGTCAGTCTATACACTGAAATAATTGTAGAAGCTGGGCTATGTAAAGGAGACTGTGGTATCGGAATTGGAAGAAGACTTCCAAACAACCTGTAAATGATACAGCTATGCTTGTTGTCTTGCTTCAAGGTGTCTTGGAGGACTTACTGATTAAGGTAAGTGACTACAGCCTTCGGTATGGAATATAGCCAAACATAAAGAAAATGAAAATCCTTAAGGATGGACCAATAAACAATATTATTATAAATGGCAAAGAAATGGAAGTTGTCAAAGATTTCATTCCTGGATCAACAATCAATGCCCATGGAAGTGGTAGTTAGGAAATTAAATGATATATCTCACACTGTGCGGATCTGCTGTAAGAGACCTCTTTAAAGTGTTAAGAAGATGTCACCTTGAAAACTAGTGTGCCCGACCCAAAATCTGATGTTTTTGGTCACCTGATATGCACTTGAAAGCTGCACAGTGAATAAAGAAGACTGAAGAAGAATCAGTGCTTTTGAATTCTTATGTTGCAAAGAACATTGAATATATCATGGACTGCCGAAAGTCCAAACAAATCTGTCTTGCAGGAAATACAGTCCAAATGAAGCAAAGATGGTAAGACTTTGTCTCGCTGAATTTGGATATAGATGTGTCAGCAGAAGGGACCAATCACTGGGGAAAGACTGCAAGCTTGGTAAAACAGAGGATCATTGACAAAGAGAGACTTCCATTGAGATGGGTTGACCCAGTGGCTGCAACACAGACATAGCAACGATTATGAGAATGGTGCCAGACTGTGCAACATTTTGTTGTGTTATCTTTACGATTGCTATGAGTTATAGCCAAGTCTACAGCACCTAAGGACAACAACTGATTACGAGGTCCAGCAGTTGTATTCATGAACTTAACTGTTCTAAGTGCTGTGTACCTTATTGCTGAATATCACTACGTCACCTTCAGAGTACTTCCCTTGGAAGCTATGCACTGACACCAGCACCTAGTCCACTCTTCAAAGCAGTTTTGAAACTGTACTTGTATTACCCTTGATGCCTTGAACATCATCCAAATGTCTTCCTTTCAATATTTCCTTTATGTTTGAGTAAAGAAAAAGTGTCATTGGGGGCCAGATCAGGTGAGTAGGGATGGTATTCCAATACAGTTATTTCTTAACTGACTAAAAACTCCCTTCCAGACAGCTATACAATTAAGTTCAGAAGCTTGCCAATGTTCAGGAGGGCCATTTTAGAAAGAGTTCCAAAATGGCTTTGAAGGGTGGACTAGGCGCTGGCATTGGTGCTCAGCTTCCCACGGAGAGTACTTTGAAGGTGACCATGGTGATATTCAGCAGTGAGATCTGCAGCACTTTTACTAGGATGAGTTTCTGAACTTAATTCAGTCCTCGTAGTTTTATGCGTAGAGGATTATGTGTATTTTGGTAGATTTATTCTTAATAGATATATTTTGAGGCTATTTAAAAAAATTATTTTCCAACTGTTTATAGCTAGTGTATATAAATACATACCAAAATTTATATACTAAAATGTATGCAAAAATTTTACACTTTTGCCTCGAATCCTGCTTTTTAAATTCACATATTCTAAATTTTCTGTATTTCAAGTGTGTCTTCTGTAAATTCCTTAGGATTTCATAAATGTATGGCTATACAATCTGATTTTTTGCCTGTTCTACATTTTTTTACTGCCTTCCTTCCCTGGCTCTACAGTTCACCATAGACTTACCACTTATTTTAATTGATGTCTGTTGATGTCTTCACCTTCCTTCCAGACGGTAGAGAAAAACTGATTCTCTAAATCTGAATTCTGGTCCAAATCATGCTATTTTTGAATTTTTTTTTCACTGTTCCTTTTCTGGCATTTCTAACTTTTCACATGCAATACATTTCTTTTTGCCCAAAGAATACCCTTTAGAATTTAAGTGTGGATGATTTTTTTCCTCAAGTTTAAAATGTTTTTATTTCACCTTCATTCCTGAAGGACGTTTTTGCTGGCCGTAGGTACCTGAATTGCCGTTTTGATACCCATGTTGCTGTGCTGTCTTCCAGTTTCACCTGTTGCTCTTGGGAAGTCAGCTGTGTCTAAGGGCAGCATGTTTCAAGGTGATTTTTCATTTTTATTGAGTTACATTTAAGATTTTCTCTACTTTTCCATAATTTTACTATGATGTCTTAGTATGGATTTATTTTTATTTATTCTATATAGAATTTATTGAGTTGGCTAAAATTGTGTATTCCTGCCTGTCATCAGTTTTAAAAATTCCTTAGTTATTATTTCTTCAGAAATTCCCTCAGCACCTTTCTGTCTTTTCTGTAATTTTCTGGGGGAAGGGATACCTGTTTCATTTTTGTTAGATTACTTTCTTTATAGTTTGTGTATTTTGCTCTTTATTTTGTATTTTCTTTTGTTAAATATCCAAAATTTCTAGTATGGTAAACGTAAACAGATCTAGGCCACAAATCCAAGTCTTTGGGGGGTCAGTAATTAAGTTAGCAGCCCCCACTTGTCTGTCAGTGGAGGCTGGCTTGTTGTGGTGATGTGGGAAGCTGTGCCACTGGTGTTTAGGTTGGCAGAGTCAACCACAGTAGACGAGTTTCAGCTGAGTTTCCAGACTAAGACTAGGAAGAAGGACCTGGCAGTCTACTTCTGAAAGGAATTAGCTGGGGAAAATCTTATGAATAACAGCTGAACGTGGTCAGACATGGTGCCAGAAAGTGAGCCCTCCAGGTAGGAAGGCACTCGGAAGACGACTGGCAAAGAGCTGCCTCCTCAAAGTAGAATCAACCTTAATGATGTGGATGGAGTAAGGCCTCTGGGATCTTTGTTCACTAACGTGGCCCGACTCAGAATGAGAAGAAACAGCTGCAGACATCCACTAATAATCGGGACATGGACTATACACAATATGAATCTAGGAAAACTGGAACTGTCCAAAATGAAATGAAATGCATAAGCATTGACATCCTAGGCATTAGTGACCTGAAATGGACCAGTTTTGGCCATTTGGAATCCAAGAAACGTATGGTCTGCTCTGCTGCGAATGAAAACTTGAAGAGGAATGGTGTTGCATTCATGATCCAAAAGATTGTTTGAAGATCTGTCCGGATGTACAGTGCTGTTAGTGATAGGACAATATCCATATGTCTACAAGGAAGGCCAGTTAATATAGCTGTTATTTAACCAACTACTAAGGCCAGAGATGAAGAGGCTGAAGATTTTGACCAGCTTCTGCAGTCTGAAATGGATTGAACATGCAGTTAGGATGCATTGAGAATTACTGGTGACTGGAATGCAAAAGTTGGAAAGAAAGAAGGAGGATTTGTTGTTGGAAAATATGGCCTTGGTAATAGAAATAATGTTGGAGATAGCATGATAGAATTTTGCAAGACTGATGACTTTTTCATTGTAAATACCTTTTTTAATCAGCACAAATGATGACTGTACATATGGATCTCATGATATGGTATATACAGGAATCACATTGACTACATCTATGGAAAAAGATGATGGAAGACCTCCATATCAACAGTCAGAACAAGACCAGATCATCAATTGCTCACATGCAAATTCAAATTGAAACTGAAGAAAATTGGAACAAGTCCACGAGAGCTGAAGTATGACCTTGAGTATATCCCTCTTGAGTTGAAAGACCATCTCAGGAACAGATTTGATGTGCTGATCACTAGTGACCGCAGACCAGACAAATTGTGGAATGAGACCAAAGACGTCATCCATGAAAAGAGCAAGGGTCATTTGAAAGACAAGAAAGAAAGAAGAGACCAAATTGGATATCAGAAGAGACTCTGAAACTTGCTCTTGAATGTCGAGCAGCTAAAGCCAAAGGAAGGAATGGTGAAGTCAAAGACCTAACCAGAAGATTTCCAAGAGCAACTTGAGAAGACAAAAGCAACTACTCTAATGACATGTGCAAAGAACTGGAAATGGAAAACGTGAAGGGAAGACGACCTTCTGTGTTTCTCAAACTGAAAGAACTGAAGAAAAAAATCCAAGCCTCAAGTTGCAATACTGAAGAATTCTACAGGGAAACTCTTTGGTGCCTCAGGGAGCATCCCAACAAGATGGAAGAAATTCAAAGAGTCATTGTACCAGAAAGAACTGGTCAGTGTTCAGCTGTTTAAAGAGGTGGCATATGATCAGGAACCTATGGTACTGACGGTAGAAGTCAAAGCTCCATTGAAGTCATTGGCAAAAAACAAGGCTTCTGGAATTGATGGAATATCAACTGAGGTATTTCAGCAAACAGATGCAGCGCTGGAAGTGCTCACTTGTCTATGCCATGAAATTTAGAGGACAGCTACCTGGCAAACTGACTGGAAGAGATCCATATTTATACCCATTCCAAAGAAGGGGAATCTAACTGAATGTGGAAGTTACTGAACAATATTGTTGATATCACATTCAAGTAAACTTCTGCTCAAGATCACTCAAAAGCAACTGCAACAGTATATTGACAAGGAACTGCCGGAAATTCAAGCAGGACTCAGAAGATAGTGTAGAACCAGGGATATAATCACTGATGTCAGATGGATGTTGACTGAAAGCAAAGAATAGCAGAAAGGTGTTTACTTGTGTTCCATTGACTGTGCAAAGGCATTTGACTGTGTGGATCCTACTAAATTATGGCTAATGTTGTGGAGAATGGGAATTCCAGAACACCTAACTATGCTCTTGGGGAATCTGTATATGGATCAAGA
Source organism: Heterohyrax brucei (assembly GCA_028571685.1). NCBI lineage: Eukaryota > Metazoa > Chordata > Mammalia > Hyracoidea > Procaviidae > Heterohyrax > Heterohyrax brucei. The sequence continues at coordinate 70,343,996 of CM053149.1, read as the reverse complement.
GGCAGTCGTGAGAACAGAATAGAGGGACATCGCATGGTTTAAAGTCAGAAAAGGTGTGTGTCAGGGTTGTATCCTTTCATCTTACCTTTTGAATCTGTATTCCTAGCAAATAATCTAAGAAAATGGATTCTGTGAAGAAGGACGAGGCATAAGGATTGGAGAACATCTCATTACCAACCTGCATTATGCAGAGACCACCACCTTGCTTGCTGGAAATGAAGAGGATTTGAGACACTTACCGATGAAGATCAGGGAGCTCAGCCTTCAGTATGGATTGTATCTTGACGTGAGGAAAACAAAAATCCTCATGACTGGACCAGTGAGCAATATTTTCATAAATGGAGAAAAGATTGAGGTTGTGAAGGATTTCATGTGACATGGGTCCACAATCAGTGCCCATGGAAGCAGCAGTCAAGAAATCAAAAGGCACATTGCAGTGGGAAAATACTTTAAAGTATTCAAAAGTAAGGATGTCACCTTGAAGACTAAAGTGCACCTGACCCAAGCCGTAGTATTTTTAGTTACACTATATGTATGCAAAAGCTGGAGAGGGAACAAAGAAGACAGCAGAATAATTGATTCCTTTGAAATGTGGTGTTGGAGAAGAATGTTGAATGTCCCACGGACTGTCAACAGGGCAAATAGATCTGTCCTGGAAGAAGTCAAACCAGAGTACTCCTTGGAAGCAAAAATGGCAAGACTGCCTGTTACATACTTTGGACATGTTGTCAGGAAGTATGAGTCTCTGGAGAAGGACATCATGCTTGGTAGAGTGGACGGTCAGGGAAAAGAGGAAGACCCTCAACAGGATGGATTGACACAGTGGCCACAACAATGGGCTTCAGCATAAAAATGATTGTGAATGTGGCACAGGTCTGGGCAGTGTTTTGTCCTGTTGTTCATAGGGTTGCTATGAGTTGGAACTGACTCGACGGCACCTAACAGCAACAACAACAGTAATTAAGAGTGTAAAATGGTCCTTAAACCAATATATTTGAGAACTGCTGTTCTAGTGGAATCATAATATTTATCCTTATCCCATTCCAGGCAGATCCCTATTATCTCCGAGCTTCAGAGAACAATGTCTGTCCTCGACAGGGCTGTGTGGATATACCAACCTGGGATTTAGAATGGTAATAGGTAGGTATTTTGCAAGTACAAAGAGCTTTCAGAACAGACAGTATGGGTGGGCCCCGTCGAGCTTTCTTCAGCTCTGTGTTTCAAGGACCCTGTTTTGAAGTAAGACCCTGCTGTGTGGCAGAGGCCGTGGTGAAGGGGAACAGAACCCACTTAGATTTTCTTGTCATTGTTCGTAGCTGCTGTTGACTTGATCCTGAGTCACGGTGACTTCGTGTACAATGAAATGGAATGCCTCCTGGTCCTAAACCATCCCCATGTTGGGGAGATTTTACTAGCGACTTAATATATCCACAGGGATTTTACCCATTTGTGCAAACATCAACGTGTATTTTCAGGTGGGGGTTTCTTTTTGAACTCTATAGCAGCCTGCTAGGGAGGTCCATAGTTTTTGTAAACTAGATAGTACCAACTTAACTATTCAAGAGAATTCTCCCTCTTCAGCTTTCCTGTTGGTTTTCAGGTTTGAGAGGAGTTAGACACAGAGCTGACTTTTTATTCTTTCCTCGGAGGTACTAGTTTTTTATTTACTTTCCAAGCCATTTATTGCTTGAAAATTTTGTACATGCATCAGAAAATTCTTGGGATATTTCATGAATGCCAGACAGGTCAGCATGCTTTTACTTCATTACAAAGCATGAATGTGATTAAAAATAGAATGTGATCTGGTTCTGCTCCAGAAGGTGGTAAATAGAACATGGTGTGTTTGACATTCTGTCAGTACCCATGGAAAGAGCAGTCATGAAATCAAATGGGGCATTGCCTTGGGCATCTCTGTTGCAAAAGACCTCTTTTGAGCATTAACAAAGATGTCATCTTGAAGACTGAGGTGCACGTGACCTTAGCCGTGATGTTTCCCGTCGCCTCAGGTGCATGTGAAAGCTGGATGATGAATAAGCTTTGAATTGTGGTGTTGGTGAAGAATACTGGATATACCATCAACTGCTAGAAGAATGAAAAAAATCTGTCTTGAAAGAAGTACAGATAGAATGTTCCTGAGAAGCAAGGATGGTGAGACTTCATCTCAGGGACTTTGGACATGTTATCGGGAGGGATCAGTCCCTGGAGGAGGACATCGTGATTGGTAAAGTAGAGGATTAGTGAAGAAGAGGGCGACCCTCCAGATGGATTGACACAGATGTTGCAGCAGTGGGCTCCAGCGTGATTGTGAGGATGGCCCAGGTGTGGGCAGCGTTCTGTCTGTTGTGCGTGGGTCGCTGTGAGTGGAAATGGACTGGATGGTACCTAACAGCAAAGAATACGGAAGATGATTCTCACAGTTCCACTCACAGGTTTATTGTTACTTGAAGGGTCTCTGTTCAGATCATTACTTTAAGATCTGTGTTGAGATCAAATTCTTCCTAAGCCATTTTTGGACAGGTTTCCTGAAAGATCAAGCTGTGCATTTCTCTAGATAATGCTTGTGCTCCCATAGAAAGACACTTGGAAAAATACCTCGGAAATGCAGTGTACAAATGAGATACTGGTGCAGGTGACTGGAGTATGGACAGAGTGGCTGTTGTCCGCTGGGTTCTACTCCCTCCACGCCTGCTTCAGCCCTGGAGATTTCAAGACAGAAACCTTGGAGGAATACCCCAAATAGTAAAATGCAGGGTTAACTGCTCAGTTTTAACTGTTTGAGAAAACTGAAAATAGAAGCTACTGGAAATTACTGCCTACCTCCAAAGTTAGAACAGAGATTTAAAAAAACCTCCTGTATCTGATACCAAAGATTTTTGTAATTTGCTCATAAAATGCCTCTCATAGGAACCCAAATAAATATTCACAGTGTCTTAAATCTTTCAATTAATGTGTCACGCAACAATAATGCTGCAGAAAGCCTTTTATACTCCAACTCGATGGCACTTGGCTGGCTTGGCATCCGTTATCGGAAACCTTGGTGAAATAGTGGTTAAGTGCTGCATCTGCTAACCCAAAGATTGGCAGTCTGAATCTGCAAGGGGCACCTTAGAAGCTGTGGGACACTTCTGCTCAGTCCTGTAGGGTTGTTGTGAGTCACATGGCAGTGGGTTTTTTTTTTTTTTTTTTGCTGTGTGTGTCCGTTTAGCACCATCTTGCCCCTTCCTTCAGGTCCCCCCAATATTCTAATTGAGAAACTGTTTTAGTTCTCATAGAGTCCAGGTTTCTGGGTCTGTGGAGTTGGGGTGATCCTCCCACACCCCCAAGCCATTTGCCTTTTGGTGTCCTGTTCAACCCTGAGGTTTTAAGGAGCTGGTTGTCCCAGGGTCACCTTCCAGCCCGAAGATAGTCTAGTAAGCAGCTGAGCAGAGACAGCTTGGCCCCAGGCAGTGGGCTCCTGTGGAGAGTGGTCTGTGTGCAGCTCCAGAGAGTCAAGAAGCAGGAACTCCGGGGTCCGACCAGAGCTGTGTTTGAGGGTACACGGCATGTCCTTCGCAATTCAGAGAGGCCCTGAAGCCCTGTGCATGCTCTGAAAAACCAGCATGGATGGGATTGACAGTGGCCCTCAGGAGACTGCGTTGCCCGGCCTGCTGGTAACACCTGCTTTAATGAGCAGTTTTCGAAGAACCTTCTCAGTTCAAGTTGTATATGTTCTTAGTAAATTGTATGTTACATTGATTTCTGGTGTTTCTTTTCACTTTTAGGCTTTTAACACAGCCATGTGGAACTCTTTGAAATTGAACTTTGTGAAATGCTTTTTTACTTATGTAAAAAGTCATGTATATTTATATTGTTTTTTCTGCTTGAAATGCCCCACCATTTTTTGCTTCCTAACCAATGCTTAATCTTTTTCAAAATAATGACAATTACTCACACTTGTGTAGTGCCAACTATGAACAAGGTACTATTCTAAGCATGCTTACATATTTTAATTCATTGATTTCTCAGAGCTGCTGTATGAAATAGGTACTGCTATGGTCCCCATTTTAAAGAAGAGAAAACTGAGGTACAGAGGAGTTAAATGATAGTCTAAGGTCACTCAGCTAGTAAGTGAAGCCTGATTAGAACAGCAACTGTCTGATCTCAGTCTGCATTTCTAATCATTACATATATATGATACTGTTACCTTGTATGAAAAATTTTCCATGATATCTTTGGGCAGAGAAATGCTTTTGTCTCTCTGCTTGGTTGACACTTTGATGATGGCCCTTGTCATGTTGCTGCTATGATTTATCATCCTTCTGCTACCCTTCTGCTACCAAAGCCAAACCCAACCCATTGTCGTTCAGTTGATTCTGACTAGTTGTGACCCTATAGGACTGAGTAGAACTGCTCTAAAGAGTTTTCAGGGAGTGGCTGGCAGATTAGAAGTACCTACCTTTTGATTAGCAGCTGTAATTGTTAACCACCGTACCACCATGGTTTGAGTTACCTTTCTAGTGAAGCTAAGAAGGGCAGGACCGGAGTTTCCCCATTTTTGTGTACTCAATAGATTACCTGGAGGAGTGATTGCTGAATGAATGATTGGGAAAACAACATCAAACATGTCTCTCCAGCACTAAATTTTTTTCTTCAGGGCTCTAGATACCTTTCCATGGACTGACCTTTTATAGTAAGATTTCACTTATCTGGGTAGATTTAGTATGTGAACCAAAGTTAATGGGATACCCGTCACAATTTAAGAATATTCCAGTGACAGAGCTGGAGGCGATCTCGTAGGACCAGTCATCTGCCACACACCCCCAACACCACCTTTGTTTGATAAGGAAACAGTCTGTGACAGTCCAGTGATGTGACTTGCCTGCTGTCAGAGACTGTCAGTAGGGTAAAGGTTGAAGCCTTGTCCTCCTGACCCTGAGTTCGCTGTCACCCAGAATGGAGGAAACTTCTTCCTGAAGCGCTGTAGGTACAAGTCAGATATTCTCAGTGTCGGTCTGCTAAACTGTACAGTAAATGCACTTGGGGATATTTTTAGATACAGCTCTGCAGGATGGAATATTTCTTTGCAGGTCAAACCTGCTTTGTTAAAATTTTTCCCTTCTGTCGAACAAGTTCCAAATTTACAAGTGAATTCCTTTTTGATTCCACAGAAAAGCCTTCTTGCTATCTCATTAAAGATGAATATTTCTTCCTTTAAATTTTAAATGTGTCTGTAAGAACACCTGCCAACAACCTGAAACATGGCTTCATAAGCAGATTTCTTCAAATTCAGGATAAAACAGGAAGTGCGACCTTTTTTTTTTTTTTTTTGTTTTTTGTTAAAGAAGAAGGCTTTTATCCAAGTTACCATTTATAATTAATTTTATTAAAGTTGTCACTATTGGGCATACTCTTGGCAGCTAAAATGTTCCAGCAGCAATGTATAAACAGGGTGAGAAAGAAAAGCATTTTAGAGCCTTGTCTGTGCTAAAAGGAAAAACGTGGGAATGAACTGGAACTATGATGAAGGCTCACATTGGAAGGTGTTACTGGAAGAGCTACAGTCATGTCTTGGCTTTCAAGGCTGCGGTCAGGGTGTTAGGGTTCGGGATTCAAGAAGCGACGCAGATTCTCTTTAAAGGTTAAGTTTTATTAAAAAACGTGCCCAATAGGAAAAATACTGGTGCACCAGGGATGCACTCCAAACTGCACAGAGCAAGGAGGCAACCCTAAGTTTTCTTAGCACCCAGTATTTAACTCATAAAATCGCAAGGTAGGGAGGGGGAGTTGACCTTTGCATTGATTGGCTGAGGTTGGCTGAGGCCATATGGAATTTCTGCAAGTTGCAAAATTTAGCTGTGGGAGAATGTGTTAACCACAATGGTGAATGTTTAGGTTGTAAAATATAACCGGGGGTGGATGTTTTACTAGGCTGGCTCCAGAGGTTATCTGCAAGGCTGTCTCCCCAGGCCCTATAGTATCTCTTGTTATTTCCTGCTGAGTTAGTTCCTGGAGCTTATCATCTGAATTTTTACTGAACTCTTCCTCTAAATGGAGTTACTTAAGTCTCATTTCAACAAGGGTAGTGGCTGCACACTGTCAGTCTTGGTGCAGTGTAACTGGACTGGAGCTGGCAAAGGTGTGATTTAAAATAATTAAAATATTAAAAGGCTGTTAAAATATAGATGAGGATTTGCTCATGATGCATCCTGCCTTTCCTACAATTTGAAATGATCAGAAAGACTTATAAATTAATCTTAAAAATCTGGTATGTTTCCATGCAATGTGGAAACTGTTTCTCCAAGCTTAAGAGATCTGAAGAGCAGTCAGGTTCCGTACAAAAGGCAGTAAATATTTAATTGAAGAAGAGAATACTGTCGATTACATGGATCTCCCCACCCCCCCGTTTTTCTACATATGTGTACATATGTTTCAGTTTCAGTGTGGTGTGACCCCTGCAGCTCTCCTCACCTGTATTTTCAGCTCCTGGAAACCCAGGCGATACAGTGGTTGGGAGCTACAGCTGCTAACGCAAAGGTCAGCTGTTCACATCTGCCATGTGCTCCTTGGAAATTCTGGGGAAGTATTTTCTCTGTCTGTAGGGTCGGAATTGACTCACTGGCAGTGGGTTTTGTGGGTTGAGGTGTAGTAGGTATAGTATGTGTAGTAGATACAGTATGAGGACTTGGAGATAATTTTCAGTACTCAGTCATAGTGTCTAAAAAAGCCGTTTCACTATGCTCAAATGAAGTGGAATATATTCGGAACTTGATTCTTGAGCATGGTCTGAGTAGACCTCAAGTTAGTAATCCTAGTGGAAGGAAACTAGATTTTCTGAGTGTTTAAAGGCATCTGACCAAAACACAGAAGACCACTGTCTGCCTCGGGACCTGGCAATGATTAGGCACTTGGGAAGCAGGACGCTTCAAGTCACAAATTCTCGAGCGTTTTGTGGTTGAGGTAAGTTATCATTTCCCGGAACCGTGAAAACTGCCGACGAATGGTTTCTTCATTTGTTTCTAGTTCTCCAACGTACCTCGGGCTATCTGAGACCTTCCAAAACTACCATGGTGCCCTGAAGGTACAGTAGGTGTGTAAGCATTTGACTACTAACCCCAAATTGGCAGTTCGAATCCACCGACTGCTCCTTGGCAACCCTTCAGGGCAGTCCTCCTCAGTCCTGTGGGGTCACTGTGAGTCAGAATTAATGAGACGGTAGTGGGTTTGTTTTGTTTGGAAAACCACTGTGAGGAGTTCCTACTCTGGTTATGTGCGTGCCCCCCACACCAGTGTCTCAGTGTGTGTTCAGCCTGAAAGAGAAAATGATGTATTTCTTTGCCTTCACCATTTGATATGATCTACCATTTTAGTTACTTGACTTTTTATTGTAGCATTTTCCTTTGGTAAGTTGTGTTTCAGTATCATCTCCTTTTTGCATCGAAGTAACATTCACCTGTCATTCCTTTGTCAGAAGGTGCTTTCTGTTTCAGTTTATTCATCCCCCGATTCAGAATTGCATTGCCAAGAAAATCCAGTCTTTTGAAGAAGAGGGATAAATTCGAAGGAATAACTATTTCTTTTGATTCATTTAAATATGTACAATTAATTTTTGAGAGACTTGGCACCTTTAAAATTTAAACTTGCAATCTGTAATGTAGGAAGCAGTGAGATGTAACCTTTTAAAATCAGTAGAGTACTGTCCCCGTGAGGATGTGGCTGGGGTACATGTGGGGGTGCATGTGGCTGAGTAATTTCCTGCTTTGCCCAGGTCCTCGCTTGTGACTTATTTTCAGCCTAACTTTGAAGGAGCTTTGGTGGCTCGGTGGTTAAACACTTACCCACTAACCAAAAAGTCAGCAGTCTGAACCTACCAGTATCCTGTGGGGGAAAAATGTGACAGCCTGCTTCCCTAATGATTGCAGTCTTGGAAACTCTGTGGGACAGTTCTTCTCTGTCCTTTGGGGTCTGTCTGAATCAGAATCAGCTAGACAGCACACCAAGGACGGGGTTACTGTCAGTTGGTATTGACACAGGAGTCTTGGTGGTGCAGTGGTTAAGAGCTTGGTTGCTAACCGCAAGGTTGGCACTTCAACTCTATGAGCTGCTCCTTGGGTACCCTATGGGACTGTGCTGCTGTGACCTTTAGGGTTACTGTAAGTAGGAACTGACTCAATGGTAGTGAACTTCATTGATATAATGTGCTATCATAGGACATAGCAGTAGGCCTGATGTAGGTTATGCAAGGTTATAAATTTTTATGGACTCTCACTGCCACGTCTTCTTCCCATAGAGCAGCTGGTGGGTTTCAAGCCCCAATTTTCTGGTTCACAGCTGAGCACTTAACAGCTGCACCACACAGGCTGTCTATAGTGATATACTAAACCAAACTCATTGCCATCGAAACTTTTTCAACTCATGTAACCCTGTCTAACAGAGAGTTTCCAAGGAGCACCTGCTAGATTCAAACTGCTGACCTTTTGGTTAGCAGCTGTAGCTGTTAACCACTATGCCACCAGAGTTTTTATGTTGGTATAAAAGATAGAAATTTATTTATACACAGAGTCACATATACGATCATGTATTTCTTAAAACAAAAGTACATTGTGACTCGAGTTTTTAAATGATTAATAGGTTTTAGAAGCATTTCTACATTAGAACATAGACATTAGCTTTTCCTTTTTAAAATAAATATAGCCATATCAGATATATCACTCTGATACTTGTTTTTGTTCTGGTAATACATCAGGAATATCTCTTCAGGTCTATGCACATCAGATGGAGGCACTGTAATTTATATAACCACTCACTGTTAAAGTTATTTCTGATATTTATTATTAAAAATAACCAATGACAATCTTTTGGTATACATCTTTGTTATCTGTAGGTGGAGTAATATTTTAGTATGGATTCCTGAAGAAAGAGTCAAGGGTGTGCTCATTTTAAACTAGTGGATAATACTATGTTGTTTTCAGACTTCATTGAGTTTTATGCCTGCTAATAAGAACATTTCAAGGTCTGTCCTAAATTACAGTGCTGTCAGTAATAGGATAATACCCATATGCCTACAAGGAAAACCATTAATATGACTGTTGTTCAAAGTTATGCAACTGTCACTAATGCCAGAGATGAAGAAAGTGAAGATTTTCACCAACTTCTGCACTCTGGAATTGATCAAATACGCATTCAAGATGTGTTGCTAATTACTGACGATGGGAATGCACAAACTGAAAACAGGGAAGAAAGGTCTCTCTTTGGAAAATACAGCCTTGGTGACAGAAACAATACCGCAGGTCACATGGTAGATAGAAAATCACATGGTAGAATTTTGCAAGTCCAGTGACTTATTCATTACAAATACTTTTTTGCAACAACATAGTGGTTAAGAGTTTGTTAACCAGTGGTTGGCAGTTGGAATCCACCAGGCCTTCCTTGGGAACTGCAGTGCTCTGTAGAGTCTCTGGCATGATTGAGTTGTGTCCTCCCAAAAATGTGTGTAGCAATTTGTCTGAGCTGTGAATGCTACTATCATATAATGTTCCTACATATTGTAAATCCTGCCTCTATGATAATAATCGTTATCCTCCTTACCTGATACAGCTACCCTCCTTGCCTGATGCTGTTATCCTCCTTACCTAAAGCTATTACCCTCCTTACCTCATGGTGTTATCTTCATTACCTGTGGCCCAGATCATCAATTGCTCATATGCAAATTCCAATTGACACTGAAGAAAATTAGAACAAGTCCATGGGAGCCAAAGTATGACCTTGAGTATATCCCTCCTGAGTTGAAAGACCGTCTCAAGAACAGTTTTGACGTGCTGATCATTAATGACCAAAGACCAGATGAATTGTGGAATGACATCAAGGGCATCATCCATGAAAAGAGCAAAAGGTCATTCAAAAGACAGAAAAGAAAGAAGGGACCAAATTGGATGTCAGAAGAGACTCTGAAACTTGCTCTTGAACGCCGAGCGTCTAAAGCAAAAGGAAGGAATGGTGAAGTTAAAGACCTAAACAGAAGATTTCCAAGAGCAGCTCGAGAAGAGAACAGAAAGTATTCTAATGACAGTTGCAAAGAGCTGGGAATGGAAAACCAAAAGGGAAGATGTTCTGCATTTCTCAAGCTGAAAGAACTGAAGACAAAATTCAAGCGTCATGTTACAGTAGTGAAGGATTCTACAGAGAAACTCTTAAATGACTCAGGGAGCATCAAAAGAAGATAGAAGGAATATACAGTGTCAATATACTAGAAAGAAGTGGTCGATGTTAAGCCACTTGAAGAGGTAGCATATGATCAGGAATCAGTGGTACTGAAGACAGAATTAGAAGCTGCATTGAAGGCACTGGCCAAGAACAAGGCTCTAGGAGTTGATGGAATACTCATTGAAATGTTTCAACAAATGCAACATTGGAAGTGCTTGCTTGTGTACGCCAAGAAATGTAGAGAACAGCTGCCTGGCCAACTGACTGGAATAGATCCATATTTATGCCCATTCCAAAGAAAGGGGATCCAACCAAATGTGGAAGTTACCAAACAATATCATTCATGTCAGCCACAAGTAAAGTTTTGCTCAAGATCCTTCAAAAGTGACTGCAATGGTATATTGACAAGGAACTGCCAGAAATAGAAGCTGGATTCAGAAGAGGATGCGAAACCAGAGATATCATTGCTGATGTAAGATGGATGTTGGCTGAAAGCAAAGAATAGCAGAAAGCTGTTTACTTGTGTTTCATTGACTATGCAGAAACATTTGACTGTGTGGATCCTACTAGATTAAGGCTAATGTTGCAGAGAGTAGGAATTACAGCACACCTAATTGTGCTCTTAAGGAATCTGTATGTGGATCAAGAGGCAGTTGTGAGAACAGAATAAAGCGATACTACATGTTTTAAAGTCAGGAAAGGTGTGTGTCGGGGTCGTATCCTTTTCACTATGCCATTTTATCTGCATGCATCCAAGAAGCTGGATGCTGCGAAGAAGAATGAGGCATCAGGATTGGAGGATGAGTCCTTAACAACCTGTGTTATTCAGACGACACCACCTTACTTGCTGCATGTGAAGAAGATTTGAGACACTTCCTGATGAAGATCAAGGACTACAGTCTTCAGTGTGGATTGCACTTCAACATCAGAAAAACAAAAATCTTCACAAGTGGACCAGTAAGCAACATTGTCATAAATTGAGAAAATATTGAGATTGTCAAGGATTTCCTTTGACTTGGACCCACAATCAACGCCCACAGAAGCAACAGCCAAGAAATCAAAGGATGCATTGCATTGGGAACATCTGCTTGCAGGGACCTCTTTAAAGTATGCAGAAGTAAAGATGTCACCTTGATGACTAAAATGTGCCTGACCCAGCTGTGATATTTTCAATCACATTGTATGTATGCGAGACCTGGACCATGAACAAAGAAGACAGAAGAAGAATTGATGCTTTTGAATTGTGGTGTTGGAGAAGAATGCTGAATGTATGATGGACCGCCAAAAGAACAAACAGATCTGTTCTGGAAGAAGTCCAACCAGAGTGCTTCTTGGAAGCAAAGATGGCAAGACTGTGTCTTACATATTTTGGACATTTTTTCAGGAAGGATCAGTCCCTGGAGAAGGACATCATGCTCGGTAGAGTGGAGGGTCAGTGAAAAAGAGGAAGACCCTTGATGAGATGGGTTGATGCAGTGACAGCAGCAATGGGCTTAAGCTTAAAAATGATTGTGGATATGGTGGAAGACTGGACAGTGTTTTGTTCTGTTGTTCATAGGGTCGCTATGAGTTGCAACAGACTCAGTGGCACCTAAGAACAACAACATACTCAAAGACACTCTTCTGTTAAAGTTATCAGCATTCTGTTAGCCTCAGATTGTTCTGGTGGTTCCATGGTATGTCATCACCTCACATGCTGGAAACCTGGGTTCTGTTCCCAGCTAGTGTACCTCATATGTAGTTAAGATGTGCTGTCATTGGAGGCTTGCATGTTGTTGTGATGCTGAGGAGATTTCAGTGGAGTTTCCAGACTAAGATGAGCCAGGGAAAAGAAAAGCCCAGTGATCTACTTACAAAAAAAAAAAAAAAAAAAAACAACCAGTAAAAAGCCCATGGATCCACCCCATGGTCTTTGGGTTGTTGCAGGGCTGGGCAGGGTTTGGTACTGTTGTGCATAGGGTCGCTGTGAGTTGGGGAGTGACTATGGGAGCTAACTGAAACAGTAACAGTTACATGTTGTGGTAGATAGCTGCATTTATAGGATTTGATTATAACAGATATAGTGATTGTCATTCAGTGTTTTAGAATTTAAAAGGTGAAAGCCTTCAGTTTAGGGTATTGTATTTTACCATGTAAAAGAATAAACAGCTGCTCCCAAGGAAACTGGGTGCTTGGGGGAAGGCTCTGTAAATAAGAGACCCCCAACTTTGCCTCCTTGATAAAATTATCCTGATTGCTTGCTAGTGTCACCGAGTTCTGTAATCTCTTGTGAAAAAATAACCGTGAATCAGAATGCAGAGAGCTCCAGTTCATCCACTGCTGGGTGATGAAAAGTGAGACAGGTTGATCCAGATATCAAGGTTTCTTTTCTCTGAAAGGAGAAGTATCATCCCGAACCCCTCCAATGACAGCTTTAGAATGTGCTTAGCAACAAACAGATCTTCCCTGGAATGCTTGTGTGTCCTAATCTTTTGTCACTTACTGTTGCAGCTTGTATTGTTAATTATATGGTTCTGTGTGCCCAGTTGTCAGAAGGTGTAGAGAAAGTAGAGGGTTGTTTCTCACTTAATGTGCTGACAAATAGCCCTTATTGTGTTGAGGAATTTTCCATCTATGCCTATTTTGCTAAGAGTTTTTAGCATGAGTGGATGTTGGACTTTATCAAATGCCTTTTCTGCATCAATGGACAAAATCACATTAATTGCTTTACTGATGTTGAACCAGCCTTGCATCCCTGGTATGAATCCCACTTGGTCATGATGGATTATTTTTTTGATATGTTGTTGTATTCTGTTGGCAGGGATTTTGTTGAAGATTTTTGCAGCTAGGTTCATGAGTGATATCAGTCTGTAGTTCTCCTTTTTGGTTGGGTCCTTCCCTGGCTATCAGGGTTATGCTAGCTTCACAGAATGAGTTTGGGAGTACTCCATCCCTTTCTATACTGTGAAATAGTCTCAGTATAATTGGAGATAACTTTTCTCTAAAAGCTTGGTAGAATTCTGCAGTGAAGCCATCTGGGCCCGGGCTTTTTTTGGTTGACATTTTTTTGATCAGCTTTTCAATCTCGTCCTTCATGATGGGTTTATTAAGTTGTTCTGCTTCACGTTGTGATAATTTGGGTATGTGATATGAATCAAGGAATTTGTCCATTTCCTCTAGGTTTTCAAATTTGTTAGAGTACAGTCTTTCATAGTATTCTGTTATAATATTTTTTATTTCTGTTGGATTTGTTATGACCACTCCCCTCTTGTTTCTGATTTGGGTTATTTATTTCCTTTCCTGTTTTTCTTTAGTAAGTTTAGCCAGTGGTTTGTTAATTTTGTTGATTTTGTCAAAAAACCAGCTTTTGGTCTTTTCAATTTTTTCAGTTGTTCTTCAATTCTCTAGTTCATTTGCCAAGCCAAGTGCCGTCGAGTTAGCTCTGCTCTAATCTTTATGATCTGGTTTCTTCTGGTCCCTGAGGCATTCCTCTGTTGTTCTGTCTCTGGGATTAATTCCTTGATCTGGGTTCTTTCTTCCTTCCAGATGTGTACGTTTATGGAGATAAACAGACCTCTGTGCACTGCTTTGGCTGTATCCCATAGGTTCTGGTAGGAAGTGTTTTCCTCTCATTGGAATCCATGAATTTCTTTGTTTCCTCCTTGATTTCTTCTATAACCCATGTTTTTTTGAGCAAGATGTTCAGTTTCCAAGAGTTCAACTTTCTGTCTATGTTTTTTCTGCTCTTGATTTTGACTTTGATGGCTTTATGATCTGAGAAGATGCTTTGCAGTAATTCAGTGGTATGGATTTTGTTGAGAATTGTTTTATGTCCTAACACGTGGTCAATTCTGGAGAATGTTCCATGTACACTGGAGAAGAAGGTGTAGTTGTCTGCTGATGGGTAGAAAGTTCTGTATATATCTATGAGGTTTAGTTGGTTAATTGTGGCAGTAAGATCTTCTGTATCTTTATTGAGCTTTTTTCTAGATGATCTGTCCAGTACTGAGAGTTGAGTGTTGAAGTCTCCCACTATTATTGTGGAGTAATCTACTTCTTTTTTGAGGGGAGTCAGTGTTTCTTCGATGTATTTAAGTGCTCTGATATTAGGTGCATACATGTTTAATATAGTTAAGTCTTGCTTCTGTACTGAACCTTTCAGTAATAGTGTCCATGTTTGTCCATGATGGTGGATTTTACATTAAAATTGATTTTGTCTGAGATTAGAATTGCCACACCTGCTCTTTTTTGTGTATTGTTAGCTTGATATATATTCTTCCATCCTTTAATTTTTGGTTTGTTCCTATCTTTAAGTCTCAAGTGAGTTTCTTGTAGACAACATATGGATGGATCCTCAACCTCCATTGCTGGGCCCCCACCATAGGCGACACTGTGTAAACTGCTGTTTTTCTGTTGGAGAAATGCTGTCCTGTTTACAGGCACTGGCTCCCAGGCTAAGAATTAGGTCCCGCTAAAATCTCCGTATGCAACATGGTGTCCTGCACATAGGTGCAGCTGGTTCCGTACCAACCACGCTGTGGCAGAGATAAAAAAACAGGGCCACAGTGGCTAGATGAGTAGAGTCCGAAGCCTGGCTCTGAAAATATGGCAATTTCACCTGCCTATCCCACCAGCAGTGTATCTGAGACTAGCCGCTAGGCATGACCCAGCTCTGCCTGCCAGCCAAGACAGAAAAAAAAAAAGTCAAAGTGGTGTGTTACCTTCAGTCCGTGAGAGCCAGGGCTAGCCAGGAGCGGGAGTAAGCGAAAGAGAGGAGGTTTTTCGTTCAGTGATGTGAAGTCCAAATTAACAGCCCTGTACCGTGGCCTGGGACTCACTAGGTGACCAGAAGGCTCTGTTTGATTATCAATTTAGGTCTTGGTTTCCAGAGGGATATAAGGAGACGTGTGCTCAGTCCGCCATCTTGATTCTGCATAATGTCCTGACAGTTGCAAAGAAGAAATAGCTATATATGGCTACAAAGGAAAGATTTGTATGTATGGTTCATGTAAATATGTCACATTATTTGAATGTTTTAGGGCTTGAATTCCTTCCTTAGATGTGTGTTTGAGGCTAATTTTATCTAGTGACTAGCTTTGTTGAAGTTGGTTAAGTTACCTGACTTCTCTCAGTTGTAATTTCACTTGTAAAGTGGGAATCACAGTATCCATCTTAGAAGTTATGGATGTATCTCTTGTAAATTGTAAAAGCACTGTGTAAAAAAGATACTGTGAACAGACGTGGATCTTAGTTCCTGCCTCCATGGGCTTCAGCTCCAGACTTCATCGACAGTGTTCAGCTCTTATCTCTGCATTTTGGAAACCAGTCCTTCAGTATTTCTAGGCTGTTCTGTGGTCACTTGTTCTGATGTGATGTTATACTTGGAATACTGTACCTACCCAAATTAGCTTGTCAGTGTTTCGAGGGTAGAGTCCATTTTCTAGATTGCTGGCATTCAACAAATAGACATTACTTGAGAATTCTAAAGAATTTACTAGTTTATTTGACAATAGCAAAATTAATTATTTCTGTGTTGTGGTTGGGGACTGTTAGTAGATTTGAACTCATAGTGGCCCTGTGTTGCCGAAGCCCACCACCCACAAAGACCTCTGTGAGCAGAGCTACAAGCCTTTGTGATGGTGGATGGATGCATCTCACCCCTGACATATTTCTGGCTGTATAGTTTTTCACCCCAATTAAACTCTCCCCCAAGATACCCCCTCATCTCCCTGCACAAGGACAAACGCTGAGCCCAGGAATGCCCAGCCCTGCTGACTTCCCCCCAACTGCACATCCCCACCCATGTGAAAGAATTATCCTTTCTAGAACAGCTTAAGAAAGGCATAGGGTGGGGGACGGTAGGTGTTTACTGTCCCCACAGGAGGAGATAAAATAAAGAGCAAAGTAGGCCCTTCCTCCTGTACCTTTTAACTTTGAGGTATAAGTAGGGCTGATTGAGCTCGGGGCATGTCAGTTATCACCACAACACACCTGCCTCGGGCCATTATCTAGAAAGCCTTGACAATTAAAAGGATCACAAGGTCTCAGTTAGCTAATAGCTCATGTGGTCGGGGGGGGGGCAGGGTAGAAATCACATCACCTCAAGATCGTGAGGTTTCAGTTTCAAATTAGCCAATCACGAGGTTTTGGTTTCAAATTAGCCAATGGATTGTGTGGTGAGTGGGCAGGGTAAAACTCACGTCACTTTGATTATAAAAACAATAAAGACAGACTGCTCTCTGTCTTGGTCGGGCTGCCTTAAACCAGAAAATTCTTTCCTGTCTCCTTTGTTCATTTTCCCACCGACACCTTCCCTCCCTCCGTGCGTGACCCTGAAAAGTTGTCGGGGCTGGCTCCCGGTACCGTGTGACAGAGTAGAACTATCCCATGGGTTTTCTTGTCTGTGACCTTTATGGAAGCAGATGGCCACATCTTTCTCCCATGAAGCTTTTAGGTGGGTTTGTACCACCAATCTTTTGGTCAGTGGCTGAGCACTTAACTGCTGTATCACCCACCATGTGAGGCCTAAAGATCGTCAAAGGGGCTGAATGTTCAATGCTTTTAAAAACAACATCTTCTTGCATACGTGAGATCTTGAAGGATTGGTATTGATTTTCCTGAAGGGGCATTTTTAAGTCACACGCTCTGTGTATGTGATTTTTACTACATCTGACAAAACTGCTTACATAAATTTGCAGTCACATTAAATGTTCACCTCTTTTAATCCAAACTGACTAGTTAGGAAACCAAGGCAACAGGCATAGGAAGGGTGGATGTATAAGCAGCCTGAGAGAGGCTGAACGTGCAAGAAACTTGCTTTTCAAGACTTCCCAACAGCTGAGACATGACCATAGGTCCTGATCCCCAATTCCAAGGGAAATTCTAATAGAAGGCTTCTGGGATGGCTTCCCAGGGCTGCTGCCTCTGCAAATGCCACGTACTGTGGAGTTTAGGTGAGTTTCCTCTCTGGAGTGTGAGGTATGTAACCTGGACAGTCACACAGAGTACTTCAGGGCTGACTACCCTGATCATTAGAGCCTTGTCTGAAGTAACTCTCCTTCTGGGCTTTCATTGTGGTGGTTTGTTGGATGATGCCTGGGATGATGGCGGCCGTCTTGTGCTCATGAGGGGACAAATTGGCAGATGAAAATGACACTCTGTGGATGACAAAGTAGAAAGAGAAAGAGCAGTATGATCCTTGATTATGTCATTGTACCAGCTAAACCAACTCTAGACCAACTCTCTCCAAATTCTCAATAATAAGTTCATTATAAATTCCCTTAATCTGTAAGACCAATACAGTTTTGTATTTTGTTACTTGCCACTAAGAGCACTTAACTGGGAGCATTTTTCTTTAGAGTTTTACTTCCTAATATTTTGGGAATGGTATTTGTCCTGTATATAAGTAGAGCACAGAACTGTCAAGTAGAAACCACGGATGTGCCTTGGAAACTCTTCTCTTTTTAAGTTGTTTTAACTTGCATTGAAATAAGGGGGTGATAGTGGTGGCGGCGCTTGAAGACATTGCAAAGTGAATTTCGAGTCTTCTGAAAGATACACTGAAATGTGTTTTTAACAGTGACAGCTAGATCCAAATGCTAGTTTGTAAGATTGAGTTTCTTTGCTTGTTGTGTACACCGTGACAGGACAGCTGATAACAAAGATACATTTGGCATTCTAAAATCTTCCTTTCAACTCCCACGTCCAGTCCCTCCAGCTCTGTGAGGTCAAGAGCAGTGTTCACCTGTTTTTCCGCTCGGAAGATGTCTTTGTTCTTCAGAATAGCTCCAGGTATATGTGAGGGAAGGTCAAAACCAAACTGATTTTCTTAGTTTTCTTCCTCCCACATTATTTTTCAAAGAAATTGGGTCTGATCGTTTTGCAAGGAATTGTTACGTTTTACTTTAGTTTTGACTTCCCAGAAATAAATAGGATTCATACCCTTTCAGACTCTGAGGTTGCCTCTGACTGTAAAACACAGATAATGTAGCTGATGATCACCTCCTAATTATTATAAAACTTGTAGGTTTATATAATAATGACAAAGTAATTTTTCCTGTAGTTATTGACAGTTTTTAATATCAGAATTTTGGTTAAATGGATAGTTTGTTCAGCTTTTAAAATAAGTTTATCCCTCAGTTCATTGGTTACATGGGTTACACTAAACAGGTAGGAACTATGAGGCCTTCAGCAATTATTCTGTACTGAACTATGATCTTGCATTGTCTGCAGTCTGTATTCTATATGCTTAGGAACATTTTATAATACTGTATTCAGCTGGATATTTCCGAGGCATCATTCGTGACTTAAGGTAAATGAAGATTCTCCTGGTATTCTTCTCTCAATTTCCTAGTGAAATGATTAACAGCTGTAGCAAATATCATGTGCTCAACGAAAGTTCATTTCTCTCCTCCAAAAAGACTTACCTCTTTTAGGGGTGGGAGTGTAGTCTTATCTGTTGATATTTAGTAGACACCATGTAAATAAATGTTTAATGAAAAGTGTCCCCATTCAGATGCAAATGAACTAAAATGGAACAAAGCAACTATGATGTGCATAGTTATACATGTATGGTTCTTTTTAAGTCACACTGGAGTATATGATGAACATCAACTTCCAGACTGGTGTACATACCTCAGTGATCCCATTCTTCCACATACAAAGTATTAGTAAAACAACCAAAATCAACCATTTCAGAACTCTGGAGATTAGCCAATGACAGAATTAACAGAAAATCGTGTATATAAGAGTAACTGCTGAGCTTAGGTAAGACAGTAAGGTCCTTGGTGTTTTAATGAGGGTTATTTCCATCCCTTCTATTTTCGAAGTTCTGTGGCATGGTAGCTGATTGAAGTCTTGGAAATAGGCTTTTTTAGAGCTCCATTAAAAGCCTTACTCCCAGATTTCAGTAAACCTGAACTTGAAGTTCTCTGCAACATCTATAGGGTATCATCCTGCTGACCTCTGGCTGGAGGAAGGAGAGTGGGTGGAGAGGGGGTGGAAAGGAGGCTGTTGGGAGGATGAGACATGTATGGAGCAGAGAGGAATAGTGTGCTGTCACCGGGCAGGGGAGAGCAGTGGAAGCTGCCTATAGGTGGGCATGTAAATTTATATGGGAATGTACATTTTCACTCAGTCATGTTAAATTAAAAAAGAAAATTGATCCTAGGATATTGTGTCTATTTAATTTGACTAAGAGCTCAACCCAATGTAAAAAGCCATATTTCTAAGGCATTGTTAAAAACAACAGTACAGAGAAGTGGCTAAATAAATAATCAGTATCAAGAAAAACATTAGTAATAACTACAAAGATCCAGTCATGACAGCAGACACTGAAGGGAGGATTGATCTAATAATGCCAGAGTTGATACTGGGTATTATCTACAATATCCAGTTTTTAATAAAAAATAAAAAAAAAACATATGAGGAAACAGAAAAATATGCCACTTACATAGGGAAAATAAAAGGAACCAACAGAGACTGACTTCGAGAGGGCTCACATTTTTGACTTCATAGAGTCAGGTGTTTTGCTTCATAGATGTAGACCTTAAATAAGTTACTAACAATTTGCTCAAAAAAATAGAGGAAACCATCTTTTAAGAATTAAAAGAAAATATGCCAGTAATACCTCACCAACTAGAAATAAAAAACAACAACAAAATTAAATTTTTGGAACTCAGAGAAAGCACACTATCTGAAATAAGTTCCTTAGATAAGCTCAGTAGCAGATATGAACTACAGAAGAAACAATCAGTGAATCTGGAGATAGGTCAATGGAGATTTTCCAGTATATAGGACAGAAGGGGAAGGAAAAATGGACAGAGTCTCAGATTTGTGGAGCACCACTTGGTGTACAAGGTACACGTGATGGGAATTAGAACAGAAGAGAAGGAGAAAGGGGCAGAATAAATATGATGACATAATAGCCAAAAACATATGGAATTTGTAAAGAAGTTATTGATCTACATACCTCAGATTTTTAATGAACTCCTTGTAGGATAAAATCAAAGAGATACGTATCTGTGCAAACTCATTGCCATTGAGTTGATTCTGATTCTTGGTGACCCTGTAGGGCAGAAGAGAACAGCCCCCTAGGAGCAGCTTGTGGATTTGAACTGTTATCCTTTTGGTTAGCAGCCGTATCATTTAACCATGGTGTTACCAGGGGTCATTCTGTTGAGAATCGTATGTGTCATGAGTCATTTCTCTTGTGGTGATGTCACAGTTTTCTCTTTGATTGTTTTCAATTTTACTGTGATATGTATGAGAGTGTGTGTGTGTGTGTGTGTGTGTGGAGACTGGTGGAGTAGTGGTTAAGAGCTACAGCTGCTAACCAAAAGTTTGGCAGTTCAGATCTTGCCCTATAAAGTTACTTAAGTTGAAATTGACTCACTGGCGGTCTGTTGGGTGTTTGGTGTGTCTACAGATGTGTAGATATGTGTACATGTATGTGTACGTACACACACACATGCATGCAAACATACACACACATACCTGATATACCTTTCTCTACTTAGCACATAAAGAATTCTCAATAGGATGAACAGGTAACTCATCAGGAACCAAGAACGTCCAAAAGCAGCAGGATGATATTAAAGTGTTGAAAGGAAAAGACTGTCAATCAAGAAGGCCATGTATAGGAAAACTTACCTTCAAAAGCGAGAGAGAATTTAGACCATTCCCAGAAAATGAATACTAGAAACCTTTCTTATAAAAGACACTAACAGAAGTCCTTCAAACTGAACTGAAATGACTCTACATGGTAACTTGAGTTCATACAAAAAAATACAGAGAACTGATAAAACTAACTCGATTAAAAAAATATACAAAAAAAAGAAACTCATTGCCATTGAATCAATTCTGACCAAGAGTGACCATACAAGACTGTCTCATAGGGTGTCCAAGGAGCAGTTGGTGAATTTGGACTGCTGACCTTTTGGTCAACAGCTGAGCCTTTAACCACCACACCACCACTAAGGCTCCAGCCTTTGTTAGACCTCTTCTAAAAAATTCCCCCAATTTTTATAATGTAAATGCAAAACAGCCATCAACGGTAGTATTATTTACCAAGGTATGAAGTGAAAATGACTGCTCCAGAACTGTGAAACTGGAGCCTCTGGAATCCATCATCAGAAGGCAGCTGCCATAAATCAGACACTCTTTTTTAATCACACTCTTGTGAAATCAACAAGCATTGTTAACTTAGGCTTGTTGGTCTCATTCCATGCAAAGTGGTTGATTATGGTGAGTACCATATTTGTACAGTGTTCTTTCATAAATTTTCAAACTCAAGTCATCAGTTTTTTAATGAAATATTGAGTAGATGCAAAATAATATTGAGAAAACATAACAGGTAAAGAATAATGAGTGCTTATCAAGAGCAGTGTTGTTACCTGTAAAGTCCTTGATCCGTTCTTCTTGGATCATAGTGACCCAGTTTATTATCCCTTTGATATTTGTGGAAACCCTGGTGGCATAGAGGTTAAATGCTATGTCTGGAAACCAAAAGATCCGCAGTTGTTCAAATCCTCCAGGTGGTCCTTGGAAACTCCATGGGGCAGTTCTACGCCAAGGTCATTATGAGCCAAACTGGACTCCATGGCAGTGGGTTGGTTTGTTATTCTTAGTTTTATGTTGATTCTTCCCTAGATAATAGAATAGTGTTGCTTGGATTTCAGTTTGTAAGGCTGAAGTCTGCTGTTTCTTTTTCTTTAACATCTCTCTTTTAAAACTCAGATTTGTATTTGTAAGAAGCATCTGTATGATTGTACTCCAGTTTATTAGTTTTTTGTTGTACTCCAGCAGTCTCCTGTATAAATACAGTATAGAAAATTTAGCTGTTGTATTGATGATTGACATTTGGGCTATTTACCGTATTGGGTTATTTTGAACAATGCTGCTCTGAACTTCTTGTATCTTATTTCTGGGCTCCTAAATGCAGGAAACCCTGGCAGCGTAGTGGCTAAGCACTGTATTTGCTAACCAAAATGTTGGCAGTGTGAATTGGCCAGGTGCTGTTTGGAACCTCGAAGGAGTATTCCTACTCTGTCATGTAGAGTCACTGAGTCAGAATTGACTTGATGGTAGTGTTTTTTTGGGTTTAAAGACAGATGGTCCCCATCTTATGACAGGATTCCCTTCCAATGACTGTCACAAGTTGGCTCTGATGTAAGTCGAATGCCTCATTTGTTTAAGCCTTTTGTTATCAGTGTCTTTATAAATCTGGCAGTGTTTCGAATAGTGAGTCGTGAAATTGAACATCTGCGAGTGAATACTGGAGAAGGATGATATCAGCAAATGACTAGCTGCGATGTATCAGTAAAGATGAGATGTACCAGGAAAAGGAGCAAGGACGAGTGTCAAGTGTGGGTGGCTGTGACTTGAGTGCGTTCAAGTGATGGGCTGCCCGTGTATAGTTCTCTTGCACATGTAAAGCTGCTGAATCATGAAGTAGACATATCTTTAATGGACCGTCATGCTATTTTCCGTGCCGTTGTATCCACTGACCCTTGCAGCGCAGTGTATGAGTTTTGGGCCTGCACATTCTTTTACACATGCTCTACTCCCTAGGGAAACCCCGGTGACATAGTGGTTAAGTGCTGTGTATGCCAGCTGGCGGCTTGAATCCACCAGGTGCTCCCTGGAAACTCTATGGGGGAGTTCTACTCTTTCCTGTAGGGCAGTTCTACTCTGTCCTGTAGGGTCAACTTGACAGCAGTGGCTTTTTTTCCCCCCATGGCTACTCTGTAGGCTCCCAACATTTACCCTTCTAGTTATCTGTAGGTGATTTGTTAAGGTTTTAATCGCATGTCACTGCATTGAGATATGTTCATATATTCGTTAGCTGTTTGCATTCTTTTATGATGTGCATGGCCAAGAGTTTGTTCATATTTTTCACCTGAACTCTGTGATTTATAGGATTTCCTTATATATTCTAGATGTGACTGTCTTACATGAGTGCACGTATCTTGTCCTGTTCTGGGGCCTGACAGAGCTGTTCAGATTTGATAATACAGGGGAAGGTCTTTGTGACCTCAGGACGAGCCAGGCTTGCTTAACCACGAGAGGTTATCATTGTTACTAAGACTGATTAACATGGCTACATTACCTTGAAGAGCTTCTTGTAAAGATACTTATAGTCATGCTCCTCACATGTAGATCTTTAATTCATCTGGAGTTAACTTTTTGATTATGGTGTAAGAAGTGAATCAGATTTTCTGTTTGATTTTTTAGAAAAATCTGCTTTGCAGTGCCATCTTTTTTGGCTGTATTTAGTGCTCATATCTATGGGGTCTCTCTCTTCTATATGGGGCCCTGGTAGCATAGTGTTAAGAGCTGGGCTGCTAACCACAAGGTCAGCAGTTTGAATCTACCAGTCTCTTCTTAGAAACCTTATGGGGTGTATAGGGTCGTTATGGGTTGGAATCGACTGAACAGCACTGAGTTTATTTGTTTATTTTGCTATTCCATATATTGTCAGCATTACTTATATTCCAATTTGCTTCTTACCTGGTGTCACTGTTGTGTTGCTTATATTACTTGACATCATTAGAGCAAGTCATTGAATTTTTAATTTCTACTCCTGTGTTTATTCTTTCCAAAAGTTTTATTTTTTCCTCTAATTTGCTGGTCACCTTTTGTAGTAGTTTTGTATGAATTCATATTTTCTGTGATTTACTTCCACATAATAATCACATCTATTTCATGGTCTAGGGCCTCTGTGAGTAGAAAGTGACACCACAGCAATGGGCATGTGGGTATGTCTGACGGTTACAGTATCAGACAATGTTGGCGTCGGACTCTGCCGCTGCACCTGCTGGTTTTCACACACGGTGCCTTGTTTCCTGATGCTTTGTGATTTTTGACTAGGAGCTCATATTCCTTGGAATATTTTCTGAGTCTATTTTGAAGGTGGATTTCTCCAAAGAAGAACTGGATGTTTACTGGCAGCATCTTGAGCTCCATGTCTGTGGCCACTTACAGTAGCATGGATTAGGCTGGCAGCACAGAGTGACAGTCCCACGAGGCGAACAATACTCAGCACCAAGTTGTCCTCAGATTTCTCCTACATTCCCGGGGCAGAGGTGGTTTCTTTCTGTTCAGCCTGATACTAAATGGGAGCCCTTTGGTGTTTGCTCAGCCTTTTGGGACTGTTTCTTTCTATTAAATTTCCTCCTTGGGAAGGCCCTGGGCTTGGTCTCTTGTCCTCTGTGTTCTGTGAGGCTTTGAAAATCAAAGCCGAAGTGCAGTCAGTTTGGGTAATACCCTGAAGGCGCAGACCAACTTCAGATATCCTTCCTTCTCTAAGCTCCTGAGAGCGTTCCTTGTTTTCCTGTTAACTTAATAATGTATAAGGACTTGATAAAACTATTTTTATCTGGCATTTTGTCTTTGATCAGGAGAATCAGTGTCTGGTCTGTATGAAACAGAATAACACGTAAGTAGCTTTTGCCAGCACGGTATGAACCAGTTCTGCTGGGCTGCAGCTGTTTATCGTCACCTGAAGTACATCTTTTGTGTGTATGGTGACTGTTTATCATCCAAGCTGGAATGTTTCTTTTTTTTTAAAAAAAATTAACTGTGATCAAGTGAAAGTTTACAATCCAAGTCAACTTGCTATGTAAAACCCTGAGCGCCCACCTCTCTGCAACTTGGTCTGCTCTCCCCACCCTGTGACAGCTCATTCTTCTTTTCTACTCTTTCCTTCCCGTATCCCCTCAACCAGTGCTTGTCCCCTCCTCTCCACCCTCTCTTCTCCCCTCTCCCCTCTAAAAAGAGACCAGTAGGACAGTCTCATATATATATATTAAACCATAAAGTACACACATCACCCGCATCACTCTGTGTCCCCAAGTCCAGTCCATTCTTTGTCTGAAGTGTTGACTTCAGTCCTGGTTTCAGCTCTGGGCCAGCAGCAAGTCCAGGGGCGTGTTTCCAGAAGACCCTCGAAGGTGTCAGACCATCAATTTTGCAAACTAGAATGTTTCCAAGAGTGAAATAAGGCAGGATTAGTAATGATGCAGGGACCGTATGCGCGTCGTGAGACTGTCACATGCAATCGGAATCTAGCTGGAGATCACATGAATGGACCGTGAGTGAACTGACCTTCTCATCTGTCTAACTGAAGGCAGAATCTGTTGATCTGCTTGCTGTGAAGGGTTGAGAGGCCTTCCAGTGTGGGTGACGTGGGTGTAAAGTGAGGTTAAATGTGGCTTGAATCCTGGTATTGCTGTTTATTACTTGTTGGTCATTGGGCTCATTGATTAACTTGGGGAGGTTTACGTTTTATGTATATAACAGGGGAGTAACAACAGTGGTCTCACGGTGCTGTGATGAGGATTACGCAGTGTGCCTGATATAAAAGTGCTGTACACACTCCTGATAGATCGCCTGCACTGTTGATGTGTGCTGCCCGTTGGTTGTGACTTGCAGTGACCACATAGACAAAGGAGAGCTGCCTGGTAGGATCTCTAAGGCTGTGCTCTTTATTGAGGCCAACAGCCACATCCTTCCCCAGTGGGCTGGTTGGCGGGTGTGAACACTGCCTTTTAGATAGTGGCCGAGCTCTTAACTCCGGCACCGCCAGGGCTTTGGGACATAACTGTGGAAGGACATGTCTTCAGAAAAACGGTTTAAAGTGAGACTTGTCATTGTTGCTGTTTGTTGAAGTCCACTGTAGGGATAATTCTATGACTTGATGTTTGTCCTAAAAACTGCCCGTTTATAGGTCATTCTTTCTAGAGATAAGGGCTTCAGGAGCCACTGCTATGCAGGAATTGGCAGTTTAAAAAAATGGTGCCCACATCAAGCTGTTGATCTTGTTTGTAAAATTGATGTGTCTGTTTCTAGAATCCTGAACCTTCATCACTGCAAACCATCATCATGTGCCCAAAGCTAAATGAAGCAAGTGTTTCCAGCAGTTTATTGTAGACATTGTTTGGAGCCCTTGGATTGTCAAGAGTTTTTTTTATCTGTTTGATTCAGGATGGAAGGGTAACATGAATTCCAGGGAGAGACTAACACCTAGCCTATACCTCACAGCTGTACTTTGGAGAAGTTGGAGTCTGCAATAAACTGTTAAATATCAGTAACTCAGAGAAGCTTCTGCAGCTGTTATGTTTTGTTTTCTTTGGGAAAAAAATTATTGTTCCAACACTGTCATAAAACCAGTAATAAGAATTTTGAAGTGATACTAAAATACACTTTGTAGGCATCTCTTAGGTGATTGACCAGCTCTGGTTCTACATTTGTTTCTTTTTACAATGTCACCACTAATCGTTGAATCATCTAGATTCTTCAGCATCAGTAGACAATCTAGTCTTGCAGTTATGGAAACATTTTATGTTTATGTAGCAATAGGTTATAGGTTATGTATTTCTAGACATTCTAAGAGCTAGCCAGTTAAAAGGGTGATTGATTTGTTTTTCCAAGTATTTTTCCGGTTACATTGTATTTTATTCTAATCCTAGTATCCTTCAGATTATTTACTAAAAATATTTCTCCACATCTTACTTAAAAATATCTAAAAATATTATCACAACTTGAAAACACATTAAAAATGAGAGAGAATAGTAGGAAAAGGCCCATGTGTGCATCTCCGAGCTTCCACAATCCCTTCTAGTGTCTGATCTGGCCTGTAGGCCCCTTTGTGGCCGGGTTTTCCAATTCCTGTCTTTGGGAAGCTGTTCTTCATAAGAAATCCAACCCAGAAGCACCAGCTGTTTTCCCCAGAGCAGGTACCATCTGTATTCCTCACAGGTCAGCCTGCAAACACACTCAGTCTTTGTTTATTTATGGTGTGGGGAATAGAGAACTGCCCTCAATGAAAAGGAAATCTGAACACCTGACCCACTAATGAAATACGTGGTCTCACAGAAGCAGTCAGTGGTCTATGGAAAGCCATCCACAGAAAATAGTTTCCTCTCAAAGAAAAGTTCTTCAATACATGACACCATTTTCAATGACAGTACTGGTGACGTTTTCCCATCAGGGCAATACAGCAAAGTCTGTGTATGCCTAGAGATGGTGGTTCCAGCTGATGGGGGCAATTTCTGTTTGAGTGCAGTGAAGGGTCCCAGTGTTCTTGCAAACACTCTCCTCCTCTTTCATCCTTTCTCTGTCTACCTTTGTATGACATATTATTCTTATCCTAGTCATTGCTCTCTGCAAGCATTTTTTATATTGTTGTAGTATATGTATAACAAAATATTTGCCATGTCAGTCATTTTCATGTGCACAATTCAGTGACATGAATTACAGTCACCATGTTGTGCAATCATTACCAGTCAGTTCTAATTTTTATTTTCCATTGGCCTTCACAGAGCCTCAGTATTTCTCAGGTAATAAATGACTGCCTGTTTATGCTTCCTGCTCTTACCTGGTAGTCATTAATAAATTTTCATTACTATGCATTTACCCAGAAACCCTGGGGGTTAAGTGCTATGTCGGCTAACCCAAGTTCCTTCCTTGGAAACTCCGTGGGGCAGTTCTGCTCTGATCTCTAGGGCCACTATGAGTCGGACCTGACTTGACAGCACTGGGTTTTCTGGGGTCGTTTACCTCTTCTGCATATTTCGTATCAATGGGATCATACACTATTTGTCCTTGTATCCAACTTCATAAACTAAGGAAAGTGTTCTTAAGGTTCACCCATGTTGCAGTCTGTCGGAATGTTGTTTCTCTTTATCACTGAGTAATGCCCACTTCCATGGCTTGCCTGCCATTTGGTACACTGTGGTGGCTTATGTGTTGCTGTCATGTTGGAAGCCGTGCCACCAGTGTTTCAAAAATGGTGGACAGGTTTCAGTGGAGCATCCAAACTGAGACTAGGAAGAAGGCCCTGGTGATCTGCTGCTAAAAACTGGCCACAGGAATCCTTCTGAGTAGCAGCAAAGTACTGACTGATACAGTGCCAGGAAAGGAGCCCCAGAGGTTGGAAGACACTCAAAATACAACTGGGGAAAAGCAGCCTCCTCCATGTAGAGTCAACTTGAATGGCACGAGTGGGATAAGCCTTTTAAGAACTTCATTCGCTGATGTGGCGTAACTCGAATTAGAAAAAAACAGCTGCAAATGTCTAATGATCGTTAGATAATAACTGGAACACCAAAGGTACAGTGTGAATCTAGAAAAATTGGAAGTAGTCAAAAATGAAGTGTAATACATATAGATTAACATTGTAGGCATTAGTGCGGTGAAATAGACTAGTTTTGGACATTTCAAATTGGACAACCTTATGATCTACTAACCCTGGTGGTGTAGTGGTTAAGTGCTATGGCAGCTAACCAGAAGGTTGGCAGTTCAAATCTAGGTGCTCCTTGGATACTCTATGGGGCAGTTCTGCCTAAAGGGCTGCTATGCATTGGAATCAACTTGATGGCAGTGGGTATGGTCTACTCTACTGAGAATAACCAAGAGGAATGGGGTTACACTCATTGACAAAAAGAACATTTCAAGATGTATCCTGAAATATGACACCGTCAGTGATAGGATCCTATTCTTACCCTTACAAGGAAGAGCAGTTAATACAGCTGTGACTCAGATTTACACACCAACCACTAATGCCAAAGATGGAGAAATAGAAGATTTTTTTTTACCAACTTTTTTACCAACTTCTGAAATTGATCACATATACAGTCAAGATACATTGATATACATTAGTGATCTGGAATGCAAAGGTTTGAAACAGAAGAGATGGATGGTAATTGGACAACAGTGGCCTTGGTAATAGAAATGGTGTTAGAATTTTGCAAGATCACTGACTTCTTCATTGCAAATACCTTTTGCAACTAGACACATGAATCTTGCTGGATGGAACACAGGAATCAAATCAACTACATCTGTAGAAAGAAATGGTAGAGAAGTTTAGTATCGTCAGTAAGAACTGACTGGTCAGGGCTGACTATGGAACAGATCATCGATTGCTGCTATGCAAATTCAAGTTGAAGATGAAAAAAATTAAAACAAGTCTGTAAGAGTCAAAGTATAACCTTGAATATATTCCACTTGAATTTAGAGTTCATCTCAAGAACAAATTTGATACATTGGACACTAATGACTGAAGAACAGGTGAGTTGATGCATGATATTAAGGACGTTTTATATGAGGAAAGCAAAAGGCTAAAAGCAGCACTGGAAGGGGGGAAGGGAGGGTGAGAGGAATGGACCCAGGGAACCTGGGCAGAAAGGGAGAGAGTGCTGCCACACTGCAGGGATTGCGACCACTGTCACAGGACAATGTATGTACGCATTTCTGAATGAGAAACTATCTTGAACTATCAACTTTCACCTAAAGCACAGTAAAATTTTTAAAAAGTCATTAACAAATGAGGAAAGAAAGAAAAGACCAAAATAGATGTCAGAAGAGACTGAAACCTACCCTGGAATGTAGAGCAGCTAAAGCCGAAGGAAGAAATGATGAGGTCAGAGAGCTGAACAGAAGATTTCAAAGGGCAGCTAGAGAAGACAAAGTATTACAACATGTGCAGAGATCCAGAGTCAGAAAACCAAAAGGGAGAACATGCTCAGCATTTCTCAAGCTAGACAAACTTAAAAAAAAAAAAAAAAATCAAGCCTCAATTTGCAGTAGTGAAAGATCCTTTGGGCAAGATATTGAACAATGCAGATAAAAGGAATACACAGTGTCACAGTACCAAAAAGAATTGGTCTACATTCAACGATCTCAGGAGGCAGCATATGGTCAGTAACTGACAGCACTGAAGGAAGTCTAAGCTGCACTGAAGACACTGGAGAAAAGCAAGCCTCCCAGAACTGATGGAATACCAACTGAAATGTTTCAACAAACAGATATATAGCTGGAAGAGCTCATCTGCCCATGCCAAGAAATTTGGAAGACAGCTACTTGGCCGACAGAATGGAAGAGATCTGTATTTATGCCTGTTTCAAAGAAAAGTGATCCAACCCAATGTGAAAAAAATGTTTACCAATATCATTGTTAATATCGCACAGTGGTAAGATGTTGCTGAAGATCATTTGTCATGAGCTGAGTTGTGTTCCCGTAAGAATGTATGTGGCAGTTTGACTGGGCCATCATTCCTGGTGTGATGTTCCTCTGTTGCAAATCCTGCCTCTATGATGTTAATTAGGGTGTATGGGTGACAGTTGTGTTGGTGGGGAGGACTCTGTTTTGTACCTTGAAGCAGTCTTTTAAGATGTAAAGGAAAGAAGCTGGCGGAGAAATTTGGCAACCTCTTAACACTGAGAAAGCAACACTGAGAGCTGAATGTGCCCTTTGGACCTGAGGTTCCTGTACCAAGGTGCTCTGAGACCAAAGAAAGACTGATTCAACACAGGGACCTTCCCCCAGAGCCAACGAAGAGGGAAAGCTTTCCCCTGGAGCAGACACCCTGCATTTGGATTTGTAGCCTAATGGACTGTGTACGAGTCAAGTTTTTCTTTTTAAAGCCATCCACCTGTGACATCTCTGTTACAGAGGTTCTAGATGACTAAGACTTCATTCAAAAGGGGTTGGAGCAATGCATCAACAGGGGACAGTCAGAAATTCAAGAAGATGTAGTATGAGGTATATGATTGCTGTTATCAGATGGATCCTGACTGAAAGCAGAGAATACCAGAAAGATGTTGACCTGTATTTCATTGACTCTGCGGTTCCATTTGACTCTGTGGATTGTGACAAATTACGGATAATGTTGTGAGGCATGGGAATTTTAGAACACTTAATTGTGCTCATGTGAAACCTGTACATAGACCAAGAGACAGTTGTTTGAGCAGAACAAGGGGATATTAAATAATTTAAAGTCAGGAAGTGTGTGCATCAGGATTGTATCCTTTCACTGTATTTATTCAGTCTATATGCTGAGCAGATAACCCAAGAATCAAGATTACATCAACAAGAATGCAGCATCAAGATTGGAGGAAGACTACTGCCACAACTCTGACTGTTGACAGTGAAGAGTATTTCAAGCCCTTACTAATGAAGATCAAAGATTTCAGACTTTTCTGTTCATCATGATGTTGCTTACTGGACCATTTGTGAGGATTTTTGTTTTTTTTATCTTCTTGATGTTGAGGTATAATCTGTACAGAGTTCATTTATCATGAATTATACCTCAACATAAACAAACATCCTTACAACTGGAGTTGTAAGGATCAACATCATGATAAAAAGAGAACAGTTTGCGGTTGTGAAGGATTAATTTTACTCAGATCCACAGTAAGCATCTGTAGAAAGAATAGTCAAACAACATATTACATTGGGCAAATCTGCTGCAAAAGACTACTTCAAAGCACTGAAAAAGAAACATGTCTCTTTGAGGACTCAGGCACACAGGAACCAAGTCATAGTATTTTCAGTGCTTTATGTGCAAGCCAAAGCTGGAGAGTGAGTAAGGAAGACTGAAAAAGAATTGACACATTTGAATTACGGTGTTGAAGAAGAATATTGAAGATAAAATAATGTTTCTAATGAGAGAAGGGGAAGAATAATACTTGGGGCATTAATCAGACCTGAAAACACCATTTTTATTCCAGACCAGCTCCATCTGGTCCCACACCCCATTTCTTCTGTGTTTGGAGACCCAGGTTGTTGCAGTCAGAAAAATCTCACATGTCTGTGGTGGATGAGGGAGTCCTGTGAGGGCAAATGGCTAAGGAGTTTGGTTGCAAAGTGAAGGTCTATCCTGGGAAATCTCAAAAGAAAGATCTAGTGAGCTACCTCTGAAAAATCAGTCACTGAAAATCCTGTGAAAATGAGTTCTACTCTGATTAATGAGATTTACATGATTGGGAATCAACTCAGTGGTAAATGGTTTTTGAAGGACGTAGGAGAGATGTCATAAAACAGTAATGGAGTAGTCAGCCTCTAAGTTACGGTAGGAAAACAGATGTAAATATAATCAAGTGTGTGAAATGTTCAACCATGGCTTGGACATCTGTGCAGCTGGCCACATTTCTGTTGTCTGTCTCTCACGCGCTTGTAAACAGCCTTAATTCTGGAGGACCAGTGTAGTCTGAAAAGAAATCCATCCTTTACTAGAAAGTCATGGGGTGGCTTTTTGGAGTGCTAGCTTTCCAGGAAGAGGTGAGATTCTCACCTAGGCGAGTTGTAGAGGTGTCGTGTCAGTTCTTTGGTTGTCACTGTTATTATTAGATTCCCTTCAATTTCCTGTCCGCTGGGTTATAGGCTCGTATGGAAACGTGTTTTACAGGGGACTGTGTGTTCCAAATTTCTCTGAAGTAGTAACTCACAGCAGTGTAAGTTGTCAAGAACATGTGATATGATCTGAAGCAGCAAGAAGCAAATGTAGATTTTTTATAGCTATTCTGTAATTGGGACTCAGTAGCTAGATTGGGTTGGGGGCCGTGGTTGGGTATGACCCTTCACAAAAGCAGCTGTGGTCTGCAAGTGATAAGACAAAACAGTATGTCTAAGTGTTTGATAGTATTATCAGATAATTGTAATGGAAGGTTTTTAAGGCACACAGAGGAAACCTTTTGGGTATCTCCTGATTATTTTATGAGTGCAATTCAATTTTCCAATTTGGTGTGGCTCTTAGGTCATTAAATTTGTGTAAACCAAATTTTCAGACCAAGTTAAAGTTGTATTGTCAGAGATTTTAGCCAATTTGTTCATTAAATTCCTTTTTCCTCCCCTCAATGGTTCTGCCATGTGAGAAGGATGTGAGTGGGTAGTGCAGGAAGTTTTATATGTTGGAAACACAACTCAGTTCTTTTCCAGCCTCATCTGGGATATGCATTACCATGTCTTTGGAAATGGACACAAGCAATCCCTTTTCTACTGCCATAAAATCGATTTTCTGCAAGGATTAAAAAAAAGAAAAAGAACCCACTGATGCTGAGTCCGTTCTGAGTCACAGCAGCCCTCTAGGACAGGGTAGAATGGCTCCCTAGAGTTTCCAAGGAACGTCTGGGGGATTTGAACTATCAGCCTTTTGGTTAAAAGACATTTCCATTATCCGCTGCTGTGAGGTAGATTCTGACTCATAGCAATCCTATAGACAGAACAGTCCCCTGGAGTTTCCAAGGAGTGCCTGGCAGAGTTGAACTGCTGACGTTTTCATTAGCAGCCATAGCTCTTAACCGCTTCACCACTAAGGTTTTCAAAATAGCCAAACCAAACCCACTGCCATCAAGTTAATTCCAACTCATAGCAACCCTATAGAACAGACTAGAACTGCCCCCATAAAGTTTCTAAGGAGCACCTAGTACATTCAAACTACTGACCTTTTGGTTAGCAGACATAGCACTTAAACACTATGTCACCAGGGTTTCCAATAGCCAGCCAATAGGCATCTATGAATTTAGCAGTGAACATACTGTCGCTAGATAATGTTTTTGTTGTTTGTTGCTGCTAAATTGATTCTGACTCACCGAGACTCCGTGTGTGCACCGTGGATCAGTACCGTGTGGCTGCCAAGGCTGGACTGTTTCAGAAGTTTCAGAAGCGGGTTGCCAGGGTCTGAGTCACCAACCTTTGGTTAGTGGTTGAGCGTTTAGTCACACACGACATGCGGAGACTACTACTGTCAGTAGGTAGCAGTCTTAACAGTTTCCTCTGCATTATTGTATTAAACCATTTGGAAGTTTAGGGAAGATCTCAGGGCTTAGACTCGGCACAGTTCTTGTCACATGAACTCAGCAGACCAGGGTTATGAGAAGATAGTCATTGTCACAAAATTGGGGGCAAATCAATATTTACCTGACATTCTAACCTTTCCTTGTCTTGAGATTTAGAGTGTATGAGTAAGATGTGGAAGAATAGCTTGAAGATATATGGTACATGTCATAGATCATTAATGTTTAAAAAAACACTCTGCTAGACACTCAACTAGGTCCTCAGTTAAAAATGTCCGGAATACCATTGAAGGTTGCCAGGGAAATTGTGTATCTTTTCACTATCAAGAAACAGGTATTAGAAAACTTCTGGGTCCAGAATTGTATCATCTGCATTTCAGTCCAAAGACCAGAAATGAGAATCATAGCTGTTGGCTATAGGAATACCTTGCGTGAGCTGCCATACAGGACTTCAGTAATACTTTGGTAATCCTCCTGTGCCATCCACCTGGCTGCGCACCTTGGCTTTAAATGCAAGCTTCATAAAATTATATCTAGTTAGTAGAATTTAAGTCACATCTGGAAGCCAGGCTTTAAGGAGATAATGTAGCTTTTAATTTTTCATTCTTTTCTGTATAGAAGGCTGACCCACCTGCTGATTAAACCAGTCTGCTAGGTTTGCCACCTTTTATAATTTTTGACTTTTTAAATCACAGCTTTGTTTTTGTTATGTTGGTTCTGACACAAAGATTCTGTGTTGTCCTGTGCCACCCTGAGTCCCTGCCATGCTTGACCTCTCTGTTGTAGCCATAGTGTCAGTCCACCTTGTTAAGAGCCTTCTTCTCTTTTGCTGACCCTCTGCTGTACCAAGCATGATGTCTTTCTCCAGGGACTGGTTCCTCCCGGTAATGTGTCCAAAGTATGGGAGACAGAGTCTTGCCATCCTTGCTTCTAAGCAGCATTCTGGATGTCCTTCTTCCAACACAGATTTGTTTGTGCTTCTGGCGGTCCGAGGTATATTTAGTATTATTTGCCAACACTGTAATTAAAATACACTACTTCTTCATTTTCCTTATTCACTGACCAGCTTTGGCATGTATACAAAGGGACTGAAAACACCACATCTTGGAGTCAGGCAAACTGAAGTCTTTGCAGTGACTTCTTTGCTTTTTAACACCTGAAAGTGGTCTTTTGCAACAGATTTCCCCAATGCAGTACTGATTAGTTGACAGCTGCTTTTATAGGCATTGATTGTGGATCCAAATCAAATGAAATCTTGACAACTTCACTCTTCTCCCCATTTATCATTATGTTGCTTATTGGTCCAGTTGTGAGGACTTTTGTTTTCTTTATGTTGGGTGTGATTTGTACTGAAGGCTGTGTCTGTACCCTTCATTGTGTATCATGTTAAGGACTTTAATTTTATTCTAAATGGGATGTGAAACTTTTAAGGCATTCAAAGAGGAGAGTTCCATGGACTGGCTTAAACTTTAAAAACATTAACTGCTGGGCAAGGAAGCAAAGGAAGCAAGGAAGCAAAAGTGGAGACAGTATAGCCCTTCAGAAGTCTTTCAGGTAGAACCACAATTTAAGTTGATGGTGGCTTCATTTAGGGCGGTAGTTCTCAACCTTGAACACCAGAACTGCCTAGGGGGAGAAGGACTTGGAGGTCTAAAGTTGAATGGCACGCAGAAGGGTTAGTAGTGTTAGGATCTGAGGGCGTGAGCTTCTAGGAGGATGCATGAGGTTTTAGGAAATGGAGAACAATTGCCAGGCCCCATGCGTTTGGGTTTGGAAAATAAAAATAGCAACCACTAACTTGTCAGGAGACAGCAAGGTCTTGTTTGGAGAGAAAAGGTTCAGAGGACATTTAGAGAGGTTTGTGAGAGAAGGGGTCTTACTGATGCCACATCATGACAAGGAAGATGAAGGGGTTTTAGGGACGGTGGCTGGCTGGCAGTGGCTGGCAGAGTACACAGCTATGTAGACATGAGTGTCCCAGTGATAGTCCAGAGCTTCTTGTGGTGGCCGTTGAAAACCGGGATGTAAAGCATGTTGTTAGTAGATGTGATGAGACCTGAGACCGTGGCAGTGTGATGGTCACAGTCACAGCAGTGCCTGTGGTAGCATCAGCCCAAGGCTCCAGCTCTTTCATACTGTGACCTGTCTCGGAGGAACACCCAGTACCATGTCTCATAGCTGCACGTGAGGAAGCATTTCAGGCCTTTTCTCTGCACTGTACTCCAGTCCTGTTGAGAAGCAGAGAGCCCCGTGCCTGAGTTTGGAAGAAGGAACTGGCTGCTGAGCCTAGCTCTGTCTTCCCTTGTCGCTGACATCAGCCTGTCTGCTGAGGGACTGCGCCCTGCTTTTTCTTTTGACTTAGCGTCCTGTCCAGGGAGATCCTTGGTTGTTGAGCTGTGGGTGGGGAGTCTAATTCAGGTCAGTGGATCTATCTGAAGGGTCCTGGACAAGTGTGAACAGTTTGGGCTCAACTGCTAAAGTCAAGATTGCTGGTTCAAATCTCCTGAGCAGGTCCTGGGAGGCAAAGCTCGGCCATCTGCTTCTGCAAAAACGACGGTCCAGAAAGTGCCATGGAGCAGTTCTGTAATACAGAGGCTCACCTGAGTTGCACTCAACTCCATGGTGATGGTTTTATTTTGTTTGCTCTGTCTAAAGTCACTGTCTCCAGCCTCACCTTGTTAGTAATGCTGTTGCTTTTGCCTCCCAGCTTCCTGACTCTGCTGGGGAAGGAGGGTGTTACTCTATCCTTGACTTTCATGAGATGCTTTGGTTTCTCCCCGTTCTCAAGCGTGGTTCCTCAGCCTCCCTCTGAAGCTGCACCGAGAACATAAGTGTCCCTCAGTAAATCCCCATGTTTCTCCTTATACCCCTTTCAGCTGCTTTAAACCAAGTGCCGTGACCGCTGTTATCATTTGTTCCTTGTCGTGGACAAGCTGCGTTGGTTTTCCAGAGGGTTGTTGTGCTTTGATTGAAAATGGCTAAAGTGGCTGCTGGTTATTCTTGGACGTTTTATGACAGACAGCGTGTGGGAAAACCAATCACCAGTCCAGGGAAACCCAGTTTTCCAATAATTGTCATTGTACTTTGTATTCCCACCCTACTGTTTCAACTGTTTTTGCTAAGTGCTCACATTCGCCAGTGGACTTGAAGGAGCAGATACCGGCTGACTTTCTGTAGTCTTCCTGGAGTCAGGTTCAGCTGTGCTTTTGACATTCTCCTGGGATGATGGCTCTCTGACTTATTTTCATTCATTCGTGCACAATATGAGTGCCATTGTTCTGTTATGGGGACTCAGGAGCACAGTGATACATGATAAATTTAACAACTGTAAGCATTACACCAAAAGTCTGAATATGTTAGCTTAGACTGTGTTTTGTCGACAGATAGCAATAAAAATAAATCTAATATTGCCGACTTGAAAACACTGAAAATGTCTTTACAGATTCAATGATTAGTAAGGAGTTTTGTGACAATCATAATTTTATTGTCCTGGTTACTTACTGTGTGTAATAAACTACCCCAAACTCAGTGGCTTGAAACCATGACTATTTTTCAGATGTAGGCTTGGATTTGGGCCGTGGGTGGCTGGTTGATTGTCTGGCACCATGTAGTATCCATTGGGACTATTCAACAGTAGTCAGAGGTGGCACCTGGGCTGGACTGCAGGGTCTAAGGACACTGCACTCACAGGTCTGGTGCCTTAGTGGTAGTGATCCCACTTCGGCTGTGGTCCCCTGCCTCTGCAGGTAATCTTAGAGTCTTGTGGATCTAGAATAGAATAGATGGGTTTCTAGCACATGGCTTAGCGCAAGAATGAATATTTCAGAGACCCAGATAGAAACAATAAAGTTTCTCATAACCAGTCCTCAGAAGTCCCAGCAAGTCTCTTCTGTGACCTTTTGCTGCTCTGGTACACCACTAAGAACAGTGTGACTACAGGGGCAGGGGAGTTTGACTCTGTTTATCGGTGGGAGAAATGTCACACATTGTATGGCCATCTTTAATCCACACTGTGAAATGTATTAAATGAACACGATCAGAGTTGTTCCATTGTTTTTGTCTCTGAAATAAACGGCCTGTGAACACTTGAGATGGATACAGACTACTAGCGCTCTGTGGACCACCCTCTGAGAAAAGCTTGTCTTGAAAATGAGTTTGGTCCTAAAAAATTTCTTAAAACTCCTGAGTACCAGTGCTGATGACTAATATGCAATATGATTTCCAGAGCCCTGGTGGTGCATTGGCTATGAGCTAAGGTTGCTAACCCAAAGACTGGCAGTCCAAATCTACCAGCTGCACCTGAAAAACCCTGTGAGGCAGTCCTACTGTGTCCTGTAGTTTTGCTGAGTCAGAATTGACGTGATGCTGTCAGGTTTGGTTTTGGTTAATTGGGAGGCAGTATAACATAATGGTCAGTGCAGCCTTTGGTGGTAAATTACCTTAAGTTCAAAGCCAGGTGCCAACACTTACCAGCTGTATCTTCTGGTATGTATCTTAATTTGTTTACTTCTTATTTTCTTCCTCTTTATATAGACATACTGTCTCCCATTTTACCAGGTTGTTTTGAAGATTAAATGGTACAATGGAAATAAAGAAGTCAGCATTGTGTTTGGCACATGCTGTCACACCAAGTACATGTTAACTTCAGTAATTAAAAAGCCAAAACCAAACCCACTGCTGTCGAGTCGATTCCAATTCATAGCGACCCTGTAGACAGAGTAGAACTGCCCACAGAGTTTTCAAGGAGTGCCTGGTGGATCTGAACTGCCACCGTTATGGTTAGTAGCTGTACCACTTAACCAATATGACACTAGGGTTTAGTGTTGATAAACTTATTTAGCACGCTGAGTCTCACTTCTGTTAGGCATCTCCTTATGAACAACAGCTCTTCAGGGGAGTGTGACTGAAAAATGCGTGGATCTGTGCTTTTTAATGATTCTTCACTGCTTCTTGTTAGTGTTTGTTCCCTTGAATTTTCAATGGAAAATTGAAGTCCAAGAGAATTAGGCTCTAGAGACTCCTAAAATAGAATGGAGAGATGGAAACATTGGGGCAATCTGTCAAGAAACTTAAACCCAACCAAACCAAATCATCATAAAGCATACATTAGAGTTTCAGGCAAGGCTGTGTATGTATGTATGTGTTGAATAATTTTATGTGTCGACTTGGCTAGGCTGTGGTGTCCAGCTGTTTGACCAAGCACTAGTCTAGACAGTAGTGTGAAGTGTATATATGCTCAGCATTTAAAATCAGTTGTCCTTAAGAGGGCTGACCTCCATAGTGTAGGTGGGCTTCATCTGATTAACTGAAGGCCTTAAGGGCAAAATTGGAGGTTACCTGAGGCAGAGCTCTGCCTCCCGACTACAAGCAGATATGCTATCAGAGTTCCTCTCTTTTCCGCACTGCTTGACCTACCAATTTGTGACACAAGACTTTCAGAATTTTTGGTGTTTTGTGTGATCTTTGTATCTGGGACTTGCCAGATGAGCCAGTTACTCAAAATAACACAGACACGCATGCACAAAGCAAACAAAGAAATCCTAAACCCATTGCCGATGAGTGGATTCCAACTCATAGAGTCCGTATAGGACAGAGTAGAACTGCCCCATAGGGTCTGTAAGGAATGGCTATGTTTGAACTGCTGGTGTTCTGGTTAGCAAACAAACTGTTAATCACTGTGCCACTGGGACTCCATATATGTACATATATTCATGTGTGTGTATGCATCTTTGTTCGCTGATGTGGCATGACTCAAAATGAGAAGAAACAGCTGCAAACATCCACTAATAATCAGGACGTGGAATGTATGAAGTATGAATCTAGGAATATTGGAAACTGTCCAAAATGAAATGGAACACATAAACATTGACATCCTAGGCGTTAGTGAACTGAAATGGACTGGTTTGGACCATTGTGAGTCCGACAATCACCTAGTCTGCTATGCTGGGAACAGCAACTTGGAGAGGAGCGGTGTTGCTTTCATCATCCAAAAGAACATTTCAAGATCTGTCCTGAAGTACAGTGCTGTCAGTGGTAGGATAATATCCATACACCTGCAAGGAAGGCCAGTTAATATGACTAGTATTCAAATTTACACACCAACCACGAAGTCCAAAAATGAAGAAGCTGAAGATTTTGATCAGCTTCTGCAGTCTGAAATGGATCAAACATGCAATTAGGACGCATCAGTAATTACTGGTGACTGGAATGCAAAACCTGGAAAGAAAGAGGGAGGATTGGTAGTTGGAAAATATGGCCTTGGTGATACAAATAGTGCTGGCGATTGCATGACAGAATTTGGTAAGACTGATGACCTTTTCATTGCGAATAACCAACACAAATGGTGACTACACATGGACCTCCCCAGATGGAATATACAGGAACCAAGTTGACTACATCTGTGGACAAAGACGATGGGAAAGCTTCATATTAGCAGTTGAACAAGACCAGGTGCTGACTGTGGTGCAGATCATCAACTGCTCATATGCAGATTCCAGTTGAAACTGAAGAAAATGAAAACAAGTCCACGAGAGCCAAAGTACGACCTTGCGCATATCCATCCTGAATTGAAAGACCTTCTCAGGAAAAGATTTGATGTGCTGATCACTAATGACCACAGACCAGACGACTTGTGGAATGACATCCAAGACATCATCCATGAAGAGAGCAAGAGGTGATTAAAAAGACAGCAAAGAAAGAAGAGACCAAATTGGATGTCAGAAGAGACTCTGAAACTTGCTCTTAAGTGTTAAGCAGCTAAAGCAAAAGGAAGGAAAGGCAAAGTCAAAACCTAAACAGAAGATTTCCAAGAGCAGCTCAAGAAGACAAAAGAAAGTATTCTAATGACAGGTGCAAAGAGCTGGAAATGGAAAACCATGAGGGAAGAAGACGTTCTGCATTTTTCAAGCTGAAAGAACTGAAGACAAAATTCAAGCGTCATGTTACAGTAGTGAAGGATTCTACAGAGAAACTCTTAAATGACTCAGGGAGCATCAAAAGCAGATAGAAAATATACAGTGTCATTATACCAGAAAGAAGTGGTCGATGTTCAGCCACTTGAAGAGGTAGCGTATGATCAGGAACTCGTACTGAAGGAAGAAATCGAAGTTGTATTGAAGGCATTGGCCAAAAACAAGGCTCCAGGAATTGATGGAATATCAATTGAGATATTTTGACAAACAGATGCAGGGCTGAAAGTGCTCACTCGTCTATGCCAGGAAATTTGGAGGACAGCTACGTGGCCAATGGACTGGAAGAGATCCATATTTATGCCTGTTCCAAAGGAAGGGGATCCAACTGAATATGGAAATTACTGAACAACATTGTTGATATGACACACAAGTAAAACTTTGCTCAAGATCATACAAAAGTGACTACAGCAGTATATTGACAAGGAACTGCCAGAAATTCGAGCTGGATTCAGAAGAGGATGTGGAACCAGGGCCATCACTGCTGATGTCAGATGGATCTTGGCTGAAAGCCATGAATAGCAGCAAGATGTTTATTTGTGTTTCATTGACTATGCAAAAGCATTTGACTATGTGGACCCTACTAAATTAAGGCTAACGTTCTGGAGAATGGGAATTCCAGAACACCTAATTGTGCTCTTAAGGAATCTGTGTATGGATCAAGAGGCAGTTGTGCGAACAGAACAAGGGGACACTGCACGGTTTCAAGTCAGGAAAGGCGTGCGTCAGGATTGTACCCTTTCACCATACGTTTTAGTCTGTATGCCGAGCAGATAATCTGAGAAGATGGATTCTACGAAGTAGAAGGAAGCATCAGGATTGGAGGACGACTGGTTACCAACTTGCATTACGTAGACACCACCACCTTACTTGCTGGAAATGAAAAAGA
Source organism: Heterohyrax brucei (assembly GCA_028571685.1). Taxonomy (NCBI): domain Eukaryota; kingdom Metazoa; phylum Chordata; class Mammalia; order Hyracoidea; family Procaviidae; genus Heterohyrax; species Heterohyrax brucei. The sequence goes on along the minus strand of CM053149.1, from coordinate 70,302,408 downwards.
TTTGAGACACTTACTGATGAAAATGATATAGCACAGCCTTCAGTGTTGATTGCACCTCAACATCAGGAAAAGAAAACTCACTACTGAACCAGTAAGCCACATTGTTACAAATGGAGAAAAGATTCAGTTTGTCAATAATTTCATTTGACTTGGGTCTATAATCAATGCCCATGAAAGTAACAGTCAAGAAATCAAAAGACACATTGCTTTCAGAAAATCTGTTGTTGAGGACCTCTTTAAAGTATTCAAAAGTAAGAATGTCACCTTGAAGACCAAAATGCCTCTGACCCAGGCCGTGGTATTTCCAGTCACATCATGTGCATACAAAATCTGGACCATGAATGAGGAAGACAGAAGAAGAACTGGTGCATTTGAATTGTGGTGTTGCAGAAGAATGTTGACTGTCACAGGGACCACCGAAAGAAGAAACATTTGTTCTGGAAGAAGTCCAAGCAGAGTGCTCCTTGGAAGCAAAGATGGCAAGACTGCATCTTAAATAGTTTGGGCATATTGTCAGGAAAGATCAGTCCCTGGAGAAGGACATCATGCTTGTAGAGTGAAGATCAGAGAACAAGAAGCAGAAGACCCTCGAGGAGATAGATTGACACAGTGGTCACAACAGTTGGTTTAAGCATAAACACAATTGTGGACAGGGCACAAGACCAGGCAGTGTTTCGTTCTGTTGCTCATAGGGTTGCTGTGAGTCAGAACCTACCCGACAGCATCTAACAACAGTGATGTGGATGTCAAGAGATCCCTGTATAAGACAATATACTTTGCTGCTTCTTCCAACCTGAATTAAGTCAGGGACTGCTTACCTAAACTGAGTGCTCTGAGCACAGCTTAAAACCTGTTGCTGTGGAGACAGTTCTGAAGTGTAGTGACCCTATGTGTGTCAGAGTAGAACAGGCTGCTCTTCATGAAGAACTGATGAGCTGTTTACCAAGCAGACCTGTGACGTGGTCAGAAAGCCTAGGCAGTAGAAGGGAGAATCCATCCCAGCCTGGTCAGGACTGCGGTCTTGACGGCGTTGTATACTAAATGGCTGTGTGTTTGTGTGTCAGAGAGGGAGGAGGAAGGAGGGAAAAAAGGGGAGAAACGGAAAGTGAAGAGGAGGAAGGGAAGGGAGACGTGTAAGTGTGCAAGGGAAACTGGAGAGTCATCGTCCCCCTGCCCATTCATGGCACAGTCAGCTCTGTGTGTCTATACACATGAGTGTGAGCTTGTTTGTGCCGAAATACTCAGCAGGGCTGGGAGGACTTTGCAGAAGGTCAGTCAGCATCCTGTGTGAGAACATGGGGAGAGTTTGGACCATTGCCGTTAGTAGGTTCCTGAGCCAGCAGGAATGTCTTTTTGTGGAGATCTCTTCCTGTCCCTCAGTTAGGCCGACTTCCACAGCCTGTTACTTGTTTTGGCAGAAGTGCTGTCTTCTCTGGGAGGTAGTCCATGACCTTCAAAGGCCGAGTTCCATGCACTTTTTTTGGCTCCCATTTTAGTCTTGTCATAGTATCTGTTACCCTTGGTGGTAACTGCATGTTTTCTCTTGGACTGTGAGCTCTTGGGTGGCAGGCACCACAACGTACATGTTTATTCTCATTGGGGTCCTACTATATAGTTAGAGCTTAATACGAATGAATAACTTGATACTCTTAATTCCTGTTCTTCTGTTGTTCCACATCAGTGTTGGTTTCAGGTAATGGCAGAAGATGCAGAAAGCCTCAGAAAACCTTGTCAAATGGCATTGACTTGATTCAGACTCATAAAAGGTGACATTTTTTCAGAAAGTTTGCTTGAACATGACTGTGAAAGAAATAATGACTGATGACTACCATATTCAGATTTTGGGGATTAATTAACTTCTTTTCACGTGTTATCTTATTTAATTCTTACAGAGACCCATGAAGTAATATTCCACTTCATGCGAGATACAACTAGTTAAGTGTGTGAACTTACTTATTCTGAGTGCTACATACCTCATTGCTGAATGTCTTTATGATCACCTTCAAAACACTCCCTTGGGAAGCTATGCGCAGATGCCAATGCCTAGCCTACCTTTCAAAGCAATTTTGGAACTCTTTCTGGAATAGCCATTGCACATGGCAACACATTGGCAAGTTTGTGACCTTAATTGTATAGTTGTCTATGAGGAAGTTTTTAGCTAGTCAGCAAATAGCTGGTTTTGGAACACCCACCCTACTCACGTGATCTGGCCCCAAATGACTTTTATCTTTATCAGAAGAGAAAGGAAATATTGAAAGGAAGGCATTTTGATGGCATTCAGGACATCAAGGGTAGTACAGCGACAGCTCTGATGGCCATTCCAGAAAGAGATCCAAAATGGCTCTGAAGGGTGGACTAGATGCTGGCCTCGGTGCACAGCTTCCCAAGGGCAGTACTTCGAAGGTAACCGTAGGGGTATTCAGCAGTGAGGTATGTAGCGCTCGGTCTGGGATGACTTCGTGAACTTAATTGGGAGTCTGTGTATATACTTAGTGAGTTGAAGGCATTAAGGATTCAGTCTTTTCTGTGGTGTGTTTTCGTGTTACCCTCCTGTCACTGAGCACAGTGGTTGTTCTCTGTTGGTCCACTCTTCCTAGTGTTGGTACAAAAAAAACAATAGATTGCTTTCTTTTGGCTGATTTCCTACTGTGTTGATTATGTAACCCTAAGCAATACTACTACTGTCTTAAACCACCAAAAATAAAATCAGTTGCCATCAAGTGAATTCCAACTCATAGTGACCTTCTAGTATGAGGAGAGTTGCCCCATAAAGAGTGTCTAAGGAAGGGCTGATGGATTTGAACTGTCAACATTTTGGCCAGTAGCAGAGCTTTTCACTTCTGGGCCATCAGGGCCCCTCCATTTTCTTAAAGTGCCTCTGCCCCCAATATTGTGTGAATGATAGTGGTGGATCTCAGAAATCTAAGGAATATTTTAACAAAAAGATATGTTCATAGACAAGGCTACTTTATGCCTTCAACCACCACATTTCGGACACTTCAGTGGCTCTGCTGTCAACACTTCTTAGTGATCTCAGTTTAGAGATTCAAGTCCTGGGGTATTAAAATAAAGTCATTCCAGATTGGATCACGCAACTGCCTTGAATCAAATCACCATGAGCAGAGGCAGGTCATAGAGTCAAAACATGGCTTCTGAAAGTCCCTTCATGAGAGAAGTGTGATATTTTAAGAGAAATGAGGCCAATCAGACATCTCAGTAGTGTTTACCAAAATTCATAAAATCAACACATTGATGACAAATTTGATAATGCTCATCAGATTACTCTTTTCTTCAATAATAATACTTTATGAAACTAATTGAGGTGGGGTATTTACAACAAAAAGTTTAGAATTTCCAAATGAAGATCGTTAAGTCCTTCAAATATCAAAATTTAGGCTCAGAGAACGTAAGTGAATCTTCCAGAAGCAGGAGCTAGTAAATTGACTTAGCTAGAATTTAGACCTCAAGCTCAAATTTCCTTCTTTTCCCAGATCATCTTACTTTCCCTTTGTGTGACCTGAATTAATCCTCAGCATGATTGTATACCAGCTCTGTGAAGCTAGTGCGTTATATTCACTTTATGTCACTTGGGACAATAAGAGTAGTCAGAGAAAAATGTGTTTGTACTTCAGGACATTTCAGGGTGTAGGTTATTGATGGCTAATCTCAGGAAATTCTGTACTCCTAATGCCTGATTAACTGGCTCACCTAGAAGATAACAGTATGAGGCTCAAATGGAATGTAAATAAGTAATGTTCAGAAAACCAAGACAACATATGTCTTTTATCTTGATTATAGCAATAGGTAAGAAATTAATTTACTTGTCATGTTACCGTAAAATACTCAATTTATGCCTCGGAAATGTATTTAGTGTTTTGCATTGACTCTAAGATGTTCTAAGACACTTCCCTCCCAATTTTGGCATCACTGAAACTGAGTTTGCCTCTTTCAAACAGCATCATATCATAGTTTGACAGTGTGTCTTTTCTCAGTGGTGTGTAAAAGAATGATTCATCTTTGATATGGCGCATTCTTGGATTTCATTAAATAATATGTATGCAGTGTAAACCCTCGTGACACAGTGGTTAAGTGCTGTGGCTGCTGACTAGACGTCCAGGAATCCAAATCCACCAGGCGCTCATTGGAAACTCTGTGGGACACTTCTACTCTGTCCTGTAAAATCACTGTCAGTGGAACTGACGCGATGGCAGTGGATTTGGTTTTTGGTTTTATACATGTGTATGTATTCATGTACACATATTTACCGTATTTTTAAATGTATTTGAAAGATACAAAACAGGTTCATCTTAGATATGATGGATTTTCAGATTTGATTAAAAAAATATGTACAATGTTGGACAATCAAGCTTGCAAACTCATCTTAGAAAAAGTGCTACATACCTCATCGCCGAATATTGCCATGGTCACCTTCTACATACTGCGCTTGGGAAGCTATGCACTGATGCCAGCACTTAGTCCACGCTTCAAAGCACTTTTTCTGGGATGACTTGGCAAACTAATTGTCAGATCTTGTATGATGAAAGCTCTTATGGCCATTCCCGGAAAAAAGTTCCAGAATTGCTTTCAGGGGTGCACTAGGCACTGGTGTCAGTGTGTAGCTTTCCAGGGGGAGTACTTTGAAGGTGACTGTAGTGATATTCAGCAATGACATATGTAGCACTTCTTCTAGGATGAGTTTGCACACTTGTCAGACCTTGTATGTACACATGCATATGTATGTATGTACCACATATTGACCATGTTTTTACACGAGTAATCATGCCCTCTATGTTTGTCTGCCAGCTACTCCCCCTGTCACGAGGTATTTTCAGAAGTGCTGCTGTGGTAATTTTTGTTGACTTGTGAAATATTAGCGTGGCCATTTGAACTAAAATACCTTTGAGTGGAGGAAGTGGTTGGCAGACCAACATAAAAGGTGTGCAGTATTTGTGTAATACATGGTAACGGTTACAGGAGGGTGGCTGAAAATGAGGTCGACTTCCTAGGCCCCTTGATTGCAAGTTTTATCCCCAAATAACATAGAATAGTAAAAAAAAGAAAAAAATTCTACGTGAAAGGCAGTCAAAACAGCCTGAGCACAACTGGAGGACAGAGATGTCCTCAGTTCGAAATAATTGTGAGTTAAACCCCAGTGAGGGATCTCTCAAGTGTCTACCCTTCTGTAAGGCTTGGTAGCAAACAAAGGCAGCTGTGAAGCAACTACAGGGCGGAGAGAAGAAAGGCTTGCTTTCGAATCGTCACGAGGAAGAGTAAGTGGGCTGTAAGTCTGAAAATAAAACCTGTCTTCTGGGTACAGCAGGGTACGGGCTACAGAGAAGTAATGTGAATATATGTACACGTTGTCCCTCTGTTTCCCTTTCTTGCCTTCTTTGAAATGAAAATGTTCCTTATGGCTAAAGTTAATAAATGCTTTGAAAGACAGGTGACTTGCCCTGTGTTAGCCATTGTTGTCCCATCTTTTCTCTCAGTGGTGCTAGAGGGCAGAGTAGAAGTGTCCTGTAGGGTTTCTAAGGAGCAGATGGTGGGTTTGAACTGCCAACCTTTAGGTCAGCAGCCATGCTCAGAACCACTGCGCTACCATGGCTCCAGCACCCTTTGTTAAAACTCCTTGCTCACAACAATATCTTCCCAATCAAGGCTTCGTTTGCATTAAATGACTCAGGGAGAGACTGAGCATGTGACTGTCTTGCAGTTGGCTGTGAAGCCCATGGGGCTTGAAGTCTGGAGAGAAAAGAGCTGGTTCTAAAAATAAATACCAGAGGTGTCTTTGGGAAAAGGGAGCTGCCTGTAATCAAATAAAGGACAGATTAAAGTTTGATAGGATTGATACTTGCAGAAAAGAAGAAAGAAAGCTTCCAGCCTGGTTTTAAAGAGACGCTGACTATTCTAGACTTAAAACAAGCCTGGAGCTGCCAGCATTATAAAGACAGGAAGCCTTCCAATGCTGTTCTCAGATGTGGTCAAGGAAAGCAGTGGGACTACCTGCCGGTGGACTGGAGAATTATGGAGAACAGTGTTCTGGAGAACCAGGGCCTGCAACGGGGAACATGTCTTGCCTTAGGGCAGGGGGCCAGATGACAGAAATTATACTGCAGGGCTTTGGAACTGATCTGGGCCGAGGGCAGGAGCCTGGGTCGTGCATTGGCTAAGTTCTGTGGCCGCAAACCAAAAAGGGTGGCCTTCTGAATCCATGAGGTGCTCCCTGCAGACCCCATGGGGCAGCTCTACTCTCTTACAGGATGGCTAGGAGTCAGAATTAACTCGACAGCACAGGGTTTGGTTTTTGGTTAATGGATAACAATTGTGAGCCATTCGTCATGTGTCTGTTAGCCACCTGATGGTCTTGGGTGAAGTGTCTGTTCATATCCTTTGCCCATTTTTAAAACTGGATTATGTCTTTTTGTTCGTTCAGGTGAATGAAGTATTTTGTAGGTTTTAGACATTAGGCCCTTGTCAGATATGATGTAGACAAGACAAAAATTATTTCCCATTGTCTAGGTTCTCTTTTTATTCTTTCAGTGAAATCTTCTGATGAGCAAACATGTTTAATTTTTGGGAGATCCCAGCTGTCTGGTTTATCTTCTGCTGTCCGTGTGTTGTCAGTTATAGTTGGTACTTGATTTAAGCCCCAGCACTGTTCCTGGTTTTCCTTCCATGATTTTTATTGTTTTAGGTTTCTGGTCCATTTTGAGTTAGCTTCTGTGTATGGTGTGAGGTATGGGTCCCATTTTGTTTTCATTCTTACAGCTGAACATCCAATTTTGCCAGCAAAAAGATTCTTTTCCACATCTAATGCACTTTGTCAAGGATCAGGTGTTCGCAGGTGGATGGATCCACATCTGAATTCTCAGTTTTTCCGTGTGTCTGCCACTGTAGCAGGACCAGGCTGATTGAACTACTGTGGCTGTGTAGCAGGTTCTGAGATCAGGGAGTGTGAAGCCTCCTGCTTGTTTTTTACTTCAGTAAAGCTTTCCTTATCCAGAGTCTTTCCATTCAATATACAGTTGGTAATGAGTTTTTCCTAATAATTTAAATGACAACCTATCTGCAGAAGCATGGATTTGAACACCAGTGCTTGCAGTTGGGGAACTAAAATTCAGTGAAACAGTGGCATTCATGTAGAGAAAGGACACAAAGTCTGTAAAGAGAGCTATTGATGTATGTAGAAGTAATGAGCAAGTTTTCTAACTTGGTCACAACTTTGGTGGTAAGTAGAACATTGTACATTTCATTCAGTCAGCTAATGAACATAGTTTTAAAATTGAACCTTTTACTTCTTGAAATAAAATGATCTGCATACACAGCTGTCAATTGAAATGGTAGTGTTCAATACCTATAGAATAAAGGAAATATCCTGATGGGGCTGAGTTGTGTATAGTCATCTGTGTTATTAAGACAAAAGTATTAGTCTTTCTAAGTGAGAGTTTAATAATGAATGCATGTTTGTCTTTTTTTCTAGGAAATAGTAGAATTAATTGATATCCCAATCCTTTGCTTTCAAGTTGATTTCAACTCATACCAACTTTATAGGACAGAGTAGAGCTGCTACATATTTTGTTTCCTAGGATTGGCTGGTAGGTTTGAACTACCAACCATTTGGTTAGCAGTTGTAACCCTTAATTACTACAGCAACAGGGTTTCTGATTCAGTCTTAAGGCACGTACTATTCAGTATGGTAGCCACTAGCCATATGTAAACATTGAAATTTAAATGAATTAAAACATATAATTCTGTTTTTCAGCCTCATTATCTACATTTCAAGTTCTTGCCCACCCCCTGGGGGTGCCAGCTGCCGTGTAGGACAGTGCATACATCACATAGTGTCTGTCACTGCTGGAAGTCCTACTGGACAGTGCTGCTCTAGACTGTGCTCAGGTGTGTCTGAATGGCAAGCGAAACAGAATCAGAAGGAAGCTGTGTCAACACAGTACTCACTGACAGTAAGCTGCTTCATTAAAAAAAAAAGTGAAGCTGCTTAGGCTGTAGATTTTGGCACATGAAATTAGTCATCTTTAGATTTAGAAGTTTTAAATTTAATTTACGTAATTTACGTCATCTCTGTCTATGTTTGCTACTGTTTTCTCCTTCCATCTCACCAGCTTCTTCTCCTAAACCTCTGTCTACAGTGAGTAGTCCCAGTCCACCGCCTTCCAAAAGTCCAGACAGTTACAGCAGAGGCTGAGCTCTTTAAATATCCCGAGAACCAGAATTGGAGTTCATGGGGCCTATTTGGATCCTTGGTTACTGAATTCTTTTTCTTGTGGCTGCTTAGAATTACTCAATTTAGAATATGACTTTTTTTTTTTTTTAGTATACAGTGTAAGAAATGTCCTATCTTCACTGTAGAAAAGACATTTCACACTGTCACTTTAGTGGTGACCTTGGTGATGCAGTGGTTAAGTGCTGTGGCTGCTAACCAGAAGGTTGGCAGTTTGAGTCCACCAGGCGCTCTTGGAAGCTCTATGGAAAAGTTGTACTCTGTACTGTAGGGTCACTATAAGTCAGAACTGACTTGATGGCACTAGGGGTGAGGGTATTGACAGCTGCCATTGAGTCCCCTCGACTCAACAGTTGCCTCGGGCACAACAAGACAAAGTGCTGCCTGGTCCTCTGCCATCCCACTGGCTGGCTGTGGGTTGAACTCTTGTGATCTGTAGGGTTTTTGCTGGCTGACGTTCTGAAGTAGGTCTCTAGGCTTTTCTTCTTGGTCCGTCTTAGTCTAAATGCTGTGCCAAAGCCTCTTCAGTATCCCAGCACGGGGCCAGGCTCCCCGGCAAAGGAATCGGAGCTGTGTGAGCTGTGTGTGCGGTATACTGGCTGAGAATCGAACCCTGACTGTGCCCATGTGAGGTGAGCATCCTACCCCGGGATCACCAATGATTGGTATAATTTACCTTAAAAAAAAAAAAAAAAAAAAAACCCAAGAGATTGAGTTTAGCTGGTAAAGCTTTCTTCCTGATTTGAGATAAAAGTACTCTGAGGAGCAAGCAGTGAGCTTCTAAACAAACTCTGACCCTCTAACTACATCAGTGCAGACAAATGCTGTCTTCCTCCTCTGAGGCTGCATTTTCTTTCTTTTAGCTCTTCCTATCAAGAAAAAAAATACAGTTGTAGCATCAAAGCCAATTTGGGATCAATTTATTTGTTCCTAAGATAAGATCCCGAAAACCTTGTGGATTAATTTGGAGAAGAGTTTATGTTTTATAAATCCAAACCAAGTCATAGTGACCCTATGTAGATGACATGCTTTTGTCCTTCTTTCTCTTGAATTTTCAGCACAGTGAAGTCATTCACATGAAAAGCACAAAGACAAACAAGTTTAATTTATTTATACCATATTTTGTTTTGGCCTAAACAAAATACAGACTATTTGTCAAGGGATTGAAAAAAAAGGCAAGGAAATTAAAATTAGCTTGTGCTGTAAACAAGCAGTAATTAAAAAACTTCCTTGCTTGAGTTACTTGTGCTTTTTTAAAAAAAATGTTGAAATCATTCTATATTCCATGTGGAGTTTTTCAAAAGAAAAATGTTAATGAATTTAAGAAAATGCTACCTTTAGTGAGAACCAGTTTATCATGTTACGAGAATTACTTTCCATTTTGAGTTAGAACTAAAATGACTCTTGGTATGGTTTCTGATTTTGCTAAGATCATTTGTTTGAGTGACTTTCCTGTTGAGACCTGAGCTTATTCCTTGCACAACTTTCCAAGTGGAACCAGAGGCACAACGAAGGTGTTATTTATTTCTGCATGCTAACTTTGTCTCTTGGCTTATACGAGGTCTGGCAGTTAAGTCTGAGAACTTAATTGTTCTAAGTGCTGAGTACCTCACTGCTGAATCTCACTATGGTCACCTTCAAAGTACTCTCATTGGGAAGCTGTGCACCAAAGCCAGAGTCTAGTCCACCCTTCAGAGCAATTTTGGAACTCTTTGTCTGGAATTGCCATTGCTCACGGTGGCACAGTGACAAGTTCACAAACTTAATTGTCTAGTTTGAGGGAGGAGGGAGTTTTTAGCCAGTGAACAAATAACAGAATTTGAAACACCCTCCCTACTCACCTGATCTGGTCCCCAATAACTTCTGTTTTTATCCGAAGAAACAGGAGATATCGAAGGAAGACATTCAGGATACCAAGAGTAATGGGACAACAGCCCTGACGGCCATTCCAGAAAGAGTTCCAAAATTGCTCTGAAGGGTGGACCAGGCACTGGCTTCAGTGCATAGCTTCCCAAGGGGAGTACTTTGAAGACTGTAGTGATATTCAGCAATGAGGTATACAGCACTTTTTCTAGGATGAGTTCACAAACTTAATTGGCAGTCCTCATATGAACAGAAGTTAAGCAAGGATGCAGGACATTAATTTTCGCATATTATTTTTTGAACTCTCTACCTGCCTTAGTGCAAAGAGTGTGACCTTTGACCAAAGTGTCTCATTTTGCTGTTTACTGGTGGCTCAACCATGGATAAATTTTTATTTAATTTCTTCAGGCTTTGTTTGCTTCTGTCAACTGTGAAATGGGGACAGTGTTATTTACCTTGGAGGACTGGCGAGAGGATTGTCTGTCATTGGTACAAAACATCTGTGTAGTATTTGGCCAGTCATATGTACGCAGTACATGCTCTTAAAAAAATAACTTTATACAGTGACACTGAACGTACAGTAGTATGAAAGATTAAATTTTTCTTTTAAAAATTTGCAGTGCTTTCATAATGGTGGCAGGGAAAATGTTTGAAGCGCACAGCAGCGTCGTGTTTTTCTGGTTCATTTCAGTGTACCCGACACGCCTGTTCTTGTCATGAGGAGTAATCAGTGCGTTGACGCTTCAGGATGCCCTCCACCTATTCTGGCATTGAAAATGCCTGTTTTTTAATTTAAATGAGATCCCGTATGGTGCTGACAATTGTTCTTATGTGAAAATATTGATGGTGTCTGGGTCTCCAGCTGAAAAGTACAATTGGGAAACATTAATACAAACTCACGTTCTCCGAGGACTGAATCAAAAGCAAGACAGCGTCACTGAAAGTGAATGATCGTGGTTGATGAGTGAAGTGTAAACAGAATGCTAATGAATGGATCCATTGGTTACTTAAACTCAAGCTTCTCACTATGTTGAAGTTCTTTTAAAAATATGTTTTAGATATGGGTTAACAATTTTTGAAACCACTCTCCATGCATGCGGGAACCGAATAATGAAATCACTGGTTGGCTGATGGTTTCTCTCTGCTGGAGGGGAAGGCTGCAGAAAGCGACTCAGTGGGCAGGGGAAGGACGGTAACATGATTCAGGTGGTGCCAGGTGAGAGCTGCAGACGCCGGAGTGAACTCGTGTTTACCCTAATATAGACACAGCTAGACCCATAGATAGGTAATTTAGCACAGACATCTATTTCCTTACTCTATCAGCTAAGAGGCCCTAGAAATGACACCTCGGTAGGTAGTAATGAGTCCTCCCTGAGCCCAGGTCTTGGCTTCTGTAATACCGTTCACTGATAAACAAAACTACAGGTCTTTGGAGAAATGACTGAATCCAGTGCTGGGAAAGAAATACGTAAGATGAGCCTGGAGCATTTGGAGGCATCAGAAGGTAAGAAAGTGATCCAAAACTGAACAAAACAAACGCAGAGATGAGACCGCCACCATGGGGACGTGTTGGAAAGACACAAGAGCCAAGGAAAGAGCTGGCAATGGCGATCCTGGAAAAATTTGAAGGAAAAAACAGTGGTATTGAATTATACTCCAAAGATAAAGGGAGCATCTAGGAGCTTGTACTGACCGAAGTAAATTACTGAGTAAAGAAAAGCAGGTAAATTTACCAGTCTCCTGTGCCGGAGGATTCTGGGTATCTTGTGTAGACACTCTACCTTCAGGGAGGTAGAACACTCCTCCCCACTGTGTGGAAGCAGGAGCTGTGCATGTCTGCCTGAGTGCAATGAGTACAGGATGAAAAGGAGTGAAAAATGAGGGTGGCTTTACCTGGAGAAACTGACAGACACACCCCAGCCAGCTGATGAAGGTCAGCATTTCATTTATTTTGATAGCATGGACTCTGGATCCTATCTCTATGCAAAGAGAGCCATGATTGGCTTTTTCAGGTCTTGAAAAATACTACACATAATGCCAGAAAACTATTTGGAGAAAAGCCAAGCCAAGTGCATTTCAAATTCTTTTTTCCTGTGGTGAGAATGTTACTTCACATTTGTGGTCTTCCTCCCCCAAACCCAGCCTACTGATGCAAAAACAAACATCAGCTGAATCCTAGTAGTGGATGAGTCTACAGAAGATGTCAGCAGGGGCCTTCAGAGCTGTTAGGTCACAGGAACATAGGAAGTCTGAGAAACTGTCTGAGCCTGGATAGCCTCAGAGGTGTGATAAACACATGTATTCCGATACTGTAGATGGGATTCTGGAACAGAGAAAGGATATTTGGTTAAAAACTAAGGAAATCTGAATAAACTTTGGACTTAGTTAATAGTAAAGGATGCATCAAAACAAAAAAAAACAAGTCCATTGCCATTGAGTTGATTCCAACTCATAGTGGCCCTATAGGACAGAGTAGAACTGCCCCATGGGGTTTCCAAGGAGTGGCTGATAGATTTGAACTGTTGACTTTTTGGTTAGCAGCTGAGTTCTTAAGCACCATACTGTCAGAATGTTCTGTAGTTAATTGGGAGTCAGATAGAGAGATCAGCTTGCATGTTGGAACTGATAATTTTAAATTTATATATGTGAATTTATATATATTTCTATATATACCTATACATACATACACATATATATGAGGACCGCAGTTAAGTTTAGGAACTCCTCCTAGAAAAAGTGCTACATACTTGATTGCTAAACGTCACTGCAGTCACCTTTGAAGTCCTCCTGTTGGGAAGCTCAGTGCCAATGCCAGCACCTAGTCCACCCTTCAAAGCAATTGTGGAACTCTTGCTGGAACGGCCATCAGAGCTGTCATACTATTACCCTTGATGTGCTGAATGTCATCAACATGTCTTCCTTCAATATTTCACTTGCCTTTGGGTAAATAAAAACATCACTGGGCCCAGATCAGATAGGGAGGGTGTTCTAATACAGTTACTTGTTTACGGGCTAAAATTCCCTTAGAGACAGCTATGCAGTTTAGTTTGTGAACTTGCAACTGTATACAATGGCCATTCCAAAAAGAGTTCCAAAATTGCTTTGGAGAGTGGACTAGGCTCTGGTGTTGGTGCGTAGCTTCTAAAGGGGAGGACTTTGAAGATGACTGTGGTGGTATTCAGCAATGCGGTGTGTAGCACTTAACAGCAATAAGTTGGCAGGTACTGTTGCTGGACCTTGTATCTAAGTAGCAAAAGTCTTACGTATTTTCCTTTTCTAGTTTTATTTGTTTTACTCATGATCACCTTTTGAGCTCTGAATACTTGGGAAGAGTGTAACCTGTAAACTTGGGACCAGTTGATAATGTGAATTGAGGGAAGGCAGTGGTGAACATTTTTGCTATGTACTGTACATGCAGGACTGGTTGGGGAGACGGAGAGGACTCATGATTCTGTCTTTTGATTTCTTTAAAGAATGCTCCATTGTCTCTGGATAAATTGTATTTTCCTCTCAAAAAGTTTCTTGTGTGGATCTTAAGATACTTTACATGTATAATTAATAAGCAACACAATTCAATATTTATGTGTACTCCACATTATACAAGTCAGAGTGCATATTCTTTTGGATTCTCAGTTTTGTAGGAAATGTTTTTAATTTCTCCACTTTGTTTATCCTGTCTTAATTCCCCATGGCTAATTTGGCCATTCTATGAAGCATAGTTCAAATTTTTATTATAAATTTCAGTTTTCTTTAAAAGCCTTTCCGAAGTCCATCATTTCTCATGTTATTGCTCTTTCTACATACCCTCATCAATATTTGAAAGCTGTTCTATTATGATTCTTGGTCATCAGAGCTTTCCAAATTCTGTATCACTTCTGGTCCATTTCTAACTCTTGCTGTATGCTGACTCTTCAGCAGTCTGAGTAAGAAGTCTTACAGTAGTTTCATAAAACTACTTTACTTTTTTTCCCGTCTCATTAATAAAGAGATACCCACGGAACACACAACCACCTTTCTAAACAGATGTTTGGATGAGGAAACACTTTCTAGAGTGCCTGGTGATCTTTCATCTTGTGTATAACGAACACCTGGAAATCAGTCTGCTTAAATTTAGAATGTTTTTCAGTGGAACCATACTTTCGTTTTTATTCTATGGTAGTGATGGTGATGATGCAGAGAATCCTATACTTTTTTAAATTACACATCATCAGTTGTATTTCTTTTTTAAAAAATACTGTGCTTTAAGTGCAAGTTTGCGATCCAGGTTAATTTGCCAGATAAAACTCTGCACACTCACTGCTCTGCAACTCAGACTGCTCCTCCTGTGCCTCACCGCCCCGTGACAGCGCACTCCTCCTTTCTATCCTGTGCCTTCCTTGTTCATTCCACCAGCGTCAGCTCCAAACAGCAATCTAAATTTTCCAGGAAGACTTTCAAGCAGTCAATAGTATAGGTTCATTATAGCAAAAATAGGAAACAGAAGAATAAAACAAAGAAAAGGAAATGTTTGTTTCCTTTCTAAAGAAATGATGGTAATTGAGATTTTAGTGTTTAATCTTCCAAAACTTTATACATATATATACAGATATGTGTACTTATATATGTATATATACAAATATATATATACACATAGACATTTAAAGGAATAATACAGTAAACAGTACTGTTCTTTAATTCAGAAGTCTTAGTATTTGAATTTGTAGCATGGAATGTTCTTTTAGTTTCTGCAAGGGTGATGATGTCAAATGAGTCAAGGAGTCAACTCGCAAAAAAATACATGGGATAGATGAGATGGACTAATACATTAGGGTCAGAGAAAACCAGGGAAGCCTTCAGTGAGATGGACTAATACAGTCGCTGTAACGCTGAACTTAAGCATGTCAGCAGTGTGGCGTAGGATGGGGCAGCCTTTCCTTCTGTTATACGTGAAGTCCCTCTGAGCTGCAGCTGACTGACTGCAGCCAACAACTGACAACAGCAACAACACACAGTGTAATACGAGCTCAGAACAAGTCTCATGCGTCAGGTGTCGACAGGAATGCTCACCGTCCACTGGGGTCTTTGGTCGTGGTGTCATTTCAAGTGAAACAGAAAGACTAGGAAGAAGTGAGCTATCTAGAGAAGGGGAGAAGCCCTGGTGGTGCAGTGGTTAGGCACTCGGCTGCGAACCAAAAGGTCAGCGGTTTGAACCCACCAGAAGTTCCGCAGGAGATAAGACCTGGCAGTCTGCTCCTGGAAGAATTAACAGCCTAGGAAACCTGATGACAGTTCTGCACTGTCTTAGAGAGTCACTGTGAGTCAGTTCAGATCCGCCGGTTGCTCTGTGGAGACTCGACAAAGCAGTTCTACTCTCTGCTGTAGGGTCGCTAGGAGTCAGAATTGACCTGACAGTAGTCGATTAGGTGTCTGAGTTTTTTACGAGCTAAAATAGGCTGAACAGCACGTAGCAACAGCGACACAGAGCCGATGAGCTGTGTGTCTGTTGGGCTGCTCGTACAGGCTGGAGCATCGTGCTGGAGAGTGGTGAATGAGAAAGTCTCTGTTGGTAACAGCATCATTGAAGGAGGTGTTGGGACAGTGTGTTGAGTGGCATCGTTTGTTGAGTCTTACTTTACTTCAGAGAATACACTCACTCATCTCTGTGTAGTGTAAACAACCTGGTTCAGTCCTCTGATTAATTTGAGAATTCCATAGCTCTCTAGAGCACTGTATTCAAAGACATTTTTGAATGCATTGCAGTCAGAATTAGTTTTTCTTACTTGCTTAGATTCTACCGATTCGGGAAGTTGTGCAGCTTCATAAAAGATGAAGATTCTGTCTCTTTCCATTAAAGATGTATTGTGTGGAGAACAGAGGAAATGAACATGACCAAACTATTGCATGCCTTTCAAAGCCTTCTTTGAAATGTGGTAAATAGCTACATATATTTTGCTTTTTGTGGTTGTCAAGTTTGATGCTTACAGTTTTATCATCTGAGTAAATCAGTGGTGAAACCATTAATAGGAGAAAAATTCTCCTATTAGCATACATAGTGAGTTCTTTTGCTAAATGAGAGTGGGGTACAGTTCTTAAAATTTCAGATTTTCATGGTGCTGCCCCAAAACGCAAAAACCAAACCCACTGCCATCAAGTAGATTCCGACTCATAGCAACCCTATAGACAGGGTAGAACAGCTGCATAGAGTTTCCAAGGAGCGCCTGGTGGATTTGAACTGCCGATCTTTTGGTTAGCAGCTGTAGCATTTAACCACTGTGCCACCAAGGCTACCCTCTAGGAAGAGATAAACTGCCCTGTAGGGTTTCCAAAGAGTAGCTGGTAGATTGGAACTGTCGGCCTCTTGGTTAGCAGCTGGAGTCTTAACCACTGTGTCACCAGCGAGATACAAGAAGAACCTACCACTTTAAAAAAAAAAAAACACAAATTTTTTCTGACAAAAATGGTTTTGCTGAAATACACAATTCCTTTTCCTGTTTCAGTGTTTGAAAGGTAGGAGATACTGCCTGCTTTGTTTTATTATCTGCAAAGAATCCTCTAACTTGGTCATTAACGTAGATGTGTCGTTTTAGGACTCCTAGAGTTTCAGCTTTAGAGAGCCTCCAGTTTTTTAGAAAGATCTCAGGTGGATATGGTCTCCTTTTCTAACTTCTAAGGTGGTTGGATTTATATTGACCTCTGAGTTTCTGTGCTGAGGACTTTTAAAGTTGTCAGTTCAGGGCAAAATTCATATCCCCAAACGTTGCCTGGAATAAAGTAAGGCCCGCCTCTGGTTAGACAGTTGACTCTCGGAGTCATCAAAGCTGTCTGGGGAAGACAGTTACTCAAGGTCAAAACTGGGCCAGGGAAATTTGGGTTACTTCTGTCCTCTTCTAACTTGTAGGAAAGACAGGAAAACCTATTGGTGAATATACCATTAATAGTTGTTGTTTTCTGGGTATATCGTATACTCAGTTTGTTTTTTCAATAGTTCTGTGAAGTAAGTACTTTAAAAATAAAGAGACCAGTGTCCAGGTAGAGTGGCGAAGTGTACTTTCATTGTTTCACAGCTAGAAAGCGAAAGATAGGACCAGGTTGATCTGAGTCAAACTCAGTGTGTTTCCGTGCTGCCCTCCCCTTGTGAGACAATGGGAATAGTAAACTGCCCCAGAGGTAATGATGCGTATTCTCCTAAGAAGCCAGCCCTCCTCTTTGGGGATGAGATTGACTGTGAATGTGTGCACACCATCAAGGGGAGCGTTAAATAAAAGTATGGGTTTGGGTTTATCTCTGACGGGAGTTCTTAGAAACCAACACATGTGCCACCAGGGATTTGGCTCATGAATTGTGGCTGATTCCGTTTTGAACCAGGGACAGACACCGTTATGTGACAGTTTGTGTTCAATTTTTAGAAAATGAAGTCTTACTTCCTTGTGATTTTTTTTTTTGTATGAAAATATTTCCTAGTTGATTTCTGTGACGTTTTGAGTTGACAGGTAAATACAGGCACCAGTGCTTTGAACATGTCACTTGTAAATAACTGTTTTCATCCACCAAAAGACTGATTATTCTAATTATGCAGTTGTACAATAGGAAACCCACTGCAGAGATGGATATGATTGTTTCCACATTAGACAAACGATGTTCTTTTGGATGGGAGACAGATGGAGAAGCTGCAACAGACTCTGACTCCCGGTTCACCTTCCTGGTTCTTGTAGTCCGCGCCCAGATTGGCCGTGCGCACTAGAAGCGCAGTTCATCTTGTTGCTGTTCTTCGTGATTTCCTCCTTGTGCTTCAGCTCGGAGATGAACCTCATTGGGCAGATAGCAGTTGGGTCAAATGAATTCAATTTGTTTCTCACTCTGAAGGCCTTCCCCATTTCCATTGTCCACAGAGAATTCTGGAAGGGGAACCAAGGTGTCTGATGGGACAAATTTCCTTTGTAGATTGAAGAAGAAGGTCAAGAAGACAATGTCATTTATGTTTAGAAGCGATGAATGGCCGTGCTGAGTGCATAGCAGGTGGGAGGCAGAGTGGGACCTTGCTGTCCTCCGCAGGACTTGTAAGAATTCAGACGCTGTGCCACTTCTGCAGTACAGACGAATTTCCCCCTAAGTCATCCAAATTTTCTGTGAACTTTGATTAGCTTAGAGACCACCTGTTCAAAAATGCTTGTAGCTGTAATTTTATTCAAAATCATAAAAGTTTGAAACCAAAAGAATACGTCACTTTTCTCAGTGCAGTAGAATTTTTAGGTGTGCAGACATTTTTCTGTATATTGCACATGTGCTGTAAGTGACACCAATAAAATGTAAAATTTGTTGGAACTTTTAGGATTTAACTTGTTGATTTGGCCACTGTACTGTGACATGTTTTCTTCATACATCCAGGGCCACATGAGGTTTGGCTGAACTTTTACTTTAGAAGAAGAATTCCTGAATGAAATTGCCGGTAGATTTGTAGATGTCAGTTGGGGATTTTTCTTATTCATAAAGGGATTTTTCTTTTTCGTAACTATTTACAAAGATCCCTCTATGAATTGATTAATAAATTGGTTGGATTTGTGGCTTGTTTCTGACCAGTAGGCTGTGTCAAAGGTGATCATTTGTGCCTTCTGTGATTACGCTGTGTAAGATTGTAAAAATCTTGATCTTGCTAGCCGACTGTCTCTCTAAGCTGTTCTCTCCTACTGGCTTTGACGGCATAGTCTACCATTGGAGAGGCTCACACGAAAAGAATCAACAGGGGCTTCTAGCCAACAGCTAGGAAGGAACTGAAGGCCTCAATCTGACAGCCTGCAAGGAACTAGGTGATGTCTACAGCCTTGTGAGCTTGGAAGTAGATCCTTCTGGGATCGAGACTCACTCAGATGAGACCTCAGCCCTGACTGACACCTCAGCCTCAGCTCGGTTACATTGGGCCACTGTGAGCTTACAGTGACTGTGACAGCACGTGACAACAGTGTGAAGAAAGGGGAACACACCCGTTAAGGGCAGTCCTGCTCCTTTGTTGAGATTGGCAGCCACTGCTCACTGATAACCAACCACCGTGGGTGGAGAAGCAAGGCTGAGCTATTAAATACTAGCTGCTGATAGCTGCTGAGGTTGTGCTAATGTTGTCACACAGCCACAGGGAATGAACACAGCTTCCTTACCTGTGTGTCCTGCCAGGAATGTACACAAACAGAGTCTTGTTATGTTAACTGGCAGTTGACTTTTTTTTTCCTTTGAAGGGGATGTATTTTAATGTGATAGAACAAAACAAAAGGAGAATAGCAAGATTCCTTGCAAGTGTTATGTTTTCCGTTTCTTTTGATCCTCTGTAGACAGCAGTGCTATTTACAAGTGGTTCCACAGAGAGAATGAGCTCTTAGCTTTCTCTGATCACACCACAAGGTTCTGCTCTCAGTTCTTGGGATAGATCAGTGTTTCTTTTGATACAAACCTTTGCGTCTGACTGGGACCTGTCCCCCGAGTCCTAAATCTGCTGTCATCTGGTCAGCCACTGCTGTTTCTTGAGATGTCAGGCTGGTCATCATTGTTTCTCGAAACAAAGTTCTGCGTGGATCTCAGATCATGTCAAGTCCCGCTTTTGCACTTTTTCAGAACCCTATGTTCTCCTTCATGGTACTTGAAACAGTTGTAATTTTTTCATCTAATTGTGTGAGTAACAAGAAGAAGAAGAACAACAACAACAACACAAACCTTTTTTTTCCTTCCAACCAAAAGCAAACCAAACTCACTGCCATTGAGTCAACTCTGATTCCTAGTGACCCTTGAGTTCCGAGTAGAACTGCCCCATGGAGTTTCCAGGGAGTGGCGGTTGGATTTGAACTTTCGATTAGTAGATGTAGCACTTAACTACTATGCCACTGGGGTTTCCTTCCTTCCCCCAAAACACCTGTATTCCTTGGAGCTCCAGATAAGTAGCTTCTTCCACCAGAGGGAAGAGCTGTGGATCCTGTGTATCTTCTGAAAGTTGACATACATATCAAACCCAAGGTAGAAGTATCTTGAATGCGTTTGCTTTGTTCAGTGAAGTGTTTACATTTTTTTCCACTTTTATTTGTTGCCTGGGCTTTTAAACAATAATGTTGAAATCAAGATTATGATTCTACTATGTTGAAGAACATGAAGGTTTCAAAGAGGAATATGTACCTTTCTACAGATTTCGTGTATTAAAAAAATTTAAAGGACTAGAACCAAAACAAAGTGCCGTTGAGTCAGTTCTGACTCGTAGCAACCCTTATAGAACAGAGTGCTTAACCACTGTGGCACCAGGGCTGTGTTGTAAAGGGAAACCCCAAACCAAACCCTCTGCCATTGAGTTGATTCTGACTCATAGTGATCTTGGCAGGACAGAGTAGAACTGCCCCCTGGCATTGCCAAGGAGCATCTGGTGTATTCGAACTGCTGACCTTTTGGTGAGCAGATGTAACACTTGACCACCATACAGCCAGGATTTCTATTGTAAAGGAAGGCATTATGAAGCCTGTTTCTAGATGGTTTCTGTTTCTGATACTGAGAAAATTCAGAGGTCATTTGTTTCCTGGGTGGCTGCTGTACACATTTGGAGCTGGTTCTCTTTTTAAGTTACTTTGGTTGGTTGGGTGGGCTGGTTCTTGCTTCTCCTTCCCTGTGGTGGAGCTAAGGAGGTGCTGCTGGCCTCCATCGGGAACGGAGCACGCCTTCCTCAGCGTGTCTGTTTGCCTTCAGCGCTGCGCTCCCTACAACTCACTCACATTCTGCTAAGTTACAGAGTAGAGAAAATATTTCTGTTAGGGAAAGTACTTACATTACTGTTAGATTAGTTTATATGAGGTTAGTTAGGAGGCAAGAACATATAGTCTTGAAGTCCAGGGATCTGACATAGTTGACGTTCACTTCGCATTCACGTTATATGTCTCAGCAGGGTGGGCAGGGAGCTAAGTGCCCACCACCTTTTGCCTGTCCCACTTGAGAAACCCAGCCTCCTCAGTTCCTTGGTAACCATGACAAGGGAAGAAAGGGACAGTACAATTTTGCATGTTTTCCATTGCTTGGACTGGAAGTGATGCACGCCCACATCACTGCCACTCTCACATCACGGGTGACAGCTGTTGCGTGACCTCGCTTAACTGTAAGGCAACTGGGAAATCTAGGGGACAGTCAGGAACAAAGGGAAATCTTGGTAGACAGGACGGTCTTTACCATAAAATTCTGTAAAATTCCTAGCCATCAGCAACATAAGAAGACAGCTGGTAATAAGGATATGGATGAGGTAGATGATTTATAATGGGCAGGTACTAGAGTATTCTTTTTGTAAGGTTAGCACTAAGGGGGGGCATTGTGGTCGTAGAACATTTTGAAGATTGTGTTAAAGACATTTAGAAGATTGATTGTGAACTTTCAGGTTCAATCCCTAGAAACAGAGGTATAAAATATTCTGGCAAAAATGTCTTCTCTTTTGTAATATAAAATTGTGTGCTTTTCTTGTCTGAAAATGAGAACCTGTAGATACTTGAAAAAGAGTTTTACAGTCTTTTTATCACTTTGCCTATCTTTTCTACCTAATTTATATCACCCTACTTCATGTCTGAAGAATTGATGTGTTTGAACTGTGATGCTGGTGAAGAACACTGAGTATACCATGGACTGCCAGAAGAGCAGTCTGTCTCGGAGGAAGTACAACCAGAATGCTCCCTTGAGTTGAGGGTGGCTAGACTTCATCTCACATACTTCAGGACATGTGATCAGGAAAAAGCCGTCTCTGGAGAAGGACATCATGCTTGGTAAAGTAGAATCAATGAAAAAGACGAAGACCCTCAAAGAAATGGACTGACACAGTGGCAGCAACAGTGAGCACAAGCATAGCAGCTCTTGGGAGGGTGGTGTACTGGTCAGTGCTACGTTCTGTTGCGTGTGAGGTCTTGGTGAGCCTGAGCCGATGGAGCAGCACCCAGCAACAACACTTGAAGTGCTGGTGTGTGGTTTATCTACAGATGAACCTGCCACTGCTGCTGTCATTTCATCGATAATTCAGATTATGGAATGGTTATCATTGGCCTTTATTTTTCTGTTACTGTTCTATAGCACGTTGAAAGTGTTTTGAGAGAACTGAAGGCCAGATACATTAGGTGACTTGTTCCGTATTGAATACGCTTTCTACTACACAACAGCAGAGACTCTTCCGGACTAGATTAGGATGAGTGGGCACAGAGATGAGCAAGCAGAGGTTCTTGCACCAGATGATGGCAGTTTACGGTAGGGGCTTCCAAACTTTGGTGCTGATAACCATCCCTCGAATAGCTTGTTAGAAATGTGGTTTATCAGGGCCTTCTAGGGATTTGGGTGCAGTGTAGGTTTGGGCTCCCATAGCAATTGCCGTGCAGTTGATCCTGACATGTATAGCAATCTTATAGGACAGAGTAAAACTGCCCCCATAGGATTGGTGGATTCAAACTGCAGACCTTTTGGTTTGCATTTGAATGCCTAACCACTGCACTACCTGCTCTTGGTTGGGGTCTACATTTTATGAAGCATGCTCCATATAACTATGCTACAGGTGACCATGAGTTCACATTTGGCTAGATGCTGGCTTTTTGGATCAGAAGTACCAGTCTTACTGTCTCTTCCTTTGCTGTTCCACTTAGGGGAAACTTTGGATTGGGAGGTATCACATATAAGACATCTATTTCTTTGCCAGGGATCTTGGTCACAAACATTGACAGAGAATTCTTGCTGTGTGCAAGAGAAAATAAATTTATTAGAGGGTGCCACTAGGAGGCCTGCAGAGTGAGGCCTAGAGGCTAAACTCCTGGGAACAATGCCTAATATCTACTTGAGAACTGGTCCAGAGGATAATCCATTGTCCCATGGCTGGGGACAGACACTGCTGCTTACTGATGATACCTACCTGCAACTCTGGGCACTAAATTATATAGTACTAGAACTTCTACTATTCTCCCTCAGCCATCTCAGGAATCTTTGTGCAGCCTGGGAAGGATTATGCCTGGGGCTGTTGATTCAAGTCTGGGCCATCTCCTCTAATTGGCTGAGCTTGGCAGCAGTCTGCATCCAGCTCCAAGGCAGGCTGGGAAAGGAATGTCTGACTTGGGTAGGGGAAGGTGGTTTCTGCCTCTGACCAGGACTCTTAAGATGATGCATTCATTAAGCCTAAGAAGGGAATTCCAAGGTACTATGCTGTCAAAAGAGAAGAACAGAAATCACCATTGTGCATATGGTGTTTCAACTGGGGAACATTTGCAACTTTATTGTGTAGCTGATTGTTATAATGTTGAATTAATGGTGCTGTGATTGGAAATAAATTTTCTTTGCATCAAATATTAACATCTAATTTATAAAGGACTGTTTTAATAGACATTTATAGTTTATGTCTTACTGACTTAGGAATATTTCATTTAAAGACTAGCTCTAAGACCCATGTTAGTTGAAAAATAATAATTCCCCTATTTCTCCTCAGGAAAAATTTGGTAACAGAAGGAAACGTTTTTTTGAGAGGATTCAGTGTGAAACAGGAGAAAAAAAATTCTGCTAGGAAAATACTATTGAGCCAGCAAAGGTTTTCTTTAGTGAGAGAAAACCTTGGGAGACTCAGGATGTATATAATGTTTTTTTTCTCTTTCAATGTGTTTCTCTTATAAAAGAAAGTAAAAGGCTCTTGATTCATTTGGACGGAATGTGCTCTGCAGTTAGGTTTTATTTTTCACCTTCCAGCTTCTTTATTGCCAGGCACTGCGATCTGAAGGAGACTAGAGAAAGAAACTCTAAATTTGGTAGTTTTAAAATGGTGAAATTGAACCACTCAGTAAAAATGGTTCTTTATTCGTTTGACAAATATTTATTGAGTACCTACCCAAAATGCTTATCACATGGCCACTATTCCCAAGGAGCTGGTGGACAATTGGGGATTTAGCAGTAATTTGATTATGAAAACAATGATAGGCAAAAAACATAGGGTACTGTGAGAATAGAAAGAAGGCATATTTAACTTATACAAGGGGATGTCAAGGCTTGGCTCCCTAGAACTGATGATTCCTTTGGGTGTCTTGGGAACCATGGTGCCACAGTGGCTAAATGCTATGGCTGCTAACCAGGAAGCGGGCAGCTCAAATCTACCTGGTGCTCCTTAGAAACTCTGTGGGGCTGTTCTTCTCCTATAGGATCACTATGAGTAGTGAGTTTGGGTATCTAACAGACTGAGAGTCAGCCAGGCAGATGGGAGGTAGGAGAGGTATGCAAGAAAGCAGCGCAGGCCAGGTTATGAAGGACTATTTATAGAAAAGAGAAGAAGAAACTGAAAGCTAGAACTAGGAGAGGTAAGACTAGAGGGGCATTTCAAGTGGGGCCAGGTCCATTGATTCAGGGGTGACGGAGAGCTTGCTGAGGGATTTAAGTAATGATGAGTCAGTGTGTGTTAGTGAAGTATTTCAATGCAGACATATGGGGTAACAGATAATTGGGGTAGGTTTAATGAGATTTGGTATCATTGTAGTAATCCCATCAGGAAATGACAAACATGTAAATCCAGGGTGGAGAAAGTGGGATAGATTCCAAAGATGCTTAGGTGAGAGGATTGATGAGACATAGACACTCAGTGAATGTGGGGTTCCAGGAAGGGTTCACTCAATAGATCATTCTCAGATATATGCTTGGAACAACAGGGTGGAGGGTGTCACCATTCACTGGGACCAAGCATTCAGAAGGAGAAAGAGAAGGTCTCTTCAAGGGAAATAAAGTGACTCCATCTTTGGATGTGCACGAGAAAGACAGCCAAGCAGAGATGTACAGGTGGTAGCTGGACATATAGGACTGGAGCGCAAGAGAAAGATGTAAGCCAGGGATACTGATTCGTCCACTTTCAGGTTGTAGTTCACATGAAGTATGAATCTAGGAAAATTGGGAATTGTCAAAAATGAAATGGAAAGCATGAACATTGATATCTTAGATATTAGTGAGCTGAAATGGACCAGTTTGGGCCAATTTGAATCCAACAATTATGTAGTCTGCTATGCTGAGAATGAAAACTTGAAGAGGAATGGTGTTGCATTCATCATCCAAAAGAACATTTCAAGATCTGTCGTGAAGTACAGTGCTGTCAGTGATAGGATAATATCCATATAGCTACAAGAAGGCCAGTTAGATATGACTAGTACTTAAGTTTATGCACCAACCACTAAGACTAAAGATGAAGAGATTGAAGATTTTTTCTAGCTTCTAGTTGATCAAGCATGCAATCAGGATGCATTGATAGCTACTGGTAACTGGAATGCAAAAGTTGGAAAGAAAGAAGAAGGATCGGTAGTTGGAAACTACGGCTTGGCCTGGTGATGGAAATAATGTTGGAGATCACATGATAAAAGTTTGCAAGACTAACAATTGTTTTACTGCAAATATCTTCTATAACCAACACAAACGGCAGCTGTACACATGGACCTTACCAGATGGAATATACAGAAACCGAATTGACTACATCTGTGGAAAAAGATGATGGAAAAGCTCCATATTAGCAGTCAGAACAAGACCAGGTGCTGGCTGTAGCCCAGATCATCAGTTCTTCATATGCAAATTCCAATTGAAACTGAAGAAAATGAGAACAAGTCCATGAGAGCCAAAGTATGACCTTTAGTATGTCCCTCTTGAGTTGAAAGATCATCTCAAGAACAGATTTGATGTACTGGTAACTAATGACCAAAGACCAGACGAATTGTGGAATGATACTAAAGACATCATCCATGAAGAGAGCAAGAGGTCATTCAAAAGACAGGAAAGAAAGAAGGGACCAAACTGGATGTCAGAAGAGACTCTGGAACTTGCTCTTGAATGTTGAGCAGCTAAAGCCAAAGGAAGGAATGGTGAAGTCAAAGACCTAAGCAGAAGATTTCCAAGAACAGCTCAAGGAGAGAACAAAGTATTCTAATGACAAGTGCAAAGAGCTGGAAATGGACAATCAGAAGGGAAGAAGACGTTCTGCATTTCTCAAGCTGAAAGAACTGAAGAAGAAATTCAAGCCTTGAGTTGCAATAGTGAAGGATTCTTCTACAGGGAAACTCTTAAATGACTCAGGGAGCATCAAAAGAAGATGGAAGGAATATACAGGGTCATTGTACTAGAAAGAAGGGTTGATGTTCAGCCATCTGAAGACATAGCATATGATCAGGAACCAATGGTACTGAAGGAAAAAGTCACAGCTATACTGAATGCACTGGCCAGAAGCATGCCTTCAGGAATTGATGGAATATCCATTGAGATACTTCAGCAAACAGATGCAGCTCTGGAAGTGCTCACTCATCTATGCCAAGACATTTGGAGGACAGCTACCTGGCTAACTGACTGGAAGAGATCCATATTGATGCCCATTCCAAAGAAAGGTGATCCAACCAAATATGGAAATTATCAAGCAATATTGTTAGTATCATATGCAAGTAAAATTTTGCTCAAGATCCTTCAAAAGTGACTGTAACAGTATATTGACAAGGAACTGCTAGAAATTCAAGCTGGATTCAGAAGAGGATGTGCAACCAGGGATATCACTGTTGATGTCAGATGGATGTTGGCTGAAAGCAAAGAATAGTAGAAAGCTGTTCACTTGTGTTTCATTGACTATGCAGAAGTGTTCCACTGCATGGACCATATTAAATTATGGCTAAGGTTACGGAGAATGTGAATTCCGGAACACCTAATTGTACTCTTAAGGAATCTGCATATGGATCAAGAGGCAGTTGTGCGAACAAAACAAGGGGACACTGCATGGTTTAAGGTCAGGAAAGGCATGTGTCAGGGTTGTATACTTTTACCCTACCTTTTTAGTCTGTGTGCTGAGCCAGTAATCTGAGAAGCTGGGTTATATGAAGAAAAACGAGGCATCAGGATTTGAGAATGACTCATTAACAACCTGCATTACGTAGACACCACCACCTTGCTGGAAATGAAGAAGATCTGAGATACTTCCTGGTGAAGATCAACAAGCACAGCCTTCAGTATGGATTGCACCTCAGCATCAGGAAAACAAAAAATCCTCACGACTGGACCAGTGAGCAACATTGTTATAAATGGAGAAAAGATTCAGGTCGTCAAGGATTTCATTTGACTTGGGTCCACAATTATTGCCCATGGAAGCAGCAGTCAAGAAATCAAAAGGCACCTTGCAGTGGGAAAGTCTGCTGCTAAGGATGTCTTTAAGTATTCAGAAGTAAGGATGTCCCCTTGAAGACTAAAATGCCTCTGACCCAAGCCATGGTATTTTCGTTCTCATTATGTGCATGTGAAAGCTGGACCATGAAGAAGTAGGCAGAAGAAGACTTGATCCCTTTGAATTGTGGTGTTGGAGAAGAATGTTGAATGTCCCACGGACCGCCAAAAGAACAAGCAGATCTGTTCTGGAAGGAGTACAATCAGAGGGCTTCTTGGAAGCAAAGATGGCAAGACTGTGTCTTGCATACTTTGGACATGTTGTCAGGAAGGATGAGTCCCTGGAAAAAGACATCATGCTTGGTTGAGTGGAGGGTCAGCGAGAAAGAGAAGACCCTCAGTGAGATGGGTTGACACAGTGGCTGCAACAGTGGATTTAAGCATAAAACCGATTGTGTACGTGGTGCAAGACTGGGCTGTGTTTCTTTCTGTCGTTCATAGGGTCAATATGAGTTGGAACAAACTTGACTGCACCTAACAACAACAACTGTTCATTCATCTGTTGATGGACACAGGTTGTTTCTATCTTTTTCTTGTGGCAGATGGGGTTTGAAAACATCAGTCTCATTGGGATGAATGTAGGAGGGAGAGGTAACAGGTTGGTGCATTTCTCCCTTTACGGCCTCTTTTCTTCCTTGAGGAACCAAAGCCAGGTGCCTTGCAGCCATTTTCTGAGGCAAAAGAGGAAGTGGTAGGACCTGATGGGAGTCGGGACAGTCTGAAATCAAAATAACATGCAAGTTGGAACTGATTTGGGTGTTCCTTCTGTCTTCCTTTCCTTGTTATGTTTCAGAGGAGTTTTATGGAGGCCAGGAGGAAGGTGAGCTTGGGTTCTTAAGTGTTAAAACCAAGTGAAGCCGGAAATCACAGGTTCTCACCTTCTCATGTCCCCCCTGGAGGCGTCAGTGTGGAGAGCCTGGCAGAGTGGGCTGGTGCATTCCCACCAGCCTGCTTCTTTCTTTTCTCCCAAGAGCAAATTCTTGAAACTGTCATCCCAGCTGGGTGGCTTTTCTCTCAAGATGTAACACTTCCCATGTGTGAAGGTTTCCCATAACTGCTGAGATTCTGTTATTCCTTAGCAGATAACCCTGCATCATCCTGTCAAGTGCTTGGATGTTGACACGCATTATCTCTCACGTGGGTGGTTCAGAAAGCATGCTTGGTAAATGAGATGACGTTTCTGTCCCAAGGTGTTGGAGTATCTCTGAGCAGTTTAATGGCCCACAGAGGCAACAGCATGGAACGTTTGAAATAGACTCAAACCAGGATGCTCGGAAAGAGGCAACCCTAAAGGCAGCCACCTGCTTCACCTGCTCCCAAGGAGGGCTATAGAATATTTTGCTCCGCTGATCTGAGTTTTGAAAATGCTTATGGTGCTCTCTCTGTATTTTGCCTTTATCCGCAGTACTAGCAGAAAGGGAATCTGAATGCTTTCATTGTCTCGCTAAACTCCTGAAACGGTTGAAAGCTGTTGTACCGGCTGGTAAATGCAAGAAACAGTGATGTTGGGATACTGCACATTTAAGTTCCTTACTCTCTGCATAAAAGTGCATGCTAATGGCCAATGGATAATTAAAATTAAACCACATTCAATAGATAAACAAATTAAAGCAGAGCAAATTGTGTGCATGCATCCCTAAATAGCACACCCATTATCAGAGAGGGCACCCCTAATTATTCAAGGATATAGCAAGAGCCACTGATGTTGGTTTTTTTTTTTTTAAGATAGGAAAATGTCTTCAGTGTTAATGAGTAGCATTTGTGTATAAGCCCAAATCTTTGCACTAGTGTGGAGATTAAAAAGGAAATTGAATTATAGCTCCCCCAAACTTTACACACACTAATCAGGAGTTACCAACCAATAGATCATGATCTGCCAACAATATTTTTCAACATCTCTTTTTTAATTACAAGGTAATACATGAATGCATTTCTTTTGTAAAATACCATAGTTCTGATCAGCGGACGCTGGATACTTCCAAATGTTTTTTAATGCATCCTAAAAAATATTTTTATGTATTTATTCATAATATGTGGGTAAAAATAGTGTTTGTGCTTTTTAAAAAATATCCAATGTAAATAGGATCACTCTTGATGACCCTTGATTTAATGTGCACTTAACAACCAGTAATATATCTTAAGAATTTTTAAAAATAATGATACACACATACTGACCTCAGTAGTCCTGCTTCCCCATTTCTTTTCCTTTTCCTCTTAAATATTTGTAGAACGCAATAAATGCCCTTAGTTAAATCCAAAGGTACAAGAAAGGTTTATAACAAAAAGCACCCTCTCCAGCTCCCCAGCCCCCAGTGGCAGTCCCTTCCCAGTTGCGCCTACTCTGACAGTTGCTTGTGGTTATTTCTCCAGATTTCTAAATAGTTTATGTAATTATTAGTAGACTGTCAATTTCAGGCCTATATTGACTTCCTTCTTGTTAGGAAAGGGTTATCTGCACTGGCCTTAGAATCGAACATGGCAAGACTTTCTCTTGCTGTCTTTGGACATGTCATCAGCAGGGATCAATCTCTAGAGAAGGATGTCATGCTTGGGAAAGTAGACGGTCAATGAAAAGAGAGACCCTCAATGAGACGGGTGACACAGTGCTGCAGCAGTGGTCTCAAGCATTCCAAAGCGCCATTTCTTTGTGTTCACATGTGGGGTCGCTGTGAGTCGGAATTGACTTGACAGCACGTAACAGCAGCAACACACCGTCAGTATCTTTTCTCCCCACCTTCCCAACATGACTCTAGCTTTATTTTGGTTTCTCATCGGTTGTCTTTGTAATTTAATTATAGTTAAAGTACTTAGACTGTTACTTCTTGTTTTAATCAGCTGTAGATATTATTGCTGGACGGTTTACTTCATAGGCATTGTATGGTGAAGATGTCACCTTTGCTTTTCCACTTCCCACTCCTTCCTTCCCTCCTTACTGTCTTAGTTTGGAAACCCTGGTGGCGTAGTGGGTTAAGTGCTACTTCTGCTAGCCAAAAGGTCAGCAGTTCAAATCCACCAGGCTCTCCTTGGAAACACTGTGGGGCAGTTCTTCTCTGACACCTAGGGTTGCTATGAGTCTGACCCAACTCCGCGGCAGTGGGTTTAGGTTTTTATCCTCTTGGTTTGTTATAGATTATTCATTTTACAGTGTTAACTTGGATTATATGCTTTGTTTGAGTTGAATCTGAAAGTTGAAAATCAGCACATGGCATTCACATTATTGTGACTATGCAACAGTGTCATGGACAGCCAAAATTGTGCCTTTAAATGGGGTTCTTGCACTGGTTCCCGGCTTTGGTTTACTTGGCTGAGTGCTGATTGGCAAGGAAGTTGTTTTTCGAGGATGGGAAAATGGTAAGCTGTTTCCAGTAATAATTAGGAGTGGGTAGATATCAGTGCTGTTAAGTCAAGTCCAACTGGTAGTGACCCTGTAGAACAGAGTAACTGCTCCATGGCATTTCCATGGAGTGCCTAGTGAATTCAGACTGCCAACCTTTTGTGAGCAGTGTATCTACTTGTATCTCTAGAGAAGGAGTTAGCAAATAGCTTGCTCGTAGTGTGTGTGGATTGCTGTAGGCTGTATTTCACAAGGTACTGCAAGAAAGAGAAATCTACACAAGAACTGGCCAGTCTGACAGCAGGACGAAAGGAGTATAGTCCCTACATTCAGGGATTTCTAGAGTTGGAAGCGACAATGTCTTCTCAATATCAAAATAAAAAATAAAATTAAAAAAGCTTTGATCAACAAAGTGTGACTAAATTAAAATGTACAAGGTCTGATATTTAAATTGGCTAACTCATTCTAGAAAAAGTGTAACATACTTCATTACTGAATATCACTATGTTCACCTTTGAAGTACTCCCCTTGGGAAGCTATGCACCCACTCCAGTGCCTAGTCCACCCATCAAAGCAACTTTGGAACTCTTCTTATGGAGTGGCCATCAGACCTGTGGTCATATTAGCCTTGATGTCCTGAATGTCATCCAAATGTCTTCCTTTCAATATTTCTTGTATGGCTTGGCTGGCTTGGGAAAAGAAAAATAATCATTGGGGGCCAGATCACATGAGTAGAGAGGGTGTTCCAATACAGTTATTTGTTGATTGGCTACAAACTGCCCTGCAGACAACTATACAGTTCAGTTCATGAACTTGTCTCCATGCCACTGTGTACAATGGCCATTCCAGAAAGAGTTCCCAAATTTCTTTGAAGGATGGACTAGGTGCTGGCATTGGTGCATAGCTTCCCGAAGGGAGTACTTTGAAGGTGATTGTAATGATACTCAGAGATGAGGTATGTTGCACTGAGAACAATTAAGTTCGTGGACTTAATTGTCAGGCCTCATATGTCACATTTACTGTTAACATCTCTGAATGAGTAACGGGGTCTCCTTGCTTTTTGCTGGTAGGTCGTACAAGAGGAAAAGTTTAGTAGAAAATTGGCTTTATAGGAATTGCTTATAGACCTGAGGTTTGAGGATGAAATACAGATTTTGGTGTTGTCCTCATCTGAGAAGTCTAGATTTTGTTAGGGTTGTCTAGAGAGAAAGAGAAGGGCAGAGTGGCTTGGGTAAAGTCAGGGGGAACAGAAATATTTAATCATGTATAATAATAACTTTATATACATTATTTTACTAAATTTCAGCTGCCTCCTATGAGGTAGTTACTGCTTTAATATTTCTTTGTGCAAGGGAAAAGGGAATCTCAGAGAAGTAACTTGTCCAGGGTGATGGAGCTACTAAGTGGTAGAGTTGGCATTCAAACTCAAGTGGCCTGCTCCCAGAATCAGGGTGTAGTCGATGTACTTTGTGATTAAGTCACGAAAACGACTGAGGTGTGACCCGGGGGTAAGAGGCAGTCTGGATATGGTGGGGATGTACTGCCAGCCAAGGGAGAAGAGATTCTCAAAAAACATTCAGTGGGTGAAGAGTTGTATGGTGGACAGTGCTGAATGCCACAGACAGACCGTCAAGTGCTTCAATGTGCTTGAAGGCTGAGGCAGCGTTAGGGAAGCTGGCCAGAGTGGAGGCTCGTTTGTCATTTGGCTGAGGAAGACTGGAGGGAAGAGTAGAGATGGTGGGAGTAAACGGTGTTTCCTGGAAACTTAGTTCTGAAAGGGAAGACAGGAACTGGAAGACTGTGTTGCTGGGGAAGACTTGACGCCTGGGACTTTTGTTCTGTTTTAATTTTTCAGCTGGTAAGATGTGACCATTTTTAGAGGCCAGTTGAACGGAATCAGTAGGGCAAAGAGGAAAGTGAAAGAAAGAGGACAGAAATGGAGAAATGGAAGCCGAGGTAAGGGGAAGATGGTCTCAATCTTGGGCAGTAGAAAGGGTCTTCCCACTGACAGAGGAGGGCAGGAAGTAAGGAGGCCTCTGTGTCAGGCATGTTTTTGGGGGAAAAAGACAAAGGCAAGGTATTTCTCCACAGACACAAAAGCACTGTGACAGGGGCTAGTGCTGCGCATACACAAACTGAACATTTTGGAGGCTGAGAGTAGAAAATACTTCTTCATGTTACTCAATATGTCAGAAGAGTTAAGGTAAGAGAGTCTTAAAAATTAGTGTGCTTCTAGTCCTAGAAGAGATAGTCAGATTTTTCTCCTTACATTTCAGCCTTGTGGGTAAACCGCTGTCATTTAAATAGACAGTAGTCCAGATGAACTGTGGCAGTCACTGCCTTGGTTTAAAAGGAACCCTCAGATGTTTTTGGAAAGCAGATCCCGTAACCACTTTTGGAATGAGGAGTGATACCCCAGCCTTGTACCCCATCCAGCTTGCACCCTTCTGTGTTGCCCTGTTGCCTGGTCCAGAAAACTCTATGAGCCTGGAAGACTTGTTTGCCTAGTTATAACTCTGGGTCTTTTATGGTTTTATATTGCCCAGTTAAATCACAACCTCAGTGGTCTGTATTTACTCACGAGACTTCAGTTTCTTATGTAGTTTTTTTTTAAATATTATAATTTATTGCTAAATCCATGTAAAAGTGCAGTTGTCTTTTTCAGTGACTAAGTCTTTGCTCTGACTTGAAAGTGCTCAAAGATACTCACCTGTGCACTGAAGCAGAGTGCGTCCCAGTAATGAACATATGTCTCTTTGTAACCTCTAGCATTTCTGAGTGTCTCACTATCTTCTGTCTCCTACGCTTTTGGTCAGGTCTCCCTAGCCCCCCAAAATACTTTGCTGTGTCCCTTCCTGGGAATTTTTATTTTCTTGAGGTAAAAGCCTTTAAAATCAGAAGCAGGGCATTCATTGTGTATGTCTTCCCTGTTATTTCTTAACAAAGTTGTCTCTCAGTCTTGCTCTGATGGATTGGACCCCTCTTTTATTGTTGGGGAGTCTTGATGGTATAGTCATTAAAATCTCGATTGCTAACCAAAAGGTTGGCAGTTCAAGTCTACCAGCTGCTCCTTTGAAACCCTACGGGGCAGTTCTACTCTGTCCTTTAGGGTCACTAGGAGTCAGAATTAACTTGATGGCAAATGGCTTTCATTTTTGGCTGTCAAAAGGGTCAAACTACTGAAATGTTTGAGGATATTGGGTAGCTGGAAAGGGCCTCATGGAGGCCAGGCTGGCACTTGGGAGAGCAGTTCTGTCCCACGACTGTCCCATGATGGACAGCGTAGCTTCATGTGTGGAAAGTTCTCCTAGCTCATTGTAGGCAAATCCATACTGTCTGTGTGATTATTCATGACTATGTCCTGACCTCAAAGTGACTAGCAAAGTGTCTCAGAATTTTATGCTGTTTGATAAAAGTTGTGTTGTAAGGGGACTTCGAACTGCCTTTTCTGTTTCAGAATTATGTAGCTATATGTGTTGTAACCGTCACCTGTCTGTCAGTTTGTGTCGCTGTGTTGACTTGTGTGTTGTAATGATGCTGGAAGCTGTGCCGTGGCATTTCAGACACCGGCAGAATCACCTGTGGTGGACAAATTTTGGCGGAGCTCCTAGACTAAGACCGCCTTGGAAGGATGGCCTGAAGACCCTCTTCTGAAAATTAGCCAGTGGAAACTCTTTGGATGACAACAGAATAGTGTCTGACGTGGTGCTAGATGCTTAAGGCCCCGAGGCTGGGAGGAACCAAAAGACACAGTGGCTGAAACAACAGATTTGAGCTCAACAGCAAGCACAAAGACGGTGCAGCACAGGGCAGCATTTTGTTTTGTTTTGTTGTATTTGAGGGCCGCCACGGGTTGGGGTAGACTCAACAAGACCCGAAAACAACAACACGGATATTGGCAGCAAATGTTTTCTGCATCAGCTGACAGTACTTCCATTTGTTTTACTGTGACAAATACTGAAAAGTACTGCTGTGCATTCCTGCTGCATCTTGGCTGAGACTCTTTTGCAGGGTCACTGTTTAAATATGCATCTGGGAACTTTTTTATAGGGTAATGTGATGGCGTGGATGTGATGGAGGAGAAAGCCAGGACACTGAATTTTGAGTTCCATTTCTGTTACTGACTAGCTCTGGGACCTGGGACAAGTCACCTGGTCTGTCTGGGCCTTGGTCTTCTCCTCTGTGGAAGGAATTTGGTTAGGAAGCATTAAAGGTTGCTTTCTGGATGTCCTGTTTCATTACTCATTATATGGGAGGTAGGTAAAGAGAATTCTGGGTGAAACTAGAGAACTGATTGTTACTCATTTTAGCAGACAGCTTCATGAAGCTAAGAGAAGTAATAGCTGAGTTAACGGGAAGATTAAATTTGGTTTTCAGAAGACTAATTATAGCAAGGAGAACTAACCATGAAGCCCTAGTGTGTGATACTGATTTTACTCTAGAATGCCATATATGGTCGATGATTGAATCACATCAGAAAGTATATAACAGAATGAGGATGACCAAGAAATACCCATGGCATTTTCACTTCGAGATGAGGATGTAGGTTTTGGTGGTGGTTGGTTGTAAAGTTAAGTCAGAGTAACTGAATGTCCTTAAAACTTCAGCTAATGAGCACATATATTACTGTCTGTGCCAAGCTATTGAAAAAGAAATTATAGGAGTTGTACCAGCCTATTAAGGCATCATACAGCTGGATTATATTGGAAACTCCTTTTAAAAGATAACCTTGGCTATAGTCTGGGTTCAGTCTTTGAGAGGGGGTGGACTTGGAGTAAGGTCAGTGACTTCTCAGGCTCCTCAGCTGTCCCACAAGAACACCAGACATACACTAGCTGAGTTATGTTTGGAGATCCTCGAAAATGTACACAACTGGAAGTCTTTGGCAGGGAGCACAGTCCCATGAGGGCTGCTGCTTCTTTCTGTGAAATGAATGAGGTTGAGGAGCCCACATCCTGAGTCCAACTTTGGTGTCAGCCCTGACTACTGACCTCGAGCCAAGTCCCTTAGCTTGTCTCTCTTCGGCTGTTTCCTTGACTCAGGTATAATAGTGAGGGTTAAGTGATTTGCTGTAGTCACAGGCTTAGAAGGATACTTGGCATGTTGTAAGTGATAACCAGATTCTTATTATGGCATCATCTCCAGAGATTTATTAATATCTTATTGAACAAAACAATATTGGGGGAGGGCTGTGTGAATATGGAGAGTCTGTCTCTTCTCCTAGATATTTTAATCAAGATCATGTTGATGAGATCATAGTATGAATCATTTTTACAAGGCGCCAGTTAAGTACAGAGGTGGCGTCATAGACCTTGCCTTGACAGCTAGTATTGGTTTAGTCATGGAAATGACCATGCGGAGGTTTGGTCACTGACTCGTGTCTTGACCTGACACAGGTGGAGGCTGTACTTGAAGACACTTCTCTGAGCTCAGCCTAAGGCTCCCTTTATTGTGTGACACTGCCATCTTACACATGGTCACTGTGGACCTGCAAGGTCACTGTGGCCGAAGAAGATATCATGGGCTGCTGGCAGGAGGTGTTACCTCCAGCTACAGATAGACTGTCCATCTTTCTGTATGAGGCAGAACCCAGTCATGTGGACCCAACCTAAGCTCAAGGAAAACTAGAGAAGACAGTTTCTGTGTACGCAGGAAGACAGAAGGGAGTGGAGGGCGTCTCTGCTGCATAGCTGTCCTGCTACATGCAGTTTGTACTAGATATGAGTCATTTTTACAAGGCTTCTGTTACGTCAGTATAAGGAACAGTTTGCTGCTATACAATTATGTGTTTAATGTACAAATGGCATAGACCTAATTACAACA
Source organism: Heterohyrax brucei (assembly GCA_028571685.1). Classification (NCBI taxonomy): domain Eukaryota; kingdom Metazoa; phylum Chordata; class Mammalia; order Hyracoidea; family Procaviidae; genus Heterohyrax; species Heterohyrax brucei. The sequence goes on along the minus strand of CM053149.1, from coordinate 70,265,986 downwards.
TGCAGTGTCTTCTCCATGTGGATCCTCAGGGGAGCTGGGGGTCTGATTTACTTTAAGAGTACGAGGTCTGACAAGTCTGTGAACTTAATTGTTCTAAGTGCTGCATACCTCATTGCTGAATATCACTGCAGTCACCCTCGAAGTACTTCCCTTAGGAGGCTATGCACTGATACCTGCACCTAGCACACCCTTCATAGTAATCCTGGAGCTCTTTCTGGAATGGCCATCGCACACGGTGGCATGGTGGCAGGTTTGCAAACTTAATTGTATAGTTGTCTGTGAGGGAGTTTTAGGCCAGTGAACAAATAAGTGTATTGGAACATCTTTTCAGTATACTCACCTGATCTGGCCTCCAATGACTTTTTTCTTTACTCGAAGATAAAGCACATATTGAAAAGAAGACATTTTGATAACATTTGGGACATCAAGGGTAATATGACAAAAGCTTTGACAGATGTTCTAGAAGAGGAGTTCCCAAATTGTTTTCCTAGGATGAGTTTGCAGGCTCAGTTGGCAGTCCTCATATTGACAATTAGTTGCTGTGTTAGTCAGCTAGTGCTGCTCTAACAGATACCACAAATGGATGGTTTTAAAGAGAGAAATTTTATTTTTCTACAGCCTAGCAGGCTAGAAGTGCAAATTCAAGATGTCAGCTCCAGGGAAAGGCTTGCTTTCTTGATCTGATGGAAGGCCTCTGTTATCAGTCTTCTCCTGGACTGGAAGAGCATGAGGCAAAGGGACCCTGGTCCTCTCCAAAAGACTCACTGAGCTTCTGGCGCTGCTAGGTTCTCTCCTTTCTGTCCCGAGAGACTGCCTCAAGGTGCAGAGCAGTCTTATACAGTGAGTCCTGTCTCACCAACACAACTTCTGCCCATCCACCCTGATGAGCATCAGAGCAGCAGGATTTACGACACAGAGGACATCACATAATAGCAGGAATCACGGCCCAGCTGAATGGCCATGCACAGTCTTTTTGGGAAACACCATTTAATCCATGACAGTGGCTTTGTGACCAGAACCTCTAGCGGAGCTTCTTGTCATTCATGTGGCTAGTCAGTGCTGCTTTCTGGCCAGTCTGTCACAAGTGAGGTGATGTAGGAGCCAGTCTCCAAGATCAGCCCTGATGACCCCACCTCCTAATAGCCATACCCCTGTATAGACCCTTCTCAGACTGTGCTAGGGCTGCTTGTAGCAGTCACGTAGAACAAAAGCGACGGTAACTTGCTTATGAGATTAGATTATAATAGATCGTGACTTCCATGCTGGTCACCAGCTCTTTTGTTCTTGGATCTCTTGAGTTGGAGAAAAGGAGACTGCAGTGTTGTGAGCCACCGTATTCAGAGGCCCATGGGGTGATGAACTGGAACCTTTGTCAAAGGCCAGTGAGAAACTGAAGCTGGCCAACAGCCTTGTGCATGAGTTGGGAGCAGACTCTCCAGCCCTAGCTGGGCCCTCAGAAGACAATAGCCTCAGCCAATAGCTTGACTGCAACCTGGTGTCCAAGATTGAATTGTGACCCCCCAAAATGTGTGTAGCCAGTTGATTCCTGGTATTGTTTGTTGTTCCTATATGTTGTAAGCCCTGCCTCTATGATGTCTAGGAGGGAGGGTCGGCAGCAGTTGGGTTGGTGGGGTAGGACTCAGTATGTAAGATGTGTTGTGTCCTGAGGGATAGATATAAGGGAAAGGGAAGCCAAGAGAGAGTTGCAGAATTCATACCATCAGCAAAACAGCAGTGCCAGGAGGAGAGCATGTCGTTTGGACTGGGGGTCCCTGTGCCTCAGGAGCCCCGAGTCCAGGGTAAGAGAGACCACAAGGATCTTCCTCCAGAGCTCACAGAGAAAGCCTTCCCCTGGAGCTGATGCCCTGAATTTGGAATTTGAGCGTACAGGATTGTGTTAAAATAAAATTTGTCTTTTTAAAGCCGTCCACGTGGGCATTTCTGTTACAGCAGCACTAGATGAGTAAGACACCCAGTGGGAACAACTGAACCAGTAGCACTAGCTAACCTCCTCCCGATTCTTGACTATCAAAAACTGTTTGTAATAATGAATGTTTGTTGCTTTAACCTGCGAAGTTCTGGGGTAATTTATCATGCAGCAATAGATAACTCATGTCTGTAATAGAACGACCATAATCTTTCTCTCCCAACTTTGGAAACGAAATGGACTTCACTTGAACATCTGGTCATACCTGACTTTTCCTTCTGCTTCACTTTCTTTCCCACTCTCCACCTTAATCAATACACTTATCACCTGGTACAGCAGAGGAAATTGGATCCTCGACTAACGTTGAAACCCATCTGACAGTATTTAGGAGTGGTGATGATGAGATTGCTCCTTGTGCTTCCTGCAGAAAGAAATTCCTCCAGCAAATCTATAGTGATGGTCACTATTAATTATTACCCGGGCTGTGTCATCTCTCTGTCCCTGTTTCGGAGATTCAGAAGGACTCCTCTTTGGGAAATTTATCCATAGTTTTATGGACGGTGACAGACTCTGCTCCTGGATACACTGATCTGAAGTGAGCTTTTCCTCTCCAGATGTTCTCTTTTCCTCCTTCAGTGTTAGGATAATAGAGAACATTTTTCTGGAATAAAATAAAGAGAAACTAAACCCATTGGTGTTGCTTTGATTCCTACTCATATCAACCTTGTAAGATGGAGTAAAACTGCCCCATACGATTTCCAAAGAGCGGCTGGCAGATCTGAACTATCAGTCTTTTGGTGAGTAGCGCTGTGCCACCAGGGCTTTATGAGTCCGAGAGTCTCCCTTAAATTTTGCCATGAGATGCTGCAAAGAATCACAGGGCAGAACCAGCTTTGCTTCCTCCCTTTCTGACCTACAAAGGCTGAGTAGAAAGCCCCCTGAGACAGCTGGAGACTAGTGTGCATTTTTATGTTCTAATTAAGTGAAAAGTGTGTGCTTTACTAATGTCTTAATAATAATTACATAATACAACTCCTTCTTTACAGCATGTTATGTTAGTATACGTCCGAGACTCAAGAGATGTTACCCTGATTTAACAGAGAGAGATTATAAAGTACTAAAAGAATGTGTGATTTTTCAAAGTTCTCCACCTGGTTAGAAACACTACTGACCAAAAGCTCCATTTTCCACCTTTATTCTTTACATCATTTTTTTTTTTTTTTAAACAACAACAACAAAAAACCCCTGTAAAACTAGGTAGCCCGTCATTCCGGGGCAGTGGTGGCCCAGTGATAGAATTCTAACCTTCCACGCTGGAGACCCACTGCTGTTGAGTTGATTCTGACTCATAGTGATCCTACAGGACAGAGTAGAACTGCCCCATCGAATTTCTTAGGAGCCGCTGGTGGATTTGAACTGCCGACCTTCTGGTTAGCAGCTGCAGCACTTAACCACTACGCCACCAGGGTTTTAATTCTTGGTGTGCTTCATAACAAAGCCACCACCTCTGAGTGGAGGCTTCTGTTCTGCTTCATGCTGAACAGATTTCAGTGGAGCTTACGGACTAGGATGGATTAGGAAGAAAGGCCTGGCAATCTACTTGCAAAAATCAGCTAATAGAAACCTCACAGATTGCAGTGGTGAGATACTGTCTTGCACCTGTTTGCCATGAGTTGAGGAATGACAGGACAACAGTTAACAATGACAGTTCAGTTTCCTGTGGAAGTGAAGAATGGTTTTCATACAGTTAGGATTGGCTAACAGAGAGAGAGCATGCGAAATGTGGCAGTGAGTACAGTTGGGACAACACCATGATGTTTCATTAGTGTTTAATAAAGTCCACTTTTCTTCAAGAAACACTTCTGCTAAAAGGGAATCACACCGCTTTATCTTGAACCCTGCTGTACTGATGCACGTGGATAAGTATTCAGATGTATCTGAGATTCATTCATGCTGTTGAAATGGAACAAATCCCAGAAAACCCGCTTTGCTTGAAACCTGCCTGCCTGTGCTCCAGTGTCTTTGTAGTGCCTCTGCTGACGTGTCAGCAGGCTTGCTGTTTAGAAGTCGGGGCTAGCTTCCATCCTGAGTGTAACTAAATCAAGGGTTACCGTCACCCAGAATGTGCCTTGTTTCTCTTCTGTTTATCCAGGGAGGACATTAATCAGTGCTTTCTTGGAAACAAGGCTCTGGTATTGAGTTAAAATGGTAATGAATCTAAAAAGAAACAAATGAATAAGTCTAAGAATAGATTCCTATTCATCAAAATATTCTTTCTTCCCCCTTACAGCAGCTCTCCTGGTGGAGCTTCAGAGCAGTCAAGGGCACAGAGGTTTGCAAGGACTTTGCCCTTTTCCTTGAGGCACATGGGGCACACCCAGGTCCCTGCAGGAGGGGTGATCCCTGGTGTCCAGCGATTTCTCTGCCAGATTCCCGCTGCACTGCACCTTTTAGATTTTCCCACCAGCAGTTCTGTATGAGCCAAAAATGGGAAGCCTGATGAGTTTGCTGCAGGCTTCCTCTGTGGATTTTCCTGTCTCTCTCCAATGAAGGGGGTGCTCTACAATACTGCTGTGTGCACGGTGAACATTCATTCATTATCTTAGAAGAAGGAATTACTCCTACCTAACATACAGTTGGCATTCTACATCCATGAGTTCCACGTCCACGGGTTCAGCCAGTCACAGATCAGGCGGGATGTGAGAAGAATATTCCGAAAAGGAAAGTTAAGTCTGCCACACGGTGCACTAGGCTGAGTCCTTGCGGAGGAGGCGATGTGTCAGCATCCCCCGTGGTATCCTTCCGTGGTCACAGGGTCCTCAATCTCTTCATTCTTTCAAGCATCATTTGCCTTGTGTTATGGTTGGCTGCTTGTGTGCGTCTTCTGTTTCTATGAACAGATGGCTCCTTAAAAGGAATCAAGGAGTCAGGGCAGTCCCTCAAAGGCTAAGAGGGAAGTAAAGTGCTAGTTACATAAGACTTTACAACTGTTTCTTTAGCTTTTACTCTGTGTTGGGTATTAGAAATAATCTGGAGATGATTTCAGGTATGCTGGTAGGTGTGCACAGGTCATATGCAAATACTGTGCTGTTTGTGTAGTTATCTAGTGCTGCCCTAATAGAGATGCGAGTGGATGGCTTTAAGAAAGGAAGGTTTATTCTTACATAGTCCAGTAGGTGACAAGTCCAAACTCAGGATGTCCTCGTCGGGGGAAGGCTTTTCCCCTTGTTAGCTCTGGAGGAAAATCCTGTGTTACATCAGTCTTTGTTCAGGGAGGGTCTTGGCACAGGAACCTCAGGTCTGAAGGATGCGCTTTTCTCCCTGTTCTACTTTCTTGATGGTATGAGCTTCCACATTCTTTGCTCGCTTCCCCTTTCTTGTATCTCTTGTAGAATGAAAGAGTAAAGGGTGGTACAAGCCACACTCCAGGGAAACTCCCTTTACAGTAGAGCACAGAGGTGATCTTATGAAGAGATTTACAGTCCCACTCTAATCCTCTAACATACAGCATACCAAAATCACAAACCATTGGGAATCATGGCCCAGCCAAATAGCTACATACATTTTTCGGAGGACACAGTTCAATCCATGACACTGTTTTACATACGGGACTTGAGCATTCTCAGATTTTGGTACCTGTAGGGTTCTGGAACCAATCCCCCAGAAAGACTGTACCTAAATAATTCTCAAATAAATAATATCAGTTTTGATCATTATGAAGGTCTAATGAGCTACCTTTAATTTTTATTGTTCTGTAAGCTGGATGATCTTCAACAATTTTTAAAGAAATACTATATTTCAAGCTACTGATAGTAGTATAGAATATATTTCCTAATTCTGACTGTACAGGCATTAAATGGCTTCATGGAGCTCATTACTTATGCATCAACAGTATTTGGGGCCATGTCTCATGTAATGTTTGACTTGAAAACTTGCCAAGTTGCTTATCCTCATCACTGACTGGGTCAGGATATGCTGTAACAGAGGGTCTCACGGCCTGCTGTGCAGTAGATCTGCTAGTATTTATGATCTGTGAATACTCCAGGCACCTGCACACACGATTGCTGGTAAGGACTTGAGTCTCACAGGCCCATCTGGCTGCTCATCTTGGTAAGGGTCACCATGCAAAGATCACAGACACCATTTTTGTCCAGGTACAGTTAGTCCGTGAATGAAGGACTCAGTCTTGCAGAGGTGAGTTCAAGAGAGAGAAATAAACATTCTAATTCTGTTCTTTCCTATTTTGCTAAAAGGTCTCTCTCTCAGTAATCTGGCCTGTTTGAGTCTTCCCAAAGCTCCGATGATTGTGTCTTCATCTTCCACAGTGGTTCCTGCATAGAAAACTGAGAAGGAGGGGGACACCTTGAGCTCTGTCTAAAGAGAAAATAGTTAAGGGGAGTCTGTTCACTGTGAAAGGAATGCTGGTGGCATAATGGTTAGGGCTAGTGACTGCTAACAGGAAGGCTGGTGGTTTGAAATCACCAGTGGCTCCACGGATGAAAGCTGTGACAGTTGCTTCCATGGAGATTTACATAGTCACCCTATGAGGTCACTGACAGAATCCACTTGGTGGTAGTGGGTTTGGTTTGGTTTGGTTTTGGATTAACCATGAGGAATCTCTGAGTGGTGCAGATGGTGAACCCCAAGGCTGGAGATTCAAGTTCACCCACATGTGTCTCAGAAGAAAAGACTGGTGATTTGCTTCTGAAAAATTAGCCATTGAAAGCCCTGTGGAGCTCCTTTCTACTCTGACACTCAAGGGGTTACCGTGAGTTGGAATTGACTCAAGAGCAACTAGTTGTATGAATTTCTGATGGGTTTTAAGACATAGCCCTGAAATGTCTTGGAAATTTTGGGTTTGTACATACATGGAGGAGCCCTAGTGGTATAGTGCATAAACATTTGGCTGCTAGCCAGAAGTTGGCGGTTGAAATCCACTAGCCACTTGGAAACCCGATGGGGCAGTTGTGCTGTGTCTTACAGGATTGCTGTAAGTTGGAATCGGCTTGATGGCAACAGGTTTGCACTACCTTGATTTTTTTAATACGTATGTGCTTATTTTTTCTTTTTAGAAGATATCCATTGCCTTTATCAGAAGTACAAATGGACAGCTCCCATACTACCAAGATCCAGTGCTTAGAGATTACAGAATATGAGCAGCAGTACTTAAACACAGACTATACATGTGAAGTGCTAAGGCCACTGGTACCTTAGGTACTGAAGTTTTCAAAATGCAATTATAACAATGATAAATTAGGAATAGGTTGCTATTAAACACACATGATTCTCTTTGAGTAAGAAGTCACACTATCCAAGTAGTCAATGCATGGACTGCTTCATCGTTTAAACTTGCAGTTAAACTTGGAGCTGACTGAGATGCTCTCTGATGTGTCCATTCTCCATTTGTTTTGCTCTCATGGACCTTGAAACAATCAGTCCTTGGTAACTGCGCTTTGGCAAGTGAGGTCTTGCGATACAGTGTAAATGGGGGGTTTGCTTTGCATTCTTCTCAGTCTAGTACAGCTTTGATCACTCATGCCTGAAATGTATTTTCTTTTGGAAATCTGGTTTTGTTCCACTGGCTAAGGATTCACCATAAGGGGAAGCCTTCTGGAGGGCACAGTAAGTTGGGTGCATTGTGTTTCATCTTTATGAAGAATGCAGGTTTCCCATCAAAAGGCAAATCCTTCTTTCTTTTTATTTTATTATGATTGAATGAAAATGTACATTCCCATATAAATTTGCGTGCTCACCCATGTGCAGTTCCCACTGCCCTCCCTGTCTGGTGACGCACACCCCTCTTCTCTGCTCCATACATGTCCTATCTTCCCAACAGTCTCCTATCCCCTCCTCTCCACCCACTCCCCTTCCTCCAGCAAGAGGTCGTCAGGTTGACATCCTATAGATGCATAGAACCATAAAATTCCCACAAGATACAGTCACTCTACATCACCAAGTCCAATCCATTGCTGTCCAAAAAGTTGACCTTCATTATGATTTATGGAGAGGGGTAGCATCAGGGCCATGGGCCATGCTCCCAGGGGAACCCCAAAGCCCCCAGACCATCAACTGTGGTCTTTTAGTGGAGATCTCAGGGTCTACCCTTATTTATTCTCCTGTTGCCAGTGATACTCAACTTTGTGAGCTCCATGTAGCTATCACTGGTGTTGTCCAGGCACCATCTGGTTCTTCTGGTCATGAGTCGATGTAGAGATCCACTCACATGGGTCTCTCTGTCTTCTGGGTTCTCTTTTCCCCATGTCGTTCTTGTCCTTGGTGATCGTCTGTTCCTGTTGAGGTGGGACCATTTGCTGTACCCTCAGATGGCAGCTTGGCAGCTTGGTAGCTCGTAAGACCCTAGACACCACTCACCGATGAGGGGTGCAGAGAATCCTCATTAGCAAAACGCTAGCTGTGCTAATTGGCCTCGATTTCACTTGAAAGCGTGGTCCCTGGTCCCCTGCTCCAACTACTCTGCCCTTGCAATATTGGGTTAAGATGGGAGGAGTACTCAGATTGTGTTGAAGTCCAGTTATTGATCTTCTTTCTGATGTGTGCTGTCACCCAAGCAAATTTCTATTAACTATCTAATCTAAACCGTGCCCCCCTCAGCCTCCCTCCCTCCCCACCCTTGCAGCCATCAGAGAGTCTTTTCTTCTATGCATGAGTCTGTTTTTAAGTTCTTATTGTAGGGTCTCATATAATATTTGTCCTTTTGTCACTGACTACTTTCACTCAGCATAATGTCCTCCAGTTGAAACCAGGTTAAGAGATGTTTCCTGCTGTCATTGTTGTTTATTGCATAGTGTTCCATTGAGTATATATACCATAGTTTACCTATCCATTCTTCTGTTGGTGGGCATCTGGGTTGATTCCATCTTTTTCCTGTCATAGACTGTGCTGTGATGAACATTTATGGGCATGTATCAGTTGGTGTAAATGGCCTTGATTCTATAGGACATATTCCAAGCAGTGGAGTGGTCAAATGGTATATCTGGGTCAAGTGGTATATCTATATCCGTTATTTTAAGGTAGCGCCAGATTTCTTTCTAAAGAAGTTGCACCATTTTGCAATTCCACCAACAGTGTAGGAGAATTCCAGTCTCTCCACAGCCTCTCCAGCATTTGCTGTTTTGCATCTTTTGGATCGTGGCCAACCTTGTCTGACATAAGTTGTCAAATATTTTTTCCCATTCTGTAGATGGCCTTTTAATTCCATTAATAAAGTCTGTGGATGAGCAAAAGTGATTGATTCTTAGTAATTCCCATTTATCTATTTTCTGTTGTTTGGCAAATCCTCCTTTCAAAGAAGCTGAGTAGAAAGGCACTTAAAAGAGTACCTCACTGATTAAATTTGTAGGACTAAGAAAATTTTGATAAAATATAAACTCGGGTTATTGCATTTTTATTTGATTGTGAGTTGGTTAAATTTTCACGTAACATTTTTAATAAACTGGTATATATGCATATAAATTATATTAGCACATGTATATATTTATGTATACATAATGCTGATATTTATATCCCCAGACCCTGATTTTTAATAAAACTTTCATAGCCTTATTTTTACATCAAACCAAAAAACCCAAATCAATTGCCATTGAGTTGATTCTGACACATAGCAACAATATAAGACAGAGTAGAATGCCCCATAGTATTCCTAAGGAATACCTGGTGGATTTGAACCCAGATCTCTTAGTTAACAGCCCAGTTATTAACCAGTGCACCACCAGGACTTCTTCTTCCTTTATTTCTTTTAAATTGGGATAAGTGGAAGTATACAACCCAAATACATTTTGCATGCCTGCCTATCTGCAGCTCCGTTTGTTCTCCTCATCCTGTGACAGCCCACCCCTGCTTTTCACTCTGTATATCTAGTATCCTATTAACAAGCACCTGTCCTCTTCTCTCCACTTTCTTCTCTACCATCTATAAATAAACCAGTAGGACAGCCTCCTATAAATGTATAAAACCGTAAAGTACACACACCATATGCTCACACAGAGTCCAGTCCATTCTTGTCTGAAGAGTTGACCTCATTACTGGCCGGGGCCAGCAACAGGTCTAGGGGCCATGTTCCCATGGGACCCTCCAGGCTGTCAAACTGTCAATTCTGGTCTTTTAGTAGAGCTCTTGAGCAGCACTCCTCTTTTTTGTGTGTTTCCTCAGGGACTCTACACTGTAGGACTTCTGTTCTTATGACAGACCTTTTAAATCAGTAAGTGGTTTAGGAAACATTTATTCAGCAGATCTTTGAGTGCCTGCAATGTGCTAGGGCCATAATTAGTCTCTGATGTAAACCTGTGCATACCAAATGGTCCCTCTTTAAAAGCCTGTAGTTGTACAAGGAGACAAACCAGCATGCTAAGGGCCAGTGTTGTCTGAGGACGCAGCCTAACACAGCAGGGATCTACAATGAGAGCTCCTTGGTGTGACATTACAGGCTTCAGACCTTTTACCTTTAAATTTCATAGTCCTGCCTCACGGGGTTGCTTTGAGTTGGAATCTGCTTGCTGGCACATAGCCACAGCACCAGCCTGACCGGAGGGTTGTTACCATGACAGACTTGGTAGAGTGCTGATAAATGATCAGTAGGTGTGAATTGCTGTGGTCAATGTTATTGAAACTACAGCTTGAACAAGAGTATGTGGGAGCAGAAAGTGACCAGGAAGGTCCTGAAATGACAGTACAGAAAAGATGGTCTGAGCTGAGTTGGGTTTGGTAAGAAGGATCTTCTCAGGAACCCAGACCGTGTGTTAACACATGGGTACCTAGGGTACGGGACTGAGGGTGTGGAGAGAGGCTTTCTGTTGTGGTTGTGAGGTGATGAGAAGTCACTTCCTGCTCGTGGCAGCCCCATGTGGGACAGAGTAAGACTGCGTCATAGGGTTTTCAAGGCTGTGACCCTTCATAAGCAGGTCACCATACCTGTCTTCTGGGAACCTGTGGGTGTGTTTGAGCTGCCGGTCCTTTGTCTATGAAGTCTGACAGTTAAGTTTGTGAACTTATCCTAAAAAAGTGCTGCATACCTCATTGCTGAACATCACCATGGTCACCTTCGAAGTCTTGCCCTTGGAAAGCTGTACACCAATGCCAGTACCTCATCCATCTTGCAAAGCAGTTTTGAAACTCTTTATCTGGAATGGCCATCCGTGCTGTCACTGTATTACCCTTGATGTCCTGAATGGCATCTAAATGTCTTGCTTTCAATATTTCCTTTATCTTTGGGTAGAGAAAAATGTCACTGGGGGGCCAGATCAGATGTGTAGGGAGGGTGTTTGAATATGGTTATTTGTTTACTGACTAAAAACTCCCTGACAGTGCTGTGTGAGCTGGTGCATTGTCGTGATGTAAGAGCCATGAGTTGTCAGCAAAAAGCTCAGGTTGTTTTTGTCTAAGTTTTTCATGCAGCCTTTTCAGCACTTCCAAGTGGTAAATGCAGTTAGCTGTTCATCCAATTGTTACACATTCGTAATGAACAGTCTCTCTGATATCAAAACAGGTTAGCAACATCGTTTTGACTGTTGACTTGAACTGACAGAAGTTTTTTTGGTCTTGGAGAATTGGCTGACTTCCATTGTGCACTTTGACACCTTGTTTCAGGATCATATTGGTACCCCCATGTTTCATGACTGGTGATGACATGGCCCAAAACATGGTCTTGCCTGTCCTAAAGGTCTTGGCAACCTCCGACTCTCCTTTGCTTTTGTTCATGGTGAGCTCCTTCGGGACCATTTTTGCACACGGCTTTCTCATGCCAAGATTTTCACTTACGATTTTCCTGTTTCTCTATTGATAATTACTTGGTGTGCTCTGCTTGTCACAGTCAGCCAATGATTTTGACACACAATTCAACAAATTTTTGCAATGTTTTCATCAGTTCTGCTTGTTACTGGTTGCCCTGCCATCTCTTAATCAGGATGCTTTCCGTCTCCTCAGAAAAATTGTTTAATTCATTTGCGCACTGTCACTTTCTTCGTGGCATTATCCCCGTAAGTTTGGACTCACACATACCTGATTTTCCTTCCACTCTTGCCAAGTTTAACAAGAAATTTAATGTTTGTTGCTCTAGTTCAAGCTCTGATGTTCTTGTGACAGCACACAAAAATACACAACAACAATAATGAATGTCACTAGGCAAAGACAATGCTATATGTTGACATGAACACAGCTGTAGACTCTTATATACCAAGGCTACAAAACCTTACTGAGTTGTTTGCTCTGTGCTGCCAGCATAAGAGCACGGTGGCAAGGTTGCTAACTTAATTGTCAGACCTTGTATGTATCTTAACGTGTGAATGCATTTGTCTTAATGTGTGTGCATGTATCTGTGTATGTGTATATATAACAACACTTGTACATGTATCTTAACATGCGTACTGATACCTACCTTAAGGTGTAAATGTGTATTAACATGTGTACATTTATCCATCTTGCAGTGTGTATACATCTGTATCTTAACATGAGTGTACATTTATCTTAATGTGTATGTTCATATATCTGTCTTGATGTGTACATATGCTGTCTTTACATGTGTGTACACACATCTGTCTTAACACGAGTGTTCATGCCTGTCTTAATGTGTGCATATATCTATTTTGTGTACATGTATCTAAATATATATGTATACATCTATATAAATCTAAATATGTGTACATGTATCTATTTTAACATGCATGTACATGTATCTAAACTGTACATGTATCTTGACACATACATTATCTAAACATGTATGTGCACACAGCTGTCTTTAACATGTACGTGAATGCAGTTGTCTTAACATGTTTGTACGTGTATCTATCTTAGCATGGTGCAAATGTGAGACAGTTTTAATTCAAAGAACTTTGCTAACCCCCTGGCTATTTTGTGAAGTATTGAGAAAGGCAAAGAATGGAAGCATCCATATGGCAGTGCCTGACTGGTTACTTGGTTCATGAGAAAAGCAGCTTTACTCCTTCAGTACATACATACGTTGTATTGCTCTCACTGCAGTATATGTGCCTGCAGTCCACTCTCTTTGTAACTTAGCTCCAGTGCTTCAAGGTTCTGGGATTGGGAAACTGGAATTGATAAAAGGAAGATATCCAATATGACAAATAGCAGTTTCCTTGATAAATGTTTAATAAACTTAAAATTTATAAAAGACCTCACCTGCTCATTAATGAATGATGCTGATAAGTAACTCATGCTGTCAGTGTGTTTGAGTGCTTCTAGAGCACAACAGTCTTGCATGCACACAAGGACAGTCAGTAGGGGTCAGCCTTCATTTTCACTTCTGTTAGAAATCACTGTGCTAGAAATAAGATTATTTTAGCAATGCCTAGTCTCATGTTTAATAAAATTCCTATCTGTGAAAACTTCTGGAAACTTTTAAATGCTATTCATCTGGCTGAAACTATTAGATTACTCAGAGGTGAACGTTAAAATGACTAATATATTTTGCAGACAAATTTAATTTGCTTTTAAGTACTATAGCAAATGACATCCTTCTAGATCTCTGAATGGTATTGATGTTTATGTGTTCAGGTGTTGCACAAATTAAGGAACTAAATCACTTTCATAGGTAGGCGTTCAATGCAGTACAGAAGTCATTAAAGTAATTTACAGCTGATGATAAGTCAAAGCAGTTTCCTATAAAATCCTACAGAGATGGGAGGGAGTATGAATCAGTGAGAATTAAATATTTTTCATTTCTAATTACTGTAGCTCTCTTAGGAACCAGACATAAATTTTTAATGCAGAAAATAAAGACAACAAACCCCAGAGAGAGAATGTTATACTTAATGCAGGCTTATTCACTTTTGTTTTTTGAGACTGAAATTCTGGCATTGGGCTACTTTCTCCATCTTCACTATAAAAACAGAAATAAGACATTTTTCCTAAGATCAGGGGAATTTGTCCTATTCATTTTGTTAAAATGGGTAGGGAATGCCTAGATTTTCTGTCAATATAAGTGGAATTTTCTTTTTCAAATTTTATGTTTAATGCAAGTTAAAATCTTGTAATTAAAAAAATGGTTTCGATTGTCTCTGAATTTGCGTATGAAACTAAGTATGCTAACTGCCATCAGTATCTCGTTTTAGTGAGGGTCACTTGCAGCGGGCAGCTGTTGTTTGGTTGTATCGCATTGAGCATTGACTATTCTCTGTCTGCCAAGATCTCTTTTTTCTGCTGGGGACCCCTTGGTGCCCCTTTCTTAGCTGAACGAAGGGTATGTGACTCAGACTGGGGAACTCAGAGCATTATGTTCCTGTACCCATGGTGATGGACTCAGGATGAGTAGATGAGTGCAGCTGTTTTGTCACCATGAGGAGTCTGAGAGTAAGACAAATGTGCAGAACAGAGTGAAAATTCAAGAGAGGCCCAATCCCCGTGATTTTTGTAAACTGTGGAAGAAGGTTTAGGTTTTTTAGTTATTTCTGCCAAAAAAGTTCATTTATGCCAATTTGAACTGGGTTTTCTGTTGCTTGCCACTGTACGAAACTTAGCCAATAAATACGCAGAATTGAGGAGTCCACAGGAAGTTTCACAGGAAGTTCTTAGAGCAGTAGGATTGAAAATGAATATGGCTTCAGTCTTGTAGCCTATTTCCGAGATGAGGATTTTTTTCTTTCTCTAAATATTATTTCTTTCCACATTAAGATGGCTAAAACCTATGTCTCATTCTAGACAGATACAAGTAATCAGTCTGGCAAAGTAGCCCAAGTTACTTTATGTTTTCTGAGACGAACGCTCTTTTTCCATATTGTGCTTATGAGATGTTCAGATCTAGATTTTGGTTTGTCAGTAGTCCTGGGGAATGTGGCTGTGTCCATGCCCGTTGCTTTGAGGCAGACCTTGACTAATAGACTCACAGGTACACAGCTAGTTTTTCCTTGAGGTGGCTGTATGCCCACCTGAAACCCAGCACTGGGCCAGCCCCACCAGAAAAGATACCCAAGCTGATGGAGACCCTTTGTGTACCTGCAGGGCATTGTCTTGAGGCCGCAGGCAAAGGAGGCAGTTAGCTGACCTAGCCTGTGTGAGTCCGCTTCCTGGGGAGTTTTATAGGGCCCTCGCATCCACAGCCCACTTTCCTAGGCTGCTTAGTGCTTCTCCGTGATGAGGTGTTGGTAGGACCCTTGGTTAGAACTGCCAGTACTACGTGGAGATAGGCAATGGAAGAGATTTATTAGGTCCTAAATCCCTGTTCTTCCTCAAATGACTTCTTACACCCAGCCAATGGAACACGTATTAAGCCATGTGTGTGCCCACTGTCTCCTGCCCATGTGCTCAGAGTCTCCGCTCTGGGCCACTATGCAAGCTGATAATCATTTCACATACAGCCTCATGTTTAACCACCTGACAGTCCTACCATGACCCCCCTAAACAATCACCCCTTTTTACTGTGGGAAAAACAACAGTGATCATTCTTAGAAGAATCCAACTCTTCAAGTTGTATCGCTCACTTCCGGTTCTGTCGCTGGATAGGCTGAGCTAATGGAGATGAGAAAACACACAGCAAACAGTGAAATGCATACCCCAAGCATGTGATGACGTAAAGAGGGTACTCCGGGTATGGCTGGCGTTGAAACTGCTCAAGGGCATCTCATACGCACTTACATACACAACGGAGGAGATGAGGAGGCTTGAGCCCTAATGATTCCGAGAGCTGAAAATTAGAACCTGGGAGGGGTACTCCTCTAGGAATGAGACCTCAGCCCACAGCCCAGAGGGCAGCAAACACACTCGATTTGCTCAAGTCTCTGTGGGACTGGGGCCGTCCAGGCTTGCAGTCCCCAGGCAGTGCCTCTCATCTGTTTCTACTGCGCAGATGTGGCTGAAAAAATAAAAAAGCTGTTGAACTTTGGAAAAAACAAACAAGCAAACAAACAAAAAATGGGGCAACTCAAGAGAAACAAAAGCCAAACTCATCAGGCAAAACGTTTTAAAATTGAATTTTAACACAAGATATTAAGTCAAGGGAGGATTGAAGTGTATTTTCAGGAAGAGCATATAAATGTTGAAAAATGTAGACTTTTAGAAAAACATTCACACATCAGCTTATATATGGCGTTGAAGGAAGCATTGAAAGAAAAAACAAGGATTTAGCAAAAAGAGATAAAGAATCATCAGTCTCATAGAAGACTGGAAAGAGGAAACAAAGGCAAAGCAATGAATAAAACCAAACCATTATGTCAACTCTGACTCACAGTGACCCTATAGGACAAAGTAGAACTGTCCCATAGAGTTTTCAAGGAGAGTCTGATGGATATGAACTGCTAACTTTTTGATTTGCAGCTGTAGCTCTTCCACCACACTACCAGTGTTTCCAAAGAACTAAGTAGCAAACAAAAAAAGGACAAAACAAGATAGTGGAAAAAATGGCCAATGTATTAGTAATTATGAATATTGTGGAGTGAGTGATAAAGGTTATGTTTATGTTTCTAAGTGCCTGACATCTAGATATAACAGTTCTTAATTGCATCTAGACCCACATAGATGAACATTTGATAGATGACAAATAACATTAATAATGAGTGGGCTACTCTGTTTAGTAGAAAGAGCTGACACGGTTACAGGAAAAGGAAGATCCGTAAATTTCCATCACAAATCATACAGAAAAGTCAGTGCCAGGTAAAGCTGAAAAACAGTGAATAGCAGCATACCAAATCATAAAAAAATATAAAGATGGGAGAATGCTTTATAAACTCAGAGCAAAGAAAAAAGAACAATCCACAAAGAGCAAAAGCCATGAAAACATTGCAAAATAGAACTGGAATTAAAAATTTCACTTCCATCAAGTGGGCAGAAATGAAAAAGTTTTTTATTTACCAAATTGACAAAGGTATAGCTTAAAATGACCTCTGATGGGAGATTAAATTACTGTGGTGGTGTCATGGTGAAGTGCTATGGCTGCTAACTAAGAGGTTGGAGGTTGGTGGTTCAAATCCACCAGGTACCCCTTGGAAATTCTGTGGGGCAGTTCTCTGTTCTGTAGGGTCTCTATGAGTTGGAATTGACTTGATGGCACTGTTTTTTTTTTTTTTAAATTTGTAAACCTTGCTGGAAAGGCCTCATGATCTCTCAGAATTCAGCCAGTGAAGACTGTGGGGCACAGCTCTGCTTCTGAAAGTTGATGTCAGTTCAGAAGATCCTTGGAGGACATGTTATCCTGTCAAAGGATGAGTATTGAGAGATCATAAGAAGTCCAGTAATCCAGCAGAAATGCACAAAAGATATGAACAGACAAGTCTCAGGAGAGGAAGCTTGAATGGGCTTCCTAGGTCAGCAGAGGTGCTCAGCTCAGCTGGTCATCAAGACATGCACGTGACAATTAACTGCAATTTTATGGTTCTGTAAGTGTAGTAATGAAGCCAAGCCAGCCAAGCCAAGTGCCGTCGAATCAGATCCGAACGGACACACATACATGTGTTTGAAAAGTTGAAGCAGGACAGTTGAAGACATGGGGGGAAATAGGAACCTTACCCACTGCTGAGATAAGCACAGGAGATCAAACCCTTTGGAAAGCACTTTGGCAGTATCTCAGGGCTATGCCTGCTAACCAGAAGGTCTGAGTGCTCCTTGGAAACCCTGCAGAGCAGTTCTGCTCTGTCCTGGAGGGTCGCTCTGAGTCGGAATTGACTTGACGGCAGTGGCTTTGTTTTTGGTTGTCTACCTGAGGATACACACATCCCAGGTGAGGCCCTAGAGACAGTCTCGCCCAGGTGTGCACACAGGCACTGGAACGTTTGCTGCAGCTCGGTTTGCAGTGGTGAAAGCGCAGATGGCCCAAGGGTTCGTTAGAGGAAAGAAATGTTCTGTTACTGTCATAAAATAACCCCAAACGAAACCCACTGCGGTCAGGTGTTTCTGACTCATAACGATCCTGTTCATATCACAGTGTTCTGTGAAAATCAAAATGAATTTTTTTTTACATACATCAGCATGTGGCATTTCAAAATATAATGCTGAGTAAAAATAAGAAACAGTGAAGCCTACAGCATGATGACATTTTATGTTGTCTCAAATATGATAAAGTTGGGGAATATGCAGTCTGATATAATGAGATAAGAAATGCTACATGGAATATTAAGTTCTGTTTGGAATATTTTATTTAAAAAAGAATCTGAAGCAAATTTACCTAAAAAGATAACATTTGTTAAAAATTTGTTAGTGGATGCATGGTATATTTTGGCTTTATTATTTGAAAACATTTGGTATATTTGAATACTTTGTAAAAAAGAAGAAAAAATAAGGAGATAGGGATGATACACAATCAGGCAAAAAAAGAAAAAATTGGAAAAATGGATGGAAGATAATTTACTACAAATATCACGATAAGACTCCCTTCTATCAGTAACCAGGTAAATACAATTAAAGCAAAAATAAAATGTAAGCTCACTGCTCCAAATGGACAAAAATGAAAAATTTTAAAAATACCAACTTGATTAGATTTTAGGTTAGATGACCCCTGATGGAAGAATAAATTACTGTAGTTCATTTGTTACACTCAACAGAAAGGCCTGATGATCTGCTTCTGAAAATTCCACTGCTGAAAACCCCATGGAGCGTCCAGTTCTACTCTGACGTATGAGGGGTCCCCGTGAGGTCGGATCAACTCGATAACAACGGGTTTTTTATCTGCAAAATAGCTTTGAAGATGAACATGTCTGTGTAGAAACAGTATGCCGTTGATGTTCCCTCATGCAGGTGGACAAAGACAAGACTGTTGGTCATGCCTTCGCTTAAGGGGCAAACTGCAAAAAAGCTGAATGAATACTAGTAGGAGAGTGAAAAGCAGGGGCTAATGACTTCATGGAGCACTTACATGAAAACCGAACTCACTGGCACTGAGTGAGTTCTGACTTACAGCAGCCCTACAGAACAGAGTAGAACCGCCCTGTAGGGTTTCCAAGGAGCAGCTGTTGGATTTGAATTACTCACCTTTTGGTTAGCAGCTGTAATTCTTTACCACTGTACCACCAGGGCTGCAGAATGCTATGTAGATACAATTAACTAGGTCTGGATATACCAACAAGGGTAAATTTCAAAGATACATGTTTTAATAAAAAGGCAAATTATACAGTGATACGTATAATGTGATGTCATTTTTGTAAATTGAAAGCATGTGGGTGCTGTAGTCTAATTACCATTGTTTCTCAGTAAATTTTATTTGGGCACATCTTTTTTGTTTTCTTCAGTGATATGTTGCCTATTACTGGTATTTTATTACTTCCTGTAAAATTTAAAAGTAGCTTGTCAAATTTAATTATAATGTACTGATATTTTGTTTGCAATTGCATTGGTTTTATTGATCTGGTAATTTGGGGAGATTGATGTTGTGATGTTAGGTCTTTCCATAAAAATCATATATCTTTGTATCTTTAAATTATCTCTAATGTCTTTCAGTAATGTCTAGGTTTCTACAAGCAGGTATCTGTTAGCATCTGAAGTTCCTTAGATGTTTGTTTGCTACCTGTTATTTTGCTTTTATCCCTACCTTGCCCATCTACCCTGTAGGGTCTCTATGAGTCAGAATTGACTTGATGGCACTGGGTCTGGGTTTTGGCTTTCTACTAGATACTGCATTTTTTTTTTTTAAATGAAAACTGCCCTTAACTTGGGAGATGAAATTCTGTCTCCTAACTTCATCTTGTTATTAATGAAGTTGTAGGTGAGAAGGGAACCATTAATATATGCCAGATTCTGCCAGGAATGCTGGTGAGAAATTGAGGGAAAATTAATTGCAGAGAAAACACTTTTATGGCGAACATGTCAGACACCATGATTTACCAGCTCTGTCTAGACTCTCTGATCCAGATAATAGTTGGCAGGGCAATCTGGGTGTGATGGATTGGTTGACTGATTATCATTTAAAGACAGCATTAATAAGATACCTCCAGTGTGCGGTTGGTGTTCTTAGTGACCACTGAGTCAACTGTGATTCATAGCAACTCCGTAGGGCAGAGTAGAACTGCCATGTCTGGTCTCTGAGGAGTGGCTTGTGGATTCAAACTACCTACCTTTTGGTTACCAACTGGGTGCTTACCCACTGTGTATCAGGGTTTTTGATTTATGTAGAAGCTGTTTTAGTGTTATAGTTCAGAATCAGCCAAATGCTGGGAGGACTTTTGCACTCCTTACTTCATGGTACCCCAAATAGCAGTGAGGCATCAGTAAAAGCTTCCGTTCATAAAACAAATGCCAGAGAGCACTGATTGATCACAGGTATCAGTGTGTCATCTTGGCATACTTTTTTTTTTAATATAATAATTATCTTTGAAAATTGTGATTAAGTGAAACTATACCATCCACATCAGTCTTGCATGCCTGCCTATAGGCAGCTCCATCTCCTCTCCTCACCCATTGACAGCACATTCCTCCTTTTTATTACATGTTTCTAGCATCCTCTTAATGAGCACCTGTCCCCTCCTCTCCACCCTTTTCTCTCCCATCTAGAAAGAAACCAGTAGGAAGGCCTCCTATAAATGTATAGAACTGTAAAGTACACACAACATATGGTCACACTGTATCCCTGAGTCCAGTTTGTTCTTGTCTAAAGAGTTTGACCTCAGTGCTGGTTTCCCGTCAGGGCCCACAGCATGTCTAGGGGCTGTTTTCCCAGGGGATGCTCCAGGCTGACAGACCATCAGTTCTGGTCTTTTAGTAGAGTTCTTCAGCGGCACACCTCTTTGTATCATGTTGCCTCAGCGACTGCTGTATCCCCCGTCATGGCTGCCTTTGGTGGTGGCTAGGCACAGTGTGGTTCTTCTGGTATCATGTTGATGCAGTCTCCCATTCATATGGGTCCTTCTGTTTCCTGGGCTCTGTTTTTCCATGTGTCTTTGTTGCTGTTGGTCATCTTTGGGACCGTTTGGTGCTTGTCATACTTTTGAAGTGGCCTGTGAGCTCAGAATCAAGTGGGTACAAATAATAATACTGCTGTGCCTCAAATGGAGTTTAAAGGTGGCTTTCTGCAAGACTTGCCATATTCTAGACACTTAATGGAACCTGAGGAACAATTAGCAAAAAAGTCCCTAATACATCCCTTCAGCAAGGCTTAGGGTCTGGATCTGTTTCATTGCCTGTTTATTCCCGTGAGGAAGCCCATTGGGTATCCTGTGGGACATTTCCTAGAGTGTTGGCTTCTTCTGCTTTATACCACAGAGGTTTCTGGGTCGTTTCAAGATAGATGAAATAACACGCCATGCTAACCAGGTTTGCCACTCAGATCCACCAGGTGCTCTTTGGAAACTGTGAGGCAGTTCTGCGTTGTCCTGTGGGGTCACTGTGAGTCAGAATTTACTTGCCAGAAGTGGGTCTTTAATTTTTTCAGAAACCCAATATGATCTCATCACAGACCTTCTCATCTCTGTATTTTAATCTGGTAGCAATGAATTAGAGATACGTCAACTTCTGGTTCGTGATATATTCTGAAGCAAACTTGATGCTAATGTATTTGAGAAATAAATTGTCTTTAGGCTTTTCTCTTGGGAGAATCATCTTGGTTGAAAGCATACAAATCTTAAAAGTAAGATATTCACCTATCCAGTATTCAACTAATACATCTATAAATCAGTGTAAGTGTTCTTTTTATGTCCCCTGCATGTGTTTTGTGACTTATCCATCTTGGGTTGTAGTTTTCAAGAGGACAGCATCCATGGTGGCTAATTGTTATGTGCAGTGTTGTAAGAAAGGATTGTGTAATAAATCCTATTTGAAGGCGGTAATGGCTGTGACTCTACTTACACTTGTCTTTGGTGTTAGCGTAATTGACCTGATTGGAAGGTAGATGTGACTGGATTTGAATGTCACTGTGGAAATGTCTTAGCCTGACTCCATGTAAAGAACTGGTTTACATCCTCGCCAAAGAATTTCTGTTGGAGCTTTGGGGTGTCAAAGAATACAGAGGTGCAGCCATAGTCGGCATACATAGTCTTAAGCCCCAGGAAAGGCAGATAAAGTAAAAAAAGCAGCCCCAGTGACTGTTCCTGAAGGAGGGAGCAAAACCAGCTGCACCTTGCAGAGCGTCTTGGAGAAAAGCAAAATCTCTTCCCTAGTAACATAAAATTCTCTAAGTGGAATTTTAACTAAGAACATAAGTAAGGCAAAGAACCTTCCTGAAGATAGCTGTTACTGTTGTTGTTCGGTGCTGTCCAGCCAGTTCCAACTCGTAATCACCCTGTATGCAACAGAGCAAAGCACTGCCCGGCCCTGCACCTGGCCCACCGTTGTTTCTGTTTTTAAGCCCACTGTTGCAACCACTGTGTCAGTCCATCTTCTCGGGGGTCTTTCTCTCTTTGCTGACCCTCCACTCTACCAAGCATGATGCCCTTCTCCACGGACTGCTGCCTCCTGACAAAAAGACAACATATCCAAAATGTGTAAGATGCAGTCTTGTCATCTTTACTTCCAAGAAGCTCTCTGGTTGTGCTTCTTCCAGAACAAATCTGTTTGTTCTTTTGGCAGTCCGTGGTGCCTTCAGTATTCTTCTGCAGTACCACAATTCAAAGGAATCAGTTCTTCTACATTCTTTATTCACTGTCCAGCTTTTTGCATGAGTATGATGTGATTGAAAATACCATGGCTTGGGTCAGGTTCACCTGGACTTCTTTACTTTTCAACATTTAAAAGAGGTCTTTTGCAGCACTTTTTCCCGATACAGTGAAAATAGTAGTATGAGAAAACTTTGTCTTGACTGTACCAAACCAAGGAATGGAAAACTAAAATGTCATAAAAAAAGAAAAAATGATTTTCACAGATTAGCTGTGTTTGGAAGATGAGGCAAGTCAATCCAGGAGAACATATCCCCAGTTTAGCAGACAGGGAGGATGGGTCTGCCTGACACCTGGGACTCTGGCATTGCTGAAACTTTGAGTGTGTGGCAGGGTATGAGATGGGAATGAAAAGCAGGGTGTCTGTGTAGAGTGGAGGAAGGGTTGGTGCAAAGCTCCCTGAGGTGACTTGGACTGCACGAGACAGTGAGTGCAGGTGTGGTGATCCACCTTCCACACAAAGTCCCCATAGTTGTGCCTCTGACTCAGTGCTTCTGTGTCAGGGAGCACGCAGTAGCTGTAGTGGCTAGAGTGGCATCGCTGAGTCTCAGTGGTAGCAAGCTCCTCTGGGTCTATGGAGGTGGCCAGCTGAGGATGATGGAGACAGCCATGCATCAATTGGAGATGGAGAAGTGAGACACCCCAGAAATCTCTGTCCCACTGTGTAAGCTGGACCGGGTCAAACTTGTCAGATTGCACACCAGAAGTCAGGGCAAATTCCCAAGAAAGGGCAGGGAATGCCTCTCTTGTCACTTAGCAGAGGACCCTGACTTCTTGACTGATCTTACTAGCTCGGTCTCACGTGGTTGGTTGGTTGGTTGGTTTGAAGGCTCCCTTGGATTTGGCTCCCTGGCTCTGAGGGTTGGCTGTCTACAACCTCCACTGGATCTTGTTCCCGTACATAGAATGGGATCATTCTGAATTTTCAATTTCCTGCTTGAATCATTGGCTGAGCCATAGGGTTTTTTTTTCTCCAGGAAAAGTGCTGGACTGCGATTGCCATAGTGATTTCCAAACTTTCTGACTCCCACGGCTCAGGAAGAAACTAGTGTACAGTGTTGCTTAGTACACAGACCTATGCATCTAAAATTTTTGAAAGTTTAAGAAAATCATACTCATTCAAAAAATGTACTCCTTACGATTTTCCTGTCCTGTGCCATCCCATTTTATTTTTTGAAAATCCCTTTTATAATTCACAAAACTTAGAACACACCATGGAGAACACACATGCATACACATAACGTGAATTTATAGTCATACTTAGTTTTTAGCAATATACTTTGAGATGCAGAATGGTTTTTTAATCTGTGATATTTATTTTTATCTATAATATTTTGACACTTCTCTGTTTATAAGGTGGATAAATTATTAGGAAAAAGTGAAAAGGAAAAAGTGACTCACTACTCAGAGTGAAGAGGGTTTATGGGGTGAGAAACTTCTCTGAAAAGGCATTGCCCCAGACAAGACATGGTGAGGGGACTCAAGTTTACACATTTCTAACACCCCATTAAAGACTTAGATGAGTAACTGTCGTGCCCTTTATTTTGGTGGGTTGATCACATTTAATTTTTCTTTTGTTTCAGGACAGTTGATTTCTGAATGCTAAGCTGGTTTCTCTTGAGTGGATGAATATTGCTAACTCAGGCTGATAAAAACAAAGTGCCTTATCTTCCATGAGTCGGATCCGACTCAACGGCACTTGGCTTGTCTGGCTTACTTTCCATCTGCATAGTTACTTGTAAATGGCCTTATGAATAATATTTGCTTTTCTCTTGGTCCTGGGAAACCATTTTTGCTCTTATTTTTATTAAAAAAAACAAAAAACAACAATGGCTGAACAGATAGTTGGAAACTAAGTGATCAGTGCTGCATGGTGGATGACAGAAACAATGTAAATAGATTTAGACCCCTGAAGAAGGTTTTCATCTATCCTTCCATAACACAGTTCACTGAAATCTTTGCAGTTTCTTATATGTAGCCTTTGATCAGTGTCATCCTCTAATTCTATTTTTAATCCTGTTGCTATTTTTGCAGGAAAACCCCAAAACCAAACCAAGCCCACTGCCTTCCAGTTGATTCTGACGCCTAGCGACCCTATAGGATGGAGTAGAACTGCCCCATAGGGTTTCCAAGGAGCACCTGGTGGATTCAAGCTACCATCCTTTTGGTTAGCAGCTGGGGTCTTAACCACCGACCCACCAGGACTCTGAAAGGAGGCATAGTGGGCAGTTACTCTACGCCCCTGTATTTTCAGCGTTAGGAATGTGTCTGGTTGCTTCAAGGACATTTTCTGTCCTAGCGACTTGGGCCCTGTCAGGGGCATCTCACCACTCCATGATTCAGTCTTGTGAGATCGTGGGCTGATGGAGGGCATGCATCTCCATTGTAAATTTTCTGAGCACATTCATTTAGGAGATGAGATATTGATGGCATGAAATTCAGTGTCATGCCACATTGGCAAATAAATAAAAACACTAATTTTCTCATAGTTTGAAGGTGCCACTCTGGTATGAGTACATTTATACAGTTCTAATTTAAGCATGTTAACATCAGCACTTTTGGGGGAGACAGCAGCTCTTGGGCAGAACTGAGGCTAATTTGTTTTGGTTTTGAGAAAAGCAATAGATTGCTTTTTTTTTCCATGTTGGCTGTCTTTTTATTTTGAAGGCTAGAAACAAAAAACCAAAGCCAGTGCTGCCAAGTTGATTCTGATTCATAATGACCCTAGTACTAAAAGGAGTATTTTGATGAAAATACCAGATAGTTATTTTCTGTTTATAGCTTTAATCAGACTTCCACATGACTCCCGTCTGGTGTTAAGTTCAGTCTGACAATGAGTATTGAATATGACCTCCTGGAAGCAGGGATTTTGTGCTGCTGCTTCTCACAGGCGTGTTGTTTAGGATGATCGGGATTGTGTGTAAATAATCATACTGTAAATATTTAGGTCTCACTTTTCTCTTTCCACTCAAGGATCTTAGCAACTGAAATAAGATTAGCTCTGTAACAGCAGTGCTTAAATAAATACAGTTAGTGTAGACAATATTCATTCTATTACACTTCTCATGAGTAGGGAGCAAGATAAACAGAGTGGCAAGGGTTAGCTTGTGAAGTTGTTTGTGGCATCGGCATGGAGTAACAGGAGAACTTCGTCTTGATAATGGAGACAAGTCATTATAGAACAGTGCCTAAGGTTTCACAGTAACTCTTTAAATGGTTTTATTCATAACTGAAGTTTAGACTAGTCACAGTATATTAGGTAAAAGATCCATAGAGCTTTGTTAGGTTACATGCATTTTCTCTTGTCCATATTTTAAAAAAAAAGGCAAAAAACCCCTCAAACCTGTTACTGTCGAGTCGCTTCCGACTCCTAGTGACCCTATAGGGCAAAATAGAACTGTCCCATAGAGTTTCCAAGGAGTGCCTAGTGGATTTGAATTGCTGACCGTTTGGTTGGCAACCATAGCACTTAACTACTATGTGACGTGTTTACATGGCTGTACTTAACATCATCACTGTCACTTCTGTCCCCTATCCATCCATCTACCCAGTGCCCTGGCCATCTGGAAGACTGTTAGTTTGGCATACGAAACCTAGTCATCAGAAGATTATGTCTAGATTTTGCCATTAATGAGTATTTAAAGTCTTGACGTTATTAATGGTTGTGCACATAAATGGAGATGCAACAACAGTCACATAGCCTCTGAGTCATAGCGCCCTCTCCTCCGTGCTTGGCCTCGGAGATGTTAGTCTGTCATTGGTGAGTAGTGTGTGTGTGGGGTGGGATTGTGGGAGTGGATAGCAGATGTCTATGGATATGTCATCTTGCCAGTCTGCAGATGCTAATCTCTCACTGGTAAGCAGTGTGGCTGGGTGCACTTCTGATGTCATCTGTGGGTGTGTCCTCAGGTGAATTGGGAGATGATAGTCTCTCATTGGTGAGCAGTGTGGCTGGGGGTGTTTCTGATGCTTTCTGTGGGCATGGTCTCTTGTGAATCTGGAGACACTAGTCTCTTCTTGCTGAGCAGCGTGGCTGGGGGCTTTTCTGACATTGTCTGTGGGCTTGTCATCGTATGAATCTGGTTGAAGCATGGGTAGTCACGATGAGAACATGGGTTTCAGATGTATAGCTAAACAAAAGACAGAGTGTGAATTGTAGGGAAAAAGAGGGATCTCAATTACTGAAGATGTTTAGGGGATTGAGGGGTCTAGGAAATAGTTAGGGTTGTTGTTTTTTTCCCTTGAAGCTTCTCTGTTACAGAGGCAGTGAGAATGAAAATGATAAGTGACTGTCCCAGATAGCTCATAGTCGTTGTCATGGGGGGAATGCGTAATGATGCCTTGAATCTGTCGTAAGAGATTCATCATCTGGCTGTCCATCCATCTGTCCATGCATCTATGAGTTCATCCATCCACCCACGTACTCCCCCATTCACCCACCCATCCCCCCACTCACCCACTCACGTTTTTGAGTGAGTACTTTTCGTATCCTAAGTCTTGGCCAAGGCACAAGCTGTTTAATGCAACCAAACAGACACAGACGCGACGCTTCTGAAGTTTGTGTTCTTTGTATGTGTAAGCATTTCTATACATCAGTGTGAAAAACCAATGTTTCCACCAAGGCTTTGTAGGATCCCCACCACTATAAATTATCTCTCCTTTGCTGAAACTTCCGCTATACTTTATTTGTGCATTTTTAAGGCATCTCTTTTCCTATAATACATATGAGTACATGCACATACCAGATACTTATATATTATACATATACCCACATATTTATAGCTGCATCTCATTTACCACGCCCCCCAAAACACTCACTGCCATTGAGTCCACTCTGACTCATAATGACCCTACAGGACAGAGAAGAACTGCCCCATAGTGTCCAAGGAGTGCCTGGTGGGTTTCAATTGCTGACCTAACCACTGCACCACCAGGATTTCCACAGTAAGACTAAACTTGCTGTTATCAAGTCAGTTATAACTCATTACTTTATCTTTTTAAAGAGAATAATTGTGCACCGTTCTTCACTGTGCCCCTTCTGTATGTGTTATCTTTTATACCATGGACAGATGATGAACAAATAAGCAAATTAGACATTTTTCTTCCCTCCGTGGTATAATAAAACACTGTGTATAAAAATGATACAGGATAAGTGTTTGACAGAGTGAAGTGATTACTATTTTATAAAGCTAGCAGGGCTTTTTTTTTTTTTTTAATTGGGAGATACTGCAGTATGTGATTACTGATAAAAACAAAACAGAACAAAAAAATCTTGCTGTTAAATCAGTTCCAACTGAAAGCAGCCCTGTAGGACAGGGTAGAACTGTGCTGTAGGATTTCAGAGGCATGGCTTGTGGATTCAGAATGCCAGCCTTGTGCTCAGCAGCTGCCCTTGTAACTGCGGCAGCACCAGGGCTCTGTGACTCCTGGTAGGAATGATCGGATAGAAACGGAGCATCCCAGGAACAGAGGGAAACGTCATGAGACATTCTGATTAGGTGCGAGAACATGGCATCTAGTACAAGAGTGGAAACTTGATGTCAGACAGGAGCCTGGATAAAGCGGGTTCTTTAAACTGAATTTGGTGGAGAGGTACATTTATTGGTCAAGATTTGACAATGTGTACAGAGCCTCAGGTTAGATCAAGGACAAGGCCATTGGGGCTGCAAAGGTCAAGAAAGAAAACATACAGTTAGAAACAAACCAGTTGTCATGGGATCAAATCTGACCTTTGGTAACCTGTGTGTCTCAGAGGAGAACTGGGCTCCACAGGGTTTTTGGTGGCCTGTGTCTCAGATGTAGACTGCCAGGCCAGCTCCGGGTGGACACAGGCCTGCAACCTTTGATTAGCAGCCGAGCATGCTAACCGTGTGTGCTACACAGGGACTCCCCAGAAAGAAGAACCGGTTGTTGGTGGGTGAATAGTCCAGTGGGCACTAAAATCATCCCAAACTATGTCTGGAGTAGTACTGAAGAAACAGTTTCTCAGTGGCTCCGTAGAGAGTTGCAGCAATCTTTAGAAAAATAGCTAGAAACTCTTCATCCTTTGGGAGAAGGGTTGTCCTATCTAGTTCCTCTTTCCCCACAGAGACTCTCAGGAACAGTCCTGGTCTGTATTGTGTAGTAGGGCTCCCCTTCATGTGGAACTTCAGAAGCATTGAAACCCATACAGTGTACAACTTTGATAGTTGAATGAGATAAGTTGAATCAACCAATGGGAGAAATGGGTACAATTAGGTCGTCCAAATGAGGCCATGCTGGGGCAGGACGTGAGGACTAAAGAAAAGCGAGCTAGGGAGAATGTGGGAGCCAGACAATTTGGAAGACTACTTGGAGGTGCCAGAGAACAAGAGGAAGAGCCTCAGTGAGAAGGATCAGCACAGTGGCCGCAGCAGTGGACTTGGCCATGACAAAGGCCGTGATGTGAGTGTGGTGTGGGGCCGGGCGGTGTTGGGTTCTATGTTGCTTACGGTTGCTGTGAGTTGGAGCTGACTCGATGACACCCAACAGCAACAACACTTGGAGATGCAGAGGTAGTGCCAGCATGCAAGAGAGTGTGGTTGCAGCTGGGCTTCTAAGAGGTCCTTGTAAAGTAACATACGCTGTCCAGCTTTAGAGACTTAAATGGCCAAGATTAGAATTGGCCACACCCAAGTTCCCGAGAATATTGTCTCTTCCATGTCACAACTTTTGCTAATCATGAACACCCCAATTTACCAAGACCTCATCTTTCCATTCTGCCTGTAGCTGACAGAAGCTGGTATGTTTATCATTCCTGGAACCTCCTTTATTTGGACACAGTGGCGCATGGTAGTCGAAAGCATTTTCTCTGGGGGTAAGCCTGTTGAATGAGTTTTATTGGGAGGATTGCAGGTTCTCAGGGGAGACTACACCCCTGGTAGGCCTGGGGAGCAGTCAGGCAGTCTCTGCTCACTTCTCCAGGGTGGAGTGCGGTCATTAATGTGACCTGGGGAGGGTGGAGTGCATGCTCTTGGGACCTTGTAGCTGCTGTTATTTGAGCTAACATTTATGACTCTCTGCCTTTTCTGTCCTTGGTCTGTTGCCCTCGTTGAGTCCTTGTCTGTTGATGGACCATGTATGGTTTTCTCCCACCTAAAGAAGCTGCTCAGAATCCAGCATCTTGCCACCTGCTTGCTTCCTGCTTTTCTTCCGGAGAAGAATTGCCTTATCTAGTCAATGCACAAACCATGAGAATCGGTGGAACCTTTGCAGATTCTGCTTCATGTGTTTGAGATCACAATCTGTTCTACTTCACCAGTGCCAAAGATGAGAGTCCCTGCTTTTATTTCTTCGCTATCACAAGGACCAAATCTACTTGGTTGATTGACTTCTTATCATCCAAACATTAATTTTGCGAAGCAGAGAAACTTTTTCAGACAGACTCTCAAAAGATAACATATCAGATCCATAAAGTACCAAATCAGAAATCATATGTTAGAAACTTTTTCTGGGAGTGAGGTTTTTGTTTTCTTTTCCCACATTGCCAGTTATCATTGAGTAGATTTCCTTTCTATATGCAGAACTAAGGTTTGCGTCTGCCTTCTCTGTTCACGGGAAACAGGTATATGTCTTCAGTGTTCCACTGTGCCATGCAGATTATAAAATGAACTCCTAAAATGTTCAGTTTCAGTCTTGATAATCAGAATATTATTCATTTATCGCTTAGATTTTTTAGCTTGTTGGTATTATAAATGAACAGAAATAAGGGCCCCCAGATGTTGTGTGGAAACGCTGGTAGTGTAGTGGTTAAGTGTTCTGTCTGTGGACCAAAAGGTCGGCAGTTCAAATTGACCAGGAGCTCCTTGGAAACTTTGTGGAGCAGTTAGTTTCACTCTGTTTTGTAGGGTCACTGTGAGTTGTCATTGGGTCGACGGCAGTAGGTTGGGAATGTTGTGTGTGGGGGTGATAAGATGATTCTCAGCTGGGTTGTAATAAAGCTCCTGGCAGGTCCCTAACTTGGTTGTCACCTGTCATCTTAACTCGCTAATTAAGTTTGTATAGTTCTCATTCCTAAGTTTTCCAGCACATGTATAGCCTTCAGCTTCCTCTCATCTTGTAGGTGACCTTGCCTACTTCTTACCTGAGGAGATTTTGGAATTTTATTTCACTGCCTGAATTCCCTTGCTATATCCAACTCCTTTTAATATTCAGATACCTACTAGACTTTACAACTTGGTAACATGGCTGTGTTTTCTTGATTGTTTCTAACAGGCTATTAGCTATGATTTGGGCCCTTTAACTGTAGTTGGTGCTTTTGAGGGATCAAAATAAGAAAGAGCCTCTGTAACAATAAACTTGGCATGTGTTACTACACTTGAATTTGATGCCGTAGATGTGATTCTTCTTTGTGTTCAGTCTTGGTGCCATATTTATATTCATTAAGTGTCTGATGTCAAATATTTGGCATGTATTTTCCAATCTGAGGTATTAACTTTGACTCAGGTATGTTTTAAAGAAAGAGGGGGAGTTTTATGTGCTGAATTCTTGAATGCTTGAGGATATGTGTTATGTTTCAAATGTAAAGAGAGGATAACTAGTAATATTTGAATGCCAGAATTTAAAGTCAGAGTCGTAGAAGGTCTTTTATAATCTGTACATATATTGAAGAGGTACAACTAGACAGACGACTTGAAGTGACGTCGTAGAGGTCGTTACTGGAAATGTAGTTCACAGACATTCTGGGAGCAAATACAGTCTCTTTCTCCATTAATTTAACACATATTTATGGAACTGAGGATTTGGGCAATGGAGATGTAGCAGAGGGGGAAAAAAAACTTCAAAAATCCTTGTCTTCAGCGAACTCTTGGTCATTAAACCACATCAGTGTGTGAAATAGGAGCTTAAGGAGAAATAAAGGAAGAAAGGGGATATGAAGTGTTAACTCATAGATCAGTAGGGAAGTACTCATTGGAAACTGGTTAAGGGAAGACCTGGTATGTGAAAGAAGGGGAATAGCTCGCTTTTTAAGGGGTAGAGGAGAAGCTGCCCTTCCTCTGAGCACACGATGAAACTGCCACTGGTGTTTTCTTGGCAGTTTGCGGAGTTAGGAGAGGAACCGTAAGCGGACTGAGATACAGCTTGAATTAGCCAAGCATCCCATGGGCCCAGTTTGATTGCATGCTTCTTGTCCACGGTGTGCGGATTTGTGTGCGGTAGGTAACTAGTCACTGAGAAATCAGTGTTCAAGTTGGAAGTGACTCTGGAAACAAGCTGGTTCAGCTCCACCACATGATGAGGACACAGGATGCCCTGCAAAAGGATTGAAGGGACCAGGGTAACTTTGTGAAGACCCAGCAGTAAAATCATATGTGTTTCCCCCTT
This sequence comes from Heterohyrax brucei, assembly GCA_028571685.1. NCBI lineage: Eukaryota > Metazoa > Chordata > Mammalia > Hyracoidea > Procaviidae > Heterohyrax > Heterohyrax brucei. The sequence goes on along the minus strand of CM053149.1, from coordinate 70,234,180 downwards.
CTGAAGTTTTATTTGTGTCATATTCTTGTTTCTTCCCATACTATCCCTACAGTAGTAGTCATTAGAGACTTATTTTAAACTCAGTTTGTAAGGTGTACCTGGGCAATTTGAAAAATAATCCAAGGCAATCATTCCCTTCTCTGTCATTCCCATTCTTTAAAAGTGATAAACTTTGAAATGGCATTGATTTCTTAAGACATGAGTGAGGTCACAAAATTCCTGTAATTGAAGATCTGGGTCTCCCATCTTTTTCTACAGGACTTAAAATTTTTTTTTTGTCTTTAAGAGGGCAATGCTGCCTGTTCTATCAATTTGGATTGGGCTACACAGAGTGTTTAATTATTTGTGTGTCATTTAGATCTAATTTACTGCATGATGAGACAGTTGTGCGTGAATGCAGGTATACGTGTGTGCTTCTGCAAGCCTCTGTTTCAAATACAGTGCACCCTGGAAGCTCTGATATTACATACAAAAGACTCTAATCTTTCTAATGATGGGTGTGAATGTTTTCATCTTCTGTACATTGTATTTTGTGGTTCCATTGACACTGGGGTTGGGAGTCACAGACTTTTGGTTCGGCGAGCCCGTTGATTGTGTACAGAGTCGGCTTTGTTAGTGCAGCTGGCTGCTCGCCCTCTCACGTTCACATGGCATTCAGTGGTGCGCAGTCAGTGAGGAAGCCTTCAGAGACTGTCTTCGTTCAGGTCTGCGGACAAGTTACCGGGAAGACTGCCAGATCACAACCCTGGCTCTCAGAGGAGGAAAGGTGTGCACTCTTCACCACGGAGAACTCACTCACCTTGTCTGAGGGAAGAGACTCGTGTGTGTGTGTTAATCAGTCTGTGTGCGTGTGCAGGCATATGTGTAAACAGGTATAATGGTTAGTTTTTCCTTCTACTCTCATTGTTTCTAGAAATGTCTGCTTTTCCTTCCCCATCCTATGGCTTTACAAGAAGACCCTTGGTGGAGTGGTTTGACACAGTGGCTGCAGCAGTGGTCTACAACAGTGACAGTTGTGGGGGTGGCACAGGACAGGGCCATGTTTTCATGTTGTTGTATGTAGGGTCGCTGTGAGTCAGAACCAACTTGATGATGCCTAACAACAACCAGCAACAAATCCTATGACTTTACTTCTTAGACGTAAAAATGCGCTTTGAAAACGAAATACCTGTAGGAGAATCGTGATTTTAGAAACTATCATACTGATTCACCTTATTTGAGATACAGTTTTTATGTTGAACCCTAGGGAAAAGAGTGTTTTTCATCTGCAATTGTTTTGAATAAGCAAAGTATGACTTCTCTAGTTACCTGATATGAAATCAAGTAGAGAACAATTCTAGCAGTGGGATTCTTCAAAAGATGTAGCCAGCACAGTGATGAGGTGTGGATATCACCGGCTCCTGCCTGTTCATTTTTTCATTCAACTCTCCAGATGTGCCTCCCTACAGAAGGATTATACGTTAGGTTCTGGAGGAACTCAGTTACCACACAATGAGCAGACAATGCCTGAGACCATTTGGCTACATTATATATGTTATCCACTGCGCTTCTGTCACTGTGTCCTGCTGCGGTGGCCTGTGTATTGCTGCGATGCTGAGAGCTATGCCGCTGACATTTCAACAGCAGAGTCCTTCTTGGTGGACAAGTTTCACTACGGCTACCAGGCTCTCATGCAAGAAAGACAAGTCTAGTGAGCTACTTTCAAAAATTAGTCAATGAAAGAAGACTCACTTGCGTTATAACAAAATATTGTCTGAAATATTACTGAAAGATGAGGCCCTTAGGTTGGCAGGAACTCGGAATACACAGTGGCTGCAGGAATGGGCTCAGGCGTACCACAGTTGCGTGCACGGCGGAGGGCTGCTTCGCACCTCATCCTGGGGTCGCCGTGAGTCAGTTAACACGACGGCAACCAGCCACAGTCTGGGGGGCGTCAAGTCTCCCGGACACGCAGTACTGTGCCTGGTGCTGGAGACGTAAAGAAAAAGACTGACGTGATCCTGTCCTCAGGGAACGTACAGAGCAGTTCAGGGATGAGACTTCCGTGCCAGATGGGATGGCCGGCAGTGTCAGGTCATGTCGAGGGACAGGTGAGTGTTGCTCATCTCATCCTTTTCTCTTGCTGTAGGCAAATGGAGGAGTCCTTTGGTAGCGCAGAAGGTTAAGCACTCATCTGCTTACCCAAACAGAGTGTGGCTGTTTGATTCCACTGTGGAAGAAAGATCTGGAAATCTGCTTTGGAAAGGCCATGGCCTTGAAAACCCAGTGAAGCCCAGCTCTCTTCTGCATACACAGGGGTCGTCATAAATGAACTTGACAGTGGTGGTAGGTGTGAGAACCTAACTCTGCCGCTTAGGTTATTAAGTTGCATTCCATCCCCTGCCTCAAATTATCACCCTCGGACCAAATGGGACTAAATGTAAGATCTCTCACCCTCAGACCAGACTGGCAGGTCTGCATTCCTCTCCTTATCTCTGAACAAATACAACTGATTAAGACCTCAGAGACAGGTAATGAAATTTTGGGTAATTGATATTGTTTGATTATTGTGTGACAAACACCAATCCCTCTGAATTCTGGCTATAAGAACCACTGGAAATGTAACTCAAGTGGGACAGTCTTTGGCTTGCTGTCCCCCGGGTTGCTGGTATATCTGCAAATAAAATATTCTGTGAACCACATGCTGTCTCTGAATTTTCGGCTACTGTGACTGGCAGAATGAACTTGCTTTAGTTTGGCAGCAACAGCAACTGTTTTTTATTTGTGTTAGAGAAATGATGTCTCTGTCATACACTCATACTCCCCAGGGATGGGCCTCCACGATTCTTTCAGTGGCTTAGATTTGTGTACTTGGGATTCTTTGAATTACTTGTATCTTTGGCATTTAAAATTTTCCCCTCAAATTCTCTCATGGTTTAAAAGGGAAAATACCTAACCACTCTGTTCTCACAGAACCCTTTCTGCTTGGAAGAATAACCATTTAGCGCAGGGGCTGGTTTTTTTTTTTTCCCCCAGATATAATTATCTCTATTGAACTGTTAAGCCTCTTTTTGCTCTCCACTTTTGATCGTTTCGGATTGCATCTGTTGAGCATCTCATTATTGTCATATACTCTTTAATCAGCTCAATGACCTTCATTACCCTAGGGGGGAAAAACCACAGAGGTAATTTTAGCAAAATTGAATCCCATGTATTTGATTTGATGAAAGGATAAAATCACCTATTCAACCTAAGTGACCCTGTTTGGGTTTTTTTTATGTTAAAGTGGCCTGACTTAGCTTAGACTGGTTAGTGACCATCCTTGCATAAGATCAAGTATAATTACAGACCAATCTTAATCTCTTGAAATTAATTTTAAAAGAGAAAGAGATACAGTTAGGTAGGAGAAGTGAAGGAGAGAGTTTTAGAGTAGGTTTGATTTTTAGTATCTTTATTGGTGCTGCTTCGGTGATGATAAATTTGGAGTTGCAAATATGAATACAGTGTCTCAGAGGTCTTTGACATGGTACGGAGAACACTGTTTATTCCATAGATGGCAGAGTAACAGAATGGCTTTTGGGGAAACCAGACATCTCTGGTTTCATGACTAAATTGAAAATAAATTTCCTTTCTTGTAGATGGCTAAATAAAACACTCTATAAAGCCCTCAGAGCAAAGATTTTTCCTTTGGAAGAGGGGAATCATCTGGTTTAAAGATGGTTGTTCCAGTGTGTTTAAATACAAAGATGTATTTCATTCTTTCTTGTCTGGGTGATTGGCGTTGCCTTCTTGCTGGCTTTGCTGACTCCAGTCTCTCTCTTGCAGCCAGTGTTGCATTCTGCCGTTGGATTCGTCTTTGGAAAACTCATACAGTGCTCTTCTGTGCAAAGCTTTGCATGGCCTTATGCTGTTTCTATAACAAGGTCAAATGCCTTGTGTTGATGTCATAGTCTTCATTTCCTTTTTAAACATTTTTCTGTGCGTTAGGTGAGCATTTACACAGCAAATTAGTATCTCATTCAAACATTCATACACAAATTGTTTTGTGACATTGATGACAGTTCCCAGAATGTGTCTGTCCTCTCCCCCTTTCCACTACGGATTCCTTACGTCCCTTTGTCTAGGATTCCTGTCACTTCCTGCCTTGTCTTTGTTTTTGAGCAGGTGTTGCCCATCTGGTCTTGCCTACCGGATTTATCTGAGGAGCCTCTTCACCGGTGGTGGTGTTTGGTTTATAGACCTCTGTGATATTTGACTGAAGGGTGGACTTCAGGATTGAATTCAACTGGGTTACCAGAAGGTCTGAGGTCCATGGTCTTAGAGGTTCCTCCATTCTCTGGCAGACCAGTAAGTTTTTTGTGTGTGAATTTGAGTTTTGTTTTTCTTTTTTTGCTCATTCTGTCCAGAACCCTCTGTTGTGATCTTGGTTAGAGCGGTAGGTGGTGATGGTCAGGCACTGTCTAGTTCTCCTAGGCTTAGGTTGGTAGAGACTATGGTTAGTGTGGCCCATTAGCCATTCGGACTAGTTTTAACTCGTGTATTTGGTTTTCTTTCTTCTGCTTTACTCCTGATGGGCTGAGGTCAATAGACGTATCTTAGATGACTGTTCAAATGCTTGACCTCAGATGCTACTCCCCAAAGTATAGCAATCCTTCTCTTTTGATATTATTTGTGAGTACTCGTTTTGTTTCAATCAAATGCAACTATTACTATTTGCCACACAAGCATAAACTTAGATGTTTTCAAGCTTGTTCATTAAATACATGCTCTACTTCCTTCCAGTATATGTCTTCTGATCTTCACATGTCTAAAGCCTGGCTATACCTGAAGACAACAGGCCACTATTTTCACAAAGTGTTCTTAGGATCGCTGTCATTATAATCATTATAAGTCATCTCTCTTTTGCCTAAGCTCCCAATGTACTGTGTCTGTGAATTTTTATGAACAGCCCTTACACATATGTATGTGTTTCTGTGTCTTATTTACTGTACTAGACTGAAGCCTCTTTGAAAGGAATACTGTTGCACTCTTTTTCATTGTGGAGCCCTTGGCTGGTTAAAAAGGGTTAAGTTGCTGCACCACTAATCAACAAGTTGGAGGTACTTCGTCTGTTCAGAGGTGGCACCCAAGAAAGGCCTGCAATCTGCTTCTAAAAAAGTATCCGTGAGAAACCCCATAAAGCACAGTTCTAGTCTGACAGATGTGGAATCACTGTGACTTGGAATTTAACTTATGGTCCTTTTTTTGGTAATTTTTAATTCATATTCTTCAGTGTACCCCTTCTTTCTGTACTGTTTTTCATATAAATGGACTTAATTGTGGTTCTTAGTGCTGAGACAATATATAATGTCTGAATGAAAAGGGAAACAAAGGACACTCAACCAAATATTACTAAAGTAAACCAGTTATTAAGGGTTGACATGTACCCTCAAATCTTATCCCCAAGTCCTTATGAGTATGACTTAATTTGGGGACAGTGTCTTTGTACGTGTAATTGTTCACGTGAGGTCATACTGGAGTAGAATCGAAAATCAAACCCATTGTTTTCAAATCGATTCCAACTCATAGTGACCCTATTGGACAGAGTAGAACTGCCCCTTAGGGTTTCCAAGACTGTAAATCTTTGCAGAAGCAGACTGCCGCATCCTTTTCCTTTGGAGTGGTGGCTGGGTTTCAGTTTGCAGCATGGTGCTTTAACCAGTCTGCCACCAGGGCTCCTTTACTGGAGTACTGTGGACCCAAATCTAGTCTTACTGGCATCCTTATAAGAGGAGAAGAAACACAAGGCCAGGCACACAGGGGGAAGAGGGACACGTGACAATGGAGGCAGAGGTTTGAGCTAGGCTCTGCAAGCCTGGGAGTGTCTGAGGCTGCCCGAAGCTGGAGAGTCAAGGAGACCTCCTCACCTAGAGATTTCAAGTGAGACATCACCCTGCTCATCTCTTGAATGTGGACTTGTAACCTCCAGAACTGCGAGAGAAGAAATTTATCTTGTGTGTATCCAACTAATTTACAGTGCCTTGTTGACACAATCCTAAGGAATGAAACAACAACCAACTTTTCACACCTTCCTTGATGGCAAAAGAAAAAAACAAAAAGAAACAGAAAAGAAGAAAATAGACCACTTAGTGAAAGAATACACAATTAAGTGTAAGAAAGAAGAAAAAGAAAATACATACCTGTTTGCATTAATTATTACAAGCAGCAGCCCTAGAAAAACAAACCAGAAACTGATAAACATGATTACCTGTTAAGGGATGGGAGGAACGGCGTGGAGGGGACCGCAGTGAATCGTAACTTCTCTGATATGGTGTTGTTAATGTTTTGATTTTTAAACCGTGGACGTGTTTAACATAGTTTAAAAAATAAAAATAAAAAAGCCAGGTCAAACTCCAGAATAAAAGTCAACAGAAACAAATACATTTAAGAATAAATTATATTGGCAGCAGGTTGAAGTTGTAAAGGGTTTCCTTTTACTTAACTCTACAGTCAGTGGCCGTGGAAGCAGCTGTCAAGAAGTCAAGCACCTTGTTGCTTTAGACAGATCTGCAGCCAAAGACTTCTTTTAAATGTTCAGAAGTAAAGATGTCACCCTGAGGACTAAGTTGTGCTTGAATCAAGACATGGTTTGCTCTGATATATACGTGAAAGGTGAACAGTGAATATAGAAGACTGGAAAAGAATTTATATCTTTAAATTATGATGTTAGCAAAGAATATTGAATATACCATGGATTACCAGAAGAACAAACAAATCTGTCTTGGAAGATAGCAACCAGACAGCTCCTTAGAAACAAGGATGGCATGACTTTGTCAGACATACTTTGGACATGTATCAAGAGGGACCAGCCCCTAGAGAAGGACATCCTGATTGGTAATGTAGAGGATCAGCAGAAGAGAGGAAGACTCTAATCAGATGGACTGACAAATAGTTGCCAAACCTGGCTCAGACATGACAGTGATTGTGAGGATGGAAGAGGAGAGGACACTGCTGCGTTCTGATGTACATAGGGCCACTAGGAGTTGGGACCAACCTGACAGCACCTAGCAATGACAGCAGTAACAGTGTTATACAGAGAAATAATTATTTCAGGTAACTTACAAATGCAGCACTCACTATAGTTAGTGGGGTATAGCCTAACAATTAAAACAACTGCAAAGAAATCTTGAATCTGAAACACTCAGTGATGTTATTTGGAGTAGTAATACTGGTGTTATTATTTTGTTTGTCTGTATAGTGTAGAATAATTACGTGATTAACCTGAGATAGTCAGTATATGAGAAAATGCAAATACAGAATCACAGAAGTTAAAACTGTGACACTGGGAATATCGTACTCACACAGTATTGTTAGGCCACGGGAGCTGTGACGCTCTGTGATGAATCTTCATTTTGTTGCCTAAATTTTGGTTTCTTAACACTGTTCTCCAGCAAAGGGGAATCCAGGTTCCTTGGATAAATGATTGATTGTAGCTCAAAGCAAGGAAAGTATAAGGTAAATTTAGGATGTCTTGCGCTAGATAGAAATGGAGAAAAGACTCATGGGATTGGACCGAAGGGTCATGGGGGTGAGCTTTAAGGGCTCCCTTTGGCCACATTTGGGACATTTTGAACATCCACAAAAAGTAATGAGTGTAATTAGTAGAAACATGTGGAGTATGTGAATATCCAAGAGTCCACAATGACATAAAAAAGAGAAAGTTTGGAGAAATGAGTTCTGCCACTACTGGAGATCACTGTTAAATCAACTCCTTATTCTGAAAGGTATCAAAGGGAAGGAGTTCTGAATTTAGCCTGACCGTTCCGTACAAGTTGTAGTTTTGGCAAACCAATTTACATGGGAAGTTTTTTTGTTTTTTTTTTACACGAAAGAAGGTTAGCTAATAAATGTATAAGAAAGGGTGGACTTAAAAAATGCACAGGTAACATGAAATCTTAAATTATATTGGAAATAGTCAAGGAAAACGTTTTTCATTATAGGAAGGATTCCTCTTATATGTGTGCTTGCAAAGAAAGTATCTGTTCAGGAGTCATTTGAGGACCTAGTGTGTGTCTTTAAAACCAGCTGAATGTTTAATATTTTTTGTTGCGTTATCTTAAACTAGGTCGTTAAATGTTAGAATTCTGAATGCCATTGTTTTAGTCAGCTGGTGCTGCTCTAGCAGAAATACTGCAAGTGGATGGCTTTAACAAAGAGAAATTTATTTTCTTACAATTTAGGAGGTTACAAATCCAAAATCAGACATCAGCTCCAGGGGAAAATGTTCTTTCTTGGCTCTAGAGGAAGATCCTTATCATTAATTTCTTCATCCAAAGAATGTGCTCTACTTACAGTATTGCTTTCTTGGGGGTATGAAGTCCCCTTGTCTGTCTGCTCACTTTTTTATATCTCAAAAACCCCCAAACCAAACACACTGCCATCAAGTCAGTTCTAACTCACTGTGGCCCTGCAGGACAGAGTAGAATTGCTCCAGTGAGTTTCCAAGGAGCGCCTGGTGGATTTGAACTGCCTTCTTTTGGTTAGCAGATATAGCACTTAATCACTGTGCCACCAGAATTTCCATATCTCAAAAGAGATTGCCTTAGAATATAGTCCAGTCTTCTAGGGTGCTTCTCTCACCACAGCTGACACCCATCTACCTTCTTTAGCCTCATAGAAGCAGGATTTACAACACACAGGAAAAGCACATCATATGACAAAATGTTGGACAGTTACACGATACCAGCAATCATGGTCCAGCCGCGTTGTTAGCACATACTTGGGGGGACAGAATTGAACCCCTGACAGCCATTAAGCTATAAAGTTTTAGAGCTAGAAGGACCCAGAGAGGTGACTCCCTGGCCTGTGACCTTTCTCATTTCATAGTAGGAATCCCATTATCTACACTCACAGCGTGGATTCCTTTCAGCTCGTCGGTAACCAGAGAAAGGCGTTCACAAAATACAAGTTAAAAGTCTTTGTAGCCTCTGAAGGCTGTGTTTGGATTGAAAACATGCTAGGCACTTTTATGTATTTGTTTTTAACCTTCAGAAAATTAAGAGGCAGATGGCCCATCTGGATTATTGTGAGATACTCATTCTCCTGGATTGAGTTGGTATTTCCTCTCCACTGGAGTCAGACCTGAGCTGTGCGGTCACAGTAGTAGTGCAGTGACTAGGGGATAATCGTGCACTCTCTGCTTAGTAACCAGCAGACGGCTGATGTTTCTGTCAACTGAAATCTCTGCTGTGTGTCTTCTCCCTGTGAGCCTGTGGCCTCTTCTCCAGAGATCAGCTGCTTCTGGATGTTTCCTAAATTGTTGAAATTGGGCAGAAAGCGATTGTCTCAGTCTTGCAAAATGATGGAAGCAGAGAGCATTTACTCTCTGACTCCTGCAGCCATTTCACCGACAGCCTATTGAAAATGGATGTGTTAATTTTGTGTCTATTTTCTTCAGAACCATCTTGAGGTATTTAGGGAGCTATTACTCATACCTACCTTTTGTTTTTTTTTTCAAAAAAAAAAACCAGCCATTGTTTTTCTCTGCTGTAATTTCTTTTCGGCTCTCCTTTAGGACAGGCAGAAACCCTAGTGGTGCAGTGGTTAAGTGCAACATCTGCTGACCAAAAGGCTAGTTATTTCACATCCATCAGGTGTTCCTTGGAAACTCTGTGGGAAAGCTCTGCTCTGCCCTATAGGGTCGCTATGTGTTGGAGTTGAGTTGATAGCACTGGGTTTGGATTTTGTTTTAAAACAGACAGCTCCATGGTTTCCTCTCTTTTTTTTTTTTTTTTTTATTTTGTAAACAAAGTAGATGTACAAAAGACAACATTTGGTGGGAATCTCAGTCTTAAAGCTCGGTCTGTTTCCTAATGTGCTTAACAACCAAGCAGTGAAGGGACCGGCTTTCTTTTTCATCTTTTCAAGAAGTGAGGGAGGTTTTCTTCCTAGGTAAATTGTATTTCTGAAAACAATTGAGAAGGCTGTTAGTAAGCTATGCAGCAGTGTTTGTTGTCCTTGAGTGTCTGCATGTACAGTGCTCACTGAAGAAATAATCTTCTCTCTTGTGTTCTTTCTTATCTTCTAATTGTCCTTTTGAAATTTTGCTAGGGATGAGATGAGCTGTTTTAGTGTGTTGATAAGTACACTTCTGTTTTAGCCGTCTGAGTAGCAATACATGCATTCAAGTTTACGGAGAGAGTCCCTGAAAGGGCGTGACCATGAGGAAGATGGGTCAAATCCACCCACAGGTGCATCAGAAGAAAGGCCTGGTGATCAATTTCTGCAAAATCAGCCGTTGGAAACCCGGTTTCACAGCTCCGGATCACAGTTCTACTCTGACATGCATGGGGCCACCCTGAATTGAAGTCAACTTGATGGCAACTAGCTAAAGGTTGTGGGGTCATCTGGTCACTTGTTCCCTGCCTTGTCAATGGCAGGCTTTATCTGTAGGCTTGGACCACTTTCTGAATGCATTCACTTCTCTGGATTCAGAGCCTCTGCAGACATAAGAAGTTTATAATGTCTTCGAGAGAAAACAGCTTTTGCCCTGTGGTCTTCTTGCTGAGACTGCTGTTTCTGATTCCCTGACTGAGCCCTGAGGACTTGGAACTTCCCTATGGGGTTGACTTGCTCTGTCCAGAGATGCACTGCCCAATAAGCAAGGGAGGTGGTAAGTCCCAGGTGAAGTGGCACACTACAGGTTAGTAAATCAGCCCGATTAGTCCTGTGTGTACACTGCTTATGGTTAGTCTGCCCCTGGCTGTGTCTCATCCCTTATCGGACTGAACTCACTCTCCAGACCCTTCTTGTCATGGATTGAATTGTGTTCCCCCCTAAATCTATAGCAGTTTAGCTAGGCAGTGATTCCAAGGATTGTGTGATGTTCCTCCATGCTGTAAATCCTGCCTCTGTGATGTTAATGAGGGAGGATGGGCAGCAGTTATGTTGGTGCAGGGATGTAAGATTGTTTTGTGCCTGGAGGCAGTCTCTTGAGATGGTAAGAAGCTAGCCGAGAGATTTAGGGACCTCCTACCACCAAGAATTTATGCCAGAAGCTGAGCCCATCCTTTGGGGAGGACCTAGAGTCCCTTCGCCTCAGAAGCTTCCAGTCCGGGGGAATACTGGTGACAAGGACTGTCCTGCAGAGTCAGCAGAGAAAGCCTTCCCCTGGGGCGGACGTCCTGAGCTTGAACTTCTGGCCTACCAGACTGTGATGAAGAAGAATGTCTCTTTTTAAAGCCATCCACGTGTGGTATCTCTGTTAAAGCAGCACCAGCTAAGATGCTTCTGTTAACCTGTTCTTTGTTGCAGGCTAGCCTCTGTTCTATGCATGTCACAGATTTTTGCCCATAATAGTGGAATCCCTGGAGGACTCCAGCAGCCAAGCTGTTGACTCGTAGCTGAAAGTCTGTGGTTCACAGCCACCTAGAGGCATCTGGGAAGACAGACTCGATGGGCACTTCTCATCCCCTGGAGACCATACAGAGCACTGTGCCTCTCTGTACACACGGGGTTGTCACATGTTGGAATGGACTTGCTAGCAACTAATAACAGAATCCTCAGCATTTGGTCAGTATTGGCTGAAAGTACTGGCCATATCACACTGAGTTTGTTGAAGGCAAGTGGGTAGTGCTAGGTTGTTGGGAATTTATTAAGGAACCCTAGTATGAGAAAGGCAGGAAGGATGAAGCATGTACCCAGGTGGTTTTCCTGCTTGTGTCCCTCTTCTTCCTCTTCTGTATTTGTTGAAGTAACTGGTGGTGGGTATAGAACCAGAAATAGACCATCCTGAACCATATTCTATTGGCTACCTCATTATGCAGTCTCTACCATTCTCTCTCCTTAACAGACTTGATGGGAACCTTAGATGGAGGGACCTGTTATTCTTTGTTTTAAACATATATGGGCAGCCAAGTGAGACACTCCGCTGGTTTCACCCCTTCTGAAGCAAGGGTCCAAGAATGACACCAAAGGCACAAGGGAGAGAAGAGTCCAAAGAACTCGTGGACCACAACCACCACAGACTCCACCAGAGCGAGCCTAGCACAGCTAGATGGTGCCCGGCTGCCACCGCTGATGGCTCTGACGGGCAGCATAGCAGAGGGTCCTGGGCAGGGCTGGAGAAACACGTAGAACATGTGAACTCAAAAAGAGAGGAAGAAAGCAAGAAAAAACCAAAAAAGACTTAACTGGTTTGGCAGTGATTGGAGAAACCCCTGGACCTCTTGAGATTCATCCTTCAGCCAAAGAATGACCGGTCCATAAAATGAGAGTAAAGGGCACATGAGCCCAGGGCCAAGGACGAGAAGGCAGGAGGGGACAGCAAAGCTGGTCACGGGGAGCCCAAGGTTGAAAAGGGAGAGTGTTGGTGAGTCATGGGATTGGTAACCAGTGTCAGAAACAGTGCGTGCTAGTTCTTTAGTGAGAAACTTGTTTTCTCTGTAAACCTTCATCTAACCAAAACCCAGTGCTGTTGAGTTGATTCCAACTCATAGCGAACCCATAGGACAGAGTAGGACTGCCCCATAGAGTTTCAAAGGAATGCCTGGTGGATTTGAACTGTTGACCTTCTGGTTAGCAGCCTTAGCAATCAACCATTAATGCCACCAAGGTTTCCAAACCTTCATCTGAAACAACAAAGAACAATTAAAAAAAGAATTACCATAAAAATAAATGAAAGGGGAAAAAAATACAGCATAGTGTCTATATGACCTGGGGATAGAAATTTGAATTTTGGTTCCTGAGAAGTGAGAATCCCAGTAAGGATGTATGAAATATGTAAAGGTAAACTTCCTTCATGGCGTGACATGCTTTATGGAGACAAGAGGCAGTGGATGCGAGGTTATGTTTTCGGTGACTTGGACTTTTGAGGAACAGCAGGTCAGGGAAGCAAAGAGGCAGGAGCGGAAGAGCAGCGCTGGGGGCAAAAACGTCTGGGTTGCTGGGGTCCTGTCTGCAGCCATCTGCTGACTCTAAGGGTGCCTAAGGGAGGGCCACAGTGTGACTTCCTGCAGGACTTGAGTCACTGGGGTCTTAGATGAGATTTTGTGCCCATCCTGCAATTGCCACAGAGATCACTGTAAAGAAAATCTCTTGTTGGTACAGACAGTTAATGCACTTGGCTGCTGACCAAGATCGGCAGTTCAAGTTCACGCAGAGGTGCCTCAGAGAAAGGCCTGGAGATCTGTTTCCCCCAGATCCACCATTGAAAGCCCTAGGGGTCACAGTTCTGTGACATTCAGGAGGTCACCATGAATTGGAATTGCCTGGACAGCACTTGGTTTCTCTAGAAACATGCATGCATACTGCTGACTGCTCAGATGATAGACATGACCTTGCCTGCTGTCATCTCTGAGGACGCTTCCGTGGCGTTCTTTCAAGAGCAAGAATTGTCTTTCTGTTTATACTTCTGACTTAAATGCAAAGTGTGGGTACATGTGGTGGCTTTAAGATACCGCCTTGTTTTCTCTGTCTCCTTTTCTGTCCTGCACCTTATCTGGCGGTGCCTGAGACTGGAAAAATGAAAACCCGGGGGGCCAGACAGCAGGGCCCGCCTCTCTGTGTTTTTACATCCTTTCAAAATGTCAGTTTGCACCTTTAAAATAAAGTCTGCCATCAAAGACACCCTCTTCTCCTCCCTGTCTGGTGTGCCAAAGATAGACGTTCCCCTGTCTGCCTCGGCCCTCGGCTTCCTGTCGTGTTTGGCAAAAATTGAATTGCCTCTCCTTTCAAAACAACTTTCATTTGTTTTCGTAGCTTCAGCATCTCCTCTAAAGGAGTGTGTCTGCAGCTGGGGATGCAGACAGCTTTTGTTTCCGCAGCTCTGGGACTGAAGTGAATTTTTGTGCCGAGAAAAAATGCCATGGGAGCCAGGCAGTGCTGATTTATTCAAGGGTGACAGTTCATATAAGAAGCCACATTCACCGAGGGTGAACTGGCTGGTCTGTGTTCATTCGCACTTGTCTACTGCTTTCTTCCACGTGGTGCTCTCTCTGCCTTTGCAAAGGGAATCAAATAGGAATGGTAACAGCACAGCTCCATCTCCCTGAGCGTTTCTTATCCGAAACTTCTGTTGCTGCTCTTGAGAATTTCGCTGCCTTCTGTGCTAATTCAAGGGTCTTGTTCTGATCCTTTGAGACCTAGCTCCAAGGTCTTGGAATCAATACCTTTTTGGATTCCTCTTCATTGTCATGTTGGTCACTGTAGGTAGCACTCAAGGTGTGAGAGAATGACAAACAGTGTGTATGTTCCTAACTACCTGACACTCCCACTCTCTGCTCACAGGACTGTGAGGTAGTTAGTGTTCTGGAATGTGCCTCTTCCTCATTCTGTTTCCTAAGCTGTAGCCCAGGGTATGATACATAGTGTTCAGGTCACTTGAAAACTGTTTCTTAAATGAGTTAATACATGTGAATAGTGCTTTGGCACGTTCGCTCCATAGTAGAGACTGCCCTCAGGTACGTTAGGATGTGGCGCCAGCTGGTGTCCCAGCGGTTCCCGGAGTTTTAGGGGACCTGACTCGGCAGTATTTCTGTGAGCCCAAGGGGTGAAGGACGGAGAGAGATGTTGCAGGAGAGAGTAAAGGAGTTGGCTGCTGTCTGCTGTGGACTGTGGCATGTTGGGAGAGGTTTTGTGAAAAAGTCAGCATCCTTGAGATTGCTAAGCCAAGCAAATAGCAGCCCAACAAGCCAACCATTTGCTGTTGAGTCGATTGTGACTCACAGTGGCCGTCTTTGTGCAGAGCACAACTATCCCATAGGATCTTCAGTGGCTGTGGCCTTTTAGAAGCAGGTCACCAGGGCTGTCTTCTGAGGTGCCTCTGGATTGAGTTCAAACTGTCAACCTTTTGGCCAGTGGCAACAGACTTAGCTGTCTGTGCCATGCAGTGACTTCAAAGAGTAAAATAGGACTGTCCAGTTAAGGGATGGAGCCCTGCTGGTGCAGTGGTTAAAGTGCTCAGGTGCCAGCCCGAAGACTGGCGGTTCAAACCTGCCAGCCGCTCCCCAGGAGAAGGATAATGACATCTGCGTCCCTAAAAATTGACAGCCTTGGAAACCTTGTGGGGCAGTTCTGCCCCGTCCCCCAAGGTCACTAGTAGTCAGAAGGCACTTGGTGGCAGTGGGTTTAGTGTTTTGGTTTGTTTCAGAGCTGAGGAGAGAAGAGCGAATCTGTTCAGAGTGGTAACATGACATACCAGCTTGACTAGAGAAACACCGAGGGCTTATGGATGGAGAGGTGAGGCTTTCCAGTGAAAAGTCTTGAAACAAAGGTCAGGACTGTTGCCACAGGCCTTTGGAAAGAGAAATAGGGGTGACCCCTAGAGTAGCAGGCCCTTTAGGGAACCATCTGGAGTGGTTGCAGCTAGAACTGGGCAGTTTCTATGGACTCAGGTGGAAACTGGGTTGGCAATCCAGGAGAAGGATGGATTCTGGCTGAATCCATTCTGGCTAACGTTCTCCCAGACAAAACTCCAACAGGAAGAGAATCTGAGTTCATGACATGGGTGTGCCTCTTGCTGTTACCCAAAGAGGCAGGGTACCCTGGCCAAAGAAACTCTTAATGGGAAGGCAGGTGGTGTGAGATGTCTTTCCTCCTGTTGCGCACATAACCGGAGGAACGTCCCTAACCCGCACAGGGTCTCAGTTGATGTATCTGTAATATTGTAATAACAGCATTGTTTCTGTTTGAAGGTGAAGGATTGGTTTGAATGACTTACTGAGCTTTTTAGTGGCTGTAAAATCCATTGTATCTCCTTGACATTCTATATTCTGTCATTTAATGTGGATTTCCTTAAGAGTCTCTGGTTTAAATCATTTTATTGTTGACGTTCTTGATAGGTAACTGTACCCTGTGAATTGAAGCATGACCACCTCAGAAAGGACTAAAAAGAACACACATTTAAGCTACATGAGCCTTATATTGTAATAAAACCACAAAGCTAAACCCATTGCCATCAAGTCCGCTCTGACTCATAATGACTCTATAGAACAAAACAGAACTACCCCTTGGGTTTTCTAAGGAGGGAATGGTGGATTTGAACTGATGACCTTTCGGTTAATCGTAGGGTCCTTAACCACTGCAACATCAGAACCCCTATATTTTAATTTCGTGAGTGGACTCATATATAAAAATCTGAACTGTAGAGTGCTGGAATTAGGGTATTTGAATATGGGGTAGTGATGCAACTCAGAGACAAATGTAATGTTCTTTTAATTTGAAGAGATCTTGGCCCTGCTGAGCCTATGAGAAACATTTCCACCTTTCTGAAGCATAAGAAATTCCAGAAGGTTAGATAAGAGCATTTTTAAAAACTCATTTTTAACAAAAAATAGCCTTTTTATCAGTTAAGTAATCTTTTTCCATTTCCACCATTACAAAATTCTGCATCTGCACGATGATGCTGTTTAAACAAACATGTATTGCTTATAACAGTGATATTTATATGTATTAGGGGAAAATGAAAAAGCAGTAAAGCCTGAAGAAGAAAATTGAAGTCACTGTACACAAGTCACCATTCAGTTACTGTTGCCTTGAGTCAATTCTGACTCATAGCAGCAGCCTTGCAGTACTGAGCAGAACTGCCTCATAGGGTTTCCCAGAAACACATGGGGGATGTGAACATTGGTTAGCAGCTGAGCTCTTAAACGCTGCATTACCAGTGCCCCAGAGGTAAGGATAGCACCCCTTAACTTCCCTTGCCTGTAACTATTGCATATGTGTGTGTGTGCATGGCGTCACACACACATCTATATGTTTATTGTTGTTGTTAGGTGTCGTCTGGTTGGTTCCAACTCATAGCGACCTATGCAAAACAGAATGAAACACTGCCTGGACCTGTGTCGTGCCCACAGTTGTTACACTTGAGCCCATTGTTCCAGCCACTGTGTCATTCCATCTTGTTGGGGGTCTTCCTCTTTTTTGCTGATCTTCTATCTTACTGAGAATCGTGTCCTTCTTCAGCGACTGATCCATCCTGTCAACATGTCCGAAGTATGTAAGATGCAGTCTTGCCATCTTTGCTTCCAAGGAGTACTCTGGTTGTACTTCTTCCTGAACAGATCTGTTTGTTCTTTTGACAGACTATGATACATTCAATATTCTTCTCCAGCACCATGATTCAAAAGCATCAGTTCTTATTTCTTCCGTATTATATATACGTATAAGCATATTTGTATATGTATCCATGCATAAATAAATACCATATATACATATACAAGTATTCGTACTGTTCTCTAACTTGCTTTATCACTTAATAGTTTATCATTTCAGTCACTCAACATACTACTTTTCATATTAAAAACAAATTGCAAATAGTATGGAAAACAGCCAGATCAACTGAAAAAGTTTAAATTCCCTTCACCCTCATTTTCTCTTTCAGAATTCTATTCTCTGTTGCTAACTGCTTTAAACTATTTCAGTATTAGGTTCTCTAATGAACTTATTTAAATAACAGTTACTCAGTTTTATTCTTAATATCTGTTGATTTTGTGCTGTACAAGATAAGTCATTTAGGGCTAAATTCCTATATTTCTTTTACCTCCTTGTACTTTCTAATTTTTATAGTTTTTTTTTTAAAATAACGTTTGGACTTTTGGAATATTCCTCTTTAACTATAGTTTATACTCAAAATTTTATTTCATAATTCATCAATTTTGGAAAATACTTGGAGATGAAGCAAAAGCACGTCTTATTTTTCTCCTGTGTTCTCCTTCTCCCATTGATTTTACATTCTCAAAATTTATGGCCTTCATATTTCCATCTGTAATTGGAATTGTGCTTTCTGTGCTTGGTAAGTTGGTTATAAATATTAAAAGCCAGTGAAATAATATAGTTGGCAAAAGTGTAGCCCCAGTAGTTGTACTGCCTGGGTTCAAAGTCTGGTTCTGTCACTTACTGGCTATACTTTTGTAATTTTAGATGATTTACTTCTATTCTCTGTGCCCTAATTTACTCTACATAACCAAGAAACCAAAACCCACCGCTGCTGAATCAATTCTGACTCACAGTGACCGTACAGGACAGAGTAGAACTGCTCCATAGAATTTCCAAGGAGTGCCTGGTAGCTTTGAGCTGCTGACTTTTTAGGTTAGTAGACATTTCCCTGAGCCACTATGTCACCAAGATTTCCACTTCTATATAAGGTGGTCATAAAAATAGGAGAAAACTACAAAAGCCATAATCTGTAAGGTGGAAACCTGTCAGAGAAGGAAAAGTCAAATGTTGTCCTCTAAAATGAGCCACAGTAAAGTGGTGGAAAACTTGCGAGACTCGAAAAACAGGGCAGTCCCATTAGGTTCCACTGTAATACCTCTTTGTTAGTGTCGTTATGAACACCGAGCAAGTAAGTTCTTGTTAAAATCTTAGGGACAATGTGTGGCACATAGTAGGTGCTCAAAAGTGTTATTTCTTGGAGATCTAGCTTTTGTGAATGGACCTGTGGGACTAAGCACGTGTGAGCGAAGGAGCATCTTTCTGGAGTCAAGGTCAAATGATTTTTCTTCTATATCTGTTATTTGTTATTCACAATCATGTGATGCCCTGGCTTCCCATTTGGAGTATGACTTTCTTGTGCAACCTTGTGTTTGGCTTGGAGTTTGTAGTGGTTTCTGTCTTGTGTGGTGGGAGAGAAAAATGCCTTCATCGTTAACTTCTTCTAGGAATTAATTTATTAAATGAAGTAGAGACTGAAAATACCACAGCTACTGAGAAAAGCTTCTGGTAGATGACCTGGGAATGCCATGGCCCCTTTGAGAGCCAGAGCTGGTCTTTCTGGTGTCAAAGAGACGGGCTCCATGTGTCCATCAGAAGTGGTATTGTTTGACTGTCCTATACTACATTCTCCATCTCTCACTGCTTAGGGTTGACGTGTTACATGGGGTAGCAGTAACCGGAATCCCTGAAGGATGACATTGTTACACATTTAGCTTGGTTCTTCAGCTTCCTATTTCCCCTTGAGCCTTTTACTCAAGGCCAAGATTCTTAGACTAAATTCAAATTCTGATCATAGAGCCTTAGTGACCTACTTCCTTGATGAGAGCCGGCAGAATAGAGAGGTGCCCATGTTTGAGTGACCAGTTATCTTTGGGGAGCAGTAAAGAGTTGAGCACATCTGCTCTTCGAGGAAGGAGTGTCTGAGGGAGTAAGTAGAGGTGATGCTGGAGGATAGATCCCGGGGAGGGGAGATTGTGAAGAATATCCTGCTGTTTTTAAGTAGGGGAGTTCGTTGATCAGACTTGTACTTTTGTGGGAAGAAAAGGACATGCTCGGTGCAAGGTTTGAAGATGATGAGTACCAGAAAAGACACGAAGGGGCATAAATTTAAAGAGACTGTATTTAAATTTATGACTGTGGCAACTGAGCATCAGGACAATTGTCATGGCATTCATGGAAGGCACACCGCAGGTGGATATGACAAATGAGAGAAAAACACAAGGCCCTGGTGGGCACAGAGAGCAGGTTTATGGGAAGAAGATTAATGGTTCCAGTTTTGGATGCGTGTGAGAAGGCCTGCTGGTGCTGTGCTTAACAGCTTAGTTGCTGACCAGAAGGTGGGCTGTGAGAACTCGGCAACAGCTCCAGGGAAGAAAAATAAGATAACCAGACCCCTTGCTGTCGTGTCACTTCAGACTCATAGTGACCTACTGGGGTTTGAAGGCTGCAAGTCTCTATGATGCAGGCTGCCCTGTCTTTCTACCTGAAGGCAACTGGTGGTCTTGAACTTGCAGCTTTTCAGGTGATAGTTGATGGCTTTAACCACTGTCCATGAGAACTGTGTGGAAGAGCAGAACTGGCTATTTGTTTCCTTGAAGATGACAGCCTGGAAACCCTCTAAGTAGAGTTCTCCTCTGTCCTGTAGGGTGGCCATGAGTCAGAATCAACTCAACGTCTCACAGTAATGACAGCAGCATGGTCGTGGGATATCCAGACAGAAGTGTTCAGCTGGTAGTTGAGAACCCAGGGTTGGAGATGGCTTGAGACATAATGTGGGTACATGGATCTAAGAGTCATCTCTGAGGAGGTCATAGGTGCTGCCTTTGAGAGTAGGCAGTCTCCTTTCAGAAAGAGTCTGTGGCTTGAGTTGGGGTCTGAGGGAAGAACAGTTCCATGGACCACCCGTGTTTTGAAGAGGATTAGGGGACAACACGTCCATGGTAAGGTGGACGTCTTCCTCTTAGCTGTATCCCCGTGTCTAACCCAGTTCCTCATACAGAGCAGCTGCACCACAGATGCTTATTGATGGATGACGTGGCGGAAAGGAGAATTTAGAAAGGAAGGTGGGGAATCAGGAGAAATGACGGTCTCAAAGCCCAAAGCAGAGAAAAGTCAAGCAAACTGTAAAGATTAAATTAGATGAGAACTGTCCTTAGGATTTGACAGTTAGGAGACCATTTTCTCCCCTAGGAAGGGTTTGTGCTTCAGTGGATTAGTGGGACCAAAGTCACATTCCAAGGAGTTGAGGTGGCTTTTGTTGACAAGGAGGAGAAAGTATATTAGTTTCTCAAGAGGCTTGACTGCGAAAGGAAAAAGCCTGTATTTAGAAAATATAAGATAAAAACAATGAGCAGTCATTATGATAAATTTTTGGAAGGTGGAGGGATGAGAAATAAAAGACTGACTGAAACAGACAGCAGAGGGAAAGAAAAGTAATGTTGACCTCACGCTTGACACTTCATATTTGTGGCCTGGTATTACTTTTGTGTGCATAAATATCATTTCCCCCCCAAAGACAATGTTGGTGGTTAAAAGGCAGTGCTCACAGCTTACATACGTCTGTTCGTCTTGTGTCCTGTTGAATGCACGGCAGGTACTTGGCTGTCATTGTTAGTCATAACTGAATAGAGCCATTTAATATCACCGGGTAAGAGAGTATGAGGGTCTCCGGTTGGCACAGAAAGATAATTGCTGGGCTGATGATTGAAAGACTGGCAGTTTGAACCCACCCAGAGGTACCTTGGAAGAAGGCTGCAGTGACTTCTATCAAAAAAATCAGCCACTGAAAACCCTTCAGAGTGCAGGTCTCCTTCACACACGAGATCACCAGGAGGCAGAATCCACTTGAAGACAACTGGCTGGTTGGTTAGGAAAATATTTAGAGGCCATTCATGGTAATTCCTTAATTTCTCTGCTTTTAGAATAGACTCACTGTTGGAACAGTGGCCTGCATCTCTTCCCAGTCAACTCTGGGCATCTTGTTACGTAGATGGTACTCAGTTGCATACTTCAGTTGGTTTTTTGAGTTCTGGCAGATTTGAATATTGTCACCTCTCTCTAAGCAGAGGAAACTGGCCAAATTTTTAGTAAGATTAGGGAATTGTGGGCTCTCCAGTTTGGACTGGGAGTAGATCCTTTCTCATCAAAAGGAGAAAACAACAACAACAAAATAAAACAGAAGCCATGTGCGTCATCCCACCTGCTCTCTGTTTCAGCCTTTCTGAAACCTTTCTCTTCCAGCTGGTCTTTAGACTTCCTTTCTGACAAGCATTGATATCCACATCCCAAGGAAGCACTGGGCTTCCTGTGTGATTGGCTGTGCTTCTGATGTCTTCTAGATCTTTACATGGCCAGTTGTCTGCTTTTGTTGAAGGAAGAGGGGAGAAATGTGTACAGTTATGCCTTGAACTTGATGAGACCAGTAGATGTCACCCTGGACAGCAAGATAGAGGATCCGTGTTCATAGCTGTGGTTCAGAAGGGGCTGTGGTGTTCCTGCTCGCAGCCACTTGCTGACACCTCTGGACTGACACCTCTGAATTATGACGTTCTCTATGTTGCCAGTGTCGCTCCTGTGTTGTGAAATGGGAGGGCTGGGAGAGCTGCCATTTCTTCTCTTTCTCATTCAGCTAGAGTGCCAGATGCTCGCGTGGTTACACCAGTCAACGAGCAAGAAGAGAGTCCAGGGAGAAATAGAGGAAATGTGTGTCTTAAAGCAGCGTGTGTGAGTTCAGTGTTCAGACATGTTACATCCTGCTGAGACGTAAGGCTGAGGGAAGCAGTAAGTACTTTCCTGGGTATGTGTGGCTGGACCCAGACTAGTGTAGGTAACCCAGACCTCTCCCTTCCCTCTGTATTTAATTCCATTCCCCATTAGTCCCTAAAATCAGTGGTTCTCAGCCAAGCTTCTGGAGTAGGCAACAATAGGGTCTTTCTGTAATTCTTGCAAAACAAGCTAATAAACAGCTTTCCCCAAATTCTTTTTCTTCCTTTCATACTCCATGCCCTCCCCATAAGCCTTGAGAGTCTGCTTCAGCACATAACAAGAGCAACTGGTCATCAGAAAAGGCAGAGAAAAGGATCAGTCTGGTTGGACAGATAATATTTTTACACACACGCTTGTGGTTGCCATGATTTAATTCCATCATATTTTGTTTCAAAATTATGTCATATGTGTGTTCTGTATGTCCTGCCCTGTCCATTAGCTCATGGCATTTCGCCATCTGAGGGGTGTGAGCCCCGGGTGAGGGCTGTGCAGAGCCCACTCATCACAGTTAGTCCTGGGAGCACATTTTACCCCATCTAGATGTTGCTCACACTTAGGGTCAAGTTCCTGATACAGTTTTTACCCTTAACTCACATGCCATGTCTATCAAGAATATTTTCTCTGCTGTATTAGGTGTACTTCTGGGATACTCTTCAGGAGAAGAATACTGTTAGTGTTCATGAATAGTTTGAAAGTTACCTGTACAGAAGGGCCTGTCATTTTATTTACAGGTGTTAAATCATTATAGCTAGTTAAAGCGTTAAACAGTTATATAATGGCATTATCTCATTCTCAGGAAGAAGAAAAAAAACAAAAAAACTAAATCCATTGCTGTTGAGTTGATTCCAGCTCATAGAGACTCTGCAGGACAGAGTAGAATTGCTCCCTAGGGTTTCCAAAGAGCTCCTGGCAAGTTTGAACTGCCAACCTTTTGATTAGCAGACACAGCACCTAACCACTACACAGGAGAAAGAAACTAAAAGGTAAAATTATCCAGTATGTATAAAACATGGTCCGCACTCAGGACCCATCTCAAATCTGTTTCCCAGAAGAAAGTCTTAGTCAGGCAACTAGAATTATTCAAAAAAAGAAGAGAATGATGATAGAGGCAGAAAGAAAAGACTTCTTCTTGGAGAGTAGCCATGGGATGGATTTGGCAATTGGTTTAAGGTCTCCGGAAGCCCATGGGAAGAAAGGTCACTTTCTGTGGGCATGATGGGCCTGTTTGTGTCAAGAGATGGGATTGACACTTAGTTCCTTCAAAGATGAGGAGTACATGGTCAGCCAGTGAAAAGTGAGGTCAGTGGTCCTCTGGAGGGTGGGCAGGGTTAGGACACAGTGGAAAACAAAGAGGTGAGCAAGGTAAAAAGGGGACACGTGATAGTGGGCCAGTTTGTCTAGACCCCGGGGCTGTGATTGGGCATTACTGAAGACAAAACTGGTATAATTTCTTACTCGTTTCTTCCTCTCCACTGACACTGAAGTCTGCAGGAGTAGTACTGTTTTCCTGAGTACACATGACTCTCCTCCTTCTCTGTTTGGACCATGAGCTTGCCATCCTGTCCCAATTCCTGTATTCTGTTTCTGTTACTCTATCACTATTTAACTCATCTACTTTATGTGTATTTGTTATCCACTTTACTGCTAGACTTTGAGCTGTCCTATCTTCTTGACTGTGAATCAGTGTGAAGATGTATGCTTAATAATAACAACAAATACTTGACTTCTTAGTCACCTAGTGCTGCTGTAATAAATACCACAAGCAGATGGCTTTAACAAAGAGTAATTTATTCTCAGCCTACTAGGTTGCAGGTCCAAATTCAGAATGTCAGTTCCAGGGCAGTCTTTCTCTGTTGGCTCTGGAGGAAGGTCTTTGTCATTAGTTGTCCTCTGGTCAAGGAACTTCTGTGGCACAGGGACTTCAGGTCCAAAGGATACACCCTGCTTCTGCTGCTTTCTTGGTAGTGTGAGATCCCCATCTCTCTGCTGGCTTCTCTCTCATGTCTCAAAAGAGATTGGCTCAAGACATAATTCAATCTTGTAGACTGAGTCCTGCCTTATTACCTGCCTCTAGTCCTACCTCATTGGCATCATAGAGGCAGGATTTACAACACATAGGGAAATCATGTGGGGTGGCAGAATGGTGGACAATCACACGATTTTGGGGATCATGGCCCAGCCAAAGTGATGGAGTGTGTTTTGGGGAGATACAGTTTAGTCTATGATAGCTTCTGTACGTATGTTGTCAAGATTTGAGGGACTAGGACTGCTCTTGATTTTATTGCTGTGGTATTGGCCCAGAATAAATTATGAAACACAGGTACATAAAATTCAAAGGGAAAGGCTGTTGGATAAAGCTGTAATCTTCATATAGAACTGGAGGAGAAAAGTGGAACAATTACAGAGACACTGATTATGCTGTTTTAACCAACGGTTTCTTAGCATCAACTTTAGAATTACTTTCCTGAAGGGCTACATAGGTAGTCACTCTTCAGATAACACTGTGTTGAATGAAAACCTTTCAGTAAAAGAGAAACTGTCTTCTCCTTAATAACTATAATTGAAAACATTATTTTCATGTTCTTATTTTTTTTCACAGGTTAAGGACGCGTTTATGTTTTCCCATGTTGAAAAGGAGCTCAGCATTTTACAAAAGGTGGATTGACATGCTTCCAGGGGCTTTGGTTAAAAATTCACATGATTTTGTTCTCAGGAATTAATGTATGTTCTGCAGAGGAATATCCTACGAAGTCCCCTACAATTTAGATCTTCAGGGAAGGAAAAGAATGACTTTCCTTTATGGGAAAAGTTTTCAAAGTAAATCTTCTAGAATCCTCTGTGTTGACTAGCTAGTTTATGTAATTCACTGAGCTGTGGATGGCCTCCTAAGTTACAGTGAAAATCCTTGTTAATCAAAACATGTTGGTGCAAAGCAGAGGATTAGTTGTTTGCTTTTAAAGTTAAGGAAATGGCATAAGGAAGAGGAAAAAAGATATTAAATAGGATAATATTTCATTCTACTTGGAACTAATGAGCACTGTGATGACTTTATTTGAGTTCCTGACCTTCACTATATTATCCAAATTCATTATGTGCAGAGAAATCGGTGGAGATTTCCAATCCATTTGTTAGGGTGCTAAGAGACTTGAGGAAATTATTATAAAGCTTTAAAAATTTTTGTTATAAGACTGCTGTGATGTCACTTAAGTTAGGGCACATGGGATGCACACTGTATTGTGAACCTGTACTAACCTTGGTTGTAATACAGAGCTTTAAAATTATCTGTCAGTATTAGGGAGAACGTGGTCACTCCTTTTATATCGCTTGTGTTTTTATAGAAGTGGTCTCCACTAGACTCATAGCTCCTTGTCCTTCTTACACTAAGTGTCATTTCCCCTGGGGTACAAAGACCCGGTTTTTTCCACCTGTCTACCATCAACAGAGTCAGTGTGTCAGCTGAACTTAGCAACTGGTTAGAAAATATTGATGGGACAAGTGCTGTGGGCCATTGTACTCTCAAGTATTGAAAACCAAGAAGGTTTAACTGGGATCTTGTTGCCATGGCATTCATCGTGTTGTGGGTTAATCAAATCTTTGTCATTATGAAAAAATAAGTAGATATCACACGGAAGAAAGAGGATAGTTTTCCGTTTCCATTTCTTTCTTTGGGAGTGCATTCCCTGCCTACCTCCCACACGCTCCCCCAGCAGAAGGAGCGCAGGGCTGCAAACCTTACCACGTACTTTGGATTCAAATCTGCAGTCATTTTCTGAGATCCCAGTATGACTGCTTATGAACATTGCAATTTTGTATTGGAGATGTAAGAAGTGAAAAAAAATCCACCTTTGAATTATCTCCACTTGATCTAAGCCAGATACAACATTGCACATGATTTTATTCAGACAAGGCTATGGACTGGGACTTCATGTTACTTTTATTCAAAAGTAAAAATTGAATCTTTTCTGACAAAGTGCTAGAAACTAGGGGCTTTGTAAGACTGTGATGAAGACACAGCTATCAGTATTTGTTCTGCTGTATTAGATATGCTTCCGAGGTACTCTCAGGAGAAGACTTCTACTGATATTCATGAACATTTTGAGAGTTACCTCCACACACAACCCTGTCCTAGTGTTTCTAAGAGCATTAAATCACTATAGCAAAAGAAAGGGTTAAACAGTTATGTAGTTGCATCATCTCCCTCTCTGAATGAGAAAACTAAGGAGGAAATCATCCAGTCGTACTGTTCTGTTGAAAATTGTGTGTGTCCAGAAGGCAACTCTGTCTAAGGTCTAACTCAGGAGTCATGTGCAAGGGCTCAGACTCCTGTTTCAACAGAAAGGGCATACTTTAGCTTGAGGAAATGGGAGAATTTTAGCAGGTTTTCTGAGGATAACAATTTCTAAAGAACATTAAATCTACTAATTTTGTTCTTTGCCCCAAACTAAAATTGGTCTAGAGTTTTTAAATAAGATCTAAAGATGAGAGTTCCTGTAAGACAGAGGTCACAGGCAGTTGACTTCTGGGGAGACTATTGTGGGTGAGTTGGTTTTAAAAGGACGTTTCTTTAAGTATCCGACTCATGGCCAAGTCGGATCCGACTCGACGGCACTTGGCTGGCTGGCTTCTTTAAGTAGGGGCCTCACATCTGTTTGACTCTGCTGTGCTTTTGGGTAATAGTTATGTAGTCCTGCTATAACAGAAATACTACAATTTGATGGCTTCAACCAACAGAAGTTCATCTTCTCACAGGCTAGTAGGCTGGAAGTCCAAATTCAGGGCATCATTTCCAGAGAAAGGCTTTCTCTTGGTCAGTTCAGGTGGAAGGACCTTGTCTCCAGTCTTCCCTTCATCAAAGAATGTCTCTGCACAAGAACCCCAGGTCCAATGGATGTGCTCTGCTCCTGGTGATATAAAGTCCCTGTGTCTCTAACCACAGTGTGCTGTCACCCTAAGAGGAGTGGATATGTCCGTGTAAAATGATCCCTTTGCTTCGTTCTCACCTTCAGTAGGCTAATGAATAAATGGAGGAAGACTCAACAGATGGAAAATCACCTCTGATCCCTTTGGGGACTACTTTATCACCTTCCGGAAAATTCTTCTTTCATGCTTAAACAAGATTCTGATATAGTGTCATATTGGCAAAAGTTGTAAAGTGCCTGTCAGGCTGGCATTATAGCCCTGCCCTGGGCTTTTCCAGAGTCCAGCTCAAAGCAATATTTATATAAAGGATCACAAAGGCTGAATCACAAAGCCTTTTTTATTCTGGCCTGGCTGATGGCTCTTGAGTGTGTCAGTTTTGAGTGGCTGTAGGTCAGAGTGACGAGATGGAGAAACAGAACTGAGGCTGCACGGATGTGCTTCTTTTTGAGAAAACTAAAAATGGAAAAATACAGTATTTGAAAACATTAAATAGGAGTTATCTGTATGTATTACAAATGATGTCTTAGTTTTAAAAGAAAGTTTACTATATAGCTTTTATTATGGAGATTTTTTTGGTATTCATGCTTGATTATGGATTATGAGTTGCTTTCTTAGAGTCACATAGATTGTTAGTTGAAAGCAAAATATACCAACAGGTTAGTCAGAATCACTCAGAAATGAAAGTGGAGCCTGGCCTCCAATTCTGATGTACCGGCGGTCCCTGGGTTACCAAGGAGATTTGTTCCTTAAGTGTGTCTTTAAGTTGAATTTAGAGGTAAGGCAAACTACGTACATATGGTTCTTATTTAGAAACTAGGTACATACGGTTCTTATTTAGCCTTCCTCTTGTGCAAGAAATGGCTCCATGTCTTTTCAATAATTTAAACGCTGCATGTGCAGCAAGTGAAAGTGATCGTGAAAAAGAATTTGTTGTGAGTAGAGGTTGGTTCTGTTGTTTGAAAAACAGACAAGTTTACATAATGTTCAAGGGCAAGTACAAGGTGTCCATAAGTGGGACATTTATAAATTCTATAACTCACAGACTTAACTGCAATTACTCGGCGTATCATTTAGAGTACCTCTTTCAGTGTATAAAAGGAGGCTCATCTCCACCACATGAGGTTCCCTAGCTCTAAGAGGAAACCCTGGCGGTGTGGTGAAGTGGTACATTGCTAAGCGAAAGGTAGGCAGTTCCAACCCACCAGGCACTCCTTGGAAACATGGAGCAGTTTTCAGTCCTGTGGGGTCATTATGCTCGATGGCAGTGGGTTTGGCTTTGGTGTTGATGCTCTTTTCCATTCATTCATCAGTACTCCTCACAATTTTAACTGCTTTAGTATTCACTTCTTTTTGTTTCTCTCGTGGACTAATAAGTCTTGTAGTATTGCTGTAGCCCTAGCACCTACCATGATGTCTAGAACTAAATGGATTCTAAAATTATTTGCTGAATTGAGACAGAGCAATTTGAATTTGTTTAAGATACTCATCATATTCAGCTTTCCTGAGGATTTTTTCAGAGACTAGTTTTTGAAGATGATTAGTCAAACACATATTTTTGTAGCACGTTGTAATTTTTTTTTCTTTCTTCTTTTTTCTTGGAAAGGAACCCTTAACATAGTGTGAGAAGACCTAGTTTGATTCTTGGATCTGGTAGTTAGTATTTGCCACACTTTTGAAGCTGGGTGGTCATGTGAGCGTAACGATACCTATCCTGTCTCCCAGACTGTGGAAAAAAAAAAATAAGTCCTGAATCTGAAAGTGTAAATGACCTTGTAAGTGCAAGAGGGGGTCTGCAAACACATTGTTGGTACTGCAGCAGTATTCTTTTGTTCAGAGCATCCAGGTTCTGTTAAAACTGTATATTCCAGTGTCCCACGCTAGATTGTTCAAGTTTCAATCTCAAATGAGACCCCAAACACTGCAGTTTATTAAAATCTGAGATGATTTTAGTGTACACTGAAGTCGGAGAACCAGCGTACTCTGTTAAAATAAAGTCAGTTCACTTAAGATGAATCAACACCTGTGCCATGTGACATAGGACCTCGAATCCACTATGAAGTACCAGATTTAGATCAAAAACAAGGAAGCAATGAAGTCAAGGAACTACCCGCAGACAGGGAGATGACCACGAGTGTACTTGGCTCCTCCTATCCTCATACTCCACCTTCCCGGCTGTGAATCGAGAACTTCTGAAACTCGGATGATTTCCATCACATGGGAGTTTTAAATGCATAGACCTGAGCACAGCTGCTGGAGAATTTGATTAAGTTGGTGGCAGCATTAGAGAATCCCTGGGTGGCACAGTTGGTTAAGTGCTGTACCAGTAACAGAAAGGTTGGTGATATGAGTCCTCCCAGGGGTGCCTCAGGAGAAAGACCTGGAGCTCTGCTTCTGGAAGGTTTCAGCCTTAAGACACGGAATATAGATTATAGCATGAGACCCTGAAGAAAAAAATTACACTGTGTATTGTGATTCTTGTATCTTTTTGGTCAGCATTGAATGGCATATACCTTTTTGAAAGGAAACACTTCCATTCTGACTTGAGAAGTGCAGTTTAAGTCAGGAATGCCTTCGAGTCGATTCTGACTCATAGAGACCCTAACAGGGCAGGGCAGTGTAGAACTGTCCCATAGAGTTCCCAAGGAGTGCGTGGTAGATTCAGACTGCTGACCTATGGTTTAGCAGATGTAGCACTTAGCCGGTATGCCACCAGGTTCTCTGGAGATTCGGACAGAGCCTTGTGAATCTGACTGAATGAATTTTGACTTCTGAAGTCCTATGGCTTTTCTTTATGACCCTCTTTCTAATCCTAAGGCTTGAGAGACTATGAACATAAAACCCATCAACTTCTGCCACCTGCCTCCTCCAAAGAGTGAAGTTGTCAACGAGTCCTTTATTTAGGGAAGTGAATTCTTCACAGCCTCTATTCAGTTCCAAAGATGTGGGCTTTTAAACACTTTTTCAAACCTTTGCTCACCCAAACACTTCATATTATGTTAATATTTATGCTCATTTCCTTTCTTACAAGTTTGTTGGGACATGAATTCTTTGTCAGCAGTGTACCCAAGACATAAAAATTAGCCTTAGAGACCAGAGACAGCACTGCTTTAATTTAACACAGAGGTGTATGAAGTTGAGTGGAGCAAACAAAGTATCAGCTGAAAATCAGTCTGTGAGATATATATTTTTTATTATGATTAGGTGAAAATATACAATCCAAATCAATTCTGAATGTCCAGCCATCTGCAGTTCCATCTGCTTTCCTTACCCTGTGATAGCACATTCCTCCTTTTCACTCTATATTTCTAGTATCCTCTTAGTGAGCACCTGTCCCTTTCTCTCCACCCTCTTTGCTCCCAGCTAGAGAGAAACCAGTAGGAGAGCCTCCTGTAAATGTATAAACCCGTAAAGTACACACACTGTATGATCACACTGTGTCCCCGAGTCCAGTCCATTCTTGTGAGAAAAGTTGACCTCAATACTGGTTTCAGTTCAGGGCCAGGAGCAAGTCTAGGGGCCATGTTCCCAGGGGACCCTCCAGGCTGTCAAACCATCAATTCTAGTCTTTTAGAGGAGTTCCTTGAACTGCACACCTCTTTTTCTCACGTTGCCTCAGGGACTGTATACTGTGTTCCCTGTTGCAGCTGCTTTTGGTGGTGGCCAGGCACCATCTGGTTCTTCTGATCTCATGCTGATGCAGTCTCCCATTCATATGGGTCCTTCTGCCTCCTGGACTCATTTTCCCTCATATCTTTGATGTTCCTGGTGGTTATCTATTCCACATGGATTGGGACCATTTGGTGTACCCCAGATGGCAGCTTGCTAGCTTTTAAGACCCTGGATGCCACTCACCAATGTGGGATGCAGAAGACTCTCACAGCTAAAGACTAGCTATGCCAGTTGGCTTTGACATCCCCTGAAAACATGGTTCCTGGACCCCTGTACCTGCTCCTCTATCCTCTGAAATACTGGGTTGAGTTTGGAAAACCTTTCAGTGTATGTACAGTGCAGCTGTGCTGATCTGCTCTCTACTGCATGCTGTCACTCCCTTCACCTAAACAAATTCTTATCGACTAATCTATGAACATCCTTCTCCCTCCTTCCCCACCCTTGTAGCTGTCAAAGAATCTTTTCCCCTGCCCTGACACCCATTTTTAAGTCCTTATGGCAGAGGTCACATACAATACTTGTCATTTTGCTGCTGACAGATTTCACTTAGCATAATGTCCTCTAGTTGAAAGAAGGTTATAAGATGCTTCCTAAAAGCATCATTGCTCTTTATCAATGCATAGTGTTCCATTGAGTATATATACTAGAGTTTGCCCATTCGTCTGTTGATGGGCACCTAGGTTGAGTCCATCTTTTTGCTATTGTGGACAGTCCTGCAATAAACATCTGTGTGCCCACCTTTATATATGTATATATTCCAAGTAATGGGATTATTGGCTCATATGGTATTTGTATTTCTAGCCTTTTAAGAAAGTGCCAAATTGCTTTCCAAAGAGATTGTAGCATTTTGCATTCCCATGAGCAGTGTAGGGGAGTTCTGATCTCTCCACAGCCTCTCCAGCATTTGTTGTTTTGTGTTTTTTTGATTATTGCTAACCTTGTCAGGATGAGATGGTATCTCATTGTAGTTTTGATTTGGATTTTTCTAATAACTAATGATAGTGAGCATTTATTCATGTGTCTTTTGGCTGCCTGGATGTTGTCTTTGGTGAAGTGTCTGTCCATCTCCTTTGCCCATTGCTTAATTGGGTTATTGACTTTTTTCTTTTTTTTATATTTATTATGAGTGAGTGTAAGTGTACAGTCTAGCTTAAATTTGTGTGCCTGTCTATGTGCAGCTCCAACTGCTCTCCTTGCCCGGTGACAGCACACTCCTCCTTTCTGTTCTATGCATGTCATATCCTCTTAACAATCTCTTGTCCCCTCCTTTCCACTCCCCTCTAGTCAGAGGCCAGTAGGATGACATCCTATAGATGCACGGAACCATAAAGTGCACACATGATATGGTCATTCTGTGTTGCCGAGTCCAATCTATTTCTGCCCAAGGAGTTGACCTCAGTAATGGTTTATGGACAGGGGCAACATCAGATTCAGGGGCCATGCTTCCAGGGGAATCCAAAAGCCTTCGGACCATCAGTTGCAGTCTTTTAGTGGAGTTCTCAGGGTGTAACCCTTTTTATTCTCATGTTGTCACTGAAACTCAACTTTGTGAACCCCATCATGGCTGTCACTGGAGGTGGCCGGGCGCCATCTGGTTCTTCTGGTCATGTGTTGATGTAGTCACCCATTCACATGGGTCTTTCTGTCTTATGCATTCTCTTTCCCCTGTGTCAGTTTTGTCCTTGGTGATCATCTGTTCCTGATGAGTTGGGACCATTTGGTGTACCTAAAATGGCAACTTGCTAGCTTTTAAGACCCCAGACTACCTTTTCCTTGTTGATATTTTGCAGTACCTTAGAGGTCATTGAAATCAGACATTGATCTGACTTGTAGCTGCCAAATATTTTTTCCTTATTCTGTAGATAGTCTTTTAACTCTTTTGATAAAGTCTTTGGATGAGTATGTTTGATCTTTAGTAGTTCCCATTTGTCTGTTTTCCATTCATGACTTAGTCAGATTTTGTAATCTGAGCTGTATATTAGAACTTCCATTGTTGTCCCTATTTTTCCTTGTACGATCATTACTGTTTTAGGTTTGATATTTAGGTCTTTGATCAATTTTGAGTTAGTTTTTGCATAAGGTATGAGATACAGTCTTGTTTTGGTTTTTTTGCAGCTGGATATCCAATTTTGCCAGCACCATTTGTAAAAAGAGACTGTTTTCATCCAAGTTTACAACCTTTGGGTCTTTGTCAAATATCAGCTGTTCATAAGAGAATGGTGATGTTTCTGGGGTCTCAGTTCTGCTCCATTGATTTGTATGACTCTTTCTGTGCTGGCATCAGGCTGGTTTTTGGCTGCTGTGGCAGTACAGTAGGTTCTCAGGTTGGATAGCATGAGGCCTCAGTGAGATAATATTCTAAAGAGCTGCTACATACTGTTGTATGAACCTTGGAGACATCTTCAGAGGCTTCCAAATATTCCCTGGATTCTTACGAACAACCTCTAAGCTGGGCAGGATCTGCGTCATTACCTCCCTTGAGAAGAGAAGAAATGGAAACTTCGTGACTAGCCCCAAATGGATTACAGACTTAATTAGTGTCATAAATCCTCCTAAAACCGTGGTCTTCTGATGCTGCTACTCACTCAGCCAGGCAGGATTTGGTATAAACTATGGGAACCTCTGTATGTTAGAAGGATGCTACTGTTAGGTGATAGGAAACCGAGCTGCTATGAAATACGTTAGAGTTGGTCGGCAGCCAGATCCGAATTAAGTTCTTTGCCTTCCCCAATTGTACTTCTGCCAGTCAGATGTTGTCAGGGACAAGAGAAGAGGGTGCTGCCCTGGCAGATGTGTCTGCTGCTTCACAAAGTTGCACCCCAAATTGCCTCTTTTTCGGTTCCCCAGGTCAGTTTCTGGGACTGTGACTGATGAGAACTTTACGGGTTTCTGAGAACAGAAATATTTTAGTCTCTAAGTTCTATCAAAGATTAATTTTAGATGAGGGTCAGAGGTATTTAGAGACATTAATGACATTTATGGAATCAAGCAGATACATGGAATGTTTTCTTGATGTGTTTTTGTTGCCGTACAATGTAGAACACTGAAGTGTAGACAGTTACTGTGTTGAGAGCTCTGGATAATTAAAGAGCGGTCTCAGTTTATTAGCAGATAAATCTTTAAATTCATTTTCTCTTGATTGCTGATTATACTATATTATAAAAACTATTGTTTTAAATGAGAATAAGGATTGTGTTAAGTCCCAGGATAGTTCAAGGGACTGTTCAAATGGAGAGGTGCTAACAGAATTAGAGAAAGGAATGAACTCAGTCACAAAATCTATGCTCTTTTGATGTTATCAATGACTGTGCCCGGCCTAGGTATTCTTTTGATGATTGTCTTGCTGTCCTGTGATCCTCTCTTACTAAAAAATTGCATATAACATAGACAATTACATGTATAATTGTATTTCTCACATTAAGATATATATAAAAACTACATGGCCCCTAGGGTCGCCATGAGTCGGATCCGACTCGATGGCACTTGGCTTTGGCTTACATACATGTATTTATAACATGGAGCCCCAGTGGTGCACTGGTGAAGTGGCAGGCTGCTTACCAAGAGGCCAGCAGTTTGAATGTACCACCTGCTCCTTGGAAACCGTATGGGGGAAGTTCTACTCTGTCTTACAGGGTTACTGTGAGTTGGAATTGACTTGATGGAAGAGGGCTTGGTTTTCATCTATAGTATACAGTGGTGTGTATTAATATGTATAGCCTCTCAACCTCTTATCAAGATCCTAAAGTCACTTAAAATTGTACACAAAGTATTTGTAGGAGTGGGGCTCACTATTTAATATCTGGGTCCTGGTGTAAAATGAAAGAGTGGGGTCCTTTGTTCAAAAGTAAGGAAAAAAAATATGTCCTTATTCATTTAGTACCTTTGAGGTCATTCTGTGTAGCACCGTGGTTATGATCTTGGCTGTTAACCAAGAGGTTGGAAGTTCAAATCTCTCAGCCACTCTTTGGAAACCCTGTAGGGCAGTTTTACTCTGTCCTGTAGGGTCACTGTGAGTTAAAATTGACTCAGTGACAGTGGATATCTATCAGTAGTCGTTCACAGTAAATAAAAATTTAAGCTAGTAGCATAAATGTTACCATTCACCTTTATATTGTATAATGCATGTTTTGACTGCAAGTTTAAGAGCTCTTAACCTGTGTGCAGAATTGGCGTAATTGCATAGTTTGTATTGTGTAGGTTGGTGTGAACATGCACTTCATTCTTACCAGAACAATGGCAAAGTAGCACAAAACTAACTCAGTTATTTTTACTTCATTGTTAATGTGTATGTACTCTGTTAACACTCATTGCCTTTGGATTTCTGATGAGTGAGGAAGGGTTATCCTCCCTTTTCCTTTGCTGTCACTGTTTTTAGTTTAGCTGTCTGGCTAATGAAGGAAGACAAGGGAACAAGAGAGGTTAGGGTAGACTTCCTTGGTCGTTAATGTTTCCCAGAACAACATTGTCTTACTGCAGTGAAAGCCAGCTGTGACTTGAACAGACATAAAACCTCTTAGGGCAGTCAGTAGCCCCTCTTACTCAGAGGAGGATGTCACATGCTTTCTTTATCTTGGTTGTTTAAATTGACCCAACTGCCATACATATGTATCCATTGGAATTCTGTGCTCCTGAAGATTTGAGAATGGTATATGCGAATGCGGTGACACCACCCCAGGGACACAAATATTTCACATACTCCCTGCCCATGCCCCATTATTCCACTGGACTTCACTTTCAAAACACAAGTTGCAAGACAAAATCACTAAGAATTTCAAGATGGTGACAGCAGAGCATTAAAACAAATATTGATCCTTTCTGAACAAGATGTCCTGTGGGATTGCCCAGGTCACACACATTAAGCCAGTTCCCTATGTAAATGTTGGTATCTGATCCCACAAAAAGACGTGAAGGTAGTGTTTTAAAAAGATAGTAGCCCAGAAGAGAACTTTGATGCTCTGTAAGGAAAATAGACTGTAGCTTAGTTACTCTAAAGCTCACCAAAACAACAACCAAACCTTACCTTCAAGTCAGTTTTCAACTCACAGCAACTCTATAGTGACCCCATGGAGCAGAGTAGAACTGGCTCATAGGGTTTCCCAAGAGCATCTGGTGGGTTTGAACTGCTGACCTGTCAGTTAGCAGTCAAGCTCCGTAACCACTTGGCCACTTGAGCTGTGTAGAGCTTATAGCTCTTTAGAAGCATGTCTTGACTAGAGTTCCCTAAGACTGGAAGACCTAAGGGGAGAGTGGATCTAGGATAGCAACAGGAAAGCTGAGACTCTAATTTTTGAAAATAAATGCTTTTGGCAAAAGCAGTTGTTGTTCAGTGATGAGTAACATTTGGGGTCACATATGACTGGTGAAATAAATTGCCTGCATCCTGTCTCATCACCTCCATTCGGCACTGATCTCATGCAGCGTGAAAATGGGTGTTTTATGCAGGGCAAGGACATGCAGGTTTGTGTGTGCCATTCTGGAGTCCTTGCTGCTGGTGGAAGCTGGGATAATTACACACAAATATTCATTCAGCCTGCCAACCACTGCTTGGTAATTGACAGCCTCTGACTCCTGGGCTCGCGGGAGTATTGTGTACTTGGCATAGCCCAGTCGAAGGCAGGGACGGGTCTGTATGCACTGCTCCGTCAGGCAGACACCCTTCTGGGATGTCAGCGTCGTTCATTACGGCCGTCGCTGCGTCGTTCCACAGAACCGCAGCCGGGAGTCAGTGCATGAAAAGAGGGTTGCTTCCAGGCTTCTCCGGTGAGATGGTCAACACTCGGAGAGGAAGACTGTGCATGTCTCACCTTGGTGATTCCAGCAATGCTGGTCATGGCCGTGTAACAACGTGGGAAGGTTCATTTTAAACTTGTTAAAAACCATATTCGTAGGTGGAAACAAACTCTTTTATTTGCCTCTTTGACTTTGGCCCGTGGTAATTAGATGGCCCTGAGGAAGACGGGGTAGTAACAGGAGGGGTTGAAATGCTAACGGAGTCTGTCTGGGAAGCAGGCATTCAGGGTGGTCAGTGGCTTAGAGGTCACTTTCCCCCTCATATTTCAAACTCAATATAACATCAGAAACAGTCACCATAATGCATCACTGCCGTCCAACAAACGAAGCAGCCCCTGTTTATGATCAAAGCATATGGCAATTTAGGAACATCACAACATACGCTGTAAACATTCTGGAACTGACATATTTCTCTAAATGCTTGACTGATCAGTTGCATTTTGTTCCTTTTCCTTATGTGTCAGAAAATAAAGGCAAAGGATACAAATGAATGTGTGCTCTCTGTGAGAGGGAAAGGGAGGAGCGCAGACACACTGAAATACAAAATTTGCTCACCACCAGCTAGAAGGTGAGCAGTTCAAATCTACCCTGGTACTGCTTGAAAACCCATGGGGCAGTTCTACTGTGTCCTGTAAGGTCGGTATGGGTAGAATCGACTTGGTGGCAGTGGGTTTGGTTTGATCAGTACTCTCTGCCTCTTCTGCGTGTAACTCTGTGGCCCTTACCTGTTGCCACCTTGTTTGGGCTCATGGAGAACCCATGTGTGCTGGATAGGGCTGTGCTCTGTAGGGTTTTCAGTGGCTGTTTTTTTGGGAAGTGGACTGCCAGGCTTTTCTGCTGAGACACCTTTTGGTGGATTTGAATGAGCAGCCTTTCAGTTACCAGTGCAGCACCTTGAACTTTGATATCATTTGTGGACATCAGCGCCAGCCTGGGTCTGTCGAACAGGCCTGCTGTGGTGTGGGGAGAACTGCACCCTTTGCTGCTGTTCAAGAGTAAATTTTCCCTGTGGACCTGTTGAAGAATAGCAGCAAAAATGAAGTATGGCCCCCAGAGAACTCTCCCTCAGGACTGAGTCTTCTTACTGTCCTTGCTGTTTTAGCAACAGCCACATTGGCCACAGCGCACTGTGACAGATGGCTAATTCACGGGTGCTTCACCAGTTAACCTGAGTGCCTCTGCATGTGCTCAGGTTAACTTGTGTCCCAGGTGTCCCAGGTACAGGCTTTTGTATGCCTTTGGGAACATTTCCAGTCCCCTTGGGTGGGGGATTCTAGAAGTGCCCTGTGGACCAGACCTGAGAATTGTCCTTGATGGCCAACTGAAGGGCCATAGTCTTACAAAACTTGCCACATTCCCATTGTTGCTTCATTTTCTGAGCTCCATCTACTTCATTTGTCTTCTTCCTGCCTTTTCAAGCTTTTCTGGTCTTTGGTGGGCCTTTTAAGAGAGCAAACAGGCCTGCTTGGTGATTTAGCAAGAGCTTTGTCCGTTCACACAGGGGCTAAGGAGATGTTGCTCGCTTGCCATATGTTTTTCTTAGAGTCTTTGGTGATGTTGTCGATTTTGATGTATTTAACAATTTTTCAGTCAGTGATGAGCTTCCAGAGTCTGACACTTAAGGTTTTCACAGTTATTTTTAAATCAAACTCCATTAAAAATGACTTAACAGTTATTTTTTTCTCCTAAAATAGCTCCTTCTGATTTGAAACCCATAAAAGCTTTCCCCAAGGAATATCACCAAGGTCCAGAATTTCCACTGGCATTTAAAAGGATATAATCCCACGACCAGCCAGAAATTTGCAGCCTTACGTACACCAGGCTGCCCTCAGCACCACATGGGCTTGTCCACGAAGTCCTGGGAGTCAACAAGGATGGGCAAAGCAGGGTGTCTTTTGATTGAACTGTGTCCCTCCAAAATACCTGTCAGCTTGGTTTGGCCATGATTCCTAGTATTGTATGGTTGTCCTCTCTTTGTTGTCCTCTGCCTGTGGTTAGCAAGGCAAGATTCGGTTATGTTAAAGTTAGGGTAAGATGTGACATCCTTATCAGGTCACATCCCTGAGCTGCTGTAAAGGGCGTTTCCCTGGAGTCGGGCCTGTACCATTCTTTTGTGTTATAAGATATAAAAAAAGAGAAGTGAGCGAAGAGACTGGAGAAGCTCATACCACCAAGAAAGCTCCTTTGGGAGTGGACTGTGGGACCGGAGGTTCCTACACTGAGAGGCTCCTAGAGCAGGAGAAGACGGATGACCAGGGCCTTCCTCTAGGGCAGGCAGAGAGAGCAAACCCTCCCCGGTAGCTGCTGCTCTGAGTTTGCACTTCTAGCCTCCAGTTGTGTCTGTGAGAGCCATCCACCTGACGTGTTTCTGTTAGACCAACCCTTGATGACGAAGACCAAGGGGAGGCTGAGCGAGCTGCAGACGTGCAGTTTGATTTCACCGCCCCTCCGTGGCAATCTGTTTCCTTCCAGCTGCCTGATTACGCATCCCCAGGTTCTCAGGTAGTTACCTTCGAGGGGGTGGGGTAGGGCATCAGTATACCTTCAGGGAATTCAAACTGAGGTCTGGAAATGGCCCTGCAGTTAAGCTAGGAGTGGAATAGGGGCTAGGCATGTTGCGGGATGGTAGGAAGGTATTCACGTGGTCTGGTCCTGGGGCCGTTTGGTGAAATCAAATAATTTATTTTTAAATATCTTCAGTTGAATGATGGTATTCTTTTGAGAAAGGGCAGAGCTATCATAGTAACACAAACACAGAGGGGATTTAATGAAAGTCTCTCTGATAACAGTGTCTGTTGGCTTAAATGGACATCTAAGTATACACATGTGGGACCTCTGGTGGTACAGTGGGAAGAACCTGTCTGCTTACCACATGGTCTGCAGTTCCCATCCATTAGCCATGTCTTGAAAATCCTATGGGACAGTTCTACTCTGTGCTTGAGTCATAGTTGACTTGATGGCAACAAGTTGTTTTTTTTTTTAAATATACACGTGCATGATGAAGATCAAGGACCACAGTATTCAGTGTGTATTGCACCTCAACATCATTAACACAAAAATCTGAACAACTGGACCAGCAAGCAACATTGTCGTAAATGGAGAAAAGACTCAGGTTGTCAAGGATTTCATTTGACTTGGGTTTACAATCAATGCCCATGGAAGCAGCAGTCAAGAAATCAAAAGATGCATTGCATTGGGAAAATCTGCTGCCAAGGACCTCTCTAAAATGTATAAAAGTAAAGAATTCACTTTGAAGACCAAAGTGTACCTGACAGAAGCCGTGGTATTTTCAGTTGCATCCTGTGCATGCAAAAGCTGGGCCATGAACAAAGAAGACAGGAGAAGAATTGATGCCCTTGAACTGTGCTGTTAGAGAAGAATGTTGAATGTCCCGTGGACTGCCAGAAGAACAAACTGATGTATGCTGGAAGAATCACAACCAGAGTGCTCCTTGGAAGCAAAGATGGCAAGACTGTGTCTTTACATACATTGGACGTGTTGTCAGGAAGGATCAGTCCCTGGAGATGGACTTCATATTTGGTAGAGTGGAGAGTCGGGGAGAAAGAGGAAGACCCTCAACAGGATGGGTTGATACAGTGGCCGCAACAATGGGCTTAAGCATAAAAACACTTGTGGACATGGCGCAAGACGTGTTTGGTTTTGTTGTTCATAGGGTCGCTATGAGTTGGAACCTACTCGATGGCACCTGACAGTAACATGCATGAATGGGAATCCCTAAGTAGTGCAAATGGTTGACCTCCTTGGCCTCTAACATCAGGTTGGTGGTTCTTGTCTGCCCAGAGGCACATTGGAAGAAAAGCTTGGTGCTCTTCTTTTGAAAACTAAGCCACTGAAAAGCCCGTGGAACACAGGTCTACTCTGACCCACATGGGAGTGCTGTGAGTTGCAATCAGCTCGATTGCAACTTGTTTTTTCATGTGACTGATTAAAACTTGAATGGCAAGAGACTTGAAAACCCTGAAAGGAGCTAGAAAAAAAGACACTTAGAAAAAAGGGAGAAGGAGGCAAAAGGATCCGGAAACATTTCCAATTAATGTGAAAGTTCCTGTCATGTAGGAATTACATATAGATACTAACTGAACTTGAGATATCACCCCTTTCCCAATAAAGACAAATTCGAATCTAAACCTTAATTGCTTAAGTGTCAGTGATTTTGTTCCTGAATTTGGTAATCTAAGTACCAGCTTGGCTAACTAATTTTATTGAAAGTTACAAGTAATTCTACTTTGCCCCATGAAAATTGGATGATTTTATTCTTCATGCTAATAAAATTCTCAGACCTTGGCCTGTGGCCTGATGGAGTCTGGCAGTTACATTTTTTTTTTTTTTTTTAAATGGGGAGAAAACTGTTTATAGATTGCACTAAACATTGTAATATTAAACTGAAGATGACATTAATAAAATAAAGATAAAAAGCTTGTTAAGACTGTAGAAAAGTAAGACATATAGAGTTAGTCTAGCTGTGGGAAGCTGACACAGCTCAATGGTAAAATCATAAGGGCAGGGTGATTTATTGTGGTTTATTTCTGAGTATATGTTGTTTTTGGCTTAAAGAAGTGGCCACACTTGGCAGAGAGAGGAACGTTCTAGAAACAGGTGGCAATATGCAACCGTGCCACCTGCTAGCATATGTATGCCTTGGCAGGATTTTGCAGCATGATAAAAGTAGGGTGCTGGTTTTGCATACAGGTTTTTAAAAGCGTGTCACATTTTGGAGAACTGAAAACTTTCTACTGCACTTCATGTTCACTGGGCTGAAGCACAAAGAAACCTGGCAGTCAGTTAACAATCTCTTTGATGTGTTTCCAGTCTGTTTTTGGAGAATATTAGGTAGGTTAGTTCTATACATTCAAAACAAATGATGTGGGATTAGTTCCTGCAGACTCAGGAACTCAGTGTATGTCTCCTTGTAACTGCATTGTCACTGACTATTGTAGAAGTGATTGTACATTTAGATTTGTGTTATGCTTAGATTATTTTAATATTGTCCCATACATTAGAATATTTTGTTCGTCAGGAAAATGACTGGTTTAAAGGAATGTAGATAAACACCGTAAGTCCTACCTGCTTCCCTGTGTTTCCATCAGTCATCTATTTAAAAACAAATTTTAAAATATTTTCGCTGTGTAGTGTCTTCTATGAAAAAGAATTTCTCAAACTTTTAAAAAATATTACCACTAGAAACAGATGTCATCATCTTAAGTTTCAACAGCATGCAGATAAAAAGTATTAATTTTCTTAGTTCCAAAGCAGTCCAGAATGACAGCAGTCTTACGACCTCCAGTGCAGTGAATAGTGTTTTTCTGATTCTGTGTAGATGAGATTTTGTGTGCTTCAAGTGGCTGAGTTCCAGAACCTATCTCCAGTTTGTTTGCATGTTTCTCATTTTTTCATTTCAAAAATATTTATTTAGTGCCTGCTATATATTGGCAAACTCTGGTAGCATAGAAGTTAAGCACTATGGCTGCTAACCAAAAGGCCACCGGTTCAAATCTACCAGCTACTCCAGGGAAACGCTATGAGGCAGCTCCACTCCATCTTAAAGGGTCCCTTTGAGTCAGAATTGACTGGATGGTACTGTGTTTGGTTTGCTGTATCAGGAGCCTTAGAGGCCAAATGTTTAAGAGCTCACATTGCTGACCAAAATGTTGGCAGTTTGGGTCTACCAGCCTCTCCTTGGAAAATCCTGTAGGGAAATACTTCTCTGTCCTGTAAGGGAACTTTGAGTTGGAATAAACTTGATGGCAGACAACAACAACAACTGTGTTTCAGATGTTATCCTAGGCTGGGACTCCATGGATGAGCAAGACTTGCCTCCTACGTTCAAGTATTTCACAATCTAGTGGGAAGACCAACATAAAAATTAAAATGTAATGTGATGTGTTCTGTTTCAGGCATATGAAGTGATAATGTAACCAGGAAAGTTATAGAAATGTTCTCAGAGGTGACAGCATTTCAGCTGTCTCGGTGAAAGCTACTAGATAAATGTCTGGGGAATGGACATTTTGAGCAGAGGGAATCGGCTGCTGTTGACTCACAAACTCTTTAGAAGACAGAGTAGAACTGCCCCATGGAGTTTCTAAGGAGTGCCTGGTGGATTCAGACTGCTAACTTTTT
The DNA here is from genome assembly GCA_028571685.1 of Heterohyrax brucei. Lineage (NCBI taxonomy): Eukaryota > Metazoa > Chordata > Mammalia > Hyracoidea > Procaviidae > Heterohyrax > Heterohyrax brucei. Next base: position 70,191,727 of record CM053149.1, on the reverse strand, counting down.
GTTCGTGCCTGAGCCCCTAAATACTATAGCACCAGGACCCCAGCAGAGGGAAAGATCTAGAAAAAGGTTCAGATGGATGAAAATATAAGAACACTTTTAGAAAAAGAAGCACCCAGAAACCCTGGTGATGTAGCAGTTAAGAGTTCAGGCTGCTAATCAAAAGGTCCGCAGTTCACATCCACTAGGTGCTCCTTGGAAACCCTGTGAGACAGTTCTACTCTCTTCTGTTGGGTGACTGTGAGTTAGAATCAGCTTGACAACAACAGGTTTGGCATTTGGTTTTTGGAAACTCAGGTGGCACAGTGGTTAAGTGCTACAGCTGCTCCATTAAACGTTTGGTGGTTCAGATCTGCCAGGAGCTCCTTGGAAACTTGGTGGAGCAATTCTCCTCTGACCTACAGGGTTGTTATGAGTAGGCATCGACTTGACAGCCCTGGGTTTGGTTGTTGGTTTTTAGGAAAGGTGACTAACTCCATAGAGTACGTGGAGTACATGGGGTGGGTAAAGACAGCAGGAAAGGAGGACGGGATGAGGAAGTTGAAATATGTGTACGTGTGTGGATGAAGTGTGTGCGTGTGTCCGTATCTATGCGTGTGTAGCATTGTATGCATGTGTGCACCTGCATATTCATGTGTACACATTTAAAATATGTGTGTACCCATATGGATGGAAAATGGGGTTTTTGTATGTGCATGTAAATGTGTGGCTTTCTAAGCAGGCACCTGAGTGCTAGAAAGGTCATTCTGGAAAAAGGTGAGCTTTTTGATTCTTTTTCCTCCCTTTTGTGGTCAAATTCCCGTTATTACTCTTTCTTTCTGTGATCTGAGAACCCAGGAAAGACAGCTCACCGTTAGAGCTCCTGCTTCTTCACAGTCACCTGACCATCCCAGCCATGCAGACATCCAGCTTCTTGAGCCTGTGCATCCCAGTAGGTGAGCAAAAACGGGCTTAATCACAGGTTTTTCCCCAAACTGGAGTATGATCTGATTGGAAAGGACTCTGGATGTGCAGACAACAGCTTTCCTAACTTTCAACCATAAAGGAGAAATTGAAAACCTTCCTAACGAAGACTCATACCTTCACAGGCCTTTGGGTTTGCAGTGGGATCCCCTTGAATGAAGAAGAACTCATTTGTGGACTTACTTGTGACAGTACAGGGACAGGAGAGAAGGGAAAAAGAAGATGCTAAATTCCCTGTGATACATCAGTGAATTTTCCTGAGCCTTACGGATATGTTTTGGGAGTTAATAGGCTCTAACCTTGTGAATGGGCTAGAATGCGAGGCTGGTGCATGAGTCCCACCGGGAGTTCTGCTTACATAGAAAACTTGGAGGAAATGTGTCTTGTTTGGAGGAAGGAAAGAAAATAAGTGATGGAGCCAGTCTTTTTCTTAATCATGTTAACAGCCTCCCTAAGTATGATGGGGATCCCAGTGGCACAATGGTTATAAACTTGACTGCAAACCAAAAGGTTGGTGTTGAAATACACCACCCACTCCTTAGATACCTTGTGAGGCAATTCTTGTCTGTCCTAAGGGGTCATTTTGATTGGGCATCAACTTGATAGCAGTTTGTTTCTTTTTTAAAGATAGAGACAAAAAAAAAAAAAAATGTGAGGTCATAATACCCTGATATTCTTGGTAGAACATGTCAAAAAGGAATCACTGTTTGCATAAGTGGCAACAGATTCCTCTTCAAAATTGTGTGAAAACTGTAATGTGCAATGTGGCAGAGGTTATATGGGTGAATTCTCCCCATTAGCTAAACCTGATAGCTATTCCTATCAGGTTCACCTTTAAGCCAAACCATTTGTGGTCTGTTTCTCTCTGTTGCTTGGTTTAAAGTTGCAGGCAAAGATAGTATCAGCCTAGAGAGGACAGTGACAATGTGGTAAATAACTGTGGCTTTTCTATTTTAGATGACAGAGGCGATATCAAGGGTCAGAGTCCTGGATAATGATTCTCCGTGACATAAGTTCTCTGGAGTTCTCTCAGGTGGTCTTGAAAATTCAAAATTGCCAACCAGGTGGAGTCATCTGTCTGCTGTCAGGGAGGATGGGACTTCTCTCCATCTGCTTGAGGTTCTCAGGAGTAGGACACCGGGTTCTGTGGGCTGAGTAGCAGTGGGTCTCCATGTGTGGAGAGAGGCCAGTGTGTGTGCTTTGCTGTTTGGCTTGTGGAAGTCTCAGAGGGGCTGTGTTGCTTCTGATAGACCCAGACTCAGTGCTGTCAAGTTGATTCTAACTCATAGCGACCCTACAGGACAGAGTAGAACTGCTCAGTAGAGTTTCCAAGGAGTGCCGGGCAGGTTTGCAGAGGTAGCACGTCACCACTACGCCACCAGGATTTCCTCTCAGAGGCAGTCTGCCTTATAAAAGGAGATGAAAACAGAGTGGGAAGAGTAAAACCTTAGATGTTGATGAGGTGATATGTGAATTGAGAAGACGAGTATGACTCATTTGTGTCGCTTCTCTAATGGAATAATGGGGTGGCCTTTTCTGTACCTCATTCTTATCCTAATAGTTGGCCTATTTTGTAAAATTTTTCACAGAATAAATTGCCATGTAAATTTAATTATTTTCTCTTACATAATGTCAGTCTCAACTAATTTGGTTTTGTTAATGAATCCACTAATTATTTCATTGATAAAATTTTAAAAAATTACTAAGTGTATTGCTATTCCCTGTAGTAGATGTAGCAAGATAGGAATTCAGATAGTGTTTTTCTTTGCTGAATTCTTCTTGGGCTTTTATGCACCCATAGTCAAATGATGTGGCTTGTCGCAAAATGAGAAGAAACCGCTGCAAACATCCATTAATAATTGGGACATGGAATATATGAAGTATGAATCTAGGAAAACTGGAAGTTGTCAAAAGTGAAATGGAATGCATAAACATTGACATCCTAGACATTAGAGAGCTGAAATGGGCCAGTTGTGGCCATTTTGAACCCGACAATCATATAGTCTACTATAGTCTAACACATAGTCTAACATATACTAACATATAGTCTCACATATAGTCATACAGTCTAACATAAACTTCAAGAGGAACGGTGTTGCATTCCTCATCAAAAGAACATGTCAAGATTTGTCGTGAAGTACAGTGCTGTCAGTGGTAGGATAATATTCATATGCCTACAAGGAAGGACAGTTAATATGACTAGTATCTAAACTGACACACCAACCACTAAGGCCAAAGATGAAGAGGTTGAAGATTTTTACCAGCTTCTGCAGTCTGAAATGAACCGAACATGCCATCAGGATGCATTGAGAATTACTGGTGACTGGAATGCAGAAGTTGGGAAACAAAGAAGAAGGATCAGTAGTTGAAAAATACAGCCTTGATGATAGAAATAATGCCGGAGGTCACATGATAGAAGTTGGCAAGACTTATGACTTTTTCATTGCAAATATCTTTTATAGCCAAAACAAATGGCAACTGTACAAATAGACCTCACCAGGTGGGATAGACAGGAACCAAATCAACTACATCTGTAGAAAACGACAATAGAAAAGCTCCACATCAGCAGTAAGAACAAGACCAGGTACTCATTGTGGCCCAGATCATTAACTACTCCTATGCAAATTCCAACTGACACTGAAGAAAATGAGAACAAGTCCATGAGAGCCAAAGTATGACCTTGAGCATATCCCTCCTGAGTTGAAAGGCCATCTCAAGAACAGATTTGATGTGTTGATCACTAATGACAGAAGACCAGATGAATTGTGGAATGACATCAAAGACATCATCCATGAAGAGAGCAAGAGGTCATTCAAAAGACAGGAAAGAAAGAAGAGACCAAATTGGATGTCAGGAGAGACACTGAAACTTGCTCTTGAACGTCCAGCAGCTAAAGCCAAAGGGAGGAATGGCAAAGTGGAAGACCTAAAGAGAAGATTTCCAGGAGCAACTCAAGAAGACAAAAGAAAGTATTCGAGTGACATGTGCAAAGAGCTGGAAATGGAAAACCAGAAGAGAAGATGTTCTACATTGCTGAAGGTGAAAGAACTGAAGACAAAATTCAAACCTCAAGTTGCAATAGTGAAGGATTCTAAGGATTCTAAAGGAAAGCTTTTAAACAACTCAGGGAGCATGAAAAGAAGAAGAAAGGAATACACAGAGTCATTATACCAGAAGGAACTAGTAGATGTTCAGCCATTTGAAGAGGTAGCATATGGTCAGGAACCAAAGGTACTGAAGGCAGAAGTCGAAGCTGCATTGAAGGCATTGGCAAAAACAAGGCTCTAGGAATTGATGGCATATCAGTTGAGATATTTAAGCAAACAGATGCAGCCCTGAAGTGCTCACTCATTTGAAGGACAGCTACCTGGCCAACGGACTGGAAGAGATCCGTGTTTACGCCCATTACAAAGAAAGGTGATCCAACTGATCGTAGAAATGATATCGCATACAAGTAAAATTTTGCTCAAGATCATTCAAAAGTGACTACAAGTCTACTGACAAGGAGCTGCCAGAAATTCAAGCTGGATTCAGAAGAGGATGTGGAACTAGGGATATTGTTGCTGATGTCAGATGGATCTTGGCTGAAAGCAGAGAATTCCGGAAAGATGTTTACTTGTGTTTCATTGACTATGCAAAAGCATTGGACTGTGTAGATCATGCTAAATTATGGGTAATGTTGCAAAGAATGGGAATTCCAGAACACCTAACTGTGCTCCTAAGGAATCTGCATGTGGATCAAGAGGTAACTGTGTGAAGAGAACAAGGGGACACTGCATGATTCGAAGTCAGGAAGGGTGTGAGTCAGGGTTATACCCTGTCACCATACCTTTTGAATCTGTATGCTGAGCAAATATCCTGAGAAGCTGGATTCTATGAAGATGAAGGAGACATTAGTTTTGGAGGATGACTCCTTAACAACCTGTGTTACACAGACAACACCACATTACTTGCTGGAATTGAAGAAGTTTTGAGATACTTACTGCTGAAGATTGAGGACCACAGCTTTCAGTATGGACTGCACCCCAATATCAGGAAAACAAAGATCTTAACAACCGGACCAGTAAGCAACGTTGTCATAAATGCAGAAAAGATTCAGGTTGTCAAGGATTTCATTTTACTTGTGTCCGCAATCAAAGCCTATAGAAGCAACAGTTGAGAAATCAAAAGACTCATTGCCTTGGGAAAAATCTGCTACAGAAGACCTCCTTGAAGTATTCAAAAGTAAAGATGTCACCATGAAGACTCCAATATGTCTGACCCAAGCCATGGTATTTTCAATCTCATCATATGCATGTGAAAGCTGGACAATGAATAAAGAAGACCGAAGAAGAATTGATGCATTTAAATTTTGGTGTTGGAGAAGAATGTTGAGTATACTGTGGACCGCCAAGATAACCTATCTGTTCTGAAAGAAGTCCAACCAGAGTGCTCCTTGGAAGCAGAGATGGCAAGACTGCATCTTAAATAGTTTGGGCATATTGTCAGGAAAGATCAGTCCCTGGAGAAGGACATCATGCTTGGTAGAGTGGAGGTTCAGCAAAAAAGAGGAAGACCCTGGACAAGATGGATTGACATGGTGGCCGCAACAATGGGCGTAAGCATAAAAACGCTTGTGGACTGGCGCGAGACTGGCCAGTGTTCCCTTCTGCTGTTCATAGAGTCGCTGTGAGTTGGAACCGACTTGATGACACTTAACAATGACAACAGTCATGTAATTTTTGGATTTTACTTTGTTTATACTGTACATTTTGTTTGGCTCTCCAAGTAAAATTTAAATTTCTGGAAGAGCGGAGTATAGTGCTTTTGTTGAATTTCCTAGTAGTACCTAATCCAGGGTTAGGTGCATAGTAGATACCCAGTTATTGCTCTACTTTTTGAATGTCTTTCCTCTCTGGTCAACTTTGAAAATGTTCTCTGTATTTTGAGATACAAAGACTGATTCTGGGGCTTAACCCAGTGTTATTTATTTATGTTTTTCTATGCTACCTCTTTCTTTTCAGCCTGAAGTTCTGATTGCAGCTTTGTAGGACAGAAGGGTCAAATTGCCTGTACCAGGAGAACTGGGGACTTTAAGAAAACCCAGGAGATGAGTAAGAGAAGAACGGAGCAGACTGGAGTTAACTTAGGGAGAGAAGGGACACAGGTGGGGGTAGCACAGGCAAGTGGACAGACAGTATCTGCTTCTACCATATGTTGTCCCTTGGGCCCCTTTGGGTAAATGATAAACCAGGAGTCGTCCTTTGGTTCTTCTCATCTGACACTCTGCAGCTGGTGTGTGATCACGTTCTGTCACCGCTGCACCTTCTGTCCTCCCACGTCACCACTGAGCACTTCCCCTCTAGTCTGGACATGGGGTGCCTGCTGGACTTTTATGAGAGTCTCTTTACCACTCTTCCTGTTTCTGCTCTTGTGCCTCCTCTGCAGGGTTTCCTACAGACAGCCTTCAACAGCTTTTCTCTCGGCTCAGGATCATAGCTCAAGTGAGATTCCCACTTTTAAATGTGAAGTATGGTCTCCTGGGTGCTGCCCGAGCTGGTCCTTGTCTCTCACAGTGACCCTGTGTTTAAGCCTCACCCCTGCCTCTTCCACTGCAGTCACACAGCTCTTCTGGCTGTGCCCTGTGCGCACCAAGGTTATTTGCACCTCAGGCCTTCTGTGCTTGCTATTCCCTCCCTGCCAAATGTCTCATCCCTAAATCTTCAAGTGCCTCCATAATTCTCTTAATTTAATTCTCCTTTTACCTCCTCTGGTAAAGACCAACACCCAAACTTGGGGCCCTTAAGTCACTTCTGACTCACAGCAACCCTCTAGGACAGAGCAGAACTGCCCTGTGGTGGGAGTACCTAGTAGTGCTAACTTTTGGTAAGCAGTTGTAGGCACTTAACAACAATGCCATCAGGGTTTCCCTTCCTCTGATAAAACCAAAAAGCCAAACCTGATTCCAACTCACAGTGACCCCTGAAGCAGAGTAAAGCTGCCCCATAGTCTCCAAGGAGCGTCTGGTGGATTTGACCTTTTGGTTAGCAGACATAGCGCTCAACCACTATGCCACCAGAATTTCCCTTCCTCTGATAGACTTTGCTTAATAATACTTTTTCATATAGGCCCAGTCATTCATTATCAGTCTTCTGTGATGGAATAATTTGTTTGTAACTCTTACCATTACTTGAATTTCTTTCCTTTCTTTGTTTACTCAGTGTCTGTTACCACTAGAACTTAAACCAAACAAAGTTGCAGCTTTCTCACCACATCAACGCTCAGAATAATGCTGACACTAATACGCTTTAGATAAGACTGTGGGAAGAAGGAATAAATAAAACCGTTTATTCCACGGTCCTTTCTAGGGACAGATGATCAGTGCTAGCACAGTGACCTTATTGAACCCGACCTGGTATTAATGATATTTTAGAAAATCAGGTTCTTCTTTGATCACCTCTGACTTAGGTATGGGGACGACCAACTACCCAAAGCATAAAAGCATAAACTGCCAAACCACAAGGTAGAATGTCAGAAAGTTAGAGCAGAAGGAGTCTTTAGGGTCCATTGTTTTGTCTGTCTAAATAGGAGTCCAAAAAGCATCATACTGGAAATACTTGCACATTCTTGATGTGTTACTATAGAATTTAATATACATCGTAATATGTTGTCTACCACTGCCTTCATGTTTCTGATCATGCTTTCTACTCTGCAGATGAGGAAGTGGAGGCTTGGGTGCAGTGGCCTCGTGTCTTTCAGCTGTCAGTGGTGCAGAGATTCAAACTCAGGTCTCTGATGGCTTCTTGAGTACTGCTTTAATTTCTTGGGGGAAGAGTGTTTCCCTGTAAAGAAATGGCTTTGTAGGTATACAGGCCAGGTTTAAAGATGAAGACCATTTATGCCACTTACCGGCTGAGTGATCTTAAACAAACTGCTTATATTCTTTGTATCTTACTGTGTATGTCAGTATGATGAGTAACCCTGGTGGCATAGTGGTTGAGTGCTATGTCTACTAACCAAAAAGTTGACAGTTCAAATCCACCGGGTGCTCTTTGGAAACTCAGTGGGGCAGCTGTACTCTGTCTTGTGGGATTGCTCTGAGTTGTCATCACCTTGACAGCAAGTGGATTTGGTTTGGGTATGATATATATTCAACTCCCCATCTCTCACTATGTTGTGCTATGTTGACATTCATGTTACTGTGACAGTGGAAGCCAGGTCACAAGTGTAATGCCTGCAGGGTCACTCGTGGGAGACAGGGGTCATCACATCTTGCAGACTTAGAAGAAAGGCATCAAGATCTACTTCTGAAAATCAAATGAAAACTGTATAGATCACAATAGCATATCAGTCAGTGTAGTGTTAGAAAATGAACTCCCTCTGTTGAGTCGGACCCAACTCGACGGCAGTGTGCGTTGGAAAGAACTCAGAGTACGCAGTGGTTACAACGGTGGATTTGAGCCCGCCAACAATCCTGAGGGTGGGACAGGACCAGACAGTATTTCATCCTGTGGTACCTGGGCTCTCTGTGAGTTGAAGCTGTTTGGATAGCAGCTATGTATGATGCGTTGTGCTGCCCTCTTCCTACCGTTAGGAGGGCAAGGGAGAAGTCATGTAGGAAGTGCTTTAGTAAGGTGCTGAGCACACAAATGCTAAGTGAAAACGTCTCTCCCTCAACTATTCATTCCAATGGTGAACTTCTTCCTAAAAATGAAACAAATCAAAAATGTTTTTAGACTTCTTGTAGAGATATTTTACAGTGGTTAATTGGTGAAAATATGAACATATTTTTGTAGAACTATATTTAGAGTTAGTGTGTTACCTAATGTGATGGTAGTTATTGGAAGAGAGACTTAACCACCATTTTTGTCAAGGACCAACCCTTGAATGGAAAGCAAAAGCTCAGCGGGTCACTCAGCGCAACCTAATACCAGTGCACCGACTGACGAACAAGTGGAGGCTTGTCGTGTTTCTAAACCCGTATACGTCGCTGAGCTTGCTGAGGTCTTGCTGTGCACACATAACTTTTAAAGGGAAAACCCTATTTGTGTGACAGGGGTGATCAAGGTATATGGCAGTAGCCTGGCTCTCTGGTAGTTGGGGACATCAGTCATTCTTAAGCTCAGTGAGACAGTTTCTTTATATATGTATATATATATATATCTTAATTATGATTGAGTGAAAATGTACATTCCCATATAAATTTACATGTCCACCTATATGCAGCTTCCACTGCTCTCCCTGTCCGGTACAGCACACTATTTCTGTCTGCTCCATACATGTCTCATCCTCCCACCAGTCTTCTTTTCCCTCCTCTCCACTCACTCTCCTTCCTCCAGCCAGAGATCAGCAGGATGATATCCTATAGATGCACAGAACGATAAAGTGCGTCCAATACATGGTCACTCTGCATCGCCAAGTCCAGTGCATTCATGTCTGAAGAGTGGATCTTTGTTATGATTTATGGGCAAGGGTAGCATCAGGGCCAGGGGCCACGCTCCCAGGGGAACCCTGAAGCCGCTGGACCTTCAATAGAAGTCTTTTAGTGGAGATCTCAGGGCACACCCCTTTTTATTCTTGTGTTGCCAGTGAGACTCAACTTTGTGAGCTCTATCGTGGCTATCACTGGTGGTGGCTGGACACCATCTGGTTCTCCTAAGTCTGTGTAGGCACCCACTCACATGGGTCTCTCTATCTTCTGGGTTGTCTTTCCCCTATGTCATTTTGGTCCTTGGTGAGCATCCGTTCCTGTTGAGCTGGGACCATTTGCTGTGCTCTCGGATGGCAGCTTGGCAGCTTTTAAGACCCCAGACGCCACTCACCAATGTGGGATGCAGAGATCCTCTTAGCAAAACACTAGTTGTGCCAATTGGCCTCGATTTCGCCTAAGAGCATGGTCCCCTGCCCCTTTCCCCCGCTACTCTGTCCTTGCAATGTTGGGTTAAGATGGAAGGAGTATTGAAGTTATTGGTGATAGCACACATTAGAAACAAGAACAATATTAAGTGAACTTCAGCATAACTTGAATACTCCTTCCATCTTAACCCAGTATTGCAAGGACAGTTTCATATTCAACAGGGTGCTTTGAATTTTCCATTTGTTGTCATCTTTCATTTGCCTTTGTGTTTTGGAAACATTGGCCGACTGTGCTGATGGGATGCATTTGATTCACATGGAGAAACGGTGTACCTTAATGTTTTTGATCCAGGAGCAAGAGAGAAAGAATTATTTTGATTCCAGTGTTTTTGAGAAACATGTCAGCAAATACTACTTAGTGTTTTCTCTCCTCCCCTCCAAAAGCCTTGATCACTGAAGCTGGCTGAAAGTACTTTTCCAGAACACTTGTCTCACCTAATTAATATGAAGAAATCAGTTTGTTCTCTTTATCCTTCTTTACTTACTATAAGAATATCTTTGACCTTGGAATTAGAAACAAAGAAGTTTCTTTGATGTTACTTGGCAGAATTTCTTAACTGTGTTTGGGGTACCATTAGCTGTACTTTCAGTTGTTACAATAACTGTTCACACTACAGGCAAGACGGAAACGGACTTTCCAACCAGAGCACAGGACTCTGAAATGCATGGTTCTCTGAGAGATGGTTCTAGAATGTCTTAACTTTATTTCTGAATTTTATAATTCTTGTAGTCATCTAGTGTTACTGTAACAGAGGCACCATAAATGGATAGTTTTAACAAAGAGAAATTTATTCTTTTGAAGTCAAGGATGCTGTGAGTCCAAATTGAGAGTGTCAATTCCAGGAGAAAGCTCTCTCTCTCTGTTGCCTTTAGAGGAAGGTTCTTGACCATCAGTCTTCCCCTAGTCAGGGAGCTTCTCAGCCTAGGAATTTCTGGTCCAAAAGATATGCTCTACTCCCAGCACTGCTTTCTTCATGGTATCGGGTCCACCTTCCTGCTCTTCTCCCTCTTCTTTTATGTTGTATGAGATAAAAGGCGGTGCAGGACATACCGTAGGGAAGTTCCCCTTATGTTGGGTCAGGGATGTGACCTGCATAAAGGTATTACATCTCACCTTGATTCTCCTTAGCAGTCCATTCCTGCTTCATTAAGCATAGGCAGAGATTAAGATTTACAACATGTTGGAAAATTACAGTCATAGAACAGAGGACAACTACAAAATACTGGGTTAGGCAACATGGCCCAACCAAATTGACACATATTTTTGGGGGACACAGTTCAGTCCATAATGATAAAGGTTGAGAATGCTCTAAATAGATTAATGATCATGTCTAGGCATCATAGAGACCCAGATGAAAATCTTATCAGCTTGCCTAAAATAATAGAAAGCCGTTGCCAATAGTTCAGTCATTTGTATTTGAAATTTTCGAAGTGAGAAGTTTGACCAGGGACAAACAAACAAACAAACAAAAACCTGAAATCTACTGCAGTGGAGTCAATTCTGACTCATAGCGACCTTATAGGACAGAGTAGAACTGCCCCATAGGGTTTCCTGGTGGATTTCATAGCATTGTGCCCTGGTTGGAAAGTCCTTTTCCATCTCACCTATAGTATTGCAGTTACCATAACAACTGAAGGTACAGCTCATGGTTCCCCAAACACAGTTAAGAAATTCTGTGCCTGGTGAATTTGAACTGTCGACTTTTTGGGTGGTGGCTGTGGCACTTACCCACTACACCACCACCTAGGAAAGGCATCGTTAAACTTGACCATTTGCCAGAAAATCTTGGGGAACTAGGAGCCCCAGTGGCATACTGGTCAGGAGTTTGGCCATTCCAAGGAAGAAAAATGCGGCTATCTGCTGCTGTAACAATTTACAGCCTTGCCAACCCTAGGGAGCAGCTCCACTGTGTCCTATAGGGTCCCTCTGAGTGGGAATGGAGTTGATAGCAGTGGGTGTAGGTGTGGTTTTTCTGTGACAACTTCCCCAAAGGGACGGTAATGCACTTTTAAGCTCTTTTGGACAGACAGAGTGGGCCAACGCTGCGCGCACATAGGGTGCTCTAGAAACGTCAGAGGCCAAGAAGAACAAACAGTTGTCCTCAAGTGCTGCAAATAATAAACTTTAGAAGGAGAAAACAAAGGGCTGCTTTTAAAACAATCTTTGCAGCAGATTTTACATAAAAAAAGGAACAAACCAAAGAACACCCCAAACACCATCTCTTGCGTGATTCTTTTGACTGGTCTTTCCCTGAGTTCTTGAAGGTAGATCACACTGGGAAAATTGAGTCTGTTTTCCTGGATTAGAGTATAATTTTTATTTCCATGAAAATGTCTTGGCCTGTGGTAAGAAGTGTGTGTTGGCAAGGCAGCAAGGTCCTCTAGAGAATGAATTCAGAGCTCTTCATTACAGCGTAGGGTTGAGGGCAGACTTTCAGAGGCAGAACTCGGCTCTTAACTGAAGCCAGTCTCCTGGGGCATCTCTGGACACCTGGCCCTAGTGGTACAGTGGGTAAAGCTGCTGGCCGAAAGGTCAGTAGTTTGGATCCATCGGTCATTCCGCAAGAGAACAATGTGGTAATTTATTTTTGTAGAGAGTTACAGCCTTGGAAACCTATGGGCAGTTCTGTGCTGTCCTGTAGGGCCTCTGGGTGTCAGAACTGACTTGACTGCAACTGCTTTGGTCTAGTTGGGTTTTGGTGGAGTTATCCCAGGAATTCAGGGACCAGGAAAGGCCCAGGTGTAGCCCTGGAGGACCGCACCAGTATTCTCTGCGTGCAAAGGCATGCTTCTCCGCAGGGAGCTATGCTCTGAAAGCCCAGCCTGGGAGCACTGCATTTTGCAGACTCATCTTCATCTGCGTTTTGGCTGCTGCTCTGCAGAGCTTCACCCCACCGTTTTCCTTCCCTGCTAATTTGCACAGTTGCTTCTCAGTGATGGGGAATTTGCTGTGTGATAAACCAAAAAAAAAAAAAACAACCCTGCCATCGAGTCAACTCTGACTCATAGTGACCCCATAGGACAGAGTAGAGCTGCCTTATAGAGTTTTCAAGGAGTATGTGGTGGATTTGAACTGCCCACCTTTTTGGTTAGCAGACGTAGCACTTAACCACTAGGCCACCAGGGTTTCCCGCTGTGTGTTAGCTGTCGGTAATTTCCTGCTTATACCACCTCCTCTACTTCCTTGTTGATTTACCATGGAGACGGCCAAGTTCAGCTGACCTCTGGCTCGGCTCTTCTGCTGGCCGTGTCACAGATTGCAGAAGGCACGTGTACAGCATGGAGTGTATCTGTGAGTGATGGCCATGACATCATGTCATGTCACGGGGTCAGCCGCTCACATCATGTCACATCGTGTCTTGCTTGACATAGACACAACTCAATTGCAAGGAGCTAGAAGCAACTGGAAAGGAAACTTTGATGAAAGTTTGGCAGTGCTTTGGGAAAGATGAAATAGGAAAGACTTCCTTTTCCGTTTTCTGTCCCATTCTACTGTAGATACAGCAACCCCTGTCTGTATACTGTGCATGTAAATATGCCTACATCTCAGTTAAAAGCAATGCTTCATCAAAGGCGAGAGTCTCCTTCCTGCCTTTTTCTCCCGAGGGTGAGGCAGTGTCCCTCCTGTGTTTATCAGTGCTGTTGTTGGTCAGTCCTTTGTCCTGCACCAGGTGTTCGTCTGAAGGATGCTACTGAGAATCAGTTACCTGGTAGTTATTAGGGATTCACAAGGTAACAGTCAAGAGAGAACTGGGCTTGGCCGTTGAGTGTTCTTCGACGGTGTCTCTGTTGTAAAATCAATCCACATAATCAGAGATGTAAATCCCGTAGCTAATAGCATTGAATGCCTCCAGCTTGAAATCTTTGTCTGGTTATAAATTAATCCTTGATACTTGATTACAAGTCTTAGAACCCGTTTACCTTTTACTCCTCTGTCCCTCATCAGACACTAATCAAAAGAATTAATTTGAAGGTATCAATTTCCTTGGAAATGAAGGACCACCATTCATATTATCCAAATGATTCTTCTGTTGTGCTCCAGTAATTCCCAGGGGCCTGCACAGCAGTTAGGGGCAGGCGTATTTCGTCTCCTGCTGTTAGACTCTGAGACTGGCACCAGTGGAGAGGAATGCTCTTGTTTAGCAGTGGGGAGATTATCTCCTGCCTCCCTGGAAGGTGCAGAGAGTGTTGGATGGACGTGTCACTGTGGCCACCAGCAGAACTAGCATTCGTGAGTACTGCAGGGGTAGGGAGGCTTCTGGGTGCTCCCAGTCTCCTTGTGCCAGTAGCGTTTCTGCTCCTTTTCCTCCAGATGTTTCATGGTCTTTGTGCTTCTCCCTCGTCACCTGTTCTGTGCCCCATAGCTTCAGGTGATGTTCTTCACAGGGGCTTTAATCAAAGTCAGAACCGTAAACTTAGACATGAAAGGTAAATGGGGAGTGTGCTGGGGAACAGTAGACTGATTTGGTTAGTTCTGGATTATAACACCTTAGACATACTGCCGATGGCTACTTTTATTTTAATTGAGCTCTAACGTCATCCTGAAGTATTACGTTGCCATCCTTGACTATCATTTGCCACCCATTTAGTCCCGGACTGAACAGTGTTTTAAGAAGTTATTATGAAACAGTGTCTGTCATTGAAGTGGATCACAAACTGAGCGTGTATGCATTACCAGTGCCGAGAAAACCTGACGCAAATGTAGGTTACGCTCATGACAGTGTTGTACCTCGATCCTGGGAAGTAACGTGCCCTGCTCTCTGGGCCAATCCTGCTCATCTGAAGTATTGACATCCCTTCTACAGCAAATTGTTGAAAACAAGGGTATAACATGAAAGACATAGAAGGGTTGGTCTTGGCTGCATCAGGTGGGTGCATGGAAGTCAGTGGGAGCTCTCCAGCAGTGGAGGCTGTGTGGTGACAACGCGCGTCTTAGCCGCAGAGGATTTTCTGTGTCGGCAAGTGTACAAGAAGAAGCCGACAGAACCGTCCCTGAACGAGAATGCCACCAGAGGATGTCAAAAGTTCTGCCTGAGACTCGCTGTGGGTCTGAGCTCATTTCAACCACTATAGTTCTAAAGTTTGTTTTTTTTTCACTCTTAAAGAATCAGCGACTTTTCATCTGAGGATGAAAACACAAATTACAAAGTTAATGTCTCTAGCACACACCCTTTCTGTGGTCTCTTAGAAGGCAGGAAACCCTGGTGGCATAGTGGTTAAGTGTTACGGCTGCTAACCAGAAGGTCAGCAGTTTGCATCCTATAGCTGCTCCTTGGGAACGCTATGGCACAGTTCCACCCAGTCCTGTAGGGTCACTTTGAGTCAGAATCAACTTGATGGCAGTGGGTTTGGATTTTTTGGAATTTTAGAAAGCAGCATATTAGGAAAAAAATGGGTAAGGAGTAGGATGTCCAGCCTAATACTGAAGTGTCTCTGCTGGGTGAGAAATGTTGAGTGATCCGCTCAGGCAGAGTAAGAGTCACAGTATGACCGACGAACAAGTCTTTTATTGGATACTCTCATTTTTGTCTCCCCAAACTACTCTTCTGACCACCATTTTTTTGTACTTCTGTTTTTGCTTATGTATATAAAGCAGTTTGAAGGTCCAGCTGCTAAGCCGGGGACACAGATTGTCACTGGCAGTGTTTTTCCATGCTGGCAGAACCCATAGGCAATGGCTTTGATGTGTTTTGGAGTTCCATTTGGTGTCTGTCATAGATAAGCTGATTGGGTTGTCTTGTTGGTCCCAGATGCTTTTGGCTTGAATGCTCCATCAGGTCTCTTTGAATAGGAAGTCCTGGCTGGTCTCAGCTCTCAAGGGGCACTGGCAGATGACTTGTTTATGATCAAAAGGCAGCATCATTTCCTGAGGCCATATGCTTTCTCTGGAACCTCTCTTATGGTCCCCCAAACTGGTGTTTCTTGTAGGTGGACAACGTAGACAACCGTTTAGAAATGTTCTCAGCTGGAGAGGTGGTTCTCTGAAGCTCGTGGAAGTAACATTGAAAAGATGTCAGTCACTGCTGTCTGAGAATTGCAGGGACTGGGTCCTGAACATGGAAACAGCTCTATGAAGTTGCTCCCACAGAAGGGCAAGGACTGGATGTATGTGTTACCCCTGGACCATTGTTATAACAAACAGGGAGCCTTAAAGAGTGATAAACAGAGCATAAATCACCTTCTTTTTTTCAGCATCACAGTCTATAGAGGAGCATTTGATTCCTTTGTTTCCTCCTAGATAAGTGTCTTTATAATTATTTTGTTAAAAAGAATTTCAAGAGGCTAGGTAAATCGATGATGTGGTCTCACGTAATATAGATTTGTTGCAACTAAGACCTTAAAAAACTGACAAAAATTCTTCCATGATATCTTTGAACTCCATCTTATACCCTATACACTGAGCTCTTCAGTGTCAAGTGTAAAAGGCAGGTAAAAAAATCCATCCTTTTTCCACATTCATTTCCTATGAAGACACTTCTAACCAGAGGAGAGAACACCAGTGCTCAATAGCAGGAGAGAGCTGGGCTGTCAGGAGGAGGTCTCCCTGGAGCATTCTTTCTACTCCATTAGGCGATGGGCTCTTTTCAGCTGAGCTTCCGATTCTCGTCCCTTCTCTTGACCTCCGAACACTTCCTTTATCGCTTTTTTGTGGATTGGATGTTTGGACTAGCTCTGTGCAAAGTCCTGATAGAAGTGTGTTTCACCTTGTATGCGAGAAGAGAGGAATGATGAAACTGCCTGATCAGAAAGGTGCTTGAGAAGCCACTGGAGTCTCTGCAGTAATGTTTTCATTTGTGTAGGGGAGGGGGAGAAAGGGTGACTGTGCAGATTCACGGGGGAGGCAGGGTGACCATGCAGATTCACAGGCGAGGCAGGGTGACCATGCAGATTCATGGGGGAGGCAGGGTGACCATGCAGATTCACGGGGGAGGCAGGGTGACCATGCAGATTCATGGGGGAGGCAGGGTGACTGTGCAGATTCACGGGGGAGGAAGGGTGACGTGCAGATTCGGAGTGCTTTTGCAGTGTCAGGATGAATCATTCTTCTGTCTTTCCTAGCTGAAAGCGACCAGAGTTCTGTGAAAAGCTCAGGGATGGAAAGGTACAGAACAGAGCATGCTATCTGTCAGCTACCTGCCCTTGTCATGTACCTGGTCACTGCTCACCCTTGTGCCTTCCAGGGTTGTGAGAATTTCGGACACTGTAACAGATACATGTCCTGTGTACAGCCTTCATCAGGCAGCAGACCTCTGGGCTGAAATAGTCAACTAATCATAAAGATTAACTTTTGGTAGTATTTTTGGAAAGGGGAAGGCTTCTTGCTGGGACTGTCTATACATAATTTAAAGTATTATTCTAACAAGCCTAGGTTGGATCTGGTTGTTAGAGGACACAGAGTGGATTCTGACTCATGAGGACCCTATACAACAGAGTAGAACTTTCCTGTAGGGTTTCCTAGGCTGTCATTTTTACAGAGCCCTGGTGGCACATTGGTTAAGTCTGAGTGCTGATCGAAAGGCCAGCAGTTCAAATCCACCAGTTGCTGTTTGGAAACCCTCTTGGGGAGTTCTGTCTACTCTGTCCTAGAGAGTTGCTGTGAATTAAGAGTTAAGTTGATGGCCATAGGTTTCATTTCTTTGGTTTAACTATGGGAGCTGATCATTAGATCTTTTCTCCCTCAGGCAGCTGCCAAGCCTTTAATTAACACTTGCACCCCTAGAGCTCTGCAAGCTACACATCACTGCCTTGTTTTCCCAAAGAAGCGACCGGGACTGCTTACACTGCCTGCACTCACACAGTTAGGAAGTACAAAGCTGGGATTCGACCCCAATCTAACGAACTCTGAACTCCAGCTCCATCCAGAATCTATATATGTCCTCTTCCCGTAGACAAGGTGCATTGTCTTCTAGGCCTCACACTTGTCATCTCCTTCAGCAGGCTCCCTTTAGGTGTGTCTTTTCTCTTGTTGTTGTTAAGGTGACCTTCAGCGAGCTGCCCAATCGTTGTCTATTCCTGTCCCCCCTAGATACGGGCATCACAGGAGAGTGTAAAGGGTTCATGTGCATCAGAAGTCGCTGTGACTTTCATATGTCCAGGAATCTGCTTCTAGCTGGGTCTTTGTACTCAGCAGGAATCTCACACTCAAGAAGAGAAAACCTTTTCCTCCAAACCCTGGTGTTTCTGTTCCATTTTTCCTAATTTCTTGACAGTCATAACCACCTGTCCAGTCTGCCAAGCTACAACCACAGGTTTCTTTTTTAGATTTCCACACTGTAGCTTTCTCCTATTTGCTTCTCCTTCATATTCCTGCAACAAGTGCTTTATTTTAAGCACAAGTTTTGTGACAGGTGTCCCTGTCTGCAGGCTCACATGTTCTTAGTCCCTGTCGTCAGCTTTTACAGCGAGAGCTCTTGAAAAATAAGTGTTGCTTTCTATACCTCTTTAAGGCTCCAAGCTTTTTACCATGGCTTAGAGGACTGTCTGCCATCCTGCGCACTGTTTTCACTTTTCCTTTGCATCATGACCTTGTGACATTCTATTGTGAAAGTAGTTGAAATTCTCAAAATTTATCATTTTCCTGTAATCTGCTTTATTCTGGGATGTCCTTCCCGTTATTACCGTATGTTGATACAGTAGTATATACCTACCTGTCGTCCAAGAATCAGCTTAAGAATAAAGTCGTTTCCAGAGCCGTTCTGACCTGTCCTTTCTCCTGTAGTCCACTGTGTATGTGTGTGTGTGTATATAGGTACATATAAAAGAAAAAAAAGTCATCCTAGTGACTCTATAGGACAGAGTAGAACTGCCCTGTTGGGTGTCCAAGGAGTGCCTGGTGGATTTGTACTGTTGACTTTTTTGGTTAGCAGCTGAACTCTTAACCACTGTGCCACCAAGCTTTCATATATGTATGTGTACATGTGTATGTATGTGTGTGTGTATATGTAGACATACACGTGTGTCTATATATACACGTGCATATATAAACGTGGGTGTATATATATAGACACACAGATATATAGACACACCTCCCATGTAACATGGGGGCAGCAAAGGTTCATTGGAAGAATGGAAGAATTGTTGCCTCTCCTGCAGGAGACCTGTGTTCGGATGTTGGTCAGTCACTTGGTCTGTCCCTGAAAGTGTGTGTACTGCTGTGTTGCTGAGCAAGTGTCAATAGAACTTCCAGAGGAAGACCAAGTATGAAGAAAGACCTTGTGATTTCCTTCCAAAAAATCAGCTAGTGGGTACTCTGTGGACCACAGGGTCCAGTCCCACCATGCATGGGGTCTTCATAGATTGGGGACTGATTTGGTGGCAGCCAACAACAACAACGCTGTTCTTAGTCACTGTAGGTGCATAGAGGGAAACTGGTGGCATAGTGGTTAAGTGCTTCGTCTGCTCACTGAAAGGTTGGCAGTTCAAATCTACTAGGTACTCCTTGGCAACTCTATGAGGCAGTTCTGCTCTGGCTATAGGACCACTGTGAGTTGGAATCAACTTGATAGCACTGGGTTTAGTTTTTATAGATGCATATGTATAACCAAGCATTTGATTTGTTTCTTCTTTGTATTTGGAAGTCTGTAACTACAAGCATGACACTTATTTCCTTCTTGTCTATCTTCTTTGACTGGGCTATACATCCTGATGGCAAGGTTTGTCTTATTTCTCTTTTGAGCTCTAAAGTCTAGTGTGGCGTGTGGTTATCAGTTAGTTCTTGGAAGTGTTGGCCAGGCTAATAAATGGAGAGTGAAAGGAAATCTCTAATTTTAGAGATTCTAAATGTGACATCAAATTGGTCGTGGTAATGTGGGAATATGTCAATATAGGGTTGCACATTTGGAATGTTACATGTTTTGCATTTATTGTAGTCAAGAAATTTTGAGGAAATACGTATTCACTTTGTGTTTTGTTTCCTGAAATTATACTTGACTATGGAAAAAAACACACCTATCCTATCATTTTAAGTTTCATTAATCTTGAGTCTGAAAACTGGAAGAACCCAAATGGAAATGCCAGACTGGTGAACATGGGCTGAAGTGCCCTTTCCATGCGCCTCTGCCTGGGCGGTCCCGTCTTTGTGAAAGGACTTCTGTGTGGGCCAGGAGAAAATTGTTTAAACTTAAAGAGAAGCAAAAACAACAATTTATTTCCAAATAAAGTAGATGAATTTTGTTACCTTAATGAGAGCTCGGCTCTAATGAATGTAGTCGAAACACAATATTTCTCATGGTAATTATGAAATTATTTAACATGAACCAATGTAATGGCAAAAACCTCAGAAAATCACACATAATTCATTAGATAAATGAGATACAACCAAAGAAACACATTTTAGAAAAACAGAGCATCATCTAAAACCCAGTGAGCTGAATGGTGTGTTTGCATTTGTCTCTGTTCCTAATTCGTTTTCCCCTCCTTTCTGCCTTTACTCCTTGGAAAATCATCTGTGAGTTGCAGCTGTTGCCTGAGTCACATGTGTTTCAATATTCTGACTAACAGGAATCAATTTAGAGTCCTGTGACCAAAAGCTTCATCAACTTGTGTATAAGCTCCATTGTTTAAGGGTGTAATGGTAATGGAGAAGGGATGAGTTTCAGAGAGACTGCAGGTGGTATGCTTCCTACCTTTGTCCTTTTCCTTAAAATAGTCTGCATTTCAGTGTTTTAAATATGTGTACCTTTTCAAGTCCACTTCTGGAAGATCTAGGTTTTTTGTTCTTAGGTCCATGTTGTCATGAATGATGTTTTAGTCAGCTAGTGCTGCTGTAACAGCAATGCCAGGTGTGGATGGCTTTAAGAAAGGAAAGTTTATTCTTACATAGTCCAGTAGGCTACAAGTCCAAATTCATGATGTCCTGTCCAGGGAAAGGCTTTCCCCACTGTTGAGTCTGAAAGAATGTCCTTGTGTGGCATCAGTCTTTGGTTGAGGAGCGTTTTGGCCCAGGAGCCTCAGATTCCTGTGTTCTTCTCTTGGTGCTGCTTTCTGGATGGTGTGAGGTTCCCAGTTCTGCCTGCTTCCCTTTTATCTCTTGCAGGATGAAAAGACAAAGGGTGGGGCAAGCCACACTCCAGGGAAACTCTCCTTACAGTGAAGCAGGGAGGTGATCCTATGGAGGGATTGACAGTCCCACCCTAATCCTTTAGCATATAGCATAGGGAACTGACAACATGGAGGACAATCACAAAATTTCGGGAATCATGGCCCAGCTGCATGACTGTACATATTTTTGTGGGAACACAATTCAATCCATGACAAATGGTATCAAGAAGATGTCCATTGCAGTGAGTTCATGCTGACTCACAGTTATCCTATAGACAGAGTAGAACTGCCCAAGGAGAAGCTAGTGGATTCTAACCATTGACCATTTGGATTGCAGCTAGGTTTTTAATCATCTGTGCCAGAGAGAGCATGCGGGTTTACGTCGTAGTCGTCTAGTGCTGCTATACCAGAAATAACACAAATGGGCGGCTTTAACCAAGAGACAGTTACTCGCTCATAGTTTGGGAGACCGAAAGTCCAGATTCAGATCTCCAGCTCTAAGGGAAGTGTCTCTGTGTCACTTCTGGAGAAACGTCCTTGGCATCAGTCTTCGCTTGGTCTAGGAGCTTCTCCTTGCAGGAACCTCAGGTCCAAAAGACACATGCTCTGCCCTTGGTACTACTTTCTTGATGGTGTGAGGCCTCCCTCTTTGTTCTTTTACATCTTGAAAGACAATGACTTAAGTTGTAGATCAGTGTTCTAGACTGAGTCTGTGCAACTGTGGCAAATCCCACCTCCTTAACGTCATAGAGACGGGATGTACAAGACATAGGAAAGTCACGTTAGATGACAAAATGGAGAGTCACACAATACTGGGAATCATGACTTAGTCAAGCTAAAAGATATTTTGGTGGGGGGAACACAGTCCAATCCATGACAGCTTACAAATGACGGTTTTTAACTAGAAGAACTGAAAATGAAACTGGCTTGTTAGGGTTCGAATTGTGTCTCCCCCAAAAGATACATTGAAACCCTGACCTCCGGTTCCTGTGAAGGTGATACTGTTTGAAAATAAGCCCTTTGAAGATTTTGTCTGTTAGGACGAGATCATACCAGCATGCCAAGCCAAGCCAAGCCAAGTGCCATCAAAGAAGGGAGGGCGAGTTACCCACAGAAATGCCCTGTAACTACGAGGCAGGTGCAGCCGCAAGTGAAGGAGTGGCCAATGCTTGTGTGAGCCCCAGCCACCAGCGGCTGGAGAGAGCGCAGCCCTAGAACAGGTGCTCTGTTGGAGCCTGGGAAGGAGTCAGTCTCCTGATGAGGACTTCCAGTGTCCAGAACCCCGAGACAATAAAGGTGTGTCCTCTCCAGCCAGCCCCTCTGTGATGCTTTGTTACGACAGCCTCAGTAGGCAAGATACAGAGCAGAAACACCTTTGTTCTCATGAAGTTTTCCAATTTGAGATTTAGGGACAGGATAACAAAGATGCAGTATTTTTATTTCCTAGATAAGCAGGGATGAGTTCTGGTGCCTGCATGTGTGTTTATGTCTTTGCAGGTGGGAACAAGTCGCTTTAAGTTTGTAAAAGCTTCATGGCCATTGCTGGAATCACATGTCAGCTGCTCGCTGTTTCAGACTCTGTTTGACTGTGTCTGTATCTGCCAGTGTTTGCTGGCAGTGGCCGTGCTGGTCCAGTTGACTGTTCTTGCTTGTGCTTCTTGTTTTATTTCACATTATGTCTGGCTTAAAGGGTGTGAGTCTTTCTTTGTTCTTTCTAGTTTCCTCTTTCCTTTGTCTTACAGTTCTTTTCTGTTCCTCCACTCCCTCAGTCAGGTTACATCTGACCAGGTATTGAACTCTTCAAAGGGCTGCCAGTGACCAGACCACCTGCGTCATTTCTTTCAGGAAGAAAAGCATGCCTTTGTTGAAAATGTCTTCTGCCGCTTCTCCCTTCCTTCTTTAGTCTACTCTGTTCTTCTCCCTCCTCTCTGAAGTTGTGGATATTAGCATTTACTGAGTGTCTGCTATGCACAGGCCCTGTGCGAGTCACTGAGTCTGTATGTATTTGTGCATATGTTTTATGTCTACATAGAAAATCACATCAACCCTCATAACCACTCTATGAAATAAAACTGATTGTTCCAAGTTTAGCCATGAAAAAAATCGAGCCCAAGGTAATTTGCCCAAAAGCTCAGTGCTCGTAAGTACATGATCCCTGAAAACAATCTGTTTGGATGAGCTATAAAAAGAATCTAGTAGTGTTTATCTCAACGTTCACTGTCTTTTATTTCTTCAGTAGCTTTTAACTTTATTTACACGTTCCAAAAGTTTTTAAAATCTTGCCCCTTAACTTGTTCTGAGGGTTGTTTCTGGATATGCTATCTTTCATCTTGACTTGGCTCTGCTTTTGAGGAGATTAAATTTTAAAATGAATTTATAGAACAGTGGGGAGGGCAGATGCAAGAGTGATTATTTTCAGGATTCAGTTGAATACTTAATGTTTCGTAATTACAACAGTAATTGGAACATAAAATATTTTGACTGCAATTTTTTTTTTACCATGAGATCCTACAGTAAAGATCTGTTTAATAAAGCCCTCTACGAACTGGACAAATGCAGAGCTCACTCTCCCAGCCTGATCAGAATGCTAGCCATCTGCACCCAGAGTTTGAATGATTGGGTTGTCACTTAGGTTGGTATTTGAAATCAAACTATTGCTGTGAAATTCTGAATTATAAAGAAAAAAGAGAATGGTTGGCTTATCACGAAGACATGGGGATTATCTTCACGTTCTTCCCCTAAATGTCCTCTTTCAGAAATAATTAAATATTTTCCCTAATTTTGAGCAACAACAGGACACTTTTTTGAACAGATTGAAAAACAGAATGTTGATTTACATTTTTCTGTGTCCTTGAACATTTATTCAGAATCCATTGTGGGTTTACCACTGTTTGATATTATGGAAAATATTTTGAGATATGGTTCTTGACCCCCAAATGTCTATATTCTAGTTGAACTTGAAGTATATTGTTGAAGTAAGTACATGTCAATTTCAGTAGATTTTGAAGAGCAAGAAGAGGAAAACTTGAAGCTTAGAGTCTGTGAGTAAAGTTTCTCTCTGTGGGGAGAAAAAATGCTTTTGAACATTGTATTGTGCTTTAGGTAAAGGTTTACAGAGCAAATTAGTTTCTCATTCAGTAATTTATGGATAAAAGTGTTCCTTTGCAATTGTCTGCAGTCCTTGCAGGGTGTCAGCACTCTTGGTCACCACCCTGGGTTTCCCATTTCCATTCCTCTGGCTTTCCTGCCTTCTCTTCTTAGCTTTGGGGCAGATGTTGCCCTTTTGGTCTCATCTGGATGATTGTTCTAAGGAGCGCTTTCCCGACAGGCATTAAACCAAAAACTAAACCCACTGCTGTGCAGTCGATTCTGACTCATAGGGACCCCATAGACAGAGGAGGACTGCCCCATAGAGTTTCCAAGGAGTGCCCGGTGGGTTTGAACTGCTGACCTTTTGATTAGCAGCTGTAGCGCTTAACCACTGTGGCACCAGGGTTTCCTCACAAGTGTTAATGTCTGTTTGGTAGGTCTTTGGGTGAAAAGTGATTGCCAGTGGTGGCTAGGGTGTCAGAGGGCCACAGTCTTGGGAGTTCCACAACTCTCTTTAGGACTGCAGAGTCTGTTTTTTTTTTAAAACGAATTTTAAGTTTGCTCTATATTTCTCCTCCACTCCAACCAGAGCCTTGTGTTGTGATCCTTGTCAGAGCTGTTGGCAGCGGTGGCTAGCACTGTCTAGTTCTTCCGGTCTCAGGCTGATGGAGGCTCTGATTCCTGTCCTCCACTGGTCGGTTGGGCTAATTGCTTCCTGGAGTCTTGGGTGTGTTTTCCACTCTTTTGCTCCAGGTGCATGGACACCCACAGTTGCACATTAGATGGCTGCTTGCAAGCTCTTTAAGATCCCAGACACTACTTCCCAAAGTAGGACACAGAATATTTTCTTTAAGAGCTGTTAAGTCAGTTGACCTAGCTGTCCCTTAAGATTATGGTCCTTAGCCTTCAAGCCCACTAACTCAGTTCTGTGAGGTGTTTGCTCATGTCTAGAAGTTTTCATGACTGTGCCCCCTGTATTCTGTGTTATATATACGAATATACTTGCAGCACATACATATATGTGTGTAGAAACATTCACCAACAGAACTGTGTGTGCTTATGTATGTATTCCCATGCCCTCTCCCGTGCCTTGCTAGATTTGGTGTCTTACAGTTGTATCATACTTGTTTGCATTCTTACACACTCTTGGTATCTTCCCTTGTCTTGGTCACGCTGTACTGACTTCCTTTTATTGTATATTAACTTTCCCTTCATCAGCATTAGCATGTGTCTGTGATCTATTTAGTGATTTTCCTTCCCTCCTCTTCCCATCCCTGGTAACCATCAAAAAATGGTTCTTTCTGTGTATAAACCTTTTCTTGTATAATAATGATCTTATACAATGTTTGTTTTTTTGGGAAGGACTTATTTCACTTAGCATAATGTCCTCTAGATTCATCCGTGTTGTAAGATGTTTCACATCTTTGTCATTATTCTGTATTGTGTAGTGTTCTATACTGAATGTAAGTTTAGTTGTGTGTATGGACCACAATTTGTTTATTCATTTATTGGTTGATGGGCATTTAGTTGTTTCCATCTTTTTGCTGTTGTGAATAATGCTACAGTGAACATGGACGTGTACATGTCTGCTCATGTCACGGCTCTTCTCTAGGGTTTATACCTATGAATGGACTCACTGGATTGTATGATATTTCTATTTCTAGCTTGATAAGGAAGCACCAGACAATTTTAAATACTGTTTGTACCGTTTTACATTCCTACCAGCAATGTAGAAGAGTTCACATGTCTCCACGACCTCATTTGTTATTTTTTGGTTTTTTGGCTGGTGCTTATGCCAGGTTGAGAAGTTATCTTATTGGAAGTTTTGATTTGCATTTCTTTAATGGCTAATGATCATAAGCATCTGTTCGTGTTTATTATCTGTCTGAAGATCTTCTTTGGTGTCTATTCATGTTCTTTGCCCATTTTTTAATTGAATCATTTGTCTCTTTGTTTTTGAAATGTGGAAGTTTCTACAAATTTTAGAGACTAGATTCTTGTACAGTATGTTGTAGCCGGTATGTTTTACCAGTCAATAAGTTCTCTTCTTATTCTTTCGACAAAGTCTTTTAGTGAATGTAAGTTTAGTTTTCAAGACATCCCAGTTTTCTTGTTTATCTTCTGCTGTGTGTATGTCTTCAGTTATGTCTGGTATTTGTTCAGGACCCATATTGGAGCCCCTAGCATTGTCTGTATTTTTTCTTCCATCACCTTTATCGTTTTACATTTTACGTTTAAGTCTCTGATCCATATAGTTAGTTTTTGTGTATAGTGTGAGGTATAGATCTTGTTTCACTTTTCTGGAACTGGGTATTCAGTTTGGCCAGCACCGTTTGTTAGAGAGATTTTTTTCTTCACCATTTGATAGACTTTGACCCTTCGTTGAAGTTCACTTGGATTTACTTTGGCTCACTGTATCTAGTCGTTTATCTTAGCTTTGTTTCTAAGAAGTCTTTATCTGGGTTCACATTTAGGTGATGTTGTCATGTGTTTTAATCTCAGATCATTGTCTGATGTTATCGGTTCTCTAACTGAGGAAATTTCCTTAATTTTTCTTGTAATGTTGGTCTGGTTTTTTAAAATTCCCTTAGTTTATATTTATTGGAAATGCTTTGATTTTGTGATTGTGTTTGAGAGACAGTTTTTGTGGATGTGTACTTCTTGGTTGATTTTTTCTTTCAGTGTTTTATATGCATCATCATGTTGCCTTTGTAGTAGCATGAGAAATCAGAGCTCTTTCCTATTGTTTGCCCTTTGTAGGTAACAGTTCATTTTTGCCAAGCTGCCCACAAGATTCTTTGTCTTTGGTTTTGGAAAATTTGATATAATATATCCTGCTGACTTGCTTTTGGAATCCATTTTGTGTGGGGTTTGTTGAGCTTCTTGGATTGATAGCGTCTTGTCTTTCATGATGCTGTGGAAGTTCTCTACCAACAAATCTTTAAAAATTCTCTCTGTCTCTGTTTTTGTTTTCCTTAAATTTCATCCTACTCTGGGATTCTGATCATGTGTAAATTACTCCACTTGACAGTGTCCCACATAACTCTTAGAGTTTCTTCATTCCTTTTTTCCCGATTTTTTCTCAAATTAGTGTCAAGGGTTCTGTCCTGTCTTGTGATGATTCTAGTTTTCCATTGATTTGATTCTATTCTTATTTCCTATTGAGTTATGCAGTTCTGATATTTTATCATTAATCTTTTGGACTTTAGTTGCCCTTTTTATATGACTTTCAATTTTGTCTTTCTCTTACATTTTTCTAAATTCCTTGAGAGTTTTATCTGTGTTTATTTTAATTTCTTGGAGAATCCTATATATATATCTTTCAAATTCCGTATCAGGTACTTCCATGATCATTTTCTCCTCAGGAAGGTTTTCTGGCCCTTATTTTGGTTACTTGGTTGAGGCATCTCGTCTTACTTCTTTATATGATTTGATATTGCCTGTGGTTTCCAAGGTATTAAGTTGTTATTACATTTAATTACTGACAGTGCATTTGTTTTCAGTTTTCTGATTTTTTGTGTGTGGGAGTGTGTTTTGACATATACAGGTGGATAGTGTGGGTGAGCTACATTGGTCACTAGTCTAAAAGCACTGGGACACTCACCGCTTGGCTCTAGGTGGATGGGACATTGGCTGTTACTATGGGCTTGGGTCTCTGCTGGTCACGCAGAGCTGCTGAGGATAGGCGGAGGAGGAGTCAGTCACCATTTTCAGTCCAGTGGTGTCGTAGTGGGCAGTGACCCCTTGCTGACTGTAGGGGGTTGGTGGCAGGTGTTGCTGTAGTGGGCAAGCAGAGCTGTAGGCTTGCTCTTCTGCATTTGCCTCCTGTGGGTGGGTTTACTGGAGTGGTCCTGCACCACGCAGAAGGGTGGATTTGTGGGTTGGGGATGGAGTTAGGTGGGCAGGATCGTCATCAGTCCTGCAGTGCTCAGGAGGGTAGGTCAGTGGGTAGGTGGGCCTGGTCAGGTATGCAGGTTTCCTGGAACAGTCCTGTGCCATGTGGAGGGGTGAAGTGATGTGGTTGGTGGTCGGCTGGTTCCACCTAATCTAACCTCCAGATGAGGTTACCAAAGCTGATTTGTGCCTCTTGGAAAAGTGGGGCAGAGGGTGGGGACAGGCAGCCAGGAAGCAGTGTAGCCACTGCTTCTTGGCATGTGAGCAAAGCGGGAGATGCCCAACAGAATGGGGAGGAGAGGTTGGACTTGAACAGGTTCCTGGCGGTTGGAGATTCCAGATATGGGGAGTTTGTGCCTCTAGTCATCAATAGAGTAGAGGGAAATGGAATCAATTCACTGGGCAAAGGTGCTTGGACACTTTGTTTGGCTGCAGCCAGCATTGGAGACCTGGCCTTGAACAAGTATGAGAAAGGGGGTGATGCTTGTGGTCCAGTGGGGAGACCTGTTGACACTCTGAATCTGCACTGCACATGTGTCTCCTACTCTAGTGGTCAGGGACCCCTGCCAGGGGGCTGTCCTATCTCTGAGTCACGGTTCTTCCCTGCCTTGTAGATGCCAGGAATCTCTAGATCTTGTGCCCTCTCTCCTACACCCTCTTCCCAAGGTCTGCTCCGTGTCCTGCCACTCCACTTCATTCTTCCTGTTTGGAATTCCTTGAAGGTTCTTTTCTGTGCTCCTCACCCAAGATCAGTGTTGGCTTTGCCTCGAGGTGGCCGTGTTGTGCAAGGCTGGCTGAGAGGGCCTTTCCTGTCTCTATCTCCGCTCCTTCACTGTCTTCAGTCAGTTTCTTCCTCCATTCCATGTTCAGTCTTTTGCTTGATCCTTTTGTTTGATGCTCAGGGATTCAGGATTGTCATCTGTGCCTGTTTCATTTGGTTTCTCAAATTTTTGCTGTAGAAGGCAAGGGCAAGATGAGTCTGACTGAGCTGCCACTTGGCTCCTCCCCCTCCACAGAAAATTTTTATTAAGATATTTTTCTTAGATTACAGCAACATACTGCTATGTTCAAAATAGGCATTAAGAGGCTGCTGTCAAAGCAGTGGCCCCAAATCCCTAGCATGTGATCTAAGCACATCAGATAGTCTCTATCGCATGAATACAAAGCCATGCGGAATCCAGGCGAAGAGTGTGAAGTGCTGAATATCGTGAACAGGTTGCTGAGTAGGGAGATACTTCAAATGCCATTCTAACATTTGCAATATTAAAGAGGTATGGAAATGTTGGGAGTGGTAAGCGTGGAGCAGAAGAACACAGATGCAAAACAGTGTTTATCTTAAGGAGAAGTAGGTACAAGAGACCTTTCAGTACTGTCATTAAGGATAACAGGCAGCATCAGTTTTTAACATTTCTTGTTAAAGGTATGCATAGGCTTTAGCAGTTGTAGTTAGATCTTGGATTTTTTACCTTACGTATCCATACGCCAGTAATTCTGTAATTACCTAGAAAGTGTGGTCATTTCTAGGCAATACTGTGTAAACCCAGTGATGGTTATCTCTGTTGACACTGGAGGTTAGGTAAAGCATCGAGATATGGTTGTTATGATGATGGGAAAGGAGGCAGAACTGTATGTTATTTTACACTGTAGAAAGGGGGTTGGATTATAAAGCCTTCTGTCAAACGCTTGTGGTGTGGCCTTACTCCACCTGCTCCATCACACTGGTGTGCGTCATGAGATCAGTCATCTGTCACGCATCTTAGGACCCAAAGTGTTTTCTTCACTGTTTTGTCATCATGACTAGGGGAAAAGGGAATAAGTGGGAAATTTTTTGTGCTTGTGAAAAATATATTGAAATGTCAGTTTTGCACTTAAGAACTTAAGTTCATTCAGGGATTTGGATGTAGTTTTAGAATGATCTTGCAAAAATGTTAGAAATCTTGAAGTACATTCTTGTTGGGACTGTATTATATTTCACATGTGTTAGCTCTAAGCTAGGAAGTTGAAGGGACCTAGTCCTTTTTGTGACCTTGGAAGAGGAAGTATTATATAAGTATATGACATGTTGGTTTTTGCTGACTGTGTAACTGTTTCTGCCTAAAGTATGGTTAATACTCTGCTGGTTTGACCATGAGATCTTTGAATGGTTTGTATCAGAATATGTAAAATAATGAAGTGAAAAGGACTAGACGCTCAAGAGGGGGAACAAAAAACAAAAAAAACAAAACCAGTATACAAACAGGCAGTTCACAGCTTCCTGGGCAATTTGTGAAAAGTGTCCATCTCATTTTTGCTTGCTAATAAATAAATTTAGGGGAGGACTAGATAGTATGAAATACAAAAAAGGTATTTTTTTTTCTTCAGCTGATCCAATTTCTGTTTTTCCTAAGAAAATGAATTATATGATAATTTCCAAGTTAAATGTTATCCTTTTGGAATAGTTCTGAGACTCATACAAGAGTGTGTGTTAGTGTGTATGTATTAAAATTTAGTAGACTTAGGATATTATTTAAAATAGACAACAATGCATACTAAAAATAATTTTGTAATATTTAAAAATAATTTTAGGGAAAATTTTGTCCATCCATGTTCAAGGTGGAAAAGTTCATATTTAAGGTGGTCATGAGAATAGGCAGTGGAATTTGTTGCAGTATTCATCTTTCTTTTAACCTATTTCCTTTTGTATCCTGTCTTTAGAAAAAGAATAAATAGCACTTTAATTTTCTTCTTACTTTCTTCCCTTTCTGTTTATATGCCCCCTAATACAATCAATCAGAAATAAATGATTCTCTTTTTTTTTGCAAAATTTCTCGAGATTTTCCCTAACTTTTTTGCTTTCCTTTGCCACAGTGAAAATTTCTTCCTTTATTTCTCCACACTTAGATTGTTTGTCCTTTATGGTAGTTTCTCTTCCACCAGCATTGTTTGCCTGTGCGTCACTATTGACTCAGTGGCAGCGGATTTAGACTGATCTTTGCGTAGGTCCCAAGAGCCCTGGGGGAGCCGTGGTTACAGCCCTGGGCTGCAGGTGGGAAGATTGGCAGGTCCCACCCAAAGCATTGGCCTAATTTTGCAAGAAAGTTAAGTTGTTTGGAGTAGAGTCTCAGTGGGACAGTATTTTATTTGGTGTTAGCTCTATGCCAGGAAACTGAATGGACCTGCTCCTTTTGGTGGCTTAGAAAAGCAGAAGCAGTGTGTAACTCGGTGACATCTTTGGTTTTTGCTGACTGGGTCGTGTTTCCTCCTGAAATCTGGTTTTAACTCCAGGATAGAATGATGTGCCAGTCTCCTTCCATAAAGATTTATAGTCTTAGAAACCCTATGAGACAGTTGTGCCGTGTCCTTTAGTGTCACAGTGAGTTTGGACTGATGATGGCAACAGGTTATAGGTTGTAATCTTTATAGTTATCAGATTAATCTTCCAAAGGTACAGTTTTTCTTAAGTCCCTCCTTTGCACAAGCAAATAGTTCTTTATACTCATATGTAACAGAAGTTTGCACCTTTATGGCGGAGGACTTTCTTTTCGTAGTGTACGTGGCGCTCTACCATTTGTTCCCAGTCCACATGGCCAAGCCTAATGTCATGTCAGTCCCTGCTCGGATTCTGTGCTACAGCCGGAGTGGTGAACAGTCCTAACTTGCCCTCCATTGGCCTGTTGCTCGTCTGTTCTGTAACCCTCTCTGGACTCTCTAACCGGGGTTGTCTTCGTTAATTCCATCACTATCTAAGGTTCACCACATGTTCTAGCTCCTTGTTGAAGAAGTTGTGTGTGACTGTCCTGAAGTGGAAACCCCGCTGGCGTGGTGATTAAGTGCTGCCTCTGCCGACCGAAAGGTCAGCGGTTCACATCTACCAGGTGCTCCTGGGAAACTCTCCTGAGGCCGTCTACTCTGTTCCGTAGGGTTGCTATGAGTTGGTATTGACTCGATGGCAGGGGGCTTGGTTTTGGTTTATTGAGTTTCTTACCCCATTAGATACAAGAATATGTCCTGGAAGATTAAAAACAGAGGTGTGAAAACCAGAATTTCACCACATTTAGAAGAAAATACACATTTTTTTTTTAAATGACCCATTGGCAGAGAAACAAATGATTTGGCTGGACACAGTAAGCCCTAGCGAGAAGGGGATTATTTATATATGTAACTGCACCAGCACTAAAAATGTCCTCATGCCTGTAAATAAAGTTCTGAGTCACACGTTGGAGACATTTGAGTGGTTTGCATCAGAATATGTAAAATAATGAAGTGAATAAGACTAGAAACTCAAGAGGGGGAAAATATACAATATATAAACACGCAGTTCACAAGCAAAGCTCAGTGGTCAAGAACCACAGGCAGAGGCCCTCAGCCTTGCTGTTAATCAGGAAAATGCAAGTTAAAACCACAATGAAATGTAAATTCATAACTCATCAGATGGGTGAAGAGTATGAAGTCTGAGCACACCAACTGTGTAAGAAAGTGGAGGAACAGTGGGGATGGATACACTGCTGGTGTAAATTGATTCAGTCCGTTCTGCACGAGAGGAGGCAGCCCTGCCCAGTCCTGTGCTATCCTTGTAATCGTTGTTATGCTACAGACCGTTGTTGTAGCCAAAATAGAGCCAAACTGTGTGCTGAATTTGGAAAATGATTCCATCCGTATAGGGAGGAAGTTGCCGAAGTTGCATCTCTGTTACGGCCAAGTAGTCTCATGCAGGCACATCTCCAGCAGAAACTCTCCTGTATGCACTAAAGCACACAGAGATTGTCGCACTGTTGGGTTTTCTGTAGTTAAAACTATCCCCCCAAAATCACACAAGGTTGATAGATCCAGAAATCTGCAGAATGATCCATATAAAAGGACATTGTTTACACAGTGGCTAAAGTGCTTAGCTACAAACTGAAACCCACCAGCCACTCTTCAGGAAACAGAGGTGGCAGTTGCTTTCTCAGAGATTTACAGCCTTGCAAAGCTCTACACAGCAGTTCTGCTGTGTCCTACAGGGTTGCTATGAGTTGGAATTGATTTGTTGGCAGTCTTATTTTTTTTTTAGCATTCACTATCACTATACTATTTACGAGTGCATGTGTGTGAGTAAAACTATTAAATATAGAGAAATGATTTCATACAAATTCAATAATGGGGTTGTCTACGGGGAAAGGGAAAGAGATGGGCTTTTGGAGAGTCACACAGGCTGATGCACAGAATTTATGAAGTTTTTATTGTTTTGCTTTTCTTTAACATTTAGATCGAAATGACAAAGCAGAAAGATTTTTACAACTAGTCAGTACATGAATATTTTATCACTCTAGACTTCTATATGGTTGAAATATTTCATAATAAAAGACATTGGGAATTGATTTTAGCATTAACCTAAAATAGGGAAGAAGGCACAATCCCAAAGCAAGTTCCAAAAGCAGATCCGAATGACTTTTTGACTTCATGTGAAACAAACTCCCAGCATTTGGCTGCTGGCAGAGAGCATGCATAAACGTCAAATGTCCTCCTAGGTAAGTTTTTCCAACAGAGTAGGCCCTATGGCTAGTGTAATCAGTATCAGTAAAGTTATTTCCCACCTCCATTTTTAAGCAAATGCTTGAGCTACATACTGGCTGTTAAAAGAGAGACACTTTGCCAAACTGTTCTGTGTTGTTAGATTTGGAAGTTGTGCTATACCGGAGAGTGTTGGAAGAATTAGATGACTAGCCTTGGTGACAGAACATCAAAGTGACTGTGGGATGGGAACAACTTCAAGTATACTTGTCATAAAAGAGGACAAGAATCTCCAGAGAGACCAGAAATGAAATAAACACAGTCAACTCTGTTGAAGTAGATTTGGGGTCAAAAAAAAAAAAGCCAGGGTAGTCAAGATAGGATGGACTAGTGATAGGGGCAAGCCCCTTGACCCCGAAATGTTTAACAGAATTGAGTTGGTTGGGGTTGACGAGGCTGGTATTTTCATTGCAAGACTGAGTGATATGAATGCTAAGGTCTCTTCCAACAAGAACAGATCAAAATGATCTTTGTTTTTAGTTTGCTGATTGAAGAGGCGTTCCTTACAGGGTCATCTCTACTCATAGGAGTATTCATTATTCTATAACTGGGCCAAAATTTCTACATGATTTTGTTGTTGTTAGGTGCTGTTGAGTCAGTTCTGACTCACAGGGTCCGCCGTGTGCAACAGCACAAAACCTGCCCAGTCCTGGGCCGGCCTCCCATGTGTTGCTGTGCTCGAGCCATCTCTGCAGCCGCTGTGTCAGTCCATCTCATCAAGGGTCTTCCTCTTTTTCACTGACCCAGTGCTCAGCATGATGTCTTTCTCCAGGGACTGATCCTTCTGAGCATGTCCAAAGTATAGGAGAAGTAGTGTCACTGTCCTTGCTTCTCAGGAGCAGTCTGGTTATACTCCTTCCAAGGCAGAGTATTTGTTCTTTTGGAAGTCCATTCAGTATTCGTCTCTAACACTGCAATTCCTGGAGTAAAGGTAGTGAAGTGGTCACAGGCGATAGCTACTCACCCGAAGGTCAGGAACTTGAATCCACCAGCTGCTGCTTAGAAATTCTTTGAGACAGTTCTCATCTGTCCTGTAGAGTCACTAGAGGTCAGAATTGACTCGAAAGCAAAAAGGTTTTTTTTTTTTGAGATCCAAAAATTATTTTTTTAGTGTGGCTAAGTGAAAGTCTATGATAGGCTTTTAATATTCTCCAGTTGTTGAAATAATCAAATTATTTGATGGCGTTAAAAAATCAGCAGTGTCAGTATTATGGGACTGTTTTATAGACAGAAGCAGACACCTGAAATTGCCTGTAGGTTAACCTACCCTTTATGTTTGCATTTGTATCAGAAAGAGGAGCTGACCTTGGCCCCTGTCTCAAGAGATTAGTTGAAAAAAAATGTTACTCTCAAAGTAGGACACAAAAGCATGATCTGCTAAGGTCACCCTAAAATCCATTAAAACTTTATTAAAGACTTGGGTTAGTAGGAGACAGACAGAAAATATAAGTATCCACTAGAAAATAGAATACTGTAGCGAAGCAGGAAGCGAGGGTGTATTGCCAAGAAAAATCAATGAGAGTAACTCAAAAAGGTAATAAATCTCTGTTAAGTAATATTGTCATATTTTCAGAGCCTGCAACTAGAACCTGCATTAAACTTTGTATGTGATGAGTTAGAAGTTCCTTGCACTTTTGTGCCTGATAACAAATTAAGAGGGGGTTTCCTTCAGTGTTGGAATGGTTGGATGGAGTGTTTGGTTTTTTAATCATCTGTTGAAACTTTGTGTAATTACTCTGATACTGTCTTTGCTGCAGCAAAAATGGGAAACTAAGCAGTTGGTTTCTAGCTTTTATGAGTAGGGAAAATGTGTGGTGACCCGGTGGGTTATTTTACCTTTGGATTTTGTAATTCAGTAGAAATGTTTATCCCCATAG
Organism: Heterohyrax brucei; assembly: GCA_028571685.1. NCBI lineage: Eukaryota > Metazoa > Chordata > Mammalia > Hyracoidea > Procaviidae > Heterohyrax > Heterohyrax brucei. Next base: position 70,156,442 of record CM053149.1, on the reverse strand, counting down.
CCCATATACCAAGATCACAAATGTATAATTGGACAGTTATGAGCTTAAAGGAAAGCCTGGTTGAGTGAGAAAACAAGCATAAAGGAAAAGGATGACAAGGTAAGGAGTGTAGGGACGATGTTCTGTTTGGTAAAGAGTGAACTCAAAATGAGGAACAGAAATGATTTGGGGAATGTCTGAGTCCTTTGGCTCACTAGGTCCAAAAAGAAACTCACTCGTTTTGTTTTGTGGTCTTATATGAAAGTGTTTTTTTTATCACAGTCAAGGACTGAGACCACAGTTTCTACTGAAAACTGTCTCAGAATTTGTATCTGTCTAAATGACCTCCTAGAAACTTCAGGATTGTATGGTGTACAGCCTTCTGTCCAGACTGTTCTGTATAGAATTTATACATATCAATTTTGGATACTTGTTTTCTCCATAATGACATAACTACTCAGAGAGCTGTCATAGTAATGATGCTTATTTTTTTTTTTTGGTGATTTTAAAAAATTATTTTATAAAATATGATACCTTAGGAGGACTTACCACCTCAGAAACTCACCTTGTAGCTAATATTTCCAGGTGGCTCCCAGGTGTGTAGCACTTACATTGAACCATGTAAATCTGGGGACTTTGAAAATAATGGAAGAAAACCATCCAGATAGTTGGACAAAATTGACAGTGCTTCAAAAAGAAGAACGCCATCTGGAAATGATTCCTGAGGAAATGGACTTCTTGTACGGTTGAAATATAGTAGATTGTAGTAGGACAATGCATATAATGTATTCTTGATTTATCAAGGCCACACAGAAAGTGCATGTTTTGTAGCCTTTCATTATGGGCCCTACTGGTACTGCTTATTGATGACTCTAGGTTAAAGGGACATCAGGGATTCTCTACCTTTTCAGCTTCCTACACTGAAAATAAGCTGGTTTTCCTTCAGTCTAGTCCAGCTTAGTGGGCTTGTGCATAAAGGGTGTATTAGCTTTACATGTGGCATGTTGTTGAGATTTTGACGTTGAAATGCAACAACTGTAATTCTTATGTATGCAGAAGTTACTCTAGAGGAGCAAATAGTGGAAACAGGAACTTGTATCAAAATTTATGGCAACATTGATCAAAGTTGTGTTTTGACATATAATCTTAAGTCTTTTTCTTTAACTTAATGTTCTTAAAGGTGAGATTTTTTTTTTTTTTTAGATTATGTTACGACATTTTATCTTCCTTTTAAGGAACTGTCTATTTCTTTTTACAGTCACTATAAAGGGAAAGACAAAATACATATTTTGTTTCAATTCTTTAACAGATCTGGGAAGTAAAATGAATGATACAATGATCTTGAATTAAATTTCTAGCCCTAAAGTGGATTTTCTGGAAATTCATTGTCTTTCATTCCAAAGAATAGACATTCCGTCCTACTGTATAAAGCACTTCATTTGTGGGGTGTGTGTGTGTGTGTGTGTGTGAGTGTGTGTGTGTGTGTGTTTTGGTAGAAGGAGGATGAAAGTGCAGGGGTAACAGTGGGAGAGGGATGTGCTATGTCTTTGTCCCCAGCATGGCCAAATAATAGGACTGCTTGCTTTAATGGGTAAAACTGATTGTTGGGTAGACTGGGAAGGAGCTTGATCATTTCTCTGTTTTAATAAAAGTCAACATGCATAGATTAGTAATTTTTGTCATATTTTTGTCTTGGTTTTTGATTTCTGAGTTTTCATATATATTAGTGGAGTGCCTTATTCCCTTTGGTGGATATAAAGGACATGCTAAAATGTGTAAAGGCAAACTTGATAAGTTTCTCCTTCTGCCAAGACAGACACACATACATGAGGTCTGACAAGTTCACAGACTTAATTTTTCTAAGTGCTACATATCTCATTGCTGAATATCACTATGGTCACCTTTGAAATCCTCCCCTTGGGAAGCTATGCACAGATGCCAGGGCCTGAGTCACCCTTCAGAGCGATTATAGAACTCTTTCTGGAATGGCCATGGCCCATGGTGGCAAAGTGGCAAGCTTGTAAACTTTATAGTTTGTGGGGGAGGTTTTAGCCAGCCAACAAATAACTGTATTGGAACACCCTCACTACTCACCTGATCTGTCCTCCAGTGACTTTTTTTCTTTACCTAAAGAGAAAGGAAATATTGAAAGGAAGACATTTTGATGACATTCAGGACATCAAGGATAATACAGTGACAGCTCTGCTGGCCATTCCACATAAAGAGTTCCAAAATTTCATTGAAGGATGGACTAGGTGCTGACATCAATGCATAGCTTGCCAAGGGGAGTGCTTTGAAGGTGACTGCAGTGGTATTCAGCTATGAGGTACATGGGAGTTTTTCTAGGATGAGTTGGTGAACATCCTTGGCAGTTCTTGTACGCACACATACACATCTACACTAAATGCTACAGAAAAACCTGGGGTGCTGTCTGCCCTCTGTACTCTGACTTGCTTACTTCTGCTTGCAGAGCACTAGAGGCAATTCACTTTGGCTATTTATGTTTGAGGGTCTTCTCATGGTTACCTGGGGCCTTGGTGGTGCAGTGGTTAAGAGCCAGGCTGCTAATCAGAAGGTCAGCACCTCGCCAGGCTATCCTTGGAGGACCTAAGCTCTCTTGTGGGACAGTTCTGCTGTGTCGTACGGGGCCACTATGAGTCAGAGTTGGCTTGATGGCATTGGGTTGAGTTGGTTGCTTTTGGTAGTTACTTTCACCTCCGTAATAAATGTTTATATAGTTATTTCCAGATTCAGATGTTAAATTTACTGCTGTGCTGAATGAAGATTGAGCTCACTCACACCTTTCATCCCTTCTCTGTCTTCCTCTTGCTGTAATTTACAAGTTCTAGTTTCTCTCTTGGTTACTTTTGTGTCTTTAAATGGTATAATTCTTTATACTTTTTTAGGTGCAGGAAATATGTCTCCTTTATGTGTTGTTTTTATACACATAGTTGGCTTGTAATCTAAAGTCAAAGAGAAAGATGGAAAACAACTGATTTAGCAAGCTTTTGAAATGCTGCCTGTGTATATTGCAACTGCTCTGACTGCACTGATTTTGTTTTTTCTTTTGTTGTAAAGATCTAGATAACACAGTATTAGTCCATTCAAGATTTTTCAAGTGTGTAACTGAGGAACACTAATTAAATTTGTCATGTTGTGCAGCTATCACCAAGGACTGGTTCTGAATTTCCTGTCACTGTGAACATAAACTCAGTGCTTCCTGAGACAGTGATTCCCCTTCCCCTGTCATCCGTCCCTAATAAACTGTGAGCGACTAATAAACTGGGTTATCTGTATGTTTCCCAATTCTGGATAGTTTATGTAGGTGAGATCAGTACACTATTTGTCCTTTGGTGAATGACTTAGGTCATTTCGCATAATGTTTCCAAGGTTTATGAAGAGAAGTGGAGGAGTCCGTGGGTGACACAAGCCTCCAAGTGCTCTGTTAAGAGAGGGGTCAGCGATTGAGTCCGCCTAGGGGCACTTTAGAAGTAAGACCTGAGGATCTGCTTCCAAAAGGTCACTGCTGTTGGAAACCCCATGGAACACAGTTCTGCTCTGAACACATGGGGTCACCATGAGTCAGAATCTCCTCCATGGCAATGGGGTTGTTTTAAGGAGAAACGATGTCCTGAGGCGTGCTACAGCATGGATGACCTCAGTGCATTGCTTTTCAAACAGTGCTCTCTGGGTTGTTAAGCTTTTTCTTTTGCCATGCAAAAGATCATTCATCTTCTTCTTGTTCCTGTATCATACATTGGGCTTTTTATTTAAAAAATGAGATTGGTTTCTAGGAGACTTAGATGCTAGGCCAGCTTTTACAGTGACTTGCCTTGCTCCTTGGGGTAATTTACAAGGGTTTCAGTGACAGTAACAGATAGTATCAGATAACAATGTGGGGTTGGTAATTTCCAGTTTTGTTCAGCTCTGAACTTTGATGTATCCTTCTGGCCAAGCAGCAGAGTTGGTCACCTTTCATTTGGTAGAATGACACTTCTCTAAGCTAGGAACAAGGAGACCCTGCTGCATGTCTGCTAACCAAGAGGTCAGCAGTTTGAATCCACCAGATGGTCCTTGAAAACTCTGTGGAGTGGTAGTGCCCTGTGCTATAGGGTCGCTATGAGTTGGAATCGACTTGACAGCAGTAGGTTTTTTGAAGCTAGAAATGATCAACTCAAGTCCAGCATTCCATTTCACAATGAACTAGCCAGTGGGGCTACAGCATTTTGGGTGATGTCTGTGGCATTTTGAGAATCCACTTTCTTCTATGGTATTAGACTGGACTCCTTATATGTCACATTTGCAAAAGGAGACTTATATTTAAGCCTAAAAGAAAGAAAGGCTCACAGAAACCAGAGACTACTTCAGCATGAGACTGGAAGAACTAGATGGTGCCCGGCCACCACCAATGACTACCCTGACAGGGAACATGACAGAGTTCCTGAGGGAGCAGGAGAAATGTGGGGTGCAGAACTCAAACTCTAGTAACAAGACCAGAAGTGCTGGCCTCACAGATTGGAGGGTCCCCAGAAGACATGGCCCCTGAACTCTGTTAGCCCCAAACTGAAGACATTCCTGAAGCCAATCTTCAGACAAAGATTGAATTGGGCTGTAAGACATAAAATGATACTGAAGAGTGTGCTTCTTGGCTTCAGTAGATACATGAGATGAACTGGGCAGCTCCTATCCAGAGGTGAGATGAGGGGGTAGAGGGGGTGCAGGAACTGATTGAAAAATACAGGGTAGAAAGGAGGAGTGTGATGTCACCATGTAGGGACAGCAGCTAGGGTCATGTAACAATGCTCAAGCTTTGTGTAAGAAACTGACTTCAATAGTAAACTTTCATTTAAAGCACAGTTTAAAAAAAAGATTTAAAAAAATACAGACTTATATTTAGAAGTCCTAGATTAGAGTTCCAGGTTTTAGTCAATCACTGCCTTCTGTAGACCTCAGATTTAGAATAATCCTTGTATTGCAGGTTAGTGGAGATCAGATAAGGTGATACATGGTAGAGTGCCTCACCTACTGGGAAGTGTTTTATAAATCTAAAAATTTGTCATTATTAACAGCAGCAAAGGTTTTGTTTAGAGAACACATGTTTCGCCTTTCATGTTAAGTACATATAAGAGAATCTTAGACTAGAAAATTTGACTGGGCATAAAATTTAGCCCCTTTGTTCACGGATGTGAAAAGTGAAGCTGAGAGTTCTATTAAGAGGCTTGCTCCTAATTACCCAGTGGAAACTGCAACTGCTGGCTCAACAGCTGACTTTTCTACTAAGCAGCATCAAACACTGAATTTTTTGTTTTGTGCAAATTCACAGCAGTATGTGATAATAATTCATTCTTGTATTCATTTTCATAAATATACTTTCTGCTTGCCTGTCTTTCTCTGATTGTGTTTTTCTCTTTGAAGGTGCTTAGTTCGGGGTGATGAATGAACCGTGGTGAACTACATAGGCTTGTGTTTATCCTTTTTTTTTTTAACTTCTAAGTCTGCCTTCACTCTGTGCTTTGGACTTTTTCAATTTTAATATCTTATCCCTTGCCAGGGTTTTAGAAATCCAGAGAAATGAAATAATCTGTAGTCTTACTTGTATTATGTATATTTTAGATTTATAATGTACGTTATGCCTTAAAACTGGAAATATACTTCTCACTACCCTGGCGGTATAGGAAACCCTGGTGATGTGGTGGTTAAAGTGCTACATCTGCTGACCAAAAGGTTGGCAGTTCAAATCTGCCAGGCACTCCTTGGAAACTCTGTGGGGGCCCTTTTACTCTGTCTGTAGGGTGGCTATGAGTTACAATCAACTTGATGGCAGTGGGTTTGGGTTTTGCGTTTTTTTTTTTCTATAATATCTACACAGTTAATTGGAAACTGTTCATCTTGTCTTCAGATGGTCCTCTCTGTGCCCCCCTCCCCCGCTAAATGGTTATGAGCCAAGGACCAGGTCAGTTTTTTTCTCTATGATGTATCTCTTTGAGCTCCTCCTGTCTTGAGGATGTTTTCCAAGTGACGGGGTAGGGATGAAGCCTGCGTTTTTGAGGTTATGCTTGTTTTTGTGTTTTTAGGGCTGGCCTGGGCCTTGGCAGTGAAGACAGTGTGATGCAGAGAGCTCAACAACTACTGATCGCCTCACTGGCTCATGTTTGTGGGTCACTAGGTCTCCACCTTTGCTTGCATGCTTACCCTTAATTATGCATCTTCATTCATAGAGGAGCATGGAAGGCTCACCTGATTTGACTGATAAAATTGAAACATCAACCAGAGGAACTGGAAACCAAGCTCAGCACTGTCCAATATTAAATAAGGCTTGAAATAAAGAACTTGGAAGAGACAGCAGGCCGTAACTTCTTACTGTGGGGTAAAGATAAACAAGGGATTAAGGACTCACCTGCCCCATTTACTTAGCAGGTGTGTATCTAAGGTATGGACCCAAATTATAGTTTATTCTAATTCAGAAAGGCAATTTTTCAGTGCTCTTCTCAAAATTATAGTCAGTTACCTTTTGGATATACCCTGAAAATATAATGTATAATTAGCTTTCTATTTAGTAAAGTGTAGGCATGGCTGTTTCTCCATAACTGTACATCCAGTGTGATGAAGAAATGCTTATCTTTAGTCTTTTATTTTCATCTCTCTCTGCATTTATAAAAAGAGCCCTAGTAGCATAGTGATTAAGTGCTACGTTTGCTAACCAAAGTATCAGCAGTTCAAACCCACTAGCTGCGCCTTGGATACCCTATGAGACAGTTATGCTCTGTCCTATAGGGCTGTTGAGCTGGAATTGACTCAACAACAATGGTCTGTATATGTATGTTTTTAAACATGGGTCTTATTCATTGATCTTATTCCTTACCCAGCATGACGAGTTTAGATGGGGTGTTTAGCCTATATATATTTTTATAGTTGTGTTTAAGTCTACTGTCTTGCTGGTTACTTTCTCTGTTCTAATGATTCTGTTTTCTTTTGTTCTTCCTTTCTTTTGGGTTTACTAAAAATTTTTGAGTATTTTTGTTTCCTTCTATTGGCTTTTTAGCTATGCTTTGTACATTTTTTCGTATAGGAATAACATTACTGATCCACAACTTACTACAGCATACCTCAAATTAATGTCATAGCACTTTACATATGAGGTCTGCCAGTTAAGTTCACAAACCCATCCTAGAAAAAGTGCTCCAGAGTTCATTGCTAAATACCACTGCAGTCAACTCCAAAGTCCTCCCCTTGGGGAGCTGTGCACTGATGCCAGCGCCTAGTCCACCTTCAGAGCAATTTTGGAGCTCTTTCTGGAACGGCCATCAGAGCTGTTGTTGTTATTACCCTGAATGTCCTAAATGTCATCCAAATGTCTGCCTTTCAGTATTTCCTTCATCTTTGGGTAAAGAAAAACGTCACTGGGGCCAGATAAGGTGAGTAGAGAGGATGTTCCAATATGGTTACTTGTTTACTGGTTAAAAACTCCCTCACAGACAGACATACAGTTAAGTTCATGAACTTGCCACCTTGCCACCGGGCACAATGGCCATTCCAGAAAGAGTTGTAAAATTGCTGTGAAGGGTGGACTAGGCACTGGGGTCAGTGCATGGCTTCCCAAGGGGAGTATTTTGAAGATGACTGTGGTGATATTGGGTCGCCATGAGTCGGATCCAACTCGACGGCACTTGGCTTGGCCGTGGTGATATTGAGCAGTGGGGTATGTGGCGCTTAGAATCATTCAGTTCACGGACTTAATTGTTGGACCTCGTATAATAGGCCTCTCTGAGGGAGCAAGACTAGTGATACGGAGCCATGAAGATTACAGCCCGGGAGACACTGTGGGACAGTCCAGCTCTGTGTGTCACGTGGGGTTGCTATGAGTCGAAATCAACTTTATGGTATCTAAAAACCTTAGGTATAATCCCATTTAATCTCTACCTGTTATTTCCCTTTTGTTTTATATTTTACTTTTCAACATACATTAAGGTGTCAAAGTATGCTTTTCTTAACTTTCCTTTGCCTGGTCAGTTCCCTTTCAGATACAGAAGCCAAAGCCAAGCGCCATCAAGTCGGATCTGACTCATGCATGAAGAATTTCTTTTTACAGTTACCACGTGTTGACCATTCACAGTAGCCTTTCTTTCCTGTTGGCCCAAATTACCACCTGGTGTCATTTGTGTTCAATCTGAAGAATCTCACTTAGGGTTTAGGTTCTCAGAATTGGTGACATTTTCTTCAGCTTTTCTTTATCTGAAAATGGTTTAACTTTGTTGTCATTTTTGAAGGATATTTTTGTTAGATAGGTAACTCCAAATTGAAGGTTCTTTTTCTTTTAAGTCAACAATTATTCCATTGTAATTTAAATTTCATTGTTTCATATGAGAAATCAATTGTCTTTCTTAGACGTGATTTGCCTTTTATAATGCCTCTTTTAGCTCTTGATGCTTTTAAATTTTCTTTTCAGTGTTTGGATATATTATGTTTTTATGCAAATAATATGACTCTTCTATATTTGTTTGCCAGCCACTGCCTCCCTTCTGTCAAGGAATTTTTGGAAACATGCTATGCTAATTTTTTTTTTTTGGCTATGTGTTTGAAAAATTACCATAGTGATTCTTCTGAAAATAGGTCATGGGAGGAGGCGGGAGTATTTGGCAAGCAAGCCTAGTAGGCATGCGTTGTTTTTGTAAAAACTGCAGTAATATGCTTAGGTTAGGTTCATTCTTTTTTATGTTGATGAGCAGTATTCCACTGTCTGGCTGTACCACAGTTGTCTTTCTGTCATCTTGTTGCTATACATTTCTCTTTTTTCTCATTTTTGGTTATTGTAAGTGAGACATCTATGAACATTCTCTTTTTATGGATATATGCCTTCATTCCTCTCATTTAAAACTCTGTGAATGAGGTTTCAGGGCCATAGGATGGGTCCATGATTAAATTACAGAAAATTCTCAAAATTTTTATGGCAGTTTATAACCCATACAGTTAGGTAAGAAACACCTGCTTATACACATTTTTACTTGCACCTGGTGTGTCTTTGTTTTGTTTTTGCTTTTTTTTTTAAAAAAAATATTGATGCTATATTAGTGGGCACACAGTAGTAACTTTCTGTGGTTTTGAGTTTTTCCAGTGACTAGTAGCGTTGAACACTCTTTCATTGCTTGTTGACCAGATGTATATCCTTCTTAAAATTATTATTATTGATAAGATGTCTGCTAAGATTTTGATCACTCCTCCCTACATCCTCTTTTTGTAGAAGTTATTTACAGATTGTATATAAAATTCTTTCACAGACTTATACATTAGTTATTTTCTACCAGTCTGTGGCTTTCTCATTATTTATGAAGTACATTAAAGAAATCCGAAGTGTTTTTTTTAATTTTAATGAAGTCTAATATTTCAGTTGCATTTTATGTTCAGTTTTTTTTCATATTTCAAAATGTGATTCTTTCCAAAACACATTCTTTAGCAAAAGACATGTTGGTGATGTTTCTTCCTCACTTTTAATATGCAAATACTTATTTTACTTTCATTTTTGAATGATAGAGTTGAGGTGTGTACTTACAGGTTGATAGCTGATTTTTCTCAGAATTATGATGATACTGTTCTGAAAAACGTAGTTATTTTTATCTTTTCATTTTGTTTAGGCGAAAGTTTACAGTGCAAGCCAGTTTTATTTACAAAAACTATACGCATCTTGTTATGTGACAGTAGTTGTAATCCCTATAATGTGACAGCACACTCCCCTTTTGGTCTCCGGTTTCCTGTGCCCATTCAGGCAGCTCCTGTCCCTTTCTGCCTTCTCATCCTGCCTCTGGACAGTAACGACCCATTTGGTCTCTTGCGTCTGATTATGTTAAGGAGTACACTTTTCGTGAGTATTATTTTATGTTTTCTAATCCAGTATAGTCTTTGTCTGGAGAGCGGGTTTCAGTTTTTAGTTCTTGGTTAGCGGAACATCCAGGCGCTGGGGCCTTTGTTCCTCCAGCATGAAGTCTGGTCTTTTTAGGTAAATTTGAGTTCTGTTTTCACATTTTTTGTCCCACTCCAACAGGAGCTACCTATTGTTTTCCTTGTCAGGGCTGTAATTGGTGGTAGCCAAGCACCATCTAGTTCTTCGGGTCTCAAGCTGATAAGAATCTTTGTCTTAGGTGGCTCTTTTGTCTCTTGGGCTCATATTTTCCTTGTGTCTTTGGTGTTCTTCATTCTTCTTTGCTCCAGGTGGGTTGGGACTTGTTGATACATTTTAGATGGCTGCTTGCTAGCTTTTTAGACCCCAGATACCACTTGGCAGTGTGGGATGTAGAATTTTTTTTCATAATAAACTTTGTCGTGTCAGCTGATCTGTGTGTCCCTGGAAACTATGGTCCCCAGCCCCAGTTACAGCTGCTGTGTCCCTCAAAGTGTTTAGTTGTGTTCAGGGATCTTCTTGGCTTTCGGGTTAGTGCAGTTGTGCTGATTTCCCCAGTACTGTGTATTTTGCTTCCCTTCATTAGTCTCCTGAGTATGTTTTTTGATGAAGAGCTTGTTCATATCCTTTGTCCATTTTTATTTAGGTTATTTGTTGTTTTGTGTTGCACCATTTGGAGATTTTAGGCACTAGACCGTTACTGGATATGTTATAGCCAAAATATTTTTCCAAGTCTCTAGGTTGTCTTTTACTCTTTTGGTGAAGTCTTTTGATCAACAAAGTGTTTGATTTAGAAGCTCTGAGTTATCTAGCTTCTCTTGTTCGTGTTGGCACTTTGTTAGTTACAGTTTGTTTTCTGCTTACACCGTGTAGTAGGGCTCCTATCGTTGTCTTTTTTTTTTTCCTATGATCTTTATTGGTTTAAATGTTGTATTTAGGTCTTTGATTCATTTTGAGTTAGTTTTTGTGCATGGTGTGAGATACAGATCTTGTTTTTTTTGGCAGATGTATATCCAGTTATGCCAGTACCATTTGTTGAAGAGACTGTCTTTTTGAAATCATTCTTGACATCTCTCAAGTTCCATATCTGATCTGGCAACCATACCTAAAAATATATCTTGCTCTGGATGCTTCTCTCGCTCCTCTTTTCACTGTCCTGGTCCAGGCCACTGTGTTCTCTTACTTGCAGTAACCTAAATGGTCTCTTTATTTTACTCTTGCCCTCTGGAATCCATTTTCATCTTGAAAACCGGAGTGACTTCAAAAATATAATCAGTGTATGCCACTTAGATTAGTTTCCTGTGGGAGCTGGGAAAAATTACCAAAGATTCAGTGTCTTTAAACAACAGAAATTTGTTATTTTATAGTTACAAAGGCCGGAAGTCTAAAAAAATCAAAACATCGCTGAGACTGGGCTCTCTCTAAAGGCTCTTGGGGAGAATCTGTCCCTTGGCTGTGCCCGACTCTGGCAGTGGCAGACATTCGTTAGCTTGTGGACACATCGGTCTCACCTCTACCACCGATATCAGATTGCCTTGTCCTCTTTGGTCTCAAAGCTTTCTTCATTTCCCTAGCGTAAGGGTACGTATGATTACATTCAAGGTTCACCCATGTATTTCAGGATAAACTTCTCTCAAGATTATTAACTTACATATATTGTCCTATGTCTTAGTCATCTAGTGCTGCTGTAACAGAAATACCATGAATCAATGGCTCTAAAAAGAGAACTTCATTTTGTCACAGTCTGGTAGGCTGAGAGGCCAAACTCAGGGTGTCAGCTCCAGGGGAAGCCTTTCTCTGTTAGCTCTGGAAGAATGTCATTGTTGTCAGTCTTCCCTGGACTGGAAGATTCTGAGGCACAGGGCCTCTAGGTCCTTTGCAAAGGACACTCTTTGTTCCAGGCGCTGCTTCTTGGCAGTATGAGGTCCCAAGTCTCTGCTTGTTTCCCTTTCCTTTATATCCCACGGGATTGCCTCAGAGCACAGTGCTGCCTTACACACTGAGCCCTGAGCCATCAACGCAACGGCAGCCCATCCTCCCTTCTTAACATCACGGAGGCAGGGTTCACAGCATGCAGGAACATCACACAGTGTAGGGAATCCTGGCCCAGCTAAATTGCTACACTTATATTTTGGGAGACACAATTAAATACTTGAGATTGTGTAAAGTAATATTTCCAAACTTTGGAAATTAGGATATATACATAACTTTTGGGGGCCAACATTTAATCTAATATACTATTTCTCTTTTTAAAAGTGTCTAATGTTGTAGTGGTTAAGTGCTACAGCTGCTAACCAAAGATTGACAGTTCAAATTCACCAGGCGCTCTTTGGAAACTTTGTGGAGCAGTTCTGCTCTGTCCTGTGGGATCACTAGAGTCACAATCAACTTAATGCAATGGCTGGTGAGTAATGGCCTCCTGTATCAGTGTCCCTACAGAGTCGAAGTCCTTACAGTGAACTGTAAGGCTTTACAGAGTTACCTCATCCTCACCTTTTTTGCTTGACCTCTTCTACAAATATGTTTGTTCCTCTTGGTGGTCCAGTCATACTAGCATTATTTGGTCTTGGAATATATCAGTCCAGCTCTTGCATCAGGGAGATGAACTTAATGGAATAGTCTGTCTCCAGATTCTAAGGTCACTCCCTTATCTTGAGGACTTTGATTGACAGTTTCTTTCTTCCTGAGATCTTTCCTGACAGTTTCATTTAAAACTCTGCTCCCAGTGGTGTGGTCCTGTTTCCATTATCAGCCATTCTCATTTCCATTTGTTTTTAATTTTTTTCCTAAACACTGATCACTAGCCTATGTTTTATTCATTAGTTTGTTTATTGTCAGTCTTCAATCATTAAAACGTAGGTTCAGTGAGAGCAAAAATGGCTGTCTCTTTTGCTTACTGCCTTATCTGCAACGCTTGGTAAATATTCAGTAAATATTGGTTGGATGAATGAATAGATAAACCTCTGATGGCTTCCATTTTTGCTGGGCAGATTCACCTGCAGTTTGGTTGTTTTTACTTATGGATAAATACAATTTCTCTGACTATTTTAAACATCTTCTCATAGGTTTTTTGCACTTTTACTACATGCTACTTAGGTGCACGTTTAGCTTAATATATTCTCTGGTATATATTTCCTCACCTCAGAGTTAGTGTCTTTCACTTAGCTCTGGAAATGGTCAGCATTTTTCTTCAAAGATTGTTTTTTGTCTTTCCTATTCACCCTTTTGTCACCTTTGGATATTTAGTTTATCCTTTTTCCCCTCATATTTTTTTTCTTTAAGCTTCTCATCATACACCGTTATTTCCTCCTTGTTTGCACCTCCTCCACCTGTTTTTTTCTTTATCCTCAGAATTGGGAAAGGGCCTGATAGATATTTAATGAATATGCATATGGTTTTAGAATGAATAGCCAAAAAGCGAAGTGCCGTTGAGTTGGATCCGAATGGAATAAGAAATATTAGAAGTTCTTTCTTTCCTTTCTGTCCCTTAACTTTGAAAATGTTTACCTGCTTTTCACTTAATGGAAACCTTGGTGGCATAATGATTTAAGAGCTATAGTTTCTAACCAAAAGGCTGGCAGTTCAAATCCACTGGGTGCTCCTTGGAAACTCCATGGGGTGGTTCTGTTCTGTCCTTTAGGGTTGCTATGAGATGGAATCAACTTAATGGCAATGATTTTGGTTTGGGTTTGATTTTCTCTTTATGCTACTTTTGGAGGAATTTTTTCAGAGATGACTCTGAATTTGAGACTTACAGTTGTGCCCCTTCTGGTGCTTGAACCCATCCATTAACATTTTACCCAACAATAAAATTGTTTCATTGCTAAAACTTGTATTTGGTTGTTTTATTTCAGGTGTGCCTGACCAATTTGGATAGTGTCCTGTTTCTTGCTTATTTTTTTTTAATTATTGTCATTAATTGAAAGTATACAATGCAAATTAATTTTGCATGCCTGCCTATTTGCAACTTCTTCTGCTCTCCTTGCCTGGTGACAGATGGCACACTCTTCCTTTTCATTCTGTGCTTGTTGTATCCTCTTAACAAGTTCCTGTCCTCTCCTCTCCACCCTCTTCTCTCCCATCTAGAAAGAGACCAGTAGGACAGCATCCTATAAATGCATAGAGCCATAAGGTGAAACCCACCATATGATCACATTGTGTCCATGGGTCCAGTCATTTTTGTCTGAAAAGTTGACCTCAGTGATGTTTTCTGGAAGGGCAGCAGCAGGTCTAGGGGCCATGCTCTCAAGGGATCCCCCAGGCCATCAGGCCATCAATTGTGGTTTTTTAGTAGAGTTCTTGGACATACCCCTCTTTATCTCATGTTGCCACAGGGATTCCTGTTGTTCATTTTCCAAAATTCAGTGTGCTGTTTCTTTAAATGTCTCGTATATAACTATTTTATAATCTGTAGCTGATTGTGCTAATAACTCAAGTTCCCAAATATTTTAAACTATGGTGCATAGTTTTGTTGATGTCCATTCATGTGGCCTTATTCCTTGTGTATTTGGCGATTTCGATTATCTGTATTTATATGTAAAATTTATGACTGTGTAAATCCAGATGCCTAATTTAGACAAGCTTAGATGTGATTTATATTTGTTTCTCCCTAGCAGTTATGAGTCGGATCCGACTCGACGGCACTTGGCTTGGCTAGCAGTTGCTGTGAATCTTTAGTCCTCTTCCTAGACCTTGGATTAGTTCATGAAATGTACATCTTTTGGCCTCTCTTTCAGTGCCCAGAATTTACCTTGAAATACTGATACAGATCTTTGTCTCTGGAGCAGTCCTGCCTCTAATATTGGTTTTCCATACTCTGCTCTGGTTTCAGCCTCCACATTTTTTGCCTTCTTCATGCACTTAATGTAAACCCTGGTGGCACAGTGTTTAACTGCTATAACTGCTCACCTAAATGTTGGCAGTTCAAATCCACCAGGTGCTCCTTGGAAACCATGTGGGGCAGTTCTACTCTGTCTTATAGGGTCACTATAAGTTGGCATTGACTCAACAGCAGTAGGTTTGGGTTCTTTATTTTTATCAGTCTTGGTTAATAGACCCTTATCTCCTGATCTTCTCCAAGCCCAACAGCACCATAAGCATGATGAAGAAATGTTCTGCTTTCAAGTTTGGATGCAAGCATGTAAGCCTGTGTGCTTGCATATGTGTCTGTGTGTCTGTCTTCTTTATGTCCTCCTGGGGTCCTTTTGTCTGAAATATTGGCTTGGTGAGTTACCTCTACTGTTTACTTCACTGGATTTATTGTGTCGTTAGTGAGGATTTTAAATAAAGAGATGTCAGTACTAGAAAAAACGAAGTAGTGATAAAATAATAAATAATGATGCGTTGCTCTGCCAGCCTGTTGGTTATTTAGATCAGTGACAGACAGTGCCTGTGTGCTTCGCTGGAGGTCCATGGCTCTTACTGTACTGTGGTCCCATTGCGTATCCACAGGTGCGGTGCAGGTCAGTCAGAATAAACTCCTTATGAGGGAAATGTGTTAATGTATTTTTTTCTTGTGCTAGAAAAAAAAGGACTATAATCAGTATTTCTCCTAAAACTACCCCGATCTGTTACCTACTTGTTGGTGTGGTTGTGGTGTCAGCTGAAGACAAACACTTCCTCCTTTTTTTAAAATTTTATTTTGACTGCTGACAGCAGCTGCATCCCAATTCAGCAGCACTCAACAACCCACTGCGGATTTTAGATTTGAGAAGAACCTTGAGATGAATTCTTGCTGTGCAGCAGTGAAAGACCTTGGTACCTGTGGAGACGCGTAGCAGAGCATCTTGTGTCAGAAGTGTAGTCTCCAGGAGTAGTTCCTAGTGGCGTGGCAGTTGTGAGTATCAGAGCAATTTCACCTGAGACAGTTGGCATCATTTTTAGTATAATTAGGCTGATAGGTTCCTGGCCCAAAACTGATTTTTCCTGCAGCATCAAAGCAATTCACTGACATATAATTTTATTCTCATTAAATAAGAATTGGTGATTATTTAGGGTATAGTGGATGTATCTTTAGAAATCTTTTGAGCTTTACCCATAACTCTGGCCTGAGAGCTTTTATTACTAGAATTGAAATCTATTCCCCCCCCCCTTGTTTCTTTGTGTTATACTTTCAGACCAAGAGGTTTAGCAACGTGGGGTTTAGGTGATGGGACACGATAAGAGGAAGGTGGGAAGAAACTGGAAGAAAATCCCATCAAGAAAGACAAGGTTATGTTCTGAAACACCCTGATGAAAGCAAAAAACCCTCTGGGTATCATAGTCGTCTGTGTATTCAAAAACGTGCTTCTAAAATTGGGACAGGGTAGACAGAATGCATCTCACCTTTTAGTCAGGTGGGCTATGTGTTTATTACAAGTATCTTAATTTTTGTTTAAACACTTGAAATATGCTGTTACCCAAATCCCTCAAGTAATGCATTTGATGTAATAAATTTATTTTGAAATTATGGATTTTATACATTGTGGCTTAAGAATATCAGTCTTCAACATGATACCCTAATTGTGTCCCTCAGTAACAACTTGAAAATGCCGGATTTTGACTTTGCATGTGACTTCCATTGGGTTGCCTGGAAAGAGGAAGTTTAGAATTCTTATTTCTGTTGTTATCCATGTGGAGTTGAACTCAAGAAGCTAACAGGGAGGATGGGGACACAAATACAAGGTTCTGTCCCTTGAAGGAGTCAGTGATTTAAAAGCAAACGGTTACTTTTCCCTTTCAGTGAGGTGGGTGACACTTTTGTGTTGTAGAAAATATAAAACCATCAGGGAGTGGGCTGTGACTTAGCCTGCTCTAAGGAAGACTTTGAATTCCAGTGGGAAGTTTTATCTTCTAAAATTTATGTAAATTTAGTCATATCAGTTCATACTTATTCAACCCTTATTTGTATAAAAGTAACAGTGATCAATCTATGCTTCCAAATCACTAAATGCAGTCCATTTCTGAACTCTTGAAAACGTTGCCAAACCTTGCCACCTTTTTAAAATTTCTCCCTACATCCTTTTCCTACAACTGCCTTCTCTTTGTCTCTAATACAGCCATTGACTTGAAGGTCAGTGGTCAGAGGGAGAGAGGCAGCCAACAGGCAGATGGAGAAATTCAGGTTCTATTCTCTTAACTTGAACCTGAATTTGAATGCAGTTTTGAGGCCTCTAGGGAAACTAGGTAAGTGCACCCAACTATGAATCGAAAGATTGAAGGCTGAAGTCTGCCCTGAGGTGTCTCAGAAACCAAGGGCTAGAGATCTTCTGAAAAATAAGACATGGAAACCTTACATATCTGTCACTGTTCTACTCTGACATACATTGGGTCACCAGGAGTCAACTGTGACTTGGTGGCACCTGGCTTAATGGTTCAAAAATTGTGGCTAAATGACTGGGATCTTTTTGGAAATGAGAGAGCATTAAGAGAGACTGTGAAGCTAAGAATAAGAGAAAAAGCAGGCTCTGTCCAAAAGTTGGGAGATATGCATGATACCCTTCAACTGCAGCAATAAAATGCGGTTATTCTTCCTCTTTACATAAAAAGAGCAGTGCCAGTGAAATTTTGTGCCAGGGGCTTTGACTTCCAGAGTGTCTTTCATTTTAGAGGTAATATTTTTGATATATTTGAAGCCTGTAAGCTGTTTTTACATTTAGCAATTAAAGTCTTTAGTGTCAGAGGAAACTGGATTGAAAACCTAGCTCTGTCTCTACTAAGGCAAGTTAGTTATCTTTAAACGTTCATCACTCGTCTTTAAAACTGGGACGTCTATCCCCATTTTATGAGATTTTTTTGTATGTTAAATGAGAATAAGCATTTATAACACATAACACAGAGTTCAATAGACAGGTTTATTATTATTAATAAAAACTTGGTAAGAGATGAGATACTAGTGCATCAATAGAATGAGCAAAGTCACAGGATGCAAACCCTTGTGAAAAGCTATATTTAGGCAGGGAGTATCTCGTTTTTGTGAGAATGCAAAGAAGTTACGTCAGCGTGTTAGTGATGTGAAATGTCTCTGCTAGTTGGCTCAGGGCTCCTTAAGCTTAAACATGTACTGTACTGTGTCTGTGTGTATAAGCTACCAACTGTCTATATGAAAAGGTGAAAAAGTTCCAGGAAAGAGCTGAATTGGGAGAAAGAAGTAGCTGATTCTCTGGCTGACATTTCGCTCTTCATCTGAAGGTGTCATGTGAACATGGGCAGTCTTGTCTACAAGGTGGAGGAACAAAGCCCTGGTAATGCGTAATGTGAATGAGTTTTTTAACATGTTTCTAAATCTTTGGGTTTACCCAATGTCTTAGTGGAAGAATATTTTAAACTTTGTGTAATTGAAAGAGATAACATCTGTTATTTGCCTTTTATTTCTGTTGGTGATACAGTTGACATACATTTAACCTCTGAGTGCTCTTTCCAATATCAAAAGCCATTTGAATTGCCTGTTTATGAGCTCTCAAAAAGGATCAAAACGGACAGACATACATTCCCAACTTACTAGTTGACAGTGTTCGTGTCTTTTCTAAAAATCTCTCAGACTTGCTGAAAGTTCAAAATTACTCAAATTAACTTTATCCGTTGCAAATTCCCTTTTGAAATATAATTTTACCCAGACAAATTGTCACATTTCATGCCATCAATAAATCAGAGGTGGAAAGAACCTACTACGTTATTACTTTCATCCAAGCAGCAAGAGAGGAACATAGCCGGGTACCTGACAGCACATCATCTTGCTGTATAATTTCTTTCCTGACAGCACTCGGAAAAGCCTCCAGTGTTCCTGCAGAATTGTCAGGTGTCAGGGTTGACCTTTTTCTTTCTTTCTTTCTTTTTTATTTTTTTAGCATTTCTCTAAAGTGAAGATGTTAAGTGTATATACATTAGTCAGTCTGAGTTGACACACACAAAGTGAAAAGGAAGCGACACCGAGGCATAGACGAGGTGGCTGCGAGGAGAAAGCCGGCCAGTCGGCAGCTGCCACTGCTCTGCCCGTGAACAGATGTGTGCGTGCACGTATGTGGGGTCCTGTGAGTCAGAATCTAGTGGCCAGAGACTGACAGTGCTGAAAATGTGGACAGAAGGGCTGCATGCTTGATAGGCCTTCAGCTTGTGGAACCCCTGATCTTTGCTTCTCTGGTGTTCCAGTATGTTTGATGAAAACCTACTTTTTGTATCTTCAGAGGCCTGGTAGCATAATAGTGAACAACATGGCTGCTGACCAGAAGGTCATCGGTTCAAATCCACCAGGTGCTCCTTGGAAGCCCTAGTCTATCTTATAGGGTCACTGTGAGTCAGAATCGAGTAAAACAATAGGTTTGGTTTTACATTTTCTCTTGGTCTGCAAGTTGTTGTTGTTGGATGCTGTCCAGTCAATTCCAGCACAAAGTGATCGTATGCACAAGAGAGCAAAGCACACCCTGGCCCTGCATCATGTCCCCAGTCTCTTTATGCAGAAGTCCATCATTGCAGCCGCTGTGTCAGTCCATCTTGTTGAGGGTCTTCCTCTTTTTAGCTCAACCTAGACTCTGCCAAGCATGACAGCCGTCTCCAGGGACTGAGCCCTCCTGACAGCATGTCCAAAGTGTATAAGACACAGTCTTCCCATCTTTGCTTCCAAGGAGCACTCTGGTTGTACTTCTTCCAGAGCAGATCTGTGTGTTCTTTTGGCGGTCCGTGGGACATTCAGTATTCTCCTCCAACACCACAATTCAGACACATCAATTCTTCTTCTTCCTTCATTTTCCAGCTTTCATCTGCATATGATGTAACTGAAAATGCCATGGCTTGAGTCACGTGCACCTTCCTCTTCAAGGTGACATCTTGTCAATATGTTCAAGAGGTCCTTTGGAACAAATTTTCCCAATACAGTGTGTCTTTTGATTTCTTGACTATTGCTCCCATGGATGTTGGTTGTGAATTCCAGTAAAATGAAATCCTTTGACAACCTCAAACTTTTCTCCATTTCTTACTGTTGCATTTGTGAAGATTTTCATTTTCTTGATGTTGAGGCACAATCTGTACCGAAGGCTGTGATCGTTGATTTTCATATAAAAATTGACAGGTTGATGAACTCTTCCTAGAAAAAGTGCTACATACCTCATTGCTGAATATCGCTATGACCACCTTCGAAGTAATTCCTTTAGGAAGCTACACACTGATGCCAGCACTTAGTCCACCCTTCAGAGCAGTTTTGGAACTCTTTATCTGGAATGGCCATCAGAGTTATCATTGTATTACCCTGGATGTCCTGAGTGGCATCCAAATATCTTCCTTTCAATATTTCCTTTATCTTTGGGTAAAGAAAAAAAGTCATTAGGGGCCAGATCAGGTGAGTAGGGTGAGTGTTCCAATATAGTTACTTGTTTACTAGCTAAAAACTCCCTCATAGACAACTCTACAATTAAGTTTGTGAACTTGCCACTGTGTGACTGTTAGCAATGGCCATTCCAGTAAGTGTTCCCAACTTGCCTTGAAGGGTGGGTTAAGTGCTGGTGTCAGTATGTAGCTTCCCAAACGGAGTACGTTGAAGGTGACCACAGTGATACTCAGCAATGAGGCATGTAGCACTTAGAACAATTAAGTTCACAGACGTAATTGTTGGACTGCTTAAGTGTTTTAGATTGCTTCACTTCCAAAAGCAGGATTGTGTCATCAGCATAAACTAAGGTTGTTATTTGAGTTGTCTTCCAATCCTGATGCATCCTTCTTCTTCATATAGTCCAGCTTCTCAGATCATTTGCTCAGCATATGAGTCGAAAAGGTATGAATGGGCACAACCCTGACTCACACCTTTCCTGACTTGAAACCATGCACTGTCTCCCTGTTCTGTTTGCATGACTGCCCCATGACTCATGTACAGATTCCTGAGGAGCCCAATGATACTGTTTGATAATTTTTGCATTCATTTGGATCACCTTTGTGGGGAATAGGTATAACTGTGGATCTTTTCCAATTAGTTTGCCAGGTAGCTGTCTTCCAAATTTCTTGGTCTAGATGAGTGAGCACTTCCAATGCTGCATTCATTTGTTGACATGTCTCAATTGTCAGTCCATCAATTCCTAGAGCCTTGGCTTTTCCCAATGCCTACAGTGTAGCTTCGACTTCTTCCTTCTGAATCATTGGTTCCTGACTGTATGCTGCCTCTTGGAATGGTTTAACATCAACCGGTTCTTTCTGGTATGATAACATTGTGTTGCCTCAATGCTTCCTGAGTTGTTCAATATTTTCTCTGTAGAATCCTTCACTATTGCAACCTAAGTCTTGAATTTTTTCTTCAGTTCTTTCCGCTTGAGAAATACAGAGTGTGTTCTTCCCTTTTGGTTTATTGTTTCCAGCTCTTTGCACATGTCATTATAATATTTTACGTTTGTCTTCACAAGCCACCTTTTGAAATCTTCAGCTCTTTTACTTCATCATTTCTTTCTTTTGCTTTAGCTACCTGATGTTCAAGAGCAGGTTTCAGTGTCAGTTCTGACATTCAATTTGGTCTTTAAGGACATGGCAGGGCAACCTCTTGGAAATGTTGGAAAAATTGTGCTCCTAAGTAACATGTGATGGCACTAAGATAAGGAGCCCCAGTGCAGTGATGCTTAAAGTGCTCACCTGCTAACCGTAAGGTCAGCTGTTCAAGCCCACCAGCTGCTCCATGGGAGAAATATGGGGCATTTGCTTCCATTACAGCCTTGAAAACATGGGAGAGTTCTGTGTGTCTAGTATGGTTGTTGTGAGTCAAAGTCTACAATGAGTGTGGTTTGGGGTTTAGTGTTATTGTTTCTGTATACTTGAATGGAGCCCTAATGGTGCTTTGGTTAAGAGCTTGGCTGTTAACCAAAAGATTGGTAATTCAAATCTGCCCACTCTTCCTTTGAAACCCTGTGGGCAGTTATACTGTGTCCTGTAGGGTTGCTATTAGTTAGAATTGACTCAACAGCAATAGATTTTGGATTTTATGTACTTTAATAAGCACTGCAAAATTTTAATCTGTGCTGGCTCCTGATTCTCTGTTTGTACCCTGCAGGTAGTTTCTTTTCTTTCATTCAGCAGGTAACAGGTTGCTAAGAGCAAAGATTATTCATTCTTCTTAATGTCATTTTTCCTTTTTAATATTGTCCACAGCAACTCTCACCAAATGAAAAACAACTGTAATTCTATTTAAAAAATACACAGATACAATAGCTGCGTCTCCATACTTACTTGTTGGATAATAACATTTTTAAGTCAGAAAAAACTCAAATATCAAACTTTGAAAAAATACCTGGAAATGACAGCTCGTTAGTTGACCTGTGCACTCTCCATCGCTGAACTTGCCTCTGGCTCTGGGCTGTGGTGCTGTCTCCCACCATTGCCTTGTGCCACAGGCAACTTCAGGTGGCTCTGTGATTCCTTCTGTGCTTGTGCAGAGTCAATAGTTCAAGGCGTGCAGTCGTTCTGAACCAGACTGTCTACAAGATTCCTTTCTTTATGTTTCCAAGGAATTCTCTCAGGCTCTGAAAGGACGTAGGTGTGCCATTTTTAAGGTCAGACCATCACCAAGGAACATCGCCAACATGGATTCCTTCCACCTCTTCTGTCTCCTATCTAGGACAGTTTCCTTTCTTGCCTTCATGTGCCTTGCTCATTAGCTACCTGCCACTTACTAGGGTTTCCTGATTTCTGAAAGCTGTGTGAAGTTCTTGAGGACACAAAAGATGAATGACATATGCTGATTGTCTTTTAAGATGCTGAAAGTCAATCTTTTTGACTTACCGCTTCCTCTGCAATTCTGTTTCTGCTGCTTTCCCTCTTTTGGGTGAACTTATTTTTTTTTCTTTTAGATTTTTAGCTTCCATTATCTCTGCATTTACTCCTTTGAGGTACAGTTGATTGCATGGAGGTGTATACCATATATACACTAGCAATTGCCAAACATATTGCTGACCCCTTATTTCCACTGAACTCTAGATTCCTGCTTGTCCTTGCTTCTTCCCTCCCCACCCTCTTTCAGCAACTAGAATGATCTTTCAAGAAATTAAGTTACATCACGTTATGTTGGGGCTCTGTACCTTGAATGGTAACTTAGTTCATTATGTGATAACCAGTTAGGATTTCTACAAAGAACTTCATATCTTTGCATATTAATATTTTTATGCTATTGGTCCTTAATGTATAGGTTTCAAACTCAAATAATTACTAAAAAGCATGACCACTGAAAGTTTGAACCATCATTCCTACCCGTAAGGACCCCCCAAATAGAACCCAGTGTAGATGTATGTACTAGGTATCTGAAAATTAAGTCTGCGAACTCAGTTGTTCTAAGTGCTACATACCCCACTGCTGAACATCATTATGGTCGCCTTTGAAATAGTCCTCTTAAGAAGCTATGCACCAATGCCAGTGCCTAGTCCACCCTTCAGAGCAATTTGGGAACTCTTTCTGGAATGGCCATTGCATGTGGTGGCATGATGGCAGATTCGCAGACTTAATTGCATAGGTGTCTGTGAGGGAGTTTTTAGCAAGTAAACAAATAACTGTATTGGAACACCCTCTCTCCTCATCTGATTTGGCCCCTGATGAGTTTTTTCTTTACCTAAAGATATTGAAGGGAAAGCATTTTGATGTCATTCAGGACATATAGGATAATACAATGACAGCTTTGATGGCCATTTCAGGAAGAGTTCCAAAACTGCTTTGAAGGGTGGACTAGGTGCTGGTGTCAGTGCATAACTCTCCAAGGGATGTGCTTCAATGGTGACTGCAGTGATACTCAGTAGTGACATTTGTAATACTTTTTCTAGGGTGAGTTGAAGAACCTAATTGGCAATCCTTGCGAATTCACTAGAAAGCGAAACTGTTTAGAACAGATTATGATTGCAATGGAATTTTTAAAAAGGGAAGAATTTCCTTGGGTTCACATTCTCAGCAGAGACGATGGCAGAGACTCAAAGACACTGGATTTGGTCTTGTTTTTGGTACAGGGTCAGAATGAGTTGCAATCAACTCATGGCCATGGGACGGAACTAGTTGGCTTTGTTGACCAAGAGTTTCTGCTACTATGTGACAGTTAAGGGATTGAATAATGGTTCTGGGTTTCATTGTAAAAATCTCAGAACAATACTTTGAGCAACATTCTTTTTCATTGATTATTGATTTTTGACATATGTAAACATTCGTGAAATCTTCACCAAAATAAAGACTGTGAATATATTTGTAACTCCGAAACATTTCTTTTTGTCATTTCATGATTTCTCTCTCCACTCCATTCCACATGCTCTCTATTTCCTTGTCCCCAGGTAGCCACTGATATACTTTCTGTTACTGTAGGTTAGCTCGCATCCTGTAGAGTTTTAGATAACTAGGATCAGTGTTGAGCATTTTGAGATTCACCTATGTTGTTGTGTGTGTCAATAGTGTATTAATGCCCTTTTCTTGGTGCATAGTATTGCGTTACATGGATATACCACATTTTTTTCCCCACTTACCTGTTGATGAAGGTTTGCAGTGTTTATAGTTTTTGGCTTTTGCAAAAAAATTAGCTGTGCATATCTGTGTCCAAGTCTTTGTATGGACGCAGACTGAACTTGTTTCACAAGTGGTTGTATATTTTGCATCTCTACAAACAATGTGGAAACCCTGGTGGTGTAGTGATTAAGTGCTATGGCTGCTAACCTAAAAAAAAAGGTTGGCCATTCGAATCCACCAGGAGCTCCTTGGAAACTCTTAGGGGAGAGTTCTACTACGTCCTATAGGGTCGTTACGAGTCAGAATCAACTTGAGGGCAGTGGGATTGCTTTTTTGTTGTTCCCAAGAATGTATGAGAGCTCCAGTGGTTCACAATCCTTTTCAGCACTTCGTATGGTCAGTATTTTTAATTTTAGCCATCTAATAAGTATGAAATGGTATTTGTTTATAGTTTTAGTTTGCACTTCTGTAATTACTAACAGGAAAATCTGGTAACATAGTAGTTAAGGGCTATGGCTGCTAACCAAAAGGTCAGCAGTTCACACACCCCAGGTGCCCCTTGGAAACTATATGGGGCAGCTCTACTCTGTCCCATAGGGTAGCCATGAGTTGACCTGACAGCAATGGGTTTGTTTTTTTTTTTTTGGAATTACTCGTTGTTGAACATCTTTTCACGCTTATTTGACATCTGTGTGTCTTTTATGAAGTTTGTGTTCAAATCTTTTGCCCAGTTTTTGAGTTTTTTCCTTATTGAATCTTGAGAGTTCTTTATGTATCTGTATACCTATCCTTTATAAGATAATGTTTCCCAAATATCTTACCAGTCTGTGGAATATTGTTCTATTTTCTTGACAGTGTCTTTTGAAAAATAAAGGTTTTTAATTTCAAGGAAGTTCAACTGATCAATTACTTGTTTTTGTAGATCATGTTCATACTATTGTATCAAACAGTACTTTTGATCCATGACTGTAATAAATTAAGTCATGTTTCTTTAAGGTATACCTAAAGTAGAAAAGCTATAGAAACCAACAGTGTTCGTGTGCCTTTGACTTCTAAGGGAGCCCTGTTAGGTGCCACGGCTGCTAACTGAAAGGTCAGTAGCTCAAATTGGGCAGGTGCTCTTTGGAAACTCTGTGGGGCTGTTCTACTTTATCCTGTAGAGTCACTGTGAGTGAGAACTAATTGAACGGCGCTGGGTTTTTTGACTTCTAAAGAAATCTGACTCAGCCTAATTAACATGCTGTATATTTTATGTTATCTATCATTTATACATCTGAATATTCTTCTGGACCAGGGGTTCTCAACCTTGACCTTGTTACTATTTTGAGCCAGATAATTCTTTGTTGTGAGAGCTGTAGGTTGTTCACTGTAGGATGTTGAACAACTTCTGCCTACTGGATAATAGAATCCCCAAG
Source organism: Heterohyrax brucei (assembly GCA_028571685.1). Classification (NCBI taxonomy): domain Eukaryota; kingdom Metazoa; phylum Chordata; class Mammalia; order Hyracoidea; family Procaviidae; genus Heterohyrax; species Heterohyrax brucei. Next base: position 70,130,738 of record CM053149.1, on the reverse strand, counting down.
TTGTGACAGTCTCAAAGGTCTCCCCACATTCCCCTGTGTCTGTCCCCTGAGTGTAGAGAAAAATCACCATTGGCTGAAAAACCACTGTCCCAGTTTATTGCATTGAAAGGCCTGCTTTTGTTCTGACAGCCCCAGGCCTGATTTGATACTTCAGTCCAGATGGTGCAACCAGCAAGCTAATGGTGTTCCTGTCACCACTGATTTGGCCACCAGTGATACTGAGATGAAAGGATGGTGCGCTCTGAACCTATGTTTATGCAAATGGACCCCAAAACTATACATGAGGTTGTTCTCAAATTGAATTACTTTCTCATTCTCTGAAAGAAATAGATGCAAGAAATACGAGTGTGTCCTTTCCTTGAGATGGACCCAAAGAATGTTACATGTCCTGTTATTCCTAATAGTGGGAATGGTGATTTTTCTTCCTGACAACCCAAACAAAGCCCATTGCATTCGAGTCTATTCCAGCTCACCCTTCAAAGAGCTCAGCAGGAGGATGATAAGAGAGGGTGATGAGACATTGTTTAAAATTTGTCCCAGGTATTTTGATGTCAGTTAAAGTAGAGGTACTGTATGCAGTGCTGTTCCAACAGTGCAATCAGACCCTTCTGAAGCAACACATTTGGTGGTAAACCCTTCATTTCCCAGTCAGGGAAAGAAAGGAGTGGGGCTTTTGAGCCTCTGGGTCACCAGAAATGTCACATGACTTGACTGGGTGAGCCAGTTGTGAGTCACCTAAATTACAAGGCAGGTTGCAGGAAGAAGTCATTTTACTGTGACATCATGCTAACTGTGGGTATTGTCATTCAATTTGGCTGAGAACATTAAGGCAGAACAGTGATTAAATGCTGGAGCTGTTAAGAATGTCATCTCACCCCACAGTGTGGCAGAATTTAGGATGGCATGTGGTCATCATCACCCTTTGCTCCTGACTAGATTGTTTTGTTCTTCCTGGGGAGAGGAGGTAATTTCTTTCCTTTTTTTTTTTTTTAACCCCAATGAAAATATCAAAGAATACAAATTCTAATTTAAAACTTTGTTCTGTCTCTCTGGCCTTCATATTTTTTTTCCTTTAGATATTTTTGTGTTTTTGGTAATGTTTACATAGCAGATTAGGTTCTCATTTAATAATTTTTGTGCTTATTATCTGGAAACCCTGATGGTGTAGTGGTTAAGCACTGTGGCTGCTAACCAAAAGATTGGCAGTTCAAATCTACCAGATGCTTCTTGGACACTCTCCGGGGTGGTTTTCCTCGGCCTGTAGAGTTGCTTTGAGTTGGAACTGACTCAGTGGCAGTGGGCCTTTTTTGTTTTTTTGGCGACACTGTTTATGTTTTCTATATCTTGTCAACATTTTCATCATTTCCCTTCTGGCTGTACTGCTTCCATTAATCTAGTTACCCTGACCTTATCATTTTTGCTTTAGGGTAAATGCTCACCATTGGATCTTGTACAGATGAATTTTTTTTTTTTTCTGTTAAACGAGTAGAGTATTACCAGGTGACAGTGTTTATTGTATGAGCCAGTGTGCTATTTAGCTGAAAGGTGACCTCTGGGAGTGGTTTCAGTTCTGAGTTTAATGGGCGTCTCAGGAAGATGGTCTTGGGGGTGTCTCAAGTCTCTGGATCCAGTAAGTCTGGTCATTTTTTTTTCAGATAAGAATTTAAGTTTTGTTCTGTAATATTCTCCATTCTATCTGGAACTATTTATTTTGCCCCTGATCAGAATGGTCAGTTGTAGCCAGGCATCCTCTAGTTCTTTTGGTCTCAGGACAGATGAAGTCATGCTTTGTGTGGGTAAGTCATCCTGCAGACTAGTTTATGCTTTGAGTCTTTAGTTTCCTTCTTTATTTTTTGCTGCAGATGAGTAGAGCCCAATAGTTGTATCTTAGATGGCCACTTAGAGGCTTATAAGGTCCTAGATGATACTTAACCAAACTGGAACATAGAACATAAATTTTATGGGCTGTGTTGTGCCAGTTTTCAGAAGTGTGTTCCTAAGCCTTCAAACCTGCTAAACTGATCCTTTCAGGTGTTTGGTTATTTCTGGAAAGTATCTGTAACTGTGCCCCACGTGTGCCTTATATATGTAAGTATATGTAATGCAAATATATATATAGCACACACAAACATTTACCAGCAAGGTCCCTTATTCTTGTGTATTTCTCAGCATTATCATTGGTCTGGTGAGCAGACATAGTACCTATCTGCTACAACACCAGGGTTTCTGAGTCTCATAGGAAGTGTTCTTTTTTTTTTTTTCTTTTAAAAAAATGGCAACTGTTCTTTTGTGTTAGGCTTTTTAGGTCAGCATTCTTTTTGTGAGATTCATTCATGTTTTTGTGTGTAACTATTAGTTCACTTTCACTGCTGTTACAGGGTGGCAGTCAATGGAAATAATAAGTCACCCATTCATCTATAGATGGACATGTGAGCTGAGTCCAGCTTTGGGCTGTTAATAAGGAGGCTGTTAGAGAAATTCTTGTATCTATCTCCTGGTGCCTGTGAAGGAATTTTGGTTCAGTCTGTGCATAGGAATGAAGTTATTGTTTGGTGGAGGGTGAGCTTTTAGCTTATTAGATCATGCCAAACTTTTTTGTCCCCTGTGTCCTTGCTAGCACTTACCTTGCAGTCTTTATTAATCTTGGACATATTGGTGGTGTGTACTGATTTCTCATCGTAGTTTAAATTTGCATTTCTCTGATGATTGGTGCCGCCAAGTCAGTCTCTACTCACAGTGACTGTATGCACAACAGAACGAAATGCCTCATGGTCACGTGGTACCCTCACAATTGTTAGGCTGGAGCCCGTTTTTGCAGCCACTGCATTAATCTGTCTCGTTAAGGGTCGTCCTCACGTTCACTGACCCCCCCCCCCCAACTTTACTGGGCACGACGTCCTTCTCCAGGGACTGGTCTCTCCTGATAACATGTCCGAAGTATGTGAGACAGAGTTGTCCTCTGATTGCACACACGTACAACTTTCCTTGAACTCAGTATTGGAGCTACATGTATGTATTGTACATTTTAGTCAGTTGGGTTCTTTCAATATGATGTTTACCCTTGATTCTCTTTCCTCGTTTAATAATTACTGTCTTTGTCCACAAGTAATCTGTTTGTTCAGGTCATTGATGAAGATGTTGACTTCAGTAGACACAAGGTGATGTTGCAGTAGGTTGTATAATTTGACTTAGAGATCTTAACAGATCATTCAGAAAGGAAGGAAATAGAATGTGATACAAATCGTGATTCTGGTGGTTTATAGGGATCACTCTCTTCTAAGAGTAAATAGAATTTATGTCTTGTAATTTCTCCAGACTTTCTCTGGAGATCAAGTTAGCAGGTGTCTTAGTCATCTAGTGCTGCTATAACAGAAATATGACAAGGGGATGGTTTTAAAAAGATAAACTTTTATTTTGTCACAGTCTAGTAGGCTACAAGCCCAAATTCAGGGCATCAGCAACAGGGGAGAACTTTCTCTGTCATCTCTGGAGGAAGGTCCTTGTCATCAGTCTTCTGCTGGACTGGAAGCTTGTAAGGCTCCGAGACCTTGGGTGTTTTCCAAAGGATGCACTCAGCTCCCAGGACTGCTGCTTTCTGGATGGCACAAGGTCCCCAAATCTCTCTGCTGGCTTCTTTCCTTTGTATCTCAAGAGATACACAAGGCACAAAACACTCTTACAAATCGAGTCCTGCCGCACCAAAACCACTGCCACCCATTCACCCTCATTAACATCATAGAGGCAGGGTTACAACGTGGAGGAACGTGGCATAAAACTGGGAGTCCTGGCTTAGCCAAATTGCTACACTGGCTTTTTGTGGAGCACAGTTCAGTCTATAATGGTAGGCTAGCTGACAGTATTCATAGTTTGGAGACAGGCATCAGTTGACCATTTTCAGAGTTTTGAAGCTCCAGAATTATGCTTGGAGTTTTACACTAATTTTTATAAGATCCCTTTTACAATATGCACAATCTGATCATCTGTGACTGTGAGAACTGTAGCTCTAACAATTCTTTTAAGAAGTCATGTGCTTTTTCTGCACTTCTCTGGATAACCCAAAGCTCGATCTTCTTAAAAGCAGCCAATAGTTATACTGTACATGCACTCCTCACTTAGTGACGTGGTTAGATTCCAAAGACTGGGTAGATGGTTACATGGAAAACCATGTTAGGTCAGAGTTGGGGCTCTGCCCCATCTTCCGTTGCCCCTGGTGGTCTCAGGAGGCATGTGGCAGGCTCCCCTCCCCTGCTGTGCCTCTCCCATCATCGTGGAGTCAGCTGGGATTGTGGGGGTAGTGGCTGTGGGTTGTGTGGTGCAGCGGGGTGACCACCGTCCATGGAGCACACTCTAGGCCCCTGCGTAGAGAGCTGAGCCTTGCCTCTCCATCCTCTTGTGTGCTGTCCTGGAGACAACCCTGGTTGCTCCAGGCCTCTGTGCAGGTGAGGCCTGGCCAGGCAGGCTGAGTGGATGCTGCAGACAGACTGAGCACCCTGGTCCTACTCCTGTGGTCCCAGTGTCTGCTGCTCCTTGTAGCCTATCCAGTGCCACTTACTGTGTGTCACCTACCTTCCCCTGCTCCCCATAGGTGGACCCAACCCAATGATACCAACTTAGCACCAACTGTATGGCTTTACTTCCTCTGGCAAACCTCAGCCTTCTCCTCCTCTGCCCTCTCTTGTCACTGAACTTAGTTAATGTACAAAATAGCTAGATGGTTGAATTTTTCCTATCATTAATACAGAGCATCAGACAGCAAGATAGTGGAGACAGTCCTTAAGTGAGGAGTAGGTTTTTTTGTTTTGGCTAAGAACTTTTCTATTAAGTCTGTTTTTCTTGATGGTATACCATACGTAATTCTGTTTTATTATTTGTCTGATTGTTCTGACATTATTTCCCTCCCTTTCTTTGTGTACAAATAAACTATTTTGATGACAGTAAGTAACAGGATGTCTGTGAGAAAGAAATGGAGAGATTTATTACACTGTGGTGACTTCTACTTTAGTCAGGCACGTAGGCCTTAAATGTTCTTGGAGCAACAGAGTAGGATTGACTATGTTAAAAAAACCATCAGTAAAATGTTGTTATTTATGACTATTATATATACTCCACTTAAATATATATTAAGCATATTAAATATGCGCACATATAAAGTACTAAGTCAGTTCATAATTGAATAAGTTCATTGTTACTTAAAAATTATGGTCTATGAAATATAATGGTGAAATTAAGACTTTTGAAAATAAAGAGAAATTTAAAGACTTCATAAAAATTAAACCCAAATTACATGAAATATTGAAAGAAGCTCTTCCCTAAATATGTTTTAGGTGATAATTTAAGGCACTTCATCCAAATTTCTAATCAGCTAAGGAAAGCACAAAACTTCATCAAAACAAACCCAAAACTACAATATTATAATAAGGGAATTCATGGTCATATCATGACAACTATAATATCACATTAAAAGAGGGACACACTACAATAGTTACAGTTGTTTTTTGATACAGCGACAGATTCTGACTTCTAAAATAATTAAAATTGATTTCAATAATTATACGTTAAGGGGGATTAGGTATGTAGCCGTAGAACTAATTAACAATAAACCATTTGAAATGAAAAATCACAATACAGGAGTCTCAATAAATATAAAATTAAAACTCTTACCATCCATAAAGAAGAATGTCCCAGGACAGATTAGTAAGAACAACAGAGAAAACACCAACATGAAAATAAACATATTGCAATGACATCACTAAATTTATACCTATCAATAATCACATTGAATGTGAATGGTCTGAACATTCCAGTAAAGAGACAGCGAGTGATATCGTGGATCAAAAGTCGTTACCCATCTATATGTTGCTTACAAGAAACACATCTTAGACTTAAGGATAAGAACAAGTCGAGAATTAAAGGTTGGAATAATATATATCAAGCTAATAATACACGAAAAAGAGCAAGTATGGCAATATTAATCTCAGATAAAATAGATTTAAATGTAAAGTCCACTATTATGGACAAGGATGGTCACTGTTTATTGCTGAAAGATTCAATACTCAAGCAAGACTTAACAATATTAAATATTTATGCACCCAAGACCAAAGCACCTAAGTACATTGAACAAATACTGACAACATTGGAAAATGAGACCTATCATTCTACAATAATAGTTGGGGACTTTAACACTCCCCTTTCAGTTGAGGATAGATCATCCAGAAAAAAGCTCAGTAAAGATACAGAAGATCTTATTACAACAATCAACCAACTTGACCTTATTGACATATACAGATCTTTTCATCCATCAACAGATAAATACACCTTCTTCTCCAAAGCACATGGAACATTCTCCAGAATAGACCATATGTTAGGTCATAAAACTATTCTCCATAAAATCCAAAACATTGATTTATTGCGAAGTACCTTCTCGGACCACAGAGCTATAAAAGTTGAAATCAATAACAGAAAAATCATAGGTAAAAATTCCAACTTGTGGAAACTGAACAATACTTTACTCATAAAGCCTTGGGTTATAAAATAAATTAAAGACACATTAAAGAAATTTATGGACTCAAATGAGAATGAAAACACATCCTACCAGAATTTATGGGATACAGCAAAAGCAGTGCTCAGAGGTCAGTTTTTCTCTATAAATGCACACTTCCAGAAAGAAGAAAGAACACAAATTAAAGAATTAACCTGTCAGTTTGAACAAGTAGAAAGAGAACAACAAAGAAACCCCTCAGGCACCAGAAGAAAACAGATTATAAAAATTAGAGCAGAACTAAATGAATTAGAGAATAGAAAAACAATTGAAAAAAATTAACAAAACCAAAAGTTGGTTCTTCGAAAAAATCAACAAAATTGATAAACCATTGGCTAAACTTACAAAAGAAAAACAACAGAAGATACAAATAACTCAATTAAAAAATGAGTTGGGAGATATTACAACAGACCCATCTGAAATAAAATACATCATAACAGAATACTATGAAAAGCTATACTCTGGCAGGTTTGAAAACCTGGGGGAAATGGACAAATTTCTAGATTCATATGACTCACCAAGATTATCACAAGGAGAAATAGATCAACTTAATGAATCTATCACAAAGGAAGAGATTGAGGAAGTCATCAAAAATCTACCAACCAAAAAAAGTCCTGTCCCAGACGGCGTCACCCGAGAATTCTACCAAACTTTTAGAGGAGAATTAACTCCAATACTCATGAGGCTATTTCACACCATAGAAAGAGATGAAATACTTCCAAATTCCTTCTATGAAGCCAGCATAACCCTGATACCAAAACCAGGGAAAGATCCCACAGAAAAGAAAATTACAGACCAATATCACTGATGAATCTAGATGCAAAAATCTTCAACAAAATTCTAGCCAATAGAATTCAACAGCATATAAAAAACAATCGTTCATCATGATCAAGTTGGTTTCATTCCAGAGATGCAAGGCTGGTTCAACATCAGAAAAACAATTAATGTAATCAACCATATTAATAACACAAAGGATAAAATTCACCTGATTTTGTCAATTGATGCAGAAAAGGCATTTGACAAAATTCAACATCCATTCATGCTTAAAACTCTCAGAAAAATAGGAATAAAAGGGAAATTCCTCAATATAATCAATAGCATCTATGCAAAGCCAACTGCTTTCATCATCCTGAATGGTGAAAGACTGAAAGAATTCCCTTTGAGAACGGGAACTAGACAAGGATGCCTGCTCTCACCAGTTCTATTCAACATTGTCCTAGAAGTTCTAGCCAGAGCAATTAGACAAGACAAAGAAATAAAACGCATCTGTATTGGCACTGAAGAAGTAAAGATTTCCCTCTTTGCAGATGATATGATTGTTTATACAGAGAATCCAAAGAAATCCATAAGTAAACTATTAGAGCTAATAGAAGAATTCAGCAAAGTATCGGGATACAAGATAAACATAACTAAATCAGTGGGATTCCTTTATATCAACAATGAAATTATTAATGAAGAAATCACCAAATCAATTCCATTTACTATAGCCCCCAAGAAGATAAAATACCAAGGAATAAATCTAACTAGAGAAATAAGAGATCTTTACAGAGAAAACTATAAGACATTGCTACAAGAAACTAGGAGGGACATACATAAATGGAGTAATCTGCCCTGCTCATGGATAGGAAGACTCAATATTGTGAAAATGTCTATTTTGCCCAAAGCACTGTACTTATATAATGCAATCCCAATACAAATTCCAACGACATTTTTTAATGAGATGGAGAAACAAATTATCAGCTTTATTTGGAAAGGGAAGAAACCCCGCATAAGTAAAACACTACTGAAAAAGAAGAACATGCTGGGAGACCTCTCACTACCTAACTTTAAAACCTATTACACTGCCACAGTAGTCAAAACAGCCTGGTACAAAAAGAGACATATAGACCAATGGAACAAAGTAGAGACCCCAGAGATACTACCATCCTCTTATGAACAGCTAATATTTGACAAAGGTCCTAAGATTTTGAACTGGGGTAAGAACAGTCTCTTTAACAAATGGTGCTGGCATAATTGGATATCCATCTGCAAAAAATTGAAACAAGACCCATATCTCACACCTTATACAAAAATCAACTCAAATTGGATAAAAGACCTGAATATAAAAGCTAAAATGATAAAGCTCATCCCAGATAAGGTTGACAATGGATGTTTTAATATGCAATATAGACAGACTTCAAAATCTGACAAAACACATTCATCCAAAGAGAAAATAGATAAATGGGAATTAATAAGAATCAAACACTTCTGCGCATCCAAAGACGTCATCAAAAGAATTAAAAGACCACCTACAGAATGGTAAAAAATATTTGACAACTCTATGTCAGACCGACGCCTGATCTCCATCATCTATAAGGTTCTACAAAATATCAATAAGAAAGAGACAAATCATCCAATTAAGCAGTGGGTAAAGGAGATGGACAGACACTTCTCTAAAGAGGAGATCCAAGCAGTCTAAAAACACATACAGACATGTTCACGATCATTAATTATTAAAGAAATTCAAATCAAAACAACAATGAGATACCACCTCACCCCAACAAGATTGGCCATGATCCAAAAAATGCAAAACAATAAATGTTGGAGAGGCTGTGGAGAGATTGAAACTCTCCTTCACTGTTGGTGGGATTGCAGAATGGTGCAACCTCTTTGGAAAGCAATTTGGCTTTACCTTAAAATAATGAATATAGATAAACCATTTGACCCAGTTATTCCTCTGCTTGGAACATATCCTACAAAATCAAGGCCATTCACACCGACTGCTACATGCACACGAATGTTCATTGCAGCACAGTCCACGATAGCAGAAAGTTGGAGTCAACCCACATGCCCAACAACAGAAGAATGGATAGGTAAACTTTGGTATATATACTCCATGGAGTACTATACACTGATAAAGAACAACGATGATAGCAGGAAACATCTCTCAATTTGATCTCAACTGGGGGACATTATATTGAGTGAAACTAGTCAGCAACGGAAGGACAATTATTATATGAGATCCCTATGATAAAAACTTAAAAGCATACTCATACATAATAGAAAAGACTCTTTGACGGCTACAAGGGTAGGGAAGGTGGGAGGGCAGGAAGGCAAGAGGGGAGGGTTTAGATTAGATAATTGTTAGAAATTTCGTAGGGTGAAATTGGTGACAATTCACATTAGTAGGAAGATCAATATTAATGAGCCTTCGACACAACTTGTGTACTCCTCCTCTCTTAACCCAATATTGTAAGTACAGAGTATGTACACTTTCATTTTTTTATTTAATAAAAAAATGTGGTGGAAAAAAAATTATGCTTTTGTTAGCCCGTTAAAAGGTAAATCATAGAATGAAGTACTTTTTAAAGTCCAGGATATGTTACTAAGTTCTGAGTTAAGTTATCTTATTTTTCTAGTGGAAGAACAGAAACCCATAGAGGAGAACATAACACACTCAAAAATCATAGTTTTGGTGATGGCAAGAAGTTGTCTCTTCCAGTCTCTTGACTTCCAGTAATTCTGACCACATGCTATCATAAACCAGATGTTTGCTGTCTGACAAGAACTGATTTCCTGGCATGGAGGACGGATTAGTGTGTGCTGTTCCATTTTATTGTGGGAGGGAAAAAAAAGACAGATCTTGTGAGAAAGTTATGACACTCAGAAAACGAATCTGCCAGCCTCTCCTTTCCTTTGATGCTTGAGTCTCCACAGCTGACCTTTTGGGATCAAAGAAGTAAAAGATGTATTCCAGTACCACTGTGTATGGAGGAGGCAGGGTCGGATGGGTGGCAGTCTTGTGCTGTGCTAGGGCCTTCAAGGCGTCTTCATTAATTATCTTTGAAAAGTTCGGTTGTTCTAAATGGAATGAAACTCTAGGCTGCAGGAGCTGAATAAAAATATCTAAGAGCTGGGAACTTCTACCCCTACCCGTCTAGACCTTCACACTGAAATCTAACAGCATTACTAGATTACTTATTTGAGTACCTTTTATTCTCTCTTCAAACCACCTCTAGGTTTCTTTTTGATTGTTTCTCACTGTTTCTGTCTCTCCTTTTCCCAGTTTAGTTCGTTGTTAGATCCATCTCTGACTTCTTATCTGTACTGCTCTGAAAACTTGCTCATCTTGACTCTGTTCCCTTTGCTACAGACATAAAGTGTAAATCACTGCCATCAAGTCGATTCTGACTCATAGCGACCCTATAGGACACAGTAGAACTGCTCCATAGAGTTGCCGGAAAGTGGCTGGCAGATTCAAACTGCCCAGCTTTTGGTTAGCAGATGTAGCACTTTAACCACTATGCCACCAGGGTTTCCTCTACAGACACAGGTATGCTGATAATAGCCATACTTTGATTTAATTGTATTCATTGTTTCTAATATCTGTGTAGGTCTGGATATGGGCGATGGCTTCTATGGTTTTGAAATTGTTTTCCTACATATTTCATACAATTATCTCATCAATTACCAAGGTCTTCCTCAGTAAATAACTGAAATTCCAAATCTGGTGACATTAAGTTGATTCTGACTCATAGCACTTGTCGTAGATTGAGATGTGTCTGCATAAAATATGTATCAACTTGATTAGACCATGTCTTCCATTTTGCAATTGTAATTTTATATGTCACAGAATTAGGATGGAATTGTAACATCCTTCCCTAAGGTCATACCCCTGAGCTAGTGTAAAGGGAGTTTCCCTGGAGTATGACCTGTACTCCCTTTTAGAAGAGATAAAAAGGAGAAACAAGCAGAGAAGGAGGACCTTACACAGACAATAATGCAGCACCGAGAGTAAAGTGCATCCTTTGGACACACATGGACTTAGGGTCCCTGTGCCTGAGAAGCTCCTTGACTCACGGAAGATTGATGATGAAGATCTTCCTTTAAAGCTGACACACAGAGAAAGCCTTGCCCTGGAGGTAACACCTGGAATTTGGACTTCTAGCCTTTTAGACTGTGAGAGACTGAATTTCTTTTGGGTAGTGCCATTCACTTGCAGTATTTCTGTTAGAGCAGCACCAGATGACTAAGACAGCTACCCTACAGGACAGAGTAGAACTGCCCTATTAGGTTTCCAAGGAGTGGCTGGTAGATTTGAACTGCTGACCTTTTGCACAGAGCTCTTAGCTCTTAACCACTGTGCAACCAGGGATAGAAGGTCAAAAGGCAAAAGAAAGCCTGTAAAGCTGGGTGCATTTTGATCCTCATATCTTCTCACCAGTTGCCTATTTTATACATAAAAACAAGACCTATTTTAGCTCATATATGTGTACTTTGTCAAATTTGAAAAATAAGTTCACAGTGGAAATAATGATTAAAATCAGTCTTCCCAGACAACATTTTCTACTTTGACAAGGGTCTTCACTGTCTGAATCCAGTGGAACTTCTTGTTCTGTTTTTGGATCAAAGTGTTGTTTATTTTTGCTTGTTTGTTTCATTGGAGGGCCTCTGTTGTACCTCAAATTATGGCAGATACAAGGTCAGCTGTCTAAGTAAGGCTAACCTCACAGGCCATTTCAAATTGTCCAGTTTCAAGTGTTGTCATTACCTGTAATTGCAGACTTCCTAGCACCTCTGTGAACTTAGGAATGAGAGGAAATTCACTGTTTCGTGATAATACTGTTCTTAAGTTCTCACGGTGTTAGGTAGAAAGTTACTTCTTTTCATTGACCCAAGTATTGCCATTCTTGAATTTCTCCATTCAGCGTCTTATACTGTGCTAAACTATACAGATCAGGTTTCACCTGTCAGTTTGAAATCATTGAGAAACAGCTGCTGTTGCTCTTCAGCTGTCTTCTCCCCATGCTCAGCCGTGTCAGTGCACAGAGCTGCTGTGCTGGCTTCCACTACCAGCCTTCACCAGGCAGATCTTTGCTGTGCCCTGGAGGTACTCAAGACTGTTGAGGCTTCTTCTAAAATGATATAGAAGTAGTGGCATATAAAAAGAGCTGGGAAAGTAGGAAGAGAAAAATATGCAAGAGAGATGCATGTCAAGAAGCAGAGAGACAGAGGCAGCAGGCAGCAGATGTACCAGAAAGGAAAGGATACCCTACGATGGACTGCTGGTGTTGACGTCGCCATAGACTTCTCAGTCTTGATATGTAAAGCTACCTGAGGCCCTTTTCTTTTTCTTTTAACAATTTCATGATGCTGTTGATTTACATCAAATATTTAGCCGCAGCAACCCCCTTCTTACAAATGTGATGGTAATTTAGCTGACATTCATTAGTGGTTGACTCTGTGCTGAATAATCCCTTAATCTCATTGATCCTCCAAAAAAGATGTTACAGTGTTAGCTACCTCCAGGTCAGTTTCAGCTCATGACAACCTCATGTCCAACAGAACAAAACGTTGACCAGTCCTGCCCTATCTTGATAATCTTTGGTGTGCTCAAGTCCACTGTGGCCAATATGTGTGTATTTTGAGTGCCTTCCAGCCTGGAGGCCCCTCTTCTATCACTGTATTGGACAATATTATGTTATGGTCTTCATTGGCTAGTTTTTGTAGTAGTTTGCTAGGTCTTTCTTCCTACTCTGTCTGGAAACTCCACTGAAACCTAACCATGGTGATCCCACTGATATTTGAAACCTCACTGGTATAGTTTCCAGCGTTATAGAAACATGCAGCCGACTGATGCATAGTGTTCTTAAAAGATAGATTCTGTTTTATGGATGGAGAGACTGAAACACAAAACTTCTTCCAGGTTGTACAATAAGTAAGTTGCTACTAGGGGCTATGCTTTAGCCAGTGTGTCTGTCCGTCTCCTTGAGTGACTCCATCTTTCTTGCAGACCTTCCACTTTACCAAGTATGGTGCCCTCCTCCAGGGCCCAGTGTCTGCTGATAACATGTCTGAAATGTGGGAAATAAGTCTCGTCATCGTTGCTTCTAAGGAGCATTGTGGTTATACTTCTTCATTCTCTTGACAGTCCATGTTATGTTCGGTATTCTTTGCCAACAACCACAAGTGAAAGGCACCAATTCTTCTCTGATCTTCATTATGCATTTCCAGCTTTCACATTCATGTGAGGTGACTGAAAACACCATTGCTTGGTTCTGGCATACCTTAGTCCTCAAAGTGACATGTTTGCTTTTTGTAGATTTGCCCAAAGCAGTGAAACTTGGAATTCTTGACTGCTGCTTCCATAAATGTTGATTGTGGATGCAAGTAAAATGAAATACTTGAGGACTTTGATCTCAGTTTATCATGATGTCGCTTATTGGTTTTTGTTTTCTTTATGTTGAGGTATAATCCACTCTGAAAGCTGTGGTGTTTGATCTCTGTCAATAAGTGCTTCAAGTCCTCTTGACTTTCAGCAAGCAAAGTTGTGTCATCTGCATACAACAGGTTGTTTATAAGTCTTCCTCCAGTTCTGAGGCTGTGTGCTTCTTCATATAGTCTGGTTTCTCAGATTATTTGCTCAGTATACAGATTGAATGAGTTTGGTGGAAAGTTACAACCCTGACACACACCTTTCCTGACTTTAAACCACACAGCCTCCCTTGTTCTATCTGAATGAAGGCCTTGTTAGAGAAAGTGACAGAGTGGAGATTCCAGGCATTCCTGTTAATCCTGTGTGTGCAGTTTTGATAAAATGCCTTGTACTTTTTGTAAAACCCAGACAACATTCATTTTTATTCATTTTATTTTTGGTGAATTTTCCCTGTCATTTCTTCCTATCAGGTACATTTTGGTGATAACTCTGCCATCCCCTGTGTTAGCTCTCTGTCTCGATTTCTTTTAATGAGCAAATAATAAATGTATCAGCTCTTTCTCATTCAAAGTGTTCATGGGTTTGATGAGCAGAACAGGACCAAGAATGGAGTCCAACTGTACACATATAAAAGTACACTCGAGAGCCTTTTCTTGAAGAGCTATTTATTCATGTGTCTGTACCCTTAAGATCAGGTCATCTCCACTGTTCCAGTGCGATCTAGAACTAATTAACATCTGGGTATGATTTTCCATGTTATTTTCAAGGGTATTATCATAGAGCAGTACTTGGTTATAATTCATTTATGCCAGGTGCTTTTATTCTAATGGTTTACCAGTAACCATAGAAAATTATTTTTAGAGTAAAATTATCTACCAGTGGAATGATTTTCAAAGGTAACTACCCTTAGTAATTTTGGATTATGTGTAATAGCTTTACATAATTAGAGAATTTTCATCTGATCTCTAAAACATTTGACATAATATATTATGTATGTTCATTTGTGTGTACATATCTGTCAATTGTGCGTGCACTTGAATGCACACACATATGTACAAGGTCTAACAGTTAAGTCTGTAAACTTAATTGTTCTCAGTGCTACATACCTAATTGTTGAATATCACTACGTTCACCTTCGAAGTGCTCTACTTGGGAAGCTGTGCACTGATGCCAGTGCATAGTCCATCCTTCAAAGCAATTTTGGAACATTTTCTGGACTGGCCACTGCATTTGGTGGCATGATGGCAAGTTCGTGAATTTAATTTATAGTTGTCTGTAGGAAGTTTTTATCCAGTAAACAAAAAACTGTATTGGCACACCCTTCCTACTCACCTGATCTGGCCCTCGGTAACTTTTCTCTTTACCCAAAGATAAAGGAAATATTGAAAGGGCGACATTTGGATGACATCCAGGACATCAGCGATATGGCCATTCCAGAAGGAGTTCCAAAATTGGTTTGTAGGGTGGACTAGGTGCATCAGTGCATAACTTCTCAAGGGGAGTACTTCAAAGGTGATTGTAGTGATATTCAGTGATGAGGCATGTAGCACTTTTTCTAGGAGTTCATGAACTCCTAGAGTTGTGTTGAAGTTCATACATGAACTCCTAGAGTTCATGAACTTAATTGGCAGTCCTTGTATACATATGTGTATTTATGTATATATTTTTAGATATACACACTTATATCAACTATTTAGAAATTATAATTATGAAAATATAAATTAGACTGTTTGTGGTATTAAAGTCCAGATTCTGGACTTCTTCAGACCTCAAGTATTGAAAAAGAATATTTAAGTGGTGAAAATAACTCTAGGGATGAAAAACAGTATTTCTTTCCATTTCCTGCCTTTACACTCTTCCAAATGCTAATCTTATATCCCTGGAGAAGAAACAGCCCTTTCTCATTGGAGGGAAGTTCAGGTTCTAAGAACTGAATTTCTCAATCAAGGTGTAGGTTGTGTTAATCTTCTGACTTTGCCTTTCCATCTTTTCCCAAATGGACTATTAGAAAGTGGAAGTGGAAATTACACATGTTACAAAGAAAGCCATGCATCCATGGCTTTCTCTGGGGATGTTCAGACTTTTCATTGCCAGTAAGACATGATTTAGACTTGCCTGGGCATTTCATAAAAAGCCTGGCAATGACACCAGACTCAGTGAGAAAGACTTAAACAAGTGTACCATCTGGTTGATGTTGACTGGTAGCAACATAAACTGTGCAACTTCTTGTCTTTGCTCCTGCAACTTCTTTCTTTTTTATCAAAGACAAGGAAAAAAAGCTATTTTACTAACAGAAGAAGACCAGAACTACCATGTATATCTGTAATTGCTACATCATTTTTACCCCCAGACTCACAGTAAATGACTCTGTTGTTCTTTGCAGGAATAGTTGTGTACACCTGTTTTCTGAAACACAAAAACTGGTTTGAGCATAAAATGTGAGATGGTGAATTTGGGGATCATGCAACCACATATTTATATAATCAAATGACAAACTGCAACTTATTTTAAGCTCCTGTATTCTTGCTTCTTCCACACCCAACAATCACGTAAATCATGTCAAAATCACTGGTGCCTGTCTGACGCAGTATAACACTATACCAAGGACACATGGCAGAGCAATGGCTATAAATGATTCTAGGACATTCTACTGACAATACTTCCTGTCTTCTGGTACATGTCAAAGCTATTTTTAGAATTTTTTCCCACCTACCCACCTTGTGCACATTACAATTTGTGTTCCCTAGGGGAAAAGAAGTATAAGGTTCATTGCTGATGATCCAAGAAATGTGAATAAAGTTGTTGACAGATGGTTCACACATTTCATTCTGAAATATCTTATAGTGACAAATAACAAAGTGTGTATAATTAGCTTTATGCAGATGGCATGCCAAGTGTTGCTATTCATCTCTGTAGACTTTTTACAAAGATTCTATTTTAAGAGTCAAGATTTGAAGACAGCCCATAAACCCTCTATAAAGAGTGGCAGAGCAGGGTTTTACCAGAAAGGACCACAGCTGTCAGATATGCTGTTTGTAGATCAAAGTTCCAGCTTAGACCACGTTAAACTCCATGGGGAGGCAGCCTCACAGTGAGCTGTGTCTATGCATGACTGATTGGACTGGTTTGATTGTCTTGATTAAATTGTCACCAGAGAAGTTAGGTCCCAGTGAACCCTGGTTGCCCAGTAGTTAAGAGCTTGGCTGCTAACCAAAAAGTCAGCAGTTCGAATCCACCAGCTGCTTTTTTAGAAATACTATGGGGCAATTCAACTCTGTCCTGTAGGGTTGCTGTGAGTCAGAATCACCTGAATCCCAGTGGGTGCCTGCTGCAGTAAACCACAGTGCTTTTCTTTCTTGGCCTTCAACCAGGTGAGCTGGCCAAGGCCTTGGCACCTGTGGTTCCCTCCACCAGGTCTGCTCTACTCTCAGGTCATTTCTAGGTGGAGCCTCTGAGCTTCAGTGTCACTTCCTCCAAAGGCTTACCAGGACAACCCAAATACTCTTTCTCCTGCCCACTTTCCAGAGCCTCTCGTATGGTCCTGGGTCATTCTAGTTTTGAGGTAAGTGATAAATAGGGACCTTGGCTACTTGGTTTCCTGCCATATGCTCTGCTCAGTTGCAGTGTTGGGCATGTGAGAGTTTCTTAAATATTATCTACAGGAATGATTTTTGTAAAATCATGTCTCGCTGATCAAATTATTCACAATGTTTGTGCCAACACCTCCCTTGTATTTGGCCAGTATTAGTATATGTAATGCCGAAATTAACACTTGGAGCTGGCATTAACTCTGCCATAAAAATTTCATTTTTTTAAAAAAAATTTTCTTTCATTTATTTTGATAAGTGAAACATGTGGTAGACAGTCACTGTGGAATCAGACCAGAACTGCCTACAAACAGGGAACAGAGTTTGCATTACTGTTTCTTGTCTGGTAGAGTTTTCCAGAGAGTAGAGAGCATCATGTTAGTTGAGCTCGTTTTTATGCAGTCCACCACGAGGTCATGAGCATGGTAAATACTTTTTGGTATTAATGGCAGTGCTTAGTGTATTGGAAAGTGTCTCACTGAAGAGACTGGCTTCCTGACTTTTCTTTTTTTTTTTTTTTTTATAAATTTATATATTACAATTTAAAAACTATTTTGTGTCTGGGCTGAATTATTTGTATGAAATTATAATACAAGGACTGCCAGTTAATTTTACAAACTCCTCCTGGAAAAAGTGCTGCATACCTACCTCATTCCCGAACATCACTAGGGTCACCTTCAAAGTACTTCCTTTGGAAAGCTAGGTACTGATGCCAGCACCTGGTCCCGTGCACTCTTCAAAGCAATTTTGGAACTCTTTGAGGAGGAATGGTCATCATCAGAGCTGTTGTTGTGTTACCCTTGATGTCCTGAATGTCACCCAGATGTCTTCCTTTCAATATTTCCTTTATCTTCAGGTAAAGAAAAAAGTCATGGGGGCCAGATCAGGTGAGTAGGCAGGATGTTCCAGTACAGTTATTTGTTGACTGGCTAAAAGCTCCTTCACAGACAACTCTACAGCTGAGTTCACGAACTTGTCACAGTGTCACCGTGCTCATTCCAGCAAGAGTTGCTAAATTGCTTTGAAGGGTAGACTAGGTGGTAGCATCAGTGCATAGCTTCCCAAGGGGCATACTTCAAAGGTGACCACAGAGATTTTCAGCTATGAGGTATGTAGTCCTGAGAACAATTAAGTTTGCAGACTTAATTGTCGGACCTCATAGTCTATCTTTCTGGGATCTGTGATGCTAATGAAGAGAATTTATTCAAGACATGAAATAGGTATTATTCTCCTTTTGTTTGGGAAGTTGTAGTTTGGAATTAGTCTTTTAACAAATGATGTCTCTGAGTTTCCATTTGGGGGACAGCAATATTTCCCGGTAACTTTTTATGTGTAAAATATCTTTTTTCCCTTCTCCATTAATTAAAATTTTGAGAATTTGCCTGTTTCTTTAAAGTTAATCTTAGGGTTTGTGTTGATCCGTAATCTTGTTCCATATCCCAGATATTTGCTCTTCTGGTTTTCAGCAGGAACAGCTGAAAATTTCAAGAAGTCACTAAGCGAAACACAAACAACAGGTTTAAAGTACCAAAATGGAACATTACTTTCCTCCCCAGTGTCTTTTTAATTGTTAAATTTAAACACTTTAGACTGAGTATCCATAAAACGTAATGACTACCTCAGCTGGGATTCTGCTGTCTTCCAGCTTCTTCATGTATTTTTAAAAAATGCAATTGCTTTGGTTTTAAAGATGTGGGTTTGCCGTATTTTCTCCACGCTCTTAGCTTTTTGTCTCAAGGGAATCCTCATAATTGCACTGTTTCCCACTCTCATTGCAAAGAGTTGGCCACATTAATGTCAGCAAGCCTCTTAACTCGTCATCTGCATCGTCTCCAGTGGGCCCCAAGCTGCTGTGAGTGGAAACCAGCTGATCCTGAATGGTCCCCTGAAGGAAGGGCTTCCTGGAAAGCAAGTTTCCATGTGGCAACCCTTCAGAAGCCATGAGAAACCCAGCAAATGTAGGTGAGGGAGTGATTCCAAGTCTGCAGTCTCATAAACAGGAATGATACAAGTCAATTTCTGGATCATTGGCTGCTCCAGAGGAATGAAATGGTGACCTCGGCTGTGTATGCTACCTGGTCCATGAGGACTGCCAGTTAAGTTTGTGAACTTGTCCTAGAAAAAGTGCTGCACACCTCATTGCTAAATATCACTATAGTCACCTTTGAAGTTCTCCCCTTGGGAAGCTGTGCACCAACGCTAGGACCTAGTATACCCTTCAGAGCAGTTTTGGAACTCTTTTTCTGGAATGGCCCTCAGAGCTGTCATCATATCATCTTTGATGTCTTGAATGTCATTCAAATGTCTTCCTTTAGAATTTCCTTTATCTTTGGATAAAGAAAAAAGTCTTTGGGGGCCAGACTAGGTGAGTAGGGAGGGTGATCTAATACAGTTGTTTCCTGGCTAAAAACTCCCTCATGGACAACTATAAAATTAAGTTTCGGAGCTTGCTACCATGCCACCACGTGCAAAGGCCATTCCAGAAAGAGTTCCAAAATTCCTTTGAAGGACAGACTAGGTGCTGGCGTTGGTGCATAGCTTCCCAACAGGAGAACCTCAAAGGTGACTGTAGTGATATTCAGCAGTGAGGTATGTAGCACTTAGAACAATTAAGTTTGTGGACTTAATTGTCAGACCTTGTATGTAGCCTACCACACTAGACTGGAAATTAAGAAGTGTTCTGCTTTAGTTGGGGGGAAAAAAGAAAATAAGAGTAAACTACAAATTTTCTCTCTTCCTTTATGGAAACCCAAGTTAATTCTTTTCCTTCTCATTCCTGTCCGAATTCCAGGCTGCACTCCAGGGTCACTGTCTTATCTCAATGGTCTAGCTTTGTCTGAAACCGCACTGATCTCTCTCTTCTCTGCACCTCTGATGTTTAGGGTTAGTCTCATAGCATTAGACCCTAAATCTTTTCTGACGATGTATATTTATATGAGAAGAGAAAAGTACCTTCTGAACCTCTCCACACAATTGTCTATCTAGGAAGATGGCGTTCAGTTAGATATCATGACAGAAATAACAGAAACATGAAAACTATGTTTCAAAAGCTTTCATTTCTGCTTGGGTCTCCTGAAGTTTTTTCCACTCATTTCTCAGCTAGTCCTGACCAGGATAAGAAGTATTTATGGAGTCTGTCTGACCTCTTCCATTGATTGGCTTATATTTAAGCTCAATCCCAGAATGCACTGGTCCAGTATGATAAGTAGGGTCCTGTGTTCCACCCTGTGCTCACAGGCAGTGAGACCTGGGGAGGACATTGTCTCTATGGATGACCACATTTGTTGTAGTCACAGTTGGTCCAGGCAAAATGGACTGTATTCTGTTAGAAGAAAGTCAATGAAGACAGTGTGTGCACTTTTCCTGGGTGGTGAAAATTTATATCACTCAATAGGACACACTTGTGTCATGTGTGTTTTGGTATGGTACATTATGAAGCACAAATCACTTCTGCCAAAAATACAGAGCCTTAAATCATAAAGACTCATCAGACAAGCCCAAATCAAGGAATGTTATTCACAATAACTGCTGTGTATACTTGAAGACTGTCAATATCATTACAGACAAGAAGCCTGAAGAACTTCTATAGGTTAAAGAAAACTAAAGAGATAGAACATCTCATTGATTTGAGATTGTGTTTTGCTTGTAAACAACATTATTGAGAGAACATATTGGCCTTCTTTCTTGATTCTTTCTGTTGGAAGAGAGGCTGATTTTTCAGGGAGATGTTGAGTCTGACGGACCTGACCTCCCGTCCAGATACAGACTCCAACCTGTGTCGGGTCTTCTAAACTCTTTAAAACATTTTTAAAAGTATGTTTTCAAGCTATAATTTTACTAATGCTGCCTGTAATTTTTTATTGTCATTTCAAAGTTTCTTGGGTGTATATATGCTTTTACATGTACATTGTAGAGTTAAAAGCCTCTGTTTATTATTTAAAAAAAAATCATTTCTGTGTACTCTCACAATATTCACAAAAACTTCGTGATAACTTGTCATTTAAGATAAGCGATAGAAACCTAGGAGATAAATTACACTTACTGACTTTCTCCTATTATCAGACACACTGTGAGTCAGAATTGACTTAATGACTTTAATGGGTAGATATCAGGCACTTGATTGGATTCGTTCTTTATAAAATTAGTAATGAAATTACTTTCTGTAGTATTGATTCTGATGATATAGTCACTGAAAATGGCCTTAAAAAAGGGTTAAGATTGCCCCTGCCTCTTCTACAGTGGCCCAGTTCATTGGAAAATGCTTCTAAAAGCATCAAATGATTTTTTTTTCCTAGTGGTCAAAAATGACTCGATGGCAATGAGTTTGGTTTTTTTTTTTAATATTTATTAAAAAATATAGGGCGTTATATTTTCCATGAGTAATATAAGAAAATATGCGTGTTTGTTTTTGAAGTTTGAAAACAAATTCAAGATATTAAGAACTAATTTTAGAATTTTCTGTATCTATAATCACAGACAAATAGTGACCTATGAATTGATAAATATTATCAAATGTTTATAACTTTTGGTGTATAATTGGCATTCAGTACACGTTTGTCAAGGTAAGACTCAGTTTGAACATCAACAAAAACAGCAGCCAAGCAAACTTGTTGCGTTGAGTTGATTCCAACTCTTAGTGTCCCTATAGACAGGTGGGGAGGGAGGGAGGGAAAGATGGGGAGAGGAAGGAGGAGAGGGAGGGTGAGGGGGAGAGAGATGAGAACTGCCTTGTAGGATTTCCAAGGAGCATGGCTGGTGGCTTTGAACCTCCAACCTTTTGGTTAGCAACTGACCTTTTAACCACTGTGACACCAGAGTGCAGAACACCTGAAATACAGTGGAAAAATTCATCTGGTTTTTGTAGGAACAGATAAGGACACTAGTCTTGAGTTTTAGCAGTTTTGTGGTGACTATGCCAGAATCGACAGTATTCCACTAAGATTGTTGTGAGGACTTAGAACTGGAAGGCTTACAGAGTATGCTTAGAGCAACCTTGGACCCATGTGCTGGACTGTACTCAGGCCAGTGAGTCAGTCTCAGCACCAGTCTGAGTTTTGGCTAGTTGCACTGAACGTTTATTGCCAAGGAAAATCTCTGTATAGTGATACCTGGAAACCCAGTAGTATAGTGGGTAACTGCCGCAACTGCTGACCGAAAGATTGGCAGTTCAAATCTACCAGGCACCCCTTGGAAACTCGCTGGGCAGTTCTACTCTGTCTATAGAGTAGCTATGAGTCAGAATTGGCTCGACAGCAAGGGATTTTTGATGATACCTAGTCTTTGTATAAAGTTTGAATAGTTATTGATACAGATATAATCAATAATTAGACTTAAGTATGCATCAGATCAGTAAACCTCTTGGTTTCAAAGTATATCATTTGGAAAATACATTTGCCATTGGCTTTTGTTTTCCTACTGTCTCATCCTGTAATTCTTGGCTTTGCTTATTTCTTTCTTCTTACAGAAGGAAACAGAGAATGAGTGGAGGCATAAGCCTAATAAGTCTTAAATCTAATTTAAAAAACCAGCCCCAAGGGCTGCTCATTGGAGGTTTCTTAGACTGCTGACCAATTATTAACTGATCAAGCTTTACTCTAGGTGGCCTATAAGTTCTCCGTAAGTACCCTCCTGTCTTGTCATTTTGTGAAAGCAGGTCTTGTTGTTTTATCTACATTTTGGTCCTAACGTTGTTAGGCTATTGATCAAATAGTCTCTTCCTAGCCTTTGCTAGCTGGTCTACTGGTGCTGAGAATGAAAAGCTGAAGAGCAGCAGTGTTGCATTTGTCATCAAAAAGAACATTTCAAGATATGTCCTGAAGTACAATGCTATGTATCAGTGATAGGATAATATCCATATGCCTACAAGGAAGGCCAGTTAATACAACTATTATTCAAATTTACGCATCAACCACTATGGCGAAAGATGAAGAGGTTTAAGATTTTTACCAGTTTCTGCAGTCTGAAATGGATCAAACATGCAATCAGGATGCATTGAGGATTACTGGTGACTGGAATGCAAAAGTTGGGAAACAAAGAAGAAGGATCAGTAGTTGGAAAATATGGCCTTGGTAATAGAAATAATGCTGGAGATCACATGAGAGAGTTTTGCAAGATTAACGACTTTTTCATTGCAGATAACTTTTTTAACCAACACAAACGGTGACCGTACACATGGACCTCACCAGATGGAATACACAGGAAACAAACTGACTATATCTGTGAAAAATGATGATGGAAAAGCTCCATATCAGCAGTCTGAACAAGACCAGATGCTGACTGTGGCCCAGATCATCAATTACTCATCTGCAAATTCCAATTCAAACTGAAGAAAATGAGAAAAAGTCCACAAGAGCCAAAGTATGACCTTGAGTATATCTCTCCTGAGTTGAAAGACCATCTCAAGAACATATTTGATGTGGTGATCACTAATGACCGAAGACCAGATGAATGTGGAATGACATCCAAGACATCATCCATGAAGAGAATAAGAGATCATTCAAAAGACAGGAAAGAAAAAAAAGACTAAATTTGGTGTTAGAAGAGACTCTGAAACTTGCTCTTGAACGTCGAGCAGCTAAAGCAAAAGGAAGGAATGGGAAAATCAAAGATCTAAACAGAAGATTTACAAGAGCAGCTTGAGAAGGTAGAAGAAAGTATTATAGTGACACATGCCAAGAGAAATGGAAATGGAAAATCAGAAGGGAAGAAGACATTCTGCATTTCACAAGCTGAAAGAACTGAAGAAAAAATTGAAGCCTCAAATTGCAACCGTGAAGGATTCTACAGGAGAAACCATTACATAACTGAGCGAGCATCAAAAGAAGATGGAAGGAATACACAGAGTCACTATATCAGAAAAAGCTGGTCGATGTTCAGCCATTTGAAGTGGTAGCATATGGTAAGGAACCAATGGTAACTGAAGGAAGAAGTCGAATCTGCGTTGAAGGCATTGGCCAAAAACAAGGCTCAAGGAACTGATGGACTATCAGTTGAGATATTCCATCAAACAGTTGCAGTACTGGAAGTGCTCGCTTGTCTACACCAAGAAATTTGGGGGACAACTACCTGGCCAGGTGAACTGGAAGCGATCCATATTTATGCCCATTGCCAAGAAAGGGGATCCAACCAAATGTGGAAATTACCCAACAATACTGATGATATCACATGCAAGTAAAATTTTGTTCAAGATTATTCAAAAGCGACTGCAACAGTATATTGACAAGGAACTGCCAGAAAGTCAAGCGGGATTTAGAAGAGGATATGGAACCAGGGATATAATCACTGATGTCAGATGGATGAAAGCAAAGAATACCAGAAAGTTGTTTATTTGTGTTTCACTGACTCTGAAAAAGCATTCATCTATGTGGATCATACTAAACTATGGCTAATGTTGTGGAGGATGGAAATTCCAGAACACCTAATTGTGCTCTTAAGAAATCTGTATATAAATCAAGAGCCAATCTTGCGAACAGAACAGGGGGTCACTGCATGGTTTAAAGTCAAGACAGGTGTGTGTCAGGGTTGTATCCTTTTACCATACCTTTTTAATCTGTATGCTGAACAAATAATCCAAGAAGCTGGATTCTACAAAGAGCAAGGGATCAAGATTAGAGGACAACTCATTACCAACTTGTGTTACGCAGATGACACCACCTTACCTGCTGGAAGTGAAGAAGGTTTGAGACACTTGCTGATGAAGATCAAGAAACACAGCCTTCAGTATGGATCACACCTCAATATCAGCCAAAGAAAAATCCTCAAAACTGGACCAGTAAGCAACATTGTCATAAATGGAGAAGTCAAGAAATCAGTCAGGAAATCAAAAGATGCATTGTATTGGGAAAATCTGCTACAAAGGACCTCTTTAAAGATTTCAAAAGTAAGAATGTCACCATGGCCTGACCCAAGCTGTGGTATTTTCAGTTGCATCATAAGCATGCAAAAGCTGGACAATGAACCAAGAAGACAGAAGAAATGATGCCTTTGAATTGTGGTGCTGGAGAAGAATGTTGAATGGTCTGTGGAATATCAAAGGGACAAACGGATCTGTTTTGGAAGAAGTCTAGTGAGAGTGCTCCTTGGAAGCAGAGATGACGAGACTGTGTCTTACATACTTTGGACATATTGTCAGGAAGGATCAGTCCCTGGAGAAGGACATCATGCTTGGTAGAGTGGAGGGTCGGCGAAAAAGAGGAAGACCCTTGACGAGATGGACTGACCTAGTGGCCACAACAATGGGCTTATGTATAAAAATGATTGTGTACATGGCACGAGACTGGGCAGTGTTTCATTCTGTTGTGCATAGAGTCTCTATGAGTCAGAACCAACTCAACGGCACCTGATAACAATAACGTCTACGTGTGTGGAGAACCCAAGGTACTGTTTGCCAGCACGTACTGTTTACTAATCCTAGTGGCCTCTTTCTAGTCAGTGTTTGATTTGTCAAAGTTCTAACCTCTGATTGGAAGTTGTGGCTTCCTGGAAAGGGTCCTGCTGGTGCAGTGGTGTCCCTAAATAAAATCAGCAACTTGATGTGCTTAAACATATTGAGGGGACATCTCATCATCCTTGGCAACCCTGGTGGCATAGTGGTGAAGTGCCACAGCTGCTAACCAAAAGGTCGGCACTTAGAATCCTCCTAGAGCTCCCTACGAATTCAGTAGAGCAGTTCTACTCTGTCCTATAGGGTCGTTCTGAGTCTGAATCAACTCTACAGCAATGGTTTTTTAAATACTTGGGATATAAAAGCAAAAATAAATGTATTGTTTCCAGAGTGAGCTGTGTTAGTCAGGCCCAGTCTCTTTAAGGAAAGAAATGGCTGATTTAATAGAAGGTTTTGCGTAGATGTAGTTCAGGAACTTGTGTATTTGTGCAGAGGTGTAAATGGTCTGATCACATACACAGAATGAGTTCATTTCTCCTTGTAAGATGTTCAGAACTAAAAGACTGTCACTGATTGGTTAGCTTGTAAAAGTATATTTTTGATTTTACTATTCAGAATTTAGGATTTTCTTTGTAAATGTTCATATGTTCAATCTGAAAAGAAATAATATGTTAATTAGTTAGAAAAATTTTAGTGTAATGTTTGTAATCATTTGAGAAAAAAGTTATGTCTCTGATTTTCTTAATTTAAACTTTCCCTATGCCTGGCTTATAATTCTCTGAAATTATGTTTAGTTTGATCTTAATTGCTACCTCAAGAAGCGAGGTTTAGGAGGTGTAATTTCTGGTTGATATGTTTTCTTTCTGCCCTTACAACTAATTCTTTATATAATTTGATACATTATTTGATGACTATTAATTTTGGATCTTCCTTAAACATTTCTGCTGGTTTTTTTTTTTTTTTTTTTGGTTTGTGTTGGCTTAGTGTCCATTTAACCCTGGTGGCCTAGTGCTGAGGTGCTATGGCTGCTAACCCGAAGGTCGGCAGTTCACATCCACCAGGTGCTACTTGGAAACTCTGTGGGGCAGTTCTGCTCTGTCCTGTAGCCGTCACTGTGATTCAGGAATTGACTCCATGGCAGTGGGTTTGTTTTTTTTGATTTGGCATCGTGGTGAAGAGCTATGACCAAAGGTCGGCAAAGGTCAGCAGTTCGAATCTACCAGGAGATCCTTGGAAACACTATGGGGCAGTTCTACTCTATCTTGTAGAGTCAGTAAGAGTCAGAACAGACTTGGCAATAGGTTGGGTGCTTTTTTCTCTTGTCAGTGTCCATTACACTTTAGTAGAGAACACAAAGTTGGATTTGGAGCTAATCTGAATCTCAGGAGTTTTCTGTTTTCTCCTTCTCCATAAATGATTTTGTATTATTTTATTTGTTAGTGAGGCATATGTATTTCAGATTTTCTGACATCTTAGATTGTTTTGAATGTTTCTTAGTAAGTTCTTTTCAGTGAAAAAAAGTTCACATTATGTTGGAAAAGTAAAACCTGAATTCTCAGTTTCTCTCTAGAAAAATGGGTAGAAAATCGATCTGCTGAGTTCTAGCACTTTGGAAAATTGCTTGTTTTGCTTTTATATATATGTAAGGCAACATGGCTGAACCTGAAATTCCTGAATCGCTAAATCTTTCTGCAGTCTTCTCCAGGAATTCGTGTTGCTGAGAGAAATCTGTGATTAGCATCTGGCTCCCTCCCTCCCTCCTCCTTTCCCCCTCGCCCCACCCTGCCTCCATCCCCTGTGTTTGAAAGTGATCTGGTTCTTCCACCTGAAAGTTTGCAGTATTGTTTTCTTTAATCTTATCATACAGTTCAAAAACAGAACTTTAAGATGATTTCAGAAGACCAAGTCGTAAGACTTGCAAGGTTTTGGAGTCAGTTGTGAGAACCTTGAATATGACAGATTGATTCCTGGAATCAAGAGTATGGGGTTCTTCTCTCGTGCTGAAGAGTGCCAGGTGGCATGCCGAGGCTCCTAACTTTTATTACTGTTACAGCTGGATTTACTCAGAGTAGCTACATTTTAAAGGAAGACACCTGCAGAAAAATACTATTTATGTTCCCCAACTGGGAAACATACTTCTGTGTAAGCTGACTAACATGGTTCTGGTGTGAACATGGAAACTTGAGCTAATTCATTTTTTTTTGACGTGTGTACTTTTCTGAAGGACTTGGTTAGGACCTTTCATCGCAGTTGTATGTTAATTAGTGGGACAATAAGTGGATATAAAATGATTCAGGTACTCAGAACCCATAAAGCCCTTTGGGAAATAATTTGCTTATCTAA
Organism: Heterohyrax brucei; assembly: GCA_028571685.1. NCBI lineage: Eukaryota > Metazoa > Chordata > Mammalia > Hyracoidea > Procaviidae > Heterohyrax > Heterohyrax brucei. The sequence goes on along the minus strand of CM053149.1, from coordinate 70,102,692 downwards.
TTTTCCATCAGAAAACCTGGTGGTTTCCCCTGCTCACCAAAAAGTTGACAGTTCAGATTCCCCAGGAGCTCCTTGGACACTCTGTGAGGCAGTTCTGCTCTGTCCTGTAGGGTCACTATGAGTTGGAATCAACTCGACTGCAGTGGGTCGTCTTCCATTGGACCTTAATACAATGCTTGTGTAGCTAGGCACCTCCTGACTAGTTCCTGAGGGAAATCTGGATAAAAGGAACCATCATTGTGAGATAAACTAAAACAAAAGGAAGGCTAAAGAGAGAACTTTGGGTAGGGGTAGGGCAAAAAGCGGAACAGATTTGTATAAGGAAAAAGAAAACATGGCTGATGTAACTGAAAGGACTATACACACTTATTAAAGGAAAGAGTATGTAAAATTGGAATTTGACTCTCTGATCACTGTAATTATCAGTAATGGTCGATTGTAATTATTGTAATTTAGAATAATGGAGGAATCTGGCGGGCTCACAGGCAGTTAACTACCATGTTATGACCACACCATTTGGAAGAGTTTCATTTGCATTCATGGAGATGAATCATTTCTTTTTGATTTAATGAGAAGGAAGAAAACTTCCTCTGCTTCTCTTTGTGTCTCATAATCTTCTGGAGAAATTTCTCATTCAGATTTGCCTTGTGCAGAAGATCTGCAGTCTGATCACAGAGCAAGAACAGCTTTTGTTGTCCCTGTTGCATGTTCTCTTTTGAGAGAGAAGCATTTCAGGGTTCAGATGGTGGTTCCTACATCACCACTGAATGGCAGGTTTTAACCGCGAGGCCCCCCTTAAACAGGAGCAGTTCATTGCGTTAGCATTTACTATATTACTTGATGCTGTTTTTCTGATTGCTTTCGTATTTGTTGCTTCACAGCTTTCTGGTGAGAGAGTTAATGCGTTCTTATTTGTCACATGGAGGCTTGGTGGTGCAGTGGTTAAATATTTGGCTGCTAACCAAAATGTCAGCAGTTTGAGTCCAACATCTGCTCCTTGGAAACCCTATGGGGCAGTTCTACTCTTTCTTGTGGAATCGTGGAATCGTCTTTATGCCACAGGTTTGGTTTGGGTTGCCATGAGTCAGAACTGACTTGATGTTTTGGAGGGGTCTGTTCTTTAGATAAGAAATCTGAGTCAGGGAATGGAAGTCTCTCTTTGTGGTCATTTCCTTTTCCTTTCTGTGTAAGTCTAGTATCCTTTTATGGGAGTGAGGCAAGGATATAAATCTGTGTTATTATTAATTATTTGTTATTTCAGTACCACTGATTAAATAACCCATCTTTCTCTGTGCAGTCAAATATCACCTTTATCATACATTAATTTCTCCTATGATTTGGATATACAGGCATACACAAATATATGGGTATATTGTATATTATATGAGTATATTATATGGGTATGTTATACATGTAGGAAACTCTGGTGGTCCAGGGGGTTAAGAGCTACATCTGCTCACCAAAAGATCAGCAGTTCAAATCTGCCAGGTGCTCCTTGGAAACTCTCTGGGGAAGTTCCATCCTGTCCTGTAGGGTCATTATGAGTTAGACCCGACTCAGTGCCATTGAGTTTTTTGGTTGGCTGTATATGTATAGAATTGTAAGTTACAGGTCCTGTGTTAGTTACTGGGATGATAAAACCAAAAAACCCAAACCTGTTGGCATTGAGTTATGAAACATTTCAGATACTAAGAGTACACAGAATGTGTACATATGTATTTTCTAAAGCTACCCATTTCTAATCTTGTTCAGCCATGCAGTTTTGATTACAGCAAATTCTAGGCAGTTTATGTATCACATAGAGCAAGTTTTCATCCTACCTATTGATGTGAGAATAAAGATGAATACCTATATGAGAGTATCTAAAAACTTCAGTCAATAAGTGGATAAGAGATATAAACTGATAATTCACTGTAGAATTGCCATAACCTCAGAAATAGTCAAATTATCAGTTAAAACCCAATGTGACAGGGACCACAAGAGGGTCTCAGGCAGAGCAAAAGAAAAATGTAGAGCAGTATTTAAGTTCACACACACATACACACAACTAGGCTCTACTGGTCTGGTAGAGACTGAAAAAACCCTGAGAGTATAGCTCCTGGACAGAGTTTTAAGGGAAAACTTCAGTAATTCCCAAGATTTCCCCTTTAGCCAAAGATTAGAGAAGTCTATAGGGCAAAGAATACTGTATAAGAGGTCTTGTTTCAGAGTGTAGTCGTTTATACGAGACTAATGGACACAGCAGCCCTAAAGCAAAGACGGGCAGGTAGGAAGAGACGGGAAGACTGGGTGAGTGGAAACAGAGACCCTGAGGCTGGCGAGATGGGGAGGGTGTTGACACATTGCAAAGTTGGCAGCCAAGGTCACAGAACAATTTGTGTATTGACTGTTTAATAAGAAACTAACCTGCTCTTTAAACTTTCTCATAAATAATAGACAAAAAAAGTGTGAGATTGATTTTCACTCATTATTGAAGGACTGTAAGAAGCAAGCATACAAAAAGTAAGAAAAAAAAACCCAAAATGTTACTTAAAAGCTTATGTATATCATTATGAGTATAGAATAAAGTTGCATTAGGGCGTACACTACAACTTGGAGAGAGAGTTTACCTCAGGGGAAAAAGAAAACGTAAAAGCGGAGAAAGATGATAATATTTTTTAATATTTAGAAAAGATTTATGCATGATTTTTGTAGTTAAATCAAGACAGTGAAAATTAAAAAATATATAATTTGGTAAAGACCTAGAAAATGATCAAATCATGAAGGGAATTCGGATGATTAAAAACTGTATTTATCACTTGTTTTAGTGTGGATTCCCCACAATGAGACTCTGACACAAAGATTTGTGTGTGAGTGGTTAAGTAGGGAAGTGAGTCCAAACAGTCCTGCTATAGGAGTGGAAAGAGAGACAGGGAGGGGATGGCTGCTGACTGAGTGTAGGCTCCGCAGTTCTTGACCAGTGAGAGTTAGCCTGCCAAGCGGTGAAAGAGCGAGGGTATTTACGTCCTGGCTCTTGTCATACAGACATGGGTGGGTTCCAGAGGAAGATGCTAGCTTGTTGTTAAAAAAATAGTTCAAATAATGGTGATTTATCCCTTTAAAGAGAATGGCATCTAAAGTGTGTGAACATTGAGTTTAACTTTTGTGTGTGTCTGGGTCTCTTTCCTCTTGTTAAGATGGAGTTTCACTGATACTTCACAGAGAAATAAAAGGCCATGTAGGCAGAGAGGCCATAATTTCTTGTGCATGTGTCTTTTGTCTTTTAACTTAATAGCTCTTATATTTAATATACAAGAATCAGTTTGGCAGCACACAGCAACAGCAGCCGTCTTCTATGTTGTATCAGTGACCACGGATGTTGCACATGGGTAAAAGCCTGGTGATCTCCTTCTGAAAAATCAGTCCCTGAGAATCCTGTGGAACACCACTGTACCCTAACACACATGGGATCGCCATGAGTTGGAGTTGGCTTAAGGACAGTTGGTTTTACTGGTTTATATGTCCGTATAGGACTGGGCTGGGCGTAGGGAAACCGTGGTGGCATAGTGGTTAAGTGCTGTGGCTGCTAGCCAAAAATTGGCGGTTCAAATACAGCAGGTGCCCCTTGGAAACCATGGGGCAGTTCTACCCTGTCCTGTAGGGTTGCTATGAGTCAGAATTGACTTGATGGCAGTGGGTGTGGTTATTTTGGTTTATGTCTGTGTATCAGTTCCTGTGTTTCTCTGTTTGGTTATTTTATTATCAGATAGTTATATTCTGAGACTTTAACTACAGTTTAGCATTTTAAAATTTAGTTAGTTCCTATAATTTTCAAAAAATAAAAAAGACTCACATGCATTTGAAAACTTGAGAAGTCTTTTCACATATGAAGTTCTTAGCTTGGCTACTCACTGTTTATAAATGATTTACACAAGTATTAGTTTTTAGTAATAATTCCATCTTTGATTAAACTCTCATTTCAGTGTCAGTGCCTTTGTTGTGTGAAAGGAAGGAATCTGTGGATTGATCTATTTGACCAAGTTCTTGTGTACTGGCACATTAGTGGCTGGTCATTGATTTGACATCCAGCTGATGTCAGAATGCCGGAACAACGCAGTGACTCTCCTCTTCCTTCTGTTGCCGGTACAGTCTTCCTTGTTTTAGAGCCTGTTTATTGAAATTTTTTTTATTGTAATATGATGTGAGGTTGTTTCTACAATACTGAGCCCAGTGGGTTACTTTTTCCTTAGATTTGCAGAAGAAATAATGAGATCCATTTCTGTAAGGAGTCGCAACAGAGTTGGTAAAACTGTGGAAAAATGAAGTGAATGCTATGAGGGAGGAGGAGAGGACTCAAAGATTTTTTTTTTTTAATTTATAAAATGTATGGACAAAAGCCGTGTATGCGAGGAGTGCTGGTAGTCTCAGTCTGAGGTCGAAATAATTAAGCCTTCCCCTGTAACTCCAGCAGATTGAAACCAAAAAACCTCTTAAATGGTCTAAATGACAAATCTAATTTCTGAAAATGGATCCAGGCATGCTAGCATAACTAGAAAAAATAACTAAAATGCCAGCAGTGGTAATTGATGATGTGAGTTGTGTCTGTTGCTGGTAACCTTTGATTTTAGGAGAAATAAAAGTAAGCTTCCTCTAGAGCTGTACTTCCACTGATGATAGACCTTAATGACCTGGTTTTTCATATAACTTATCCCCTCATAGAAACAAAGCCCGTCTGTGTGAGCTGAGGTCAGTGTCACCTCCCTAGGACTCACTCGAATCCACAGTAGTGTTTTAAGATAGAAGGCTAATGGCCATGTGAAACCCTTGTGGCTCAGCTGTTAAGCGCTACAACTGCTAACTAAAAGGTCAGCAGTTCAAATCCACCAGGCTCTCCTTGGAAATTCTGTGGGGCAGTTCTACTCTGTCCTACAGGGTCTCTCTGAGTCAGAATCGACTCAATGGCAGTGGGTTGGGTTAGGTTTTTGTTACTGGCCATGTGCAAACCCAGGTGGTGTAGTAGTGAAACGCTGTGTCTGCTAACCAAAGGTTGGCAGTCCAAATCTGCCAGATACTCTTCAGAAACTCTGTGGAGCAGTTCTCTCTGTCCTGTGGGGTCTTATGAGTTGAAATTGACTCAGTGACAGTGGGTTTTAATGGTCATGTGGCTTTTCTTAATTGACTTATCAGTGCAATGTCTTGGAACAATAACTTTTCATTCATTTCATAATTAAATTATTCTTGCATTCCTGGGTCAAACGCTACTATGCCTTGACTGAGTATGAATTTTTTTTCCTTCTGCTTTCTTGCATCTGAATTTTGTAGTAGGCCATGTTATCTTCAAAAATCAAGTAAGCATCTTTTCAGCGTATCTTTTTCCCCTATATAAGAATGTAAAAATTATAGGAGCAATTACTCATAAGACCATCTAAGCCAGTAGCCATTTTTGAAAGTCATATTCTAATGTTTTGAATTTTCCCACAGTTGTGAGTTTGTCTACCCAAAAACCCAGTGCTGTCAAGTTGGATCCAACTCGTGGCGTGGGTTTGTCTAGCATTTCTAAATAGAGATTCAAATTTGCCAGTTATAATTCTGTAGAAAAATTATTCCTTTTATTTGTTTACTTGCCTCTTTGTATCCACTTTTCAGCTAGTTTTGTATCCTAGGACCTGACCTGTGTGGAGTCCATTTACTGTGGGGCTTCTTGCTGGGTTCAGCTAATAAGCTGGTGCCATAGCGTCAATTCTGACTCATTGAGACCCTATAGGATGGAGGAGAACTCCAGGATAAGAAATCGCATCTGAATACAAATTTTATTTGATGTCAGTTTCCCAGGAGGGCCTGATGGACTCAAACTGCTGACGTTTTAGTTAGCAGACGTAGCACTTAACCACTGTGTCACCAGGGTAGAACCCCTACATTGGAAACCCTGGTGTTGTGTTGGCCACATGCTACGTCTGCTAACCAAGAGGATAGCACTTCATATCCTCCAGGTGATCCTTGGAAGCTCTGTGGGGCAGTTCTTCTCCATCCTGTAGGGTCTCTGTGAGTCCAAGTCGACTCAACAGCAGTGGATTTGATTATTATTATTATTTTTAATAAGACAATTGGAGAGAAAGCTACACGTTCCTTCCCTGGCTTCTAACCTGTGGTTGAAATTAGGCTGTCAGACTCACTGATGGTCTCAGTTCTGCTCTGGGCTTGCTTGTACTCAACACTCTCCTTCTACTGTACAGGCTTTATGGTTATCCTGTACCCAGTCTATAACTTTATGAAACCTTCTTTGAATTATGTTAATTCACATGTGTCATCTGTTTCCTGCTGATACGTTGTTGTTATGTGCTGCTGAGTCAGTTCCAAGACGTAGTGACAACAGAATTTGCCTAGTCCTATGCCATTGTCACAATCATTGTTATCCTTAAGCCCATTGTTGTAGGCACTGTGACTTGCAGTCCCTCTCTTTGAAGGTCTTCCTCTTTTTTGATGATCCTCCACTTCACCAAGCATGTTGTCCTTCTCCAGTAATTAATACCTCCTGAAGACATGGCCAAAGTGTGTGAGATACAGTCTTATTATCCTTGCCTCTAAGGAATATTCTGATTGTATTTCTTCTAAGACAGATTTTCTTTTGATCGAGACATGAACACATATATGCCAACCAAGTGCCATCAAGTCGAACATATATATATAGCCTCTTGCTATTCATATCCCCTTTTGTGGCTAAGAGCTACAGCTGCTAACCAAAGCATTGGCAGTTCAAATCCACCTGGTGGTCCTTGGAAACCCTATGGGGCAGTTCTGCTCTGTCCTGTAGGGATCACTTTGAGTCAGAATGGACTCATGGCAAGGGGTTTGATTTTTTGGGGTGACAAGTCTTTTCTGTTTTGTCATTTTTTATTTTGTATTGTATATAGTTTGCATGTCTACTCTTTTTAGGAAGTTTTTCATAGGTGTGTCTGAAATATTTAGAGAGGCACTTTTTAGGCATATAGCAGTTTCTACTGTTACCCTCTTTGATAAATCACTGTTTGAGCTGTTGTACTCGGGCTTTGTTCCTTTCCATTCCTCTGCTTCTCTTTACTCTTTGTATTCTTTATATAATGTCTTCACTTGAATGTTTTTGTTTCTGCCTTTTTCTGGTACTCACATCTGTATGGGATAAGAAAGTTCATCTGGACATAACTTATGTTTGATCTGTTAGTCATCTGGTACTGCTATAACAGAAATACCGCAAGAGGATGACTTAAACAAACAAAAATTTATTCTAACATGGTCCAGTAGGCTGGAAATCTGAATTCAGCATTCTGGCTCCAGGAGAAGACACTTTGTCAGCTATAGGGGAATGTCCTTGTGTTTCATCAGTCTTTCTTGGGTCTGAGAGCATCTTGGTGCAGGAAACTCGGTCCAAAGGCTAAGGTCTGCTCCCCTTTCTTTTATTTCTTGTGAGATAAAATGTGCTGCAACTGCATTTGAGGAAGACTTCCTTAGTTGGGGGGCTACAGTGCCACCCTAATCCTCCTTAACACAGTCTGATCTAATTAACCGCAGGCAGGATTAGGATTTATAGCAGAGGAAAATCACAAAATGGAGGACAATCACACACTACTGGGAATCATGGCCCACCCAAATTGCTACACACATTTGGGGCAGGGGTACAGAAGTCATTCCGTGACATTTTGGTGTAATGTGGGTTACATCTTACAGCTTTTAAAAGTGTACAGTTTATTTTTTAGTTGATCATTCAAAGAGATCCTTGTAGAATAAAGCAGACTTGTATATACTAAATTTCCTACCAACCCAACTTGTCTATATGCAAGCATTTATAATTATTATAATTAAATAATAGCCAAATAATAAAAACACAGTGTTGAATATTTGTTTTCCCTGTTGTGATCCGACTCGACGGCACTTGGCTGGCTGTTGTGTCTCTAGCTAAACAAGCAGTTATTGTCACATGGCCTGTGTTAGCTTCTTATTGCTCTTTAAGACACTAACGTAAAGCCGGTGGTTTAAAACAATATACCCTTACGATCTTTTGGTTCTGGAAGCCAGAGGTTGGCAGTTACTCTCACTGGGCTAAAATGAAGGTTCTGGTAGGGTCCCACTGCTTTGGGAGAGCATCTGTGCCTTTGTCTTTTCCAAGTTCTAGAGGCTGCCACGTTCCTTGGCTTGTGGCCCCGTCCTTCATCTGCAGACCAGCCGTATCATATCTTCACGTCTCAGACTCTGCTTCCACTGACTCATCTTCTCTCTCTCTCCTGCCTCTCTTTCACTGTACGGGTCCTCGTGATTACATTGAGCCTGCGGGGAAAGTCAGGATTATCTTCCCATCTCAGGAGCCTTCATTTCATCACAGTTACAACTCGTTTTTGACATACTACGTATTTGCTGTTTCTCAGGTTAGGTGGAAACCCTGTTGGTGTAGTGGTTAAGGGCTATGGCTGCTGAACAAGAAGTCGGCAGTTCAAACCTACCAGGTCCCCTGTGGAAACTCTGTAGGGCAGTTCTACTCTGTATAGGGTCACTGTGCGTTGAAACGGACTTGATGGCAGTAGGTTTGGTTTTTGATTTGGGGATTAAGATGTGGATATTTTTGAGGGGCTAGTATATAGCCAGAAACCCTGGTGATGTAGTGGTTAAGTAGTATGGCTGCTAATCAAAAGGTCAGCAATTTGAATCCACCAAGCACTCCTTGGAAACTCTACGGGGTGGTTCTACCCTGACCTCTAGGGTCACTGTGAGTCTGACCCGACTAGACGGCGATGAGTTTGGTTTACCTGGTTTAATGTATAGCGTGCCACGACTGCCATTCTGAATTTTATCCACGGATTTCCCTGTGTGGAGTTTATGTAACTCATTGTTGCAGTCATTGTCTTTTCATCATAAATAAACTGTAAATGTGTTGATCTGACATTCTCACCTGTTGTTAAAATTTCAGAGAAATGTTCAATAAACTGAATTTGAGAATCACTGTGTAGTGGTATGATTGCTTTGACATTTGGATGATTTAATTATATTTCCGTAATGGAGTCTTTGTTTTTGTATGTGAGTCTGCATTTCATTTAGTAACACAATGGTGATATTTCCTATGTTTTGAAAACGTGCCAAAAGGTAAAACGTTTCTAATTAGAATGATTACGAAACTGTGTGCTGGCTGCAAGGAAAATACACACTCACTGTGAATTTTCCCACAAGTGGAAAGATTCAAATTAATAATCTGTCCCTTATTCCCCAAAGAAAAGTAACGTGAATGCCTTTCTTTCACTGACTGAAGCGGACTTGGTGTTTTGACTTTTAAGGTTGGAAAGGGACAAAAGAGGGGCACAGTATTCGTACTGTATACGAATAGCTTATCTAATAGCCGTGTTCATACTGTATAGGAATAGCTTATCTAATAGCCGTGTTATATGTGCATTGCTTATCTAATGTTGGCCAAAATGCAGCTAATATGTGAACAAAGTGCAGCACTGGCATCTTTTGTTTCTGGTAAGACAAATGTTGGCCCGAAAGGGTTATTGGGTGAAAAGGCTTAATATTGATCTTGATTTTCTATGTCTTTCACTCTTACTTAAGATATCTTTGCATTTGCTTATTGACAGAGGTAATATTTTGGTACCGTCCTGAATACCTTGTTAGCTAAAAACCTGGTACCCATTGAAAAAACTGGGATCTGAAGACACTATATTCATCAAGCAAACTATAAAAACCTCTCAAATTGATCTGCCCAAAAACAGTGGCAGAGGAATTGCTTTGTGAGTGTTAAATCTGCTTCTGAAAACTAGCTTTCCCATGGTATATTTTCTAAAGGTCAAAGAAACAAGGAGGCATGAAAGAAGAAAAACTACACAAAACACCTTAGGTCATGTATTGACCTTCATGATTTTCCAGTTGAGTTACACAAAGATTAGCGCCAAAGATGACCTGAAACAGGAGAGAGTATAAAAGAAAATACAATTTCTTATTTTCAAATTAAGTTGCTGTCAGTAATATAGATTCTGATGATAGTGGCATCAGATGACACTATCAAATGACCTAATTGGAAGAGCCTAAGTTTAAGAATGTTTTCTTTTTGGAAGATTTGTTTTTAATTTTATTGTTAAATGTTAAAAATGCATATATAAAGGTTTTCATTCTTATTCTTGCACACTGATCATTATCAGTCATTTTAATTTTTCCCTGTGTTGTGGATACTTTGGACTAGTCCTTGGAAAAGGATATCATGTTTATCATCAAAGAAAGTCCCCCTTTGTCCTGTAAGATTGCTACGAGTTAGAATTGACTAGACAGGAGTATTTTTTTTGTTTTTTTTTCCAACCTTCACATACTGTCTTATTACTCTTTGGTTTTATACACAGACAATCCTGTCTGTGATTAAAACAATTTTATTTCTTGTTCTCTAATCATTACATCTGTCATTTTATTGATTTTGTACAATTTTGAAATCAAAGAGCAACAGAAGATATTCTACTCTTCTCCCTACCATAAAAGTATCCCCACTGAACATTTTGTTTACTTTGGGTTTTATTAAAGTGTCTATTCTTTGTTTGAGTAAGTTTACTTGTATTTTCATATTGCTGTAAAGTTTGCATGTATGGTTTTTGAAATTTATTCAGAGGCTTTCCTGCATCTGTTGTGATGTTCATTTGACTTTTCTTTCTTTATTTTAAAAGCATTTAGTTACTTAAATTACCATTTCTAGCTAAGCCTTATTTGGTCATTATGTGACTTCATATATCTGTAGATGTAGTTTTGATTAATCTGATAGAATTTATGCATCTTTGTTCATTAACGAGATTGACTTGTAGTTTTCTAATTTTGTTTATTTGTTAAATCCAGCTTTGATGTGAAAATCATTATATCAGATGGCAGGCCTGGGCTGTTGAGATCCTGTGAATTCCCAAGAAAGGCTAGTTTTCAGAAATGGCTGTGTCATTCCTGGGATGTGATCTTGGAGCCCTTGGAATATACTGCCTGATAAGAACATTTTTGTGTGCTTTAGGCCTTGGACCATGTGGTAACAATTTGATAAGAAAGTTTGTGCTAACAAAGTGATTTATGGTGAATGCCTGTGTTTGGGTGGGTCAGGGGTTGAGTAGCCAAGGTCATTCTCTGGGCTATGTGTGTCTGAGTGACTGATGCCAGTGAAGCCTTGGGCACTAAGGCTGAGGTGAGTTTCCCTACATATGGCCCACATGTTGTCATGCATCGCTGGCAGAATTAGCACGTCTGCTGACTCCACTGGGAGTGCGTGCCTACACTTGCTCCTGATTTCTCCTTATATGCCTCTTTGCTAAATTTAATTGGTGTCTTTTCACGGTGACAAACTGTAATTGTTAATATAGCAATCTCCAGAGTCCTGTGACTTCTTCGGAAAGCGTGATGGCACAGTGGGTAAGTGCTATTGCTGCTAACCAAAAGTTGGCAGTTCAGATCTACCAGACACTCCTTGGAAACTATGGGGCAGTTCTGCTCTGACCTATAGGGTCGCTATGAGTCAGAATGGACTTGATGGCAGCGGGTTTAGTTTTTTTTGTATGACTTCAAGCAAATCACTGAGCTTGAGATTGGTATTGGGAACTTTGACTTAGTTATTCTAGCTTTATAATGTGTAGAAAGTATTCCATGTTTTTTCCCATATACAGTGTTTTATAAAATATACATGATAGACCTCAACTTACTAATAAAGTAACATGGCATGGTGTTGTCTCTTAGGTGATACTAATGACTGAATATCTTTCATGACTGAGCTTTCTATTTCTCTTGGGGCAACTTATGTAAGTAACATTTTTCCACAAATGTTTATCATTTAAATCTAATGTTTTACATTTATTGCCAAAATATTTCCTTATCTTCATAATCTCTGTGGAATCTATAGTTCAGTTTTGTGTTTGGGCTTCTAAACTTACGTATTTGTTAATTTTATCCATTTTTCTTGATCAATGTTTCTCCACATTTGAAAACTTTATTAAATTTCATGTAGAACCAACTATTGTCTTTTTAATCCTCTTTATTATATGTTTGTTTCTATTTTAATTTTGTAAATTTGCTTTATGTCTTTTTTGGTGGAATTATTCTATTATGATGAAGACTAAGGTTCTTTTTTTAATATTTGACTTTTTTACTTTTTACTTTTTATTTAACATGACTGAGTGAAAATGTACATTCACGTATAATTTACATGCCCACCTCTATGCAGCTTCCACTGCTCTCCCTGTCCGATGACTGCACACTATTCCTCTCTGCTGCATACATGTCTCATCCTCCCAACAGCCTCCTTTCCCCTCCTCTCCATCTACTCCCCCTCCTCCAGCCAGAGGTAGCAAGATGATGTCCTATAGATGTATAGAACCATAAAGTGCTTCCAATATATGGTCACTCTGCATTGCCAAGACCAATCCATTCCTGTCCAAAGAGTGGACCTTTGTTATAATTTATGGGAAAGGGCAGCATCAGGGCCGGGGGCCATGCTCTCAGAGGAACCCCAAAACTGCTGGACCATCAGTTGACGTCTTTTAGTGGAGATCTCATGATGCACCCCTTTTTATTCTTGTGTTGCCAGTGAGACTTCTCTCTGTGAGCTCCATCGTGGCTATCACTGGTGGTGGCTGGGCACCATCCGGTTCTTCCGGTGCCAAATCGATGTAGGCACCCACTCTTGTGGGTCTCTCAGTCTTCTCGGTTGTCTTTAGCGTATGTCATTTTGGTCCTCGGTGAGCATCCGTTCCTGCTGAGTTGGGACCATTTGCTGTGTCCTGGGATGGCAGCTTGGCAACTTTTAAGACCCTAGACACCACTCACCAATGTGGGGTGCAGAGAGCTCTCTTAGCAAAACGCTAGTTATGCCAATTGGCCTGGAATTTGCCTAAGAGCATGGTCCCCCGCCCCCCGCCCCAGCTACTCTATCCTTGCAGTACTGAGTTAACATGGAAAGAGTACTCAAGTTATACTGAAGTCCACTTAATGTTGTTCTTGTTTCTAATGTGTGCTATCACTGCTTTCTCCCAACTAGATTTCTAGTAACTATCTAAACTAAGCCCTCCCCCCCCACCCTTCCTTCCTCCCCTCCCTTGCAGCTGTCAAAGAGTCTTCTATACACAAGTCTGTTTTTGAGATCTTATCGTAGAGGTCTCATACAGTATTTGTCCTTTTGTCGCTGACTACTTCACTCAACACAGCGTCTTCCAGTTGAAACCAGGTTAGGAGATGTTTCTTGGAATCATCGTTATTCTTTACCATTGCGTAGTGCTCCATTGAGTATTATGTACCACAGTTTACCTATCCATTCTTCTATTGTTGGGCATCTGGGTTGATTCCATCTTTTTGCTATCGTGGACTGTGCTGTGATAAACATCATGGTGCTTGTGTCCGTTGGTGTGAAAGGCCTTGATTCTGTAGGATATATTCCAAGTAGTGGAATTACTGGGTCAAATGGTATATCGATACCCATTTTTTTAAGGAAGCGCCAGATTGCCTTCCACAGAGGCTGGACCATTTTGCAACCCCACCAACAGTGTAGGAGGGTTCCACTTTCTCCACAGCCTCTCCAGCATTTGTTGTTTTGTGTTTTCTGGATCATGGCCAATCTTGTTGGGGTGAGGTGGTATCTCCTTGTTGTCTTGATTTGAATTTCTTTGATAACTAAAGATCGTGAACATGTCCGCATGTGTTTTTTGGCTTCCTGGATCTCTTCTTTAGTGAAGTGTCTGTCCATCTCCTTTGCCCATCGCTTAATTGGATGGTTTATCTTCTTCTTCTTGATATTTTGTAGTATCTTATAGATTATGGAGATCAGGAGTTGGTCTGACATAGAGTTGCCAAATATTATTTCCCATTCTGTGGGTGTTCTTTTAATTCTATTAATAAAGTCTTTGGATGAGCAAAAGTGTTTGATTCTTAATAATTCCGATTTATCTATTTTCTCTTCTGTTGATTGAGGTTTTTTTGACAGATTTTGGAGTCTGTCCGCATTGTATATTAAAACTTCAATTGTTGTTCCTACCTTTTCTGGGATGAGCTTTATCGTTTTAGATTTGATATTTAGGTCTTTTATCCAGCTGGAGTTGGTTTTTGTATAAGGTGTAAGATATGGATCTTGATTCAGTTTCTTGCGGATGGGTAACCAATTTTGCCAGCACCATTTGTTGAAGAGACTGTTTTTACCCCACTTTAATGTCTTAGGGCCTTTGTCGAATATCAACTGTTCATAGGCAGATGGTGTCATCTCTGGGGTCTCAATTCTGTTCCATTGATCGATCTGTCTATTCTTGTACCAGTACCAGGCTGTTTTGACCACTGTGGCAGTGTAATATTTTCTAAAGTCAGGTAATGAGAGGCCTCCCAGTGTGTTCTTCTTCTTTAGTAGTACTTTACTTATCTGGGGCTTCTTCCCTTTCCAAACAAAATTGGTGATTTGTTTCTCCATCTCATTAAAAAATGATGCTGGAACTTGTATTCGGATTGCATTATATAAATAAATTGCTTTGGGTAAAATCGACATTTTCACAATGTTAAGTCTTCCTATCCATGATCAGCGTAAGTTTTTCCATTTATCTAAGTCTCTCTTAGTTTCTTGTAGTAAGGACTTGTAGTTCTCTTTGTAAAGGTCTGTTGTTTCTCTGGTTAGATTAATTCCTAGGTACTTTATCTTCTTAGGGGCTATCGTAAATGGTATTAATTTGATAATTTCTTCGTTAACAGTCTTGTTGTTGGTATAAAGGAATCCTACTGATTTACTTATGTTTATCTTGTATCCTGAGACTTTGCTGAACTCTTCTATCAGTTTGAGTAGCTTAGTTACAGATTACTTGGGGTTCTCTGCATATACAATCATATCATCTGTGAACAGGGAAATTTTAACTTCCTCTTTGCCGATGCAGATGCCCTTTATTTGTTGGTCTTGTCTAATTGCTCTGGGTAGAACTTCTAGCACAATGTTCAATAGGAGAGGTGAGAGTGGGCATCCTTGTCTAGTTCCTGATCTCAAGGGAAAGTCTATCAGTCTCTCTCCATTCAGGGTGACGTGGGCAATTGGCTTTGTATAAATGGCCCTCATTGTGTTGAGGAATTGGCCGTCTATGCCCATTTTGCTAAGAGTTTTTAGCATGAATGGGTGTTGGACTTTATCAAATGCCTTTTCGGTATCAATGGACAAAATCAGGTGATCCTTGTCTTTTCTGTTATTTATGTGGTTAATCACATTAATTGTTTTCCTGATGTTGAACCAGCTTTACATCCCTGGTATGAATCCCACTTGGTCATGATGGATTATTTTCTTGATATGTTGTTGTATTCTGCTGGCAAGAATTTTGTTGAAGATTTTTGTATCTAGGTTCATGAGTGATATCGGTCTGTAGTTCTCTGTCTTTGTTTGATCTTTCCCTGGCTTAGGTATCAGGGTTATGCTGGCTTCATAGAATGAGTTTGGGAGTACTCCATCCCTTTCTGTATTGTGAAATAGTCTCAGTAGTATAGGGGATAACTCTTCTCTAAATGCTTGGTAGAATTCTGCCGTGAAGCCAACTGGGCCTGGACTTTTTTGGTTGGCAGTGTTTTGATGACCTTTTCTATCTCTTCCTTTGTGATGGGTTTATTAAGTTGTTCTGCTTCACATTGTGATAATTCCGGTAGGTGGTATGAGTCAAGGAATTTGTCCATTTCCCCTAGGTTTTCAAGTTTGTTAGAGTACAGTCTTTCATAGTATTCTGTTATGATATTTTTGATTTCTGTTGCATCTGGGGTGACAACTCACCTCTTATTTCTAATTTCGGTTATTTGTTTCCTTTCCTGCTTTTCTTTAGTAAGTTTAGCCAGTGGTTTATCAATTTTGTTGATGTTTTCAAAAAACCAGCTTTTGGTCTTTTCAGTTGTTTCAGTTATTTTTCTATTCTCTAATTCATTTAGCTCTGCTCTAATCTTTATGATCTGATTTCTACTGGTGCCCGAGGGATTCCTCTGTTGTTCTCTTTCTACTTGTTCAAGCTGTAGAGTTAGTTCCTTGATTTGGTTTCTTTCTTCCTTCCAGATGTGTGCAATTATGGAGATAAACAGACCTCTGAGCACTGCTTTGGCTGTATCCCATAGGTTCTGGTAGGAAGTGTTTTCGTTCTCATTGGATTCCATGAATTTCTTTAATTCATCCTTGATTTCCTCTATAACCCATGTTTTTTTGAGCAAGATTTTGTTCAGTTTCCAAGAGTACCTCTTTCTATCTATGTTTTTTCTGCTATTGATTTCAACTTTGATGGCTTTATGATCTGAGAAGATGCTTTGCAGTAATTCAGTGGTATGGATTTTGTTGAGCATTGCATTATGGCCTATCACGTGGTCAGTTCTGGAGAATGTTCCATGTGCACTGGAGAAGAAGGTGTAGTTGTCTGCTGATGGGTGGAAAGTGCTGTATATATCAGTGAGGTTGAGTTGGTTAATTGTGTCAATGAGGTCTTCTGTATCTATACTGAGCTTTTTTCTAGATGATCTGTCTAGTGATGAGAGTGGAGTGTTAAGGTCTCCCACTATTTTTGTGGAGTCATCTAACTCTCTTTTGAGCGTAGTCAGTGTTTCTTTGACATATTTAGGTGCTCTGACATTAGGTGCATAAATATTTAATATAGGTAAGTCTTGCTTGTGTACTGAACCTTTCAGCAATAAATAGTGACCATCTTTTTCCACGATGGTGGATTTTACATTAAAATTGATTTTGTCTGAGATTAGAATTGCCACCCCTGCTCTTCTTTGTTCATTGTTAGCTTGATATATATTCTTCCATCCTTTAATTTTCAGTTTGTTCCTGTCTTTAGGTCTCAAGTGAGTTTCTTATAGACAACATATGGATGGGTCATGTCTTTTGATCCAAGATGACACTTGGTGTCTCTTTACTGGAGCATTCAGTCCATTCACATTCAGTGTAACTATTGATAGGTATGTGTTCACTGCTGCCATTGTGATATGTTTATTTTTATGTTGATGTTTTCTCTGTTGTTCTTATTAGTCTGTTCTGGGACACTTTTTTTTGTGAGTTGATTTTTCACCTTTTTCAGAGCTGGTTTTATAGTTGTTGAGACTCGTGTGTTAGATTTCTTGAAATGGTATGATACATCTTTGTTGTGCTTTACAGCTGCCCCTATGAACCCCCTTAATAAACTGTTTATAAACCGAATTTTAGTTACTACCAGTCTTGTCATCTTCTTCTCCATCTGGAAGCACTATAACAACTGTAATACATCCCTCTTTTTATTATGGTAACACCATAGTTTTCATGATGATCACTTGCTTCTTTCCATATCAAAGGTGTGGTTTACTTTGGAGCCTTTCCTAAATGAGTAGAGTATTGAGTAGTGTGTTGTTCTAATATATAAAGTTAGTGGTTTTGTTGTTCTAAGCCAAAGCCAAGTACTTCTTTCAGTATTTATTGTAGTTTGGGTTTGGTTTTTAAAAAGTCTCTGAGTTTCTCTTTATCTGGGAATGTCTTAATTTCATTTTTGTATTTGAAGGATAGTTTTGGAGGATATATAATTCTTAGTTGGAAGTTCTTCTCCTTCAAAACTTTGCATGTGTCGTGCCACTGTCTCCGTGCCAGCATGGTTTCCGCTGAGAAGTCTGACGAGAGCCTACAGGGTTTCCCTCTGAATGTTAGCTTTGCCTTGAGTCTTGCTGCCTTTAAGAGTTGCTGCTTGTGTTTCATTTTGTGAAGCTTGATTATAATATGTCTTGGAGTCTTTCTTTTGAGATCTATACTGGGTGGCGTACAATATGCGTCTGAGATGTCTGTATTCTCTTCCTTCATGATTTCTGGGAAGTTTTCTTTCAGCAGCTCAGCAACAATACTCTCTGTGTTCTCAGATGTCTCACCCTGTTCAGGGACTCCAATTAATCGAAGGTTGTTCCTCTTAATATAGTCCCACATGCTTCTTAATGTTTCTTCATTTTTCTTGTTTCTTTTTTCTGATTTCTGCTCATAGACGCTGGCATCAGTAGCTCTGTCTTCCAAGTCAGAAATTCTTTTTTCCATTTCTTCCGTTCTGTTTTCTTGGCTTTGCATGGAAGTTTCTATGTCTTTGATTTTATTCTTGATCTGTTGGATTTCAGAGTACTGGTATTCCATCAGATCAAACAACTTGCTTTATTTTTCATTTTGTTCTGCTGCATTTTGTATGAGGTCTAGAAGGGCTCTGTATATAGTCAATTTGTATTCACTTCCTGATGCTTTCATAAAAGTTTCTTCATGTGGAAAACTCCTTCTTTGCTTTGTTTCGGAGCCTTCTGAAGCCATCAATGATTGCTTGTATGCCACAATTGTCTGTTGCTTTTTGGGTCCCATGTGAATATATACAGGCTGGAAGAGGTACTGTGAGGGTGGATTGCCAATGTTTCTCTAGGCTGTCTTCAAATGTAAAGCAAAAGGTATCTGACCAGTTCACAAGTCAGTTAGATTTTCTGGTATAGAGGTCCCTCTTCTCATGTGACAAAATAAGCGTCACTATATACAACCCCACATGATAACAAAGTAGTTCAGAATACAGCAATGCTGCTGACATGTTGGCCTCTGCTGACAGAGCCTAGCCATAGCCAACACTGCGTCGAATACTGGTTTTGTGATAGAAAAGCACTCTCCTGTGGGCAGGCTCTGGCTCCCAAGCTAAGAATTAAGTCCAGCTGAGGCCACCGTATGCAACATGGCGTCCTCCACACAGGCAGCAGACAGAGGGGCTAAAGGTGCCAAGAGGTAGTGATTCCTGTGCTTCTGTTGCGGGGCCCCCAACGTAGGCAGCACTGTGCAAAATCACTACTTTTCTGTCGGAAAAGCACTGTCCTGTTTGCAGGTGCTGTCTCCCAGGCTAAGAACAAGGTCCCACTGAAATCTCGTTGCCAACGTGGCATCCCGCACACTGACCGTGAAGCTCCGCACAAACCCTGCTGCGGCATCTCCAAAATGAAAGGCTCAAAGTGGCTAGAGCCTGGCTCTCAGAATATGGGAATTTCGCCTGCCTGTCTCCCCAGCAGCGCGTCTGAGTCCAGCCACCAGGGAAGACCCAGCTCTCCCCGCCAGCCGAGACAGAGGAAAATATAAGTCAAAATGGTGCATTTACCTTCCGTCCGTGAGAGTCAGGGCTAGCCAGGAGTGGGAGTCATTGAAAGAGAGGAGGTGTTTTACTGAATTGTATCAAGTCCCAATTAACATCTCTGTGCCGTGTCCTGAAGCTGATTAGGTGATCAGAAGGCTCTGTTTGAGTGTCAGTTCAAGTCTTGGTTTCCAGAGGGATATAAGGAGACGTGTGCGTAGTCCTCCACCTTGACTCCTTTTTTTTTTTTTAATATAAGCATTTTAGGTATGAATTTCCCTCGGTATTGCTTTGACTGCTTTGTGCATGTGTTGGTTTGTACTAGTTTCATGATTATTATTGTTTTACAAGTATGTTATAGTTTTAGTGTAATTTTTCTTTGGAACCGTTAGTTAAGAAATGAGTTTGAATATGTTTTGTATGTAGTAGAGATATGAATCATTGGGCCAGAGGGTGGATTGTTGCCCTAATGGCTCCCAGTTTTTTCACTCACTCTTCATGCGTGTCTCATGCAGTGTCTTTCCACAGTAACTCTGGAATTGGCCAGATGACTTGCTTTGGCCAAGAGGACAAAAGTAAAAGTGAAACAAGCAGAGATTTTATAAAAGTGTATATGTACACTACCTGCTCACTGTTGGTACTGCTTGAAAGCTTTAACTACTGTGTAAATAAGCCTAGACTATTGGAATGCCGGAGTCCCTAAACAAATGAACAACAACAAAAACAAATGCACTTATATCAAGTCCATTCAGACTCATAGTGACCCTATAGGTCTGAGCAGAACTGCCCCATAGAGTTTCCTTTACTGTTTTGTGTTTTCAACCAATAGTTAGAAAGTTGTAGAATTTCAAAGTAGATGAAAGTTTCTTGGTTATCGTTTTCCTAGTGGCTTTTATTTTGCTTTCATTTTAGTCAAAAAATGTAGATTTCATGATATGTATTTATCAGTTTATTTCATCACTCTTCCTTGTACATTTAATGTTTTCCATATAGAATCTTTCAGGGATCATACAGAAACTCTCAGATCATTTATGTGGTGCTTGATGGGGAATATGAAAGTCTGAGCTCATCTTTTTTTTTCCTCCTTGGCTCGGAGAAATTAGTAGCAGGCAGCCTATGTCATTACGCTTGTCAGTTTGACAAACATGGTCTGAGGTATCAAGTACATGATCACCCAACACCGTGTCTCTTACAGGTATTTGATTAAGAATATGCAATGGTGATAATTTTGTGTGTAAATACCATGGGCTGTCTGTGACCTCTCGGCTGCTAGAAATAGTCATTAGTGTCTTTAAATCCTACCAGCTCCAAGAATCAATTTTAGAACTCCCAAAATCAGTTCAGAGAACTCGTCACCGAGATTTCATTCATCTTAACAATTCTTATTATCAAAATCTTCTTAGGAATGTTCTGAGGAACAGAAGCAGTAAGATATGTATTTATTGGAATCAGCTTATGTGATTTTTGAGGGGCTGGCAAGTCCAAAATCTTGAGATCAGGCTGGAAACTCTGGTAGTCTTGTGTCTGAAGTTGGTAGTCCAGGCTGCTATCTGGAAATTCCAGTAGGAAGCCTACTGTTTTATGTTCTCAACCAATAGTTAGGAAGTTATAGGCAGAATCCTTCTGTCTCAGGAAACCTGTTTTTTCTCTTAAGGCTTTCTGTTGATTGAATAGAGCCTACTCCCATTATGGAGAGTAATGTACTTCACTTAAAGTCACCTGGTGTAAATACTTTCATAGTGACTTCTAAATAACCAAACCAAACCCACTGCCAGCAAGTTGAGTCTGACTCATAGCAACCCTAGAGGTCAGAGTAGAACTGCCCCATAGGGGTTCCAAGGAGCACATGGAGGATTTGAACTGCTGACCTTTTGGTTAGCAGATGTAGCACTTGACCTACTATGCCACCAGGATTTCTGACTTCTGAATACTAGCCAAATATCTGGGTAGTATAGCCTAGTCAGGAAACCCTGGTGGCATAGTTGTGAAGTGCTACATCTGCCAGCCAAAAGGTTGGCAATTCCAATCCACCAGGTGCTCCTTGGAAACTTGATGGAGCAGTTTTGCTCTGTCCTATAGAGTTGCTGTGACTTGTAATTGACTTGATGGCATTGGGTGGTTTTGGGTATAGCCTAGCCAAGTTGACACAAAAAATTAATCATCACATTGCTTTTCTGAAAACCTAGATCATGGTAAACTCTCGCCAGTGCTTTATAACTCATAGCGACCCTCTGTGTAATCAGTGGAAACACAGCCTGGTCCTATGCCATCCTCACAGTGGTTTCTATGCTTGAGCCCATAGTGCAGCCCCTGTGTCAGTTCATCTCTTTGGTGGCTTTCACCTTCTTTGTGGACCCGCTTACCTTACTAAGCATTACATCCTTCTACAGGAACTGGTCCATCCCGATCACATGTTCAAAGCAGTGAGACAAAGTCTTGCATCCTCGCTTCCAAGGAGCACTCTGGCTGTTCTTCCAAGGCAGCCGTGTTAATTCTTCTGGGAGTTTGTGACATATTCAAGATTCCTCATCAATGCCATAAATCAAATGTATGGATTTCTTCTTCAGTTTTCCTTATTCATTGTCCAGCTTTCACACACATTTTCCGTATACTTATAAGCACACACACACTTAACAAAAGTATTTGCCAATCTTTCTGCTTGATTATCTTCTCATTTTGAGAATCTTCCTTCAGTTGAACTGTTATTTGTAAAACTGTATTTGTTATGTTCTCAGGTAGCTCTTTATTTGCTGTTTTGTTGATTTTTAAATCTAACCCCTCCATACAAAAAAGTTCAGTCTTTCATGGGCTCAAATTTTGGTTAATTTTTGTCGTCATTATTACTGTTGCAGTTTGGTAGAGAAATTTCTTTCCAAATCTTAAATTTTTGCTCTTCTCTGTTTTTTGTATATTTCATCCGAAACAAAATTTTGTATATGATGTGACATGTGGATAGTGGCACAGTAGTTAAGAGCTACGGTGGTAAAGCAAAAAGCCAGCAGATTGAATCCACCACACGTTCCTTGGGATCTTGTGGGGGCAGCTCTGCTCTCTCCTAGAGGGTCACTGTGACCCATTGGTAACAGATGTGGCTTTTTGGTTTTATCATTAAAAATAATAATAATTTTTTTCCCTAAGGATTGGTAAAGTCACCTGTTTCTCCACTTTCACTTCTTCTTGGCCAGTTTTGCCAATTATAATATAGATTACTTGTGGATGGAAGTGTCTAAAAGGAGCACAGATAGTTTGAGTTACAGATCTGATGTGAAAATAATCAGTGTGCATCATGTCCTTTACCTCTCTTTACTAGCTTGAGATTCCATTTCAGGGAGTGGAAACACAGCCCCTTTTTCTGTGTGACAGTTCAAGTGAAATAACAGAGCATTCAATTAGCTGAGTTAATGGAGCAGCTCTGTGCCTAAACAGCAAAAAGGATTCGGAAACTTTTATGCTTCCTACTCAATTTCAGTCTCTCTGATAACATTTTTAACTGTCCAAAGAATGCTCTTCATGTAAGCCTCCTTCTTATACTTTATTAGTGGGGGAATACTCCAGCTAAGCCCCAGAGATG
Organism: Heterohyrax brucei; assembly: GCA_028571685.1. Taxonomy (NCBI): domain Eukaryota; kingdom Metazoa; phylum Chordata; class Mammalia; order Hyracoidea; family Procaviidae; genus Heterohyrax; species Heterohyrax brucei. The sequence goes on along the minus strand of CM053149.1, from coordinate 70,080,087 downwards.
CCCGCATCACTGGGCATGTGACAAACAGTCAAGTGGGGCAAACAGTGCACTTCTTCAGCCTGTCTCACCTCTTCTATCACTGAATTCATTCATTGTTGTGAGGGTTTGGGGGCTGGGAGCTGCCAGCTATTGGAGCCGTCCTTGCTGCAGTCCTTCTCTTTGCTTGCTCGAGAACTGGTGTCTTCCTAGAGTGAAAACTTTTCAGACATCAGAGAGAAGGAAGTTGAATTGTCACTTTCCCTGAAATATGCAGTGTTGACGGAAAGTGTGGTAATTAGCAGAAAACAGGGAACACAGACATAGCAGTGGGACTGGTGATAAGAAGTCCTTGTTTTAAAGCCTGTCAGTACTGGGGGAAGAGGCAGCGTGCTGATGTCCTTGTAGCATGTGGGACAACTGTGAATTTATAGTCACAAGGTTTGGTCTAAGAGCAGGCACTGCCTCTGAACTGTAAATGCTGACACTCCTTGAATCTTTCAGATGTACTTATCTTTATTTCATGTGGTTCGTGTGAGGATAAAATGAGATAACTTGTGAATGTGTTTTGAAAACCAAAGTGCTAGACAAAATATGAGGATGTGGTGTTGCTATTCTTGACACACAGATAAAGAAGAAGGTAGCAGGGCCGTTACTTACACACTTCTTCTAGGAAGACTTGTGGATGAAAACCGTGAGAAGTGTAAGGCCGAGAATGCAAGACTGGATTTCTAGATGGTCAGTCATCTCGGAGACCGTGTAGGTCTGCAGCCTTTGTCCCTCTTTATCTCGTAATGACATTTAATTTTTCCCTCCTTATCTCATGATATTTACAAGTTGATTTGTTTGCCTCCAGATAGATTCTATGAGACGTATTAACTTTCTTACTGAGTAGAAAAGTCCTGAAATCGAAGACTTGAGGAATGATCCATCTATTTTTCTGTTTATTTATTCTTCCGTATTATAAATATGTGTTGTGTGTTGATTGTAAGCAAAGTACTGCCTTAAACTATGTAATTTCTAAAATGGAAAGACAGGGTTTCTGCTCTGAAGTAGCTCAGAGCCCTAAAGAGGAGAAATATGTAGCTTTAAAAAAAAGTTAACAAAATCTTAAAGGAAATACATAGAAATAAATACAAGCATGGTCTGTGTAACTGTTTTACAAACAACTACAACTTTAAAGGTGATTTGGTATCATTTTGAGGGGCATTCTGTATTATTTCTATTTCTAGGCAATTTAATTTTACTCTAAGATGGCCAACATGTAAAGCCTATTTAAAACTTTCAGACCTCTTTAAACTTTTCTGTGTAAACTAAGAACCAGTGCACTAGCTGACATAATTATGCTTAAGTATTTCCTAGTACCAATAAACTGTCAGAATGTCCTAATATTGTGGCATGTGTGATGCTGGAAGCTATGTCACCCATATTTCAAATACCAGCAGGGTCAGCCATGGTAGATAGGTGTCAGCAGAGCCTTCAGACTCAGACACACTAGGAAGTAGGACCTAATGATCTACTTTAAAAAAAAAAAAAAAGCCAAAGAAAAGCTTATGAGTAGCAGTGGAACACTTGTCTGCTGTAGGCAAGAAGACATGTCCCTCAGCTTGGAAGCACTCCAGTGACAACTGAGAAAGGGCTGCCTCCTCAAGTAGCATTGACCTTAGTGTCGTGGGTTAAATAAAGCTCTAAGGATCTTCATTTGCTGACATGGTATGATTGGAAAATGAGAAGAAATATCTGTAAACTTGCATTACTAATTGAAACATAGAATGCATGAAGTGTGAATCTAGGAAGACTAGAAGTCATCAAAATGAAATGGAACACATAAAGATTGATACCCTCAGCATCAGTGAGCTAAAATGGACTGGTATTGGCTATTTTGAATCAGACAGTCATGTGGTCTACTATGCTAAGAATGACACCTTGAGGAGGAATAACATTGTTTTCATCATCAAAAAGAACATATAAAGATCTGTGCTGAAGTAGAGCACTGTCAGTGATACGGTAACATCCATATGCCTGCAAGGAAGACCGGTTAGTATGACTAATACTCCAACTTACACACCCAACACTAATGCCAAGGATGAAGAAATTGAGTTTTTTTTTTTTTTTTTACCAACATCTGCAGTCTGAAATTGATAAAACATCCACAAAATTCCATAATTACTGGTTGTTTCAGTCTGCTGCCACTGCTGTAACAGAAATAGCTCAAGTGGATGGCTTTAATAAAGAAAAGTTTACTCTTACACAGTGTGGTAAGCTAGAAGTCCAAATTCGGGTGTCCACTCCAATGGAAGACTTGCCCTCTTCATTGGCTCTTGAGGGAGGTCCTTGTGTTGTGTCAGTCTTTGGTCAGGGAGCATCTTGGTACAGGAACCTCAGGTCTGAAGGACGTGCTCTTCTTCCAGTGCTGCTTTCTTGATGGTGTCTTGTTACCAGCTCTCTGCGTATTTCTCTTTACTTTTATCTGTTGTAGGATGAAAGGATAAAAGGTAGTGCAAGTCACACTCCAGGAAAACTCCCTTTGCATTGGAGCAGGAAGATGACTTTAGGAAGATTGTTACAGTTTCACTGTAACTTAACATAATCCACTATGTTAACAACAGGCAGAGATTAGAAATTACAGCATAACAAAATCACAAAAATGGAGAATAGTCACAAAATACAGGGAATCATGGCCCAGCCAAATTACTACATGTGAATTTAGAAGGACACAGTTCAACTCATGACAGTAGTGATTGAAATGTAAAAGTTGGAAACAAAGAAGGATTAATAGGTGGAAAATATGATCTTGGTGATAAAAGAGATCACATGATAGAATTTTATAAGATAAACACCTTCTTCACTGCAAATATGGTTTTTCAGCAACACAGACTGTAGACATGGACCTGGCCAGACAGAATACAAAGGACTCAAATTGACCACACCTCGGGAAGGTGATGATGGAGAAGCTCAGTATCATCAGCAAGAACAAAGCCAGGGGCAGAAAGGAACCGACTGTCATTTACTCATACAAGGTCTGACAAGTCCTTGAAATTAGTTGCTCTAAGTGTTACATACCTCATTGCTGAATATCACTTTGGTCACCTTTGAAGTACTTCCTGGGAATCTATGCACTGATGCCAGTGTCTAGTCCACTCTTCAAAGCAATTCTGGAACTCTTTGTCTGGAATGGCCATCAGAGGTATTGTCGTATTACTCTTAATGTCCTGATTGTCATCCAGATGTCTTCCTTTCCATATTTCCTTTGTCTCTGGGTAAAGAAAAAGTCATTGAGGGCCAGATCAAGTGAGTAGGGAGGGTGTTCCAATAAAGTTATTTGTTTACTGGCTAAAACCTCTCTCACAGACAGTGATGTGTGAGCTGGTGCATTGCTGTGATGTGAGAGCCATGAGTTGTTGGTGTTTCCATTTGACTTTTTCATGCAGCCTTTCTAGCACTTCCAAGTAGTAAACCTGATTAGCTGTCTGGTTGGTACAAATTCATAATGAGCAATCTCTCTGATATCAAAAAAGGTTAGCAACATTGTTTTGACTCTTGACTTGGACTGACCCAACTTTTTTGGTCATAAAGAATCAGCTGACTTGCATAATGCACTTTGACACTTTGTCAAAGTTGTATTGGTACATCCATGTTTCATCACAAGTGATAACATAGCCTGAAATGTCATCTTGCGTCTCCAAAAGATTTTGGCAAACTTTGACTCTTCTTTGCCTTTGGTTGTTGGTGATCTCCTTTGGAATGATTTTTAACATACCCTTCATATGCCAAGATTTTCAGTTAAGATTTTCATGTTTCCTTAGTCTGCTGTGCTTCTCACAGTCAGTCAATGATTTTGACACACAATCTGATGAATTTTTGCATTGTCTTCACCAATTCTGCTCGTTACTGACTGCCCTGATCTATCTTCATCAGTGAAACTTTCTCTCCTGTCAGAAAAACTGTTTTCTTCATGACATTATTCCTGTGAGGTTGGACTAACATATCCCTGATTTCACTTTCATTCTTGCCAGCTTTAACAAGAAATTTAATGTTTGCTTGTTGCTCTAATTCAGACTCTGACATTTTCATGATGGCACACAAAAACACACAACAACAATAATTAACGCCAGTCAGCGAGACACCACCATACATCAGCGTGAACACAGCTATGAGACACTGATATACCAAGGTTATGAAACCTTACTGAGTTGTTTGTACAGTGCTGACAACAGTAGCACACTGTGGCAAGGTCACAGATTTAATCATCAGACTTTGTAGAGTGCTCCTTCAAAGCAAGGATCCAGACTTAGTCTCATGAACTTCAGATATGTTATCAGGAGGAACCAGTCCTTCAAGAAAGACATCATGCTAGATAAAGTTGAGTGTCAATAAAGAAGAGCAAGAATCTCAATGAGATGTATTGACACAGTGGTTGCAGTGGTTGTTGCAGAATCTCAATGAGATGGATTGACACACTGGTTGCAGTGATGGGCACAAACCTAGCAATCATTGTGGGGATGGCACGGCACTGAGCATTTTTGTTCCATCAGAGATAAGATCTCTATGATTTGGAATTTTAGGAAGACACTTAACAAGAAACAACATCAGTTTCCTAGAAAGGGAGGTTAAGTTAGCAGACTCAGAAACAGGGTGGTTGAAACAAGAGTAAAGCAGAGTCTCCCAAAATACACAGGATCTTAGGCAGGCTGATAATTTTGTTTTCATTCAGAATATTTCCTTTGAGGATTTGCTCCACGTTTAATGAGGTTAAGGAAACTAGGCTAAGACATATTTTGTTGTTGATATTTTCCATTTAAGGGAAAATTACTAATTGTTTTACCTTTGAGTTACATAGAAATTTGTGTGTAGAGACCTGAGTTAACTGGCAGCAAATTTTAGATTTAATGAAGTGATATTTTACTATTCTGTATATTTGTGTTTTTGGTAGCTGCCCAGCTGGCTTACTGTTGTGCTGGCTTAGAAAAGAGCCATGCATGTTCTTGTATTTTATGCTTTATTTCCAAGAGAAAAGTATGCCATTGTTAGGGCAGAATCAGATCTCAGTCTTGTCCACATTCTACTTTATGGACCATTTTTAAAGAGTTGTGAAATACAATAAACTATACTTAAATGTATCCCTTCCTCCCAATATATGTATATATATTTTTTACCAGTGAATATGTAGAAACTATGTAAGAAAGTAGAAATTACACAAGAAAGTTGAGTTTACTCATGCTTTAGTGTAGTTCTTTCTGCTCTTTATATGTATATATGCATGTATGTGTACAATATATATGTATGTTTGTACATTTATATGTAGTAAGTGTGTATGTACACATCTTTAAAAATACTTGCTATATGTGATGGATTGAATTGTCCCCCCCAATGTATGTAGCCATTTGTCTAGGCCATCATTCCTGATACTGTGTGAAGTTCTTCATGTTGTCCATCCTGCCTCTGTGATGTTAATGAGGCAGGATGGAAAGCAGTTGTGGTCAGGCGGGACTCTGTGTGTAAGACTGTACTGTGCCGTGAGGCAATCTATTGGGATAGAAAGGAATGGGAAGTAAGCAGAGTCTCGGGGACCTCATACTACTATGAAGCAGTGCTGGAGGCAGAGCATGTCCTTTGGAAAGAACTCGGGATCCCTGCCCCTCAGAAACTCCCAGTCCAGCAGAAAACTGGAAATAAGGACCTTTCTCCAGAGCCAGCAGAGAGAGCCTTCCCCTGGAGCTGATGCCCTGAATTTGGACTTGTTGTCTATTGGACTGTGACAGAATCAAATTTCTGTTTTTAAAGCTAACCATTTCTGACGTTTCTATTACAGCAGCACTAGATGACTAAGATACTATATTACTGTTTAATAACTCTTTCATTAAATTTTAACAAGCAGCTTTTAAAAATGTTTTTTAAAACATAATTTGTCTCCTTATTCCAACGTAAAACTCTTCTAAGGTTGATTTATCAATCCTCTGGATTATTTTCTTAGATCATTTCATTGGTGGCCTAATGGTTAAGTGCTACATCTGCTAACCAAAAGGTTAGCAGTTCGTATCTGCCAGGCACTCCTTAGAAATTCTATGGGGTAGTTCTACTCTGACTTATAGGGTCACTGTGAGTCAGAATTGACTTGAAAGCAGTGGGTTTTATATACATACACAACACGCATAAAACTCTGGTTATATAAATGCCTATAAGTGGAAAAACTGAGTCAAAGAATATTCCCATATGAGGGCTTTTGATCCAAATTCTCCTAGAAATGTACAGATTTACACTGCTGTTACGTTTACAGAAGGAAATGTCCCTGGACATTTATCATTTTAAACAAGAAAATATAACAAAAGAAAAACAAGTTTAACTCCCTTCTATTACAATATATAAATACAACTTCCCTTTAGTATTCTAATGAATCCAATAATGTGGTCATTAAATATCCAAGAAGCCAGCCATGTTTACAGTTTAAGTGTTAATTTTGATTAATAGTATGATTTGGTATTAAAGTTACAAGATACAAATAAAGTGAAAGCAAAATCAAAGTGATGACTTAGAGAGTCCGTTAAGTGCACTCCTATTCATAATGGAGAAGGTTGAGTATAGTGGAAGAAGGAGCAGAATGTTCCCAAGTCGTTATATGGGCTCCATCACCATTGAACTACACAAGTGTTCTTCAAAGCTTTTTTCTTCAGTAGTTAATTCTCCTATCAATAAAATTCTGACAATACTTAATTTTCTATAAATTTATAAAGTTGTGTTTTGAATGTGCACAAAATGCAGTGAAAACGATAAAGCATGTTAAGATGTAATGTGCTATTATTAATGGAAACCCTGGTGGCACAGTGGTTAAGAGCTATGGCTGTGAACCAAAAGATCAGCAGTTCAGATCTGCCAGATGTTCCTTGGAAACTCTACAGAGCAGTTCTACTCTGTCCTGTAGGGTCACTATGAGTCAGAATTGCAGCAGTGGGTTTGGTTTTGGTTTTGTTATTCTTAACAACCTTGCAATTCACAGTGTGGTCTGTGAAACTGCTGCTTTTTAGAAAATCAGACTACCAAGCTACAGTCCAAAGTGACTGAATCAGAATGTTTATTTTAGGAAGATCCTCCAGTGAGTTTTGCTTATTAGAGTTTGAGAAGCAACACCTGAGAAGAAAGCAACGGAAAAAAATTCTCTCATAAACAGGAGGCATGTACCAAAACATGTAGTCAATCTCTTTTCCTCCCAGAATGTCAACACTGGAATGAATGTACTAATTAGAGTATAAAGAAGAGAATAAAGTTGAGTGAATTAAGAAGTGTTAGACAAACTGTGTTACAAAATTGGCATTTTCACCAGGAGACATGTACCTATTTTGAGCTATGCCTGCTTTGAGTGGAATAAGTGTGTTAGTGTTGGATGGTGGCAGCTGAGTAAGTGTATGTTGAGATCAAGCCTGCCTGTCTTGAGGGTGCTGGTAGAAGGGGCAGCAGGGGGCCCTTTAGTGGTTATTTTCCCAGACTTGTTGTCATTGAATGGATTCTGACTCACAGCATCCCTGTAGAACGGAGTGGAACTGCCCTCTGTGCTTAATCATGGAGTGGCCAGTGGATTAGAACTGCTGCCTTTTCGGTTACCACTGTGCCACCAAGGCTTCTGTTTCCCCACAGCCCCTGTCACCTACCCCCAGCATGTCATACTGATTTGTGAGGCTTACCCATTGATCAAGTGTGCTGTGCTACACATTTCCCTCAAGGTGGGACTGTGATTTCTTGATTGCTGTGTCCTGGGTAACACAGCATCTTGCCCATAGGAGGCTGAAGGCAGTACCTAGGTATCAATATGCCCCGCTGCTGTTGAGTCAATTCTGACTCACAGTGCCTCATGGGACAGAGTAGTAGAACTGCCCCATAGAGGTTCCAAGGTGTGCCTGGTGGATGTGAACTGCCAACTTTGGTTTAGCCACGTAGAACTTAACTGCTACACTACTAGGGTTTCCATGTAGTAGTAACATTGAACAGCAAATTCATGAGCACTTTTCCTGATTATTTCTTAAAGATAATAGTGATTATGGGACAGGGTTTTTGTTTTGGGGGGAGATCCATCTAATCTTGAAACGTTGGTGGTGTAGTAGCTAAGTGCTACGTGTGCAAACCAGAAGTTCAGCAGTTCAAATCTGCCAGGTACTCCTTGGAAACTTAGTGGAGCAGTTCTAATCTGTCCTGTTGGTTTGCCGTGAGTTGGAATCAACTCGATGGCAGTGGGTTAATCTTGATTCTCCCTTCCTTTTTGGGGTATTGTCTTTGGGGGATCACTTTCAGTTGAAAGGTAAACCAGTGCCCACGTCTTCACACTACAAAGGCCTGAGGCGTTCTCTGCCAGATTCTCTTCTCACGGCTCACCATTCCTAGATGAACTCATGGCTGTTGGTCTGCTGGTCTGATCTCCTGGGGCTTTGAATTTTGAGAGATAATCAAGATTTGTCTCAGAAAAGGAGTCCTAAATAGCCTGTCTCTACAGGACTTTGAGTGTACCCTAATAATCCCTCCTTCCCAGTCTGCTGTGTTTCCTGGGTTCTTGCTTGTCATGCATTCAATTGTGTCCCTCCCCCACAAATATCTGTGAACTTGCCTGGGTCATGATTCCCAGTATCGTATGACTGTCTACCATTTTGTCGTCTGATGTGCTTTTCCTATAGATTGTAAATCCTATCACTGTGATGTGATGGCGTGAATTAATGGCACATATGTTGATGACATCTGCAAGATTACACAGTGTCTTAAGCGTATGCCTTTTGAGATCTAAAGGAGTAGTAAGCAGAGAGGTGTGAGGCCTTCACACTACCAGTGGTTCCAGGGGCCAAGGGCATCCTTTAGACCCGAAGTTCCTGTGCTGACGTACTCCAGACCAAGGGAAGATTCATGCATCACAAGGACTTTCCTCCAATGCCAACAGAGAGTGCCTTTTCCTGAAGCTGGCACCCTGAATTTGGACATCTAGCCTGCTGGACTGTGAAGAGAATAAACGTGTCTTTGTTAAAACTACACGTTTGTGGTATTTCTGTTACGGCAGTACTAGATGATTAAGACACTACCCTTTGACAAGCCTGCTTCTCTATTCTTCTACTGATAGAAAGTTCTCAGTAGCTACCACCTGAAGCCTCATTTTGCCTAAGTAAACAAGAGGCTTTTACTGAAAACTAAAATTCCCTAATCAATATTGAGGCTACAAGTATGGCTTCAGAGGTACCTAACATAGGTTCATATCCTGGATTTTCTGCTTCCTGGCAGTTTAGTGAAATATAGTTTATCTCTCTTGACCAGTTTGCTCATCTGTAGAAGGGTGTGATAGTGGTTCTTGTATAGGGTCTTCGTAAGAAGTGAATTGGGCAATGTAGGTAAAATGTTTACTGTGAACTTGAAATTAATGAGGATAACAAGTTAATTGAACTCACTTTCCCTTTTTGTAAAAGGAGGACAATAAAACCTTTTACTGTTTTCTGGTAGGAGTATCAAAAAGGACATGTGTAAAGTGCCATTATTGGTATTCATGTATTTTTCTTGATAAATAATCTATAAATCTGTTTAGTTTGGCGTGACTTCATCTCCACCACCGTCATTGTTGGCACAGTGTTTAACAGTCTTCCTTTCTGTGAATTAGTTGCTATAGTCATTGTAAATAGTATCTCTGTGACAGTGAGGTAGATATTGTTCTTATCCCTGTTTTGTAGACATGAAAACTCAAGGTCAGAGGATTTAAATGACTTGTCCAAAATTCTCAGGTAAAACCCCAAACCGATGCTGTTGAGTTGATTCCAACTCATAGTGATCCTGTAGACAGAGTACAGCTACCCCACAGAGTTGCCAAAGAGTGTCTGGCGGATTGGAACTGAAGACCTTTTGGGTTAGTGGCCACGGTGCTTAACCACGATGCCACCAGGGTTTCTGTTTCTTAGGTAGTAGATAGGAAATCAAGGACTTGGAGCCATGGATGTCTGAATTGCAAGTCTGTGTTCTTGGCTCCAATGCTCTGAATGTGTATGAAAAGTTAATAGCTGATGGTTCGGTGACCTTGTCTCTCATTCAGAAAAATGATTTTGTGAGTATGTTAGCCAACCAGTGAGAAATAATGTTTTGTCTCCCCACCCCACCAGCCAATCCCATTTTAAACCAATCCCACTTTCCCACTTATTATTAAATGAAGTACAGAACATAGTGTGTTCTAAAATAACATGAGGAGCTGATAAGTGGCAAGTTGAGTTTAGTTTTCTATAATCTTTGTGCAAAAGAAAAGCAAACTGTTCTAACAGTTTTGTTTTTCTAGAAAAATGAAATTAGATGGCAAAATTTTGCCAAAATCCACACTTCTAATGCTGGGGCTTTGAAAATCCTTTTTCTCTATAAGGTAAAATATCATGGAAGGGTAAAAGAATGGAAGTCAACATTTGCTGTGGAATCCATCTCCTGAAGGAAAGCCTCTCCTGCATCTCTCGCCTTTCACATCAGATGCTTTCTTGAACTGTTTTCCATTCTCATGGAAAGAAAAAAAATAGGAATGGTTTCTGGGTACTTGAAACTTACCAGGGTCAAGCTTTAAAAGCTTAAAGAATTCCCTTCATGTTGCTGTTTATTTTAGGCTTTACACAACTGTGAACATTCAAGACTAGCAATGTATGAGGATAAAAAGTTAAATGGTCAGGTGATTTGAACATTCTTACTTGATCTGTTTAGTTGAGTCTCTGATACATGCTCAAATATTTTTCAGTAATAGAAATTATTCTTGTTTATACATCTACAGAACTAAATACAAGTATGCAGTTATAAATTCATTCAACAAATACATCTTGAGTATCTCCTTTGTGCCACAACTATGGGTTGTGGGGAGAGGTGTGAAAGCGAATGTACGAGACCTTGAAAAACTTATAGTCTATGTAGGAGACTTCAGTATAGGCAGTAATAAAAAGGAGTGAAAAAGAGGTACACGTGTCTCAGGGGATACTGAGGAAGATCTAATTGGCATTAAAAAGCCAAACCAAACTCACTCACTCATAGCAACCTGTGGGACAGGGTAGAGCTGTCCCATAGATTTTTGAAGGTGCACCTGGTGGATTCGAATTGCTGACCTCTTGGTTAGCAGCTGTACCACATAACCGCTACACCACTAGGGTTTCCTGGCATCTTATAAGGGTGTCTAAAATACAAGAAAGCTGACCTTTAGTCTGGGTTGACTTTGGTGGAGATACGAACTAAAGCTAGAATCCCAGCTCTCTGTGCTTGCATGTTGTAGCAGTCACGCACCTCAGCACTTAATTTGCATTATGTTTCCCATGCGTAGTTGTAAGATGGCTATGTAGTCTAGTGGGGAAGAGTATAGCTTTTGAGATCAGACTTTTTTTTCAGGTCCAAACCCATTTTCCAACTCGGGCAACTTGATTAACCTTTTTAGGCCTCATAGTCTTCATTTTTTAAATGTAAGTTACATTTACACCTACTTCATAGGAGTGTTTTGGGGATTAAATAGAATAACCTATATAAAATGTGCTTAATACATTTTCTGGCATATGAATATTCAAGAAATGATAGCTGCTATTATTTGTCTCATAGATTGGACGTTTATTTTAAGTGTGGACATGCAATTTTTTTTTCTATAGTAGGCAAGTGACTGGAAACAGTTCTGTTTTTGACTTCTTCACTTGGTGTCCATGGACATCCATTTTCTTTTTGATAATTTGGGATGGGCCAGATGAGTGAAGTTGGTCTACATTGCTTCTTGGGTCCCTTTTGTATCTGATTTGTTTTCCCAGCAGGTCCTAAAACTTTGCCCTGTTAAAACAGCTAAAGAATACTCAAGAGAGATAATTTCATAGAATTCAGTTTCAAGGCTTTGAGTACAAGAAATGAATCAGGCAAGCATGACAAGGGACCGTGCACTAGAAGAAATTCAAATCCAGAAGGTGGAGGTTTTTAAATTGACTGTAAGTTCAGTACAAGTGAAAAAGTATGGCCTGTCTGGTAAAGAGCTCCTGCAGTTTTAGACTGCTGTGTAGACCAGTGAGTCCCCCACTGGTCAGAGCTTGTTTGGAGATAGGGTCCAGCTTGGGTAAGGACATATGCAAGGACAACATGGGCAAGTTTGAGATCACTATGGGAGGGTGAGTGGACATTGGAAGTATGACGGTTCTGGGAATGGTATTGGATATAGAATGTTTATGAAATCTGGAATGGATCAGATGAGGAAAAGAAGGAATTCAAGGAGTTGGGAGACACATTTAAACATTTGAAGCACATCTGTGTGGCAAAGGGTTTGGATATATTTAGGACAGTCCTACAAAGTGTAACTAGAGCCAGTGGAGAAGATTCCAAGGAAGAAGATTTTGTTTCATCTGGAGGCTGTTCCTCTAAACCATTAATTGTTGTTAGCTGCCATGGAGATGATCCTTGACCATGGTGACCCCAGACACAGTAGAACAAAACACCGCCAGGTCTCGTACCATTCCCAGGAGCTGTTGCAGATCAAACCATTGTGCTCTATAGGATTTTCCTAGGCTGATTTTCAGAAGTAGAGCATCAGGCTTTTCTTCCAGTCCATCTTAGTCTGGAAGCTCTGCTGAGACCTGTTCAGTAGCACAGCAACACACCAGCCTCCACTAACAAATACGTTTGGTTTGGTTTTTGGTTGTATGAAGTGTGTTTGCTGGAACTGAGCACCTGTCCTCTTACATGGAAATTGAGAGTTCTGCTTAGTGCTCTCTGAGGCAGATGTTTTATTAAGCAATAAGTAGCTTTCACCAGAAGTGTTTTCAAAGAACCCCAAACCAAACCTGCTGCCATTGAGTCCATTCCAACTCATAGCACCCCTATAGGACAGAGCAGAACTGCCCCAAAGAGTTGCCAAGATGGATTCAGACTGCTGACTTTTTGGTTAGCAGCTGCAGTACTTAACCACTACACCACTAGGTTTTCCAGGAGGGTTTATTGAAGATGAAATTAGTATCTCTCAAACCCAGCCTATAAAAAGAATAATCTAGGCTTCTAGATTAAAAGACACAGTTTTAGACTCTCCCCTGGAGTTTTGATTCAATAGGTCAGGGGAAAAGCCTATATATATATGTAATTTTAACTAGCACATCATGAAATTTTTATGAGGAAGAAAGTTTAGAGACGTTTTCAGTATTTGTCTAGCAAAGATATGTAAGAGGGCTCTTAATTTTGATGGCAGAATTTTCTCTATGATATTGAAGAGTTATTTTAAGTTTCTAGTGTGCTCTGAATATATTTAATAATTGACTTCATTACAATCTAAAAACAGCATTTTAAGAAATGCATATTAATTTGTTACACAACAATATAATACAGTGGTGAGGAGCAGATATTTTATCATGAAAACATTTTTAATTTAAGAATAATTTAATCATCAGCATTCAGGTTTTAAAAAAATATACATATTTTCATGCTCCAAATTAGGTTTTCTTAAGTGTGTCATTTCTGCCAAGGCAAAGTAAGTTATAGCCACTCAAGTTCCACAAATATAAACATGTGTCATGTTACTTAATATGATGTATACCTCTTTAAATGACATCACAAAATAGGGGGAAAAATTCTGGTTTTTAGAATATAAACTATTAGAGTATGAGTGATTTATGAATCGACAGTCCAGGGCATATATTTTTGTGCAGTTTTGAAAAAAATTAGCCTCTGACATTGCAGAACTTGGAATTAATGGTTGTTAGCAGAAACATCCATTTTTAAATTATTATTTTACAAGCCGGGTTACAGCAGCCATCGAGGGACCTGTGTGCTCCTGGCTTTGTGTCAGTTTTATTTCTATGATAATTGAACCAGCTCTGGGGTAGTGTCAGGAATTATATGTTGCTAAACGAAGAAAAATGTGTTGAACTAAAATAAACTAAAGAATCATTCAGAAATGCCTCCTAGTTATTGCCAGCAAAACCAATTTATCAGCATCAGTGGTCATTTTCTTTTGTCTTCCAGAGAGGAGAGAATGAAAATTTAGAAACAAGATAGCTTCACAGTGTTTATTCTAAGATGAAACAATAAGATCAAGGAGGATTCTTCTGCTGACCCCAAACCAAACCCACTGACATTGAGTTGATTCTGACTCATAGCGACCTTATCAGACAAAGTAGAGCTGCTGCATAGAGTTTCCAAAGAGGTCTTGGAGGTTTTGGAGTGCTAACCTTGTGGTTAACAGATGTAGCACTTAACCACTGTGCCACCAGGGTTTCCATCTGCTGATCATTGGGTGGAATAATGAAGCCTGTGAGATAGAGGCTTGCTGAGAAACTTGGAAAAATGGCTGGCTGAGAGAAAAGACTCGGACCAAAAGATTCTTAGCTTCCTTGTTGGGCATATGACTTAGGCATGAATACAGTGTCGTTTTGGTGGTTTTAGTTTGTCCTCACATTCCATTTAGCGATCATTAAAAGTAAATCTTGAGAGAGATTCATGTGAAACAGGCTTCCTTTCCAGAGTGGGAGAGAACCCTTTTACTACATTGTAGATACCTTATTCTTGGCAAGATTACCATTGAGGTGATGATGTCCGCCTTTCAGTGAACTGGATCAGGGGTTACATGGCACCCATGCTCCTCATTGCTGTGATGTTCACACTGGTCATTGTCATGGATTGCGTTGTATCCCCCTCAAAAATTTATGTATTAATTTGACTTGGCTGTGAGTCCCAATATGGTACACTTCCTCCCATGTGTTGTGAATCCTGCCTCTTTGATGATGATACAGAATGGGCAGTATTTGTGGTGGTAAGGACTCAAGTTACCAGCTGTGAGATATAAGGGAGAGAAGTGAGCATAGGGAGTTGGGAACCTCATACCACCAAGAAAGCAACACCAAGAGCAGAGCACATCCTTTTGGACATTAGATTCCTGTGCCAAAATGCTCTCCTTAAACTTGAACTCAGCCTACTGGACTGTGACAGTTTCTCTTATTGAATGGATCTGTAACTCATAAATGGATTGCGGCTTACTGGACTGTGTCAATAAAGTTTCTTTTCATGAAACCATCCACTTGTGGTATTTTCTGTTGGAGCAGTACCAGAGGACTAAAATGGAATTTGGTACTGAGAGTGGGATACTGTTCTAACAAATACCTAAAATGTGGAAACTTTTTTTGAAACCATGAATTGATGGAAGACTCAGAAGGAACTAAGGAGAACTGTTAACACCAAAGGAGGTGCCAGCCAGCCAAGTGCCGTCGAGTCGGATCCGAGGTGCAGATGGTGAGAAATAAGCAACAGAGAACCATGGCAGCAGCCAAACTAGAGGCAGTGTTGGAGCTGACCCATGTAGCAGGAGAGCTAAGTGCTTGTGGACAGAGGTTATCTGACAGAGTGGGGTGCTTCCAGGCACTTGAATTGGTGGAGCTAGTTTTGTTGACCCATGGAGCGAGAGAGCTGAGTGCATGTGCGCAGGAAGGCTATGTGGTGGAGTGGTGTGCCTCTGGTCACTTGAGTCAGTGAAGCTTCAGAGCTTTGGAACCCTTGCCCCTGCAGGACAGATGTGGGCTGGAGTCCCAAGCCATGAGGCCATGAAATCTGGAGACAAAGTTGAGGAAAAGCTGAGCTGCCTCAGTCACTAAAGGTATGGCCATGACTTCAGGGGGTTGAAGGGATGGAGTTTTCTGTGTTTGTAAGGGTGGAATTGCCACTCATTTGGGCTTAGGGTACACCTAAAGCCAAGGGGACAGAGTTGCTGTCCAAGTGGGTGTAAAAGGCAGAGTTGTAACACAGGGTGTGGATCTGAACTCAGAATCTGGAGAGAGTGGACAATATCTAGATTCTGGAGGAAAAAGCTATTGTGTAAAATGTCTCAGAGAACTGAAGATTATTTTCAAAGCTTTGAGGGCTAATGTGTTTGACTGACTTGCTTCTTGCCTGTTAATGCCTTCTTTGCCTGTAATTTCTCCGTTTGTAATGAAAATGTGTAATTTGTGCCTGCCTGTTCTACCACTGTCTTTTGGAAAGGTAACATGTGTTCTGGATTTCACAGTTGAAGAGGAATTGATGGATTTTGGACCTGGATTTAAGACCTTTTCTGCGATATAAATGAATACATGTCCTAATGATAAGATTTTTGGGGGGCCAAAGGGTTGAGAGTCATGGATTGTATTGTGTCCCCCCCAAAATGTATGTATTCATTTGACTTGGCTATAAGTCTCAATATGGTGCAATTCCTCCCATGTGTTGTCAATCCTGCCTCTGTGATATTGGTGATAGAGAATGAGCAGCAGTTGTGCTGGTGAGACAGGACTCAGGTTACCAGCTGTAACAGTTATTACTGTAGTTACCAAGTAGTGACTTTCTCTTTCCATAATTCCTTCTATGCATATTCATTGAAACTCTAAAGAAAAGCTTTTCCTTCTCCCTGTTTGCTTATTTATTCACTTACTTAGGGTCTTCAGCACTGTTTTTGCAAACTTCTCTCAAACTGAAAACTTTGAAAGTGAAAATTTAGAGCATAAAGAAAATTATTAAAAATCTCCTAATGTTCAGCTGGCAAAAGCATAGTCTTGTGACTTTAATGTAGCGTAGAGCTGTTTTGGAAGCCCTGATGGTGTAGTGGTTAAGTCTATTGCTGCAAACCAAAAGGTCGGAGGTTCAGATCCACCAGGTGCTCCTTGGAAACTCTGTGGGGCAGTTCTACTTTGTATTTATGTACATGTGTATGTACACACACACACACACACACACACACACACACACACACACACATACACACACATAACCTGATGGTGTAGTGTTACGTGTTAGGCTGCTAACCAAAATTTTGGCAGTTTGAATCAACTGATATTAGACAGTATTCATCGACATCAGTAAATGTTTGTGTGAACATTAGATTAACTGATTCTCATAACAACTGTTGTGCTTATTGTCATCAGCATTTTACAGACAAGGACTGGGAATTAGAGAAGTTAATTATGTTTTCTGTATCTTCCAACTAGAGCCATGAGGATGCTGGTTTGAGAATCTCATGCCTGTTCTTTTGTACTGCAGATAACTTGAGGCTATTTTTATCTCTACAAAGAACTATGTTTAACTAAGTTACACTATATTTGAGACTGAAAAAAATTGTATCTTGTCTCTTCTTTGTTTTCTAAGATCACTTCTTATATTATTCAGTTGTTTGATCCTTTTGAAAATTCAGTTTATTTTTGCAGTTACTTGCTCATGGTGGAAGCTGGAGCAAATCCATCCTGAAATGTAGCTTTGAGGAGGCTATTTCACAGGGATAGAATAGACAAGAAATGAAGATCTTATTACCGTGATTACAGTTACCTGACATTATATGAGACCAGCCCTACCTAGTATAGACATAGCTTCTATTCTTTATAATATGTATTAAAAGTGTTTCTGTTTTTTTGCTAAGTCATACTTTGGAGGCAAAAAAAAAATCCTCTTTAGGTGCAATGTAAGTATATCACTATTTTCAGTTAATCAACATTGCTCCCCTGGACAGAGTGGTGTCATGGTAAGTAGGTTGGCTTTGTCTTAGGTAGGAGACCTCCAGAACCTTTCCCAGTCATATTGGGGGCTGTGAGCAGTGATAAAGTCACAGACCTGACTGTTAGAGCACAAACAACCAATTAGAATACACTTATCAAAGGTGATTGTATTGGGATGCTTTTATGAAGACTTTATAAATGGCAGATGAGTAGTTGAAAAGGTGCTTGGAGAGTTAGGAAATAGCGCAAGTATTTGAGATGATTATACCTCTAGGATCACCGAGTCAGACCTGATTTGACAGCAGTGAGTTGGGTATACATCATGACACATAAACTTGTATGATCATGAGATTCAGTAAATAAATTTTGGTCAAAATACTAAATGTAAGCTACAAGGTGTACAACCTTATGGATGAACCATTTGAAAAAATACTCAATATTGTTGTTGAGTCGGTTCTGACTCATGGTGACGTTACGTGTGTGAGAGCAAAATTCTCTTTGGTCTTGTGCCATCTTCATGATTGTGTGTTAGAGTCATTGAGATGATGTACCTTAGAATACAGTAGAATATGTCAGAGTGGTGCTAGCTGTGAGTTGGGGAAAGGGTCATCAGCAAAACCCAAAGGAAATGACTTTAAAGATGAGGAAAAAACCCATTGTGATCAAGTTGGTTTTACCACACAGGTAATCATATTTATCTGACATTTTCATGACAGTATCCTTGAATCATATTACAGTCAATAAACAGGATTATTTGGCCAAGGTAAAAAAGTACACAAATATTCAGTCAAAGAGCGTGGTCAAGATTTCATCACAATAGGACACCTTTTTCCTAATGACCTTGGCTTTTACTGTAAGGAAAGTAAGAAAAAGTACAAAAAGACAGAAGATGGCTGTGATCATTAGGGCTGTGCATCCACTTGGCTGGGCCATGATTTTCAGTAGTTTGGCAGTTATGATTAGTTTGACAGTCACATAATGATATCACCTCCATGATGAGGTCTGATACAATGTGATTATCTCTGTGTTGTGATCTGCTGTGATTAGCCAGTCAGTTGAAAGGGAGCTTCCTTGAGGGTGTGGCCCGCATCCAATATGTGTGGACTTTCTGGCAGAACTTGCTGTCTTTTGGTTTGCTCTGCAGCCTACATTCCACTTACCAGCATCTGACCTCCAGTTCTTGGGATTTATGCCAACAGCCTACTATCTTTTTTTCCAGTACTAGATTTGTCAGCCTTCAAGGTGTGAACAGTGTCTGACTTGTGGATCTGGGGTTCATCAGCCCCTGCAGCCGCCACTTGAGTCAGGAGATGCATCCAGTCTGATGCCTGATATCTCCAGACTCATGGACGTGGGACTTGTCAACCTCTACAACCCCATGAACCAGTTCCTTTAAATAAACCTGTGTCCTTTTCTGGCCTGTGTCCTTTTCTTGGCTTGGCATATATATATTTGTATATATTCTCCATATATATAGGGAAGCCTTCGTCACACGGTGGTTAAGACCTATGGCTGCTAACTGAAAGGTTGGCATTTCAAATCTGTCGTGCTCTTTGGAAACCCTTTGAGTAAGTTCTACTCTGTCTTATAGGGTTGCTGTGAGTCAGAATTGACTCGATGACAGTGGGTATATGTGTATGTGTATGTATGCATGTACATATATGTATCACTGGTTTGGCTTCTTTACAGAACCCAGCCTAAGACAAGGGTTTTTAAAATAGTTTTATTTCTTGCAGGTGTAGAGGAACACCTCGTATATAGAATAACAAGGATGTCATTTAATTTAGTTAGTTCATTCTTTGTTAATGTTCAGCCAGTATATGTCAGATCAGCCAGGCATACCACTTGCAAAAATATTGAAATGGTTTTGTACTGGTTGGGAAATACCTACCATTCTACTCCTTGACTGCACCCCAGATTAATGGATGGTTCTGCCCTTACCTTAGGACCTCACAAGACTAAAGTCATGCACAATAGGAGTCTGCCAACTCCCATTCTTGCTGGTGTGTGCACACATTTAATGTGAATATTGCTCTTGAATACACTCATTCATTGAGTCCTTCACTCATCCCACAGATACATCTAAATGCTTGCTATGTGCCAAAGGCTTTGTAGACTAAAGCAAATGTTTAAACCATTAAGAGATGAAGCTGGCTTGCAAAAGTTCACCACTCTAAATGTCTTGTTGAGTAGCACCTCCCAACCCCAGTTCAGGTATCTAAGAGATTTGTGATTTATTTGCTTCCCTTTCCTGTTGTCTGTGCATCCCTCTTCTTACTCATCTTTATAAAATGTGTTCAGGCAAGTTACATGGTCTTCTGTGCTTAAAGAAAGGAGTTACACAGTACCCTCCAATTAAATAAAAAATTGTTTATTGAAATATAAAAGGTGCAGCATATATCCCATGAAAATTTAGTGCAGCGAGACACAGAATGTCCTATTACCCATAATGCTTCCCCTTCCAAAGGATGTTGTAGTCATCTGAGGCTTGTTGTCCGTAGTCTGTATTTCTCAGTTGAAAACAGTCTCAGTACTCTGACCAAAATATTTTAAACATTCTGTACAGCACTTGGTACACAGTTGTTGCCCAATAAATATTTATTGACACTGATTCATGCCTCTGGAGCCGGAGAATTGATAAGCAATACCTTCTAGAACTAAGCACAGTGGTGGATTAGACCTCAAGAGTTATTTGTAGATCATCTCCTGGCACGTGGCCTGGTGTCCTAATCTTTGTCCCGTTTCTGTCTGCATTACCCTGTCCTCTCTCTTTGGGTTAAACTCGAGGAATCCATGCCACTGTTCCCTCAGCAGACCTGTTAGGGCTAAATGAGTGAAGACATGAATCAGACCGTTAAACAGATGCTGGGCTCTGGGTCTGGAAAAAAGGGACATCCTGAGTTATAAATATTAATTGGACAAAATAGCACTCAGGCAACACTTCTGATTTTGAAAAATGTGCAATAACAGAGGGTGTTGGAAGTGCATGATAAATAAGGCACTCTGAAGACATCCTTTGAGAAAAACACCACTTGAAAATTCAGGAACAGAGTTGTAAGTTGCTGGAGTAATTAGAGAGAAATGCTCCAGTTTTCAAAAGTGCTCTTAGGATAAGCATCTTACTTTTCCCTGTGATTTGTTAGATTTAGAATGTTCATTCAGTTCAGTTATTTAGGGAAAAAAATATGCAATTACCTCTATATATCAGGAACCAGGTGATAAACAAAGGTGACCGGGAGACACCTTGCCTTTCAAGAAACTTGTGTTATTAAAGAAATTAATTTCATTAAATGGTAATTGATTGTTATAAAAAATATATAGTCATTGATATTACATGTGAAGCAAAGGAGAGAGGACACTAGGATAAATATATTTCTAGGTTCTTACACTAATCATTGATGTGTTGAGGAAACCTGTCTTTTTCCATTTGATTTTTCAATTCATCATTTTAATGTGCTTGAAACCATATTGTATGTATAATTTTAGATTTTCATTATAAAATAACATGTTCATCAATGGAAAATTCAAGAGAAAGGAGAGCCATTAAGGTAAATATTGTCTTTTAGTTCCTTGAGCTAACTACTGACATGTCCAGTAGACTTGTCTGTTTCCTTTAGATTTTTTATCCATAATTTTGTGCATGCTTGAAATCATCTTATTGATATAATTTTACATTTTTATGTTCTTGTTATAGCCAAAGAGGATGATAGAGAGGGTCAGAATCAGAAGCAACAAGCATGATGGCATTGAAAGCAAGCATTAAGTATTGTAGATTCATTAGTTTGTGAAATTACAATTTTTCTTCGAGAAATGAGGAAGCGGGAAAACCTAATATCAATTTAAGAGTGTTAATTTGGGAAGTGTGGTTGAGAAGCTTGTTTGGAACCAGGTTATAAAGGACTTTGACTCTTATATTAAAATTTGTTTTTTAGTCCATGGGCAGGGAGAACCAGGAAATCTTTTAAGAAAGAAAATAACTGAATCAAAAATTTGCTTCAGAAATGGTATTTGCTTTATAAAAAGGAAGTTAATGGTTAGATAGTTAATAAAGGGGAAGAGGACAGAGAACTAAGAAACTATATAAAAACCCTTGTAAGTCTTTTACATTTAAATTCACAACATTTTTTTTCATATACAATGTATGCCTAAAAAGCCACAGCTGCTTGTTGTCTACATATGTGACACTACCAAATGAAGAAATACTGTTACAGTAAGAGGAGGTAAAAGTTATCTTAACAGTAAAGTTTGAGTCATTCCTTTGCTTGATCTTCTGACGAGGGGGTTACACGATACATGTCTTTGTTCTTCTGTGTCTCTATTATGCTGAACAGGAGTTAGACTGAAGTTTCCAGTTCTAATCTGTTAACACATGGGTGATGGTAGTCTTTTCCCCGTCTTGTCTGTGATTTCCTACTCCATCATGAAAAGTAAGTCTTTCATCATCTGCCCTCCATTTACTTAATTTTCCAATTCTAATAGATACTGCTTTCAGAATTGTCAACCTGTACCCCTGTTGGAAATCAACATTATTAACTAGAGTACAGTGCTTGTGCACAGTTGGTTTTCCTTCCTTTTTTCCCTAGATTCAGCTAATTTCTATCGTTAGTTAGGTCAGCCTCTTATTCACCTTCTTTTGTGACATTATTTCATGCATTTCTGATACAGTTAGATTCTTTTGTCGCAGTCTGAAATCTACCTTGGGATCTTCCAACATCATAAGTTAATATGCGTACACTAAGGTTTACTCTTGGTGCTATAAGCTCATGGATTTTGATAAACATGTAGTCTCACACACACACACACACACACACACACACACACACACACACACACACACACACACACACACACACACACACACACACACACACACACACACACACACACACCCTGCAGGATCATACAGATGAGACTCATTGTCCTAAAAATACTCTGTGCTTCATCTATTAGGAATTCTGGTAACACACTGCTTAAAAGTTTGGCCACTGACCAAAAGGTCAGCAGCTCAAATCTACCAACCTCTCCTTGGAAACTCTATGGGATGGTTCTACTCTGTTATGTAGGGTCACTGTAAATCACAGTCAACTCAATGGCGGTACTTTAATGGGTTTTTCATGGATTAAACACTCCATTCACACTGAGATCCTGGAAACCACTTGTTTATTTACTATCTCCCTGGTTTGTTTCTTTTCCAAAAATTCTCATAAATGTAGTCATAAAGTATGATTTTTTAGACTAGCTGCTTTTCTAATGGTAATACTCATTTATAGTTTTATGTGGCTTGATAGGTCCTGTCTTATTATTGTTGACAATATCCCATTATGTGAATTTACCAGAGTTTGTTTATGCATTCACATATTGTAGGCCACCTAAATTTCTTTTTCTCTTTTTTTTTTTATTATGATTGAGTGAAAGTTGACAATAGAATTCAAATTTGCATGCCTCCCATTCCAGCTGAGTTGGGACCACTTGGTGTTCCTCAGATGGCAGCTTGCTTGCTTTTAAGACCGCAGACGCCACTCACCAGTATGGGGTGCAGAAGACTTAGCAATAGGTTACTTATGCCATTTGGCCTCCATGTCCCTTAAGAGCATGGTCCCCAGACCCCCGCTGTTGCTACTCTGTCCTTGCAATATTGGGTTGAGATTGGAAGAGTTCTCATATTATGTTGAAGTCCAGTTAAATTGATCTTCTTTCTAATGTGTGCTGTCACAGATTTCACCCAACCAAATTTCTATCAACTATCTGATCTATACCAACCCTCTCCCTTCCTCCCTCCCCTCCCTCACAGCCATTAAAGAGTCTTTTCTTCTGTACATGAGTCTATTTGTAAGTCTTTGTAGTAGGTGTCTTATACAGTATTTGTCCTTGTGGTGATATTTCACTCAACATAATGTCTTCCAATTGAAACCAGGTTATGAGATGTGTTCTAAAAGCATCATTGTTCTTTATCATTGTGTGATGTTCCATTGAGTATATGTACCATAGTTTGTTTATCCATTCGTCTATTGTTGGGCATCTGGGTTGATACCATCTTTTTGCTGTTGTGGATTGTGCTGCAATAAAGATTCATGTGCATGTTTCTGTTCGTGTGACTGCTCTTGCTTCAGTAGGATATATTCCAAGCAGTGGGATTACTGGGTCAAATGGTCTATTTCCAGCTGTTTAAGAAAGTGCCAGATTGCTTTCCAAAGAGCTTGTACCATTTTTCAATCCCACCAGCAGTACAGGAGAGTTCTAGTTTCTCCACAGCCTCTCCAGCATTTGCTGTTGTGTGTTTTTTGGATCATGCCAACATAGTTGGGGTGAGATGGTATCTCATTGTCGTTTTGATTTGGATTTTCTTAATAGCTAATGACCGTGAGCATTTCTGCATGTGTCTTTTGGCTGCTTGGATACCCTCTTTAGAGAAGTGTCTGTCCTCCTTTGCTCATTGCTTTATTCGGTTATTTATCCTTTCCTTGTTGATATTTTGCAGTACCTTGTAGATTACGGAGATCAGATGTCAGTCTGACCTATAGTTGCCAAATATTTTTTCCCATTCTGTGGAATAGGTGATCTTTTAATTCTTTGGCAAAAGTCTTTGGATGAGCAGAAGTATTTGATTCTTAGTAGTTCCCATTTATATTCTCTTCTGTTGATCGTGCTTTGTTTTTCAGATTTTGAAGTCTGAGTTGTTTATTAAAAGTTCCATTGTTGATTCTTCTTTTTCTTACATGATCTCTATCATTTTAAGTTTGATATTTAGGTCTCTTAGCCAATTTGAGTTGGGTTTTGTGTAAGGTGTGAGATATGGGTCTTGTGTCAGTTTTCTGGAGATGGCTACCGAATTTTGCTGGCACCGTTTGTTAAAAGAGACTGTTTTTTCACCCCAGTTTAGAAGCTTAAGGCATTTGTCGAATATCTAGTCGTTCACAGAAAGATGGTGGTGTCTGTGGGGTCTCAACTCTGTTCCGTTGGTCTACATGTCTCCTCTTGTACCAGTACCAGGCTATTTTGACTACTGTGGCAGTGTAATAGGTTTTCAAGTCAGGTAGTGAGAGGTCTCCCAGTGTGTTCTTTTTCTTCAGGAGTGCTTTGCGTATTTGGGGCTTCTTCCCTTTGCAAACAAAGTTGGTGATTTTATTCTCTGTCTCATTAAAAAATGTCACTGGTATTTGTATTGGGATTGCATTGTATATGTGGATCACTTTGGGTAAAATAGACACTTGCACAGTGTTAGGTCTTCCTATCTATGAGCAGGGTAGATTTCTCCATTTATGTAAGTCTCTCTTAGTTTCTTGCAGTAAGGTCTTGTAGTTCTCCTTGTGTAGGTCTCTTATTTCTCTAGTTAGATTTATTCCTAGGTATTTTATCTTCTTGGGGGCTGTAGTAAATAGTATTGATTTGGTGATTTCTTCTTGAAATGATCTCTTTATTGGTATTAAGGAATCCTACTGATTTACTTAGGTGTATCTTGTGTACTGATACTTTGCTGAACTCTTCCATTAGTTTTAGTAGTTTACTTATCGATTCTTTAGAATTCTCTGCATATACAATCATCATCTGCAACTAGGGAGATTTTCATGAAGTCACTTAAATGACCCTTTCTTTGCTCTTATTCATACCTTAAAATCTTTTGAGAATGTATTTTCCACTTGGATTGTAGTAATTAGTTGTTATATTAATTTATCTCTGATCATTTTGGTGGATATTGTTACAAACACTTAGTACTGTTTTCAAATACTTTTTTTTCAAAGTAAAATAATATCCTACTTCTGTTAAATACCTTTAGGAATACTACAAAGTGAAAGACAAGATAAATGATAAAACTCAAACATTGTTTTTGATCCCTCTTTTGTTTTGCCTCTGGGTATTTTCTTGTTTCAAGACAGTAATCCCCTCAACTCCCAGGAATTTTCCTTTTTTTTAACAAACCATGGGTTAAAACATGTTTTTTTTTGTCACTTATTCCCAAGATAAAGGCACTATTCAATCTGCAACTTTCAAAGGTTGTGTTTACACTAGAGAATTTAACTTAAAAATGTTTTCACTGACCATATTGTTCTCTTTACTGTTTACTTTTAAGCATGAAATGTGTCAGGGAAACAGTGTAGCAGAAAATGGTCAGAAAATCGACTTTTTGAGGTAGATAAATACGAAGAAGAAAATGAATCTGTAAATGTGGGACTGACCACATGAAGTGTATTTCTTAATATAATTGCTGATGAAATCCTACTTGGAGAAGGGCATTGCAGTTGAACTCATATAGGCTAGATGATGAGTTTTATTTAATACACATTTACTGAGTGCTTCCTTTATCCTAGACACTACCTTGGAAGCCAATGATACAAAGCAGTGAGTGAAGAGAGAAAGTTTCTGAACTCAGTGAGCTTGAATTCTGTACTTTTAATTATGTTCCACTCCTTAGAAGCCCCATGGGGCAGTTCTGCTCCGTCCTGTGGGGTCACGATGAGTCAGAACTGACTCTATAACAACTTTGGTTTTTCTTTCTTTTTTGTAAAGCAGATTTCATATGTAAAATTACTTACGTGTTCAGGTGATAAGAGATCAAAACAAGTATGATGAGCAAGACCAAATCATTAAAAATGTGAAGTGGCAGAGTCATCTGAAGACGCTGTTTGTTAATGGAGAAGAGGCTGTAAAATTATAATCATCATACTAGATATTGTCAGTTCCATGTGTAGGTATCTATTAACATGCTTAAAAAATAGAAATTGAGAGGATGCAGTAAAGCATCAATTACTTCTCAATGATCACATCGAGGGAAAGCAGGGATAGTAAATTAGTTTAAAGCCCTTGCATTATTAGCCATTACCATGACCATAATTACATAGCATTGATGTTTGAACATATGGAATAAAATGTACAGAAAACTATAGAATCATTCTTCTGGGGTACAGCTTCAAATTCTAAATGGATGTCATAGTAATTGAACTAAAATGATTTTGTTAAAGCCATGTCTAATTTATGCAGAACCACTAATGACTGGTTAGGTTGAGGGCTTATTATGTCTTTGGCAGTGGTGGTTTACAAGAAAAATTTCTGGAAAACATATGATTGAATACACTGTGTTTGAAATGAGAACGAGGGAACAGCCACAGAATACATCAATGAAAGTTACACCAGTCTGAATGCTTTGGATTGTAAAATGAGAAACTAATGATAACATTACATCCTCCCCCAAATGATCACTTCATTATTACTAATTTGCAAGATAGATTTAAGAATGCTTTAGAAAGCATGCTTTGAAATTATTTTAGAATTATAAACAATTTTAATTAATATTATCTAATATGTATGGTAGGCTAATTTTATTACATGGATTATTTTATGCTTGTGGCAACCTTGTAAGGTAGGTATTACCGTCATCCACATTTCATGAGTAATAAACCAAAGCTCAGGGCGATTTAGAATCATACTGTGTCACAACTAGTGTACGTGAGGCGATGCTTGGATCCAGGTGTATCTGGCTTTGAGGGTCATACTCCTCAACTCTGCAAAACTCCAACAATTAATCTATTGTATAATGAATTAAAAATTGAGCTGTGGAAGTTGAATTTTTGGAATTAGCCCAAGAAGATAAATATATCAAGACAAATAGCTTTGCTTAAGAAGACAAAAGAAATAACAGAGGATGCAGCCGAATGTCCAAAGTCCTCCCCCAAATGATCTAAGTGCTGCAGACCTCACTGCTGAGTATCACAGTTACCACTGTGGTCACCTTCAAAGTACGGCCCTAGGCACCCATGCCAGCACCTAGTGCACCCTTGAAAGCAATTTTGGAACTCTATCTGGAATGCCCATTGTATACTGTGGCAAGGTGGTAGGTTCATGAACTTAATTGTCTAGTAGTCTGTGAGGGAGTTTTTAGCCAGTACACAAATAACTGCATTGAAGCACCCTCCCTGCTCACCTGATCTCGCTCCTAATGACTTGTGTCTTTATCAGAAGGTAAAGGAAATACTGAAAGGAAGACCTTTTGATGATGTTCAGGACATCAAGGGTAATACGACGACAACTCTGATGCCCATTCCAGAAAAAGAGTTCCCTAATTGCTTGGAAGGGTGGGCTAGGCACTGGTGTCAGTCCCCAGCTTCTCAAGGGGAATACTCAGAAAGTGACTGTAGTGATAATCAGCAACGAGGTATGTAGCACTTTTGCTAGGGTGAGTTCGCAAATGAACTTCACCGTCCGTGTAGGTTCGATGGCTCCTTTGGTTTTGTCTCCTGAAGAACTCCTGCTGCCAGCGGCTGCCGAGTTGGCCCTGGCTCATGGGTGCCCTGTGAACAAGTGCTGCTGGGTCCTTTGCCACCCCCTGCATCAGTTGCAGATGGAACCACTGTGATCCTTAGGGTTTCCACTGGTTGAGTTTGGGTAGTAGACCTCCAGGCATTGGCTGGGAATCATACCTGGGTCTCCATCATAGAAGGCACGAATTTCACCACTGGACCACCAATGCCTCATGCAGAAAAACTAGAAATTTCTTAAATGCTTTTATCAATTTAGAAGGGAATCCTTGTGAGTATGTATCATTAAGGTGTTAATATTTTGGGTTAATTCCTTTAATACGTAACTACAAGCCCAGGCTAATTGTAAAAGCACAAAGGATAAATGTAACCAGAACACTCTGTATCATTACTGCTATTACTGTTCAATACAAACAGTACTTTTGGTGCTTTCAATTTGAGAGAGAAACTTAAAAATGTATATTAAGATCCTGTGAGAAAATGGAAGAGTAAGCACAGCATTAAAAGGCAAAGACACAAAATGTAAAATTTGAGGTCCAGTTTAATAGGGAATTGAAAATAAATTGAATTCAGCCTTAAAACAATAGCTCAGAAGGGCTTATTAGTGTAAAAGAAAAGAAAAGAAACCATTGAACCTTATTACTTCTGGGGATAATTAAGTAGTGCTTGTTGGTATTTTGTAGATTTAGTTGAGTGGAAATGTTTTTAAACTTGAGGGAATAGATTGATAAAAAAAGAGAAATGAGTTAGGTTTTGATTAAGTGTAATGTATTCAGGGAAGGATCTTACAAATACTTTTATTGCTCCCGAGAAGATTTATAAGGGGCTACAAACAGCCTAGTACAGATCCATCATTAGTCCATTATCACGAGACGGATATTCTGCACCATAGTTTGGAAGATTAGAAAAGGACACACAGCAAGTGAAAGACAAAGACACTCAGAAGAATAGCAGGAAAGGAGATTTATACAGTAACTTCCTTAGAAGCAATGACTTTGAGTGCCTTTGAAAAGGTAAAGATAGCAAGTCAACTGTTTTATCATATGCATTTAAAGTAATAGAATCAAAGTCCCAGGATAGGCAATCAGTGGGAAGAAAGGAGTCCCTCCACTGTACACACGGCAGGGAAGAGAAACGCAAAGGGGGCTGAGCCCAAGTGTCTAGACGATGGAATATCGACGCTCTGTGCCAGTCTGCTCACATAGCTTTCCTAAAGAACTGGTGATGGCATTTTAGAGGCTATTGGAGGCCAACACCAGCATCTTGCATGTCCATCCCCTGGGTCACAGGACATAAACAACCAGAGAGAACACTAACCGATTCTCACAGCTAGTGGTAGAAATTTTCTTGCCAGTTTCTCCCCATTGCCGTAGGCCCAGGATTTGATTTGGAAATACACTGAGGCTGTGTCTACTCACTTCTGATACTGAATTTCATTGAGTGCAAATCGCATGGTCAGTCTGACGGAAGCCAGGTAGCAGGGGAGT
The DNA here is from genome assembly GCA_028571685.1 of Heterohyrax brucei. Lineage (NCBI taxonomy): Eukaryota > Metazoa > Chordata > Mammalia > Hyracoidea > Procaviidae > Heterohyrax > Heterohyrax brucei. The sequence goes on along the minus strand of CM053149.1, from coordinate 70,050,939 downwards.
AAGCCCGTTTATAGGTGACAGTGAGTGCGATTTTTGTGGTGAAATCAGTCGGAAGTGTTCTGTTGGGAATGAAATGGTGTGAAGCGGGCCTCAGAGACACACCAGTCCGAGAGTCTAGTGAAGTTTATTCAAGGAGGAAGAAAGTGGGTCTAAACCGAGATGTAGTTCGGTCCATCCAGTAGCTGGCAGGGACAGGTTTTAGGATTTTAAAGTTCTGATGAAGAAGTGAGGGGTGACTGATGTAAAAGTTATTTATGGTTTTATGGTTGTACCAGGTGGTGCCTGCCAGGCTGGTTTGGGTCACACCTGTGGGGCGTGCATACTGGGCTGGTTTTGGTCATAAATGTGGGGCATGCATACCAGGCTGGTTTCAGTTAATGTTAAGAAACAGAAGCTTCTTTTTGAGAATTGAAATGTGTGTCTGTGTTGGGTGCCCTTTCTCAGAGCCTCGTGCCAGCTGCTGTGGATGTACCAAGCCAGGTGCATCGTACGTGTAGAGTGGGCAGTGGGGGTTCAGTAACAGGAATTCTATTTTCCTTAGAGGAGGCCTGGGTTCAATTCCTAGCCAGGGCACTTCGTGTGAAGCCATGACTTGTGTGTCAGTGGAGACTTGCATGTTGCTATATGCTAAATGTGTGTCTGAGTTAGCTAATGCTGCTTTAACAGAAATACCACAAGTGGATGGTGTCAAAAAGAGAAATTTTGTTTTGTCACAGACAAGTTGACTAAAAGTCCAAATTCAGGATGTCAGCTCCACGGAAAGGCTTCCTTTGTGGATCTGGAGAAAGGTCTTGTCATCAGTTTTTCCCTGAACTGGAAGTTTCTGAGGTGCAGGAACCCCAGTCCTTTCCAAAGGATCTGCTCAGCTCCTGGCACTGCGTCTGGGTGGTATGAGGTCCCCAAATCTCTCTGCAAGATTCTGTGCTTTGTATCTCACTAGCCTGCCTGAAGGCGCAGAACAGTCTTATACACTGAGTCCTGCCCCACCAACCCAACTGCAGCCCACCCACCTTCATTAATGTCATGGGGGTAGGATTTACAACATAGAGGAACCTCACACAGTGCCGGGAATCCTGGCCCAGCTATATTGCTACAGTTTTTTTTTGGAGAACACAGTTCAGTCCATGATGGCAGGTTTCTAGCATTCAGATTAAAACAGACGCTGAAAAGTGATCTGCTTCTGAAAAGGATCTACTTTGTGGATGACAATTGTCAGATCTGTGATCAATCACGAGAAAGATGCAGGACCTGGCCAAGTTTCCTTGTACTGAGCACGGGGTCACCATGCATCCAAAACCATGGCAGCAATCAACACCACCCCAATGGAGAAAATGTTCTGCAGTGTCTCCAGGCTGGGCCATGCTGTGACCTAGCCGCCTGGCAGAGGGACAGAAGTAATGCAGCCAGGACCCTTAACCATAAAGCTGTTTTGTCCTGGGGTTGTCCCTGAATGCCAGGAGTCACCTGTCTGATTGTTGGCATTGTTTACGCATGCTCGCCTCTGAACTATCAGAGGGTGGTGCTTTGCTCCGTGGACCCTGCAGGTTGCTGGCATGAGGCAAATTCTGTAAGGGAGGCACTGCAAGACTCTGCTGGGGGTCAGGGTGTCCTTATAGCCGGGATTTATAAACCAGCCTATTTATTTCTGGTCAGTAAGACATTTGTCTCGTACTAAGGCTCTCGAGGCCTTCTATCCAGAGACTTGGACGTCGCGTAACCAGTTCCATGGCAGAGGAATTTGTCAGCGACTGTGGGAAGATTAAGTAGAAGGAGACCATTCAACCTCTGAAATACTAAATTAATCTGTTCTGCTGATCTTGGTTTAAAAGTACTGTAATCTTACAAAATTTCACTATAATGTCCTGCTAACTCTGAGTTGAAGCTTAATGCATAAATAACTGACTTTGAGCTTAGACACTTAAAAAATTAATTAGAATTACTATTCTAATTAATGTGTTCCCATCTATTCTAGTAGGCCATAATTAAAAATATTATTTAGCAGTATTGAGTTCCTGTCTAATTTAGCAGACTATATTCTTATTTATTCATTTGTTTATTTATATAGTACCATAACAATTGCAACTGAAGCCTCAATTTTTTGTTATAATTTAAGAGCAATTTTTGAGAGTTTTTGTCTCTTCCAAAGACTCACTGATTTCATAATTGCTTATCACTTTGTGCAAGCCCTTTAACATTTCTTGACCTCAATTTCCTCATCTACAAAGTGACCATGGCTCAAATAATTCCTCAGTTTCTTTCAAATGTCTTATTCAATGCATTTATAATTTCCAGGTGTCAAGAGCCGTTATTTATTGACTTGTTGGTACTTGGATGATGACAGTGACTAGTACCCAGGAAGCTGCTGATGTCACAGAGCTTGAGCTTTGTCGTCACACCCTAATACACTGTCATAGATGCAGCGTCACCTGTGGTAGCTGTGTGCTATCAGGTTAATTCCAACTCACGGCAACCCCGTAGGACAGAGTAAAACTGCCATTGCAGATCACTAGGTCTTGTCTTCTGCACAGTGGCTGGTAGGTTCAAATGGCCAACCTTTAGGGCAGCAGCTGAGTGCTTACCCATTGCACCACCGGGCTCCTGTAGTTTCATAGAGTACTAAACCAAAAACCAAGCTGTTGCCATCCAGTCAGTTCTAACGCATGCTGACCTTCCCTGTTACAGAGTACAGCTACTGCACAGGATTTTCTTGGCTTTAATCTCTATGAAATAGATGGCAGGCCTTTCTTCTGTGTACCTGGGACCTCGTTCAAGCCACCAACCTTTAAATTAGCTTAAAAGCAAACAAAAAAACCCATTACTTGTAAGTAGCTTGTGACTCTTGGTGACCCTACAGGTCAGTAGTTGGGTGCAAATCATTTGTGCCAACTAGCAGCCTTACAGCATTGTAGACTGTATTGCAAAAACTGATTGAATCAAAGCACCTTTTACTCAGCAGACCTGAACGGTACTGTAATGAAATATAATAAGGACAACAAGCCAGCCAAAGCCAGGTGCCATCGAGTCAGATCCTACTCAAGGAAACCTATTATCCCTGAGTCAGTTTTGACTCCCAGTGACCCTGTAGTAAAGCAGAACTGTCCTGTAGGGTTTCTAAAGAGTGGCTGGTGAATTGACACTGCCAACCTTTTAGTTAGCAGCTGAGCTCTTAACCACTGCAACACCAAGGCTCCCTAGTAGATACTGGCAAGATCTCAACGGAAAGCTGGGTTTGGAGGTAGCATCTGTATTCTAAAGCTAAATAAACAACCAAGGGAAAAGGAAGTGTGCTGTATAAACTTACGAAGAAGGAAGTGACCAGTTTAGGTAATGGTTTTATGTAAGTAAGAGAACAACCAAGTCTGCTGGGGTCTGTGAGTCGTAATAAAGAGTTAAAACACTTGAACATCAGGAGTCCTTGAGATGTTTTAAGTAAGGGAGTGACAGGCGCAGGTCTGAGCTTTAGGTTTACTGAACTGGTGGCAGGTGAGAATAGACGTGTGAAGGCAAAGCTGGTGGAACAGAAGGCGGGGGAGTGCCCAGAGGCAGTGGGACGGTGAGTGATCACCTAGTTATAAGCAGCTGACAAAGGTGTCAAGACACATTACAAGGAGACAGACAAATCCTCTGTCCTGATTTCATCATGCTTTATGTATGGCTTTCCTGTCCTCCACTAGATCAGACCCAACTTGAGACTGAAGTCTTGATATCTATTTATTACTTTATCTTCATACCTTTTAGTAAGGGCTGGACACAGGGCTTAGTAAACATTTTTTGTTTGTCTGTCCACAAGGCAGAACTGGATCTCTGTGAGCTGGTATTTTGTGTGTCTTTGTGCTGTCAACCTTTTAAAGAGCCTTCCTGACATAGTGCTGGCAACTGCTGGGAGCTTTATAAAATTCTCCCCGTTTTATTATAGTATCAATAAATCTGACCCGAGAGTGGCTATTGTGCAAGTGTCTTACAATAGTCGTTGTATAATTAGGATGCTTATCAATGGATGCAAAACCAAATTTATGATCCATTTTTTTTATTGCTGTTTTATCAACTTACGTTCTCCAAGACGACAAGGAAAAGATTGCACATAGCCTCCCTGTCCCCACTATCTGAGTATGAGAGAAATAGTGGAATTTATTTAGAGTTCTCTGCTTGCCATTTCACTGTAATTGTGTGAAACCTCAGTGAAGGCGCGTATCTAACACTTCTCTGACCCACTGACATACAGCAGTGACCCCCAAACTGGCTCACCTATGTGTAAGTAGTAATTAAAGTCTATAAATTGGTCTCAGCACTTCAAAAGTCTAATTGATGGGAATAGCATACTTACTTATGACAAGGCAGCAGGGGCTGTTTAATCAAGTTTTTTGTTTTTTCTTAGAATTATGTATCAACTCAATGTGACGACATTGTATTGTGCTCATTTTTGATTAGTGGTTTCACATACACACATTCTCATATGTGGAAAGCTGTTTCTTCATCTTTCCCAGAGGCTGGAGTCGGGAGGCTGATCCTCTCTCAGAGGCTGCGTGGGCCGAGACTACACTTTCCAGGGGTCAGTGCTTTTGGGTAGAGCCTGTCCTTCAAAATATGGAGAACAAGGCAAGTAAATAGTAACTGCCATCCTTGGAAAGATGTAGAAAGCATAACTGGACTACAGGAACTTATCCCTGATCAGATAACAAAAACCTATTGCTGTTGAGTTTATTCCAACTCATGGTGACCAACTCAATGGTGTCTGACTCATAAAGATATGCTAGAACTGTCCTGTATGGTTTCCAAGAGATGCCTGGGAAATCTGAACTGCCGACCTTTGGGTTAGCAGCTGTAGCACTTAACCACTACTCTACAGGGTTTCCAGTCAGAGAACAAGAAAGCCCAAACCAGACCAAATCAGTTGCCATCCAGTTGATGTGATTCAGGACAACCCAGTGTGTGTGTGTGTGTTTGTGTGTGTGTGTATGTGTATGTCTGTCTGTCTCAGTGGCTGTGATCTTTTGGAAACAGATCGTTAAGGCTTCCTCCGAGGGACATCCGTGTGGGTTCACACGATCAACCTTTCATTTCTGCACTCAAGTGCATAACTGTTGATGCTGCCCAGGGCCTCCCCGATTACACGATGCAGAGAACTCAACGAGTAGCATTAAGTGACAACTTGGTACCAGCACATCATCTGGGCATTCAGCGTGCCTCGGTGAGCTCAACAGAAGCAGATTTCTTTCTGGTGGAGCTTTCTAGTGAGAAGGAGATCTTATACAATAAAAACTGCCAAGAGTATTTGGTTATGCTCTACTGCCAAGCAATTCTGATGTTCTGAAAAAGAGGAAGAGGTGGTCTCACTGTTGGTACTAAAAAATGACTCTGGAAATCAGAATGCAATGGAGATTTCTGGGCAGCAGTCCTAGAAGGTCTGTTAGTCTTTTGCTGCCAAGCTTGTTTCCTTTTCTTTCAAGCAGTTGCGATTTCCTGATGTGAAACAGGGCACTTCTCATTTCCCGAGAATTATGTCATCCCTCTGGTGACTGAGGTTATTTTTTTGGGTAGCCTATTTTGTGCCTCTTCTGTTCCAGCTGCATGTCATTGTGCTGTGTGCTGTGTGTGGCTACGTATTGATTAGTGGTGCTGGGAAAGCGACAAGATGTGTTGCATATTTATGGAGAGTGCAGAGGTTTACTTCTTGTAAGCTCTAGGCTCTTATTTCTCTCAGGACAAGGTAGCAAGTAAAAGATCTGCTGAAAATCTTATTTCTGAAATCTGCTTACTCATTTTAGAGAAAATAAGACCAGCATTTGCAGGCATTTTCAGCTAGCATTGTAACACCTTAATATCTAATCCTCATGGCATTGGGTGGCTTACTTCCTTTTGTGTTTTACTTGGATGATTAAAACCATTTTAAAAGAAACTTCCGGTCATTGAAATGCTTATGGAAATGTTAGCGCTTGTTAGATAATGGACAAAAGAGTTTTAAAACAACAGAGTAAGTGGCAAATTGGAGCCTTGTCTTGATAATTCTACCTCAAAGACGATGCACTTCGTTACAACAGGATTCTAATGTATTAATTGCATAGACATAGTAATAAAGAAAACAGGGCTAGTTGCAAGCATACAGTATTAATATCTAATTACCCTGGCATCTCATTATCTGTGAACATTTTGTTTTGTTTTTACAGTTTTATGTCAAAACTATTAAGATCATGAAACAAATCCTTAAAAAATAGCATATGTCACTCTTTCTGTAACGTTATTTTGGGTTTGTGTTTAGTCACAAATGTACTTAAACTATTTAGGGATCTGTTCCGTTTTCCTCTGCACATGAGGAGCCGAGACAGTGTGGTGGTCAAGAACTGAGCCGTGAACTCAGAGACGGGCAGCTAGCATTCATCAGCTGTGCGGAGAGAACCACGTGACAGTCTGCGGCCACGAAGACTGCAGCCTTGGAAACCTTTTGGGCAGTTTTGTTCTGTCCTGCAGGGTCACTGGTAGGCAGGCTTGATGGTGATGGGTTGGGTTTGGTTTTCTAAGAATGCATGCATTCGTTTCAATATTTTTTATATGATACTATTCATCTAATGGTGTCTGTTTCTTATGATAGACTGAAAGCACAGCTTACACAATTGCTGGATTTGTAAGCTGAAGTGGATGGGAGGATTTATTAATCTACCCTGTATAAATAGGGAGTTGATGTAGAAAAATCTCTCGTTCGTCTTTCCAGGAGGACTGGGGTCAGAGACTGATCCTCGCCCAGTGGCTACAAGGGACCAGACTGCACTTCCCAGGGGTCCGTGTGGGAGGCTGAGGAGAGGACCAGGGAGATGATGGAACAGCCTGCTTTCTGTGACCTAGTGCCTCCTCTCTCGCCTCCAGGAGTCTTTAGCGTGCCTCCTTTTTTCACAGTGTGCTTAGTCATTTCTTCCTTCCCTCTTTAAGCTGATCCAGAAGTAAGATGGCAAGAGCAGTGACAAGGAAACGGTGATGAAGTACGGCTGTGTGAGTAGCAGCAGGACCCGGGGGCTGGCCCGCCTTGTGGCACTTGTCTGTGGATTAAGTTCAGCATGGAGAGCTTGGCTCCATCGCAGAGCTGCAGTTACGTCCATCAGTAACTACCTTTATTCTTGTTTCTCTCATTTCTGTGACTTATTTTTTTTATCCTCAACACCTTGCCAAGAGGAAGTTCTACTTTCATGAAACTCAGGCTTCCAACCCATATTGCTATTTCCTAGTGTGTCTGTGCCAAGTTCCTTATTTATCTCACTGAGGAGCTAGGTTCAAATATGCCATCTTGGCATTTTATAGCACATTACATAGGAGGACTGCCAGTTAAATTTGTGAACACATCCTAGGAAAAGTGCTACATACTGCATTGCTGGGTATCACTACAGTTACTTTTGAAGTAGTCCCCTTGGGAAGCTGTACATTGATGACAGCTCCCAGTCTACCTTTTAAAGCTGTTTTGGAACTCTTTCTCTGGAATGGCCATCAGAGCTGTTGTGATAGTCACTCAATCTCCTGAATGTCATCAAAATGTCATCTTTTAAATATTTCCTTAATTTGGGGTAAAGAAAAAAGTCACTAGGGGCCAGATTGGGTGAATATGCAGGGTGTTCCAGTACAGTCATTTGTTTACTGGCTATAAGCTCCCTCACAGACAACTGTACAGTGAAGTTTGTGAACCTGCCACCTTGCCATTGTGCACAATGGCCATTCCAGAAAGAGTTCCAAAATTGTTTTGAAGGGTAGACTAGTCCCTAGTATTGGTGCATAGCTTCCCAAGAGAAGAACTTTGAAGATGACCGTAGTGATATTCAGCAATGAGGCGTGCAGCACTTAGAACAATTATGCTTATGGACTTAATTGTAAAACCTCATGTAACAATGATACTACATTTTGGAAACCCTAGTGGCACAGTGGCTCTGTGCTGTGTCTGCTAACCAAAAGGTCAGCAGTTCAAATCTGCCAGGCATACCTTGAAAACACTATGGGGCAGTTCTACTCTGTTTGTGGGGTTGCTGTGAGTTGGAATTGACTTGATGACACTGTCTTTTTTTAAGTTACATTTAACTACTCTTATTATTCTAACTCATGGTGACCTTGGCTGGCTTTGGCTACTATTCTAATCTCAAGATGTAGTTGTATTCTTTTTCTGAATGTCTTTTGGGACCTGTGATGGTTAAATTTATGTGTCAAACTTAGTTGGGCCATCATTCTCAGTGATTTGGCAGATATGATATAGTTTGGCAATTACATAATGAAGTAATCATCTCTGTGATGAGATCTGATATACTATAATCACTTCCATGATGAGATATGCTGTAAATATCCAATCAGTTGAAAGGGAATTTCTTTAGGGATGTGGCCTGCATTCAATATACATGGATGTGCTGGCAAAGTTCGTTGGCTTTTTCTTGCTCTGGATCCTGTATCTGGCTTGTCACCGTCTGGCCTCTGGTTCTTGGGACTTGAGACAGCAGTTTACCGCTGATTTTGAAATTCTTCATCTTCTGCAGCCTATTCTCTGATCTGCCAATATTGGATTTGTGAGCCCTGCGGCCAGGTCAATCAGGAGAAGCCTCAGCCTGATGCCTGACTTGTGGACCTGGGACTTGCCAGCCTCTATAACTGCCTAAGCCATTTCTCTCTCTCTCTTACTCTCTCTCTCTGTATATGTACACACACACACACACACACACACACACACACACACACACACACACACACACACTGTTGTTTCTTCTCTGGAGATCCCAGTCTAAGACAGGATCAGAATCTCTCTTTTAGCAGGATGTACATTGAACATGTTGTCTAGAGAAGACACAGTCTAGGCCTTCTGAGAAATATAATAACTTGGGCATATATTTGGTGTGTTATACATATAAAATTCAATTTTGGTTGCCTTTAATCAACAGTTTCACTGATGGGGGAAAAAGTAATCCATCAATGTATGCAAAACCTAGGGAATTGTTTTGTTACAGTTATGAACTTACACATTGGGGGCTTTGGTTCAGAACACAGTGGCTGAATCTGAGACTTGTCAGGACCGTTTGTGAAGGAGCAGCGTCACATTTAATATTAGAGCTTACAGATCCAGCCAGTCAGTGTTTTGAGGTGGCTGTAAGACAGGCACAAAGGAGCTGTACTGGGACAGGAATAGTTTTGGTGTCTGTCACTGTGTGTATTGTCCCAGAAAGCCTTCCTGCTTTTCTTCTTTGTCCTTAGATGAAATGTTCTCCTCTCCCTTTAGAGGCTCTCCTACCAGCAGCCGCTCTTGCAAGAAAGGCCACCTTCGATGATTCCATGATAAATTCTTGTCCTCACCTAGGTTATGATATGAGTGGCAGTTTTTCTCAGTAAACAAGTGAAATGCAATAATACAGTACAGTAAATCTTCAAAGAGCACCCACTGTATTTGATGCGACCGTTTATTTCATCTTGGGTCTACGCAATTACAGTTGTATACAGAGAGAAGATGGGAGATAATTCTGTGGTAGAGTCTTTGCCTTTGGTGTGGGAGACCTAGGTTGGATTCTCGAGCTCTGCGTCTCGTGCACAGCTCTCACCTGTTGTCGGTGGAGGCTTTCTTATTGCTATGGGGTTGAACAGGTTTCAGAGGAGCTTTTAGACTAAGATACACTAGGAAGAAGTACCAGACATTCTGCTTTAGAAAATCAGCTAGTGAAAACCTTGTAGTCACAGCAATGGTACAGGGCTGGGGAACATTTCCTTCCATTGTGTAAGGGGTTACCATAAACTGGGGCAGACGGCAGCTGACAACAACAAAAAGATGAGAGAGATCGAGTTAAAGTGCTTGAGATTCTCAAATTATGCGCTACCTGGCTAAGATTAAATTCTGGGTTCAACTGTGGCTGTACAACCTTTACTGGGTTTTACTAAGTTACTTCCCTTTTTATCTCGTGATGTATTTTCATGGTGGATCCACTGTAGAGGTCCCTTCTCTGTAATAAAAAGGGAGACTTTTGATTGCATAGAAGCCCTAAGACTAAAGACTTTTGGTGGGAACCATCCTTGGAGGATGTGGGGGGAGCATGACCCAAACGACAAATACTGATTAGATGGGAGTGTGGAGAGGGATCAGGAGAAGGGAAGGAACAGAAGTGAGGAAAGCCTGCAGCCGTGCTGGGGAACCAGAGTTCACTTCTCCCTGCAGAACTGGGTATCAGCAAGAGCGAAGGCAAACGGAAAGGACTGATGATAAAAGACTGGGCTGACTGGGCTCTCAATCGCCCTCCCATCTTTCTTCTTCTTTCTGTCTTGTTTGTCCTCCATCCTAGCCATCCTCCACAGACTCTTCTTCCAGGATCTATTGAGCACTTCCTGTTTGGACTAATTGCTGGGGATGTAATGACCTTGAGGACCTAATGACAGGCTGAAAATTATGAGGAGTAATTAAAGAAAAGTTAATGTTGAGAAAATTCTGATTCGTGGAGACATCACATGTGTCAGATTAAAAGTGTGCTCCCTAAGGTTTTCAATGACTAGTGATTTGGGAAGTAGATCCCCAGGCCTGCGTTCTGAGGCATCTCTGGGTGGACTTGAACCTGTAACCTTTCCATTAGCAGGTGAGCCTGTTAACCACGCACCACTCAAGGACTTCACAGGGTGTTTTAAAAAAAACAAAAAAAACAAAACAAAAAAAATCCATTGCCATCTGTTCAATTCAGACTCATAGCAACCCTATAGGACAGAGTAGAATGGATCCAGGGGGTTTTCAAGGAGCCGCTTGTGGATTTTAACTGGCAGCCTCTTGGTTAGTAGCTAAACACTTAACTAGTATACCACTAGGGCTCCCACAGGGTGTTTAAAAACAAACAAAAACTCGTTGCTACTGAGTCGATTCTGACTGATAGTGACCCTGTAAGACAGAGTACAACTGCCCCATGGAGTTTCTCAGCAGAGTCTGGTGGATTTGAACTGCTGACCTTTTGGTTAGCAGCCACAGTGTTTAACCACGATGCCACCAGGGTTTCCATGGGGTGCTTAGAAGCATGTAAAAGTGCACACACCTCAGGATTAGGGCCCGTTTCACAAATAAAATTTATAATTATCTGGACATTATCCTAAGGGCAGTGGGGACCAGTTAGAGAATTTTAATCAAGAAGTGACATGATTGGATTTGGATTTTCGAAAGATCACTTCAGCTGCCATGTCAGGAAAGGATCAGAGGAAATGGAATTGATCTATTATTCATTAAGGTGTTGAAATTGGCGGGGGAGTGTTTTCACAGACAAGACATTCATTCATTTACTCAGAAACTTCAAAGAGATTTAAGATCCTGTTTTCTGACTTACGAAAACCTTCTGTAAGATAGGTAAAAATGATCAGTTGGAGAAAAAACAACTGTGTTTATGTACACCTGGAGCATTAATACTTCTTAGATTATTTTTAAAACAAGTTATTTTTTCCACAAATCTCCAGGCACTCACATACCTCTATCACTGTAACAGCAATTATCGTTCTATCCAGATCTGTTCTAAAGTAAACATAGCATGAAGGAAAAAGTAGCATTGTCCTCTCTGTCTTATCTGAGATGGAAACGAATCCAGATGAAGGCTTGTCATACAAGCTCTGACAATTGAGTCTTTGTATTTAATTGTTCTAAGTGTTACGTACCTCATCGTGAACGTCACTGTGGTCACCTCTGAAGTCTTCCCCTTGGGAAACTATGCACCAGTGCCAGCACCCGGTCCACCCTTCAGAGCAATTTTGGAACTCTTTCTAGAAAGGCCATTGCTCACGGTGACAAGTTGGTAAACTTCATTGTATAGTTGTCTGTGAGAGAGTTTTTAGCCAGTGAAAAAATAACTGCATTAGAACACCCTCCCTACTCAACCCTGATCTGCCCCCAAATGACTTTTTTCTTTACCTGAAGATAAAGGAAATATTGAAAGGAAGACATTTGGATGACATTGAAGACATCAAGGGTAATATGATGATAGCTGTGATAGCCATTCCAGAACAAAAAAATTCCAAAATTACTTTGAAGGGTGGACTAGATGTTGGCATCAGTGCATAGCTTCCTACGGGGAATACTAGGAGGATGACCCTAGTGATATTCAGCCATAAGGTATGTAGCGCTTTTTCTAGGATGCGATTGCAAACTTAGTTGTCAGAGCTCAAGTGCTGGCTGCCGTGGACTCTCTGCCTCCCTCTACCATATACAGTGGGACAAAATCTTGCCTGGTTCTGTACCAGTGCCATCATCAGCTGCGGATTTTGACTCATAGAGTTTTCATTGGCTTCTTTTGAGAAGCAGATGGCCAAGCCTTTCTTCTTAGTTATTCTAGGTCTGGACGTTCCACTGATACTCATTGAGCATTGTAGTAACAAGCTTCCAAGGTCAGATGGTCTGGCTGCCCGTGAAATTACATGGGCAGGAACTGAGCCTGGGTATCCCTCATGGAAGGTGAGATTCTACCACTGAACCAGCACTGCACCTGAGCCCCAGAATAGGGACCCTTAATTATAATAATGATCACTGACAGCACTTGGATGGTGAGACACTCTGGTTTCCATCTGTATCAATAGTATAACAGAAAAAAGCAGCTGCGAGAGATTGTCATGAGTTTTCCACATTGGAACTTTTGTCTTCCCGACACCAGTCACAGAGCTGGAGTTGGCCCTGCTTCCTCTGGAGAATTGTTTCTAGCACAGAATTATCACACATTTTAACACAGCTGACACTCTGGCCTCAGGAGGAACCAGAAAAGATTGAGAGAATAAACAGTAGGCAGGTTGGACATGGGCTGGGAAAGGGGTCTGGAGAATAGAGCATCTCCTTATAAGTTGAAGGTTATGTTAAATCTTTCTTTTCTTATAAGTTGAGGGTTATGTTAAATCTTTCTTTTCATACTCAGCCAAATTCTGTTAAAATTACAAAGTACTAGTATTTGATTGTCAGTCTTCCTAGGGCTATACTTGGAAACCTTGGTGGCATAAGTGGTTAAGTGATGTGGCTGCTAACCGAAAGGTAAGCAGTTCAGGTCTACCAGCTGCTCCTTGGAAACCCTATGGGGCAGTTCTTTTCTGTCCTCTAGGATCACTATGGGTTGGAATTGATTCAGTAGTAGTGGGTTTTGTTTTATTTTTTGATATGGCTGTATGTAGTTCCTGGATACGCTGGTGGTGTAGTTAGTGGGTAAGTGCTATGGCTGCTAACCGAGGTGTCAGCAGTTCAAATCCATCAGGCATGCCTTGGAAACCCTATTGGGTGATCGTTGTATAGGGTCACTATGAGTCAGCATCAAATTGATGGCAGTGGTTTTGGGTTTTTTGGGGTACGTATTGTCCCTGGGTGACACAGTTGCTTAAGCACTCTACTACTATCTGAAAGAGTGGCATTTCAGACACACCCAGAGGCATCTCAGAAGACAGACCTGGCAACCTGAAAGCCACAGTCTTGAAGGCCCTATGGAGTAGTTCTCCTCTGTAACACATGGGGTCACCAGCAATCGGAATTGGCTATATGGAAGCTAACAACACTGAATGTATTTAATAGGACTCTCTGAGTGGTTTCCTAATGTACTGTATCTTATTTACATTTTTCTACGAGATTCATAGTACAGTATTTTACTGTCATTGGTCAGCCAAGTAAACTGAGGTACAAATATATCAAGAAGTTCAAGGAAATATAATTAATAACAAAGCAAGGATGAGTATTCGCTTCAGCTTTCTAATCCTAGCCGCTTTTCACTCAGTGGTGACTACAAATTTTTAATAACATCATTAAATCCTACAAAGGACTAAAAATAAGGGATTAAGTGGTTCATGATATTTGTGGTTTGAGGATTTGAATATTATCTCCTTCCCATCTCTCTTTGAAGCCTAAGCAAATACTTGTGAAGATGAGGAAAATATGAGAATAAAATAAGATTTGATTATGAGAGGAAATTTCTTATCAGTGTTCTACCTAAAAGGCTTTGCTTTTTCTCTTTTTCCACCTACACACAAGTTCCCTTTGCATTTTCCCATTTTCTTCTTTGTTTTGAGAAGGGAAGACATAGGATTGAAAGGATCTCAAATATTCATTGACCTCAAAGATGAGACTGTTAAACGGGATCACACCCTTGCAGGAGACCAAGGAAAGGAAAAGAAAAAGTTACAAGAGTGCTCGCTTGTCGTTTAGGTAGCATCAGTTGGTCCCAGTCCACATGGAGTAGAGGAAAATGAAGGACTTCAAAGACATATGGAAAATACAAGCCCAAAAGACAGAATGAGCTACACAATCCAGAGACGACATAAGCATGAAAGCGGAGAACTAGATAGTGTCCAGTCACCACCAATGACTGCCCTCGCAGGGAATACAACACAGAGGGGGATAAAAATGGATCTGCAGAACTAGAACTCTGTTTAAAGGACCAGACTTGATGGTCTGGCAGATTGGAGGGTCCCCAGATCTCTGTTAGCCCAGAACTGAAACCATCTCTGAAGCCAACTCTTCAGGCAAAGATCAGACAGGACTATAGGACAAAATGATACCGACAAACAGTATACTTCTTGGTTTCATTAGACACTGAAGGCAGCTCCTGTCCAGAGGCGAGATCAGATGGTAGTCGGGGCGGGGGGACAGGAGCTGGTTGGACACAGGGAGTACGGGGTGGAAAGGAGGAGTGTGCTGTCACCGGGTGGGGAGAGCAGCTAGAGTTACATAGCTATGTCTGTGTAAGTTTTTGTAGCACAAATTCACTTAGATTGTAAACTTTCATTTAAAGCACGATAAAATATTTTGAAAAACAGTGAAAGGAGTGCTTGCCTCAGTGGGTTTTATCCAGTTCCCACAGTGCTTTCTGAAAAGGGCACTATCAGAAAGATGAAAGAAGAAAACAGAAAAAACAAACAGACAAAATTCCCTCATTAGAGAAGCTTTGCAATCTAGCAAGGAAAACAAAAGCTAAACACACTTGAAATAGATATGTAACGGCACAAAGTAGTACATGATTAACTGTAAAAGCGAGGGAGTCTTGGTTAAGTTTCTGTTTGCTGAAAGTGTCAGAAAATCACTTTAAACTATGAAGCAAACAGAATTAGAAGGCTGCCAGGCTATCCTTGCCTGAGGCAGAATACTCAGGAAAACCTCACTGAGACCTGAAAAACCAAACCAGTTGCTGTTGGGTTGATTCTGACTCACAGCAAGCCTGTGGGACAGAGTAGAAGGACCCCACAGAGCTTCCAAGGAGGGACTGGTGGGTTCCGACTGCTGACCTTTCAGCTAACAGCTGAGCTGTTGACCTCTGCACCACCAAGAATCTGAAAGAACAACTGTCCAAAACCTGGCCAACAGCTGCCTTCAGTTTTCGTCTTTGACCCTCTTGGCATGTTGGCTTCCTTCTTGCCCTCTGTTTGTGTACACTTGCTACTTCGTAGGCATGTGGCGAAGAGGGGCTTTCTTCTTAGCCCCTGTTGGTTTGCTTTCAGTTCAGCTGATCAGGCCAGAGTGATTAGTTGTCTCTGAGTCCCAATTTCAGTTATTACAAAGATTCTGACGGGTTCTTCTTGGGAAATTTTACTCACCTGTGGCTGGGTGGCATAGCTGTGTGTGTGTGTGTGTGTGTGTGTGTGTAATGACTGCTGAGCCAAACATCTGTGAGGATGGGACAGTTCTAAGAAAAAATATATTAGTCTATCCAGATATCTTGAATTATGTTTATCAGAGAAACTAGTAACCTAGATAAATTTCAGAAAAAGAAAAGAGACAGAGAAAATTATGGACTGAGAGGAGTTTCTTGGAGGGCCTTGGGAAACTGCTAGAATGTAAATAACATCTGTAACAGCGTAAGAGGACTGAGGTCTTAGTTACCCAGTGCTGCTATAACATAAATGCAGCAGGTAGATGGCTTTAACAAACAGAAGTTGATTCGCGCAGAGTTTAGAAGACGAGAAGTCTAGAATTCAGAGATCAGCTCCTGGGGAAAGCTTTCTGTCTCTGTTGTTTCTAGGGGTGGGTCCTTGTCATCAGTCTTCTGCTGGACTAGGAGCTTCTCAAGGCAAGGACACAGTATCCAAAGGGTATACTCCACTATTGGTGCTTGTATTAGTCAGCTAAGTGCCGCTCTAACACAAATAACACAGAGTAGATGGCTTTAATAAAGGAAAAGTTTATTCTTACATAGTCTGGTAGGCTGCAAGTTCATATTCAGGGTGTCCACTTCAGAGGAAGGCTTTCCCCCTTGTCAGCTCTGGAGGAAAGTTCAGTACTGTGTCAGTCTCTGTCCAGGGAGCGTCTTGGCGCAGGAACCTCAGGTCTGAAGGATGTGCTCTTCTCCTGCTGCTGCTTGCTTGGTAGTATGACATTCCCAATTCTCAGCCTGCTTCCCTTTCCTAGGGTGGGGCAAGCTGTACTCCAGGGAAACTCCCTTTACAGTGGAGCAGGGAGGTGATCTTCTGAAGGGATTTACAGTCCCACCCTAATTCTTTAACATACAGTATAGGAAAACCACAAAATGGAGGACAGTCACAAGATACTGGGAATCAAGGCCCAGCCACGTGGTTGCACCTATTTTGGGGGGAACACAATTCAATCCATGACAGTGCTTCTTTCTGGGTGACATAAGAATCTTTCTGCTTCAGATACTCTTTTATGTCTCAAAAGATACTGACTCAAGATATAACCTAATCCTGTAAATTGAGTCTCACCCCATTAATGTAATTGTCTATAATCTTGCCTCATTAACATCATAGAGGTTATGACTGACAGCAGGAGAATCACATCAGATCACAAAAGGGTAGACACCTGCATCATACTGGGAATCATAGCCCAGCCAAGTTGGCACCTGTTTTGTGGGGACATAGTTCAGTGTATAACTACGGGGCTTAGGAAAATTACAGATAAGACAGAGGGATGGAGAAGTCCTGTAAGTGTAAGAACAGGGGACTCGCTTGCCCAAATTTGGGACATGGAGCTTCTGTTAAGGGTGAGAAGGAATAGATGTTAAAGTGTTAAAGGACAGATAAGGGTTACGGTGGGGTGGTGGGATGGGCGTAATTAGTGGCGAGAACTGTACATGTGAAGATTGTTGTTGGTGTCAGTTTTTGTCACATATATGGTTGCACCTATTTTAGGGGGAACTAAGTTTGGGGGGAATTAAGTTTGCAAACTCATTCTACAAGACGCACTACATGCCTCATTGCTGTACATCACCACAGTCACCTTTGAAGCACTCCCCTCGGGAAGCTGTGCACCAACGCCGGGGCCTAGTCCACCGTTCAAAGCAATTTTGGAACTCTCATGTCCATCAGAGCTGTCAGCAGATTACCCGTGTTGTCCTGAATGTCATCCAGATGTCTTCCTTTCAATATTTCCTTTATCTTTGGGTAAAGCAAATAGTCTTTGGGGGCCAGATCAGGTGAGTAGGGAGAGTGTTCCAATCCGCTTGTTTGTTTACTGGCTGAAAACTCCCTAATAGACGGTTATACAGTGAAGTTCGTGAACTTGACAGTGTGCTACCATGCACAATGGCCATTCCAGAGAGAGTTTCCAAATTGTTCTGCAGGGTGGGCTAGGTACAGGAGGTGGTGCATAGCTTCCCGAGGGGAGGACTTCTGAGGTGACCATAGTGATGTTCAGCAGTGAGGTGTGTAGCACTTAGAAGGATTAAGTTTGTGGACTTAGTTGTCAGACCTAGGATAGTCACCACAATTCCAAAGCCAAACCTGTTTTTGTCAAGTCGATTCCAACTCACAGTGACCCTATGGGACAGAGTAGAACTGCCCCACAGGGTTTCCAAGGACAAGCTGGTGGATTCAAGCTACTGACCATTTGGTTAGCAGTTGAGCTCTTAACCACTGTGCCACCAGGGCTCTAACTGCCACAATAACCTTTTCCCCTCAAAAACAAACGGCCGTGCCATGACAGAGAAGGAGCGGACTTCTTGAAATGCTTGTGTTGGGATACATGCGAGGTGCTTTCTGGCTTCTGCTTCGATTACAGATATTGCTTTGGAAGTTGTCAGCATTAGAAAGGTAACTTCTCTCAGCTCATGAGACATATTACTAAAATGACCTCATCTAGAGACATATTACTAAAATGTGTGGGTAAGAGGACTCAGGATGGAACCTTGGGAGTCATCAGCACTTTAGGGATGGAAAAGGAAGAAAAGCCTGAGAAGGAATAGCCGTGGAGATGGAGTAGAGCACTGTAATAATTTATGTAATAATTGTATGACAGAAAGCAAAAACTCCACCGCTGCCACTGAGTCAATGCTGACTCATAGCAACCTATGAGACGTAGTAGAACTGTCTGTTACAGTTTCCAAGGCGCACCTGGTGGGTTTGAACTGCTGAGCTTTTGGTTAGCAACCATAGCACTTAATCACTATGCCACCAAGGTTTCCATGCAAAACTAAAGAGAAGAAAATTTAAGGCAGAGTCGTCAATAGGCCAGTTGCAAAACAGTCAAATAAGAAGAGGCCTCGAAAGGTTTGTTAGATTTGGTAGGAATAACTGGAGACCGTAGTGAGAAACAGGTGGACAGAAGAGTGAAAAGCCTGTGGTGAGGGCTAACTATTACATGGACCAGTTTGTAAATGGGAAGCCATAGAGTGTGAGGCATGGATTGCATCTTGGAGGAGATTGTCTGTGAGGAAGAAATGACAGGAAGGAAGTCACTGTCACAATTTCAGGAGGCAGAGAACTAGGGAGAATTTTAAAATAAGGGCTAAAGTCTACCATGTTTAAAAGCCAAAGATAGAAAAATAGATATTATTACAGTACTCTTCAAAAGGGGAAACCGTGGTGGTGCAGTGGTTAAGGGCCATGGTTGCTAACCCAAAGGTCAGAAGTTCGAATCCACCCTATTGGGGCACTTCTACTCTGTCCTACAAGGTCACTATGAGTCAGAATTGACTTTGCAACCATTTTTTTTCTTGGTTTTATTCAAATGGAGGGGTCATAGATTAAACGGAAACCCTGTGTCATAGTGGTTAAGTGCTATGTTTGCTAACCAAAAGGTTGGCAGTTCAAATCTGCCAGATGCTCCTTGGTAACTCTGGAGCAGTTCTACTCTGTCCTATAGTGTTACTATGGGTTGGAATCAACTCAACAGCAGTGGGTTTGGTTTTTCATTTTACCAATTGAGTAGTTTGCTGGAGGTGACGTAGGTCTTAATGAGGGTACAAGGATTAACAATCAGGTTCTAAAACTTGAATTATGATTCCCTCTCAGATGTATTATGATCATCCACACTTGGATAGGTGCAGTGTCAATGGAGCAATGCGGGGAGAGAGCTGATTACAAGGGTCTGAGTGATGGGAAGGAAGTAGAAGCAGTTTGTATAGACCGTGTGCTGAGAAGGTTAAAAATAAAGGGCAAGATACAGTAGGACGTAGAGACATTTCATGGCTCCAGGATGAAGCATCCTCGAGGTGGTTCTGTGTGCCCTAAGGGAGAGTACCAGTGTGGAAGGACAACCGGGGATAATGGAGAAGAAAACCATCAGGTACGAATTTCTCAGGAAGGCAGCACAGGTGGACAGTCCGCTTTGGAAAAGAAGAGCCACAGCTCCTCCTGGCTGAGAGATGATGACGAAGGGATGGGGACGAGGTGGAGATGTTTGGAGGCCAGTCAGTTAACTAGCTTCTCTGTCCCTAGGCTTCCTCCTTTGTCAGTAGACAATAATACCCACCATCCAGAGCCATCCTGAAGAATGCCATTAGAAATGATTTGTAACTGCCTACAACATAGTAACTGCCTAGGTTAATGGGGACTGTAACTATCATGGCATAGTGGTTAAGCACTACAGCTGCTAACCAGAAAGGTGAAAGTTCGAGTCTACCAAGGTGCTCCTTGGAAACTCCATGGGGCAGTTCTACTCTGTCTTTAGGGTCACTATGAGCTGGAATTGACTTGATGGCAGTTGGTTTGTTTTTCGATTTTGGTAGCTATCATTATGAATGCTAGCAAGCCTGAGAGAGTAGCACTCACCAAACATGCCACCCACCCTGCCACTGTGTTCTCCATCCCCTTTGCAGGTAGACAGGGACTCATGACTCCTTCTGACCACTCAGCTATGAGCAGAAGTGATGCAAATTCCTTCTGGGGCAACATAGCTAAGAGCCCTGTGTCACTCTTTAGCCATCTCTTCCCTGCCCAGCAAATAACAGTGTTCCAGATGGTAGACACACTGTAGCCTGGACAGAGGAGAGCTCCTTCCACCCTTCCCAGACTAGCACTGGGGATGTAATAAAAGGAAAAATAGATGTTTTTGAGCATTATGCCACTGATTAGAGGGATAATTTAAGTCTGTGTAATGTTGCCTATCCTGACTACTCTTGCTACACCAGGCTAATGGCAGTTTCACACTCCATACACTGCTTCTAAGATTCAGTATTTAAGTAGGAGTGTAGCTGTTATTAAATATTTTTACTGAATGCTGAGAATCTTCTGTAAAGTCAAATTTCCTTTGCTTCAAAGTCCTTCATGTCAATTCACGGTCTGTAGTTTGAGCATCGACCATGAATGCTGTACTGAAGCTTAGAACACAAGGTTAATAATAGAAATCTTAGAGAACATTTATTGAGCTGTCCTTACTCCAGGCATACTTTAGCCTGACAACAAAACTGAGTTAAATTATATAGTTAGCTCTGCTTTATAAACGAGGAAACTGTGACTAGGAGTAGTACTTAGTTTTCTAAAAAGATAAAGCTCTTGGGTAATAAAGACAGACTTCTAAACAAAATGTTTGGAGCCCTGGTGGTGCAGTGTTTAAGAGCTTGGCTGCTAACTAAGATATTGATGGTTCAAATCCAGCAGCTGCTGCTTGGAAGCCCTATGGGGCAGTTCTACACTGTCCTGCGAGGTCGCTATGAGTTGCAACCAATTCAATGGCAATAGGTTTTAAGTTTCCTAAACAAGATACTAGAATTCATAGTTTTAAAGCACTGTGGTACATGTTCTCGTCCAGTGGTCTGTGCTCTGGAAGGGCTGATTATGTCTGAATAATATTGTAACATTCTAGGCCAATGATTGAGTACATAAGAATTAGCTGAAAAACTTAAATAAAAATAGTTATCCTTGAGCTCTTCTCAGATCTCCGTGGGCAGCAAAATCTCAGTGGCAAGACCTGCTGCTTCAAATTGATGGTCAGGTTTGGGAACTGCAAGTTAGAAGTGTTACAGGCTCTTACATAATCGTAATATGTAATATGATAGGAGAAAAGATGGATTCATTGAAAAGTCCTACAGAAGCACACGTATGAAAGCAATAATTGTACTTCTGGAAATACAATGTGAATTTGTAATTGCAAGAGGGCTAAACTACTCACTGCTATCAATTCCAACTCGTAGCAACCTACTAGGACAGGGTAGAACTTCTCTATAGAGTTTCCATAGAGCACCTGGCAGATTTGAACTGCCAACCTTTTGGTTAGCACCTGTAGTATGTAACCTCTACACCACCAGGGTTTCCAAAAGAGGGCTAGTGATTTGATAAACATACCAATAGGTAAAAGGTGATTCAGAATACAGAAAGATAGCAAGTCCACTCGAGCTCAAAATGTTGGGAGTTGTCAGGGGTTGATGGGAGAACCTCTTCTCCTCCCTCCCACTATTCTTGCTTGTTGTTGTTAGTTGATTGATTTTGAGAGACCCCACATGTGCAGGGTAGAACTGGCCCCTTTAGTGTTTTCCAGGCTATGACCTTTCTAAAACAGGTCACCAGGCCTGTCTTTGAGGCACTGGATGGGGTTCAACCACCAGCCTTTTGGCTGGTAATTCAGCACTTAAAGGACTCCATATCTCTGCTGTGATGACCTTAGTTACTCTCAGGGGTCTCAATACAATCTATTTCTTAACACTTTTGGATTTAGGTCTTCAGCCTAGAGTGTCCCCTAGGATCGGTCTCTTAAATGAATCACTTATTTGTTATCTTGCGTCCCAGTTTCACAGACTTCAGAAACTTGTCTAAAGCTCTTGATTGCTTACTTAGCCCACTTTTCCCAAATGTCCTCATACTAGAATGACACTGGTCCTGTTACATTCTTACAGCTCCATAAGAAAGTACTCCAAAACTTAGTGACTTAAAAGAACCATTTTAAAAAAACCATATCTCAAGATGATGTAAACCAGGTCTTTTTGTGTATCATATCTCACAATTATGTATTTGAATGGGATACAGTGGAGATCTACATCTCTGTCCTGGGGCCTCAGTGCTGATGACTAGGGCTGGAGAAGCTAGAGGTTGGTTGGTGCGCTGTTTTTCTCTTTCTCACCTTGTAGCATCTGCACCTGGCTGGCTGAGGCTTCCGTAGAGCATGGCTGCCTCAGAGAGCAGACTGACTTCATACTTGGCAGCTCCAAGTCCTAAGGGCAATTGTCTCCAGAAACCTGGGCCAGCCTTTTTCTAAACTAGCCTGGAAGTCTCGGAGGATCACTTCCGATGCATTTCTTCCTCAAGTAAGATCAACTCAGGTTGTATTTGTGTTTGTGTGTATGTGTGTGTGTGTGTGTGTGTAGGGAGGAAGGAGAGAAGACGGTGGCAGTTATAATATCTCAATGCACATATCAGCAGAGAACATGTGACCAAACTTAATCTACTGCATAATACCATCCCATCAATTCTTTAAGTCTGAAATTTGGAAAGAGTCATTGGTTCCTTTGTTTTCTGTCTCCCCAGTATATCGTGCTGTTTCATTGCCATATGGTGACATCACTTTTGTAGAAACCTGCTGCTTCTACCTCGACAACCCTTCCTGAATCTGTAGCCACCATCTGTTGCCACCACAGTTCCCGTTGCTCCTGTCCCTTGCCTGTAGGTGAGTATTATTTCCATAGGTATCTTTCTTAACCTCCAGTAGTAGGGTCTCCACACAGCATTTGAGTGTGACCCCGTTATTTCCTCCCCCACGGCTTCCCATTACATTGAGAATGAAATCCAGCTTCCCTGACATGACCAAAAGGTCCAGCCTGGTCTATCCCCTCTTCAGTTCTCCAGTCTAATCTCTAGCCATTTTACTCCTGACCCATTACAGTCAAGACAGTAGAACTGCTCCACAGAGTTTCCAAGGAGCGCCTGGCAGATTAAAACTGCCTAACCTTTGGGTTAATGATTTGTCTGCGACAACCCCTACAGAGGAATTTCTCAACTGAGGGAGATATGCCCACCACCAGACATCTGAAGACATGCTTTGACATCCTGTGGGTGGAGACCAGGGATGCTGCTAAATAGCCTCCAGCACCCAGGACATCTCCCTGCAACTAACATGGATTCTGACCAAGGGGACAGATATACCTGCTTAGTAACAAAAGTGATGTCACCATATGGCAATGTTACGGAATTCACTTGGCCCCAGCTGTTTTAAAATGTGATCCTTTATAAATTAAAAAACAAAGGTGGAGATATTTAGCATTTCGGATTGTTACATAGGTTGAGACTTTACTCTTGAAGCTTTGATTTTTGTATCGAATTATTTCAACTTTGCATAATTCAGAGTCACATAAAATGTGACTAAATGCGACTGTATCTGACAGAAAATCCTGATGTCATAGTGATTAAGTGCTACAGCGGCTAACCAAAAGATCAGCAGTTAAAATCCACCAGGCACTCTTTGGAAGTTCTGTGGGGCCGTCCTACTCAGTCCTGTAGGGTTGCTACGAGTCAGAATCGACTTGATGGCAGTGGGTGTGTTTTTTTGGTTTTCTGTGTCATATCCTATATTTCTTCTTTAGGAACTGATGAAGTATCATTTGTGCTGTGTTTCTATTTTGGGGAGGTCTCAGGACATGGTGAGAGTGGCTGTATGTAGACATCAGTGGTTACCAGCTCCCTGCAGCTCTACATCTTGCCCTGAGGCCAGATGACCAGTGTTGCTATGGTAGCCAAAGTGACAGGAGGCTCCAGAGTTGGTGTTTAGCCAGCTGGTCAGTTCTCTGTTCCTCTGCATTCTGTTTAGTGTTTGATAGCATGAACTTAGACTCAAACATTGACCTTGACCCTGCGATGCCTTTATCATCAGACTCTGAGCAACAAGGAAGCACATTTTGATCAACCCCTGGGTAATGATTAAGCTGTTCCAAGAAACAGGTTTACGAGAGCTTTTCGCCCCTTCTCCTCCCCGCCTCCCATGCAGATAAGGGTCTCTGCAACCCTCCCATGCAGATAAGGGTCTCTGCAAAGGAGAGTGACCTCTAGGATAACACCTTCCCTGACCCAGCTGGGAGACAAACTCACAGAAACACATCACCCGAGACCATGACATTGGATTGTATTTGGCCATTGCTGAAAACACAGTATAGCAAGCTATGTCTATTTAATGATTTTCCAGTTCTGCCTTTGGACATAACAAATGCCGTTTGAGCTTGATTCTCTGAGGATTTGATCAAAGAATTGCTGGCAACTGTGAAACAGGGAAGTTCAAGTGGAGGAACCTTCACAGAGCAAAGCCAATTCTTCTTTGCTAGACTTTCATGTCACTGTTAGTTAAGGAATATTTCAGTATTTTCAGGGACTATACCCTATAGAAGTTATTGGCACTTCAGGCTATACTTAAGATAACTGAATGTAGAATAAAAATGTATTTTAAGCATCTTTGTAATATTTTGAAGTGTACACAGCCTTTTCTTTTTGCTGCTTGCTTTGTGTAATTACTACACTCAGCAATATCATCAAAGAAAAAAATGAGGTCTTTCCTTTCAGCTGTTATATGCCTCATTTGTTAAGCAAGTGCTTCTGGTCTTATTAGTCCCAGGAAGCAGACTCTGACCTCTTGTGGAGTCTAAGGGGAGCTTTTTCTTTTTTTTTTTTAATTGTTGTTGTTAATTGTAATAAGAACCATGTAGCCAAAACTACATAAAAATATATACGTATATTAACTTCCCCTGAGTATGCCAAACCAAACCCAGTGCTGTCGAGCCGATTTCAGCTCGTAGCAACCCTGTAGACAGAGGAGAACTGCCTCATAGTGTTTCCAAGGAGGGCCTGGTGGGTTTGCACTGCTGACCTGACCTTTGGATTGGTAGCCGTAGCACTTACTGCTGTGCCACCAGGATTTTCCACCTGCTGCATCCTAGGAGCCAGAAATGTTTGTTTTCTTTCTCCTGACTTACAATAGCGTGTATCGACTCTTAAATGGAGACCCTGGTGGAGTAGTGGTGAAGTGCTGTATCTCCTAACCAAGAAGTCAGCAGCTCAAATGCACGAGACACTCCTTGGAAAGTCTAGGAGGTAGTTCTACTGTGACCTATAGAGTCTCTGTGAGTTGGAACTGACGTGACAGGACCTAACAACAACAATTCATAGATACTGCCCTGTTTGGTTTATTCAGTATTGTTCTCTAGCATACACTATATGCCAGCAGTTAAGGAATAGAATTCTTACCTTCCATTTGGGAGACCCAAGTTTGAGTCCTAGCCCATACACCTCATAATCACCCAGCACCCATCGGTCAGTGGAGGCTTGAGTGTTACTCTGGTGCTGAACAGGCTTCAGGGAAGCAAAGCTGTGGGTGGAGTGTGCATGCGTGTGCGGGCTATCACTGGACTTAGCTCAAGCTTTGTCTTAGCCAGTGTCGTAGGATGTTATTTGGCTTCTTTAGGAAAAGGACCTTGTCTTTATATGCCCAGGGCTCAGGACAGTGCCTGGTACATAGTAGGGGGTCAATAAAAAAGTGTTAAATAAACAAAAGAAATAGCTGCACAGATTTGGACTTGACATGTCACTCAGTCTATTTCCTCTTTTTGCCATACTTGGAATAACAGCCTGAGAATGTCTTGGTGACTTTTATTTCTTCACGAGGTTAACAAAGTAGTAGTTATGGGAGTCAAGGTACTGGGTGAAGGCTGAGGGCTAGGGAGGGTGGACTTGTTCTGTTTGCTTGTGCTTTTCTAGATAGCTTAAAATTTATTTTTCTCTTCTGGCTAATATCTTGAGTACCCAGGTACAAGAAAAAGTGATTGATATGAAGTCTTTCTTGGAATAGAATTTTAAAAGTGACTTCCAGTCTTTAGGAGGGCAAAGAAAAATCTGGTTGCTGTCTTTCAGTTTAAATACAAATGCAAAACCCGTGCTTCTCGGGTTGCGTTGTTCTAATAAGCTGGCCTCAAGTTTGTAGTTGATTTTCAGTCAGTCAGATATTACAGGTCATGGAATGGTATGTTTTCCGAGTTCTGGGACCCAGCACCATAACAACCTCTCAGAGGTGGTGGGGAGAGGGGGCGTGTGTTTTATTACTAAACAAATGATGTTACACTGAGAGCAAAACCATTGCTTTAGACGAGGTGTGTGCGAATTTAGTTATATATGACTCAGGAAAATGAAATAAGTTAATTTTGATTCAGAAGCTGCAAATGCAGACTTTGCCTAGTGAAATGAAGGGTTGTTGAGGTTGTCGTCATGGCAACCAGTGATGAGGGAGCTGAGCTGTGGGTGCCTGCAGCCTCTGTCTCTGTCAGATTATAGGTCTCTTTCTGGAGAAGCGGTGCCAGCTCGCCAGCAGTAAGAAATCACCCGTCGCACCATTTTCCACCATGAAGTCTGTCTTTGGCAGGCTTAGCTAACGGTTGTGAGTGTAGATAACCTTCTCCCAGGTTACAAACTGGAGCTGTTTCTAAGGGAAAGCCCAAAGCTTTTGCTTCTCTTTTTTCCTGCTTTTTAAAAGTACATATTATGAGGCTTCTCTCAATTCATTGTCTTTATGTGTGGGCCAGTGTATGACTGGGGAGTGAGTCCTTCTGGTTCTACCATAAAAAAGTGTCCTATCACTTACCCCTCTCTATGCCTGGTGGATAGTAGCTAAGTGCTATGCCTGCTAACCAAAAGATTGGCAGTTCAAATCCACCAGGCATTCCTTGGAAAGTCTATGGGACAGTTTCATTCTTTTCTATAGTTCTATAGGGTTGTTATAAGTCAGAATTGATTTGATGGCAGTGGGCTTTTATTTTAATAGTGAAGGTCGTACTTTGACTTTTGTGACGTCTTTAAATTTTCTTCAGCTTCAGCTTGAACTGTTGTATGTGCAGTTGATAGTGTGTCCTGCAGGTGGCTTCTAATGTGCTAGACAGTATTTTAGGCACTTAGGACATTTCTGAACAAGACAGATTAGAGCCCTGCTTTCATGGATCCTATAATTTAGTGACCAGCAAAAATCAAACAAGAAAATGATAAAAAAAATGATTATAACTGATAATGATTAGCATTCTGACTTAAAAGAAAAAGTGATGGAATATGTTTTGAAGTGTGTACAAGTTATGGTGGTGGTGGAATGTGGAATGGGCCATGTGAGGTAAGGTGATTAGGAAATAATTACTTATAAGGAACCATTTGCTTCAAGACTGGCATGATGAGAAAGGAGCAGCTACCATGGATTAAGTTAGAGGAAGATTAATCCGGAAGAAGTTCTGAGATACCCCAGACCAACCAAACCCACTGCCATAGAGTTGATTCCAACTCATAGCGACCCTATAGGACAGAGTAGAACTGCTCTATAGAGTTTCCAGGGAGTGCCTGGTAGATTCAAACTGCTGACCTTTTGGTTAGAGCTGTAGTACTTAACTACTACACCACCAGGGTTTCTGAAGTTGTCAGATAGAACATATTGATCATGTTTCAGAAATAGACCAGTAGGGTCACCATGAGTCAGATCTGACTTGACAGCACTTCGCTGGCTTGGCAGTATGGATGAGGTCAAGTGAAAAAATGGGGGAGGAGGAAGGGACAGGATAACATTGGAGATGTGTGTAGGTATGTATCTTTTGGGATAGTTTAGACTCTGACAGGAAGATGAAGATTTATTCTACATACAATGGAAAAATTTTAAGTCTTTTAAGAAGACAGTGACATGATGTGATGCATGTTTTTAAAATCACTGTGGATGTTGTTGGGACATGACTTGTTGGGGGAAGGACAAGTGTAAAAATGGGTGCATCTGTGACGAGTTCTTACAGTCACCTGAATTAGAAATAATGGTGATGACAATGGAATCGGAGAGAACTGGACAGATTCAGGATATATCATGAGGGCCTTGTCAGCAGGGCTTGCTGATAGGTCGTGTGAAGAAGAGGAGGAACTAAGGACAAATCTAGATTAAGGCAATGCTGTGACTTTTAGCCCAAGGGGCCAGGTTGATGAATGTGACATTTGCTGAGATGCAGACAGCTGGGTTAGAATCAAGTTGCAGCCGTGGAAGGAATCCAAGGGCTTCCCTTTAGGGTCTCATGCAGACTCCTTAGTCCAACCCAGATCTAGTTGCACCTGTGTCTAATTGGGTCCTGTTTACACAGTTGTTGCTGTCAGACACTGTAGGCTTGGTTCCAACTCACAATGACAGCATGCCCCACAGAAGGATGCCCTCTCTGGTCCTGCGCTGTCCCCATGCTTGTTGCTGTGTTGAGCCTGTTGCTGCAGCCACCCTGTGAGTCCACCTCATGGAGGGTCTTCCACCTTCTCGCTGACTCTCTACTATACCAAGCGTGATCTCCTTTTCCAGGGATTGGTCCCTCTCGATAACATGTCCATTACAAAGTCTTATTTAACAACCTGTCACTGGCCTGAAATATGGAAAAGTCCATTTGCTTACCTAGTTTATCTAAGACCATGGGTGAAACCACCTACCTTGAAAGCTTACTGATTCAAGAATCCTATTGCCTGTTTTGGGGGGAGGGTCAGCATGGCCCCATTAATCACTAAAGAGGGTTAATCATTTGTACCCTAAATTGTAAAATTACCTCCTTGTGATTCATCAGCCTTTTGTAAAAGCTGTATTAGCCCATTGCAAGGAAGCTTCATCTCCTGAGTGAGGACAGCACTGATGTGACAGCCAGAACTGGAGGGGCCGGTTGCCTCTTTAGGAAAATGAGCTTCCTTTTCCCTTGAAGTAAATTGCTAATTCTTGCAAGCAATATACATTGTGACCTATATTCCATGCAGTAGGGGAGATGTCACCAATCATCCAGATTGTTCAACAAGACAAACTGATTTTTTTTACTCCTATCAAAATTGCTGTTATGTCAGCCTCTGAGCTCATTACATTTTTTTAAGGCATCAGGTCTTGGGTGTAAAATATTTTTATTGAGAAAATGAATTTTTTCCTGCCTTGAGAATAGTTCCCTAATTAGAAAATGCATACTATTAGTGCAAGTGTATCGCATTAAACACACACTGTGATGACTTGATAATTCATCGCAGTCTCAAATCATAAAGATTTTATGACTTTCTTGCAAGAATGAAACCTCTAGAGAAAGGAGAAAGAGAGGCACGATATTTGGAGAAATTGAACTTCCCTCGCCTCACAGAGGTCCTGCTGGCGTGGCTGTCCAGGTGGTTTTTAATTGTTGGTTGTTTTTCACTGGTTGCTTCATCCGCCAGTTGGCATTGGAACCTGCTGGCTCCAGCCTGCCACCTGACCAAGGCTGTTCTGTAACTGGTGCAATACTAGTTTGCAAGAAGCTCCAAAGATTTATCTTTTCTGAAGGAACTACAGGAAAATTTACATCTTTCACAAGGAAAATATCCTGTATTTCTTCTAGGACCTTAGGGAGATGATATGAAAATCAGGGTTGGTATCTTCCTGCAGACTCTGACCAGTGCCCTCGGAGTCATCGGCTGCTGTTGTCACAGAATCAGCAGTTTCGGTGGCATGTAATACATTAGCTTTCTTATTTTCTACATTAGGAGCTCTTTGACTTTAATTTCTCAACTATGTGGAGGATGCAGGGATGGCTGGCACAGCGCTGATCATTAGCAGTGATGACCCGTCATCACTCTTGAGGAGACAAATCCCACTTTTGGAAATTCTCTCAGCTGAGGAGAATGAAGGGGAGCTGGGGAGCTGGACGTTCCAGGCCACAAGCCTGTAGCCTGAGTGTTAAAAATGGAGAGGAGATTCTTAGTCATGGCTGGGTGGGCTGGGTCGGGTCCTTGGCAGAGTTGAGCGACAAGAGGCAGGGGCGGGGAGCCAGCTGGGCTGGCACAAAAGATGAAGATGGCAGAGAGCAGTAATGAGGGGGACCCTGTGGATTCTTATTCAGACATAGCCCCTGAATTGGGCCCTTCTCCAGCCTGTCCATCCCTGCTTTAGTTTGGGACTGTCTTTCCGTTCAGCTAGAGTCTAGTAAACACTGTCGGGTCCTTCTACATTTAGTTTTTCTGCATCTGAAGCCATCTACCTCACTGCCACTGGCTGAAAAGCAAACACTTTCATGTCCCCTTCTTCGGCCAACATTTCCCTCAAAATAATGATATCTTATTAAGTCAGATTGTCCACTTTTAGAGTGAATACTCATCTTTTCATCTGTGAGGCTTACTGCATAGCCTCAGATCCAGTAATTAATTTGTGGAGTCTCTGGGTGATGTGATCTGTTAATGCTCAGCTGCCAGCTGAGAGATTTGTGATCCAAGTCCACACAGAAGGGCCTGGGAAGGAAGGCCTGAGGATCACTTCCAAAACATTGGCCACTGAAAGCCCTGTGGACTGCAGGGGCGCCATTCTCATCGTGTCACAGCGATGGTGTAGCACTGGGCAGTGTTGTGTTCCATTGCACATGCTTGAGGTTGTCCCAGGTCCCGGGCGTCCTCAAGGGAAGCTGATAACGACTCAGTGAGGACTAAATGACGAATGCAGTGATGTGTGAAGACGAGAGTCAGCAAGGACTGGTTGAGTAGTGTGTGAGGACAAGGAGTCAGCAAGGATTGGTGCATCCCAGCTATTCTCTGGGACTATAAAAACCAAACTGCATCCATTGCTGTCATGGCAGCACCCTCTCACAGTGACCTTACAGGACAGGGTATAACTGCCCCATATGGTTCCTGAGGAGTGCATGGGGGAATCAAATCGCCAACCCTGTGGTTAGCAGCCATAGTTCTGAACCACTACCCCACTGGGGTTTCCTTGAGGACTACGGGGGAGCAGAAGTGCACTCGTATATTCAAGTGGTTGGCTAGCTGGTGAGCAGATAATCAATATCCAGAGGAAACAGAAAATAGCCCCGAGGAGCGTACTTACATGTGTGAGCTGTTTTGTGGCTTGACTTTCATTTTGTATCAGTTATTTCCTAGTCTCCTATAGAGCCAGTTTCTTGGGACTGGGTCAAGTCTGATTTATCTACATTCAAACAGTAATATATATCCTGCCTTGAGAATTGCTCCTGATGTGTATTTGTTGATCAGCGAAAGATGTTTAAGTGAAGGAATTCTCAATCCTGGCTCTGCAATGGAGTTTTTGATGGAGATGTATGGCTATAAATGGTGTAAGCATAGGTGGTGATACAGAGATAGACAGTGATCTGGATACAGACGGTGATGTAGATGAGACAGAAATAGAGATATAATCTTCCTATGGAAGAGACGGAGAATGGGCCTCGGGTGAGTATTTGCCGTAGAAACTTCCTTTGTAATTATATGTCGCTGGGTGTCATGGATTGCATTGTGTTCCCCAGAAAATTTGTGGAGCCTTTTGGCTAGGCCAGGAGATTCCCAGTATTGCATAATGTTCCTTTATGTTGTAAACCCTGGCTCCGTGATGTTAATGAGGTAAGAGGGAGGCAGTTGAATTGTTGGGGCAGGACTCAATGTACAAGTTTGTATTGCGCCCTGAGGCCATCTCTTGGGATATAAAGGAAAGGGAAGCAAGCAGAGAGTTGGGGACCTCATACCACCAAGAAAGCAGTGCCGGGAGCTGAGCATGCCCTCTGGGGGTCCTTATGCCTCAGCAATTTCCAGTCCAGGGTAAGACTGACAGTTAGGACCTTCCACCAGAACCAACAGAGAAAGCCTTCATTGGGATTTGACACCTTGAATTTGGACTTGCAGCCTATCTGACTGCCATGATATAAAATTTATCTTTTTCAAGCCATCTACTTGGAGTATTTTTGTTAAAGCAGCACTAGATGACTAAGCCAAACATGAGTCTGAATCGACTTGACAGTAGTGGGTTTGTTTTTGGGTCTGAGATGACTGAGACGATGGAGTTGATAACGTTGTTGTCAGCAGTATAGAGGAATCACTGAGGTCAAGCAGTTCTTTCTTGATTATTTACATCAGAATCACTCAGACAGTTAATCAAATGCAGATTTATGGGTCCATTCCACTGAGTCTATTAAAATTAAACTTTCTGAACACAAGGCCTCAGAATCTGTATTTTCCATAAGCCCCTTGGGGTGTTTCTTTGACACTCTTAAATCTGAGTGAGGCCACTCTACAGTGAGCAATTAAAACTCCATGACAGACAAGCAGAATGTGAGAAATGTCATGAAAAATACAGATTCAACATAGGAACAATGGGAAAGGACATTTTCATTTCTTTTGTATCATAGTAAAAGCACAGAAGTGAGGATTATCAGAATATTTTGTACTGAGAAAAGAAATGTTAAATTATTTCTTTAAATTATGCATATTTCCCCTTAAAAGACCTTATACACTGAGACTATATTATCTTCTTAACATCGTCTGTGGAAGGGAATTCCAGAAGTTTCCTCATTTATTCATCAGAACGTACAATGATTAAATTTGGCAGTGTTTCTTTGTAAATCGTTCTGAAGTTCTTACTGAAATTGAAATAGATTTCATCTTGTTTAGGCCGATGGTGTCATGTAAAGTTAGTGATTAGTTACAGGGGAAAAATAATTGGAATAAACAGAATATTATTTTATCTTTGACTGGGCTTTGTGGAACAAGGTTACTTGAGAATTGTCACTCATGGGCTGACCCTGAGTACTCTGATTTGCTTTATTTTTGGAGGGTCTTTTTTCTGGAAATGTGTTAGTTCTCTTTTATCTCCTTAGCCCTGTAATTGAGAATTTTTGTTCTCTTCAAAATCTATTCTGAAGGAAGTTTTATCAGCAACTATTTACATTAGAGCCTGTGAATCTATTATATCACTTCATTTTTTTCCCATGAATTTTTATTTTAGGAAATTCTCATTTGAGGAAATTCTCCATTGTGGAAAAATACATTTTCCACCATTAGTGTGGAGGGGAAAATCATTCTAATAGCAGAAAGGCCTTTTTGGTGCCTCTAAAACTTATCAGTTTCCTTCTACAGTGTCCCCTCTTTAAAAGAAACCTTTCTTTAAAAACAAAACAAAACAAAACCAAAACTGTATATTATAGGCCCTCCTCTTTAGTAAGGAAGAAAACAGCTATCTCAATAAGCATTGTGAAAAATTATAAAGTAAAAGAAGCAGAAAATCAGACAACATAGGAAGACTGACAGGTTCATGAACTCATCCTAGAAAAAATGCTACGTACCCCATTGCTGAATATCACTATGGTCATCTTTTAAGTACTCCCTATGGGAAGCTATCCACCAATTCCAGAACCTCATCTCCCTTCATAGCCATTCTGGAACTCTTCTTCTGGAATAGCCATCAGAGCTGTCGTCGTAGTACCCTCTAGGTCCTGAATGTCCCCCAGATGTCTTCCTTTCAATATTTACTTTAGTGTCAAGTAAAGGAAAAAGTCATTGGGGGACAGATCAGGTGTGCAGAGAGGGTGTTCCAATATGGTTATTTGTTTACTGGCTAAGAACTCCCTTACAGACAACTTAAAATTAAGTTCATGAACTTGCCATCATGTGCAATGGCTGTGTGCAATGGCCATTCCAGAAAGAGTGCCAAAATTGCTTTGAAGGGTAGACTAGACTAGGCTCTGGCGCTGGTGCATAGCTTCCCAAGGGGAGTGTTTCGAAGGTGGCTGCAGTGGTATTCAGCAGTGAGGTCTGTAGCACT
This sequence comes from Heterohyrax brucei, assembly GCA_028571685.1. Lineage (NCBI taxonomy): Eukaryota > Metazoa > Chordata > Mammalia > Hyracoidea > Procaviidae > Heterohyrax > Heterohyrax brucei. The sequence continues at coordinate 70,017,287 of CM053149.1, read as the reverse complement.
TAGAACAGTTAAGTTCATGGACTTAATTGTTATACCTCTTAGGTGTACCAGACACCTTTCCAGCTTGATTTCCTGTCTATCACAGCACAAGCTATTTGGCCTTAATTGTGGACTCTCCCTGAACCAGTATCATACCTGAATGGGTAAGAGAACCCTTATGTGGAACACAGGACCCTGGATCGTGTCTGACCTGAACGCCACATCTGAGACACCACACAAGGACTGGCTCAGGATGGAGAAGCAGGATGAAGCTAGAGTGCTGAAGACTTTGCTTCCCCATGCGCACAGATCTGGTGGTGATGAGCCATCACAGGAGGTGTGCAGAGAGTCATCCGCAGGCTAGGTTACTTTTTTGTCTTGTTGCTGTGCTTGTTCACATCTGTCCCTGGGGGACACCTCTGGGGGATGCCTCCCTGTATGTGTGTGAAGCCGCACTACAGCCCTTGTAGAGCTGGGCACTCAGTGCGGGACAGTAGCTTGAACAGCTCTCTGAAGCAGACTTGTATTTTCAGCAGTACATAAACGGGTGCTTTGTAACACATTTAGATTAGCAGAAATGTTTTGTCCTAAGACACGAGGGCACGTTGTGATGCTTCTAGCACTCGGTGGAGGATCTTGTGTGTACTCAGGGAAATGAACTTGGGAGACATTCTCTATCTGCTTTGCGTGCAAATTGCCTACATAACCACTTCTTTTTTTCTCCTTCTCCTCTATCTTGCATATTTTGATGCTCCATAAAATAAAATGATGTACCTGGAGGTGTTGTGGAACAGAAGGGTACTGTGAGAGACAGTTGTTGATGGGGACCACGGACAGTGAAGAAGTAATCAGAAAGAAGAGGAGGTGCGTGCTGGATACCTGGATAGGGACACACAGGGACAAAGGCAAGGGGAAGACTTTCCTATCTGGGAAGGACCTGAGAAGAACAGATGCAAAGATCTGTTGCTGGCAGCCTTCACGACGGATAGTCATTCATTTATTTTCCTTAAACATCTGTTGAATAAGTGCTGTGGGTCAAGTTTTGTGCTAGATCTAGAGGCTCCTGAGACAGAGAAGATGTGACCATTATTTGTAAGGACACAAGAGTGGAAATGTAGATGCAAATGATTGCATTCAGATAAGACCCAAACGTGTAAAGGAATGTGGGGTACCATGGGACCCAGAGGGAGACATGATAAACCAGTGAGTGAGAAATGACTTCATGGAGAAGGGAACATTTCAGCTGGGACAGGAAGAGTGAAGGGGACTTCTCAGGTGAAAAAATGGAGAACCAGCAGTCTAGGCTACAGATACAACTCATGCAAAGACCTGTTGCGCAAGGGCATGTTCAGTTCAGGTTAGGGTGAAAATTTCATTTATGGGGAGAAAATAGAGATTGCTTGGGGGAAAGTTGGAGAATCAGATCAGCAGCATCATGGATTGAATTGTGTGCCCACCTTAACTCGTGCCTGTATGTCTAGTTGGTTTGGCTGGGCTCTGATTCCTGGTGCTGTGTGATTTTCCATCATTTTGTCATTTGATGAGATTTTCCTTACGTGAAACCCTGGTAGTATAGTGGATTAAGTGCTACATCTGCTAACCAAAGGGTTGGCAGTTCAAATTTGCTAGGTACTCCTTGGAAAGTCTACGGGGCAGTTTTACTCTGACCTTTAGGGTCACTATAAGTTGGACCTGACTCGACAGCAGTGGGTTGTGGGTGGGTTGTAAATCCCGCCACTGTGATGGAATGAGATGGATTAGTGACAGCTGTATTGATGTGATGTACAAGATTGGATAGTGTCTTTAGATAATCTCTTTGAGACTGAAAAGAGAGAGATGAACAGAGAGTCTTCTGCACTTCATATGACCAAGAATTAAGTGTTGGGAGCAGAGTGCATCATTTGGACCTGAGGTTCCTGCACTGAGATGGTCGCAGACCCAGGGGGGACTATGACAAGGACCTTCCTCCAGAGCTAGCAGCCATAGGAGGCCTTCTGGTGGAGCTGACACCCTGAGTTTGGACGTGTAGCCTACTAGACTGTGAAGGAATAAATTCTTCTTTGTGGAAACCATCCACTTGTGGTATTTCTGTCAGAGCAGCATTAAATGGTGAAGACAAACAGACATTCAGGACAAGTATCGACAGAAATGATGGACTGAGAATCTGAACAGACATGCCAGAGGCCTAGGAGCTCAGCAGTCTGTGAGGTGACCCTGATTCTGAAATACAGGTTGGGATCACTCGTGGACTTCCCAAATGTTCCCTTTTAGGGTAGGCACCAGCTCTGGGCTATTAAAAAGCAGTTTCTTAGATGTGCTTTCTCTAAAGAGAAGTTGTAAGTGGTGGAGGTCTTAAGTAATTACTCCAAATTTTTGAGCCTTCATGAAGTGCAAAGTGTGATACTGTGTGAAGTTAGTATAATGAAGGGCTTGCTCGTAAGAAGTTTATAATCAGCTGGGAAGAAAGACATGCATTTCAGTAATTGGAAGAGGCTGTTGCAAGTTCATTCCTCAGTAGTAAAGGAGAGCGAGCTGACCCAAGGCTGACTGTGTCTAGTGTTTGCATGGAATTCACATACTCAGTGATACAGAGATTACTGTCCCAACTTGAAAGTTGAAAATTGAAGCTCGTACAGGCTAAGAAGCTTGCCCAGGGATTGAGTGACAGGGTCACAATGAACTCAAGTCTATCTGATTCCCAAACCTGTCTTTGTCCCCTGATGCAGGCTGCTTCAATTCAAGCAGAATACAAATATTCGGGCTCCATAAATGCATAGAAACCATTTTCTATGAGAGAATGGGTGATGGAAAGATAGGCTCTGGCATCCTTAGTATGTCTCTGGTGATATTACATGCACCATTACAGAGACACCATGGGATCTGCTACAGTGAGGCCCTGAACTATCAGCCGTCCCAGCAAACTAGATCCTTTTTCCCCTCTGGAAAGTCCTCAGATTATCTCAATCACTGGAGTCTCTGATCACCGTTCACTGTCTTTGTTCATCAGTGTTTGTCTTAGGCTGAATTCTCTACAGAAACAAAACCAGTGAAGTATACGTATGTATATGTGTGTGTAAACATATGTATAATCTCTCCATGTATACACACACACATGTGCATGCCTATGTGTGTACCTGGAGAGATTGCACACATATACATATATGTATAGCACATAGGTGTATACACACATGCATGTACACATATACACACATACACAAATGCATGTACATGCATATGTGTGTATATATACACGCATGTATGTATATATACATATAAATGTATATGTGTACACACACACACACACACACATGCACTGAGAAGGAGAGAGAGATTTATCTGACAGAAAAAAGTCATGTATTTGTAGATGCTGGCAAGTCCCAAGTTCACGAGTCAGGCATCAAGCTGGAGACTGCTCCCGACTTACATAGTTGCAGGGACTGATGAACTCAGGAACCCAATATATGCAGGCCGAATGGCAGTTCTCTGACTCGAGGGCTGTGGAGGCTGCTAAACTGTAAGATCAGCAGGCAGTACAGCAGGCACCTGGCTCAAGTCCCAAGAACTGGAGGTCATATAATGACAAGCCAGATGCAGCATCCAGAGCAGGTAAGGGAGCTTGCCAGAGTGTCCATATATATTGGATGTAGTCTACAGCCCCAAGGAAACTCTTTTTATGGCTGGTTGGATGGTTACATCATGGAGGATGACTACATCATTACATAACTGCTGAACTGCATCATTACATAGCTGCCAAAACACTGAGAAGTGTGTCCCAGCCAAGTTGGTGCACAACCTTAGCCATCACAGTATTTGTCAGCATTTCCATCTCCTCTTTAAAACCTCTCCCCCCAACCAACCCAGAGCTGCTGTCTTCTTTGTCTGATTGCCTGCAGCAGTTGTTGGCACCATAGGTTTTCCATACTGGTCTGTGTTGCCTGAAACCAATCTTCTTCAGAACCATTCCTCCTGGAGGCATAGAATTTGTCAAGATCTTGTTTCCGGTTAATGTCACCAGCAAAAGGCATTAAATACATCAAACTATTTTCCATCTAAAATGTTAGTGTGGAGGCGGCTGAATGTGTCATACTTGGTGAGGACCACCATTGGGGGCAGGAGATGAGGTTGAGGTTACTTGACTGGGTTGATGGCCAACTCAGTGAAGTTGAGCCCTGAAACCATACCCTTCCTAACACAGTGGGAGGGTTTCATAGACGTTCGACATTCTTGTCTGTCTCCAGGTAAAGCTGTTGAGACTCTCTGATTTGATTCTGGTTTAGTTTTATCTGCCGTGTGAAATAGACATGCAAAATAGAAGTTAAGTTCAGATATGGAAAAACAGTGTTACATTTCTTGCATGTCTCAATTTATGGATTGCAAATGATATCCTTTACTCTGAAGAACACAAAAGATTAGAAGGCACATTCCCTGCCTCCGGAGATTTTTGGAGTCTAGATTCTATCTCTGCATCTAGACTCCCAAATCTCAAAGGACAGGGACTGTGTCGTCAAGTCTTCTGTGTGCTTCACAGTTTCTGGCCCAGTGCCTTAATTGTGGCAGCACAGAGTGGGCATTCCCTGTATGTTCGTTGATGGCATGGGATGTTTGTTTCAGCTCAAAGCCAATGGGAGAAGTAAAGGGGATGGATTGTAACCTTAAATCTGAGCAGTTGCTGTAAGACAAGCTAAAGTGTATCAAAAAAGTATATGAAGAGCTTCTTCTTTAGCTTTACAGAAAGGAGTGAAACATAAATTAGAATATTTCTGCAATTCGGGAAACAGGCGTAGCTCTACATCACGCTCTGCTTTTGTTCAAAATCCCCCCAAAACCCTGCTGCCATTGAGTCAATTCTTACTCACAGTAACCCTTTAGGACAGAGTTGTATTGCCCCATAGTTTCCAAGGAGCGCCCAGCGGGTTTGAACTGCCCACATTTTGGTTAGCAGACATAGCACTTAGCTATTACACCACCAGAGTTTCCCATTTCTGTCCAGTTATGGGTATTTATTGGTATCCCAAACCAGGCTTGTCCCAAGCTTCCGCTGTGTCTGGGCATGTGCCTTAGTTATCTATTGTGCCTATAGCAGAAATACTACACGCGGATGATGTTAACAGTGTGATTCCCTCGCAGTCTAGGTGGCTAGAAGTCCAAATTCAAGGTGCCTGCTCTAGAGGAAGACTTTCTCTCTGTCAGCTCCAGAGGGAGATTGTTATCACTGATCTTCCCTGATCTAGGAGTTTGTCTGGGCAGGAAACTCAGGAACAAAGTATGTGCTCTTCTCTTAACTCTTGTTTCTTGGTGGTATGAGGTCCGTCTGTCTCTACTAGCTTTTATATTTCAAAAGGGATTGACTGAAAACATGGCTTAATCTTGTAGATTGACTCTTGTCTCATTAACGTAACTGCCACTAATGCCACCTCATTAACATCATAGAAGTAGGATGTACAGCTCCTAAGAAATCACATCAAATGACAAAATGATGGACAATCACACAATACTGGGAACCATGGCCTAGCCAAATTGACACATGTTTTCAGGGACACAGTTCAATCCCTAATAACAACATGCACAGCAATTGGAAGGTGCGTGGAGGAGGTCCAGAGACCCCTTGCCTTGGTAGGTTCCACGTACGAAACTCTATTTCACTGAAGCCTCCATTCATGTGGAAGTGTGGTGACATGCATCAATTGGAGCAATGTTATCAGTCAGTGTGACCTCACAACTAAAATTCTACATGAAGCCCAAAGCAATTACAATATAAAAAATTAGTATTTCTTATGCTCCTTCTTGTTTAGCTTGAAAGTTGCGGTGAAGGGATTATTGGAAGGAGAAAAGCCAAAGGCAAAGCCACAGCCATTGAGTAGACTCCAAATCATAGGGACTTTATAGGTCAGAGGAGAACTGTCCTGTAGTTTCTAAGGAGCACCTGGTAGATTTGAACTGCCAGCCTTTTCATTAGCAGACATATCACTTAATCACTATGTCCCCGGGGTTTCTTTATTAGAAGGAAGGAGTTTCAAGATACAGAGATTCTGTGAAGAACGACTATCTGATTGGCCATGAGACCTCAACAGGTGACATTAGCTTGGTCAGCTTACCTTGGTCCTGAATCTGGCTTTCAAGAGTTGGGCCAAGAAAACTGATTTATCCTTACTATACAAGACACTGACATAATGGCTAAAATGTCTAATTTTAATCTTATAGAAAGAATATTAACCAGACTAGATTCACTTTAGATTTGGGCATATTCTTTCCTCATTAAAAAAAAATAATAATAGGAAAACTCACTTCTACAAAATATCTAGAATCCCCAAAACAAAACCCACTTCTGTTGAGTCAATTCTGACTCATATCAACCCTACAGGACAAAGTAGAGCTGCCCGTAGAGATTCCAACTAGTGCCTAGTGGATTCAAATTGGGGACCTTTTGGTTAGCACACTTAACCACTGTGCCACCAGGGGTTCCTGAAATATCTAAAATAGGAAAATTTATAGAGAACAGTTTCTATTAGTGGTTAACAGAGGTGAGCAGGAGAAGGACAAAGGGAAGTCATCAAAAGGGAAGTCATCGTATAGGATGCGTTGAGTTTCTGTTTACAGTGTCAGAAAACTTGGCAATGAGTAATGGTGATGGTAACACAACACAATTAATGTCACCGGCATCACTGAAGTGTCTACGTAAAAATAGTTGAACTGGCAAATGTGTTGTATGTATTTTAACAACAAGGAAGAAGGGGAAAAAAATGATATGGAAATCAAATGACAGCTCGTGTTATCAGAAGGTGGCATGTTGGGAAAAATTTTAGGTGCATGAATCAAATGCTAGTAATTTAAAGACGGGAGTCCCCAGATGGTGCAGCCAGTTAAGCACCTGACTATTGGCCGAGAGGTTGATGGTTTGAACTCACCCAGAGGCATTTTGAAAGATGTGCCTCCACAGTCTGGAAAACCCTGTGGAGCAGTCCTGCTTTGCACAGATCGTGTTGCTGTAAGTCACATCAAGTCTACAGCAACTATCAACAGCTCATGCATGCGATAAACATAGGCAGGAATGCAGAATGATGCAACTGTAAGGTACAACTGGGCTGATGCTAATTCCGGGTAGAAATGGGAGGGAGAAATTACAAGGGGGTCTTCTGGAGCAGGAAATACCTGAGCTCCATCATGAAGATGAGCAAGACTTCCCTGATGGAGAAAGAAGGAGAAGAAAGGAGTTTCTAGACTGAAACAACAGTGTTGGCAAAGACCAGGAACAAAGGGACGGCTTGCAATCACAGAGCTATAAAGAGTTGCCACTAAAAGACCATAATTGATGGTCCAGAGGCTTAGGGTTCCCTTGGGAGCATGGCCCCTGATCCTGATGCTGCCACGTCCATAAATCATAATGAAGGTCAACTTTTCGGACAGCAGTGGATTGGACTTGGTGATGCAGAGTTACCGTGTTTTGTGGGCATTTTATGGTTCTAGGCATCTATAGGATGTTGTCCTGTTGACCTCATACTGGAGGAAGGGGAATGGATAGAGAGAAGAAGATAGGAGACTGTTGGGAGGATAGGACATGTATGGAGCAGAGAGAAAGATTGTGCTGTCACCATGCAGGGCGAGTAGTGGGGCTGCATATAGGTGAGCATGCAAATTTATATGGCAATGTACATTTTCATTCAATCATAAGAAAATAAAAGGGTTGAGCTTGAGTGAGACTCAGAGTAGAAGTCCAGTCTTAGATGTAAAGAGATGAGGCTGGGCCAGGTTATAAAAAATACATGTACTTATGTCCAAATTTGGAGGTGTTTGTAGAAGAAAGCACACTTAAGTCTGCCAATGTGGGAGAGCCAATTAATCCTTTGGGTTCTTAGTCATGATGTGTAGCATTGTTTTAAACCTTTACAATCTGAGTTTTTATTGAGTTACTTTGTGAGTCTTCCATTTTTTTTTCTGCGATGTTTCTATTTCATTTAGATTTCTGTATCTGTTGATAAGAAGTTGTTGGTAAACAATCTTTTTGTTCTCTGTAATTGCATCCTCCCTTTTATTATGCTGATTATCTGTGCCTTTTTTTTTCTTTATTAATGGTACCAGATGATTGTCAGTTTTTTTTTTGTCTTTTGGTTTGTTGATTCTTTGTTTACCTTTGTATTGAATTAATTCTTACTTTTTATTCTCTCCTTCCTTTAAAAAAGTAGTTTATTTGTTTAGCTCTTAAAATGGATGCTTAGCTATTTAATTTTCATATTTTACTATTCTTTTGTAATTACTTTTGTCTGTTATCAAGACTGTTCTCTGAAAACTCCTTCAACTATATTCTATATTCATATTTACTTCCACTGTACCTGCAAATTTTTTCATGAAGTTTTGTTAAATCTGTGCATTGCTTAAAAGTATGTCTTAATTTTCATTAATATGAGTTATTTTAGTTATTTTTAGCACTTGACACTTGGCTTTATCTTAATTATATTATGATCAGAGACAGTGATCTCTGACAGTTCTTCAAGTTTTTTCTTGTTTTTCTTGGCTGTTTTGAAATTCCATTCCATTATGTCTGTCTATGAATAGTTTTTAAATTTATTCTTCCTTGTTATTCTTGAGTATAAAGTTTGGCTTTTTAAAAATCAATTCCTGATGCTTATCAGCCATTATCTCTTCAAATGTTACCTCTCCTCATCCCTTCTATTTCATTCCAGTGCTTAGATTAGAGATTTGTTAGGTGTCTGTACTTTTTGCTTCTTAATCTTGCTTTCATATTTTTAATCTTTTTTTATATGCTGAATTTTGTATAATTTGTATACATCACTCTTCAGATTGACACTAGTGCTTTCTCTGTTCAACTGTGACTTTGATTTCAATTACTGTATTTTTTTACTTCTAGATGTCATGGTTAAGGGGCCCTGGGGACACAATTTTAAGCACTTAGCTGCTCACCCACTGCTTTGAGCTCACTCATCTGCTCCGTAGAAGAAAGTACTGGTTATCTGTTTCTATTAAAATTGCAGCCTAGAAAACCATATGGAAACCCTGGTGGCATAGTGAGATAGTGCTACATCTGCTAACCAAAAGGTTGGCAGTTCAGATCTGCCAGGCGCTCTTGGGAAACTCTACGGGGCAGTTTTACTCTCACTTGTAGGGTCGCTTTGAATCGGAACCGACTTGACAGCAGGGGACTTGGTTTAGGTTTAGAAAACCATATGGGACAGTTCCAGTCTGTCATATGGGGCTGCTATGAGTTGAAATTGATTTGAGGGCACCTAACAACTAACACCCTGTTGGGTAGTTCTACTCTGTCCTTTAGTGTGGCTGCGAGTTAGAACTGACTCAAAGTAGTGGATTTGGTTTACTCTGATGGCATAGTGATTAAGAGCTCCAGCTGCTTACCAAAAGGTTGGCAGTTTGAATGCATCAGGCACTCCTTGGGAACTTGAGAGGGCAGTTAAACCCTGTCCTATAGGGTCCCTGTGAGTTTGGAATCGACTCAACAGCAGCAGATTTGGTTTAACAACAAAAAAAGCTGTTTTGGTTTCCTTTCTAAATTGTTTCAACTTATTCTTCTTTTCAAGCCTCTTATTTCATGGAACATATCAAATATATTCACTTTTTAATTTGTAAAAAAGTAAGATATTTTATGATATCTTAGTTTTTATAGTCTTTATTCTGATGGCTTTGGTTTCCACTGGCTTTTGTTCATCACATCTTATGAGTTGCATGATTACGGACTGTTCATATTCCTGATAGGTGGTACAAATGGTTTACAGTACTCAGCTGAAAAACCAGAAGATTGGAGGTTCAAGTCTTCACAGATGCACCCAGGAAGAAAGGCCTGGTGATCTACAGTATAAAAAATCAGCTATTGAAAACCCTACAGAGCACAGTCTCCTCTGACACACATGGGGTCACTATGAGTCTGGGTCAACTCAACAGATTGGCTTCTATTTCTCACATATTTATCTGCTGACATCCTTTGACACTTGCATAAGAAATTAGCCCTTCAGAACGGACTGCGTTTGACAAACGTCTTGGAAAATTACCAACCTGAAACCAATTTGAACTAAATTCTGAGACTGAGGGTTTTCATTCTGCTTATCAATATGTGGCTCAGATGTAAGTTATTTATTTATTTACTTTTTTGGTTTGTTGGTTTTGCACCTCAATTCCAAGACTTGAGACAAGCAATTTTCTGTTCTTTCCTTGAGTGGGTCCGTGGGTTTATTTGTGGTTGTCACTACACTGAGGAAAAGTTTAGGGCTAGACTTTCTATTCGGGACATACTTAGACACTGTCTCTTTGAATTACCACCATGACATCAAAGGTCATAATCCATAGGAACTGGCATTTCCCTTCCACTAATGTTTTAGCTTCAGAAGATAGTTTTCACTCTTGTCAACTAATACCTATACCATGTGAGATGCCTTGAAATGTATTTATGTAACACATCTTAAGTTCTTAGGGTAGCTAGCCCAATATATTGCCATCAGTGGAACCTCATTCCATTTTAGCTGTAGGTTGTTGTTGTTAGGTGCCATCAAGTTGATTCCAACTCATAGTGACCCTGTTACACAACAAAACAAAACACAGCCTGGTCCTAGGCCATGCCTACAGTTGTTCTTAGCGTAAGTCCATTGTTGCATCCACTGTGTCAGTCCATCTCATCGAGGGTCTTCCTGTTTTTAGCTAACCCTCCACTCTACCAAGCATGATGTCCTTCTCCAGGGACTGATCCCTCCAGACAACATGCCCAAAGTATGTAAGACTCACTCTTACCATCTTTGCTTCCAAAGAGCACTTGGGTTGTACTTCTTCCAGAACAGATCTGTTTGTTCTTTCAGCAGTCCATGGGGCATTCAACACTTTTCTCCAAAACCACAGCTCAATTAGTTGTATGCAGCTAATGGCATTTTTTGATTCTTAAGAGCTGACATTGTCGGTGTTCTCATTTTACTCAGTGCATCAACATATGATTTAAATAATGATATTAATCAGAACAAGTATCACAGCTATGTCCTTCCCCTTCCCTGTGGCTGGTGAATACTGTGATCTCAAACTGAGCCTTGAAATAAGGGAGACAAGGCAGAGTGGTGAAGACAGGCAGAGGAGTTGGCTTGTGTTGCGAGAAGGGAAGAAGTAAACACTGGCCTGGATCTTTGCTGAATGAGCACTTATAGAAGAATGATGTTTCTAATGAGGCTAAATTGATTCTCCTTCCAGTATTCTGAATCACTTTTCTGCTAGATGAAGAAGTTCTTGGTGATTAGCTATGAGAAATAATGAGGGAAGGAGGGAGGAAGAAACTCAGGTCAGTGTTCCTATCAAAAGAAAAACAAAAACAAACAAAAAATCCGCTGCCCTGGTGTCAATTCTGATTCATAGCAACCCTGTAGGACAGAGTAGAACTGCCCCACGGAGTTTCCGAAGGAGCGCCTGGCAGATTCAAACTGCTGACCTTTTAGTTAGCAGAGGTAGTACTGACTGACTGTGCTACCAGGTCTTAATGCAGGGACCGTTTTCCATGTAGACATTGCCCGTGCAGTGTGACTTGAAGGTGACAAAGCAGTGCACTGAGATGTAGAAACTCCATAGCATGCGGATGACCAACATGCCAGTATCTGCTGTGAGAAAATTTAAAGTCATTCCATTTGGCCATTGGACCTGGTGGGATGCCACAGAAATCACGGAAAACCCACGACACCATCACTCCTGAAATTGCAGAGACCTGGCAGGGCTAACCGAAAACAGGCCCAGAACAGCTCCTCTTTAGAACTATAATTTAAATATGTATGAAATAGCCCCCACCCGGCCTCTACCTCTTCCTCCCATCTGGCTCTGGGGATATTTGGAAAATATAGATTTGACAAGTGAAACGTAAATAACCTATTTAGTTTCTTGGTAGCTGAATATATTTTTGTTGTTAACCTGGAGAGATGGCAAAAGAGAAAATCAGCTATTTAAGTACCCTGTGGGTAGCTTTGCTCAGGAAAGTGACATAACAAAATAAATGGCCGTTTTCATATTGTCCCCTGGTGCAGCCAGAAAGAAAATGGTGTTATTTCCTGATTCTGACATAAATACTGGATTTCCAGCTGGCTAGAGTGTTTGCATACATGTCAGGATATTATTCTTTTTTTTTACAAGGTTCTCAGTGAAATTAACAAAAGAAAATGACTTCAGGATGCATAAAATCTATATTTCCAATAAGAGACCATGGTAAAAAGAGATCTACAAGGTATTTGTGAAATTAGAGTTGTAATAATCACAGATGTTTTTTAGCAGATGGAACATTTAAATGTCCTCCAGTTTTTCTTCTCCTTAAAGCAGCAACGTAAGTAGATGAGTTTTGTTGCTAATAGCTGGTAAACTGGAGTTTCATTAAGTTACACATCCCTGTAGGACAGAATGTGTTTGAAGACAGTAATCATAGAAAATAGAAGTAGAATAGTTACCTTATTATAAGGTGATTTCACTTCAAAGGCAATCCAGAGACAGGAATAGCGGTGGCATTGTAGCAAAGTCCCTTCTTGCCGTGGTTGGAGGATTCTGAGCGTGGTTATCACTAAGACGTTAACGGTCTCAACACTTCTGGGAGTTATTAAGATCAAAGGAAACGATTTGTTATTCTCAGAAGAATGCTTTAATTTGTTACCTGGCTTTTCTTTGATTTTCTTACTTGAAAGATTAGTAAAACCTAATTAATTAGTGTGTAGCTTTTCTGACGCATGTACTGCCTGCAATTTAAAGCCCAATTGTACAGGTACCCGGCAGAGCATGGAAGAGAGCATCTAAAGACCTGGTCTAAGGTGTAGCTCTGTGGCCAGCTAGCTGGGTGACAGTGCCTGTCAGGACATCTCTGGACTCGAGCATCTTGACCTGTGGACTGAGGAGACTGGACCAAATGCTACTCTAGCTACACTTTATAAATACTGAGAAATGTCCAGATAGCCAGGATGATTCAGTTCCTAAAGACAGAAATGCAGGTCTATGTGGCTCTTACTAAAATGAGAATTCACTGGTGAATTTAGCTGAAGCTGGGAGAGAGACGGAAACCCTGGTGGTGTTGTGGTTAAGTGCTGTGGCTCCTAACTAGAAGGTTGGCGATTCAGATCTCCCAGGGGCCCCTTGGAAACTCTATGGGGCAGTTCTCCACTGTCCCATAGGATCGCTGAGAGTTGGAATCAACTCGAAGGCACTGGGTTTGGGTGAAGAAGACCAGGCTAAGAATGAGGTCCCACAAGACTCTATGTGTCCAACATGGTGTCCCGCACACTGACTGCGAAACTCCGTGCAAACGCCACTGATGCAGATTTAAAACGAAAGTCTCACAGTGGCTAGATTAGCAGAGTCCGAAGCCTGGCTCTCAAAATATGGGAATGTTGTCTGCCTGTCCCCCCAGTAGTGTGTTTGAGTCTAGTCTCTAGGCATGACCCTGCTCCACCTGCCGGCCAAGACAGAGGAAAAAAAAGTCAAAGTGGTGTGTTTACCTTCAGTCCTCAGTGAAAGAGAGGAGGTTTTTCGCTCAGTACCGTGAAGACCAAAGTAACAGCCCTGTGCCGTGTCCTGAGGCTGATTAGGTGATCAGAAGGCTCTGTTTGATTGTCTTTTCAGGTCTTGGTTTACAGAGGGATATAAGGAGACGTGGACTTAGTCCGCCAGCTTGACTCCACCTCCTGTGAGCCCCTTTGAAGTAGTCCCCCTGGGAAGCTATGCACTGACACCAGAGCCTAGTCCACCCTTCGGAGCAGTTTTGGAACTCTTTCTGGAGTGGCTGTTGTACACAGTGGCACGGTGGCAAGTTCACAAACTTAATTGTATAGTTGTCTGTGAGAGAGTTTTTAGCTGGTAAACAAATAACTGTTAGAACACTCTCCCTGCTCACCTGATCTGTCTCCCAGTGATTTTTTTTCTATACTCAAAGATAAAAGAAATATTAAAAGGAAGATATTCTGATGATACTCAGAACATCAAGGGTGATAGGATGATAGCTCTGATGCCCATTCCAGAAGGAGAGTTCCGAAATTGCTTTGAAGGGTGGACTAGGTGCTGGTGTCAGTGCATAGCTTCCAAAAGGGAGTACTTCAAAGGTGAATGTCGTGATATTCAGCAGTGAGGTATGTAGCACTTTTTCTAGGATGAGTTTGTGAACTTAATTGTCAGACCTCATATAGGGTGGGCAGAACTAACAGATGTTTACCGATACATTCCTTGTTTGACAGAAAAATCAATTAGATCCATGTTGTCAGGTTTTCTCATCCTTTGAAAATATATTTTCTGTGTTTCCAGAGCTTAACCTAAATATAATTATTTTTTAAGCTAAAAAAGGATTCAAAGAATGAAAAGATTATAAAATGAGCTTTTTGCAGCCTTCATTATAATCATTTCTGTAAAGAAAATCAGCAACAGCACCTCAAACCATTTGGGAAAATATTTCTGGGGATACACGCACAACCCCAAAGGGACTTTGCAGATTTCCTAGTATTTACAAAGAAGAGGCACTTTAACACAGAGGGACTTGATGGTCATCTTCTTAACCAAGTGTTCAGTTGTAGCACCTGATGTGATATGCCTACTAATGTCTCTCACGAAGCTTCTTGTTGTCGAGTTATTCCAACTCACGGCGACCCCGTGTGCTACAGAGTAGAACTTCTCCCTCGGCTTTTCTTGGCTGTGGTCTCTAAGGACACAGATCACCAGTCCTTTCTTCTGTAGTGCTCTGAAAAGCTGCTCTGAAAAGCCAGCCTTTGCGTTGGTCATTGAATGCCAATCATTTGTACCACTAGGGACCTAGGGGCACTTGGGATAAATGAGGTAAAGTAAATGTGGGTTACCCATTAATTATGGGGGTGGTTTGATGATGGTATTGTAGTTATGTGGGATCATATTTCTATTCTTAAGATGCTTTTCCTGAAGCATTTAGGGAAGGCATTTAAGGAGTATAGCAACGTGAAATAGTCCAACAACACGGAATAAATAAACGTATGTGTGTATAATCTATATGATCGATCTCTGTCTACATACAGTGTGACCTCTGAGAGCTGGAATTTGACAGGCCTGTCTTGTTTTTCATCCCTGGTGGCGTAGTGGCCAGATGCTATGGATGCTAACCGAAAGGTCAGCAGTTCTAATCTGCCAGCTGCTCCTTGGAGGCTCTGTGGGACAGTTCTCCTCTGTCTATAGGATCGCTGAGTTGGAATGGACTTGATGGCAGTGGGTATCTGACTAGATACCGTGAGACCTGTAAGAGCTGGGACTTGACGGTCCTATCTTGTTTTTCCAGGTTTTGTAAATTTTCTGCGTTTGACAGGATACAGTGGTACGTACCACTTTTCTGTTACTCATTTCACTGGAGAATATTGGAGTTTTCCTTCTCTTAATAGGTTCCTGGCTTACACAGTTTCTGGCTCTTGGCAGAGTTGTAATCAATTCAGTAGCAATGTTTGGTTTGCTTTTTATGTACCCTAAAAATGTTTTTATCAAATAAAAGAAAAAAGAATTAAGATCTAGGTTAAGGTTCCATATTGCAAGGTTTCATATATACATATGACCCTGGTGGCATAGTAGTTAAGTGTTTATGGCTGCTAACAAGAAGGTCAACAGTTTGCATCCACAGGACACTCCTTGGGAACTCTCTGGGGCAGTTCTGCTTTGTCCTGTAGAGTCGCTATGAGTCAGAGTTAAATTGACAGCAGTGGTGTGGTTTGGTTTGGTTATGTGTGCATACATTTTTACATACAGACATATGTATTCAGCTACCATGGTTTTCCTCTTTTCTGATCCTTCGGTGAGGCTTCCTGCTACTTTCTTTGTTTTCCTTGAAAAGAATGAGAAACCAGAACTAGGAAATGAGAAGTCACCCCTCAACTTGAGTTGTAACAGAGCCGGCCTTGTCTCGGGTTATGTGTATTTGAATCCTTTCTGCTTCTGGTTGATTCGGATACGTGATATTGCATCATTGTGCTTTTAAACAATGAGTGTTACAGTCTTTATTTCTCTCATACAGATAAAGCAGGATAACTTTATATGATAAATACACCTATATCCACATATATATTATACTTATGTATGGTCATTATTAGGTGCTTTGAGTCAATTCTGACTCACGCAAGTAGTATGCCTAGACCACAGAGTAGAACTGCCATGTAGGGTTTACAGGCAGTGGCTGATGGATTTGAACTGCCAGCCTTTGGTTAGCAGCCTGACCACTTAGCCACTAGGCCACTGGGGCTCCATGTGACACAGATACAATATACATATACTAAACCTGCTGCTGTCCAGTCGAGTCCAACTCAGCGACCCTAGAGGTCAGAGTAGAACTGCCCCATAGCGTTTCCAAGGAGTGCCTGGTGGATTTGAACTGCTGACCTTTTGGTTAGCAGATGTAGCCCTTAACCACTACACCACCAGAGTTTCTGATATGTACCCAGTGCTGCTAAGTTGAGTCTGACTTATAACAGCCCTAGAGGTCAGAGTAGAACTGCCCCATAGAGTTTCCAAGGAGTACCTGCCGAATTTGAACTGCCAACATTTTGGTTAGCAGACAAAGTACTTAACTCACTACGTCACCAGGGTTTCCTTCCAAGGATTGTGTGTGTATGTGTTACACACACAGATATATAAGCATATATATATTTAAATCTTTGCATCTGTATGTAATTTTAAAGATTCAAACACAATTTAATATACATTACCTCATAATAATTTTAAAACAATCCAAGGAGGTAAGAGTGTCATAGAATAGTTCTTTTTAGAAGAAGAGACATTGAGACGTGGTGTAGTAAGAAAGCCACCTAAAAAACAGAGCTATGAAACTGTGGTGTAGCTAGTGGCCCCCTACCAGGTTCTGACTCCTGGTGGTCCCACATGTACCGGGATAGAACTGCTCCACAGAATTTTCCAGGATGCAGACTGCCAGCTCTGTTTTCCGACTCTTCTCTGGGTGGGTGTGAACCTTTCAGCCAGCAGTCCAGCCTTTAAAACATTTAGAGAACCACCAACTACAAGAGTCAGGGCTGGAAATTACATCTCTAGATTCTTTCTCCAGAATCACTCTGTTCGTGTAAGAGAAAATAGTAGTATAAGATAGTAAGTATAAGATAGTAAGAAAGATAGTAGTATAAACGGGTCAATTTTATCATCCAAAAAATGTTATCGCAAGTGAAATGTTCACAAAATTAAAAGAACAAAATAGTTTTCTGAGAAGCTTTGTGGCCATCAATATTTTGAATGGGATGCAGAAAGAAAGAATTGTCATTGTTTTTAAGCATCTCACATGAACAGTGGAAATAGCCACATTAAGCATCTGAAAAGAAGCCATTAAGGAAGAATGCTTATCAGATTAAAGGCCTGTATTAAATCTCATCTCCTACGTTTAGGAAAACTGTAAATTTCCTGAACATCAGCTAAAGTCGTTTTATTTCTCGCTTGGCTGAAACCACACTCGTTTAGATTTACTTGATAATGGAGGCTGGAGAGAAGCACATTTGACTCAGTTTGACTTTGCCTGCAAATGAAATATGTGGATGAAAATGTGTAAATTTAGCTAATTATCAATACATTTTTTTCCTCTATAATGTTAAACTTTATGGCAGTGGTGACAATGATTGTAACAGTGGATTTATAATTCAGGGTCCTGGTAGTATACAGGGAACCCAGACCAAACCTGTTGCTGTCAAGTTGACTGTGACTCCAAGCGACACTGCAGGACAGAGCACAACTATCATATAGGGTTTCCAAGGAGCGGCTGGTGGATTTGAACTGCTGACCTTTTGGGTAGAAGCTGAGCTTTTAACCACTCTACTGCTAGGGCTCCAGGATACAGGGAGCACTCTCAAATTTGGATTGTCTGTAAAGGGCTTATTTTCAAAGGTGTCAGGAGGATGTTGGGTAGTCCGCTCTGATCTTCTTTGGGAACCCCTTGTTGGTGGAACCCAGTCTGAAGGAAGAAGGCAAAATCAGCTTACAAAGGCCATGGGAAGGCTAGAGAAGGGCAGAGAATAGATCTGGAGGTGCAAAGTGAAGGTATCCAGCAGAGCGATGCTGATGACGCAGGGTGTAACAGTGACACAGCCGACCTTTGTTGAGTATTTGCTACGTATCTAACGTCTGATTAACCCTTTGCATTCCCTGATGGTGCCTGACCTTCCTAAGAACCTCATACAGTTGATAGTATTCTCTCCATTTCTCAAGCGAAGAAATGGGAGCTTTGAGAGATTACTTGCCATCGTGGACTGAATTATGTTTACCCTTAAATCTGTAACAGTTTAGTTAGGCCATGATTCCCGGTGGGGTGTGATGTTCCTCGGTGTTGGAAATCCTGCCTCTCTGATGTTAATGAGGGAGGATGGGCAGCAGTTGTGTTGGTGACCGGGACTCAGAGTGTCAGGTTGCTTTGTGCCTTGAGGCAGTCTCTTGAGATACAAAAGAAAGAAGCTAGCAGAGAGGTTTGGGGGCCTCATAGGGCAAAGTAGCTGTGCAGAAGCTGAGTGTGTCCTTTGGAAAGGACCAGGGTCCCTGCACCTCAGAAGCTCTCAGTCCAGGAGAAGATCAGTAACAGTGATCTTTATCCAGAGCCGGCAGAGGCAGCCTTCCCATGGAGCTAATACTGTGAATTTGGACTTTTAACATATTGGAATGTGACAAAATAAAATTTATCATTTTAAAGCCATCCACTTATAGTATTTCTGTCAAAGCAGCACTAGCTGGCGAAAACATTTGCTGTACAGTGAATTTCACAGTAGTGTTCTGTGTTTGTGTCCCACCCAGTGAAGAGACAGGGCAAGTACAAAGGGGTTATGCTTGACTGCTGCCCTAGAGGTTGATGCTTCAAATGCATCTAGTGATGTCACAGAGGAAACACCTGGTCATCTGTGCCCATAAAGATTACAACCAAGAAACCCTTATGGAGTAACACCGTGGGGTTGTCATAAGTTGGAATCAACTTGATATGGCAACAGGTTTGGTTTTTTTCATATTTTTAGTGGTTTGTATATATTAGTATGAGAACTGCTTAGTACCTTTGCTTCATCTCCCACCACACTCTGCCAGGGTGCATGGAAACAAAAGAAACAAACCTGCTGTGGTGGAGAAGATTCCAACTCCAAGCAACCCTAGAAGAACAAGAGGAGCTGCCCCATAGAGTTTCCAAGACACGCCTGGTGGATTCCAACTGCCGACCTTTCAGCTAGCAGATGTAGCTTTTAACCACTACACCACCAGGGTTTCCAGGATTCGTGCAGTGCGTGCCATCTGTTACAGAAAGCTCAAGAGATGTAAAGTCAACAGCCATATCATTTATGAAGTGTTATTATTAATTGTCTTTGAGTTTACAGTGGCTCACAGTGACACACACGGGCAGAGGAAAACTGCTCTGTAGGGTTTTCAAGACCAGGAGCTTTTGGAAGGAGATGACCAGGCCAGTCCTCTGCAGTCCTTCTGGGAGGATTCAAACTGCCCTCCTTTCTGTTAACTGTCAGGCACTTAACCAATCGCTTCACCTAGGGAGTCCTGTTACTTTTAGTCACCCTAAATCACACCTGAGCAGACTTCATCAGAAGGCTGATGATGAGACATCTGTTTAACTCAGGTCTCCGTAAGGTGCTTAGATGAACATAGTAGCATCAGATCTGGCCAGAAAATGTGGCCAATAGATATAGACCCAAGTCTCCCCTGCCTGGTTCTCCGGGGATGTGAAGATCCATGACTTAAAACCGATAAAATTGTATCAATGTTTGTTGTGCTCATACCAGCTGTGACTCCTGGCTGTGTGTTTTACTTGACATCTCTATAAAATGGGCATGGATGTCTTTAAGGATTTTCTGAAGATTGATGGAGTAATTTGTAGGAGGTACTTTGAAATCCCCAGAGGTTCTTTCAATCAATCTGTTGTAAATATTGTTCCCATGGTTTGTTTTACCAGCTCAGAATTTGTAGGTTGTATCATTGCTTCAGTGTTTTTTTCTGGCTGAGAGCTTGAGAGGTGGGATAGAGTTTCTGCCTGCTATTTTATTGATAGACCACTTAGGTTGAACTCCATAGGGAAATAGAGACCATGAAAGAAATGATTGCATTGCTAGAATTATGCTTTGGGGGTCTGAGCCATTTTAGGGACCTCTTATATTAGATGTTAACAGATGACACAGCCGGTCCCTCTCCCCACCGAGGCTTTTTAAAAATCTGGGTGGCGTGTACTACATTTTGGGACTTTGTCGTATCTTTTGTCTCTCCTTTTTTGATGGTGCAAGGTATGGGCTATCATTTTCTCTGCTCTGAATCCATAAATCCCAACCAAACCCACTTCTGTGGAGTCAGTTTTGACTCAGGGACCTTATAGACAGCATAGAGTTGCCCCACAGAGTTTCCAAGGAACACCTGGCAGATTTGAACTGCTAATCTTTTGGTTAATAACTGTAGCATTTAACCATTATGCAATGAGGTTTTCCCTAAATATGTAACCATACCAACTCAATCCCATTGCCGTGAAGTCCATTTCAACTTATAGATACCTTATAGGACAGAGTAGAACTGCCCCACAGAGTTCCCAAGGAGCACCTGGCAGATTCAAACTGTCAACCCTTTGGATAGCAACCATAGCATTTAACCACTTGGCCACCAGGGCTTCCTGGAATGCATAAAGGATCCTATATTTGCCAGTGTCATCCTAATCTGTCTCTAGAGGATGGGCCCACTTGTATTGTCCTCTCACTCTCCTGCGTATCCCGGTGAATCAGCCTGGATTAAAACCGAATCGAAACAACTCACTGATGCATGGAAAACAGACAGCTGAGATTCTGCTTTTCCTGCTCGCTGGCTACTGCCAGTGCCATGAAGCATTAGCTGCAGAGTGGGCTTTCTTCCTGGCTTTGTTTTCCTTCACATTTCAGTTCCTGAGTTTGTGAATATGGATCAGAGCTGAAGAAAGTCTGCGGTTTTGTTGGAAAAAGATTGCATGAAGTGCATCAGTGCTTTCTTGGCTGAGAACATCTGTTAAGAGGCAAGAATTTAGCTCCTCATTGTCGGCTTCCTGAGTATACCAGACAGAGTTTATTATCTAACTGACGACTGGGAGAAATGGCCTGCTGCAACAGTCTGGTTGCCAACTGAAGAAGGTTTATATACGTGTTCCTTTAAGTACCTTGGGATGGCAGATTCAGGAATGAAATACTGACCTTTCGTCCTTGCTGGCTAAGAAGTCAAGTCTAAGAGTAATTGTAGAAATACACAAATTTTGCTTTACTGTAGATGATAACAAGCAATTCTACTTTATTTAGAGCAGGAAAAAGAAAAACACTTTTCTCCAAGTTTTTGTTTTAAAAAATACTTGTGATCGTTTAATATTTGTGGCCGTTATGAATTTAGCAAAGAAAAAAAAGGAGGGAATTACTTTAGGAATTTACTTGCTATCAGAGATGGAGAGAGAGAGGGTGAGAGATCAGGGACAGAGGCTGATTGCATTGGGATCAGATTTAATCGCATTTGCAATTAATACCCCAAATGGACACCATTCTGAACTGCATATTGGATCAGTCACTACGAGACGTTTTAAAAGAGAATTTCTTTCTTCATGTGAATATTTGAGGAAACTGGAACAGAGAATAACTTATTCTCTGTACAACTGCAATAGATCTGAATGTCCTTGAATATTATAGCTTTTATAGAAAGTGTTATTTTCAACCACACAAGGATATGTTTTGCTGTCCACAGGGTGCTGACTAATTCCTGTCCCTCTGGTCAGATTTTTGGTCATTAGTGTTCTTCCTTCATCAACACTGCTCACTGGATCCCCTGGTGAATATTTTATTTTTCCTGTTGGAAAATACCTGTCTCAATCCAAAGCCAGAATTTTTCTGGGATTGCCATGGAAACCTGAATGACCTAATGACTTTACAATTGTAGATTGAATCATATGACTTCTCTTACTCTGATTTCTTCAGCTGAACTGAAAAGCTTCTGGACAGCTGATGTGAAAGGCCCTTCAAAGGATAAGCATAATCAGAGTTCTTATATCTTATTTGTAAATACTGTTTTCAAGCCAGATAGTTGTCATAAAGGATCTCGTTTAATCTTGACCACAACTTTCTGAGGTCAGCATTCTTATCTGTATTTTGTAAATGAAGAAATGGAGGACCAGTGTGTTTATGAATATAGTCTGAGGACACAGGGCTTGTGCATCGTACAATTTAAATCCAGGTGTAAATGGAGTTAAAGCACAAACTCTTAACTTCTTCATCGGTGATTTACATTCTCTGTTTCTGCTCCACTTTTTTATATGAAATATTTTGGAATATCCCTTTTGTGATCATGAAGTCATATTTATCTGTAATCTATTTTCATTAAAAATACATCACCAATTAAAAATACATCACGAACTGTAATCTGGCCAGAGAACACGGAATAGTAAGCACCACATGGACAGCAAAACATATGATCATGTGATTAGAAATACACTTTCCGAAGGAAGGAATGTTAGTTTTCAAGACCATTCAAATCTATTGCGATTGGACAGAACATAAGAAATTATTCTGTGTTCCACCTTCCTCAAATATCTATATGAAGAAATAAATTCCTTGCTGATACAGTCGCTGATACAGTGACTGATACACTCCTGCTCGGGATGCTGTCCATTTGGGGTATTAACAGCAATTTGATTAAATTTGATCTCAATGCAGTCAGTCTCTTTTTTTTCTCTTATCTCTCACTCTCATTGTCTCTGATACAGAGTAAACTGAGGGCACCTAAAGTTAACATTTGAGGCACCTGATTAATAAGAAGAAGAGATATTCTTGTCCAGAGACAGGGTCCGTTTTGGTTTTTATCATTAGTACTACAGCCTGTCATTTCTGTAAGTTTCTGCCGTGCTTTGCTGAAACTAATAAATAAGTAACAGAAACTAATAAGTCAATAAGAGAAGAGAATGAATGGACTTGAACTGCCCTCAACAAACAGAGTGGTGGCACCTGGGTGCGTTCTCAGAGAACAAGAGGTCGGGATGTAAAGTCATTTAGGAAGATTGTCCTTGGGATGCTGATTTGTGACTAACCAAACCAGGTAGGATGTGAGCCATTTGGGAAGATTATGTGGACAGGTTGCTCCCGGAACTGGCTACAGTTAGGAGTTGTTGTTGTTGTCAGGTGCCCTCGATTCTGACTCACAGTGACCCCCATGTGCAACAAAATGAAATACTACCGAGTCCTGCACCATCCTCCCACGTAGAGCCGGCTGTTGCAGCCACTGTGTCATTTCATCTTGTTGAGGGTTGTCCTCCTTTCCACTGACCCTTGACCTTGTCCAGTGTGATGTCCTTGTCTAGGGACTGGTCCCTCCTGATAACATGTCTGAAGTATGTGAGGCAGTTTCACCGTCCTTACTTCTGAGAAGTGCTCTGGCTGCTTTTTCCAAGACACACTGGTTTTTCTGGCAGTCCTAGTCCATTCAGTATTGTTTGCCAGCACCAGAATTCAAAGGCATCACTTCTTCAGTCTTCCTTATTCATTGTACCTTTTGGATGCATATGAGGTGATTGAAAATACCATGGTTGGGTCAGATGCACCTCAGTCCTCAAGGTGACATCTTGGCTTTCAGCACTTAAGGAGGTCTTTTGCAGCAGATTTGCCCAGTGCAGTCATGAATAGTTGACTGCAATTCCACCATCAAGAATACTCAAACTGGTTGACTGACTTCCTCCAACCAGATGGCCAACCTTAATATTTCAAGGAGCTTCAAACTACAGCTGGTCTTATTACTGGGGAGAGAGTGGCCAGAGATAGAGGCAGAGACACACCAGTCCAACGGTCCAGGGAAGTTGATTCAAGGAGAAAGAAAGTGGGGGCTGAGCCACTGTCAGCCAGTAGGTGGCGGGGACAGATTTTATAGTTTTAAAGTTCTGATGAAGAAATGAATGGTGATTTGATGTAAAAGTTATTTGTGGTTTTATGGTTATACTAGGTGGGGCCTACCAGGCTGTCATACCTATGAGGCATGCATACCATGCTATTTTCAGTTAGTGGTGAGGTCTGATCATTGGATAAGAGGACCTCCCTGAATTTCAGGGACACAGTACCCTCAGTGACCTTCCTGAATTTCAGGGACAGAGTCCCCTCAGCAACCTCCCTGAATTTCAGGGACAGAGTCCCCTCACTTATCTACAGTCAATCATTAAACCCCACTTGTCCTTTGCTTCCCTGTGTATAGATGTGTTTTACTCCAGCGAGACATAGGAGCACTGTGTTGGGAGTGTCTTCAACTCTGTGTTTTTCCAATTATTATTATTTTTTATTTCTTCTTTGCTTTTGCTTTCAGCAGACTCTGTGACTTGTGCTCTGAGACAAAACAGAGGTAAAGTAATTTAAATGAAAAATAATAATTATCATTTATTTGATGTTGAAATACCCAGGTAAAACCATATAGATGATGTCTTGAAGTAGCCAGTCATTTGTAATCAACTTTAGAACCACTCTAAAAGGCTCAGCTACACAGTCAGGCTGACACAGATGTCATAGATAGTTAACTTGTGTGCCATCAGCCACACTGCAGCCTGGGACATGGTTTTTTCCAAAACTGACAGTGCTTAATCCATTTGTGAACAAAATGTGGTAGACTTTTTTTCTCCTGGATTTACAACCTAGTTGCAATCCTGGAAAATTCACTGTGTATTGAAACTTTGCAAAAATAATGTACGTTGTTTCTGTTTGTAAAATGGTGTTAGATTCTGGGCTCAGGTGATTATAAAACTTTTTTTTTTTTTTCCCCCATTGTCAGTTAAAAGGCATGGTGGGTCACTCTACGGTTCCTGTTTGTATAGGACTCTGGTGAGTTTTAGGAATTGAAGAGTCTTGTAGCCCTTGTATACTGAATGCCAGCGATGTCCACTGTCAGCCCGTCTTTCCAAATTCAAAAAAGCAGCCCTGTGATAACCAAGCACACCCCAGGGAATTCACAGACTCCCCTCTAGAGGGCAGCAGGGCCACTGCGGAGAGCGACTGCTCTGGACTGCCTGTTGGGTTCACTGCAGGCTAAGCTTGTACAGGAGTGAATCCCTTGGTCTTTATCTTTGGGGCACAAGATACAGTGGCTAGCTGGGTAGTTAGCCTGGTGTGCTATTACCTGCTTAGTCAAGGAGCACCTTCCCTGAAGCTTTCCAAATTTAAAATAACATCTCTTAGAGAGAGTAATTGCTCAGAGGCGAAAGGTCAGGGGATGGAAGAAATACGGTTCTGGTCTCATCCCATTGCTTTCAAGATTGGAACACAGTGATACCCAAAGATGCGCAGAAAGAGGGGAGGAAACCAACCAACAAACCTGCGTCCCAACCAACAAACCTGTGTTTCTGTCTGGAATGTTCTTTGACACTTCAAAAATCCCTAACAGGGCTCTTGCTTTGTCTGCATGCTAGCTCACAGTGAAGCTAGACACAGTTTTTTGCTTCAGGCATGTGTTTACTTGAAGCCACAGGGCAGGGGGGTAAATGACAGGTGTTTCCTTTCAAACACACAGATTCGAGTCTCTTTTTTCTCCCTCTTTTAAACGTAGGTCACCAGATAGCTCAGTTTGAATTAGAACTGGAAACTGAACAAGCTGACTGTTCATCCTTATTTTTTAAATTTTTGTACACTAGTCATTTTCTATTATAACTAGATTTGTTTAACATGAAGATGTTTAATTTACTCACCTATATTCAAAATGTCTTTTTCATGTGTGTGTTTCAGGATATGGTGAGGGAACATTGTTTTGTCTTATGCATGGATTTGTACTGTCTTTGAGACCTTCAGCTGCCCATCTATAATGAGGAAAAGCACTACCAACATTGTCAGCTTTTTCAAGAAAGCTGATTTCAATAATTAGAAGCAGTCTGCCTACCTGACACACATTTAAGGTATACAAACTAGAGATTATTTCCCAGCTTCTTACACTTCTCAGTGTGGATAAAGGGTTCAAAGGATGAGAGAGAAGAAAATTTTCTCCACCTAGGGAAAATGTTGAAAGACATGTTTTTTTGTGTTCAAACATCATAGCTCTTCATACCAGTGACAGGTCATTTTCACAGGTAGGAAATTACTGTTCTCCTCTTCTCCAAAGCTCATATTCCTTTGGAAAATAGATATTTTCCCCAGTAAAAGTAATACTTGCCAATTGATGGAGGCAGTTTATCTCAAACTGGGTTGATTTTGTGAACAGTTAGTGTGTGTAGTAGTTAACAAAGAGCAGGATTTTATGTTTTAAAATAAATTGGTAACTTCTGAGTTGCTATTGAGAAAAATATTAAACTAAACAAACAAAAACTAGTACTACACAGTTCCTTATTTAAGCAGTAAACTATGTTAAGTACTGTGTAAGTTTTGTTTTTGTGGTCCCATAGTTCTTTAAAACAACAACAATAATGAGAAACAGCTTTTAACAGCTGCCGCTGTCACAATTCTGTAGGTGATCCAGACACAGATTTCCCAGTGACAATAGAGGAAATGAGTTGAGAAAGCAAGAAAAAAAAAAAACCAAAATATTATTTGAACCTAAGGGACTGTGATCAGTTGTGAGTTCTTAAATGTGTCTACAAGCTGTTGACACGCTTCCCTTCCACAGAGCTAGTCCAGGTCCTCTCCCAGGAGAGTGAGTAAACTCAGTAACTGCTCCGATGAGTAGAGTAGTGTAGACGTGACACTGTGTAACTGTCGTGACTGGGTCGTAAAGAAAGTCACTGTGACTTACATCTTACTACTCCTCTTGGATAAATGGTTCTGGAGAAAGCCAGCTGCCTCATCATGGGGACACTCAAGCAGCCCCATGGAGAGGCCCATGTGGCTGGGAACTGAGGCTTCCTGCCAACAGCCATGTGAGCGAGCTGTCTTAGAGGTAGATTCTCCAGCCCCGGTCAGCCCTTCAGATGACCACAGGCCCAGCTACCATCACACCAACCTCCAGATACCAACCTTCTTGGGGTCCTGTGCTGGGCTAAGCCCTTCCCAAATTCCTGCCCATAAAAGCTGCTGGATAATAAGTGTGTGTTATTTTAAGTCACTAATTTTACAGTTAGCTGTAATACAGCAGTGTATAATCAATACACTTAATAATGTGCCTTTGGTATCTTGTTTATATGCACAGCGCTTTCCATACTTTACATCTTGCAAACCCAAAGGACTCACTTGCTTCCTAACATATCAACTAATATATCAGTTGAGTGAGGGTATGCTCCCTTTGGAAATCCTGGTGGCATAGTGGTTAAGTACTATGTCTGCTAACCAGAGGTCGGCAGTTCAGATTCACCAGGTGCTCCTTGGACGTTCTGTGGGGCCATTCTGCTCTGTCCTGTAGGGTCTCTAAGAATCAGAATTGACTCAGTGGTGCTGGATTTAGTTTTCATTTTTATACTCAGTTGATCTCTTTAGATGGTTTTACACGGTTTTTCCAGTTTATTTATTTCTCTTACTGTGTGCTCTTTCAGGTTTACCACTAGGCATTTTATTTTTTTTCTTTCTGTAATTGTATTATAGACATCAGCTCCAGTGTTGTTCTTATGGCCTAATCACAATTAATGAAGTCCCATAGCTATAATGAAGTCCCATAGCTATAAGCTCCGTGAATAAACAGAGGGCATGTACAGCTGGGCTGCTGTTCCTAAGGTTTTTGCTGACCAGTTTATTTAGAAGTAGATTTTGAGGTCCTTCTGTCTAGTCTTTCGTAATCTGGAGGCTCTACTGTAATCTGCACACCATGGGAGACCCTGCTGGTTTTGAAATAGTGGTGGCAAGTTTCCCATAGCAAAACACAGCTGCCACAGTACAACAAACTGATGGTTAGAACGCTCCTTAGAAGTGCGAATGGTAAGACTTTGTGTTGTGTGTACTTTGGATGTGTTATCGAGAGTGCAGGCACCAGTCCTTGGAGAAAGACGTCATTGTTGGTAAGGTAGAAGCTCTGCAGAAAAAAAGGTACAACCTCAGTGAGATGGAGCGACACAGTGGCTACAGCAGTGGGCTTAAACGTACCAGTGACGGTGAGGATGCCGCAGGACCTAGCAGGGTTTCATCCTTTTTGTACAGAAGGCTGCTGTGAGTCAGAAAAATGTGGTATCGTGCAAAGTAGATGGCCGGCAAGGGCAAGGGAGAGACCCAGTGAGATGGATTCACATAGTAACTGTAACAGTGACCACGAACATGGTTGCTAGGCTATCATGAGGGTGACATAGGACCAGGCCTTTCCTTCCGTTGCTTCTAAGGGTACCATGAATCAGAGGCAATTCATTGACAGTCATCTGTTTATTGCTATGGTACAAACTATATTTATATGATATAATTTCTTTGTATAGTCTTTTGTTTACTAAGATGCTTCCATGGTGCTACCTCGTTTTAAAAAGCAGTGAATAAGATTGGAAATTCTAATTACCTGCTAGTTGTGTCCTCCAACAGACAGAAGAATACAAATGAAGATGTGGCCAGTGCTGTGCTCTTCTTCTAACCCTCAGACTCCAACACGGTGGCTAGATGTGGGAGGACTCATCTGCTGAATTAAATAAGATCTAACTACTTGTCCAAGGTTAAGTTGGAGCCAAGACTGAACGTGAGACTTCTGGCTCAGTGTTGTGTTGGTTCCTCTACACCCAAACCCACTGCTGTTGAATCCATGTCAAGCCTTAGGAAGAATTCCCACAGCTGTAAATCTCGCCTAAGCATACAGCCACATCTTTGTCCTGCAGAGCCGCTGATGGTTTCAGATGGCTGACCTTTCGGTTAGCAGCCCAGTACATTATCATGGCCTCACTAGGGCTTGTTTCCTCTGCATCTCTGCTAGCCTGATAGTACCTGTCTGTACCTGTCCAGGTGCTTAGAGCTTGGCCAGACATTGGCAGTTAGAATGCACCAGCTGCTCCATGGAATCCCTGTGGGGCAAGCCTACTCTATCTTGTATGAGTTGGAATCTATCTCTCTGTCTATCTAGTTCACCAAGTAAGTCCACGAACATAATTGTTTTAAGTGCTACATACCTCATGGCTGGATATCACTAACATTCACATCTTTGAAGTCCTCCCCTTGGGAAGCTATGCACTGACACCAGTGCCTAGTCCACAGTTCAAAGCAATTTGGGAAGACTTTCTGGAATGATCATTGCACATGGTGGCAAGTTCACAAACTTCATTGGCTAGTTGTCTATGAGGGAATTTTTAACCAATCAACAAATAACTGTATTGGAACACCCTCTTCACTCACCTGATCTGGCCCTCAGTGACTTTTTACCCAAAGATGAAAGAAATATGGAAAGCAGGACATTTTGATGACATTCTGGACATCAAGGGTCATATAATGACAGCTCTGATGCCCATTCCAGAAAAAGAGTTCCCAAAATTTCTTTGAAGGGTGCTGGCATCAGTGCATAGCTTCTCAAGGGGAGTGCTTTGAAGGTGACCATAGTGATAGCCAGCAATGAGGTATGTAGCACTTTTTCTAGGATGAGTTTGCCAAGTTATTTGGCAGATCTCGTGTGGACAGGGAAATCAGAAAACCAAGGAAGAATGATGTGAATATGTTTGTTCTTCCTCTGAAACTGACCAGCCTTTCCACTTGCCACCTGCTGAAGAAGATAAAGCATGAATCACTAGGCAGTGCAGCTGCTGAGAAGTCCCTGCCCATTAAATGCCATCAATGTGTCCATCTGTTTCATATTTACACACACATTTTTCAAAATTAACATGTTCAGATTCATTTAAGCGAAGAACGTATGTTCACATAGGTATTCGGTAGCGCTGCTGAAAGCTGATGAGAAAGGCTGAAGTCTACAAAAAGGGCAACGGCTAACCCACAAACCCAGTGCTGTCAAGACAGTTCTGACTCAGAGCAGAACTGCCCCATAGAGTTTCCAAGGAGCACCTGGTAGATTTGAACTGCCAACCTTTTGGTTAGCAGACTAGTACTTAACCACTGCACTACTTGGGTTTCCATATTAAGAGCAGACATGATAAAAGTGTCTTGGTCCATGCTGCTTCAGTGTTGTCTTCAAAAAAAAACTGAGATTACAGTTTTCCTCAGCTGTCATCTTTCTGAGCCAGAGATCAACACTAAAATCCGGGCATGTGCTGTACAAAAAGAAACAGAGAAGAAAGTGAGACTGTGGAGCTTTGAGGGTTACAGAAGTCTCCCTTTGAGTCTGCTGTACCCTTTCTCTTCCACTTCCCTCCTTTCATAACGTCTTAACAGAGCTGTCCCCCTCTTAAAAAGCAGCAGCCATCCAACTTGGTCCTACGTTGGGCAAGTTCAGAAAAACATTGAACGTGTCGTTAACTAGGTTGCTATTCTACCTGCTCCTGCAGTGACTGTGATAGCCGAGCCTTTCCAAGGAAGCCCTGATGGCGTTGTGGTTACATCTGTTACCAGATCAAACCCACCAGGTGCTCACTGGAAACTCTGTGGGGGCAGTTTTACCCTGTCCTATACAACTGCTATGAGTTGATTTCGACGCAACGGCAATGGTTCCTTAAAGGAGGCAGAATAGAACAGGGCCTGTATATGCATAGATACCTGAGAAAGATGTCACTTGATTCCATCTGTGAACCGGGACCTCCTCTTCTGCGATTCCTGTCCAGGTACATTTAGTTTTGCTTTCTCAGACTGACTTAGGAGCTCACAGATGTGCTTCTGCCTTCTCTTATAATAGATTTTCCCACAGTCAGGTGCATTCTCAGTGGCATAGTGATTAAGTGCTACATCTGCTAACCAAAAGGTCAGCAGTTCAAATCTTCCAGGTGCTCCTTGGAAACTGTGGGGCAGTTCTGCTCTGTCTTAGAGGGTTGTTATGAGTCAGCATCAACTTGGAGGCAGTAGGTTTGGGTTTGGGTTCTAAAAGAACATGTTTGTGATAAAATACTCCACTTGGAAAAGAACTTGTCTGTCTTTCTCCCTAACATTATTCAGAGCAGACAATGGATATTTGCAGATCAGTGTGAAGTCAGACTACTCATCTTGGGTGTTCAGGAGCTTCAGAGATAGCGTAGGCACTTCGACATTAGTAATTCAAAACGTTTTGTCTGGCTCAGACACAATGACTAATACTACTCTCACCTTCCTCTAGTCTTTGCCTAACGATTGCATCTACCGACAGTTCCCGAATTTAAAATTTAGAGAGAGAAGAACAAACACCCACTAAATATGAGTCACTGATTGGCCTTTTATGGTACTGCTCACCAGTCCAGTGACTCATCAGCCAAGTGGAGCATTTTCTGTCGCTTCCTCTCCATTCCAGTAACGTTGTCTCTGGTACAGCACCATACAAGCTCGTTTCACACAAAAAAGTGCCTTCACTCTTTTGAAAATGGCAGTATGTGATCTTATTTCAAGGAAGAAGGTACGGTATGTGTTCTCTGGTCTCAAAACAACTTGAATGAACCTAAGCATCTTCACTGAGGAAACTGGAAGGAGGTGATTACAACTATTGATCCACTTCATTCACTCTGGTAGACACCAAGAATAGTAAGTCAAGGTTCTTATTCTCTGGGAGTCCAAGTTTAATAGAGAACAAGCACATGAACGAATAAAATGTTATGTAATCAAGTAGTGCAGCACCAAAGATACATGACGTCTTTAACTGGTGCTGGGATCTTGGGAAGAAGTCAGTGGGTGACAGCTGTCATTAGAAATCTTCCCTCAATGCATCATGGAGGAGGAAGTGGTGATCTTAGTATGGCTGAGTTAAAAAAGGCTTTCCTTCAGTTATGATAGAATTACCTTTTCACCATTGCCTTAGGATGTACGTGTAATTAATTTTGAGTGTTTCAACTGGGGAAACAGGGATTGAGAGCAGTTAATTAGCTTTTCTTAGATCACATGACTCGCATCTGGCAGAGTTCAGGTTTGGATCCAAATCTGACCTAAAATCTACCTCTTTCCACCATGTTACTGCTTTCCTTTTCCTCTAGGTCCTCATAGAGCTTGCAAACTTGTGTAAGAGGTCTGACAATTTGTGAACTCATCCTAGAAAAAGTGCTACCCGCGTTGTTGCTGAATAGCAGTGTTGTCACCTTCAAAGTACTCTGCTTGGGAAGCTATGCACCCATGCCAGTGCCTAGCCCATCCTTCCAAGCAATTTTGGAACTCTTTTTCCTGGAATGGCAGTGATCATCGTATTACCGATGATGTTCTGAATGCCATCCAGATGTCTTCCTTTCAATATTTCCGTTATCTTCAGGGAAAGAGAAAAGTCAGTAGGAGCCAGAGCAGGTGAGTGGGGAGGATGTTTCCAATCTAATTATTTGTTTGCTGGCTAAAAACTCCCTCACAGGCAAATATACAATTAAGTTTGTGAATTTGCCACTGTGCCACCGTGTGCAATGGCCATTCCAGAAACAGTTCCCAAGTTGCTTTCTAGGGTGGATTAGGCTCTGACATCGGTGCATAGCTTCTCATGGGGACTACTTTGAAGGTGACTGTAGTGATATACAGCAATGAGCTATGTAGCGCTTAGAATAATTAAGTTCAGACTTGTCAGACCTGTGTGTGTGTGTGTGTGTGTGTGTGTGTATAATTAGTTCTCTACCCTCACAGAGTATATAAGCATCTGTAAAACGAAAAGCAGTTGTCACTGAGACAATTTTGACTCACAGTTACTCCAGTTGTGTCAAGAGTAGAACCTCGGCCCCTAGGATTGTCAATGGGTGATGTTTTTTAGCGGGGAGCAACAGGCTTTTCTTCTAGGACAGCTCTGAGTGGACTCAAACTTTCAGCTCTTTGTCTGTCAGTGGAGCACTTTTAACTGTTTTCACCACCTGGCTCAGTGCTGTCAGTTCGGATCCGACTCATGGTGACCTGGAGACTCCATAAATCTCTGTTGTTATTGTTGACGTTAGGTTCTAACTCACAGTGACCCGTGTGACAGAATCAAGCGCTGGCCTGGTCCTGTACCACCATCGTAGTTTTGCTTAAGCCTCTTGTTGTATACACTGTGTCAGTCTATCTCACTGAGGGTCTTTCTTTTTTCTGTTACTCTCTACTTGTTAGATGCTGTCAAGTTGGTTTGAGGTTATCAGAACTATACTGACAGAGTGGAACTGTCCCTAGGTTTCTAGGCTGCAGTTTTTAGGATAGCAGATTGGCAAGCCTGTGTCCTACAGAGCCTTAGATGTGTTCACATCATCAGCCTTCCAGTCAACAGTCAAGTGCATAGCCAGTGAGCCTCCAGGACTCCTTATGGACCTCTGCAAAAGACCCAATAAGAAGTTACACAGGCCGAAGTAATTAGAAAATTAGTCAAGAGGAGATAGCTTCAAAAGTTTCAAACAAGGTCATTCATGGAATTTCTTAAAGTTGTATGTGGTTAAAATTTAAATATTTCTAGAGGCAAACTTACAACATGGTATCAGGCTTCAGCGACTACCAAGGATGGCTTGAATAGGAAAAGGAAATAGTTATGATTGGTGTCATGTGTCCTTGGGGTATAGAAGTGTTCCACATAGCGCTTAACCATTACATCACCAGGGTTTCAACAAGTATTCCAGAAAAGAGGAAAAAACGTAAAAGAATAAAAAAAGAGTAGCTGACTTTCAGAATCTTAGACAATTAGTTTAATAGTGGATGTTTTGTGGCGTTTTGCGGAAGAATGGTACTTTTTAAAATCTTTAAAAAAGTTATCGCGGATTTTGTTTTAGAATGTTATGTTGGTAAATAAATCCTCATGACCTAGACGTGAACCATTGCTGGCTCTGTGTGCTGTCTACCGTCAGCTCATAGCACTCAGCGGCAGGTCTTCATGAAAGATCAGTTTTTCTCACTGAAGATAGACAAAATGGGTATAATGAGTCTGTTTTTTTTTTTTTAACTTGATCTTTTTTTATGTGAAAAGTTTATGTTGCACATTGGTTTCTCATTTAAAAAATTATGCACAGTTTGTTTTGTGACATTGGTTACAATCCCCACAGTGTGCCATCACTCTCCCTATTTCCCTTTACACCTCGGGTTCCCTGTGTCCATTTGTCCAGCCACCCTGTCCCTTCCTGCCTTTTTATTTTTCCTTTGGGCAGGTGTTGCCTGTTTGGCCTTGTGTATTTCTCTGAACTAAGAAACATATTCCTCCTTCCTCATCATTGTTATTGTTTGTTTTTTAGGCCTGTCTAATCTTCGGTTGAAAGATGGACTTCAGGAGTGGCTTCAGTTCTCAGCAGGATGCCCAGCGACCATTGTCTGGGGTCTTCAGTCTGTCTGAACAGTAAGTCTGTTTTTGGTGAATTTGAATTTTGTTCAGTGGTTTTCGCTTTCTCTATCCGGGATCCTCTATTGTGGCCCCTGTCTGGAACCCTCTTTTGTGGTCCCTGTCCGAGCAGTTGGTGGTGGTACCTGGCATTGCCTAATTCTTCTGCGCTTGGCTGGTGGAGGCTGTGGTTCATGTGGGCCGTTAGTCCTTCAGTTTTTCCTGGTGTCTTTGGTTTTCTTCCTTCATAATGGACCAATAGATATACCACAGAAGGCCTTTTCCAGGTTTTTAAGATCCCAGGTGTTACTGAAGTAGGATGGAGAATTTTCTTTATGAATTAATGTTATAACAGTTGACCTAGGTGTCCCCCTAAGACCACAGTCCCCAGCCCTTAGCCTCTGTAACTTGGCCTCTCAAGGTATTTAGATGTGCTTAGGAGGCATCTATAACTTTGTCTTGGTCAAGTTGTGTTGATTTTCCTTATATGTGTTTTGTTTCTCTTCATCAAAGTTAATGCTTGTCTACTCTAGTTAGTGATTTCCCCTGCCCTCTCCTGTAACCATCAAAGATTGTTTTTTTTCGGTGTGTAAACATTTTCTTGGACTTTTGTAATAGTAGTCTTATGTACTATTTGTCATTTTGTGAATAGCTTGTTACCGTCACCGTACTGCCATTCATATTGGTTTTGTGAGCTGTTTCATGGATTTGTCATGATTCTTTGTTATTATATAGTATTTCATTACATACATGTACTAGAATTTTTTTTTCTCCGTTAATTAGTTGGTGATTATTGAAGTTGTTCTGTAGTTTTGCTATTATAAGTAAGGCTGGAATGAACATGTTCTTGGTATGACAGCTCTGACTTCTCTAGGATATACCCCGAGGAGCAGGGTTGCTGGACCGCCTGGTATTTCTGCTTCTAGCTCTCTAAGGAGGCGCTGTGTTGTTGTCCATAGTGGTTGTATCATTTCCCCTTTCCACCAACAGGGCCTAAGTTCCAGACTCCCTGAAACCTCTCCAACATTGTTTATTTTCTGTTTTTTTTTTTTTTTTTTTTTTTTTTTATTGATGCAAGTAATGTTGGGAGGACGTGGTAGTTGTGATAGAAATTTCTCTAATGGATAATGATGTAAGCATTTCATCATGTGTCGTTTAGCTGCCTGAATGTCAGCTTTAGTGAAGTGTCTGTTTATATGCTTTGCCCATTTTTAATTGCATTATGTTTCTTTGTTGTTGAGGTGTTGAAGCATTCTATAGATTTCAGAAATTAAACCCTTGTTGAAAATGTTGTAGCCAATTTTTTTTTCCTGGTTTGTAGGTTCTTTTTTTACTCTTTTGGTGAAGTGTTTGGATGAATATTTAAGTGTTTAACTTTAGAAGCTTCCAGTTATCTAGTTTATTTTCTGGTGCTTGTATATCATTAGCCATGATTTACATTTGATTTATGCTGTGTATTAGGGCCTCTAGCATGAGTTTTAGCCACATTTCTGGGAAGCAGGTATTGCTGCCAGAGAAATAATGTTTTACGGAGCCATCGTCAAATAAAACAATAGTAATGACTGTCTCAAATGAGTTAGCTAAAACACTTATAAAGATGTTCATAAAGCATTTCAATCTAAAGTGTTAATGACTAATTAATTCAACAGTCAACGTTTAATACACAATTAATTATTATGCACTCAGCATACTGTCTGGGGCCCTCTGAAAAATACCAAAGTGAACAAAAATTTATAAAGTTTCTGTCCTTAAAGAGCTTAAAATCCAGCACTGAAGGTAAGACACTGATTTATTCTTTCCAGGTTTAAATTTGTACTATGTGCATGGCTACAGAATGGGGATACAGGGATAGACAAGACTGACAAAATATTTGCTCTATGGAGCAGACCTGCTTTGTGGGGAGTCAGACAATCAATCAGTCAACC
Organism: Heterohyrax brucei; assembly: GCA_028571685.1. NCBI lineage: Eukaryota > Metazoa > Chordata > Mammalia > Hyracoidea > Procaviidae > Heterohyrax > Heterohyrax brucei. Next base: position 69,981,252 of record CM053149.1, on the reverse strand, counting down.
ACCCAATCAATCAATAAATTGATTTCTTCAGGTTATGAGCATTATAAGGAAAATTAGCCAGAGATCAGGGAATGTCCCTCTGCAGAGTTATTACTGAGGCCAGCCATGCAGAAACCTCAGCTTGGACAGTGCGCCCTTGTGGAGGCAAGACACAGATGTGACGATCTGGGAACAGGCCACTAGGTAGTCTCAAAAAGCATCAGAGTAGGCCAGCATGGGAGTGCTTAGTGGGGTGGGTGGGTGGTGGGCAATGGTGTAGGTCAAAGCGTTAGCTTGGGCCACTTGTGGAAGACCCCCGGGTTCTGGAAAACAATTCATATCCTAATGTTGTGGATGTGATACGATGTACACAAATGTGATACAATGTACACAAATAATTAAAATACATACATAACATGATGCTGTTTATCCAAAATGTGCAGCCTAGCATACATATATGGTCATTGAGAGGATGGTGATTCCTTGTTTCCTTAGAGACTCCAGCATGGCACGTTGGTTTCCCAGGGCTTCAGGAATAATGTGCCACCAACAGAGTGGCTTAGAAGAGCAGAAATTTATTGTCTTACAGTTCTGGAGGCTGTGAGTCCAAATTCAGGGTATCAGCATGGCTGTCTTCTTTCTAAAGACACTAGGACAGGACCCTTTCTGCTGTCTTCCTGGCTTCTGGCTAGCTGCTGGTGTTCCTTCACTTGTCACTTCCGTGTAAGTCTGTCATTGCCTGGGATTCCTTCCTCTGCCTTCCTCTTGCTGCCTGTTCCCTGTTTGTAAGGACACGACTGAGGGTGGAGTAGGACCTGCCTTACCCTTCCATCTTCTCTTCCATCTTCAGAAGGCCCGATTTCTAAACAAGGTCCTAATCACAGGCACTAGGGGGTTAGAACCTCAACCTGTGTTTTGGAGGGGGTCTCATTTTAAACCACAGCTCATGGCTTCATCAAGAAGTTTGCCTTTGAGCAGAATCTTGAAGTGTACATAAGATTTTATGTGGGAATGGTGTGGATGAAACTCTCAGGAAAGAGCTCTTAGATGCTGACAACGGATGTGTCATAGATACAGTCCCTTCATTTGTTCTTTGTTGCCGTTGAGTTGATGTTAACTGGTGATACTGCAGAGTAGAACTACTGCAGAGGGTTTCTGGGTTGTAGTCTTTCAGAAGCAGGTTGCCAGAACTGTCTTCCGAGGCCCCTCTGGGTGGATTTGACTGGCTGTTGTATAATCTGATAGTTAAGCAAGTAGCCATCTGTGCCATCCGGGGCCTCAGTCACTTCCTAGAGGAGGAAATATTCTGGCTCCCTCCCAGTGCATTCCATGTAAAACCATAGACGCCAACAACAGACAGAAATGTTTGGGTGGCTAGAGGTTGAGCGGGGTGAGAGTGTGGACTCTGACCGTTCAGGCTACACTGATTGCAGCTGTTGACTCTGATGCCCCTGAAGGTGACTCTCTTGTGTAGTGCTTTGATGTCCTGAAGGATGACATGATTCAGTAAATGTCATGATAGAGGAAATGTTTCAGGAATCTGCCCAGGTCACAGACAAATGTCTGCACATCGTCAGAGCAGAGGAGATTCTCTTCAGTGAATATGAATGAGCTGACCTCTGCTGCCCTTTTGTGTTTCTGTTACAACCCCTGCACAATAATGCAGTCTGCATGTGGAAAGGTGATTGAAGGACTTGGGAAGGGGACAGAAGAGGCTGGTTCTTGGCTTTGGGTTCTGCTAGTTACTCAGAAAGAACTGGGGCATTCACTCTGTCTCAGAGGAATGGTGCTCCAGGCCACTGACACAGACGGCAAACACCATAGTCCAGGAATTGTACTCCAGTCTTCATTTTGACATAAGGCATTTTCATTCTGCTGCTTTCCTGTCTTAAAAAGACTTTGTCAAACACACAGGTTTGCAGAGCAATGGACATCAGTAGATGAATTGCCAAAAAGTAGAAACTGGAAACATTTTTTCTGTGTAGGGCCAGATAACAAATATTTTAGGTTTTATGAATCAAGAAGCAAAATCAATGATTAAAAAAAATTGCAGAGAGTCAATTCTGACTCATGGTGACACCATTATGTGGGTATTTATCTTATAAGAGGAAAGATGAATTCAAAATATGATCATTGTGTATAATTTTTTTTGTGTGTGTGTGATACAAGCCTACTAGTGACAGGCATGGAATTTTTGCTGGGAGGATTCTTGACTTCCTATGGGCACTGATTAGTGTTCCCAACATCGAATCCATTGCATATATTCATCTCTGAAAACCAGTTGCAGCTCCCAGGCTGAAGCCAATAATATAGCTGGTGTGGCCCCAGGGGGAAAAATGGTGGCCATCTACTCTGAGGAGGCTTACAGCCTTGGTGGCCTATGGGTCAGTTATTATGTGTTCTGTATGGTTTGGCACTTGGCTTGGCATGGTCCCTGAGGGTCAACTTGATAGCAACAGACTTGGCTTTTGGTTTTATGTGGTTTACTGACCCCTACCTTAAAGGTTATCTGGTTGGATGAAACTTCTTCAAATTAATACAGTAATGTTCATAATTCATCATCTCCATATAATACAGCATCATTTTCAGATGCCTGTGTACAGCAGACATGTGGTTAAGAGCTTATGATCTGGAGTCAGACCAGTGTAGGTGCAATTGTTGGCCTCACGCTCAATTAGCTGTGTGACTTTGGGCAAATCATACAGCTGATCATGATAGGACAGGATGCAGCTAGTATCCTTGAGTTTGAACTTATTTTTAATATGAGGATAATGCTAGTAGTGTTCTTTCAAGGTTGTGTGAAGACTAGATGAAAAAGTATTAGTACAGTATCTAACAAAACCCCAGTGGCATAGTGGTTAAGTGGTATGGCTACTAACCAAAAGGTCAGCAGTTTGAATCTACCAGGTACTCCTTGGAAACTCTATGGGGAAGTTTTACTCTGTCCTATAGGGTTGCTCTGAGTCAGAATTGACTTGATGGCAGTAGGTGTAGTTTTTGGGTTTTATTTAGAGTATCTTACCTTTAAAATCAAAACCCAAGCCCGTTGCTGTCAAGTTGACTCCTAGAGACCCTATAGAACAGAGAAGAACTGTCCCATAGGATCACCAAGACTGTAAGCTTTGTGAGAGTAGACTGCCACATCATTCTGCTACAAAGTGGCTGATGTGTTTCAACCTCTGTCTTTCGGTTAGCAGCCAAATACTTAACCAGTGTGCCCCTAGGGCTCTTTCACCTCCGACATAACCGAGCTGCAGAGATGAGAGCATGTGGGCATTCAGTGGCCTGCGTATCACTCCCTGTAGCTGGCAGTGTGGTGAGAGAAGAGGCTACGAGGTAAGCCAGGACCAACTTGCCAAGGGCTTTGAGACCACGTGACTTGTGCTGAGGGAACTGGGGAGCCATTGAACGGCTTCAGCAGAGGAATGGCAGCATCAGCTTGGTCACCTTTATGCTCTGCATTTAACTGCAGTGTCAAGTCCGAGAGATCAGGTAAGGGACAGAGCGACAGTCCAGGTGATAGATTATGGCAGTTGTACGTAACTTGGGACCACAGCAGGTTGGGTATTCAAATGTGGTCAGGGTTTCCACAGCAAGGGTGTTGAGTTGTCCTTGTTTCTGATATGATAGATTTGATGGTTCATAAGGAAACCTTGGTTGCATAGTGGCTAAGTGAAATGTCTACTAAACAAAAAGTCGGCAGTTTAAATTCACCAGGTGCTCCTTGGAAACTCTATGGAGCATTTCTGCTCTACCCTGTAGAGTTGCTATGAGTTGGAATCGACGTGACAGCAGTTGGTTTGGCTTTTTGGGGGGAGAGAAGGACATAAGCTAGACACATTGAAAACTCATTTCCCACTGAAACCTTTTAAAAAATGGTTTATATGGCCAGACTGTCTAGACTGTGGAAACAAGAGTCAACAACTGCCTCCCGTAACTTCTCCAAGGATAGGACGAAGAATTCATGACTGGACATTGATTTACGATGGTTATTGGTTGTTTTTGAGGGGAAAGTGCTTTAGAAGGGTAGATACTCACAGCTGTTCGTTGATCTTTCTAAGGTCTGAGAAACGACGAAATGTTTTGACCGTTCTAACCTTACTGCGTTCCTCGGGTAGCTGGCTGAAAAGCAATTAGCCACTTGTCTTTTGCCAACAATTTCACTTCGAAATCCAGATCAAGCTCCCTAATTAGAAGGTCACCAGCCAGGATGAAAAGGCAAATGGTCACCTGACAAGGTCGAGTGTGATAGATGTTGATGCCTTGTGTAGGGGTGCCTGGATACACACTGAGAAGCTTCATCGAAAGGAAGCTTACAACTCATGCTGGTCTGGGGAATGACTTAGGTATCATAGTAGACCAGTTGTTCAGTAATGTTTCTTTAAGTGCGGAGGTATACAGTAAATTTTTTTTTATGGTAGCAAAAGGAATGGAAAAACTCACAATTAGTTGATAGATGAAAAATAACACCAGGGATTTGATACTCTGCTGTCACTGGGAGAGCTATGTGGTAGATAGCATCAGTTTGGGTTCTGCTAAAGACTCCAGTGGTGACACTTATTTTTATCCCCTAAATAGGATTTAGAGTGATCCTCTGCAGTCCTGAATAGGGGACTTGTTGGAGCCGTGAGCTTCATGCACAGCTATTTTGGTAAATGATAGAGGCGAAGCCTTCCACAAGCGTATCTGAAATAAGAGGTGGGTTGACAGCCAAGGAAGGCTTTGATCATGTGATAAATGAGTCAATGGGAGGAAATCTCTAAGGTTAGAGAGCTTCTAGTTCTATCAATTATGTTGCTCTAAAATTCAGGAGAATTGGGGTAGGAGCAGGAGGTTGCCTTTCAGCTTCTTGCCGGCTGGTTTTCTAGATGCAAACCTCGGCCGCGTAGCAGAGCAATGCCTGGATCGCAGGTGAACCGCAGCGGCAGTGCGCTCACGCGGACAGGAGTGACGGGGAAGCCCTGGCACATTCCGCAGGCTCTGTACGAAACAGACTGGGGGATGTTTCTAGTGTGGGCTGAACAAAACCAGTGAATGTACAAAATTGCAGGCCATCCCCTTTGCAAAGTCAGTGTGACACCCAGAGCCAAACTTTTTTTTATTGTGATTGAGTGAAATTATACAATCCAGTTTAAATATGCATGCCCGCCTATGTGCAGTTCCCTCTGCTCTCCTTGCCTGGTGACAGCATGCGTCTCTTTCTGTTCTATACATGTCATAACCTCTGAACAGTCTCCTCTTCCCTCCTTTCCACCCTCTCCACTCCCCTCTAGTAAGAGTCCAGTAGGACAGCATCCTATAGATGCATAGAACCAACTTTGATGTGTTTTATTTAACACCCCTAGAACTGGAAATTTTAGGATCCCTGGTGCTACAGTGCCTCAAACACTTGACTGCTCACCAGGAGGTCGGTGGTTCAAACCCACTAGCCACTCTGTGGGAGAAAGATGTGGCCATCTGCTTCCATAAAGATTTATAGCCTTGGAAACCCTGTGGGGCACTTCTACTCTGTCCTGCCTGGTCATAATGAGTCAGAATTGACTCAGTGGTGGTGGTGGCTATTGGTATCGCCCCCAGATGAATTTTGACTGAAATGAACCTAAAATTCCGGAAGCATGGTGTCTCTCATAGGAGACTCTCTCCTTGACTAAGTCACAGTGAGTATTTTACTACTGAAATGGAAAGCTTAGGGACTGATAGAGTGGTCCTTTAGTGAACTTAGAAAAAGCACATGGTGGCATGGAGTCCTATTTTCTCTCCTCTTCCTAATCAGGGAGTCATCAAGCCCAGGTTCAAAGTCTGGGAAGTGTCTCTGGAGCCATTCATCCTTGGCGATTTCCAGCAGTGAGATCAGCCTAAGTCAAGTCTCCGTAAACATTTTCAGTACGAAATAGTAAACTGCTCCAGATTGAGCGCCTACCTCGCTCATATGGAACACGTTACCTGCTATCTGTGACTCTCCCTAGCGTCACACACAGCACTGGGGGAATGAGGAGGAATCAGTTCTAGGGTGTAGTAGGAAACATTTAGCCCTGGGGTCCTTATAATCTTCAGAAATGTTGACGTCCTCTGCTCCACTCCTAGCCCCTGATAGTGCCAGCAAAGTCTTCTTTATTTGTTCTGCGTGTGTATGGAAAGTAAGTGAACTGGTGACAGGAGTCACACAAAGCACCAGAATGCTCTCATTGGCATTGTTCAACTAACTACAGAATGAAATGTTACCTCCCATTTCATTTCGGTTCACTGGATTTATTATTTTGAAGTCTGGTGTTAAATAACCACATTCGACTTTCTCTAAGAGCATCTACATTGATGCTCTGTTCTTTAATAATGATAGGAAGACATTCAAGGGATGAGGCTTCAGATCAGTTAGATGTGTGTTTGGCTGGAAGGCACTGAAAACTCAATCATACATGATGTGTTACTCACATGTAGGCAATGGCTGCTGTTGATTCAGTGGTTCAGAAATAGTAAGTACTAACCTCTTTGTGAGTCTCTGGAGCTCTTCCTCATCTCAGAAGAAGATTGCTGACTCTTGAACTACCATGACCCATGTCCAAGCATGGGGGGAGGGACCAGGTCAGCAGGGTTAGTTCCCTTTTTAAAGTTGGTTCCCTTTTTAAAGGCTCATTGGCTAGAAGTGAGTCACAGGTCCATCCCTAGATACAGAGAAGGCTGGCAAGGTGGGAAATAGGGTTGCTGTGATTAGTTTAGCCCAATCCTTATCTGTGGCCTGGGATTGTTAGTGAAGAAGAAAGTGAGAAGATGCATACTGAATATGTAATATGAACTGGGAGAATTTGCCTCATGCAGGAGAAAGAAATAGAGACATGAAGAAGCAGGCAAGGTTTCTGGTTTAGTCAGCTAGTGCTGTTTTAACAGAAATACTGCAAGGGGATGGCTTTAAAAAGAGAAGTTTTATTTTGTCGCAGTCCAGTAGGCTAAAAGTCAAATTTCGACATGTCAGCTCCAGGGGAAAGCTACTCTGTTGGATCTGGAGAAAGGTCTTTGTCATCAGTCTTTTCCTGGACTGGACGCTTCTGAGATGCAGGAGCCCTGGTCTTTTCCTAAGGATGTGCTCAGCTGCCAGCATAGCTTTTACTTCTCGGTGGTATGAGGCCCCCAGATCTCTCTGCTAGCTTCTTTATAGCTCAAGACACTGCCTCAATACACAAAACAGTCTTAAAACGTGAGTCCAGTCTCACCAGACACAACTGCTACCCATCCACCCACATTAACATCATAGAAGCAGGATTTACAACATGGAAGAACTTCACTCAGTACCAGGAATCATGGCCTAGCTAAATTGCTACACAGATTTTTGGGGGGAAACAACTCAATCCATGACATTTTCATTTATGAACTTGCTCAATTTCAGGCCAGTCCAAGGTCAGGTAAAAAGGCAGGGCCAACACCCAATAAAACTGTAAAGAATCAATGGTTTTTCTGCTGGCCCTGTCCCCCATCCCAGCCCCTTTAACAACTACTCCATGCATCCTGCATGCTGGCTGGTCCTAGCCTGCTCTCAGAAGGAGTATGCTCTTAGTGTGGGCTCTGTGGAGTATCTAGTATCAATAAATGCAAGTCATTGCAATAGCTTGGTGAGATTTCTGTTTTAAACTTTACTTTGTAATGAGTGGCTTTGTTGACAGTTTAAGGGATTTCAGGAACTATTGCACAAATAAGGGAGCTTTAGGGTCAGGAGAGGTTGTCTAGGACCCAAGAAATCACACTGAATTGGTGGCTGACTTCACAGATAGCCACTGACCGCTTAATTGGAAGGCTTATGCTGAGCATTCGTTTAGACTAGGACATCACAGAATGTCAAACCCAGACTGGCTTATTGCATTGGTTTCTGGTGCTGCATGACAGATGATCAGAACATCCATTTATCGCCTCTCAGTTTAGTAGGTCACAAGTCTGCAGTGGGCTTGATGGGTTCTCTGATTATGTCTCAAGATACGGGTGAGGCTAGTCTCTTATCTAGAGGCTCTGGGGAAGAATCCACTTCAAAACTCATGAGATGTTGGCAGAATTCATTTCCTCTTGATTGAAGTACTGAGGTTCCCATTTTCTTGTTGGCTACCGTTGGGGAGGGTTGCCCTTATCACCCAGCCAAAGCCAAGTGCTATCGAGAGGCCCCTCTTAAGTCCTCACCACGTAGCCCACTCCATCTTCAAGCTAGTTTGGAATCCTCTTCAGATATCAAGCATAGAAAACATTCTGGTTTTAAAGGGGTTGTGTGATGACAGTAGATTGAATAGTCCACCTATTTTAAAATCAGCTAGCTAACCATAAGTACATCTGAAAAATCCTTTTTGCCGTCCGAGGCACCAAAGTCATGGAGGTAACAACGGGTGTGGAGAAAAGGGTGACCCTAGCAGCCTGTCTACCGTACCCTTCTCTGTCTCAGGGAATGCCGATGAAGAAATGCCTGTGTGTTTATTTATTTATTGGTATTTTGACCAGTAGGAAGGCAAAAGTTGATGAAAGAACATTCCAGAAAGATTTGGCCAACTCAGTAGTTTAGCTGAAGGATGAGCCTTTTGAGATGTCACAGGAGGAAGAAGAAAGGGAGTTAGAAAGATAACTTGAAACCTCAGGAAGATTGGCGTAGAATGGGACTTGTTTTGTTTGCTTTTACATTTCCAACGCACAGTCTGGTACAATCACAGAGTAAGCACCCATTAAGGGTTTCTTAAATGGATGAATGATTGAACTGTGTATCGGTCAACTTTTGTGGTGTTAACAAACATTGTGCTCCAAAATCTTACTCACTTAACAAATATTTACTTTGAACTGTTTGGTATCTGACTTGTTTTTTCTCTAATGGAAAATAGGAAAACAAAGTTAAAAGTACTTAATTATGTTAAAGTCTGTCAGACTTGAGGGCATATGTTACATTCAAGTCATATGGTCAGTGTTGTAACAATGGGATGAAGAAGAGTGGTCTATCTACCAAAATTCACTGCTGTCCAGTTGATTCCCACTCATAGTGACCCTGTAGGTCAGAATGGAACTGCCCCTTAGAATTTCCAAGGAGCGCCTGGCAGATTTGAACTGCCAACCTTTTGTTCAGCAGATATAGCACAGAAACACTGTGCCACCAGGGTTTCCTGTCTACCAAAAGGCAATATCATAGCAAAGAATGAGAAAGCAGAATCCTAATACAGGAAGAGAGTAGCACAGCTGGGAATGATGACTCTATTTACCACAGACTCTCCATGATTTGGTAACTAGTCATTGTCCTTGCTCTAGGCTCAGTAGACTCATTAAGATTTGACACTAGCCATTGCCACTGAGTTGATTCCAACTTAGAACGACCCTGTTGGGAAGAGTAGAACTGCCCCATAGAGTTTTCAAGGAGCACCTGGTGGATTTGAACTGCTGACTTTTTGGTTAGCAGCCATAGCACTTAACCACTGTGCCACCAGGGTTTCCAGATTTGACACCCGAGGGAGAATATTTAGGCAGAAGGAGTAGCTGATTATGATTTCCTACTCTATTGCTCTGAGTTACATTTTCCTCTGGGTTCTCATGTAACTCTTTTTAGATGAGAACAGAAAGCCTCAAGTAGAGTTCGGTGAAGGCATGTGAAGATCCATTTGGCCAGCCTCTAACACATAGAAAGCCTTCATCCTAGCATTTTGTTTCATAATAGTATTTATTTTCATTATTGTCCTCTGACTCCCAGATTCTGTTACCTAACTCTTGAATTTCACATAGATCTGATTCCTCTCTGTTTAAACGCACTGCAAACCTAACCTGATCGTAATAATGGCATTCACTTTACCTCAAAGATTATAAGTGTTGTTTTGTAACAGAAACGTGCATGTAGCCTAATCTGTCTTTCCTTAAAGAAGTATATATCTTTCTCTTTCCTGCATTCAGGCAACATTATTCTTAAATTATAGCAACACATAATGAAAAAATATCATTCTCTTGCTTTTAATGCATGTTCATTTCTCAAATGTGGAGGAAAAATTGTTGTGGAAATAACATTTTAGTCAATAGATTACTAACATATTATATGCCTTACACCTTGGGTAATGTGATGTGTGAAAAATTACTCAGCTAGTCCTCTTCACTGGAAGCCAGATGAAGAATAGGAATTGGTAATTCATCTTATTTTCAACATTATCTGCGTCCTTGAGGCTACTTTCTCAAGTGTTAAACTTTATTGTTTCCTGATCCAAACCAACAGAAGGCTTTGTTTTTTAAGTCTAAGATTTAAAAGAGGATTGAGGTGTGTCTAGACTAGGCATCCATGAAGACAGCCAGGGAGAAGGATACCTGTTTGTGTTGCTCTTCAGATGTGACAGCTAGAAGGATGACTGCCTTTATTCCTCCGTGTTAAGTTCCCAAAGCTCCCTAGAAAGGTGCAGCCATTCTCTTACCAAGCAGAATACTGTGCACCAGGCTCAGGTCTCACCTCTACTCTTGTCCCCAGGCATCAATGAAGCACCTCCTGCCATAGAGGGAAAAGCAAAACTATGATTTGTATGGTGGCTAAATAAGTATGAGGTCTGACAGTGAAGTCTGCAGACTTAATTGTTCTAAGTTCTACATACCTCACTGCTGAATATCACTATGGTGACCTTCAAAGTACTCCCCTTGGGAAGCTATGCACCGATGCCAGTACCTAGTCCACCCTTCAAAGCAATTTTGGAACGGCCATTGTGCAAGGTCGCAAGTTTGTGAACTTGATTGTGCAGTTGTCTGTGAGGGAGTTTTTAGCCAGTAAACAAATAATTGCATTAGAACACCCTCCCTACTCACCTCATCTGCCCTCCAGTGACTTTTTTCTTTACCCAAAGATAAAGGAAATATTGAAAGCGAAACATTTGGATAATGTTCAGGACATCAGGAATAATAGTATGACAGCTCTGATGGCCAATCCCGAAAGAGAGACCCACAATTGCTTTGAAGGGCAGATGAGGTTCTGACTTCACAGCATAGCTTCCCAACGGGAGTACTTCAAAGGTGACTGTAGTGATATTCAGCAATGAGGTGTGTAGTGCTTTTTCTGGGATGAGTTCACCAACTTATTGACAGTATTTCTATTTTTTATTTTGAAATGGAACACATAAACATTGATATCCTAGGGATCAGTGAGCTGAAATGGACTGCTTTGGGCCATTTTGAATCTGACAATCATATAGTCAGCTATGCTGGGAATGAAAACTTGGAGAGGAATGGTGTTGCATTCATCATCCAAAAGAACATTTCAAGATGTGTCCTGAAGTACAGTGCTGTCAGTGGTAGGATAATATCCATATGCCTACAAGGAAGGCTAGTTCATACAACTAGTATTCAAATTGATGCACCAACCACTAAGGCCAAAGATGAAGAGGTTGAAGATTTTTACCAGCTTCTGCAGTCTGAAATTGGTCGAACATGTAGTCAGGATGCACTGTTAATTACTGGTGACTGGAATGCAAAAGTTGGGAAGAAAGAAGAAGAATCAGTAGTTGGAAAATACAGCCTTGGTGATAGAAATAATGCCGGAGATCACATGATAGAATTCTGAAAGACTAATGACTTGTTCATTGTAAATACTTTCTTTAACCAACACAAATGGTGACTGTACACATGGTCCTCACTAGATGGAAGGAATACACAGGAACCAAATTGTCTATTCTGTGGAAAAAGGTGACAGAAAAGGTCTATATCAGCAGTCAGAACAAGGCCAGTTGCTGACTGTGGCCCAGATCATTAATTGTTGTTCATAGGCAAATTGCAATCAAAACTGAAGAAAATTAGAAGTCCATGACAGCCAAAGTATGACCTTGGGGATATCCCTCCTGAGTTTGAAGACCATCTCGAGAACAGATTTGATGTGTTAATCACTAATGACTGAAAACCAGATTTGTGGAATTGTGAAATGACATCCAAGACATCATCCATGAAGAGAGCAAGAGGTCATTAAAAAGACAGGAAAGAAAGAAGGGACCAAATTGAATGTGAGAAGAGACTCTGATACCTGCTCTTGAACAGCTACTCTTGAGCAGCTAAAGCAAAAGCAAGGAATGGTGGAATCAAAGACCTAAACAAAAGATTTCTAAGAGCAGCTCGAGAGGACAACAGAAAGTATTCTAGTGACATGTGCAAAGAGCTGGAAACAGAAAACCTGAAGGGAAGAAGATATTCTGCATTTCTCAAGCTGAAAGAACAGAAGAAAAAATTGAAACCTCGAGTTGCAATAGTGAAGGATTCTACAGGGAGGCTCTTAAATGACTTAGGAAGCATCAAAAGAAGATGGAAACAATGCACAGAGTCATTATACCTGAAAGAAGAGGTTGATGTTCAGCCATTTGAAGACGTAGCACATGATCAGGAACCAGTGGAACTGATAGAAGAAGCTGAAGCTATGTTGAAGGCATTGGGCAAAAACAAGGCTCCAGAAACTGATGGAATATCCATTGAGGTATTTCAACCAACAGATGGAGCACTGGAAGTGCTCACTCATCTATACCAAAAATTTGGAGGACAGCTACCTAGCCAGATGACTGGGAGAGATCCACATTTATGCTCATTCCAAAGAAAGGGGATCCAACGGAATGTGGAAATTACTGAGCTATATCGTTGATATCACGTTGATATCAAGTAAAATTTTGTTCAAGATCATTCAAAAGTGACTACAACAGTGTATTGACAAGGAACTGCCAGAAATTCAAGCTGGATTCAGAAGAGGATGTGGAAACAGGGATATCATTGCTGATGTCAGATGGATCTTGGCTGAAAGCAGAGAATACCAGCAAGATATTTACTTGTGTTTCACTGATGATGCAAAAACATTCAACTGTGTGGATCATACTCAATTATGGCTAATGTTGTGGAGAATGGGAGTTCCGGACACCTCACTGAACTGTTAAGGAGTCTGTATATGGATCCAGAGGTGGTTGTCTGAACGGAATAAGGGGACACTGGATGGTTTGAAGCCAAGAAAGGTGTGCATCAGGGTTGTGTACTTTCACCATACCTTTTAATCTCCATGCTGGGCAAATAATCTGAGAAGCTGGATTATATGAAAAAGAATGAGGCACCACAATAGGAGGATCACTCCGGAACAACCTGTGTTATGCAGACAATACCATTTACTTGCTGGAAATGAAGATTTGAGACACTTGCTGATGAAGATCATGGACTACAGCCTTCAGTATGGACTGCACCTCAACATCAGGAAAACAAAAATCCTCACAACTGGACCAGTAAGCAACATTGTGGTAAATAGAGAAATGACTGAAGTTGTCAAGGATGTCATCTGACTTGGTCCACAATCAATGTCCATGGAAGCAGAAGTCAAGAAATGAAAAGATGCATGGGATAGGGAAATCTGCTGCCAAGGACCTCTGTAAAGTATTCAGAAGCAGGGATGTCACCTTGAAGAATAAAATACTCCTGAACAGAGACGTGGTATTTTCAGTTGCATCATATGCATGTGAAAGCTGGACCACAAACAAAGAAGACAGAAGAAGAATGGATGCCTTTGAATTATGGTGTTGGAGAAGAATGTTGAATGCCCCATGGACCACCAAAAGAAGCAGATCTGTTCTCAGAAGTCCAACCAGAGCGCTCCTTGGAAGCAAAGATGGCAAGACTGTGTCTTCCATACTTTGGACATGTTGTCAGGAAAGATCAGTCCCTGGAGAAGGACATCATGTGTGATACAGTGGAGGGTCAGTGCAAAAGAGGAAGACCCTCGATGAGATGGATTGAAATAGTGGCTGCAACAGTGGGCTTACGCGTAAAAGCAATTGTGGACATGGTGCAAAACTGGGTAGTGTTTTATTTTGTTGTTCACTGGGTTGCTATGAGTTGGAGCTGACGAAATGTCACCTAACAATGGCAACAACACATCTGGTTATTTTTATTTTTTATATATAATAAAATGGAGACCTCATGGTGCAAATGACTAAGCTCTTTAGATTGAAGGTTCGAAACTACCCATTGACTTCTCAGAAGACCCTACCCAACCCAGTGTCCTTCAGTTGATTCCAACTCATAGCAACCCTGTAGGTCAGAGTAGAATTGCCCATAGAGTTTCCAAGGAGTGCCCGGTAGATTTGAACTGCTGACCATATGGTTAGCAGATGTAGCAGTTAACCACTATGCCACCTGGGTTTTCCACTGCGTGAAAGGACCTGGTGATCTGCCTCCCTAAAGATTACAGCCCCAAATGCCCCCATGACAATTCTCCTGTGCCACATGAGGTCTGTATGAGTTATATCAGACTTGATGGCATCCAGCAACAACAATATGTAACAAAAGGATAACACTCTCTTAAATGGTGTTTATTCCAAGACTGGTTTTAGCATTAAAAAAGTCAGTGTAATTTTCCAGATTAAGATAAAAAAGAGGAAAATTATAGTAGAGGAAAAACCAAAAATCCTCACAACTGGACCAATAAGCAACTTCATAATAAATGGAGACAGTACTGAAGTTGTCAAAAATTTCTTTTACTTGGCTCCACAGTTAATGCCCATGGAAGCGGAAGTCAAGAAATCAAATAAAACATTGCTTTAAGCAAATCTACTGCAGAAAGCCTTTTTAAAGTCTGGACAGCTAAAGATGCTGCTTTGAGGACTAATGTGTGCCTGACCCAAGCCATAATATTTTCAGTCACCTTGCATGCAGGCAAAAACTAGACAATGAATAAGAAAGACCAAAGAAGAATCTTTGCCTTTGACCTGTGGTGTTGGCAAAGAATATTGAACATTCTATGGGCTTCCAGGAGAATGAAAAGTCAGTGTTAGAAGTACAGCCGGACTGCTCCTCGGAAGTGAGAATGGATGTGTTTCCAGAAAGGACTAATCTTGGGAGAAGGACATCATGATCGGTAGAGGGTCGGAAAAAAGAGAAAGACCCTCAATGAGAACGCTTGACACAGTCGTGACAACAGTACCCTCAAACACAGCAAAGGCTGGGAGGATGGCACGGGATCAGACAGTTCTTTTTGGTATTGTACAAAGGGATGCTGTGAATTCGACCATCTTGAAGGTACCTCACAACCAAAGTAATGATTTTCTGTATTTCAAATAAAGAGAAACAAATCTGATGAAAAGTTTGCAAAATCCTTGGGCCTAATAAAAAAATTATTGGAAGTAATTACAAATCTAAATAATAAGGATTGTTTACAGACTGAAATACTCAATATTATAGATACTGCTTATCTCCAAACTCATCCACAGATTCAGCAGAATAGAATTAGAAAATGCTAAGGTGATTCTGAAGGAGGAGACTTGGTGGCACAGTGGTTAAAGTGTTGGGCTGCTAACTGAAAGGTCACTGTTTTGAGCCTACCAGCCTCTCTGTGGGAGAAAGATGTGGTAGTCTGATTTCAAAATGATTTCAGCCTTGGAAACCCTGTGGGGCAGTTTGACTCTGTCCTATACAGACAGTATGAGTTGGCATGGACTTGATGGCTGATGAAGAACAAAGCTGAAAGACTGAGAGTATTAGACGTTAAATAAAAAAACAAAAAAACCCAAACTTGTTGCCCTTGAGCTGATTTCAAGCCATAGCGATCTTGTGTGTTGTACAGGAGCGCTGTTCCATAGAGTTGTGTCGGCTGTAATCCCTATGAAAACAGATTGAGCCTATGTCTAAATATATTAGACTTTCATCTGCAATGTATATACATATGTATCATAACTTAATATTGAAAAGTCAGAAAAATGAATAGAAAATGGCCAGATACTTGCTTATCTATAATTTTAATACATTGGTTGATTTGGTTTGATTTCATGTTTTTGTGTTAATTTGATTCTAGTATCTCCAAAGGCAGAAGTCATACTTTTTGCTCAACAACACTCATTCCACATGTATTTAATATATTTAACATACAAAGCCAGAGCTCTGTAAATACCCACTCTCTGAATGTATTTTAAAAAGAAGCAGTGATAAGGCATGATCCGTCATGCTCATCCATATACGTAATACATGTCAGGAAGAGAGGTTTCTGTGTTCTGACGAATGGTATAAATGGAGACAGCCACTGAAAATGGGGTGTGTGAGTACGTGTGTGTATGTACACTGTGGAGGAAAGCTACGTGTTAGAGCCAGTTTTAGAGGCTTTGTAGATTTTAACTGAAGTGAGTGCGGGAGATGAAACTGAAAATGGACAGTGAAGGAAATGCCTCCTGTTAGTTAGCAGACAGGTGACGTTTTCTCCCATATCTGTTGAACACTGTGTTAATCTCATCCCACATTTTATCTGATGTTATTGTCCTTGCCTGGTTTTATGAAGGCCACATAAATCCTGTCTCATTCACAGTGGGGAAAGAACTCCCCAGGACTCCTGCAGCCCAGGAAGGTGGCTGGTGACCCAGTGCCCAGGGATCTGAAATTGCAATTGGCTGCTGATTCTGCAAGTGAGGGTCAAGTTCTGGATGTTGTCGTTTGCAGCCTAGGGTTGACTTTACAAAACAAGGAATACTGGAAAAAATATGTAATAGTTTTAAGTAGTTCTTTTCTTTTTGGCTTTTGTGTGTGTGTGTGTGTGTGTGTGTGTGTGTGGCGGATAAACTGGGCTAGCCAGTGGCCCTGTGCTTCTTATTACTTTGTTTCAGAATAATGTTGAGAGCTGTCCACTTAAATGTATGAAATTTTGCATCTCAGCTGTTTCAGTCTGAACAACAGATTCACAAGTGCCAAAGTGCCAACAGAGACAACCGAGAGAGCAGAGAGAGAAGGCAGTGGAAAGAGAATTTAAATAAATAGGATTTAAGAACTAGATCATTTCCTAGTTACAAAACTAGCAGTTTGATGTTTTATACAAATTAATTTATCTAATATAAGAAGAATTAACATTAGTCTTTTAACATAGGAGCAAGAGAGATTGAATAACAAAATATAGAAACAGAAAGACAGAATAAATGAGTATTTACTGTTTAGATTATAGATTACCCAGGCCTTCACTTTCTCTTCTCTTAGATGTCTGCATGTTTACTACACAACTACAAAAGTAAAGTCTGATTTTTTTATTTGTGTATTTTATTGTGAGTAAGTGAAAGTTTGTAGTCTAAGTCAATTTGCGATCTAAAACCACAAGCACGCACCTCTGCAACTCTTGTCTGCTCTCCTCACCTTCTGACAGCCTGTTCTTCCTTTCCACCTTTACTTCCAGTCTCCACTCAACCAACTCTTGTCCCTTCCTGTCCACCCCCCCCAAAGAAACCGGTAGGACAGCCCATATCTATATATTAAGCCTTAAAGTACACATGCCACATGCATCCCTCTGTGTCCCATAGTCCAGTCCATTCTTGGTCTGAAGTGTTGATTTCAAACTGGTTTCAGTTTGGGGCTAGCGGTGCATCTCAGGGGACCCTCCAGGTGGTTGGACCATCAGGTCTGGTTGTGTAATAGAGTTCTAGATCTGCACTCCCCTTTTTCTTGTGCTGCATCAGGGACTTTACATTGTCTTGTGTGTATGTGTGTGTGTGTGTGTGTGTGTGTGTGTGTGTTTCAGGTAAAAGTTTACCGCTCAAGTTCACTTCTCATACAAAAATTTATACACAAACTGTTTTGTCAGATGAGTTGTGACCCTAACGATGTGACAGTACTCCCCCTTCCCACCCTGGGTTCTCTGTGTCCATTTGACCTGTTCCTGCCCCTCCTGCCTTCTCATACTGCATCCAGGCAGGACCACCCTCTGAGGCTTGTGTATCTGATTGAACTAAGCAGCACACTCTTAGTGTGGATGATTTTCTGTTTTATAGTCCTGTCTAATCTGTGTCTGGCTTTGGGAATGGTTTCAGTTCTGGGTTAACAGAGCATCTGGGGGACAAAGTTTTGGGGATTCCTCCAGTCTGCCTGACCATCAAGTCTGGTTTTTACATGACCTTAAAAGTCTAAATATATACATTTTAAGTGATTGAAGCTCAAATGAGTTGTATTTACCAGCTCGCTAGCTATTTTAGAAAGCAAAGTGAAGACTGTGTCAGAGTGGTTAACTTAATCATAGAATTATCTAGATTTAGTTTCTTCTTTTGGCTAGTTACAGTTTCATTTACCAGAGATGTGTGGGTTTTAAATTTTTATGTAAGAAAGCTGAGCAAATGTATTTACCAGTTTTAATTCCAAGCTGTAGCGCTGTGAAGAAGAGGGGGAAAGATGGTGGTGATGGTGCTGGTATGTGGAATATGCCATCAGCCTTGGAAAAAGAGGTTCTTCTGCCGAATGCAGACAGGTGGGCAGCAGGATTGCCATGCAGTTAGAGGAGCAGAGAAAAACCTGCAGTGGCAGAGTCAGTCTTGACTCACCACGACTCTGTCGGTGTCAAGGTAGAACTCGGCTCCCTCATGTTTTCAGTGGCTGATTTTTGGAAGTCGATCACCAGGCGTTTCTTCTGAGGTGCTTCTAGGTGGATTAGACCTCCAACCTCTCGGTAGTAGCCCAGTGCATTGTGCTAGGGCAGAGTGCTTCCAGCGGGCACACTGACAGAGCTGTGAGATGCATGCCTGTGGATTTTCAAAGGGGTTTTCAAATCTCTGATTGAGATTCAGAAAATAAGCTACCCACTAGGTAGGATGCACCGTATCTCCTGTGTCCCCGAGCTTTGCTGCAGGAATCCAGGGATACAGACAGTTGCAGTGAGAAGACTTAGGGTTGAGAAAAAGGTTGGAAGTAACCATGATGTTCCAAATCCTAAATAGTGCCACATAACAGATCAAAGATGAGGTGCTGACTGACAATATGACCCTCTCTTCTCCATCCTCGTCATACCCTTTTTTGAGCGGAGGAGATGCCTTTTTCACTGGGTCCACTTCCTGTGCTTTTAATAGAGTTAGGCAGGATCTGCGTCCAGAGGAAGAGTGTGATGGATTGACTTGTGTCCACCCCCTCAAATGTGCGTAACCATTTGTCTGGGCCATGGTGCCCAGTATTTTGTGATTGGCCTTCATTTTGTGATTTTTCTGTGCTGTAAATCTTAATCTTCACTTGTAGTTAAGTGACTGGATTATGTTAGAGGGTTAGAGTGGGACTGTAACACCCTAAGTTTGGCTCCTCGCAGCAGTGTGAAGGTGGTTTCCCCGGAGTGTGGCTTGTACTGCCTTTTATCCTTTTATGCTGCACAAGGTAGTAGAAAAAGGAAGGAAGCTGAGGGCTGGGCACCTCAGACCGTCAAGAAGGCATCACCGGGAGCAGAGCACAATCCCTCGGACCTGAGGTTCCTGTGCCAGGATGCTGTCAGAGGCAGAGAAAGACTGATGCGACACAAGATACAAGGGCCTTCCTCCAGAGATGACAGAGAGAATGCAATCCCCTGGAATCAGCACCCTGAATTCTGACTTCCAGCCTACTGGACTTGTGAGAATAAACTTTTGTTAAAGCCATCCACTTGTGGTGTTTCTGTTAGAGCAGTATCAGGTGACTAAGACAAATAGGTGAGCAAAAGTTATAGATGCTAAGTGGATCTACACAATACATGGCTGAGATGGGAGAGAAGGAAAAGGGAGAGGCAAACTCTTTGAAGATCATATGAGAAAGTGATTAGGAGAGAAGTTTCTAGAATATTGTAATGAAAGAGAGAATTTTGAAGACTGTATACCTGCAAGAACTATTGAAAGTGAGCAGGAAGGTGGAAGAATATTTCAGAAGTTTGTACATTTAAAGGAAGAATTAGATGGTTTGGAATCTGCAGCTGAGGATATTATTGGGCTCAAATGTGTGGAAACTGAGAAAGAGGGAAACTCAACCGAAGACACACGGGTAGACAGCCTGTACCACCTGACCACATGAGACTTCGGAAATTAGTTTTTTAAAAAAAGAAAATCAAGAGGTTCTCAGTATACCATAGGAAAGGGCCATGAAATCTGTGATGCTGAATCGTAGATCTGGTGCTCCTTGTTGCAGCAGATTAGGGCAATCAATTAAACTTCTGTGGAAACCCTCATGGCTTAGTGGTTAAGTGCCAGGGCTGTTAACCGCTAGGGCTGTTAACGAAAAGTTTGGCAGTTCAAATCTTCCACATGCTCTTTGTAAGCTCTATGGGGCAGTTCTTTTCTGTCTATATGGTCACTATGAGTTGGCATGAATTCTATGTAGTAAATTATTTAACTTCTGTAACCACTGGTTTTCTCCTCAGTTAATTGGGAATCCTTGCAATAATGTCTGAAAACAAAGGCACTGGTACAGTGCCTGGTACCTAACAGTTAGAACAAAAAGAAAAAGACGACAGAGAAAAGCAAGAAACTGGCACTGTTAGGAGAATTATGGTGTATGTGCCACCCTATGGTCTTCTGTAGGGCTCTGGTCTTTCATTTTAGTTCACCCAGAAAAGAGTGGCATCTGTAATCTGTGGCTGTGTGTAATTATGAAGCATCCCTAGAGCTTTTAACCCTGAGACATTTATAAAATGTTGTGTATAAAATCATTTGACCCCAAACAATATTCCTCACTACATAGCAGAGTCTTCTAAAGCCAGTGACTTACAAAATCATTAAAAGGACAAGGTTCTTAACAACTGAGGCCTTTCAAATATAAATTACCTAATTTTTTAAAGGATGTATTCTTGGCCCATCCCTTTTCAGAATATTTATCTTTTTATTTTATTTTTTTAATAGAATTGATTCATAACTTTAATTTTTAGAACTCAATCTGAAGAGTCATAGAAAACACTATGATATGATAGCATCAGGGAATGAGGTAGCCAACACCTCATTGTTTAGCCAATGCTAAACTCACAACTGAATATAAATGCCACCAGAGCAGGAATGTGTTGCCACTCCCCCCCACCCTGATCTATTTCCGGTGCCTGAGACATGCTTTGACTTCAAATGGCTATTTGAGAATTACTTAAGAGAAATAACACATGCATAAATAGGGAAACTCTCGTGGCTGTTGACCAGGTGGGTAATCTTGGAGTAAATCCATTTAAAAATTACTTTTGTATAGAATAGTACTGCCTAACAGGAATATATGTGACCCACATACGTGATTTTAGTACTACGATTTAAAAAAAAAAGTGAAAATAATTTCAGTTTAAAAAGCAAATTAAAAAAAAATTTCAGTTTAAAAAGATCCATTGCTGTCGAGTTAATCCTAAGTCATAACAACTCTGTAGGACAGAGCAGACCTACCCCATGGAGTTTCTAAGGGGTGCCTCATGGATTTGAACTGCTGGCTTTTTGGCTAGCAGCCGTAGCTAATATATCCCTGAAATATTATCTTTTCGACAAGTAAAAAGTGGTTAAGAGATACTTTACCTTTTTTTGTACAAAGCTTTTGATTTCCTTTATGTATTTTATACTTGTAGCACATTGTGTTTAGCTGCATTTCAAATACTCCATATACTAATACCATATAGGACAGTGCATTTATAGGGCAGTCAAACCTTGATTTGAAATAGATAAAATGAAAGTGGGATCTCAGATTTAAAATTGCATAAGTGGTATATATCGAAGAGCATGAAATTCAAAGTTGAGCAGAGCTAGCTTGAACCCCATTCATTAGCTGTGTGATACACACTCTCAGTAAGTCCTTGGTTCTCACTTGGGTAAGTTGGTAATAATTATCCCAGCCTTGCTCAGTTATTGATTATCTTCCATCACCTGCAGAGTCAGACACATAGTAGCTGCACAATAAAGAATATTGGTACTTGTCATTATGGTTTACCATAGTTATTTAATACATACTTTATGCTTCTCATTTAGCTTGTGATTAAAATGTAAGATAATATTTCCTTTTTAACTGCAGACAAATAGGGCATGAACAACATTACTGCGTTATCTACTAGACGGCAATCCACATTTAATTTTATCTGATGATTTCCGATAATTTGCCACAAAATGAACTCTTGTATGTCTCATTCAAAGTCCTTAGGTGTCTTACGCCTCAAGCCGACAGAGTGGCTACCTGGGTTCTCTGCTGAGACATTTCTTTGCTTCTTTTCACAATGTCTCTATGACTATGCTTATACTTCTGTTTCAGAGAACACATTCTCAGCCTGAGGATCATAAAAACAGTCTAAACAAATAAAGATGGTGAAACAATCCTTTATGTGTGGGAAGGAAATCCTGGTGGTGTAGTAGTTAAATGCTAAGGCTGTTAATCAAAAGGATACCAGTTCAAATCTGTGAGACACCCCTTGGAAACTCTATAGGGCAGTTGTTCTGTCAATAGAGTCACTGTGAGTTGCAATTGACTGGACAGCAATGGTTTTCTCAATAGTCAGCAAATGTTGTCTGGACTGTGCTTATGAGTGTAATGTAGAATTATCACGTGGCTGCAGGTAATTGTCAGATACAGCAGCAGTTCTGAAGACATGTTTTCCCAAATGAAACCTACCTGGTTGGCTTCAGAGATGCTCTTCTCATTAGGATAGAAGGGCTACTGGCATCAGGTCTAAAATTCTCCCATTTTCTTCTTCTTTTAAGTTAAGATGGTTAAGTCTGACATTTAAAAATGACATCTCAGTCTTGCAGGTTTTTCTTTTCCTTCTTCTTTGGTTTTAGCCAATACATATTAGGCATTGTGATAGTATACTTTCATATGCTATTACAACTGGGCTCACTTCACTGATAAGAAAACTGCTGTTCCTACAATCTAAATGTTTTGCTAGAACTTCACACGGTGAATAATTATCAGATACAGAATTGTGATATCAGCCAGATTTGATCAGCTTCCCATTTCACTACTGAGAGTTTTGTTTTATTTTTTTTCTTCCTGGTTGATGAATTTCTAGAATAAAGATAGAATTAGAATCTCCATTTTCAGAGGAATATACTATATTTTGAAACAAAAGCTGTGGGTATGTTTTCCAGACATTCACTTTCAAAATTTTGAAATTGATCAGTAGACACAGCCTATACCATAATAACTCCTACAATAAAACAACACATCACTACATGCTTGAAAAAATAAATAATTATCTGCTAGCTAAATTGGTGACTTGTCTTAAGGGTAATAACTAGCAGCAGATAGTTTCTGACAAGTTGATTGGAAATAAATTTCTTCATGGAGAGAGCTACTGTGTGCGTGATTTCAATCCAGGGCAGATTTGTATGGCTGAATTACATCACTTGGGAGTTATGACCTTGTGTTTCTTTTCTGTTCTCTGTCCTGTACCCCCGTGTTTCAGCTACCTACAACTACTGCCTAGTAAAATGTTTATTGCAGTATGACGTAGTGAGCAGTATGACATAGGGGAAACTTATTTACATTCTTAACATATGGGTCTATTTTCATATGGTGACAGGAGAAAGAGAATACGTAAGGATGTGTTATTTACTCAGGCCACTTTTAATCAGAATACAAAATAAATAAAGAGAGGGCACCTCTCAGAGTGCAAGTAGGCAGTTCAGTGTTTTTACTTCCTCAGTAAGAATAATGGACACTCAGTTTCATTAATGTAGATCAAATGGCTAGCTGATAATTAAAGTCCACAAGTTTAACACTCCTAAGTAAGCATGTATCCTGTGAAGGAAAATATAGACCGTCATAGTAAACATATTGTCTGTATCCAGACATGTTATCCTCCCTGTGGTTCCTATGTTGTCATAGCAACAACTGACTTCATGTGGCCTGACTCAGCTACTCAGCAACCAAAGAGAAGTCCTGTTTTCTATAGTGTGCTGCAAGGGGTGACATCTTTAGACTGTGCAGAAACAAGAGGTGTTGCTTTAACCTACTGAATTTTGTTTTTGTGATTGTAGCAAAATGAGGAATTACCTTCTACATGCAGAATAGTTGTCATTTGGGGTCTTGGGTGGTGATATCTGTAGCCTATGAAATGTAGTGTTTGAAGAATGTCTAGATTTGGGGGAGAAATAACTGCAGATTAACCTTTTATGTAGTTATTTGTCCAAAAGTTTTTTAGGTGTAACTTAAAAATGAACAGATACTTTGAACAGAGAAATAATGTAGAAACAAAACCCAACTCTAGCTTTGTATATGTTCTGCTTTATGATGGTTCCAGTTTTATATTATATCGAGGTTGTTATTTTTATACACAGTTTATAAAAAGTGTTTTCCAAAATAAGCAAAAGAAGTATATATTTCCATCCTGAGTGTGAACATCCAGCATTTATGTTTTCCAAAATATCATGAACTCACTGCCATAGAGTTATAATAGCAGAATAATAAAAAACTGATGGTCATAGGCGTGTAGACTTTCCTACATGGGCCATGTTGAAAAGATGCGAGCTCTACTGAATAAAATGATACATCAGCCTTTTTTTTATGGCCTTGAGTCGCCTCTGGAAAAATGACAACAATAACAGCAACGACAACGGGAACACCACCAACAAATGAGCCTTTGAAGAATTACCTCAAAGACGTTCTGTGGTAGGAAGGGTTTAGGTGTCTGATTGTTCAAGAGGATTGCACTCAGTAGACAAGAGGGCCATTGGTAAATGGCTTTTCTCTCCACAGGAAACATCAGCAAGGCCCGAGGGTGGCCCTTGCGTGGGAGAACATATGAAAAAAAACCATTATTTTCTTTAAAAAATACTTTTTTCATTATTATACCCACATCTGTTGACCCCAATTCATAGTGACCATATAGGGCAGAGTAGAACTGCCCCACAGAGTTTTTGTGGAGTGTCTGGTGAATTTGAACTGCCAACGTTTTCATTAGCAGATGTAGCACTTAACCACTACACCACCAGGGTTTCCTTTTTATATTACAGGTATATTTATTACTTTATTTGGAAAACACAGTGCTTAGAAAAACATCTTTGTATACAGAATGACACGTTAGGGAATGTGATCATTAATAGAAACAAATCTGGGATTAATGCATGGGTGACATCTGTACCTTACCTTCTGCCCATGGCTGCCATACACATACACAGACACACCTAGGAGCCCTAGTGATATGGTGGTTAAGCATTTGACTACTAAACAAAGGATCAGCAGTTCAAGTTTACCAGCTATTCCATGGAGAGACCATAGGCCAGCTCTGCTGTGTCCTGTAGGGTCATTATGTGTCAGAATCAACTCAAGGGCAACAAGTTTTTGTTTTTCTTTTTTAACCTCTAGGTCTAGATTTAGCCTAAGAATTTAACAGAATAGTTCTGCCAACCACTTCTGGTATTTTTCTACTCTACTGTCTTATTTTATTTTTATCTTATTTAATGAAAAATAGCTATAGGGAGAAGGCAAACATCGTAAAAAACCCTGAAACATAGCCCACCCTCCCCACCACACAATCATCTTGATTGTATTTTCAGTTTTCCAGTCGTTCAGTTCATCTGCATGATCTGATTTATCAATTCGAGATGATCTTAACGATGGGGATTAGCCTCTTCACGGATATCTGTCTCAGCTCTGTCATCTGTGAGTTGTGTATTTGAAAAAGACTGAGTCAGATTAGTATCACATAAAATGCTTGATGCTTCTTGGAAAAATGAGCTTACATTAATACAAGGCAAAGCTATTCACTTTCTAAAAATGACTCATTCCCTAGTGAGCAGCCCCGACTTGTTTGTCAGTGGAGGCTTGCTTGTTGTTGTGATGTGGGAAGGTATGTCACTGGTATTTAGGTACCAGCAGAGTCAACCATAGTAGACAGGTTTCAGCTGAGCTTCCAGACTAAGACAGCCTAGCAAGAAGGGCCCGGCAGTCTACTTCTGAAAAGAATTAGCCAGGGAAAACCTTATGAATAGCAGCCGAACATAGTCAGATATGGTGCCAGTACGTGATCCCACCAGGTTGGAAGCCACTGGGAAAACAACTGGGAAGAATTGGATCCTCAAAGTAGAGTCAACCTTAATGAGGTGGAGGGAGTAAGGCCTCCCGGGTCTTGATTTGCTGATATGGCACGATTGAAAAATGAGAAGAAACAGATGCAAACATCCACTAATAATCAGGACATGGAATGTACACAGTATGAATCTAGGAAAACTGGAATTTGTCAAAAATGAAATGGAATGCATGAACACTGAGATCCTAGGCACTAGCTGAAATGGACCAGTTTGGGCCATTTTGAATCTGACAGTACCATGCTGGGAATAGAAACTTGGAGAGGAATGGTGTTGCATTCATCATCCAAAATAACATTTCAAGATGTGTCCTGAAGTACAGTGCTATCATATGATAATATCTATACACCTATGAGGAAGGCCAGTTAATACATTTAGTGTTTAAAGTGATGTGCCTCTAAGACCAAAGGTGAAAAGGCTGAAGATTTTTACCAGCTTTTGTAGCCTAAAATGGATCGAACATGCAATCAGGATGCATTGATAATTACTGGTGACTGGAATGCAAAAGTTGGAAACGAAGAAGGATTGATAGTTCGAAAATACAGCCTTGGTGATAGAAATAATGCTGGAGACCACATGATAGAGTTTTGCAAGACTAATGACTTTTTCATTGCAAATACCTTTTTTAACCAACACAGAAAGAGACTGTGCACATGGACCTCACCAGATGGAATACGTAGGAATGAAAGTGACTACATCTGTGGATAAAGATGGTGGCAGAGCTCCATATCAGCAGTCAGAACAGGCCCAGGTGCTGACTGTGGCCCAGATCATCAATTGCTCATATGAAAATTCCAATTGAAACTGAAGAAAATGAGAACAAGTCCATGAGATCCAAAGTATGACCTTGAGTATATCCCTCCTAAGTTTAAAGACCATGTCAAGAACAGATTTGATGTGTTGATCACTAATGACCGAAGACAGGTCGAATTGTGGAATGACATCCAAGACAACATCCACGAAGAGAACAAGAGGTCATTGAAAAGATAGGAAGGAAAGAACAGACAAAATTGGATGTGAGAAGAGACTCTAAAATTTGCTCTTGAATGTCGAGCAGCTAAAACAAAAGGAAGGAATGGTGAAGTGAAAGACCTAAGCAGAAGATTTCCAAGAGCAGCTTGAGAAGATAAAAGAAAGTATTCTAATGACAAAGAGCTGGAAATGGAAAACCCGAAGGGAGGAAGATGTTCTGCATTTCTCAAGCTGAAAGAATAGAAGATAAAATTGAAGCCTTGAGTTACAGTAGTGAAGTGGTCTGCAGGGAAACTCTTAAATGACTGAGGGAGCATAAAAAGAAGATGGAGAGAATACACAGAGTCATTGTACCAGAAAGCTAGTCGATGTTCAGCTATTTGAAGAGATAGCCTATGATCAGGAACCAGTGGTACTGAAGGAAGACGTTGAAGCTGCCTTGAAGGCACTGGCCAAAATCAAGGCTCCAGGAATTGGTGGAATATCCATTGAGATATTTCAACAAACAGATGAAGCACTGAAAATGCTGACCCATCTATGCCAATAAATTTGGAGGACAGCTACCTGACTTACTGGCTGGAACAGATCATATTGATGCCCATTCCAAAGAAAGGTGATCCAGCCAAATGTAGAAATTACTGAACGATATCATTGATATTGTGATAACAACCTGCACTGTGCAGATGACACCACCTTACTTGCTGGAAATGAAGAAGAGCTGAGACACTTACTGATACAGATCAAGGACCACAGCCTTCAATATGGATTACATATTGAAGGATTGCATATACTTGTGAAAGC
The DNA here is from genome assembly GCA_028571685.1 of Heterohyrax brucei. Classification (NCBI taxonomy): domain Eukaryota; kingdom Metazoa; phylum Chordata; class Mammalia; order Hyracoidea; family Procaviidae; genus Heterohyrax; species Heterohyrax brucei. The sequence goes on along the minus strand of CM053149.1, from coordinate 69,953,794 downwards.
TGGACCATGAACAAAGAAGACAGAAGAATAATGGATGCCTTTGAATTGTGGTGTTGGAGAAAAATGTTGAATATCACACGGACCGCCAAAAGGAAGAAGTCCAACCAGAGTGCTCCTTGAAAGCAAAGATGGCAAGACTGTGTCTTCCATGCATGGACATATTGTCAGGATAGATCAGTCCCTGGAGGACATCATGCTTGGTAGGGTGGAGGGTCAGTAGAAAAGAGGAAGACCCTCAAAGAAATGGATTGACACAGTGACAGTAACAGTGGGCTTAAGTATGTAGTTGGTTGTGGACATGGAACAAGACCAGGCAGTGTTTCCTCCTGTTGTTCATAAGGTCACTATGAGTCAGAACCATCTCGACAGCACCTAACAACAACAGTCCCTATGAACCTTAGTTTTTTCTCAACAGTTTTGAAATGGTGGACATCATGATATTGATCTTGGCTTTGAAGAATGATTCTGAATTTATCAAGTTAGTTTTGAAGCAAGTTAGAAATTTGACTGTGAGCAGTGAGAAAATGAAGCAGAAATATGATATTCTCCCTTGAACTTCCGTTAACTGCCCCAAGAGAGGATTGTCATTATTTTGCCCCTTCCTGTACCCCTTTGGACACTCACTGGTGGTGTATTTCAGGCAGGTGATTGCACCATCCCTCTCATTACTTTCCAAACAGGAAATGCTCTTGTCTTATGTTCTCGTTTTATTTGGCTTCCCACATGTTTGCATCAAGACCATGAGCAGACCTGTTGCCTGTTGTGATTAGAGCATAGGGTTAAAGAATTCTGGGCCACTGATTAAACATTAAATTTGTTCTGCCACCAACCCAAGCTCCATTTTTCCATTGGAGGCTATCTCCTTTCTTTATCATAGAGCCTGGTTGCATAGAGATTAAACATTTGGCCACTAACCAATACAGTCAGTGGTTCAAGTCCACCAGCTGCCTGTTGGAAACTCTGTAGGGCAGTTCTACTCTGTCTGATAGGGTTGCTCTGAATCAGAATAAAGTGGACAGCAATGTTTTGTTTTCTTTATTATCATTCTCCTGTGTCTTTGAAATCAGGTATTACTTTAAGGATGTCTTTTAAGCACAAATGGTGAACCAGAGACAGTGGGAAAGGATATGTCTCTGCCTGGGGATCTGCAGCAATCTGTTTGATGTCTCCTACAGTTACCAGAGCCACATGGCACATGGTACCCAATGAGAAAGTCTCTGTCCTCTAGACATCTGTAGAGGAAGATCGTTTAGCTCAGTGGCTCACACACAGGAGAGCTTGATGCTATGCTGTACGTTGGAATTAACAGGAGAACAGTGTTTTAAACTACATCAACCCTTCAGTCTTCTGAGAGCACATCAGAATAACAAGGTAAAGTTGCCCATGGGAAAGGATTCTGTTTTGATCGGATGCTCCACCTATCATTTCACCACCACTGACCTAAAAAGAGTATGCATAGGCCTCTGTTAATGAGAGATCATGCCTTACTTATGATACAGAGTAGATACGTGTTCACATGTTTGTTCATATTCGTGGATGTCACTGTGAGTCAGAATGGACTCACTAGCAATGTGTTTTGGGTTTTATCACACCTATAAGCATGTGGAGCCCTCGTGATAATAGTGGTTAAGAACTTGGCTTCTAACCAAACGATTGGCAGTTTGAATCCACCAACTGATTCTTGAAAACATTATGGGACAGTGTCTGTGTTATCTAATGCTGCTATTACAGAAATACTCCAAGTAGATGACTTTAACAAAGAGACAATTATTCCCTCACAGTCCAGTAGGCTAGAAGCCTGAATTCAGGGCACTAGCTCCGGGGAACACACACACTCTCTGTCTCTGGGTGCTGGAGGGAGCATCATCTTTCCTTTAGTCTGGAAGCATCTCGACACAGGAACTTCAGATCCAAAGGACTTGCTGTGATCCTGTCACTGCTTCCTTGGCAGTGTGAAGTCCCTTTATCTCTGCTTGATTCTCTCTTTTATATATCAAAAGACATTTGCTTAAGACACTATCCAATCTTGTAGACCTCATCAGTATAACTACTTCCAATCTATCTTGTTAAGTCTTAGTGATAAAATTTACAACATACATGAAGATCTCATCAAAAGACACAATAGTGGACAGTCAAACAGTCATGGGAATAATGGCCTAAGAAGTTGATATGTTTTGGGGGCACACAATTCAGTCCAGGACAGGCAGTTCAACTCTGTCCTCTAGAGTTATTATGAATTGGAATTGACTTGATGGCAATAAGTTTTTTGTTGTTGTTGTTTTTAATAAATAAGCATGTGAAAGCTTAAAAATGAATAAGGAGTCCTGAAGAAGAATCAGTGCCTTTGAATTACACTGTTGGTAGAGAATGTCAGATATACCGTGGACTGCTAGAAGAACCAACCAATCTGTCCTAGAAGGAGTAGAGCCAGAATCTTCCTTAGAAACGAAGATGGCGAGACTTCTCACATACTCTGGATGTGTTATCAGAAAGTGACCAATCCCTCGGAAAAACATTGTGCTTGAGAAAGTAGAGAGTCAGCAAAAAAAAAGGATGACTCTCAAGGAGATTGACTGATACAATGCCATAGTGGACTCAGGCAGGGCAGTGGTTGTAAGGCTGGCGCTGGGCTGGGTGGTGTTTTGTTCTCTTGTACATGGGGGCTATGAGTTGGGAATGACTGGACTGCACCTAACAACAAAACACCTCCAAAGCCTTTCCTACAGATGCCTTGGATCAGTCAAGATTTGATTAGAGAAGCAGAACCCCTCCAACTGGTCAACTGATACAGAATATAGGCTTTATTAATAACAGTTAGACCTTTCATAGTTGTGGAAACTATGGGTATAGTCAGAGCAAGCTGTTGCCTGTTGTCTTAGTCGTCTGGTAGTGCTCTAACAGAAAGTTAGAGCAGTACTGCAAGTGGGTGGCTTTAAAAAGGAAAGTTTATTTTTACACATTCTGGTAGGCTACAAGTCTGAATTCTGGGTGTCCTCTCCAGGGGAAGGCTTTTCCCCTGTTGGCTCTATAGGAAGATCATTGTGTTCCGTCAGTCTTTGACTGGGAAGCATCTTGGCTCAGGAACCCCTGGCGCTGTTTTCTTGATGGTGTGAGGTTCCCAATTCTCTGCTTGCTTCCCTTTCCTTTTATCTCTTGTCAGATGAAAGGATAAAGGGTGGTGCAAGCCGTACTCCAGGGAAACTCCCTTTACAATGGCTCAGGGAGGCGATCTTATGAAGGGATTCACAGTCCCACCGTAATCCTCTCTAACATAATCCACTCTGTTAACCACAGGCAGAGATTAGAATTTATAGTATCAGAAAATCTCAAAATGGAGGGCAGTCACAAAATACAGGGAATCCTGGCCCAGCCAAGTTACTACACACATTTTTGGGGGGGAACACAATTCGGTCCATGATACCTGTCTATCTAGTGTTGAGTCTTAAGTTGTTTTGGCCAGCTGAAGTGTTACTCGTGAAGAAAAACTCGATGTGGATGAGCTCAACCAAAAACTGAAACTCATGGGGACAAATTATGACCTACGTTGGTCTCGTTCCTCTAATATTCGTACAGTAGGTTTTTTGAAGGAGAAACTGGTATCTCTCACCATAATCTATACTTCTGGTCCAGGAATCAAAAAACCTGAATGAGGAGGTTAGATGGGAGCCAGAGGAGGTGCCGATTGATCTAGGCCATGCAATGAGCTAGCTGACAAGCAACTTTATTCTTGAGAGGCTACCGTGCCTGATGTCCAGCATCAAAAATCTTTAGACTGTAAAAACATAGAGCTCCTGGCTTATTTTCATCTTCCAGATCTTGCAGTGTAAATGTCTCTTGTGGCCAACACTAATCTGCAACTAGACAAAAACATAAGCAAACCTGTTATTGTAAAGTTGATTCTGACTCATACCAACTCTACAGGACAGAGGAGAATGGCCCTATAGGATTTCCAGAAGCATCTGGTGGGTTTGAACAGCCAACCATTTGGTTAGCCGCTGAGCTCTTAACCACTGTGCCACCAGGGCTCCAGTGATAAGGTAGTATGTGGGTATTTGGCACTTATTAGCAGCTCTGCCCATCTCATAGTTTTTGATAAAATATTCCTGTGATTCCCACTTTGCTTCTTGAACAGAAAGTGTTTATAACATGCTTTGCCAACCTGGATAATAAAAGATGTTTTATATACACAAAGATTGAGACCAAGAATTTAATTTCTAAAATGATGATTGGAAATCTGAGTAACCAAGGGGACAGATAAACCAACTAAGTGCACTAGGGATTTGCTATCATTTAAGAGAAGAGATTACTGCAATGGCTGAATAATTAAGTTCCTTAACTAATGAAAAATTTCAGTGAAGTTATGTGCCTTCTGTATACATTCTTGTAATTCAATATGTAGAACTAATTCTCGGTAGGAAAAGCATAAGCTATCTCATCTCAAAGCAACCATTGATCGAATGATATATACCACTTTTTCCTCATTAAATTATTTTATCACAGAAAGAGCTGTGACTAGTCATTTCTGGAAAAAAGAGTTGCTTTTTGATGGAAGTTCCTAGCCTGAGTGAAAGAACAGTATTGCTTTAGTTTTTACGTGGAAATCAAATCATTCTGATAGAAATGGACACTTTGGGTATAAAGAGTCCTAATGTAATTGGCCAACAAAAATAGAGTTAACGAGTAGTTTAATTTTAAGATTGGTAATTTGTAGAGTTGCTGTAGGTGTGATATTTGTGTGTTCCAGAAGAAATGACTGAACCTCCTATTTTAATCATGATATATATGCTTGGAGATGATGCACAGACCAAAACCCATTGCCATGAAGTCAATTCTGACTTGTAGTGACCCTGTAGGACAGAATAGACCTGCCCCTTAGCATTTCCAAGGAGAGGCTGGTGGATTCCTGCTGCTGAGCTTTCGATCAGCAGCCAAGCTCTTAACCACTGCACCACTAGGGCTCGGGTGATGACATAGCCACTGCTGTCGAGTCCATTCTGACTCATGCTGGCCCTATAGATCAGAATAGAGCCAAAGCGAAGTGCCGTCGAGTCAGATCCAACTCATGGTGACCCGAACTGGCCCATAAAGTTTCCAAGGAGCACCTGGTAGGTTTGATCTGCTGACCTTTGGTTAGCAGAATTAGCACTTACCCACAGTGCCATCAGGGTTTCTGGTGATGATATAGCAAGGTAAAATACAGATCTGATGCATCTTGAGAAAGCAGAGTGTGTCATTTATGCCACAGCTTGGCAGCCTGTTTCTTGTCTGCTGCATCCCTAGGGAGGATGTTCCAGGATCTTCATTTCAATATTTTTGCTGTACCCCCTTAGTTCATTCTTGCCTTCTTTTTCTCTTCTTTTGAGCTTTTCTTTTTGATTTACCTTCATATTCCAGGGGTTTTAAAACATTGGCTATTTTTTTTGTTTTCCACATTTAAAGTCATTCCTAGGACTTTATTGTTGTTTTTCCCTGGGTTCTCTTGGCTCATAAACACCCACGTAACATTGCTGTTCTTTTAGAACTGTTGTTATATTTTTATATTTTTTTGTGGCTTAGGACAGCATCTTCTCTCCTTCCGTCTCTTGTATGAGCTCTCTGGGGAGATATGAAATGATTCATTTTTAGTTTTTATCAGTCCTCAGTTTTTTTTAATCATTGGTTTCATCAGTTCTTAGTTTTTATCATTAAATAGATGTTTTCCTGAACTGTATGTCATTGAATTTATTCAGACCATGTCACAGTATTACTTAGGGAAGAAAGTCATTCTAATTGCTGTATTTTCATTGACTTGAAAAAGCATATATCGTTTGCTTATTACATTCCCTGTAATGCAGTCAATGTTGGTTTGTGGTACACCGTTAGGTTGCTTTACAAAACTTTCAGGAGATTCTCAATCTCCTTCTTTGCCAGCCTTTACTACACAAGTTGGAGAAATAACATACTGATGTATTTCTGATATATGTGACGTAAGCAGAAGTTTACCTAAGGAAGATTTTGGTATTCAGATTTACAAAATGAACTGATGTGCTGTTAACCATTTACTTCCTTCATTGAACCTCAGTTGTGATAGCTACCCTGCAGCCGCCACCTTGTGTGCATGAGGAAAAAGCTGAACTGATTGGTGAGATGTTGAGAACTTAAGTGTTGAGAACTTAAGTGTCAGGAATCTCCTACCTTCATATAGCTGGTAAGGTGAGGTGGATAACTACTTACATGTTTAATCTGTCTGTAACAACTGTGTGTGCTGTTATTTGAAACTGATTGTGATCCTAATACATACATTTATCAACATAGTGGCTTAAAGCACCCCCCAAATCCTTACAACTGGACCCATGAGCAACATCATGATAAACAGAACCAAGACTGAGTTTGTCAGTGATTTCATTTTACTTGGATCCACAATCAATACCCATGAAAACAGCAGTCAAGAAATCAAAAGATACATTGCGTTGGAAAAATTTGCTACAAAAGACCTCTTTAGAGTGTTGAAAGACAAAGATGCCAGCTTGAAGACTAAGGTGTGCCTGATTCAACCCATGGTATTTTCAGTCACATCATGTGCATTCAAAATCTGAACAGTGAATAGGGAAGACAGAAGATGATTTGACATCTTTCAACTATGGTGTTAGAGAAGAATATTGACTGTACCGTAGGCTACCATGAGTTGGATCCGACTCAACGGCACTTAGCTGGCTGGCATAGGCTACCAAAACAGATCTGTCTTGGTATTTGTAAAACCAGGGTAATAAATCTCAGAGCAAATTTGGCAAGACTACATCTTATAAACTTTGGAGATATTGTTTACGGAATCAATCCTTGGAGAATAACATCATGGCTGGCAAAATAGAGGGTAAGAAAAAAAGAGGAAGACTCTGAATGGGGTAGATTGACACCGTAGCTACAACAGTGGGCTCAAGCACAGCATGGCACAAGACTGGGCAGTGTTTTGTTCCGTTGTACATTAGGGTAGCTACGAGTTGGAACTGACTCCATAGCACCTAACTACCACCACCACCACCACCTACTGTTTTGTTATGATTGTGATAGAATGATACTCAGTGGTGGTAAAGGGATTAGATCTCATTTCATTTTCAAGAGATACTTATTTACTATATATTTTTTTCTAAATCTGAAGGATGGCTTAAAAGGGAATGAATGTGATGTGTCTGATATATAAACATAGGAAAAAAAAACCTATGTTTTTAGACACAAGATTTTTCTCATGAGCCTTTTTTTTTTCCTAGTTTCAGAATTATGTTAAGAAAACCTTGATCATGGGGTGGCAGAAGGACACCCAGGTTTGTGGATCTGAGGACTGGGTGGGTAGAAAGCGTAATGGGAAAGTAGGAGCGTTTCTTAGAAAGAAAAAAACTTTAAATCAAGCATGCTGAGTCTGCCACTTGTCACCTCATTCAGGTCACATAAGCTGTCTGAACCTATATTTATTTCTCTATAAAATATGAAGCCTGACAATTAAGTTCATGAACTCATCCTAGAAAAAGTGCTACATACCTCACTGCTAAATATCACTGTGGTCACCTTTGAAGTCCTCCCCTTGGGAAGCTATGCACCAATGCCAGTACCTAGTCCACCCTTCAAAGCAATTTGGGAACTCTCTTCCTGAAATGGCCATCATAACTGTCATTTTATTACATTTGATGTCTTGAATATCATCAAAATGTCTTCCTTTCAGTATATCCTTTATCTTCTGGTAAAGAAAAAACGTCATTGGGGGCAGATCAGGTGAGTAGGGAGGGCGTTCCAATACAGTTATTTGTTGACTGGCTAAAAACTCCCTCACAGACAGCTATAAAATTAAATTCGTGAACTTGCCACCGTGCCACTGTGCTCAATGGCCATTCCAGAAAGAGTTCCAAAATTGCTTAGAAGGATGGACTAGGCCCTGGTATCGGTGCATAGCTTCCCAAGGGGAGCACTTCAAAGGTGACTGTGGTGATACTGAGCAATGAGGTGTGTAGCACTTAGAGCAGCTAAGTTGGTGGACTTGATTGTTGGACTTTGTAGCTACCGTAAAAGACAAGGTAGGACTGCTACATAGAGTTTCCGGGGAGCAGCTGGTGGGCTCAAGCTGATGACCTTTTGGTTAGCAGCTGAGCCCTTAACTGCTGCACCACTGGGGTTCCTCAGTGTGGGTATTCTGGACAGCATGTCAGCATCATGGAGGGACAGCGAGAGGAGATGTCATAGAATACAGCATGTAGGGAACAGATCAAAGAGCATAAACAGACATTTAGCCAAACTACATTCAGAATTGAGGACAGAATGAAGGTAAGAATCCTTAAAAAAGAGTTCTTTCTTAAATTTGTCAAATATGAGACAGCAAAATGTTCTACCATTAGTGGAAAAAAACTCAGATACATATTTAAAAACATTGTTTCATGTCTGCCTCCTTTATATTTTCTCTATAAAATGATATGCTCACACAGTGTTACATGTATATAATTTATAAATAAATATAAATACATCAATTGTACAATACTGTTTTATTTTAATTCTAATGTGATGCATGATTGAAAAGATTGGATGCCACTGGTCACAAGTGACAGTGATCAGGGAGCTGTTTTGACTACCTAGTGTTTCTTTAACAGAAATACCACAAATGGATGGCTTTAAAATGAGAAATTTTATTTGTCACAGTCCAGTAAGCTAAAAGTCCAAATTCAGGTTGTCAGCTTTGTCTGCTGGCTCTAGAGGAAGGTCCTTGTTGTCTGTCTTACTCTGGAAGCTTCTGAAGTCTAGGAACCCCAGTCCTTTCCAAAGGATGCACTCTTGGTGTTATGAGGTCCCCAGATCTCAGTTGCCTCGCTTTGTCTTGTTTACATCCCAAGAGGGTACCCCAAGCCACAGTCCAGTCCCACACATTAAGTCCCACCCCCACCAACCCAACTGCAGCCCATCCCTCAGGAACATCATTGAGGCAGAATTTACAACAGGAAAGACATCACATAACACAAGGAATCATGGCCTCATCAAATTGCTACAGATTTGGGGGGGAGGGGAACACAATTCAATCTATGACAGAACTGAGACTCCAGGAAGGTCTGCTATTAAAATGTGCATGTGGGAAGTGAAATAAAGTCACAAGTTCAAATAATTTCACTCTTCAGTGCCTCCTATTCAGAAATTGCCCAGTATTTTAGCATCATATGTGACACTGCCAGGGGCTAGCACATCTATGCCATTGTACTGAAGGAGATGAAGAACTACTGTCTTAGATACTAAGTGAAAAATTAAGCCGTATCTTCATTTCCTTTCATGACAGTTTCACTAATTCTTCCGTCTCAAGAGCCAAGGGTGCAGCATGCTAAGTAACTCCAAATGAATTGTGCATTTATATTGCAATTCTTCATTAAATAATTATGGATCCAAGTGATTTTTGCTGTTTGAAAATTGGATTGCAATGGTTATGACTTTTAATAATGGTATCAATTTAACACATTTCTAAAAAGTGTGTAATGTTAACACAAAAAATATAATAGACTTCTTCTGGAATTTCTCTATTAAATTACCATTATGGACTTCTAACAAATGCCATAATTAGGTGTATTTCTAATGGGACCATTGCCTAAATTAAAATCAAGGATAAATTGTCAGTAGGCTCCCTAATCCTCCAGGAAAGATTAGGAAAGTTCCTGCAAGTTTGACTAAAGCCTCAGTGTTTCTTGGTCTCCTTGAATAGAGTTGTTCTTAGGAAGTACACGCTGCTGTGGATTTTCTCTTGAGTAAAGTGACACAATGGACAGAGATGACAGAGGTATAAAGGAGATAATTCCTGAAGAGATAAGGAAGGACTATAAATTGAGATGTTCATGATCCTTTTGATGTAAGCCTTTTGTGAGCCATAAGCAGGATTTGAACATCTTTATGTCTTACATAATGCCTGTATCAGGTATGTGTATGTACAGTGTGTGTTGGCTGGATTTAATTAGAATTGCCACTTGTCATAGAATACATGAGCATGATTAAAAGCTTATTAAAATGGATTCATAAAAATAGATAATCCTCTCAACTTTATTCAGTGATAAACCAGTAACAGAGCAGTAGAGTGTTAACAGACTGCTGAGGGATTAGGGAGCTCTGTTACATGACAGAGAAGCCTGATGGCTCAGTGGTTAAGTGCAACAGCTGCTAACCAAAAGGTCAGCAGTTCCAATCTGCCAGGCACTCCTTGGAAGCTCTGTGGGGCAGTTCTACTCTGTCCTATAGGGTTGCTATCAATGAATTGACTCAATAGCAGTGGATTTGGTTTCTTGGTTTCAGTTATATGAGGAGGAGTTAGTGAGCAGAATGGGGTGATTTATCCTACAGAAATAAAGAATTCTGCAGACTAGCCAATTAGCTTCAAGAATTAGAAAGATTGCCATGAAGAAGAGAAATAGTCTTTACCTATTGTTCCAATAGATGAGGACTAAGCCAGCTGTTGTTGATTTAGCAACCCCATGTGTGTGACAGAACTGTGCTCTCTAGCATTTTGAACGGCTGATTACTTTGGAAATAGGTCACCAGGCCTTTCTTCTGAGGTTCAGAGATTCTGTACTCGAACCATCAACTTCTCTGCTAGCAAGCAGCCAAGTGCATTAGCTGTTTGCACAGCTTAAGTACTATAGGGAAAACCCAATTGATAAAAATTAAATGAAAACATGATTTAGCACAGTAAAAGTTTACTGACAGCACATAGCTCTGGCGTTTTCACAGCAAGGGGCTACCACATTAGGAGAATAAAACCATCCCTGGCAGTTGATTACTTTAGGAGCAAGGGAATGATTATCCGCCTAGGTTCAGAGAGGACTTATACATAAATTGCAGAGAAGATTGGGTACGGTCACTTCTAAAATTCCTTCTAGTCTTAGGGTCTATTTTCTACATGCAAACATCTTTGCAGGATTTTTGTGGCTTTGATAAAGGCAAATTTCTTTGCAAAAACAGTCATTTTTTTAATCTGAGTGGCTAGATAGTGCCCTAAAGTACAGCCTTTCTAGATTTCAGCCAGGCTACATCTGCACCATTGTGTATGCCAGCTGAATAGAACGTCCTTGTTTGAGTTGGTCTCTCTGGGTTCAGAGAAGAGGAGCTTACTCATGTGAGTATTGGGAGGAAGTCAGAAATCTTTACTTCATGGCAAATTCTCATGGAAACCTAAAAGTTGCCCCACAATCTTATGTTGATGAGAGGAGATGTTTATAATCACCGGGACAAAGCTGGGTCTGAGTTTGGTGTGTCCAGTTCAGTCCGTGGAGGCCTGGTGGTGTGGTGGGTGGGAGTCTTGTGGCTCATCAAAAGGCTGGTAGCTAGAGTCCCTGAACTACTCCGTGGAAACCCTGTGGGGCAGTTCTGCTGTGTCTTCTGGGGTCACTGTGAGCTAGAATCAACTTGATGGCAGCACGTTCATTGGTTTTTTTTTTTGCTTTTAGTTGACTTCTTGGAATCTCTGGGTAGCGCAAATGGGTAAGTGCTCAACTACGAGCTGAAATGTCGGTGGTTCGAACCCTCCAAGGGGAGCCTCAGAAGAAAACCCGGAGATCTGCTTCTAACAGGTCACAACCGTTGAAAACCCAAGGTCCTCTCTTCGGACATGAATGGATTGGACTTGGATATCATCCTGCTGACCTCTGGCTGGAGGAAGGAGAGTGGGTGGAGAGGAGGGGAAAGGAGACTGTTGGGAGGATGAGACATGTATGGAGCAGAGAAGAATAGTGTACTGTCACTGGGCAGGGAGAGCAGTGGAAGCTGCATATAGGTGGGCATGTGAATTTATGTGGGAATGTACATTTTCACTCAGTCATATTAAATAATAAAATAAAATAAAATAATATAAAAAAGAAAACTCTACGGGGCAGTTCTCCTCGGCCACACAGGGGGTGGACATGAGTTGAAACTGACTCCACAGCAACTGGGTGTTTGTTGTCAGTTGAAATAAAGGTCTCTGAAACGGTGCGACCTTTCCTCTGTGTTCTCACTGTGAGGCTCCAGCTATGCTCTCCACTTAGGTTCCCCCATGTCCCTGGGCTAATGCCACCACTGCTGTGCAGTCTCAGTCTCAAGTGCCATTCACTCAGAGAGGCGATCTGACTCTGTTCCTCACCACTGCTCCTCCCTCACCAGGGAACCTGATCAGAAGGGGCCAAGCTGCAGTGTAGACGGACTGCTCTTGTTCACCCCATTTAATGAGTGCGATTAATGCTTCTAAACTGTACCTGTAAGAAATGCTGACATGGCCAGTGTTTTGTATATTTGTATTCCTATTTATATGTTTACCCTAATTTGAAAAAAGCAACCTCAGACCAATCAGCCTTCGACTCAGTTATGCTCCAGGACTAGCAAATTGACTGACTGAACATCAGTTCTTAGAAAGATGATCTGGAAATGACAGGCCTACTGAGGCCGGGACTTCAAGAGCTGTCTGCATCCCATGTTGGAGTCTTTGCTTTTCTGTTGCATCTTTCTGAGGGAGATTATGCTCATGTAAAAAGAGTAAGAAGACTAATTTGTGACTGTCATAAAAAGAGTAAGAAGACTAATTTGTGACTCTAGCATCTTGACATCTAACAAGTTAACTTGCAGGTACCGTGCATATATTAAATAGGTGTAGAATTAATGTATGATATTTAAATTACAGGCCTTGTGGTATTTGATCAAATCAAATAAAAATGTATCTTGAATGCCTACATTATGTAAAGCACTGTAATAAATATTCTGAATATCCAGGTTTACTGAATTCTTATTGAATTTTAAGATTCAGAGTGCATTTATTTTAGCTAAATATTAAATATTTGGGCTTTAAATTTCTATCAGGTTATATACTTTATGTTCCAGAAAGGATTTTAGATGGCTTGCAAAATTTTGTAAAACAGGAAAATACATGTTCAAAGTGAGGCCAGAGGAGAGCATATGTGTTGGTGCTAAGTGGAAGCAGAATTGGAAGTGAATATGGAAGGAAGTTACAAAGGATAGAACTATAAATATGTTCTTAAACATTCTGGGACAATTTTGCCAGTCAGACTACTTTCAATGTCATGTGATATCAGCAGTTGCTAGAATAAAACTATTCTTAGCACTGAAAACAGATTTATCAAGATCACATAATGATATCATCAGCAGCATTCTTTATTATTATTATTGCTATGATTATGATTAAGTGAAAGTATACAACCAAGTTAGTTTTGCATGCCCACCTCTCTGGAACTCTATCTGCTGTCCTCACCCTTTGACAGCACAATCCTCCTTTTCACTCTTCTAGTGTCCTCTTAGTGAACACCTGTCCCCTCCTCTCCATGCTCTCCTCTCCCCTTTAGAAAAAAAAACAGTAGGACAGCCTCCTATAAATGTATAAAACCATGAAGTACATACACCACATGCTCACTCTGTGTACCCCAGTACAGCCCATTCTTTGTCTCAAGTGTTGACCTTAGTACTGGCTTCAGGTATGGGCCAGCAGTAAGTCTAGGAGCTATATTCCCAGGGGACCCTCCAGGCTGTCAGACCACCAATTCTGGTCTTTTAGTAGAATTCCTGATCTCTACACCTGTTTTATTAGGGACTCTACATCGTATCTTTTATCAAGGCTGTCTTTGGTGGTAGCCAAGCACCATCTGATACTTCTGGTTTCATGTCAATGTAGTCTCTCAATCATATGGCTCTCTCTGGCTCCTGGGCTCATTTTTCCTTGTGTCTTTGATGTTCTCCATTGTGATCTATTCCAGATGGGTTGGGACCAATTGATCTTCCTCAGATGGCAGCTTGCTGGCTTTTAAGACCCTAGACACCACTTACCAGTGTGGAGGGCATAAGACTCTCTTAGTAAAAGACTAGTTACGCCAGTTGATCTCAACATCCCCTGAAAACATGGTCCCCAGACCCTCATCCTTGCTACTGTATCCTTTGAAATGTTGGGTTGAATTTAGAAAACCTCTTAGTTTATGGTGTAGGTCAGTTATGCATATTTACCTTCTACTGAGTACTGTCACTTCCTTCACCTAACTGAATTCCTATCACCTATCTAATATATGAACAACCTTCCCATCCCTCCCCAACTGTGTAGCCATCAAAAGTCTTCTTCTGTATGTAAGTCCATTTTTAAGTCCTTATAGCAGAGGTCTTGTACAGTATTTGTGGCTGACTGATTTCACTCAGCATAATGTCTTCTAGTTGAGACCAGGTTATGAGATGCTTCCTAAAATCATCATTGTTCGTTATCATTGCATAGTCTCATATGTATGTGTACCATAGTTTGTCCATTTTGTCTGTTGATGGGTAGCTAGGTTGATTCCACCTTTTTGCTATTGTGGACAGTGCTGCAAAAAGCTTTCATGTACATGTATTTGTTCACATGACAGCCCTTAATTCTGTAGGATATATTCTGAGCAGTGGGATTGCTGGATCACATGGCATTTCTCAACAATATTCTTAAAATAAATGAAATGAGTTTCACATCTCTTTTATTTGCTTTAGGAACTTTTACAGAAAATGTTTAAAAGTACCTTTACATATGCACTGGGAGTATTCATTTAACAAATATTTATTAAGCATCTAGTGTCTTCGCACTACTGTTCTAGACTCTGAGAAAACAGTTCTAGTTAAATAAGATAGACAAGATCCTTTCTTGTAAACTAAATTCAGATAGGATGAAATCAATCAGCAAGTGAAAAACTAAGCTCATTTTTAGGTTATAACAAGTTCTATGAAGAATACAGAGTAATGTATTAGATTAATTACTGGGGCTGAGGAGGGCTAAGCAGGTTGCTGATTGATGGTCTGGAAAGACCTTACAAGGAAGTGACATCTGAGAGTAGAAAGGGCCAGCTGTGCAACTTCCTGTTGCAGAGTGCACCAATCAGAGAGAACACTTAAGTACAGAGGCCTTGGGTTTGAAGTGAAATTCCAGACACTGAAAAGTCTATTTGGTTGAAGCATAGTGAGTGATAAGGTCAGAGATATAAGTTGTAGGATGGAGTTTGGCTTTTACTCTAAGTGCAATGGAAAAACATAGAGTGATTTTACAGAGGGAAGGGAAATCATCGATAGTTTTTAAAAAGCTCATGCTATCTGCAGTGACACTAAGGGAGGGGAGAAGTCATAGAAAATATAGAAACAGAGTTATCTTAGTCATGTAGTGCTGCTATAACAAAAAATGGCTTTAATAGAAATTAATTTTCTCACAGTTTAGGAGACTAGGAGTCCAAATTCTAGGAGAAGGCTTTGTCTTTCTCTTTGCAGGCTTGCAGGAAGGTCCTTTTCTTTTCATAGCTTCTGCTCCTGGGTCATCTTCACGTGGCTTGGCATCTCTCTCCATTTTTGCTTGCTGACTTGTGTTTAGTCTCTTTTCTATCTCAAATGAGACTGACTCAAGACACACCCTACAATAATGCTGCCTCATACTTTATTACAGATAAATTATCTTAATTGCAGTAATAATTTTCTTTGAACAAATCAAATGTTATATGAATTGTTTGTCTAACATTGATCAGCTACTGTTTCCATCGAAAATACACTGCCATTGAGCCAATTCTGATTCATAACAATCTTATAGGACAGAGAATAACTGTTCCATAAAGTTCCAAAGGAGTGCCTCATGGATTTGAACTGCCAGCTTTTTTCACTAGCAGCTGTAGCACTTAACCACTACACCACCAGGGTCTCCATTGTTTTGCCAACAATGCATAAACATGATGCATCTTAAAGAAACCAGATTTGTAAGGAACCCTCGTTTTACACCTTGAGTTAGTCTTTTGGAAACGCCAAGCTGTTGTTCCAAATGTGACTTTGTTCTACACATGTCCCAACAGGAAGATCCCGGAAGCTGAATGCCTGAGCTATGGAATGGTGAAGTAGGGTGTCTGCCTGTGGTATGAGTACATAGAGCAGTCTATGTATAAGGAAACACAGTTATAACTGTGATCAAGGTATATCTATGGAGATTCATGATTAGAAGGAGAAAGTTTGTAAGGATGTTTTAAAATGGAAGCATCTGGCATGGCTAAGTTATTGACAGAGATATGAAGCAAATTCTTTTCCCTGTTCCTGTAAATCCCTGCTTCTGCATAAAACCACTGTTCACTCTCCTTTGTCTGATTATATGTGTATCATTTTCTTTTAAAGCTCACCAGAAGTACATTTATATTCACATTTCTAGCAATATTCTGTTGTTGGTGCTGTATGTGTTTCACAATGGTGACTTTCTCTGTAATTTTACTCGCTTCCTTCTGAACCCTCACCAAAATTACTTTTACGTCCATAATTCCCCAACAGTGTCGTCATGGTAGTCGAGGTTTCATTATTAATGGCACCTTAAAACTCTTCCAGCTTCCGTCTGTTACCCAGTTCCAGAACCAGTTCCACACTTTGCTATCTGTTGGAGCAATATCCCTACGTCTCAGTACCAAATTCTGTCTTAATTATCCAGTGCTGCTACATCAGAAATACCCCAAATGGGTGGCTTTAAGAAAACGCGTTTATTTGCTCACAATTTAAAAGGCTGGAAGTCTGAATTCAGGGTGCTGGTTCTGGAGGAAGGCTCTCCGTCAGCACTGGAAGAAAGTCCTTGCCTCTTCTGAGCTTCTGCTCCTGGATGGTCTTCAAGTGGCTTGAATCTCTCTTTTTCCATCCCTGCTTGTTAGTTTAAATGTACTTCTCGATGGCACTTGGCTTGACTTTATATTTCAAAAGAGATTGACTCAGGATATGCTTGACACTAATTCAGTCTTACCAGTGTAACAGAAAAACCTGTTCCCAGATGGAATTGTAACTATAGCCAGAGAGGTTAGGATTTACAATACATATTTTGGGGTACACAATTCAGTCCATAACAAGGACCGTTTAAGAGGCTCTTTATGATGATCCACATAAAATGTAATGGTGGTGTAGATGAGATAAGGACAGAGAAAGTGAAGAGTCAGTGAATTTGAAATATGTCTAGAAGCACAAGTGAACAGGCTTATGTAATTCTAACTTAATACATGATAAGACAGATGTTCAGAAGGGCTAAATCAAGACTTCCAAAAATCTAAAGCAAAAATAATACATAGAAGTTCTGACTTTTATTCTGCTGATTCATTGTTTTAAATGAGTGATTTTTTTTAAACTTCAAGCTTTCGTTAAATATTGTATTATTCCTGAGCTTCCTTAGAACATTTCAATTGCTTAATTAGATCTCAGCAGCAGTGGAGTGAGTGGGTTCATTTTCTCTTCTGTCCTTTATTTTTTACACTTTATTTTTGTTTTACTGTTAATTTTGAAAGAAAATGTAAATAATTTTGAAGGAAATCAGCCGTATTTTTTTATATCAAAGGCATAATATCTTAGGTCTATAAATGACGTCACTCTTAACCAGACTACAGAATTAGATAGTCTCACTGAATCCCAGAATGGCTCTTTTAAACGTCAGCCTGTTCATAATCTCATTTCATGTCCAGAGTGTTTCATTCATAATGATTAGACATCCACTTTTTATCTCTACATAAGTGTTTTTCTGTTGGTTATTAGTATCAAAATATTGCAGGTCTGGGGTTTCTATGTGTCAGAATTTGACTTGATGGTAATGATTGAGCAGTTTGGAGTGTCTTGGGGCATTAGTTTGACTGTACTTTCTCAAAATCCAGTCATAATCTAGAAATATGCCTTGGGAAGTTATATTGGCATTTTTTGAAATTAGGTTTGCGGTATTTTTTATTGCATACTAAAATGTTTTTTTTTAAAAGTTTCTCCTAACAAGTAGTTTCTTTATTTAATGAAAATCATAATAGAATGTTGTTTGGGACATACATGAAACCTACTACATGGCAATGATAAGGAAATATAGAAAGGAAATGGAATTTGTTATTGATTGAATTGTCTTGCCCCCAAAATATGTGTTGGAATCCTAACCCCTATACCTGTGACAGATGTCATCTAATCTAATGGAATGTAATCACCTTCCATAATGCAGTCTACTATATTGTAATCAAATGATCAGTTGAGGATATCCCACTGTGGCCAAAAAGCGACTGCTGTCAAATCGATTCTAATTCATAGCAACCCTATAGATTAGAGTAGAACTGTCCCATAGAGTTTCCAAGGAGCACCTGGTGATTTTGAACTGTCAAACTTTGGTTAGCAGAAATAGTATTTAACCACTGGACCACGAGCAAAGAAGACAGAAGAGGAATTGATGCCTTTGAATTGTGGTGTTGGAGAAGAATGTTGAATGCCCCATGGACCACTGAAAGAATGAACAGATCTATTCTAGAAGAAGTACAACCAGAATGCTCCTTGGAAGCAAAGATGGCAAGACTGTGTCTTACATACTTTGGACATGTAGTCAGCAAGAATTAGTCCCTGGAGAAGGACATTATGCATGGTAGAGTGGAGGGTCAGTGAAAAAGAGAAAGACCTTTGATGAGAAGAATTGACACAGTGACTTCAACAATGGGCTTAAACATAAAAACGATTGTGGACATGGTGCAAGACTGGGCAGTGTTTCGTTCTGTTGTTATGGGGTTGCTATGAGTTGGAAGCAACTTGACGGTCCCTAACAACAACAGCTCAGGCAGACACCGGGGTAAGACAGACAGACACCATCTGAACATGCAGGTAGATGTATCTACAAGTCCAAGGAATGCCGAGGAAGTTGAAGTAGTTACAGAAGAATCTTGCCCTACAGCCTCATCCTGAATTTGGACTGAACTATGAGAAAATAAATTTCTGTTCTCTAAGGCTACCCTCTTACGGTATTTCTGTTACAGAGGCGCTAGGTAAGAGTTCTTCCCTAATGAATGGGATGGCCTCTGCTGCAGTGACTTAGTCAGACATCTACTGAAAGCAGTATGGGATGTGAGGAAACGCAGTAGGTGGGAATTTGTACACTTTTGCCCTTCAGTTGAAGGTTTGTTTACATCACCATATGGAAATAATTTGGAAATAAGGACAAGAGATTAAACTGCTGATGTATCCTTATTAAATTATTCCTTAATCCTATAGTTTTAAAGTGACTATGGTCCAATGGTGAAAATAAATCACCCACTACTCCAACTTTGCTACAGAATAATTTGTGACATATTAAGATTTAACACATCAAAATTATTTTTCTGTTGTTTTATTATTCTTTTCTTTTGAAACATTCTTTTCTTGATTCCCTTATTCTATTAGAGGCAACCAGAATGCTCTCAGTTTCTTAGGCTAACAATCTCAGTTGCATATTTTTCCTTTTTCTTTTGTCTCTCTCGTGATTGCATTCCTTACATATTAAGCTTCAGAGATTCTATCCTTCCTTTGTTAAGTGATTTCCTTCAGCTGTTGCTATTTACATTTCCAGTCATGCAGTTTAAATTTGGTTAAAAATAAATAAATAACTTCTTAAATTGAGTTTTGAAGAAAGCTTACACAGCTAGTTAGGTTCTCATTTGATGATTCTGCATAAATTGTTCAGTGATAGTAGTTACATTTTTTACAGTGGGTCTGTGTTCTCTTTGTCTACTGTTTGTTCCATGTTCATTACTCTAGTTTCCCTACCCTTTTGTCCTCTCACCTTGCTTTTCAGTAATTGTTGACTTTTGGTCTCATACAGATGGTATTTAAGAAGAGCATGGACCTTAAGGGTACTGTCTCTTATTTTGTGTGCACTCTGCTATTTCACTAAAAGGTAATCTCGGGAGATAATCTTGGTTCTAGGTTTAAAAAGTGTCTTGAGTGAAAGTCCAAGGGAGTCCTCTGTTCTCTACTATTTAAATTTGCCTGTCTTTGTTTGTTTAAGATTTTGACTTCTGTTTCACAGTTTTCTTCCATTCTACCCAGAACCATCTGTTATGACCCCTGTCAAAACCATCAGTGGTGGTAGCTGGGCACTATCTAATTTTTCTCTTCTCTGGTTAGATGAGGTCATGGCTCGTGTAGACTTGTTTTGTCTCTGAGCTTTGGTTCCTTTCTTTGTGCTTTGATTCTGTGAGTAGAGACCTGAAGTTGTATCTTAGATGACCACTTACAAGCTCTTAAGGCCTTAGATGCTACTCTCTTCACTAGGATGCAGATTATGATTTTTGTGAACTTTGTTATGCCGATTGAGTTATCATAGTAGAGTGCAGTTCTAAGCTTTCAAACCCAGATATTGAAAGGTGTTTGGTTGTGGTTGAGGGGTATCCCTGTTTGTGTCTTCCCTGAATATATGTGCCTGCACTCACATATTTGCTTTTACTTAAACTTATGTATGTTATGTGCTGCGTGTGCTAACCAAAAGGTTGGCAGTTCACACTTGCCAGGCGCTCCTTGGAAACTCTATGGGACAGTTCTACTCTGACCTCTAGGGTCGCTGTAAGTCATACCCGACTTGACGGCAGTGGGTTTGGTTTTTTGGTTAGTAGATACTTCAAGGAAACCCTGGTGACCCAGTGATTAAGAGCTGCAGCTGCTAACTGAAAGATTGGTAGTTCCGATCAACCAAGTGCTTCTTGAAAACCCTAGGGGACAGTTCTACTCTGTCTTGTAGGGTTGTTGTTAGTCAGAATCAGTTCAATGGTAGTGGGTTTTTAGTTGATAGAAAGTATCTGATGGTGCAGTGGTTAAGCGCTGGGTGACTGATGGAGTGGTTGGTGGTTCAACGGTGCTGATTCCTTCTTAGGAGACAGAG
Source organism: Heterohyrax brucei (assembly GCA_028571685.1). Lineage (NCBI taxonomy): Eukaryota > Metazoa > Chordata > Mammalia > Hyracoidea > Procaviidae > Heterohyrax > Heterohyrax brucei. The sequence continues at coordinate 69,933,180 of CM053149.1, read as the reverse complement.
GTGGCAGTCAGCTCCCATAAAGCTTTCGGCCACGGAAATCCTCTAGGGCAGTTCTCTTCTGTCCAGTAAGGTTGCTGTGAGTTGATCTTGACCCAATGGCAGTGAGTCAATGTTGTAGATAATTACATCTCTTCTCTCCTGTATTCACATCTGTACCTCCCCACATACTGATTTGCCTGCACTCATCCATAGTTCCTCAAATACTCATTTTAGCTTTGGTTGTGCTGTACTCTCTGCCTCCACATTTGGTGCCAGTTTTTCCATAGTACAGAAATAACTATTCTGTACAATCTGAAGTGCAATTTCCCCTCCCTTCCTCATCTCCTTGGTAATCACCAATGAACGTTAGTCTCTCTCTATGTATCTATTCTTCTTATAAAATAGGACTCATACATGTATTTGTCTTTATAGGCTTGACTTTTTTCACTTAGAATTATGACCTCCATGTTATGTTTTCTGGTTCATCATTGTTTTTTATGGTTGTATAGTATTCCTTTGTATGCATTAGCATAGTTTGCTTGTCCATTCATTCATTGATGGGCGCTTTGGTTATTTCCATTTATTTTGTGTTTTGAATAAAGCAACAATGAACATAGATGTGCATATGTCTGTTTTTGTCATTACTTTTATGTGTCTAGAGTAACGAGGTCTGACAGTTTAGTCTGTGACCTTAATTGTTCTAAGTGTTGCACACCTCATTGCTGAATATCCCTACTGTTACCTTCAAAGTACTCCCACTGGGGAGCTGTGCACTGATGCCAGTGTGTTGTTGGGTTCTGACTCCTAGCAGAACATTGCCTTGTCCCTGTGCCATCCTTACAATCATTGCTATATTTGAGCCCATTGTTGCAGCCAATCTGCCTCAGTGAGGCTTCCTCTTTTTCACTTGATCCCCTACATTACCAAGCAAGCATGATGTCCTTCTCCAAGGACTGGTCCCTTTTGATAACATGTCCAAAGTATGTGAAATGAAGTCTCACCATTCTCTTTTCCAAGGAGCACCCTGACTGTCCTCCTTCCAAGATATACTTGTTCTTGTACGTGACTGGTACTCCATTAACTCCTGGAAGCTTGTTTTTTAACAGAATGCCTTCAGTGCTTGGACTTCTTTTGTCAGTACTTATAGGGACCATAAAAAAAATATATGGCACAGTAGAGTAATTCCCTTTTCTCAGACATGTACCAATGAGCAATACAGAGCATCTGTTGAATTGGCATAAACACTGGTTTACGAATGAAGAATGTATGTTCTAATTCTTATTTTATTGTTTCTACAAAACTAAGGGTTTGGGATGTTAGCAATGGTATTTAAATTTGCAATGTACAAAGTATCCTTCCAAAGCCATTAAGGACTATTATGCCTCATTTCACTGCCATAGATTCTGTGTTAGTAGATTTAGTAATTTCCCACAGTATTAGTTACCTAGTGCTGCTGTAAGACAAATATCACAAATGGGCAGTTTTAAGGAACAGACATTTATTTTCACACATTTTCCTACATTTCGCTGCATCTGTGTCTAATTTTCTGTTTTTTATAACTCACAAGTAATGAAGTTTAGATCATACTGTATATTGGGATGGTCTCATTAACCCAAAATGATAACCCTATTTTCAATCAGGATTGCATCCACAAGGTTAGGATTCCAACATATATTATATGGAAAGGAACATAATTCAATCCATAGCACTCTGTGTCTTGGTTTCCTAGTGCTGCTGTTACAAAAATACCGCAAGTGGATGCTTTTAGAAAAACAGATGCTTATTCTCTCATAGTCTAAACCAAAAACCAAACCTGTTGCTATTCAATTGATTCTGATTCATAGCAACAACACAGAGCAGAGTAGAAATGGACTACAGGATTTCCAAGGAGCAGCCGGTGGATCTGAACTGCCCACATTTTCATTAGCACTTAGCTGTAACCATTACGCTAGCAGGGTTTCCTGTCACAGTCTGGTGGGCTGGACATCAAAATTCAGGAGTCTTGCTCCAGGGGGAGGCTTGCTGTCTCTGCTGGCTGTGAAGGAAGATCGTTGTTATCAGTCTTCTCATGGTCTAGGAGCTTCTCTGCTCAGGAGCTGGAACTCCAAAAGACAGGCTCTGCTCCTGGCAGTGTTTCCTTGTGGTGTGAAATCTCCCCTGTCTTTCTGCACAGCTCTCTCTTTTGTATCTGTAAAAGAGATTGGATTAAATTGTAGACTGACCTTATAGATTGAGTTGACATAACTGCTGCTGATCCCATCGCATTAACATCGTATAGAATTTTCAACACAAAAGAAGACCACATTTCACACAAAGTGTTGGACCATCACACATAGTGGAAATTGTGAGCTACCCAATTTGACAGATATTTTTTGGGGGGACACCGTTCAGTTATGGCACCCAGTTACATCATTTTATCTAACAAGCCAGGCAATTTCCTGAACAACAAAGTTGCAAAATCATTGGATAGATAAATATCTAAGATCCATCTTGGGTTGTAAAGTTATGTGCCGATTATGAAGTAAAATAAAATGATGGTTAATTTACATTTCTTAAAGAACAATACTAATAGCAGTTACCTTATAATTATGGATAGTTTTATAATATTCTTCTGTATTTTCCTAATCATTACTAAAAGCATATAATTTTGTGTGTGTGTGTGTGTGTGTGTGTGTGTGTGCTAAAACCCAGGCCAGAAAGAAAGCATGTAATTTTTAACAGCTGTAATGAGGTATAATTTACATAAAATGATGTACAGTTAAAGTGCATGATTTGGAAAGTGTTGTTACATGTGTTTATATGTATAAAATAGTAGCTTTGTGGATGAGAATCGGCATAAAGCTGATTCCCAGAAGGAAGAGATTAATCATATGCCCGCCTGCCTGCTGCATCCTTTCTGACACCACCCACCCACATGGCACTGCTTGCTTTCTCTTACCCTAACTACCCAGGTCTAGGACCAATTTACAAATTAAGAAGATGCCAACCATGCGTTTGTTAGTTTGCTTGAATGACATTTGGAACTCTGGGATGATGTGCTTAAAATGATCGATTTTATTATATAAAAGAATGTAACTCAAGATCATTATAAGGAAGAGATGGATGGGAGAGGTCTGGGAAGGTTCCCAGAGTACAGCAGCAGTGTCTCAGAAGGCCCACCTCCCCATCCCTTCACTAACCAGGAAGCTCTCTGAGCCTTTGTGTCATAAGTCTTACATTGGTCAGTCCTGCATGATATGTTAAATCATGCCTATGAGGCTTATCAAAATTTGCTTCCCAATTGAATTTTTTTCTGTTCTGGCCATTCCCCACTCACAGGCACGAATTCTCAGGTGCACCCTTAGATGTCACAGAACAATGGACCCTACTTAAAGTGTTTTTTCTCTGGAGCCAGGGACAAAGACCACTTTATGGTTAACAAGTTGGCTTCTAACTGAAAGGTTGACAGTTCAGATCTGCCAGCTGTTCCTTGGAAACCCTTTAGAGCACTTCTGCTCTGTCCTATAGGATAGCTATGGGTTGGAATCAACTCAAGGCACCAGGCTTGCAACACTTTTTATGGTCAGGTAAATATTCCCTGGTGACACAATGATCAAGCATTTGTTTGCTAACCAAAAAGTGGCAGGTTCAATCCCATCGAGCAGCTTCAACAGGAGAAAGACCTGGCCATTTGCTCCTTTAGAGATGACAGCCTAGAAAACCCTATAGGATAATTCTGCTTTGTCGTATGGGGTTGCTTCGGGTCAAAATCTACTCGAGAACCCCTCACAACATGAACACTGGACATCAGGCAACACTGAATAGGAATACCTGAGATACAGGAGACAAGGAAGAGGTGTGCAAGCAAGCTCTGCAAATGTGGTTTTCTTCTTTACCCTTATCCCATCTGTTTGGTGTTTTTAGGGGTTCCTCAGAGTTTCCAATATGCTTCTAATTTGTGAGCATAGTTGTATATGGGAGTATACATATTTTAATGAACTTTCTGCCACTTCAGAAGATTTAGTATGAAAATAAAAGATGGTCTACCACCTGGAACCCGAAGTACATTTTGTTATGCTCAGTTTTATAAACCAGTGGGGATTATTCTGTGATAACTGCTCTGTCTGTCTATAACCTTGGAATTATGGGACATCTGGGCAATGTAGGGATCTGTCAATAATTTTGCAAGTCTCAGTCTTTGAGATCCACTGCCTATCAATATTTTGTTGATAGGACTATTAGCAAGTCACTCTGTCTCCTGGATGTTTTCATTTTCCATCATTCTCCATAAAAGCAAGAGATTGCATCAAATTGTGGTTAGGTACAATACATTTACTATGACTTTATGGGTGAAAGCTCACTGTTTCCTTTCCTGTTTACTGCTTTACAGTTGATTTACTTTACTTTAGCATGGAATGACCAGGGGACCAACTGCCAGACAATGACGTATAGAAGACGACTGAGCAGAACTGGGGCAACACTCAGGAATCTTCCATGATGTCAAATCAGCCCCAAAGGAGAGCTGTTGACTTAGCAATTCTGTGTCCAGTTGCAGTTCATTAGTTCTAATAGTACTTAGTAGTTTATTTTTCCGCATTCTAAATGTGTGTGTGTGTGTATGTGTAAGGATAGTTAGTACCAATCAAGACTATATTATGATACTTTTGAATCAACTGAAATATCTCCAAATATTAAAAAAAAAATGGCAATTTACAAATTTCTCCATTCATTTTGGCAGTCAGGGCTGCCAAAATATTTTTATATGAATGAAGAAAGTGGATACTTTCTTTTTTAAACTCCTACAATGTGCAAAGCATAGGAGGGGAGATGAAGAAGAAGAGGACAAATCATTCTCAAGTTGTGATGAGGTAACTGCAGATAAACAGTGTAGATATGCTCTTTATGATGTCATTATAGAAAAGAAAAAGAGTGCTCCAAAGTAAAACATGCAAAATTTTCAAAAGTACATGATAGGGCATAAGCCATAAAAATGAAGAGATAGTTGTGATTGCAGAACATTGGTCGGTCTTCAAAGCCTGGAGGAGACTGGAGCCGTACCTTGGTGACAGATTTGTGTAGAAGGTACAGAAGCACACTCTTGGTGGAAGGTGCCTGGATGAAGTACCGTGGTGGCCAGTAAGCACCTAGGCCTATTTGAAAATGAAAGAGTGGACCAGCGTAGATGAACTCCATGGCCTACATCAGGAAAAGTAGGAGATAAGACTAGAAGGAGAGTCTGATGATCTGAGAGCAGAGGGGGCTAAGTATGACTTAATTTTGTAGGTTGATGCCATAATTCCACCTGTAGAAAATAAGTATAACTTAACCACAAGATCATATCAGCTTAGAAAACCAAGGATAAATGTGTTTTGGTAGGTGGGTATTTGGAATCTAAAGAGTCCAGCATTCATTCCTTCACTCATTCATTCAATCTACTGTTAGGCATCAGCTGTTAATGTGGATATAGTGGCTAAGGAGATAGCCAACACTCTCATGGAGCTTCCACTCAAGACCCCAAATTATGACAAGTGGTTTAAAGGTGCAAACAGACTTTCTAGAGAGTAACGGGGAAGCAAGGACACATTGTAGATAAAGTGATGGGGAAAAGAGACACTAAGGTAGAGATATTTAAGGTGAAAGTGAAGACAAATGAAGAACCAGCCCTGAAGACAGCGCAGAGGTGAGGAGTTTGGCACGTGTGAGTGTTGACTGTGTGCAGTAATGATGCCGTGGGAGAGGGAATGAGCATGAGATGAGGTGGGAGAGCAAAGAATGGTGCTGGCTGGTGCAGCTCCTTTTATCATCCTTGGAAGGAGGCTGGGTCGAATTCTAGATACAATGAGAGTTATTGGAAAGTTCTGTGAGAACAGTGACATGATCTGAATTACAGTGGAACAAGGCAAACAGGAAGAGCTGTTAGGGGGTGACTGGCAAGTAAGTGTTGAAGTGGACTGAGGGGGTGACAATAGAAATGAAAGGAGACTAAGGACCACAAGATATACTTTTGCGATTAGAAATATCAAGACTTCATCATAGATTCGGAGAAAGGAGTCACTGGATATCTGCATTCTTGTTTGGGCAAATGGTGTTGGTTAGCCTGAGGGAGAGACGAAGAGATAAGTTTGGGGTTCATGAAACTGAAGGTGCCTGTGGGATTGTTGTTGTTGATGGTCGTTGAGTCAGTTCAGACTCATGAAGACTCCATGTGTTCCAGAGCAGAACTGTGCTCTGTGGAGTTTTCTTGGCTGTAATCTTAATGGGAGCAGATTGCCAGGTCTTTTTTTCCATGGCATTATTGGGTGGGTTTGAACCACTGGCCTTTAGGTTAGCAGTTGAGTGTAAATACTTTGAGTCACCTAGGACCTTGGAATTCGAGTTTAGGTGGTAGAGTATATGAAGTTAGACCTCTGAGAACGATTCTGGGCTGTTTCTTCTCCAGTTCCTTGAAAGTATCCTCTCTTCTCAAACAATGTTGGGCTTTCCCACATTCTTTCTTTGGCTTTCTTCATTTCTCACTTGGCACATTCCTCCTGGTATTTACTCCTGGGTCATACCTTTCACCTGTTTGCTGATGACATCCACCTCCCTATCTACGATTTCTTGGTCTGTCCTGACTATAGGTCTATACGCTTAACTGCCTACTTGGCCTTAGTTTCATATGTACCTATAATACTGTATAGCTCTCAAAGAGCCAGACACACAACAAGAAATGTGAAACTACCCTCTCACTCTATCTCTGTCTTCTTTCCAGTCAAGCTACAGTCAATAGCCAAGTCCTGTTGAACTGTTTTTGTTCTTTTTGTAAATACCCTTCTCGTTTAGTATGTATAAAAATCTGCTGTGCTTCAGATTAGTGTAATCCCAGAGTCTGAGATGGAGCTTAACCTAGGTAGGTATTGAGTGGCTCCAGCTTTGATGGTTTGTAAAGACATGGTGAGGTTAGGGAAGTGGTAGGATTCAAGTCATATTTTAGTATGATTAATCTGGCAACTGTGAGCTACACAGGTGTGGGCGAGAAAGACTGGAAGCAGACACATCTCGGAAAAGGAAGAATGACTCTAATGAAATCAAGTTTTTCCTAAGAAAATTATAAGTTGGGAGTGTACAGAATTAAAGCTGTTGGTATGTTCCCTTTTCAAATTCATTTAAAAAATTTTTTTCTATGAGTTTCATTGATGCATCAATTTGAAGGCATGAGAAGTGGAAAAGATCACCTTCGGAAACGCTTCAGAAACAAATGAAGCTGAAGTATAAGACAGGAGGCTGTCAGCGCGGCTCCCTATGGAAACCAGGAGGGTGAAGGGCAGGGGACGGGAGTTAGCTGAATAAATATGGGAAGTACCGAGGGGAGGAGTGTGCTGTCACAGGGCTTGGAGCGCAGCTAAAGTTGCATAAGAGTGTCTGTACAGGGTTTTATATGGCAAATTGACTTAGATTATAAGATTTTACTTAATCATAATAAAATATGAAAGAAGAGACCACCTTCAGCTGGTACAAGGTAGAGCCCTTAGAACTTTTCCTTGGGGGCTACTAATACTCTCTCACTTGAAATATGTGTCACAGAAAACCTCTTACTGTGAGTCTAGAAAATGAACCTAATGTCAAGCCTATTGTTATAATTTGTTATATACGATGTCATGCTAATTTCTCCCACACATCAACAGACTCTTCACATCTTTAATCATCTTTTATTCCTAGCATGTTTGTTTCCTATAGCATAGATGGCCAAGTCACTTTCAAAATCATGTTATTTGACATTAGAAAATGTTGTGTAAAAAACTGTAATGCTAGTATATTTATTGTGGTTGGTGCTGGGAGTGTAATGTGGAGTGGAAGTCAGGAGATGTGTTCCTCTGGGTAGTCATCATTGCTAACTAGGTGACTGATGCTGTCCGAGGGCAGACGTGAACCGCTACCCTTCTAACAAGGATGTAAAGCTGAGGAGAGTTGCACTGTGGCAACTTTGGGAGGGATTTGGGTTCAGTATAGCACTGGCCAGTCCAAGATAATCCTATATTTGAGTATCACTATGACTGAATTTCATATTTTGTAATTCCTCTGCTATGTGAGAAAGCCCTGGCAGCATAATGGCTGCTAACCAAAAGGTCAGTGGTTCAAATCCACCTGGTGCTGTTTGGAAACCCTGTGGAGCAGTTCTCCTCTGTCCTGTAGGATCTCTGTGAGTCAGAATTGACTTGACAGCAATGGATTTATTTATTTTAATGCTACGAGAAAGGAATTCTGGTGATGTGTGGTTAAATACTTGGCTGCTAACTGAGAGGTCGGCAGTTCAAACCCACCAGCCGCTCTGCTGGAAAGAGACATGACAGTCAGTTTCTGTAAAGATTTCAGCCTTGGAAACAGTTCTGCTCTGTGCTGTACAATTGCTGTGAGTTGAAATTGGCTTGATGACAAGGAGATTTTTTTTCTTTAGACACTTGCTTTTTTGCTCACTCAGTTTTAATGAGCTTCAGATACAAAGAACATTCAGAAACAAAAACCAGTTTCAAAGCTGCTCACAGTTTAGAGAGAAGGCAAGTGTGCAATGGTATATATTATGGAGGAAATGGTAAGAGATATTTGGCTACAAAACCAGGTTGTGATCGGATCAGCATTACTAGGAACACTGAAATTCTGAAGCTTTTCTCTTACTAATAAGTGGCTTATATGGTCCCCATCTACATCTTTTCACGATAACCCTGGAAGAATTCGCAATTTCAATATATTCCTTTAAGTCTAAGGTCTTTCCTAGAAAAAACAGCATCATGCAACACTAACTGTAATGTTATAAACTTTGTTAGCCCTCAGAAAATATTAAGTGTCAGCAGTTCAGATCCACCAGGCACTCCTTGAATACTCTGGGGGTCAGTTCTGCCCTGGCCCCTAGGGTTACCATGAGTCGGATCCGACTCATGGCTTGGCATATGATGAGTGAATGGATGAATCAATGATCACATAATCATGGTTTAGAATAGTAAAGATATTTAGATTTTCTTTGGAGATAAATTTCAAGTACCACAGTTAAATTCAGATATGACGCATACAATATGGAAATATTCTTAGAATCAGAGCTTAGGGGACCTGAAAAACTAATATTAACTATTTTCTTCAAATCCTATCTTTTTACAGAAAAAGTTAAAAGAAAAAAAATTAGATGCAAAGGCAATGATCTGTCTTGCAATTTACACAAGTTAAAATCATAACTGATAGATCGTGTCTCTCACATAGTGTTTTATCCCCTTTATTCTACACTCAAGAAAAAGTTGACTAGAAAAACTCATGTGATCCGGTTATAAATGGTAAGACAAATAAATACAATAAACATAAATATTGTTATAATATTTATAATAATATTTTATATATAATATGGAAACCTTGGTGGCATAGTGGGTAAGTGCTATGGCTGCTAACCAGAAGATCAGCAGTTCGAATCCACCAGGTGCTGCTTGAAAACTGTGAGGCAGTTCTACTCTGTCCAATAGGTTTGCTGTGAGTTCAAATCTACTTGATGGCAGTGGGTTTTTTGGGTGTATGCAATATATTTCTAACAAACATACAAATACGTTTATATAAATATACATGCATAAATATATGTATATAATATAAATATATTGTCTATTTTTATAGCTATATGATATTTATAAACATATATGTGTGTGTATATATATATACACCTTCATGTAGACTTTCTGCAGTCACGTTTTTCATATGCCATAGTACTGTTAAAGCATGATCTAAATAGAACTCTTCATGTAACAGAAGTCTAAAATTTTCTTATCTTGATATTCTGAGTGCCTCTATTTCTGTTCACAGGCAGGAATTGTCTCAATTATTACTAATGCCTAAAAATAAGCCTTTGTTGAAATAGTGTCATCTTGTCCTTAGCTACAGCACTGGAGTCACAGTAACTGGCTTAATAAAAAGAAAAGTAAAAGTAGTTATAATCTTAAGGGACAAAAGGGCGTGACGTAGTTACCAATAATGCCCTCCGTTGGCCAAATTAGCGTTGATGGAGGTGCAGTCCCTTTGGTTCTGAGAATAGGTAGCCACTGTGCATTATCCAGTGGTTAGATCCATGGGTGCTGGACTGGACTTTCTAGTTTGTGGGCCTGCTCATATAGTTAGCTCCAAACTAATTTCTTTTCCCCACCTTGTCAGAGTACTCCAGAGAAGGACATTGGTCACAGAATGTCAGTACCAGAGACCTCCGAAAAGGCTCTTTCTCCTGGGAAGTCTCTATGTGAATGTCAACTTGTGAGTAGCCTATAAAAATAATGGCTACTTTTACATTCTTAAGTGGACTTGTGATCCACTGCTGCTGCCTCAGTCCCTTCCACCCTCGGCTCTTTCATACAGACAACCGCAAGCCCAGTAGTACAACCAGGGCCATAACTGTCGCTTGTCTTCAGCTTAGTGAGTCATGCCTGTCCTCCTGAGTGTTTTTTCACGTCATAGACCTGCTGCTGGTACTAGTCCTTATGGAATTCTGGGATTTGAACCCTCAGTTTCCAGGAGACACCTTGCCTAATTCATTCAGCTCTGAGAACACTGCCCTGGCACAGACTTCCCATCAGGGACGCACACACACACACTCTCTCTCTCACACACACACACAGAATCATACTGTTATTTTTGTCTTACATAATAGCCTGTCTTACATTAAATGGTATATTCCTTGATAGCAGAGACTAATGTACGATCACTACAAGATTTAGACATCACACACTGTGATCACATAAGTGACAAATACTGAGTGGAACTTCTTTTCTATGCCAGGTGTTTTCAGTGAATGCTTTAACATGGATTATCTTTCTCAGTCCTCATGCCAGTTCTGGGAGAGTCATGGGTTATCTCTTAGTACTGCTTGGGCACTGGCTGACTGGTTTATTGACTGAGACTCAAAAGTGACCACAATGCCACCAGCCTACACCATCACTAATTAGATGCCGACGGTCAGTCAGATACCCTCTGAAGAATTTTATAAACATGGCTTCGTTTCATTTTTATATCAATTTTGCAAGGAATTATCTCCCCTTCTGCAGCTGGGGAAACTGAGATGCAAAATAAAGAAAGAAAAAAAAACAAGTCAAGAAACCTAGAGGCAGAGCCAGGATCCAAACACAGGTCTGTCTGACTCGAGAGCCAGCATAATAAGCTCATGCTGTTTTCTTAGCAAGAACACACTTTCTCTCTTGCTCACCACTGCATGCCTAGTTACTGTATACAACGTGATGGTACTCACTTGTTGTTCTTGTTAGACACAGTCAAGTCAATTTTTGACTTGTAATGACTGCATAGAATGGAGTAGAACTGCCCCACAGGCTTTGCTAGGCTGTGATCTCTATGGTGATACAGTGGATAACAGCTACAGCTGCTAACCAAGAGGTGAGCAGTTTGAATCCACTAGGCATTCGTGGAAAACCCTAAGAGGCAACTCTGCTCTGCCTTATAGGGTCATTATGAGTTGAATCAATTGGCCAGGCTTTTTTTCTTTTTTTAATCTTTGTGGGAACAGCCTCTTGGTCTTTTTCCAGATGAGCCACTGGGTGAGTTCTCAGCACCAACCTCTAGTCAGTGGCCAAGTGTGACACCCCCAGGGCTCTTTGTGTGTCCCTTATTCACATGGAGACGAGTACCATTAGCTTGGGCCTTCTCTGCTGTGCATGTGCTGTGTCTGACAACTGGAAAGCCCTTTGTCCATCCAACACATTCAACTGTGATCTTGTCTGGACCTGAGCCCTTTCCTGATGGGTTTCACCTGTAATAATTTCTTTCCTATCAGTCAGTGACATCTCTTACTGTCTGCCCCGTACGCTCAGGTGCCGACTCACACACCTCACCATTGCACTGATGATTGTGTATGAATATGCCCTACCTACCCAAAGAGATTTTTGAATTCCCGGAGGGTGCTTGTTGTGTATCGTGTTCTTTGTTTTATGTTTTTAGTTAATGACAGTTACTAGGTCTCCAGCTCTTTATCGGATCCAAAGATTTAGATAAATGTATGAATGGCCAGAGCTGTTTGAGCTATTAGGAGAAGTAGCATATATTCTGAAGGTTTGGCCAAGGTTGGACAGGAAAACGGTGCGTTGTTGGAGAGGTTTGCCCATTGAGGCTGCTGCTACAGACCAACTCCTGGATGATCTGAGTCTGTTCATGTGTTGTGAACCTGCTGGGGTATGTCCAGGGAAACACAAGACCCTGTAAGTGTTTAAAACAAAAGGGCTTTATACAGGGGCTTACTAACACAGGTGACGTAAACCCTAAGATACCATAAAAAAACAGTGACGCAACCTAAAGGTTAGTAATAGCACATAGAAGCTGGAATCATCATTAGACTTTCTGGTCAGAGCTGGGCTCATGCCAGTCAGAAATACACCAGGACCAAGAGAGAGACAGGGAACATCAGTGCTTGTGAGGACTGCCAATCAAGTTCACAGACTCATCGTAGGGTAAGTGCTACGTACCTCAGTTACTGAATATCACTAGTCACCTTTGAAGTACTCCCCTTGGGAAGCTAGGCACCAAGGCCAATGCCTAGTCTAATGTGCAGAGCAATTTTGGAACTCTTTCTGGAATGGCCATTGTACACAGTGGCACGGTGGCAAGTGTGCAAACTAAGTTGTATGGTTGACTGTGAGGGAGGTCTTAGCCAGTAAACAAACAACTGCATTGAAAAACCCTCCCTACGCACCTGATCTTGCCCCCAGTGACCTTTTTCTTTACCTGAAGATAAAGGAAATATTGAAAGGAAGACATTTTTTTGACATTCGGACATCAAGGGTAATATGACAAAAGCTCTGCTGGTCATTCTGGAAAAAGAGTTCCAAAATGGCTTTGAAGGGTAGACTAACCACTGGTGTTGGTGTGTAGCTTCCCACAGGGAGTATTTTGAAGGTGCTTGTAGGGTCGCCATGAGTGGGATCTGACTCGATGGCACTTGGCTTGGCTGTAGTGACAATGAGCAGTGGAGGTATGCCGTGCTTTGTCTGGGGTGAGTCCAAGAACTTAACTGGCAGTACTCACATGTCTGCTGTCTTCCAACCAGCACCTACCACTGGAGGAAGCCAACCAGCAGCAGTTCTGGTGGTGGAAGACATGCAGCCTGCAGTTCTCAGCACGTCTTTGATGGGCAACAAAGCAGTGGAAGAGTAAAACATGTATCTTAGAGCAAATAGGCCACAGAGCAGTGTAAGTTATGCTAACTCAATTCCTCTGAATTGAAATGAAGAGCTACTTAGCAGACTACACCTGCTCACATCCAAAGGGTGTGAGACAGCTGCAGGGGGCACCAGAAGGAGCTCTGATAACATATCTCATGGTAATCAAGGCTAATTTTTGTTCTATATAGGTGTTGGTTGGAACTGCTGTCCCAGAACTAATAATTGAATTCATGGTACCATGGAGAACAAGGCATTCATGTGATTTAATGAGAGGGAACAGGCCTCTGGCATTGTCTCTTGGTATAACAGTGATGGTTTTATTTTACTCCTTTAGTTATTTATAAGAAATCCCCATTTGGAGTGGCAATTGGAAAATCTTCATTGATGTAAGTGGGTATCATGCTTCGTATATCAGATTCTGATTGTATCTTTGTTGTGTGACATGACAAAGCTGACTGATGCATGTGAATTTATACATGGTATACACCACAGCTGCCATCTAATCCAAGCCCTTCATTTAAGGAGAAAGCTAGGGATAAGGAAGATGAAATGATTTGCCTGCAGTCACTGTAAAACTTTGAGATTTTATATGGTTATGGCATCAATACATTCCAAATCCCAGGCTCTCCCATGTACTTTATGATCATGAGACAGTCCCCTAAACTTTGGAATTTCAGTGTCTTCTCATAGATGAGAATGATAATGGTCCCTACATCTCAGAGATGAATTGAGATCATCTATATTAAAACAAACAAAAAACATAAGCCTGTTGCCATTCCACGGACTCCAACTCCTAGTGACTCTGTGAGACAGAGTAGAACTGCTCTTTGGGATTTCTATGAGCAACTGGTGATTTGAGCTGGTGGTTGAGCTCTAACCATTGTACCACCAGAGTTCCTTGTGTATACTAGACAATCAGAAACCATTGTTCAGTAGAGAGCCTGATAGTAAGCATTTCAGACTTTGTGGACCACATAGTCTCTGTAACAGGTAGATTTTTGCCACTGTAAAAGGAAAGGAGCCATAGACATTTAAAGAACCATCGAGCCTCTTCCAATAAAACTTTACTTAAAAAAAAAAGCAGCAGACTCATGGGCAATAGTTTGCCATGGTTTGAATAATATCACTCAGTCTAATACCTGGCTCAGAGTAAGGATTTAATATATCTTACCTGATATTACTGTCATGATCATTATTATTATTTAGACTATGCAGGAAGGAAATCATTTCTGTATTTAGTTAAAAAAAATTGAAACTTTCACAACTGTTTCCAGGTAAACTGAAATGTCTCCATCACCATTTCCAAGATAATTTTCTCCCTGTCCAGGCTGTCACTGTCTTAGATATTGGGAAATACTCTAGGGAGGGCAGGTAGAGCTTCTTCTGAGCATGTTGTGCTCTGTAACACATCTGGAGGCCCTACAAGTCCCTAAGACTAGGTCTGAACACTTCAGCTCAGGATCAGAAATGCTGAATGTGTCAGATGAAGTTTGTTTGCACCCCTCATCCACACAATACCATAACACTGTGCAGTGAGGACACAGAAATGCCAACCTCGATCTGCCAGCAAGGAGCCAGAACAGCAGCAATAGAAGTATGTGGGCAGGATGGATGGCGAGATTGCTCTCTCCTGAGGCCCCAATAAAGGGCCGACTCAGAAAGTGTGGGCAATGGCAAAATGTGTTAGAGCTGTGTCTGAGTTACCCTTCAGGACAAACAGAATTTTTCGTTGCTTCTATTTCACGATACAGCGTTTCTGATATACATCTATTACAAAAAAAAAATGAATAGGATCTGTAATGAAGAGATGAAAGGCTGGCTCTAATAAGAAGGATTAAAGTCACAAACAGGATTCTTAAAAAAGATAAACTTATGGAACGTAGTAAGTTGACTTAACAGTGGGGCTCAGAACAGGTGACACTTTCTTGGTCTCGTGGCTTGACTTGTACCTCTGTGTTGTTGTTGTTGTTGTTAGGTGCTGTCCAGTTACTTGAGTCAAACTGACGCTGTGCACAACAGAATGCAGCACTTCCTGGTGCTACAGCCTACGCACAGTCATTTTCATGCTTAAGCCCCTTGTTGTGGCCACTGTGTCAATCCATCTTGTCAAGGGTCTCCCCCTTTTTTACTGACCCTCCACTCTACCAAGCATGATGTCCTTCCCCAGGGACTGATCCTTCCTGACAACAGTTCCAAAGTACTTAAGATGCAGTCTCGCCATCCTTGCTTCCATGGAGCCCTCCAGTTGTACTTCTTCCAGAACAGATCTGTTGGTTCATCTGGCGGTCCATGGTATGTTCAATATTCTTATCTGACACCACAGTTCAAAGGCGTCGATTCTTCTTCTGTTCCTTATTCATTTTACAGCTTTTGTGTGCATATAATACGATTGAAAATGCCATGGCTTGGGTCAGGCATATCTTAGTCCTCAAGGTGACATCTTTACTTTTCAATACTCTGCCCTTAGATCAGTTATAATTCCTGATGAAACCCTAAAAATAAAAGTCAGTGCTGTAATAATGTCCATGAAATGACTGAATAATGGACACAAAAACTGAGTAAATCGATGACACTGAGTCTGTGATCAGGCTTCAAACGAAGGGCTGCTGGAGAAGACGGTGAGGAAAGTACTTCTCCCTGGAATGCAACATTTCGAAGGTTTTTAAGTAATTGTTGTTGTTAGGTGCTGTCAAGTCTGTTCCAGCGCACAGTGATCCTGTGTGCAACCATACAAATCCCTGCCATGTCCTGTGTGTCTTCACAGTCTTGGCTATCCGTGAGCTCATGTCACTCCATCTAGTTCACGACCTTCCTCTCTCTTGCTGACCCTCTACTTTACCAAGCATGGTCTCCTCCAGGGACAAGTCCCTCCTGATAACATGTCCAAACTACATGCAAGAAAGTCTCACCGCCGTTGCTTCTAAGGAGCATTCTGGCTGTACTTCTTCAAAGACAGATTTACTGGTTCTTCTGGAAGTCCACAGTATATTCAGTATTCTGCACCAGCATCGTAATTCAAATGAGTCAGTCTTTTTAAGCATTCCTTATTCGTTGTCCAGCTTTTGCACTTGTATGAAGTGATTGAAAATACCATGGCTTGTGTTAGGTGTACTTCGGTCCTTAAGGTGACATCTTTGCTTTTGCAGCAGTTGTGCCCAATGCAGTGCATTATTTTATTTCATGACTACTCCTTTCATTGGGGTTGATGGTGCATCCAAGTAAGATGAAATCCTGGGCAACTTCGATATTTTCTCTGTGTGGTGTGTTGCTGCTGACTAGTCCAGGTGTGAGGAGTAATCCAGCCTGAAGGCTGTAGTCTTTGATCTGTATCAGGAAGTGCTTCAAGTCCTCTTTGCTTTCAGTGAGTAAGGTGTGTCGTCTGCATATTGCAAGTTGTTAACAAGGCACTTAATGGATCCCAAATCATAAGATAATATATATATTTTAAAAGCAGGCATTAATGTTTAATACAGTGTAAAAATTCTTGGAGCAATGAGAGTGGCTCTCCTTGCTGTGGAGCTTTAGAGAAGGAAGTGACTTTCATATTTAATGACTCTTACTTTATCAACCTGGGCCCTGTCTGCTTGCTCAAAGACATACTGCCCAAAAAGAAGCATCGTCCATGTTGTGGTTTTTATATTGTGTTTAATTTTGGCATATTGAATAAAGTTTACAAAAATAGTTTTTAAAATTTTCTTTAAAAATCGTGGTGGCCTATTTCAGTATTTTTGTGTTATGAAATGGGGTTCCAAAGATAAATTTCCATTTGTAGCCTAGTTCCTATAGCAGACAGATTGGAAAACTTCTTGCAAAGGGTGAGACACTAAATATTTTAGGTGCTACAAGCCACAGAGTCTCTATCACAAATGCTCATTTCTGTTTTGTGGGGAGAAAAATGCTATAGGAGATATGTAAATGAATGGACACAATCACTGTGTTTCAATAAACTTTACAAAAAGAAATGTCAGGCTGGATTTGCCCAGTGAGCTCTGTAGTTTGCTGAAACCTGCTGTAGTTGGTAAACTTTTACTGCCTTTAAAGAATTGAAATAGTGTCTCTTATCCCAGAGACAATTAATAGGGTAAAGATTATCTGAATTAAATACTAGTTTATGTAATGGAAACCCTGGTGGTGTAGTGGCTAAGAGCTATGGCTGCTAACCAAAAGATTGGCAGTTTGAATCCATCAGGGGCTCCTTGGAAACTCTCTGAGGTAGTTTTACTCTGCCCTATAGGGTTGTTATGAGTTGAAATCAACTCAATAACAGTGAGTTTTTCTGTTTGTATATAAAAGGAAGGTAAGATTTACTAACGTATAAATGAGGAATATCACACATAGATCTAGTCTGTAAGGTAAATTAAGGGGAAATACAGATATGCCTTAGAATTAGAAGCAGTTGAGATGTGAAGTGAATTAGAATCACAGTTTATAAAGATTGGCAAGCTGAAGTGCCTAGCAATGCACAGGTCTCCACATTGCATTCCTGCTGGTTTAACTTGTAGCCTTCCTTTGGTAGTGTGTTCTAGCGGTGTGACAACTTTTTTCTTTTCTGAAATCACGTTTGTGAACTGAGGTTAACCAGTCCCACATGTTGTCACAACTTGTCTCTGGAGTGAGTTCCCTGGGAGAGCATGATTGAAGTTTGTGGGTAGCTTCCTCCAGGTGTCACCGCACATACCTTTTCCCTTGGCAGATTGTCCTTTGTATACTGTCTTGTAGTAAATCTTAGCCATGAGTACAGCCACATGCTATATGAGTCCTTATCCAAATCACTGAAAGGATGGGTGGTCTTTGAGACCCCAACACACCCTCCCAACCTGATATGGCCTGTTTTCTGTATTAAGAGAGGAAATCAGAGAATGGGCTTGTTACAGTTTAATCCTTCCTAGAAAGATGATTTATGCTCAGGACAGTAAATATTAATTTATTCAGAATGGATACATTGATTTGGATTTATTTGTTTTTTGCCTTTGTAGCTTATCAACTGTCACTGATTCATTAAAAACCATATTTTTATAGAAAACTAAAAAAAAAACAAAACCCAACTACTTTCACATCACTGAGTCAGTTTCCAACTGATAGAGACCCTATAGTGACTCCATAGACCTTAGCACACCTGCCCAGTGGGGTTTCCAAGGGGCTGCTGATAAGTTTAAGCTGCTGATCTTTGGATTAGCAGCCGTAGCTCTTAACCACCGTGTCACTAGGGCTCTATGGAAGATTAGAACCTGCTATCTATTGAGTTCTCGTATATTTGTTGAAGGAATGTATGATGGTCATCCTAGCGTTTAGGTCATTACTGTTTTTCCACATTAGCACACAGCTTTCTAGAAGGTCACCTTGGGGTAACTATTGGTATTGTTGCATATTCTTTCCCAGAGATGTATGTACCCATATTTCTATAAACACAATAGCTAAACCTCCTGAAACCAAGATAGACTGCGCACACTTTGAATAAACGCCTCAAACTCATACTGGCGTTTCTTTTGTGGCGTGGTGGTTGTCATGTTTTCCATGCATCAGCTTTACGTGTCCTGAGCATTTTCATGCCCCAGCCACCACAATACCTCTGACGTGTCAGTTTCCAGTGGATGAAGTTTCCTCTCCACTCACTTCCTCGCTCACATGTGCGTTCAGCACCACAGGGAAGTGTGGTGAGAGGCCAAGAGCTATGCCAGACGCTGAAGATTCAAAGACAGCAGCCCCATGCTGTTTGTCCTCAGAGGGCTCATTCTAGCTGGGGAGAGGATTTTCAGATAGATCACTACAAAGTAGCACTCCTGTAGTACACTTATTTACAAGGAGCTTAGGTGCGTGAAAGATTGAGCAACTAACTGACTTGTAAGAGTTTTGAGTTGAGTTCGAAGAGTGATTAGAATCCAACATCTCAATAACAGAGGGAAAATCATTTTAAAGAGAAGAGCTTGCCCAAGGAGTCTGTGGTTGATATGCACTCAGTTACTAACTGAAAGGAGATTTGAGTGCACCCCAAGAACCCTCAGAAGAAAGGCCTGGCTGTCTACTTCTGAATGAGCAGTGCTTGGAAACTCAGTGGAGCACAGCTCTTCTGTGATCCCCATGGCACTGCATGACGTGGAGTTCGCTTGACACCAGCATCAACAAAGGCTCAGAGACTGGAGCAAACATGACACATTCAGGGGAGAAGAACGGTGGCTGTTTAGAGAGCAACTATTGAGAAAAGACAGGAGAATGAGGGTTACACAGGGCCAGCAAAGATCCTGTATGTACCAGACTAAGCAGCTGAAAACCATCGTAGAGGCAGAGCAGCGTTACCAACTTATGTTAAGGAGGGCAAGCCTATAAGCATAATTCTGGTTCAAAAAGACATCACTCAAGGGGAATCATGAGGCTGGAATCAAAAGGGCAGAGATGGAAGGCAGGAAAAGCAGTGAAGACTGCAATAATCTAGAGACTGTAGAGACCTAAGAAAACCCTGGTGGCATAGTGTTAAGTGATACAGCTGCTAACCAAAGGTTGGCAGATCAAATCCACCAGGTGCCCCTTAGAAACTCGGTGGGGCAGTTCTACTCTGTCCTGTAGGGTTGCTGTGAGTCCCTAGGAAACCTGAATGAAGCCAGCAGCAATGGATACAGAGAGGAGGAGATGATACACAAGCTGTTTTAAAGTGAAGCCCAGAAGATTCAGTTACTGGTGGGATGTAGTGGAGGGGAGAAGGAGCAGCCACTCATGATTCAGAAAGGTGGGTCAAAGGTACAGCAGTTCCACTGGTAAATACTGAGTGAGCAGAAGTGGGGTGGAAGGAAGATAATGGCCTCATTTGGGACCCTGTCAAGTTTGAGGGATGATAAGTATCTGGTGAGACTGACCATTAAGCGATTGACGGAGACTTACTTGGCAGGGAAAATACAGGCACTACATACAGTGCTACCCAAACCAAACCGACTGCCATCAAGTGGGTTCTGACTCATAGCAACAGAGTAGAACTGCCTCACGGAGTTTCCAGCGAGTGCCTGGTGGATTCAAACGGCTGACCTTTTGATTAGCAGCTGTATCTCTTGACCACTATGCCACTGAGACTTTCCATATAGTGCTGGATGGAATTTATTTGCTTTCTCATTTAATTATCTGCAACACTTTCCCAAGGTGTGGGCTGTTGTACACTTTCTGTGATGAAAGTAATTGAGATTCGGAGAAATCTAAGGCACTTGCCGAATGTTCCAGAGGAGGTAAGTGGGTAACCCAGGATTTTAATCCATTTCTCCCTGACTTCGTTAACTCTCATTCAGTCTTCCATGCAGACTCACCTTTTTGTTTGAGTGTGAATATGTTTCTGTGTTAACACGGGCTGGCTCACCTCTCTGGAAATACATTTAATGTTATTGTATTTTCACACTCAGAGGCATAAAGTGCCTGTACATTTTTTTTCTTCTTCTTTTTCATGGCAACCCCTGCAGACTACACATGATAGATACTCAGTACAGTGTGTATATGCTAAAGGTGGAAGTATTTTAAATGAAGGTGGAAAAGCAGAAAGTTAAAAAAAAAAAGGAAAATAAATTTAAATACTAGAATCATTTTTTAAAACTTTTTGTTTTCTCCAAAATAATATAATACTATGAATAAAATCCTCCTCCAGAAAGTGATTGGAGAGTAAGAGGTACCATGTATACCATGTTTCTTATTCTCTTGGGTGGTCATTTCAACTGAAATTCTATGCGACTCTGTAAATCAAGTCCTGGCACAGTGGAAACCCTGGTGGCATAGTGGGTTAAATGCTACGTCTGCTAACCAAAAGGTCGGCAGTTCAAATCCGCTAGTTGCTTCATGGAAACTCTGTGGTGCAGTACTGCTCTGACCTCTAGGGTTGCTGTGAGTTGGACCAGACTTGACGGTGGTGGGTTTCTATAGTGATTAAGTGCTACGTCTGCACACCAAAAGGTCAGCAGCTAGAGTTTGCCAGGTGCTGCTTGGAAACCCTGTGGGGGTTGCCATGAGGCAGAATCAGTTGGATGGCAGTCAGTTTGATTTTACTTTGGTGAATCAAATAGAGACAAAATTCAGAGGCTCACTCATTTGTTGTTGTTGTTGTTGTTGTTTGTTTGCTTAGTATTCTTTACAGGCTTAAGGAGTCACATTGTAAAAACACAGCAGAGTGGAACACAACTGACATCACTCAGTAAGTACAAAATTGGGAGCCTAGTACCTGCTCTGTGATGCGTGTCTTTCTTTCCCTTTTGAATTTAAGTTGTGTTCTAAGAATGGAAGATTCTTCCTGAGATGATCTCATGTCCAAGTGCATAAGTATGAAGTGTGCTTTCCAGCAGTGACCTGCAGAGTGCGTAGAGAGGTGATAAAGTAAGTGTCCTTGGAAGTGAAGTCTTCAGGCAGGACTGGATTTGGCACTTCAAAATCCATACTGTTCTGTTTAGTCAGCCTCTGGAAACCCTTGTGCCATAGTGGTTAAGTGCTATGACTGCTAATCAAAAGGTTGGCAGTTCAACTCCACCAGGCACTCCTTGGAAACTCCTTGGGGCAGTTCTACTCCATCTTCTAAGGTCACTGTGAGTTGGAATTAACTCAGCGGCAGTCAGTTTGGTTTTTGGTTTCTCCAACATTCTCTTTCTTGGCTGTCTAGTGCTGCTGTGACATAAATGCAAGTGAGTGGCTTTAACAAACAGAAATTTACGTTCTCACAGTTAGGAGGGTAGAAGTCCACATCTAAGTGCTGACTCGAGGGGAAAGTTTTCTTTCTGTGTCACTCTGGAGGGGGCATCCTCGTCTCCTCTCAGCTTCTTCCACAGCAGCCTTCACATGGCGTGATGTGACATTTCCCCCGTCTGGCTCTTTTGCTGCTTGATTAACCCGCTCTTGTAGGTCTCAAAAAAGTTAAAGACACACCCAGCACTAACACTGTCTCATTAGTATAACAAAGAAAACACATTCCCAAATGGGATTATAATCACAGGTATTTAAAAAATAAAGCTGTTGCCATGGAGTCAATTCTGACTCAGAGTGACCCGATAGGACAGAGTAGACCTTCCCCTTCGGGTTTCCAAGGAGAACTTGGTGGATTTGAACTGCAGACCATTTTGTTATCACTGCACCGTGAGGGGTCCAACTGCAGTTAAGTATTTACAACACAGTTCAATCCATAACACCCTCCCTGTCCCGTCTTCAGATGATCATTTTGCTGTACATTGAAAAACAAATTGAACTGAAAAAACTCACCAGTGGGCATTGACCATTTTCTGTGTGGCCTAGTGGAGTAGAGCTATGATGAGGGAGGCTATACCACTGGTATTTAGGTACCAGCAGGGTCAGCCATGGTAGACAAGTTTCAGCTGAGCTTTCCAACTAAGACAGACTATGAAGAAGGACCCAGCAGTCTACTTCTGAAAGAGAATTAGCTAGGGAAAATCTTACAAATAGCAGCTGAACATTGTCAGATATGGAAAACAAACAGATATGGAAAACAAGACCCCCCCCAGGTTGGAAGGCACTTTGAAGATGACCAGGGAAGAGCTGCCTCCCCAAAGTAGAGTCAGCCTTAATGACGTGGATGGAGGAAGGCCTCCAGGATTTCCGTTCTCTGATGTGGCACGGCTCAAAATGAGAAGAACTGGAAACATCCATTAATAATCAGGACACAGAATGTATGAAGTATGAATCTAGGAAAACTAGGAAGTGTCAAACAGAAATGGAACACATAAACACTGACATCCTAGGCATTAGTCAGCTGAAATGGACCAGTTTTGGCCGTTTTGAATTCGACAGTAATGTGGTCTACTATGCTTAAAGAGGAACGGTGTTGCATTCGTCATCGAAAAACAACATTTCAAGATCTGTCCTGAAGTACAATGCTGTCAGTGCTTGGATAATATCCACATGCCTACAAGGAAGGCCAGTTGATATGACTAGTATTCAAATTTATGCACCGACTACTAAGGCCATCCGAATTGATGGCACTTGGCAGACTAAGGCCATAGATGAAGAGGTTGAAGATTTTGACCAGCTTCTGCAGTCTGAAATGGATTGAACATTCAATCAGGATGCATTGAGAATTACTGGTGACTGGAATGCAAAAGTTGGAAAGAAATAAGAAGGATTGGCAGTTGGAAAATATGGTCTTGGTGATAGAAATAGTGCTGGAGGTCACATGATAGAATATTGTGAGACTAATGACTTTTTCATTGCAAATGCCTTTTTTAAACAACACAAATGGTGACTGTACACATGGACCTCACCAGATGGGATATACAGAAACCAAGTAGACTACATCTGTGGACAAAGATGACAGAAAAATTCCATATCAGCAGTCAGAACAGGACCAGGTGCTGACTGTGGCACAGATCATCAACTGCTCATGTGAAAACTCCAACTGAAACTGAAGAAAATGAGAATAAGTCCATGACAGCCAAAGTATGACCTGGAGTATATCCCTCCTGAGTTTAAGGAGCATCTCAAGAACAGATTTGGTGTGTTGATCACTAATGACTGAAGACCAGACGATTTGTGGAATGACGTCCAAGACGTTGTCCATCAAGAGAGCAAGAAGTGATTAAAAAGACAGGAAAGAAGAAAAGACCAAATTGGGTATCAGAAGAGACTCTAAAAGTTGCTCTTGAAGGTTGAGCAGCTACAGCAAAATAAAAGACCTAAGCAGCAGATTTCAAAGTGCAGCTGGAGAAGACAACAGAAAGTATTGTGATGACATGTGTAAAGAGCTGGAAGTGGAAAATTAGAAGGGAAGAAGATGTTCTGTACTTCTCAAGCTGAAAGAACTGAAGAAAAAATTCAAGCCTCAAGTTGCAATAGTGAAGGATTCTACAGGGAAACTCTTAAATGACTCTGGGAGCATCAAAAGAAGATGGAAGGAATTTACAGAGTCATTATACCAGAAGGAAGGGGTCAATGTTCAGCCATTTGAAGAGGTAGCATGTGATCAGGAACCAATGGTAATGAAGGAAGGAGTCAAAGTTGCACTGAAGACATTGGTGAAAAACAAGGCTCCAGGAACTGATGGGATATCCACTGAGATATTTCAACAAACAGATGCAGCACTGGAAGTGCTTTCTGTGACAGGAAATTTGGAGGACAGCTGCCTGGTCAACTGACTGGAGGATATCCATATTTATGCCCATTCCAAAGAAAGAGGATCCAACCAAATGTGAAAATTACCAAACAATATTTTGATATCACCCACAAGCAAAATTTTGCTTAAGATCATTCAAAGGTGACTGAAACAATATATTAATAAGGAACTGCCAGAAATTCAAGCTGGCTTAAGAAGAGGACTTGGAACCAAGGATATCATCGCTTATGTCAGATGGATCTTGGCTGAAAGCCAAGAATACCAGAAAGCTGTTTACTTGTGTTTCATTGACTATGCAAAAGCATTAGACTGTGTGGATCATGCTAAATTATGGCTAACGCTGCAGAGAATGGGAATTCTCAAACACCTAACTATACTCTTAAGGAATCTATGTATAGATCAAGAGGCAGTCCTGAGAACAGAAAAAGGGGACAGTGCACGGTTTCAAGTCGGGAAAGGTGTGCATCAGGATTGTATACTTTCACCATACTTTTTTAATCTGTATGCCAAGCAAATATTCCAAGAAGATGGATTCTACGAAGAAGGAGGCATCAGGATTGAAGGTTGACTCCTTAACAACCTGCATTACACAGATAACACCACCTTACTTGCTAGAAATGGAGAAGATTTGAGACACTTACTGAGGAAGGTCAAGGAGCACAGCCTTCAGTATGGATTGCACCTCAGCATCAGAAAAACAAAAATCCTCACAACTGCACCAGTAAGCAACATTGTATTAAGTGCAGAAAAGATTGAAGTTGTCAAGGATTTCATTTGACTTGGCCCACAATCAACACCCATGGAAGCAGCAGTCAAGAAATAAATAGATGTATTGCATTGGGAAAAATCTGATGCCAAGAACCTTTTCAAAGTATTCAAAAGTTAAGATGTCACCTTGAAGACCAAAATGTGCCTGACCCAAGCCATGGTATTTTCAGTTGCATCATATGCATGTGAAAGCTGGACCATGAACCAAGAAGACAGAGGAAAAATTAATACATGCCTTTGAATTGTGGTGCTGGAGAAGAATGTTGAATGTCCCAAGGACTGCCAAAAGAACCAACAGATCTGTTCTGGAAGAAGGCCAACCAGAATGTTCCTTGGAAGCAGATGGTAAGACTACATCTTCCATGCTTTGGGCATGTTATCAGGATAGATCAGTCCCTGGAGAAGGACATTGTGCGTGGTAGAGTGGAAGGTCAGCGAAAAAGAGAAAGAAAGTTGGTTTGACACAGTGGCCGCAACAATGGACTTACTCATAGAAATGATTGTGGACATGGTGCAAGACCGGGCAGTGTTTCGTTCTGTTGTTCGTAGGGTCACTATGAGTCAGAACCAACTTGAAGACACCTAACAACAACGTTATTGCTGTCTCATCCTCATCTTACTCAAGTCTACTCACTGGAAGTCATCTTTACCTGGATTAAAGGGGAGGAGATTGTAGTGAAAACGTTGAAACAAGTGAGTGGTGCACCATAGCAGCCAGGAAAATCTTCATGAAGAACCCCAACTCTAAAAAGAGATGGAAAGAAAATCCTTCCTCAGTTGAGCTTTCCAAACCATTTCTTCCACAAGCTTTCTTTTATTGCTTGCTCCCTAGAGACAAAGAATAAGGTGTGGTTTTCCAAGGGAAAATGAGCTATGGTTTTCAAGAAGTTGGTGAACCCCATACAGAGTTCCTTTTGAAATTTCTCAGTAGGTGCCAGGGGTACACGAGCATCTGCCAGGCGTGGGCCTGCCATCTCGTGACCCTGTTTGATTGTGATAGTCCTATACTTATTACTCTGAAGGAAAAGGCTTGTGGCTTTCTTTCTGGAAAAGGCAGTTCTGCTTAATATTCTTGGAGGTGGTAGCTGTCTCAGCAAGACAGCAAATTTTGTTTCTTTGAGTTTAGATTCCATAAACAGTGAAAAACCTATCATTTATATGAACATGCCATCATGATTTATATAGACAAAACATTATGGTGATTCAGTGGTCCAATTAACTTGATAATGGATCCTAATTACTATACTCTTCTGGTACCTAAAAACAATTGCAAACCAGAATGAAAGCCTTTTGAAGAAGAATATTATCATATTTCTATTTTTATTGCAACTGATTTTTGAAGGCAAAAACATGAATGATAACCACTAGTTATGCAAATCACACTTGACCTTTGGGCTTTCAGATGGACCACAGGGACAAGGCTGTTGTGAGTGATGTCCAGTTTCTAGCTCTGAGAACTGTAGGACAATCTATTGGCAGAACAATCCAGGCTGTCAAAATCAGATGTTAGGGAAGGTTGGATTTCTTTCTTTGAACACTGAAATGAAGTCCAGGCTTTCTATTTATGTTTTAGGGAGTATCAATGATGTTATTATCTCTTCAGTATTGTTGCTTGTGGATAGAGACTGAAAAGACAAGGACACATTGTGTTCCTGCTAATAAAGGAGAAGACACTTGGGTTAGATATGTTGGCCTCTCAGCAAGGAGAGGGAGTGGACATCCCGTCCGAGTCAGATTCTCTTCCAAGACCAATAAAGGGGGTATGTCCTACATATCCTGTCACTTACCCACTTTTGTTTGTGTTTTACTCCTGCTTCCTTCTGTAGGATTTTATTGTTAGTTGTGGCTAAGTTGGCTCTGATTTATGTTGTCCCCATATTTAACAGAACAAAACATCACCCAATCCCTTGTCACCTTCCTTCATACTTATTGGTATGTTTAAGTTCATTGTGTGGCTACTGTGTCAGTCCTTCTCATTGAGGGTTTCCTTTATCTTCACGGGTCTTCTGGTTCACTAGGAATGATATCCTTTGCTAAAGATTGGGCTTTCCTAATGACACATCCCAAGGAAGTCACACCAAGTTCACTTCAAAGGAATGTTCTTGTTATCCTTACACTGAGACTAATTCCTGATCCCTTTATCTTGCTGGAACTCAACAGAGTTTTGTTATCCCTGACTGCATTGTTCTTTGTCATTGTTCAGTCTACTGATCTTTGTCATTCTTGCTGCTGTTATTATTATTTAAAAAAAAATTCACTTTTTCTTTTCTGTCAAGTACTTCCCATGCCTCTTCCTAGTTACCTGTCTGGTTTACTTTTAAACTGACAATGTTACTTAGGATTTTGGGGAGTTAAACATCCATTTGTAATCATCTTATCTGGATTATAACTTGTTAAAGATAGAACTTGAACTATTTGGTGTAGTCAGGAATTGCTAATTCATAGGAGACTTCTTCAAGATGTGGAAACCCTGGTGGCACAGTGAGTAAGAGCTGCATCTGCTCATCAAAAGGTCAGCAGTTCAAATCTCCCAGGAGCTCCTTGGAAACTCTGTGGGGGCAGTTCTACTGTGACTTATAGGGTCACTATGAATAGTGGTTGACTTAGCAGTGGTGGCTTTTGGCTTCTCAAGACTCTGCCGACCTCTTCTGACTCTATCCCTATCTGGACGTCTCTTCTGGCCCCTGTCATATCCCCACTCCTACCCATAGTCATATCTGTATGCTTATCTCTCATTCTCAATATACAGATGGCCAGATGTTCATAAAAAATGCACATTTTTATTTCTTATAACTGATTTTACATACCTCCTAAGTCACCACCCTCCTGATGTTGAAGAAATTTGAATGCTCTAGTTAATAATATGCTAATCTCCCTGGGTTTGTTCTTTATGTGTTAAACCTACTGTCATCTCAGGGTTCAGCTTCTTATCAGAATTGGTTTAAATAGTTGCTGCTTACATAATTCAATCTCTATAAAAAACACTTGATGGTAAGATGTCTTTCTGCTTACTTTGTTGGTCTCTAAGTTGGTGGTATCAGTCTTTCTAGCACATTCTGGTCACCTGGGGAGCTTTTCAAACTTCTTATGCCCACATGCATTTGTCTGAGTTCTCTAGAGGAGCCAAACCCTGGAAGCATATCTAGGTATGTACAGAGAGAAATTTACCTCAAGGAAATGGCTGTCACAATCTTCTGGATCACACGGTTGCAGGGACTGAAGAACCCCAAATCTACAGGTCAGACAGGAGGCTGGAGACGTCATTTGGCTCAAGGGATTGTGAGACTTGGTTAATCCAACATATACAGGTTAGGCTGGAGTTTTCTGCTGGCTCACAGGGTTGTGGGTGTTTGTAAATCCAAAATCTGCAGGTCGGACAACAGGCTGGAGGCCTCTGCTAGCTTACATTTATTAGAGGTGAATTGGAGGTCAGATGACAAGAAGATTTTAGGAGATAGAGAGAAAGAGAGAGAGAGTGAAAGGAGACTGAGCAGGCTTTGCCATGGTATCTATTTATTTGCATACTGGATTCAGGCCACATCTCCAAGGAGGCTCTCCTTCCAGCTGATTGGCTGATCACATCAGATCTCAGAATAGAAGATGATTGCTGGGAATCATAGCCTAGCTAACTCAACACTTAACATTAACCATCACACCACACAACTATCAGAGTAGCTGTGTTGAGACCAAAGACTCAAGTTGTTTTATTTCAGATATTTTCAAAGTGCAGCCAAGGTGGAAACCACTCTACCTAGAAAGACTTGACAGCAAACAGCAGCTGCCTGTGCCACACATGTCCCTTATGTAGTGGTATCTATTAACATTACGGAGCAAGACCCCATCTCAGGCTCAGGTATCATGTCAGTCTTCATTTATGATGATTTGGGACGATGTAAGAAGCATTCAGGCAGTATTAATACCACATAACATTACTGCATGCTTGCTATATGTCAATTCTACTGTTACTTACGGAACTTATTCATTGAACCCCCAAGTGTTAGTAGCATACGAGGTGCAGACCAGGAAAATGAGGCCTTGAGAAGCCAGGTCCTGTGTCTAAGATCACAGAAGTAATCATGACAGGACTGAATGTCCTTGTGTTTCTAAAACCTCTGTTCTTACAACCACACACCCTACTGACTTCCTATGTTAAGGATGCTTAGAATGAAGCCAGTCTGACCCAGTGACTCAGATAATAACTAGTTAGTCACCATAGCTTTTTGTTCCCTTCTGCTTCTCCTCTGCCCTCCTCCTGCCCCTTGGACTTGCCTTGTTGAAGGTTAGCCCTCACTGAGTCCCATTGCTCTTCACCTTCCATGTCAGATGCTGCTACAATATTCCATACTTATGCCTGGCTGTTAAAAGAGTTCACTCAGCAATCATTGGTCAGTTTCTATTCCTTTAAAAGAGTTGATGGACACTGGACTGTGAATTCTACTGCTGATGTTGGGCTCACAATAAAGAAGTCTTTGCTGCCCTGGTAGTTTAGTGGTTAACTGCTATATCTGCTAACCAAAAGGTTGACAGTTTGAATCTGCCAGGCACTACTTGGAAACTAGATAGAGCAGTTCTACTCTGTTCTGTAGTTCGCTATGAGTCGAAATTGATTGGTCAGCCCTGCTTTTGAGTTTTTTGATTTTGTTATTGGTCATATACAAATACACATTATTCACTGAAGCTGGGCAAGACCACATCGTCACACTGGTTTTGGTAATTAGCTCCCTTACAGATAAAGTTCTTGGCAAGTTCTTCTACTTTATGAAGACATGTTTTCCTCCTCTCATTCTGTCATGAGTTTCATTCATGTCATCAACAGTTTCAGAATAGCAGCATTATGAATTCTTGAGATTGAGTTGGTCTGTTGATGAGAGCAAATGTTTCCAGGCAGTACGTATCCACCTTCGTATCAAGTGAGCTTGCGAGGGAGTAAGTCACCGTCAGATCGCTTGTTCTAAGTGTGTTTGATCTCGTGGCATTTTAATGCAAACTCTAACATCGTTTTCTCCCAACTCTGTAGAGTTAATGTTGTTTAAATTGTTCTCCATTATGGAGTTTATGGAAATACAGTTTCCTATACAAAAATGAGAGTAATTTTTAGCAGCAGACGGCATTTAATATGTTAGATTTAATAAACAAAGTCCCATTTGTATGTGGGGCATTTTCCCAGAACGTAATCAAGGCTGACAGGTTGGTTATGAGGAGCTCGGGACCTTGATGCATGTATCAGCTTAAGAGCTTGTCACCTACCTTGACGCATTAATTCTCGTACTTTGTGCGACTGAGACTTCCTGTTGTCTACAAACACTGTGAACCATTTAACATATGACAAGTCTGTAGATCACGTTGCCCTTGTGACTGTGCATTCGGAATGCAAATACGCCTCTGCAGTGGTTCCTGGTATCAGAATATTAAAATAGGAAATGCTTTCTGCTTTATTGTGTCAGGCCCTGTCTAGCAAACCTGTGTTGGGTATCCACAATCTAAACTTCTTCGTTTTCAGTTCATTTACTGAATCTCAAGATGAGTTGTAGAAAATGACTTCATATGCAAGGTTGAGTGGTTTTTGGCCAGTAAATAATGAGTGAACTGGCATTTTGTGAAAACCTGATTTAGGGAATGGCTTCTGTCTGTCCTGCTAACTGCTCTGGTTAGACAATTAGACTTTGTGGTTAAGGTAAGGTTCAAGGGAATAAATTTACAGTGCATTACCTGAGCTCAGTTTCAACTGGACGTACTACTACAAAGCAGGAATTACCCAGCGCACCTCTAATGTGTACCCATTGGAGGAGTCACTGTGAAATTTTAAATTAAGGGTAATTTTATGAAGTCAACTTGGGAACAAATTTCCTGAGAACTCAAAGTCCATTTTGCAGGCTGTTGCAGCAATTTTGTGTGGGTTTATTATTTCTAAATCTTACTTGATACCTTGTCATTTCAGAAAGATGAGACAGTGTTTCTCTTCCCAAGGCTCACACCTTACTGCCTTGTCAAGAAGAGAAAAATGTATTGGTGGTATGTTTTCGTTCACTTTCATCCTTTAGGAACCTCTTTCTATAGCCTAAAAATCCCTCTTCTAGCTCCTTCTGGTGTTTTCTCTCTACTAATTCTACAGAGGAACTGTGATGGCTCACTGTTTAAAGAGCTAGGCTGCTAACCAAAAGCTTGGCAGTGGCTCCTCGGGAACCTTATGGGGCAGTTAGTTCTGCTGTGTCCCGTAGGGACACTATGAGTCAAAGTCAACTCAATGGCAATGGATACGTGGGTTAATTCTAGACAAGAGTCATAGAAGTTTAAGTTGTTGACCTTGTAGATGATTGGACTAAACTCAACAAATTTTCTAGAATAATTATGATTTATTTCTCAGTATTTGTGAAAAATAAATGACTGTGTGATGTAATCCCTACACTAAAAGCAAATTTGCAAACTATTTGGAGAATCAGGACTTGCACATCTGAAAACAAAATGAAACAAAATAAAAAACAGATACAGAAAATACAAGAATGTAGTCTGATATAATAGATATGATATAATAGATATGACATATATCTATATATATGACATATATAATATATGATATAATAGATATGACAGTTGGCTTAGTTACCTGTGATGTAGAAATCACTGGTTATTTTAGAGATATGATATACTCTTCTCAGATACCTAGCTAAGCACCTCAGCATCCCTTGAATGGGCAAGCCTACTCTCTAGGCTTCAACGAAAGAGTTTTCCGCTACAATATGCCATCAAATGATGCTAGATATCTGACGCCAGCATACACGGTGGCGCAGAATCCTGAGATGTCTTGTAGCTTCTCACAAGGAACCCTCTCTAGCATTGTGCACGTCCTCTGGATGGAGGGACATCTACTGATTAGGGTCATTTTTTTGCTGTGGCTGGGGTGGAAACTTCTGGCATTGTCTCAGTTCTCCTTGTCTCTCTGGCGTTCCCAACACTTAGAACTCCCTTGGACAAGATACATATTAACAGGGGAAATCTCCCAGCCAGTGACTGAAAATTTTAGAACATAAACCAGAGGGCATAATACCAAAATAACGTACAGTGCTTTTCACAAGACAGCTGGTAAATAGATGCCAATAAATTGAAATAGATACAGGGATAGAGATCTCAAAATAGTCTTGTCCTATTTTTCTCCTTTTCTTTCAAGCCAAAGCCAAGTGCCAGGTAGGATCCAAAACAAGTCACAATTTTTTCAGTGATCAGTGTTACTCTGATTATGCCTACTGGGGAGTTTGATTCTATTGCATGCTCAGGAACTTTGCATTAACTCATCAGAAGAGGGAAGTCATCTGTTTTGTTCTAACTTCTGTTCTGCATAGCTGCATAAAAACATCCAACCCTAAATTTATAGTAATCTCTGTGGCAGTATCTGTAGTTTAGAGCAGGAGAGCAAGGAAGGGGAAACTGCAGGCAGGCATAGGAGTTGGGGAAGGCGAAGTAATGGTCCACTGAAGACTGTGAGCAAACCTGGTCACTGGCCATGACAGTAGAGCTGCGATTACATATACAAAAGACATTTTGAAGTAAGAGCTGCTGAATCAGGTATTGAACTGGACCTGAGGGCAATGGAACATCCTCAGGTGACCACGTTTTCAACGTGGGTCTCCGGAGGAACATTGGGAACATTGTTTCCCTGAGATAAGAAACACAAAAGGAAGAACTATTCCTTTGAATGTGTCTCCAGTTTAGGGTCACATTAACATTCTCTGAGTGTCAGCCAGGTTTTTGTGCCTCCAAGGGGGGCTAGATACAGCATCTTCTTGGGCCTTGATTTCTACTTGGTGTAACTGCAGCATCCTTGCCTACTCAGTAAATTCGAAAACTGCTGCCAGTTGACCTTGTTGCAGGTCTAGGGTGTCAGTGCTTCTTTGAATGCTTTTTTTCCTTTTTTAAATTGACCTTGGTTTATTTTATCACTTGGACCTAATAGGGAATGTTCAGGGGAAGATCTAGAATGTCTATAGTGGAAAAACTTAAGATCGAAAATCTATTGGGAAGGGGCATTCAACAGATGTGTCTTGAACCTCCTTTTGCACCATACATTCTGTTTTTATGAATTTCACACATTATGGATTTCAGCAAATAGCAAAAATGTCTGAAAAGACTTTCAGTTACACTTAGCCTAAGATGGAGAAACTGTTCGTAGTCCTTGTCTAATTATTGTTATTATTCTTGCTTCAGTGTTTGGAGGTTGCCAGGTAGATGTGGAAGGCTAAGCCTGCCAGCCCTTCATTTTTCCCATTGTTTGTCATACTCACTCCAGTACTGAACCCATGTCTCTGAAAAGATAGTTAACATTCATTTAGGAAATATTTACGAAGCAATATTTATTTGCCAGGCAATGAAAATAATGAAGCCATCAGGCATAGATACATAAATTCTTCTGTTTCTACACTTCTCTCATTCTTGACTCTGTAGTGTATCTGCATAACATTTGTCTAAAAAGAAACAGTCCAACCATTTGGGAAAAATCTCTCCAAATGTAGTTTGATCCAATCTCTTATCCTAGAAGTTTTCTCTCCAAATATCCCATCTTGGCTGTGTTTTCAATCTTTCCATTAATTTATGCTCTCCAGTCCACTGATATTTTCAAGTTACAAATATTGTGCCGATGGTACCCTGTGGCCACTTTTTCATGGCTAATTCACTATTTAATCCACCATTTTGAAAAATTACTATTGCAAACGTCATCAATAACTTCTCCTCTAATTCTGTTGACTTAGTTTGTGTTAAATGAGTATTGACCCGGTTTCTTCTTCTTGAAATTCTCTTTTTAAAAAAACTGTATCATTTGTCTTTGCATTCATTCCATTATTGATTTATTCATGTACTCAGCCTTTGCTATGGACCAGAAACTGTTGCTCAGTTCTGGTGAGGTTGTGAGGGACTAAAGGAAGGTTAAAATCTTTAAAATGATGGATGAGACATATGATTGTGTGATAAATTCTATCACTGTGATGTGTATAGAGTGCTGTTGGAGCAGAGAAGTAGAGGTTGATGTTGTGTGTGAAGGAGAATGAGAAGATTTCATGGTGGTTAAGAGCTCAGCTGCTAGCCAAAAGGTCAGCAGTTCAAATCCACCAGCTGCTCCTTTGAAACTCTGTGGGTAGTTCTGCTCTGTCCTGTATGGTTGCTGTGAGTTAGAATCATCTGGACAGCAATAGGTTTGGTTTGGTCTGGTTTCCCCAAGGAACCTTTTCCGAGCAGAGTCTTGGAAGAGTACCAGCTTTGGGGAAGGTAGGATGAGAAGAGACTCAAGTCTAGGGAAGCAGAACTCACAAAGGCACAGAGGTAGAGATGCATTCTCAATTCAGAAGTTGCTAAATGAAGACTCCCTCCAGGTGAAAGTGGACAAGGAAAGGCCAGATCCCCAAGAGGTATGTACGGCAGGCCAGAGCACGTGGTCTAGAGCAGGTGGGAGCTTCAGAGACACAGAGTGTCATGATCAGATGTGCATTTTAGCTACTCCACTCCACCTGTGGGGGTGACAAGAAAGAAAGTAAGTGGCTAGAGAATGGAGATGGGACACCTAGTCAAAATAGGCAACCTGGGAACCCAGAATGCCCTAGTTTGGTTTGGGGCTGGGAATACAACAGAAGTTTGGCGCAACTACAAAAAATGTGAACAAAGAGAGTTTGTGACTGCTTTTAACCAGCCTTCAGTTTCCTTTGGAGGTACTATTCTGGCTGTTCTTTTCCTCTACAGTTCTTTGCTTTGACCACTGTTCTTCAGACAGACTTGGCTCTCTTTCCCTCTCTTGTGCCTTATACTTAATTTGAAAGGCTCTTGTCCTTTGTGTACTGCATCAAACCCCAAAGCAAAACCCATTGTTTTCTAGTCAGTTCTGACTCAGAGTGATTGTATAGGACAGAGTGAACTGCCTCATGGGATTTCTGGGGCTGCAATCTTTATCATAGTAGATTGCCACCTCTCTCTCTGTCCCATGGAGTGGCTGGTGTGTTTGAACAGCTGACCTTTCAATTAGCAGCTAATCACTTAATCACTGCACCACAAGGACTTCTTTGAATACCCTCAGAAGAGCAGAATTCTCACCTTCAGTGAGGGAGACATAGGCTTCATGTCCAGCCTTTGAGCTTCAGGCTTCCTCAACAGATTGGCTGTGCTGCTGAGCAGATCTCAGCTGAGTGTCCAGAAAAGCCTGGTGATCGACTTTGAAACACCATACAATGAAAATCCTAAGGATCACAATGGACGAATTCTCCTCCAATCCTGGGAATGATGCAGGACCAGGCAACAGTTAGTTCCGTTGTGCGTGGAGTCTGTCATAAGTTGGCAGCTGACGTCATGGCAGCTGAAAATAGCAAGCAATAACATCTTAAGATTAACTATCTCCAGGTAAGCGTCCGTTGTTCTATAGATCTCTGCACATCTGTTACAGACCTTATCATTTGTGGAATGATCTGCCTGTGCTCCAGCAAGGAAGAAGACTTTCATTTTATTTGTTTATTTTTAAATTTGCAAACAATGAACTCCTGTAATGGTACCTGGAACATAATAAAAAATCTGTTGCTGACAAGTCAATTCAAACTCGTAGCAACCATAGAGGACAGAGTAGAACTACCCCCATGGGCTTCCCAAGATGCTGCTGGTGGATTCAAATTGCCAACCTTTTGATTGATGGCCTTAGCTCATTGTAACTCTTAACTGTTGAGCTACCAGGGCTCCTGGAACGTTGTTGTTGTTGTTGCTAGGAGCCATTCATTTGCATCCAACTCATGTCAACCCCTTGTACAGCAGAACAGGACACTACTTGGTCCTGCGCCATGCCAACAGTCATCGGTATTCTTGAGCCCATTGTTGCAACTGCTGTGTTAGTACGTCTCCTGTGGCTCTTCCTCTTTTTTGCTCACCTTCTCCTCTGCCAAGCATGATGTCCTTCTACAACATACCCAAAATATATAAGACTTAATGTCACCATCCTTGCTCCTAAGGAACACTCTGGTTGTATTTCTTCCAAGACAGATCTCTTCATTCTGTTGATAGTCCGTGGTATATTCAGTATTCTTCAGAAACATCACAATTTAAAGGCATCAGTTCTTCTTCTGTCTTCCTTAATTCATTGTCTAATGAGATTGAAAATTCTGTGGCTTGGGTCAGGCTCACCCTAGTCTTCAAGGTGACATTTTTGTTCTTGACACTTTAAAAAGATCTTTTGCAGCACATTTTCCCAATGCAATGTGTCTTTTGATTTCCTCACTGCTGTTTCCATTATCAGGAACTCTGGTGGTATAATGGTTAAGTACTATGACTACAAACTGAAAGGTTGGCAGTTCAAATCCACCAGGCACTCCTTGGAAATGCTATGGAGCAGTTCTGCTCTATTCTATTATAGACTCACTATGAGTTGGAACTGAATCAGTGACAGTGGGTTTGATTTCCATTATTGTTGATTGTGGACTCAAATAAAATGAAATCCTTGACAACTTGAGTCTTTTCTCCATTTATCATGATGTTGCTTATTAGTCCAATTGTGAAGATTTTTGTTATCTTGATGTTGATGTACTCCACACTAAAAGCTGTGGTCTTTGATTTTCACCACTGGCAAGTGTTTCAAGTCCTCTTCACCTTCAGCAAGCAAGGTGTGTAATCTGTGTAACACAGTTTGTTAGCAAATCTTCCTTCAATCTTGATACTCCATTCTTTGTCACACAGTCCAGCTTCTCAGATGGTCTGCTCAGATTATAGATTGAATAGATATCATGAAAGGATACAACCCTGATACACACTTTTCCTGACTTTAAACCAAGCACTATTCCCTTGTTCTGTTTGAATGATGGTCTCTTGATCCATGTACAGGTTCCTCATGAGCACAGCTGGGTGTTCTGTAATTCCTGTTCTCGCAATGTTGTCCATAATTTGTTACAATCTACACAATCAAATGCCCTTGCATGGCCGGTAAAACACAGGCAAACATTTTTGTGATAGTCTCTGCTTTCAGCTAGGACCCATCTGATATCAGCACTGATATCCCTGATTCTACATCCTCCTCTGAATCCAGCCTTAATTTCTTGTGGTTACCTGTCCATATACTGCTGTAGCTACTTTTAAATGATCTCGAGCCAAATTTTACTTGCATGTGATATTAATAATATTGTTCAGCAATTTCTGTATTTGGTTGGATCACATTTCTTGGGAATAGGCATAAATAGGGATTTCTTCCAGTCAGTTGACCAGGCAGCTGACCTCCAAACTTCGTGGCATAGAAGAGTGAGCACTTCCAGTGCTGCATCCCTTTTGCTGAAGCATCTCAATTGATATTCCATCAATCCCTGGAGCCTTGTTTTTGGCCAGTGTTTTCAGGCCAGCTTAGACTTCTTGTTTGAGTACCGCTGGTTCCAGACAACATGCTACCTGTTGAAATGGTTGAACATTGACCAATCCTTTTTGGTATAATGACTCTGTATTCCTTCCATCTTTTTTTGATGCTTCCTGCATCTTCTAACATTTTTCAAGTAGAATCCTTCACTGTTGCCGCTCGAGGCTTGAATTTTTTCTTCAGTTCTTTCAGCTTGAGAAATGCAGAACATGTTCCTCCTTTTGGGTTTTCTAAGTCTGTGCGTATGTTATTATAATACTTTGTGTTCTCGAGTCGTCTGATGAAACAGAGTAATGACTCAGTAAATGTTCGTTGAATGAAATCTTGATGATCTTCTATAACATAATGGTTCATTAGTAAATGTTTTAGGAAAAAAAAGAAAAATTAAAAACTTTGGAAGCAGTTGAAATAAGGAAAAGACGTGGGGAAAGTGCCATGTAGGTCACAGTTATGTGGCTAATATTGTAAATAATTGAGGTATTAGATGGCAGATTCTTCAGCCAACAGTAATCTGGCTTGGCTTTTAGCAAAATTTCAGCTTCTTGTAAGGCCTGGCTAGTGGCATTACTTGGACCGTGTCAGACTAAGTCCCAGAGGGATTGGGAATTGCACTTTGCCTGTACTGAAAGCCTTGGAAGGAAACCTACAATTAGCAGCATGGATGCCTCAGAGTCATGTAATATAGAAAACAGAGGATGATTTATGGGCTGACGACTGGACTTTAATAATCTGGAGAGCTTTCAGAAGTGCACATTCAATCAGGTCTTCTGCTTCCAGTGAGATGATAAACACCCAGCCAGGCTAGTTAGACAAATGACAAAGAGGCTCAAAAATCGTTACTTTGCCGTTAAAAATCAATCAGCCCTTATCTAGGCTTCATGGGTGTACTGAGTACAGAAGACAGTCTGCATACCTCTGTAACCCATGGCCATTGAGTCGATTCTGAGTCGCAGCAACCCACAGGACAGAGGAGAACTGCCTCATAGGGTTTCCAGGGAGTTCAGACTGCCAGCCTCTGATTGTCAGCCTGAGCTCTTCAGCCCTCTCCCACCAGGGTCCCCTCCGTCTGTAGACCCCTGCGTGCCTGGTATGCTCCTGTATACCACTTCATCACATACTATCTAGTTATCATTCTTGACCTTTTTGTTGCCAGTGTCTTGTTCAGCATATTAAAGAAAAGAAAGCAATTGTTTGTTACTACATCTTGAATTTAATATGTACTTGTGTAGAAAATTCATTAGTAGTAAAAGTTTCAACAAGATACTAAAGTTCAGGAATGTGGAAGCTTGTGCCAGCGTCTAGATTCAATCCCTAGTGCCTGAACACCGTGTGAGTAGCTGTGTTGCTGTCACTGCATGTTAGAGTTTATGCAGTGACTTCATCACTCCTCTTGATGGCTTCTTGAATGCAAATATGTTCCCTGAGATAAATAATTGTCATCTCCATAAATATGTCTGGCACATGTGATAGTGAAATGAACACTGACAGGTATTGGTGATTAAGATGTGCTTTTAATTGCTTTCTGAGAAATTTGTGATATTTTGTCAAAAATAGAGCAAAGCCAAGGAAACCAATAGCTATCAACTCAGTGGAGGGAGGGAGTTACCTGGGCTGCACCCAACTGGAGCTGCTTGGGAGTACCTACTCTCTGAAGTTGTTCTTGGCTACGTCTGCAGAGCCAGGAATTGCACGAGTTTCCTCTTCAAAACAGATGACTGCACAATGCAGACACAGTGCTAAATGTTGGCTAGAAAACAAATCACACACATAGGAGGACTGATAATTAAGTCTGTGCACTCATTCTAGAAAAAGTACTATGTGCCACTTTGCTGAATATCACGGCAGTGACCTTTGAAGTACTCCACTTGGGAAGCTGTGTACCAATGCCAGCACCTACTCCACTCCTCACAGCACTTTTGGAGCTCATTCTGGATGGCCGTCAGAGATGCCGTCCAGTTACCCTTGTTGTCCTGAGTATCATCTAAATGTATTGCTTTCAATATTTCCTTTATCTTAAGGTAAAGAAAAAAAATCATTGGGGAGCAAATTAGGTGAGTAGGGATGGTATTCCAATACAGTTATTTGTTTACTGGCTAAAAACTCCCTCACAGACAACTATACAGTTAAGTTCATAAACTGGCCACCATGCTACCACACACAACAGCCACTCTAGAACAAGAGTTCCCAAATTGCTCTGAAGGGTGGTCTAGGCAGTGGTATCAGTGTATAGCCTCCCAAAGGGAGTAGTAATTCAACGGTGACCATAGTGACATTCAGCAGTGAGGTGTACAGGGCTCAATCGTCAGACCTCATGCATTGCACTGTGAGGCATTTGTCAAGGCTCCCAAGTGTGAGAAGACCTCCCCTGGAAATTGTCGGATTATCATAAACTTTATGAAGACAGGAAACCCTGCTGCCATGGTTCTCTGACTTCTAGGGTCACTGTACCAGGGGTAGACAGTGACTCAGAAAGGCACCCAGAAGGAAGACAAAGAAGGAAGGCAAGGTCCCTGATACACATGTCAAAATTCCATAACTATCATCCTCTCACATACCTTCTTGACTAATGAGCAGAACTACCTATCTCTTTTCATTTATTTGCTGAAGACCACTGCTTCCTTTCTGGTGACTTCCTTTGCCTTTAAAACTTACCTGGATTTTTGGTTTAACAAAACTTTATATTCGGGAAAAAAATGCTAATATGAATTTTCTTGAGCTTGGTTATCCTGGGATGTCTCTTGATACAAATAAATGGGAGAACTTCTTATAAATATTTTATGTGTTCTATTTTCTATCTGAAAAAGCAAACAACCAGGACAAGTGTCGATGTTTTCAGGGGAAGGGGTTGGTGTCGCAACATGCCTAACTTCAGGACTTGGGTTAGTAAAAGAAATTTAGTCATTATAACCACGTATTTATATGAGAGGAGAGCTTAAGTTCCTCTCACTGAATCCAAACTCCTCAAAGAAATAATATATTAAAGGGTTCTCTTCTTTTTTCATACAGGAAAAAAGTAATGACAATCCCTCTTCCCCGAATTTTATTTCTGTCTTTTAACTCCAAGTTCGAATAGATCAATAAAGTTCTAGAAAATACTTGAAATTTTTCTTAAATACTATTTAATTCAAGTTTATTTTATTGTTTTTTTTTCCAGTGTATAGGTCTATACAACATTTTAAACATAAAATGAAGAACTTTCGAAGACAGTTTTAAGCTTTTTTTAGCCCCTGAAGTAGTTTCCTTTTTCTTTCTTTCATACATTTCTTCAGATGTAATTTCTAAGAATTAAGAATTAACTCACAGTGGATGACACGCAACAAAATACATGCTTTCCTGTCGGATGTTTATATACCTTAATAAAAGCAAACCAAACCAAACCCAGTGCCATCGAGTTGGTTCCAACTCATAGTGACGCTGTAGACAGAGTAGAAGTGTCCCATAGAGTTTCCAGGGAGCACCTGGCAGATTTGAGCTGCTGACCTTTTACACTAGCAGCCATAGCACTTAAACACTGCACCACCAGGACCGTGCATCTGCTTACAGCAATGACGATATCACTGAAGCAAGATACTGACCCTCAGCACCAGGTAGAAAGTGTTTCTGAGGAAAGTAGCTTTGGGTCACCATAAGACCATGGGTGAGGCTTTGGTGATGAGTAGGTAGATGGTTTTTGTATGGGGCATCTGGCCTTTGCTAGTCCTATAAAGATTTCTCTGGCCTCTAGACAACTGAGGAATGTTTTCTTTGCTGTCTGTTTTCTTCTCATAACTCAAGCAGGGTCACTTAATGGCAGTTCTACAGGCACAGTAAACCCACAGGAGCCTCAGAAGTGAATTTGTTAAAACTTTCCAGAGAAAAGATTACAGATAGTGGATTTAAAATGCAAGTTAAATTCACTCAAAAGTTAGCCATAATCAGTATTTTCTGTAGTGTTTCTTGCTGCTGATTAAGAAACAAGTACCTTACATGGGATCTTGGAATTTCAAGTGACTAGATAAGTGCTAGAAACCCTGGTGGCGTCGTGGTTAAATACTGTGTCTGCCAACTAAAAGGTCAGTGGTTGGAGTGCACCAGGTGTTCCTTAGGAACTCGATGGAGCAGTTCTACTTTGTGCTGTAACATTGCTGTGAGTCAGAATGTACTCAATGACAGTAGGTTCAGTTAGATAAGAGTTTGGCTGCTATCTAAAATGTTGGCAGTTCCAATCCAGCAGCTGCTCCTTGGAAACCCTATGGAGCAATTCTGCTCTGTCCTTTAGGATCACTGTGTGTCAGAATCAGGTTGAAGGCAACACGTCCAGAATTTCTCCAAAGAGCCTTTGGCAAACATGGTTAAAGACTCAGCTGCTAACCAGAAGGTTGTTGGTTCCCACCACCGGCAGCTGTCTGGGAGGAAAGACATGGCAATCCGCTCCAGTGAAGATTACAGCCTAGGAAACCCCATGGGGCAGTTCTACTCTGATGTGTAGCATCCCTGAGAGTCAGGATCAACTATATGGCAGCAACAATAACCTCAGAATTTCTCCAGGAGAGGTGTGTTTCTCCCCTTCAAAGGAATAAAATTTGAGGACCTGGGAAATCATGGGATACCCTCAGGGATTTTCAGTGCATCTGGACATATAATATGAATATTTGCATTACAGTGGTTGATGTTTGGGGCCTTTTTGCTTTAAGAATAAGAATTCAGTATACAATAAAATAGAAACCCTGGTTGCATAGTGGTTAAGTCCTACAGTTGCCAACCAAAAGATTGACAGTTTGAATCCACCAAGTGCTCCCTGAAAACACTATGGGGCAGTTCTACTCTGTCCTGTAGAATTTCTGTGAGTCAGAATTGATTCAATGGCACTGAGTTTTTTTTTTTTTTTTTTGGTTTATATAATAAAATATTTAAGATTGTTGTTAGGATTGGAGAGGCAAGAGAAATAGATGCACTTTAGTGGTAAGCCAATGATTAGAGCATACGTGTGAGGG
The DNA here is from genome assembly GCA_028571685.1 of Heterohyrax brucei. Classification (NCBI taxonomy): domain Eukaryota; kingdom Metazoa; phylum Chordata; class Mammalia; order Hyracoidea; family Procaviidae; genus Heterohyrax; species Heterohyrax brucei. The sequence continues at coordinate 69,890,889 of CM053149.1, read as the reverse complement.
AAATAGGAGTATGGTGTATATCTCTAAACAAACAAACAAACAAAAAACCCAAAACAAAAAATTGCCATCAAGTTGCTTCTGACTCATGGCAACCCCATGTGTACAGGGTAGAACTGCTCCAAAGAGTTTTCAAGGCTGTGATGTTTCAAAGCAGATCACCAGTCTTTTCTTTCAAAGTACATCTCAGTGAGCTCCCACTGCTAATCTTGCACTCAGGGACTCCATATTTGCCAATGGGGGGGCCCATTTATTTTATCAGAAAGTGTTATGATAGTCTTTTAGTCTGTCTGTAATAAACATAGGGTCACTATGAGTTGGACCTGACTCGATGGCAGTGGGTGGGCAGTAAACATGTGATGTGCTTTCTCTGCTGTCCAACACTGACTGAGCATCCCTCTATGAATGAGGATTTCCTACTGTAAAATTTTGCCTCTCTAGGATAAAAGCTTCAAACTCCCTTTCTTGGTTTCTTCGACATCTAGGAGATAGGAATATCACCTGTCTGTTGTCATGGAGTTAAGTTTTACTCCCAGTTGATCTTATAGACAGGGTAGAACTGCCCCTTTGAGTTTCCAAAGGGTGAATATGAGTTGCCAGCCAACCTCTTGGTTAGCAACCATAGCTCTTAAACACTGCGAGAGCTCCAGAAAGAGGGCCTACACAGTACCATTCAGACCTACTTGAAAGCAATCATAATCTAAAAGAGCATGACATGAAGAAGGAGACGGTGCACACAATCTGTCCTGGTTAGGATGACACAGGGAGGTGATGAGACATGGAGCTGCAGAAGCATCTGGGGCAGCTGTTAAAAGCTCAGCTGCTAACCAAATGCCAGCAGTTTGAATGACCAGGAACCCCTTGGAAACCTGGGGGGCAGTTCTACTCAGTTCTATGGGATTTCTATGAGTTGGAATCTCCTTGACAGCAACGGTTTCTTGGGGGTGGGGGGGTGGGGGGTGTCCTATTCTCAGCACTTGTATTGATGAGCTACAGGGGCATTCGCACTGTGGGTAGGCGTAATGATACATTTGGGGATTGCTCCTGGCTCTGTAGCCTACAAGCCTAATTGGCTGGTTCCCCAAGATTTTCCATGGGCTACCTAATGTCCTGTATTACTTTTTTGGTTTAAATGGCTAAAATTTAATGAACAAAGGCTTGTCCTCCTTCCCTCCCACTTTCTTTCTCTCTGTCTTGCCCGAATCCAGCTGAAGTGGATTCTTGTAGCTCTAGTCAAGAATCTGGCTGATGCTGTCTTTCTGGTAGTTACAAGTTTTAAGTACCATGGTCAGCTCCTTATGAGCCTAGGCTCTCACAGATTGAAGGCCCCTGAATGGTTGTCTGGCTTAGACCTGCTCCTACTGTTTCTGGTGATTTGTTTTTTCAAAGGATAGTTAACATTGAAGTTCAGAAAGCCTGAAGCAGTGGCCAATGACTGAAATGTGGGATAAAAATGAAATGGGATCCCAAACCTCAGTGTCTTAGGTAACTTGCCTGACTCAGCCTCAGTTTCCTCAAGGGCAGAGTTTTCAAACTTTTTTAGATAATAAAAATTCAGCATGTGCATGCTTGGAACATACTGGTGCTAAAAACCCAAAACAAACAAAAACTCATTTTTCTGAAATTCAGATTTAGTTGGGCACTGGTATATCTTTATCGGGCAACCCTACCAAGTTTGAAAAGGCAAAGGTAATAAATTTGGAAATGTTTTTGTTGTACAGAACACATTGCAATTGTTAAATCTGTTATTGTTTGGCCAAGTTCACACATCTATTTAGCAGCAAAACAGTTTTTTTTTTACTTACCTGTCTATTGAGATTCAAAGAGATTAAATAACTTGCATGAGGTTATTTGAATTCAGAAATAGTCAAATGCTTGGTGAATGAGTTATTAATTATCTCTTAATCTTTGGAACATCTAGTTTATTAAAAATAACTGAGACAGGCTGTACTGAAAACTAGCTCTGCTTTGTAATTGATGTCACCTTGGGTATCCTTATAGCAAGACTTGTCTCTGTCACTAATACCAATTTCAGTAAATGCTGCTATGTATATTCAGGTTTAATAAAGATCATTCTGCAGACTGTAGGTCAAACAGTTGAACTTTATGGCTGACAACTTTGTTTTGAATCTTCCATTGGTGATTATTCTCAGAGGTATCATAAAAAAACAAATACTGGGTCATGGACAGAACATACTTTAGTTCCCATCCAAACCTGCTGAGAAATATTTTTTCCTGATACATAACAAATTAATAACCTCTATTTAGCAGTATCTTGCAAAATCTGCATGCCTGAGTTATTTGCATTTCTGAAAATATGCAGAAAGAAGCAAATACAGGTCAGTAAAACCTGAAGCATCAGCTCAGGTGGAAAAAGAAAAATGCGGGCACTTCTCTCCAAAACCACAGTCCACTCCCTCCGATTTCATTTCTGCTTACAAAGGTGCACAGTTCCCACCCTAGAATTGGCAGTTTGCTGCTTGGAGGATGTCATTAAATTCCATCTATTTTGAGGGAAGAAAGAATCCTCTTTCAGGGAACATTAATATGTCCTCAGTATCACAGGCTTTGCTTGGAAACCTAGAAGGCAAGTGGGAGAGAAGAAAAATAACTCTTCTGTGATAACGCTGTTGCTGGATTCCTGTGAACAAGTTTGGCAGTGACAGGTACAGTTTCTTTGGAAATAACTTATCCACTAGTGCTATCCAAAGTTTAAAGTATATTATCTAGGGGGTTTTCTTTCTTTTTTCTTCTTCTTTAAGGACTTGAGGTAGCTATTCAAGACAAAGAAAGAGGGAGAAGGTTGCACAAGTGAGTACGTGTGAGTGTGTGTTTTTATCACTTGGAAAGAAACCAATATTCCACTTTTCTGTCAAGCATGGTCCACTTGGGGTGGTAGGACATAGGGACAATCTGCTGCAGTCACTGAGCAGCCTCAGTTTTGTTTTTTCCATAGATCATCTTTACAGGAAGGCTTACAGCCTTAACTGAGTCCTTGGAAGCCTGTAATTGTAGTTGTCATAATAAAATCGTGGAGCAAAGAGGGAGTTGATGAACCTGTCTGGCTTGTGATGTGGTAGCCAACTCTTTATCTCAGGAGTTCACAGGCTTGCTCTGTCCTCCTAAACAGGGAGCTGGATTTTGATCAACAAAGTCTGCTGTTGCCTTCACTGCTGACATGTGTTGAAGCTGTGAGTCTTCCTCTCTTTCTTTCAGTTAGACCTTTACTTAGCGAGATTATCACCAACCAGTGAGCAACTCAGAATGCATGTTACAGAGATCGTTTTTAAAAGACATTCAAAAAAAATTATGAATAAAAAACCTCCTAGTTGACCATATATTTTTTTCAGTCACTAATGAGTTATCACAGCATCAGACCCAGAGGAAGGAGAACAGATAAACATGAATCTCTCACAGGAACGTGAGGGCTGTGGCAGACTTTCCTCCGAAACCCAGTGAGCCAAAGAAAATCACAGATGGTGCTCAGTCAGTTGTCATGATTTTTACTTAGACCATCCCAAAAGTTTAGATGGAAACCCTGGTGGCATAGTGGTTAAGTGCTGCAGCTGCTAACCGAAAGGTTGGCAGTTCAAATCTACCAGTGTCTCCTTGGGAACTCTGTCTGTGGGTTTGCTATGAGTTTGAATCTACTCAGTGGCAGTGGGTTTGGGTTTTGGTTTGGTTAAAGGTGTGGATCAACGTCAGAAGCTAGTTCAAGTCAATGTGAGGTTTTGTCTGATTGCGGCCCTTGCTATAGGACACCAGTGTCCAAAGTATTGTCTAAGGCCAACTGCGGGACCCTGAGGAAGTTTTAGAAGGTCTGTAAAACACTTTTAGGGGATACCAGAGGTCTTCCCTTTTCCAGCTACTATCTGTGATAGTCCAGATTCTCTTCATATATATCAGGCAAAACAACAGATTGGATGCAAAAAGTGCATATGAGAATCCAGCTGTTTTCTAATAAGCCAGATTTTAAACAGATTTGCCTAAAACATAAAACAATGCTATTTTTGTGCAGTATAATTATTTGGGAAAAAGTATTTTTTTATTTCACAAACTCTATTATTTATATTAATGTTAAATTAATATCTTAAATCCATAATACATGTTTTATAGTGTCTTAGTTTCAGTTTCTACTGTGGAAAATGTCACCTATGTAAACAAAAGCTCTTCAGGGCTTTCAATAGTTTTAAAGGATGTAAAGAGATCTTGAGACCTAAAAGCTTGAGAATTACTGTTTTAGGACAGAACTTTATAGTAGAGTCTGGGTTTTAAAAACTTGACAAAGGCCATCTAAGTCACAATTGAAGATCTCAACTCACCAGAAGCAAAATGGTAAGAAAGTAATCAGAAGCACAGAGAAAAAACTAATCTGCAAGAACCACAACTTCATCTACTCTGAGATGGAAAAGCTAGATGGTGCCTGGCTTCCACCACTGACTGTTCTTACCAGGCCCACAACTGTTGGTCCTACATAGAAAGGAGAAAACTATGGATCAGAAACCCAATTCTTATTTAAAAAATCCAGACATACAGGAACAGAATAAAGACCCTCTCAGATTCGGGCTCTGAGACACTCTTGAAACCTAGAACAGAGTCTGTCTTTTAAGGTCACCTTTTAAGAAAATAGCAACATGGCATATGAGAGAAAGGATATCACCTGTAATATCAGTGATACCACCATCAATATGAGACCAGTTTCTTGAAAGCAAAGATAAGACGAGGAAGTGGGGACACTAGAGTACTAGAGATGGAGCTAACAGACACAGTTGAAGAGAATGCCAACTCATTGGAATGCATGTAACTAATGTCACTGAACTATTTATGTGAGTATTTTGAAGTGAGAACCAACTTGCTGTGTAAACCTTCACTGAAAAGCAATAGAATATTATTTGAGAAGCAAACCTATGCCGTAGAATCAATCTGCCAGGGAAGCTGCATACTGTGCTTTGGAAAAAACAATCTTTTACTCTGTGGCAGAAAGTGAAAATCATCAGTAAAAAATACTAATAGTAGTGTTTCAGTTGAACAGTACAATCTATCAATGTCTCTTGTCTGTTATCTCCCTATTTCCTGTAGGTATGTGTGGCATACACACACACCCACAAGGTCTGACAATTAAGTTTGTGAGCTTGTATCCTGTGCTTACACTGGCAGCACTGTGCAGACAACTTGGTGAGGTTTCATAAAGTTGGTATATAAGCATCTTACAGCTTGTTTGTGTCAATGTGTGGCGGTGTCTTGCCAGGTGGCATTCATTGCTGTTGCTGCATGTTCTTGTAATACTGTCACGAGAATGTCAGAGCTTGAGTTAGAGCAATGAACAAACATTCAACTTCTTGTTAAACTTGGCAAGAGTAGAAGTGAAATTAGGGACTTGTTAGTCCAAGTTAACGAGGATGACGCCAAGAAGCAAACGGTGGTGTACCAATAGAATAAACATTTTTCTGAGGGTAGAGAAGGAGTCACTGATGAAGAGAAGTCAGGGCAGACAGTAATGAGCAGAACTGACAAAAACATTGCAAACATTTGTCAAATTGTGTGTGAAAATCGTCAACTGATTGCAGGAAGCATAGCAGACCAAGTAAACATCGAAAGGGAAACAGGAAAATCTTAAGTGAAAGTCTTGGCACAGTAAAGGTGTATGCAAAAATGGTCCCGAAGGAGCTCACTGATGAACAAAACTGAAGGAGAGTTGAAGTTTGCCAAGACCTTTTGGAAAGGCAAGATGATGCTTTGGGCCATGTTATCACTGGGGATGAAACAGCACTAGATGACTAAGAGAGACATCGCCTCTGGTGAAGTTGGAAAGGAAGACACTCAGTGGTATGGATTGACAGTGTCTACAGCAATGGGCTCAAGAATAACAAGGACTGTGAGGACGGCGCACTGCTGGGCTGTGTTTTGTTCTGTTGGGCATAGCACTGCTATGAGCTGAAACGGACTTGATGGTACCTACCAACAACAAACATATATGTGTGTTAGTTGTAGTTGCGTGCAGCTCATGGTGATCCTTTTACAACGGAAGTGCTGCCCAGTCCTGTGACAGCCACATAATCATCATGTTTGAGTCTGTTGTTGCAGTCGCTTAGTGGATCCACCTTGTTGAGGATTGCTTTTTGTTTTTGCTGACTCTCCTCTTTACCATGCATTGTGTCTTTTTCCATGTCCTGATCCCTCCTGGAAACACATTCAACATATGTGACATAAAGTATCTCGATCTTTGCTTCTAAGGAACATTTAATGTATGTATATGAGTTTGACTGTATTTTAAGTAGAAATAAACTCTTTTATTACCCAAGGTCCCATCACTTCCTTTTACTTACAACTGATACTTGCTGTGCATTTATTTGTGGCTGTGAATCCCTAGAGGCATTTGATTTGGTAAACTCCATCTAGGGCGGTTCTATTTCCCCACCTGAGTATCCTATATAAATTGGGGATTAGAACCCCTTCTCCTAGTGATTTCCAGGAATATTTCAGAGACTGAAATAAACTGATAGATGTCAGAGCCATGAATGCACTGATGAAGGATGCTGTCAGACCATGAGCAGAAATAAATAGTAGTGTCACCTCTACTACTAACCCTATTATGATTGTATCACTCTTATAATGGAATTTGAACTTGCAATTCAAGACTAGGCTGGAAAGTGTGTAAAAATGGCACTGCTGCAAATTTTGCATCTCTCACAGTAGATATTTTCTCAAAATTGAATTTTTTTTCCTTTGTCAAGAGAGTAAGTAGAATCTTGTGAACTAACATTGCAGCTAAGTATAACTAAAATGAGGACTGCCAATGGAGAAAGGCCATAAAGTTGAGCATGAGGAGATTTTGTCCTTGTCTTCTCTGTTACTAAGTAGCTACAAAGATGTGGATGTACTACTTAACTTCCCTTAACTAGTTCCCTTAGTTTTACAGTAATACTACTGGACGGAATTGTTTCTAAAGTTTCTTCCTGCTTCATGATTCTCTAAGTGAAGCCGAGTATGTCTGTGTTCTCCGTAGCAGATGTGGTACTTCCTTTTCAGGATTGCTTCAGATTGTCTGGAATCTGAGGCACGATCTGGAAACTGCTTTTGAAACGCCAGATACTTCCCATTTCACATGTGCAAATCTATTAAGAAAGCATCATTATATGATGGATGTCTTCAGTAAGCCAAGCAGCAAATAGCAACAGTTCATTTCTTCTGTATTTGTGGGAATGAGGTGTTTCTATATGTTTCTATAATTGACCCATACCTCTTTAGATACCCCAAAGGAATTTGCATTATTTTTTTTTAATGGAAATGCCTCTGCAAAACAAACAAAATACACATTCTATATTTCTTTCTCTTTTAAAGCAGAAGTCACAAATAAATATAAACTCCTTTTTACAATTCATGTCTTTATTGTCCAAGCACCCTTGGCACATGGAGGATAACTCCTTCACATACACCTTGATTTATAGCCAGTTTTCTGGGCATGTAGATTAAGTAAACAATTATCTAATGATTAAAAATGCTGTATAGCTATGTCAATGTTTAACCTCTGTGTATGAAATTCACTTATCAAACCTGCCTTAAAATCACAAGTCTGTCAGTTTTTCTTTTTCTTTTATGGATCATTTTATTGTGCTCTAGATAAAAGCTTACACAGTAATTAGTTTTCTGTAGCTTGTTCCTTGGCATTGATTGTGATTCCCTCAATGTGTCAACAGTCTACCCATTTCTACCCTAGATTCCCTGTTTCCATTGATCCAGTTTCCCTGCTCCTCCCTGCCTTTTCATCTTTGTTTCTGAGCAAAGACAAAGACCTTTTGGTCTTGCCTAGCTGGTCGTTCCATGGAGTATATTGTTGTTTATTTACAGGCCAGTTTATATTACAGGCTGAAAGGTGGACTCCGGGAGTGACTTTAGTTTCAAGTTGAAAGGATATCTTATGGCAGTAGTCTTAGAGGTTCCTCCAGTTTCTATATGACCAATAAATACAGTCTTTTCATATGAATTTTTTTAAAATCATTTTTTACCCATTCTAACCCGGACCTTCTATTGAGTTCGGGGCCAGAGTGGTCAGTGATTATAGCTGAGAACCATCTAGTTTCTTTGGTCTTAGGCTACAGGAGGTTGTGTTCATGTAGATCATTATTAGTTCTTTGGACTAATGGTTTCCTTGAGTTTTTTCTTTCTTTACTCACGTTCACTCCAGACAGACAGAGACCAGTAGTGATATTTTAGGTGTCTGCTGACAAACTTAAGATCCTAGATGCTAATCACCAGCCTAAGATGTAGTACATTATCTTTATGTACTATGTTATGCCAATTGATCTAGATGTCCCCAGAAGCTGCCGTCCTCATCCTTCAAGACCAGAATCTCAGTCCCATGACATGTATGGATACTCAGGTATCTAATAAGTTTCCATAACTGTGTTTCCTATGTACACCATGATATATATGAATACACATGGAACACTTACAAATATGTGTGTAGCTGTATGTACCAAATGAAAAGCCAAACCCGTTACTGTCAAGTTGATACCAACTCATAGCAACCCTATAGTAGAGAACTGCCCCATTGAGTTTCTAAGAAGTACCTGGTAGATTCAAACTACTCTTTTGGTTAGCAGCTGTAGCATTTAATCATTAAGCCAGGAGAAACCATACCTGTGTATGCATGCAGATATACTCTCTTAAAACTTTCCATACCTAATTAGCACACATATCTACATATACACACGTAAATTATTGTATATTCTTTCTGTGACTTGTCAGTGAAGACTTGCCTGCTGCTGTGATGCCACTGGTATTTAGGTACCAGCAGGGTCAACCATGGTAGACAAGTTTCAGCTCCGCTTCCAGACTAAGAGACTAGGAAGAAGGACCCGACAATCTACTTCTGAAAGGAATTAGCCAGGGAAAACCTTATGAATAGCAGGCGAGCATTGTCTGATATGGTACCGAAAAGTGAGCACCCTAGGTTGGAAGGCACTCAGAAGACAGCTGGGGAAGACCCGCCTCCTGAAAGTAGAGTTGACCTTAATGGTGCAGAGGGAGTAAGGCCTCTGGGAGCTTTGTTTGCTGATGTAGCATGACTCAAAATGAGAAGAAGCAACTGTAAACATCCACTTATAATTCTGTGTTCCAGTTGGGACACCCAGTGTACAAAGTATGAATCTAGGAAAAGTAGAAACTGTCAAAAATGAAATGGAACACATAAACTTTGACATCCTGGGCATTAGTGAGCTGAAATGCACAATTTTGGCCATCTTGAATCCAACAATCATCTAATTGACTATGCTGGGAATGAAAACTTGAAGAGGAATTGTTTTGTGTCCATCATCCGAAAGAACGTTTCAAGATGTGTCCTGAAGTACAATGCTGTCAGTGATAGGATAATATCCATACGCCAACAAGGAAGGCCAATTAAGATGACCAGTATTCAAATTTACACACCAAAGATGAAGAGGCTGAAGATTTTTACCACTTACGCAGTCTCAAATTGATTGAACAGGCAATCAGGATGCATTGATAATTACTGGTGACTGGAATGCAAAAGTTGGAAAGAAAGAAGAAGGATCAGTAGTTGGAAAATATGGCCTTGGTAATAGAAATAATGCCAGAGATAGCATGATAGAATATGGCGAGACTGACGACGTTTTCATTGCAAATACCTTTTTTTAACCAACATAAGTGGTGATTCCATGGACCTCACCAGATGGAATGCACAGGAACCAAATTGAGTACATCTGTGGACAAAGACAATGGGAAAGCTCCATACCAGCAATCAGAACAGGACCACGTGCTTACTGTGGCACAGATCACCAACTGCTCATGTGCAAATTCAGTTGAACCTGAAGCAAATGAGAACAAGTCCATGAGAGCCAAATTATGACCTTGAGTATATCCCTGCTGAGTTTAAAGACCATCTCAGGAACAGATTTGATGTGCTGATCACTAGTGACCAAAGACCAGATGACTTGTGGAATAACATCCAAGACATTATCCATGAAGAGAGCAAGAGGTGATTAGAAAGACAGGAAAGAAAGAAAAGACCAAACTGGGTGTCAGAAGAGACTCTGAAGCTCACTCTTGAACATCAACAGCTAAAGCAAAAGGAAGGAATGGTGAAGTGAAAGACTTCAACAGAAGATTTCAAAGAGCAGCTTGAGAAGACAACAGCAAGTATTCTAATGACATGTGCAAAGAACTTGAAATGGAAAAGTGGAAGGGAAGAACATGTGCTGCATTTCTCAAGCTGAAAGAACTGAAGAAAAAATTCAAGCCTTGAGCTGCAGTAGTGAAGGCTGCTACAGGGAAACTCTTAAACGACTCAGGGAGCATCAAAGGAAGATGGAAGGAATACACAGAGTCATTATACCAGAAAGAACTGTTTGATGTTCACCATCTGAAGAGTTAGCATATGATCAGGAACCAATGGTACTGATGGAAGCAGTCGAAGCTGCATTGAAGGCATTGGTGAAAAACAAGGCTCAAGGAATTGAAGAATTATCCACTGAGATATTGTAACAAACAGATGCAGCACTGGAAGCACTCACTCATGTATGCCAAGAAATTTGGAGGATAGCTACCTGGCCAACTGACTGGAAGAAATCCCAATTTATGCCTGTTTCAAAGAAAGTGATCCAACCAAATGTGGAAACTACCCAACAATATCATTGATATCATCTGCAAGTAAAATTTTGTTCAAGATCATTCAAAAGTGACTACAACAGTGTATTGACAAAGAGCTGCCAGAAATTCAAGCTGGGTTCAGAAGAGAATGTAGAATCAGGGATATTACTGCTGATGTCAAATGGGTCTTTGCTGAAAGCCATGAATACCAGCAAGATATTTACTTGTGTTTCATTGACTATGCAAAAGCATTTGACTGTGTAGACCATACTAAATTATGCCTAACATTGTGGAGAATGAGAATTCCAGAACACCTAATTGTGCTCTTAAGGAATCTGTATATAGATCAAGAGGCAGTCCTGCGAACAGAACACGGAGACACTGTGTGGTTTCAAGTCAGGAAAGGTATGCATCAGTGTTATATCCTTTCACTGTATTTTTTAATCTGTATGCAGAGCAAATAATCTGAGAAGCTGGATTCTATGAAGAAGGAGACATCAGGATTGAAAGATGACTCCTTAACAACCTGTGTTATGCAGGCAACACCACCTTACTTGCTGAAAATGAAGAAGATTTGAGACACTGAGGAACATCAAGGAGCACAGCCTTCAGTACGGATTGCACCTCAGCATCAGGAAAGCACAAATCCTCACAACTGGACCAGGAAGCAACATTGTCATAAATGGAGAAAGGATTGAGGTTGTCAAGGATTTCATTTGACTTGGGTCCACAATCAATGCCAATGGAAGCATCAGTCAAGAAATGAGAAGACACATTGCACTGGGAAAATCTGCTGCCATATTTTTACAGATTTTACAGATACTTTGTAAAGTATTCAAAAATAAGCATGTCACCTTGAAAAATAAAATGCTCCTGAACAAAGCCATGGTATTTTCAATTGCGTCATATGCATGTGGAAGCTGTACCATGAACAAAGAAGACAGAAGAAGAATCGATGCCTTTGAATTGTGGCATTGGAGAAAAATGTTGACTGTCCCATGGACCACCAAAAGAAGAAGCAGATCTGTTCTGAGAAGTCCAACCAGAATGCTCCTTGGAAGCAAAGGTGATAAGACTGCATCTTCCACACTTTGGACACGTTGTCAGGATAGATCAGTTCCTGGAGAAGGACATTATGCTTGGTAGAGTGGAGGGTCAGTGAAAAAGAGGAAGGCCCTCGACGAGTTGGATTGACACAGTGGCTGCAACAATGCGCTTAACATAAAAACGATCGTGGATGTGGCGCAACACTGGGCAATGTTTTGTTCTTTTGTTCATAGAGTCACTATGAGTCAGAACTGACTCAATGGCCCCTGGCAACAACAGCAGTCTCCCTATGTGTCACAAAATAATATAGCTTAAAAGTAGAAGTTTCTTGTTGATGCCCCCTGTTGGTTCTTTCTCAGCCAGTCACGTTTTTATTTCCTAAAATGATTTTTTGTTTTTTAGGTTTTGCTCTATTTAGGTTGCATAGCTTAGTGTCCTAGAGTTTATGTACTTACTCCTCTAGTCTGATTTGTAATGCTCATTTTAAAGCCTTTCGAGTCTGTATTTAATTGTAACATAGGTGTTAAACAAAAGTTAACAGAGTGTACTTACAATGGGAATTGTGTATTATACAGTATTTTCTGTATGTATTTCTGGAAACTTGAAACTGCTTTCCCTTCAGTAGTGTGTATTTCATTTTCCACCTTGGCTCATGGCTTTTTACAAAGATCACCTATCACTCTTGAGTCAAGTCTGACTCCTAGTGAGCCTACAGGACAGGATAAAACTGTCCCATAGGGTTTCCAAGGAGCGGCTGGTGGATTCAAACTGCCAGTCTTTTGGTTAGCAGCCAAGCTCTTTAACCACTGTGATAGCAAGGAACCAAAATGCGATATATACAAAACCACATCTATCCTATTTCATTTAGAAATTTTTAAAGCCTCGATATGGAGCTCACACTTGAGCTACAATACTCCTCTTCAATTTTACAATTTTTATGGCTCATCATCCATTATTTGGAAGTCTCATTGTTGTCATAGTGATATTGTGCTGCCCTGTGATGCTATAATAGCCTCAGGTTCTTTGTGTATAGGAGATCTGCTTGTTCCAAGAAGAACTGGTCCAAAGCTGCTTTGCTTTTTGCTTTGATGTCTCTCTCTCTTATTTTTTTCTGTGCTCCCTTTCACTGCAGGTAAAATCATACTCCTCTCCCAAGTCAGTGCTAACCAGGCACTTTCTAAGGAGGGTTGACAGTCATCAGGCAGCCCTGGACCTGGGGTCGACCGAATCCACAGTGGACTGTGGGAACCTGACCTGCTCTCCATTGTGGATAAGACCATCTAATTTCACTTCTTGCTGAGCTCCTTTGTCCTGAATCCCAGTTCCTCATTGGAACTGAAAAGTTGATTTGACCCTCATCACCGTGCACGCAGGCCTTCTGGCTCTTATTGGATACAGGAGCATGTTCCTGTGCTAAGCAGGAGAAAACCTAGAGCAGACAAGGTTAAGCCCAAGATAAAATATTGGCTAAATGGGGGTCACCCCCTCCACGACACCTGCCTTCTTGAATTTTGACTTTGTCTTGAGGTTTTATGACACTCTTTTCCTCTCACTGCAATGCTGGTGCCAGTGATAAGGCTCTGTTTTTTATATATGGTCGTTGGTTCTTGTAGGTGTGTTGTAGACAGCTTGAAACTTACAGTATAACAGTGTGATTGCTAATGGGCAATGAAAAAACAAAACAAGCAACCCTGTTATCCGTACGATGTGAGTATCAACACTGAACATCTATATTAAAGCGGCTCACACCTGGAGCCTAGCAATGTCTTTTGAAACTTTAAAGTAAAGATATCCAGGAAAATAGAGACCTCTCTTATCTTTTCAGTACGCTGCTATTGTCAAACAGGACTTTCCATATTTTAATAGTCAGTAAATAGGACTATTTGAATATCTAAAAATCATGATAAGCTCATGTTTTGATAAGAATGTTAAAAACTGATGATTAATTTTATGTGTCATCTTGGCTAGACTGTGGTACCCTATGGATTGGATAAACATTGGTATTGTTTCACAGTGTAATGTAATGTAATCACTTTACGTAGTATAATCTAAGTCACCAAATTGATAAGGAAGTTTTCTTAGGCTGTATTCTGCCTCTAGACTATAAATAGATATTTTGGCAGAACTCACTCGCTCTTCCCTCTCTCTGTTGCTTGACCTGTGGGTGTCGGGATGCAAACTGGGAAAATCTCCAGGCTGTTGCCTGACTTACAGATTTTGGGCTTGCTAGCCCCTGCAATATGTGAACCAAAATCTTGGGGTAAATCTCTCTCTATAGACTACATTTGTATCTTGATTTGTAGAGAACTCTAAGACAGTTGTTTAAGTTTGTTTTGTATTTTCCACGATATTTTATTATCAGGTGTATATTTTCAGTGATGTCTTTGTCAGCTAGTGCTGTTTGAACAGGAATACCACAAGTAGATGGCTTTAACAAAGAGAAATTTTATTTGTCACTGTCCACCGAGCTAAAAGCCCAAATTCAGGGTGTCAGCTCCAGGGGAAGGCTTTCTTTGCTGGATCTGAAGGAAGGTCCATGTCATCTATCTTTCCGGGAAACTTCTGAGGCACAGGGCCCCTGATCCTTTCCAAAGAATGTGTTATGCTCCCAACATTGCTTGCTTTCTTGATGGTATGAAGTCCCCAATCTCTCCCCTAGCTTCTCTCCTTTCTATCCCAAGAGATTGCCTCAAGGCAATATAGTTTTACACATTGACCCTAGCTGATCAATTCAGCTGCTTCCCATTCACTAACATCATAGGGATAGTGTTTACAGCATGTAAGAGTCCCGGGAATCGTGGCCCAGCCAAATTTCTACATATGTTTTTTGGGCAACACAATTCAGTCCATGACAGGTGAGACACTATAGGTGTTGTGGTCTTTGGGTCTAGAGGACAGGATGGTTGCTTCTCAGATGCCTTGAGAGGGAGAGCTGAATCTCAGTGATATCTTTCTTTCATCATGAAGGGTATAGCACGCACTGTATAGCACCCAGATAACAGTGCTTGGCTTTCTCTGTCAGCCTGTAGCTCCTTTGAATGCACACCTTGATGCCAGCATCATTACTTCTCAGTTTGCCTTCTGTGGTCCTCCTAAGACATGTCATCTGTATCACTACAAGTCAATGTTCATTTGCTTTCAAGGTCCATAGCGCTACCCTATAACACTGCATTGGAGACAGTTTACTTGTCAAAGCGGTTAAGTGGGAAGTTTTATTTCCTGGCCCAGGAATCAGTTGGCCTCTCATCCCAATGGGCTATAGCCTAAAGAAAATAAATAGCAATAACTCAAATGACTATTTGCTACTTGAAAACAAACCAAAACAGATCAGCTATTGACAACAAGCTCATTTAACTGAGGCTATCTGAAGTTGGAAACTGCAAGTTAAAATTCAGAATGTGACAAGAACCTGTTTGTGGATAATATTTCTTGGTCATTTGACACAACATTATACGGGATTTGGCAGACAGGATAAACTGTCTCTGGATTACAACTTATTTTACAATGCTATGAATTTTTAAAAATATAACATGGAGTTTATTGAATATTTTTCTTCCAACACTCTCATTCTTTAAAATTATAGCTCTTAAATAAGTGAAGAGACCAAGGGCTTCAAATCATTTGTAGTAAGAAAAAACAAAGAACAACAAAAAAAAACCCTTACCTGACACTGTTAGTACCAAATGTATTAGAAAATTTTAAATAATTCAGATTAAAATAAAAAACTTATTATGGGCACCCACCATACCATCTCCTATTGGGTCTGAGGCAGCATCCCATGATCAAATTTTAATAAATCTAGAGAAAAATGGATGAATAATTATGTGACATAGCCAAGCCAAGTGCCGTCGGTCAGTAGGGCTTGGCGACACAGAGTGACCATATCAGGTGTGCACTTTATAGTTCTGTGCATCTATAGGATGTCATCCTGCTGACCTCTTACTGGAGGCAGGGAGTGGGTGGAGAGGAGGGAATAGGAGATTGTTGGGAGGATAAGACATGTGTATGGGGCAGAGAGGGAGAGTGTGCTGTCACCAGGCAGGGAGAACAGTGAGAGCTGCATGTAGGTGGGCATGCAAATTTATATGGGAATGTAGATTTTCATTCAATAATAATAATAATAATAATACAGTCAATACTCAATTCAAGTTACGTATTGGCTCCAAAAGAGTTGTGAAATACTTTCAGTTTTCAGAACCTTTTGGATTTCAGAATAGCAAATAAAGAATTGTGTATATGTACTTGGCTTGTAAAATGGTATCATTAGCTCGCTGATACTTAGCCAGTCTTGGTAGCTATTCAGTAAATTTGAAGACTCAGAGCAAAAATGGATATACTCCTTCAGGCAGAGACATAGGCACACTATTAGTTTTCCAGGTCATGTTACTAGTCATCCTGCTTAGGTGAATAGATAAGATAGATCTGTTTCTTTAATCTTGAAGATTCTTTGGGAACATAAGGTGGAACCCTCCAGATGGAGATTGATGACATGGTACTAACAGGCACGACATTGCGCATACTTGCCACTACGATCCTGGTGCTCAAAAGGACCAGCTTAGCAGTGTGCCTTCCAGTATGGCAACTGACTAGCATGTCTTCCTGTTGCATTGTGCCATTTCTTGCACAGGGGAGATGTTATGCTAAAAATTCAAAGGCTGTTTCAAGCATTACCCTTTTAGCCTATCTTTATCTGCTGTATCTAAGTCTGTCCGTGTATCTTTTTGAATCCTCTTATCTCTGTGTGAGTATAGCTATATATGCTCCGTAACACTCACCGATTTTGAAGTTCTGTGATACAAGTCCCATGCCAATACATTAATTCACCTTTTATCTACAAGTTTTCTAAGAGAGAATAATTTAGTCTGTTTTACTTTTGTAGGATGTAAGTAAAGAAATATTCATCCAGACAGCTTTCAATTGTGCAATGTTTGTTCCTTAGGAATTTAGTAATGGGCAGTTGCCAGGAGATGGCCATTACTATGTAGCTGATGAGTCCTTTGGCTGAAAAAAAAGAGATCTGCACCTTCACTTGGATTTTTTTCTTCTCCATTTTTCACCACCGTTTTGTCTAAATAAACAAAAATTTCTCCTCTTTGGAGCATGAGCACTTACAGCTCCAAGACAATTGCTTTAAGATGACTTACAACAATTGCCTAGCTCTGCACAGGAAGTCTTTACCAATGTGTAGGTATACACGGGAAATCCTGGTGGCGTAGTGGTTAAGCAACGAGTTGGCCTTTCAGATCTGCCAGGCACTCCTTGGAAGTTCTGTGGGGTGATTCTGCTCTGACCTTTAGGATTTCTATGAATTGGAATTGACTTGACAGTGGGTTTTTTGGTATGTGTATATGTACATGCATGTTTGTGAATGGAACAGTAACTAGGTAATATTTTATGTAGACCTTATTTTTACTTCCTATCTATATCAGATTATGGCTTAATGGTGCCTGCAGTGAGAAGCCTCATTAACAATTAATCTCCAGCTATGGATCCTAGCATTAGGTCTTTTAAGGCTAGGAATGTCTTACGTCCATGCACACTGCATCTATAAATCTGTAACTTGCTGCTAGACAGGATTTCTTCCTGTCTGAGAAAAGCCCAGATGTTTCTGCTCTGGGCATTCCTGGATGAAGAATGGCGTTCACTTTGTTAATATATGCCGCTTTCTGTTAAGATACCTGCATACTTTTGGTTTATTTTTGAGTTCCTCATTCCTTGGTCTGCTTATTTTTATCCATTTCACTGAATTTTATATGTGCCTGTAAGACATTTTGCAAAGGCGATATGTGTGGGTGGTGCAGAGATTTTTTGCTTTTTTAATCAATTCCTTTGGATAGGTATCAAGTAAGTTCCCCATTGGTCTATTTTCTACAACAAATAGCTCTTCTTTGTTATTAAAGAGGTAGTTAACATTTTTTTTTTTTAAATATGCACAAAAAAGAATACCACAGCTTCTCCCAAGGTACCCCATGCTAGTGAATTTTAGGAGCTATTTTCCTCAGAAAGTCATGGAATTTTGTGGAAGATTTCCTGTGCTCTTTTCCATAGATCTGGGTTTATAGTGAGAACTGCAGATCTGCATACATTAAGAGAATTGAACCTGAGATCAAAGTGATAACTGTCATTGTCTCAAATGCAGTGTCACGGTCAGTGGTGGGAAACCCTGGTGACATAGTGGTTAAGTGCTACGGCTCTGGTTTGAATCCATTAGGTGCTCCTTGGAAACTCAATGTAGCAGTTCTTTTTGGTTCTGTAGGGTCAGAGATGACTCAATGGCAGTGGGTTTGTTTTTGTTCTTGATCGATAATGGGACCCAGATGCTGCCTTCTGACAGCACAGCTTGGCCAAAGTTGAAAAATGAGGCATTAATCCAGTCGGGGTTTAAGCCATAACTTGGGGAATCCAGAGAGAAGAAGATTTGAGGGTGGAGAGCCAACGTATCTTCATCAGGAGAACTGCAATACTCCAAGTCCTTACTTCTGTAGCTGTAGATGTGATATTGATTGCATACAAAGACTCTCATAGCATATCCAAAAGGTAGCCTGCTATTCACATCTAGTCCTGGATCACGGTCAGCAGTGACACTGGGAAAACAGATCCTGGGGCACTCAACAGTAGGTTACAGGCAAATAATCTGAATCTTGTGCTATTCAGTTGATATGGGATTTCAAGTAGATTGGTCATTTTTAGTCGTAGGTTTTCTTAGCTGTAAAATAAGAAAGCTGTATGTAATCTGGAACACTCTGGTGGTATAGTGGTTAAGTGCTATGTCTGCTAACCAAAAGATCAGTAGTTCAGATCTGCAGGGTGCTCCCTGCAAACTCTATGGAGCAGTTCTATTCTGTCCTAAAGGGTCACCGTGAGTGGGAATCGACTCAACAACACTGCTTTTCGGTTTGATTTGTAGGTAATCTAACTTATCTTCTCACCCAAGAATGATGATATTGGAGTGTTGGCCCTGAAGAACATAAAAATGTATTTGTTTTCTTTGTTCCTGTGTATTAATATGTTTTATGCTTTAGCTCACAGGATTAAATTGGTGGTTGTAGGGTATTGCTTGGGTGTTAAATTTCAAATACGTGTTCCTACCATTCGATTCAGGATAGTTTTAGATTTATAGAAAAAAGTACGATAGCAATACAGAGAATTTCCATATGTTGCGAAGTTCAAATTAGAAGACAAAAAATACAGTTCTGTGTAACTCATGGAAAAAATCAAAAGAGACATCAGAATTTTGTATAGAATGAAAATAAAACTTCTGTGGGATGCCGGTAAAGAACTTCTTCAAATAGATAAAACTAACTGCGATGCCTTCAAGTCAGTTCCCACTGAGAGCTGCCCATAGGACAGAGGAGACTTGTCCCTACGAGGTTTGCAAGACTGTAATCTTTATGGAAGCCAGTGTCATCTCCTTTCCCTGGGGAGTTGCTATCTGGAGGCTTCTAAATGCCTGCATTTCGATTAACAGTGGGGCTCCTAACCACTGCACCCCAGGGCTCCCTGAAGAACTTCTTGGGTGGCATTATGTACTTTTATTAGAAAGGAAAGGAAAAATTCCCCGATGTGACTTCTCCTTTCACCTCTGAAAAAAAAAGCAAAAACAGAAAATGAAGACAAAATGAAACTCACAATACAAAGAAAGGAAATAATAGTGATCAGGTTAAGAAACCATGAAATACAAAATGGAAAATAGGAAAAAAATCAATGAAATCAACTCGACTGCAGTGGGTTTGTTTGGTTTTGGTTTATGTATTCACTGTTCTTTCTGAAGTCTGGGGAATTTGAACTGCCAACCTTTTGGTGTATATATTGAGTGTACTTGAAAAGGAATAGAGAGGAGACATGTTAGTACAAAGATTGAAAAGTTATTAATGGCAGCAGAAGCTTTAAACCAAGTTAATTAAAGAAACAAACAAAAAAAAAAAGATGAAATAAATAACAGACACAAACTACCAAAGAGGACCTAATGGGGGAAAAATGTATACCCTTTATAGATCTACCTATATTGTAGAAACTAAATTTATTTTTGTTATTACTGTGTTTTAATTTTACACAAGAAAAATTTGGGACACATAGGTCTTCACTGATAAATTCTCCAAAATATACAAGGTAAATTGATAACAACTCTAGACATGTTCTTTCAGTAGAAGAACGAACACTACCAACTTGTTCCCAGAGACCACATTCCCCTTATGCCAAAACCAAACAGGACATTATGAACAAGGCAAACTCAAGAACATGTCTCTCGTGAATAGAGGCACAAAAGTTCCTACCAAAATTTTAGCAAAATCTAATGAAAACCCTCGTGGCATAGTGGGTTAAGTGCTATGTCTGCTAACCGAAAGGCTGGCAGTTCAAATCTGCAAGGCACTCCTTGGAATCTCTGTGGGGCACTTCTACTCTGTCCCATAGGGTCACTGTGAGTTGGACCTAACTCGACAGCAGGGGGTTTGGTTTTTGTGGTTTTAATGTAATGACCTACTAGAATAGTAATGCACCTGACCAACTGAGATTTGTCCCAGGAGTGCAAAGTTAGTTTAATGTTAAAAACTTCTTTTTTTTTTTTTTTGCAACCATTAATTATATTAGCAGAGTAGCAAAAGAAAACAAAACAGCAAGCATTTCAATAGATGCATAAAAAACATTTTCTAAAATTCAATACTCATGAAAAACAAACTATCAGCAACCTAGGAACAGATAGGAACTAACTCAATAAAGGTATCTTTAAAAAAAAAACAAAAACAACTTAGTTAACACCATGCCCAGTGGCCGATGGCAAAATGCTTTCCTCTGTAAGCAGAAATACACAGCACAGTATCATCTGCTGTAGTGCTGGAGGGTGAATCATCTTCTTTGGAAGATTCTACATGGTACCCTCCACAATGAGCTCCAAAGCACACCAGCGGTCAGGACAGTGGCTCAGGACTAGGACATTCTTGGTTCCTGTACATCACTTCTGCCTAGGTTGGAGTCAACTTCGCTGCAGTTAACAACCACCAAAATGAGAAGGTAGACTGTTTGATTCTATTGAAATAAAATTCTGGAATATGTTAGCTAGTCTACAGTGACAACAAGTAGGTCAGTGACTCCCTGGGTGACATGTCAGGGTGAGAGGGGAGGAAGTAGGAGAGAGAGATGGGTGACAAAGGACACTTGTGCCTTTCCAGGGATTGTATATTAAGTTAATTATTTTGATTTTGGGGTAATGGTTTCACAGATAAATAAATACATGTGTTAAAAACTCAGGAAATCACGTACTGCGGTAGGTCTAGCTTTATATAATATTATATATTTGTTATTCTTCAAAATATGTGGTGGCGTGGTAGTTAAGTGATCAATCCTTGGAGAAGGACATCATGCTCCACTGAGTCTGTTAACCCAAAGGTTAGCAGTTCAAATCCATCGGGCACTCCTTGAAAACGGTGTGGGCCAGTTCTACTCTGTCTTACAGGTTTGCTGTGAGTGAGAATCAACTCACCTGAAGTGGGTTTGGGTTGGTTTTGGTTTATGTATTCACTATACCCCTAGGGTCACCATGAGCCGGATCCGACTCGACGGCACTTGGCTTGGCTTCTGAAGTCTGAGGAATTTGAACTACCAACCTTTTGTTTTATATATTCACTGTACTTAAAAAGGAAACTGTGGTGGTGTAGTGCGATGTCTGCTAACTGAAGAATTGTCAGTTCAAATCCACCCAGTGCTCCTTGGAAACTATGGGGCAGTTCTACTCTGACCTCTAGGGTCACCATGAGTTGGAATTGACTCAATGGCATTGGGTTTATACTTCAAAAAATCTGCAAACACAAACTCTTCAGAGTGTAAATTTTGAACTAAAAGAAATTGTCTTCAGAAAGAGCCCCATCTGTAACTCATTTTTCCCTGTCCAACAAGTGTAAAATATAAAATCAGTAATTTTAATGCAAAGTAAAAATATGTGATGTTGTTCCAGTCAAGGTATCTCATGCCTTCACAAATTTTCATTTATTGGTAATATTAATACCATTTCTAGTTATTCGGAGAACTGAATTAAATTAAAAGACTTAAAAATATCACTTTACCTAGGGGATATAAAATATCCCAGTATTAAGATGGAGCCCATAAATTAATGGCTACTTGAGAAAATCCCACTTGTAGAATAAAGCATGAATGATGGTAATTCAGTTACTCTTTATATTTAATCCTTTTGTGGGAACTTCCTTTGTACATTCTCGCTTAAAAGATTTGATGCTTCTTGATCCCCTGAGGGATGGATGGACAGGGAGGATGCCGCAGTGAGCTACAACACGCAACAGTTGGGAGGGCGGCACAGGACCGGCACTGTTTGGTTCTGTTGTGCACAGGGCCACCGTGAGTTGGAACCAACTGATGGCATCTCACAGCAACAAGTATAGTTTTAGGGTAAATCTCTCCTACTTTAAGTTGTCCAGTTTGTTATTTCTTTTTCAAAAACATTTTTGACTGGTTTATCCCTTTTCTTGGAATCCACCAGTTGCTCCTTAGGAACCTTGTGGGACAGGTCTGTTCTGTCCTATAGGGTTTCTGTGAGTTGGAATCAACCCAGTGGCAGTGGTTTTTGTGTTGCTTTTCCCCAGTGCCCTTTGTATTCTATATGGATTTTGAAATTATCTTGTCTCTTTCCACACAACAGTTTCTCTGTTTTTTGTTGAGATTTTCATTACTTCAGCAGTAAGTTTGAAGGGAATTAATACATTTACAAGTTGTCTTTCATTGAACAGACATGATATAATTTCTCTCTGGAATATTTTACAGTTTTCTGTGAAGTATTTTACTTCTTGTTTGATTCATTTCTAAATATTTTATGCTAATATAGATTACACCATTAATTTTATTTCTAAGTATTAATTACTATACAGATTTGCAGTTAATTTTTATATGTTGATTTGTCTAGCCATGTTGCTAAATTTACTAATAATGTATGTTTAGATTCTTTTGTGTCTTCTTTGTACACATAAGAAGCCCTGATAGTGTATGCAAGCTACCATGAGCTGCTTTGGCTGATCAGAAAGATTGGCAATTCCAATCCACCACCTAACTGCTTCATGGGAACCATATGGGGCGGTTTTCCTCTATTCTATAGTGTCACTGTGAGTTGGATTCCACTCAGTTGTGACTTTATTTATTTATGTATTTTTCCTTTAATGCACACATAGAGGAGTCCTGTCAACCCAGGAGGTAAGCACAGGGTTGCTAACAGAAAGAGTGGTGTTCTGAACCCACTCAACAGTGCTGAGGAAGAAAAGACTTGGCTGTTAACTCCTGTAAAGATTATACCCTAGAAAACCATATGGGACGATTCTACTCTGTCATGCTGGGTTGCTATGAGTTGGAATGAACTCAGTGTCACCTAACAGCAACATGTGTACATAATTTGCCATGTCTGCCAAGTGGGATTTTTATGCTTTCCTTTCCAAACCTTAAAACTTTTATTTTCTTGTCTTTGTGCACTGGCTGGAGGCCTAGTGATGTAATGGTTAAGAGCTTGGCTGCCCGCCCAAAGATCAGCAGTTTGAATCTACCAGCTGGCTCTTTGCAGCACTATGGGCAATTCTACTGTGTCCTACACAGTTGGAATCAACTCTGTGGTTACAGGTTTGATTTTTGGTTTAGTGCACTGGCTAGGACTTCTGTTACTCTGTGGAAAAGATAAAGGTGGAAATATTCGTACTCTTTTTCCTGATCTGGAAAGGAATTGATAATTCACTGATAAATATGATATTTGCTGACTTCTTAAAAATAGTTACATTATACTGAGAATTTTCTTCCTACTTTGCAGAATTTTTATCATGGATGAGTGCTAAATTTTATTAAATACTTTTATTGCTCATATTGATTTTTTGCACTTATTCTGTTAATGGACTGGATTCCATTTTTTAAAAATAATCTTTTTATTTATTAAATAACTATAGAACAGTAGCTGAGATTTGCTTTATGTCCCAGCGTTTGATCTAGTTGTTGATAAAGATTGTATATGCAAGATAAGAGTTTGTATCCTGTGGTTTGTGAATGTTTTACAAATAAGATGGTTAATAACATTATTAAATCTTCAATAGTCTTACTGAGATTTTTTTTCCTATTTGGGCTATCAATTGTTTATTTAGAGGGTTTTGAAAAATATCTCCCATACCTCTTGCATATTTGTTTTTGTTTTTCTTTTAATCCAGCAATTTCTGGTACACATATTTCGAACTTGCTTTTAGATGTATGAGGTTTTTAAACCTCCCTGTTGAATTTACTCTTTTAATCATTACAAACTCTGTCTCTTTTCACCCCTCCTACTACTTGCACCTTAAATTCTATTTTTTTGGATATTAATTAAGGCACTCTAGCTTTCTTTGGGATTTCCGTGCTGTAACTTTCTCATTCTTTCACTTTCAACTTATCTGTGTCATTAGATAGAATATATGCAGGTATCATTTTTGAATCCAGCCTGCTAATCTTTGTCTTTTAATTGGTATGTTTTGTCCAATTCCAGGTAACAGATCACTGGAATAGTTGAATTCAAGCTTGTTTGTTTGTTTGATTCATTTCTATTTTTCATCCATGTTCCTTTCTCAGCCTGGGCCTCAAATTACTCTCATAAAGAGTAAAACGAAACAAAACAGAGTAACTGGCAATCGTCACCCCACCTCAGAAATGTTTTGACTTTCTGGAACTTTATGTCATCTGTGTCTTGCTGGGAAATCAAAACTCTCAGATGACTTTAAAATGTTATTTTAAAATGTATTCAGTGTTTTCTAGTTGTTGCAGTGGGAGCAATGACATATTGTAAAACATTGCATTTCTACTGGGCTATGGACCAGAAGGTCCTCAGAGTGTTTTCTTTTGCTTTTCTACTTTTTTTTTTTTCCTTAGCTGCCCAAACTTCTAAGTTTAGTTCTTTTCCACCTATTCTATTTTTTTCCCCCTTGGGGATCTCACCCTCTTTTTTACCCAGGCTTTTCGTTCCTATTTGTTTGGCTGTCTGTTTTTATGCTACTTCTTTGTGTAAGATCACTATGAATTGTAATTGACTCAGTGGCAATGAGTTTGTTTTTTCTTTTTTCTTTCTTTACTTCCTTTAGTGGACTATGCCTATGGATTCTACTCTGTAAGCAACAGAAACCATATTAACCAGGAAAAGGGAGAAGGGAAGCTTCATTAGGGAAATCTTGGATTCTGCTAGAGCTAACATCTGGATGACTAGATATCAACAGAAGAGTGAACTCTAGAGGAGAGGCTGTCAGAACCATAGGGAAGCCAACAATACCTCAGCATCAGTGGGTTGTTGGGCCCCTTCACACTGACTGTGTTAAATGTGATCTCCAGTTTTACCTTCCGGCTTTGTGTCACTCATCCAAGATTCAAAGTTCTGGGAGCAAGTGTCTGACCCACTGTGCTTACATTTTTTGGCCACTTCCGGTTTCAGTATAGTCAAAAGGGGACATGAGGTAAAGACAACCGAGAAGACGGAGAGACCCACAAGAGTGGGTGCCTACATCGACTTGGGACCGGAAGAACCGGATGGTGCCTGGCCACCACCAGCGATAGCCACGATGGAGCTCACAGAGTGGAGTCTCACTGGCAACACAAGAATAAAGAGGTGCATCATGAGATCTCCACTAAAAGACCTCAATTGATGGTCCAGCGGTTTTGGGGTTCCTCTGAGAGCATGGCCCCCTGCCCTGATGCTGCCCTTTCCCATAAATTATAACAAAGGTCCACTCTTTGGACAGGAATGGATTGGACTTGGCAAGGCAGAGTGACCATATGTTGGAAGCACTTTATGGTTCTATACATCTATAGGATATCATCTTGCTGACCTCTGGCTGAAGGAAGGGGAGTGGACGGACAGGAGGGGAAAGGAGACTGTTGGGAGGATGAGACATGTATGGAGCAGAGAGGAATAGTGTGCTGTCACCGGGCAGGGAGAGCAGTGGAAGCTGCATATAAGGGGGCATGTAAATTTATATGTGAATGTACATTTTCACTCAGTTATGTTAAATAAAAATAAAAAATATATATATAGTCAAAAGGGGAAAGTCAAGATGAATAGGCCATAGAACTTGAAGATTCTCTTACATCAAAACTGAACAATGAAATCCTCTCCAAATAGGGTGGCTGTATAGCATACTAGGCAAACAAATACTATTCTGAAAGTGAAAGAGTCATTAGTATTACTAATGCTAGAACAGTATTATAGACAGTATAGTCTGCCAGTAACAGGAATGCATGGCCAAATAAACACAGAAAGTATGATAGGGAGTGCTTAGGTGGTCCAAGCAGTTAACGCTCTCAGCTGCTAACTGAGAAGTTGGTAGCTCAAGTTCACCCAGAGGTACCTTGAAAGAACAACTTAGTGATCTAGTTGCCCCCAGATCAGGCATTTAAAACCCTGTGGAGCACGATTCTGCTCTGACACTGATCTTCCTCCTCCTCCTTGCTAGCTCAGTAGACCCTGCATGTCTTGACAACATAGCTTTTGGGTGCCTTGAACTGGAATCAACTTGATGGCAACTGGTTTAATGTGAAAAGGATGTCATTAGATTTTGAAAAGGCAGAAGAAAAAAAATGGGTCTTTCAGAATTCCACTGTCTCTGAATCGGGAAATCCATCTCAATGGTCTACCTGTAAGGTTCTTCCCATGGGAGAAAGAAGGAGTCCTTTGGTTTTTCCATTGCTTACTTTTTTGTCATAGCCCTTGAAGACACCTGTCTCCATACCCTATCACCATTCTCTCCTCTAGAGCAGACAGAATAATACCCCCACTAGATTATGCCGGACTTTTCCCCATATAGTGTAAGTCTTTGATGGTTCCTTATGTGAAGGAAGGGAACTGCTTTGTCCCGTGTTTTGAGAATCTTGGGAGATTTCAGTCCATTGTTTCTGTGCAGTAAATCCTGCTCCTTGCTAGCTCATTAGACTCTGACTCTTTATAGCTTGGCTTTTGGGTGTGTGAAATGAAAGTTTGTTTTTGTTTTTGAGCTAAGAAAAAGGAGCTGAGCCTCACCTTTCGGAATAGCTCATGGGTTATAAGGTACCGTGTTAAGTGTTCAGCTGCTAAACCAAAAGGTTCTAGTCTGTTTTATGGGGTCACTGTGAGTTTGAATCAATGGCAACAGGTTTTCATTAAAAAAATATATTTTTGATGATTGACCTAAAAGTGAAAGTGATTTATTGCAATTGAATTGTCAAGCTTGCAATACCGAGAACATATTGACTTCAGAGTGTGACACTAATCATAGGAATCAAATATTCTCTCTGCTATTCTTGACCAGGGACAAGGTGTCTAGTGTGTAAGATCCAGAAGAGATGATCTGTCCCCTGCTGGTAATTAGTCACTGCAGTGTAACTTAAAAAAAAAAAGAAAGTCCTGTTAGAATCTCTCAGCACTAATAACTCAAGAGTTCGAATGATAGCTATTTAAGCTAATGGGTAGGGCGACTTTTAATGAGGCTTTATAATTAATTAAGCTACTCATTTAAGGTATGTGGGCTCATGGTTTATAATTACAGCTTCTAGTTTTAAAAAGTAAAGCCAATATTTACCCCGGTATGTCCCCTGCCGCAGGGCTGCCTTCAGACGGTGGCTGGTAAATACTCATCCATACTGACGGCAGAAACATCGTTCGCGGCAATGTAGATTTGCGGTTTCCCAGCTGGGTGGTGAAATGTTAGAATGCTGAGGGCGGCTAGCTGATGGGCACTCTGGAGTTGCCCAAAATAATACAGCGGTACAAAAATAGACATTTTGTTTGACTTTTTCTTCATCTAATGGGGATAATCACTCATTGGTAAGCTTTATCTTAAGTTTTGTATCAACACGTATCTTTTAAATCTCTGTTGATTGTTTTTACATAGATGAGCTATTTAAATCCTCACGGAACTCCTTTGAGGAATATATCTTTATTATTTTCATTTTATGAATAACTAGATGGAGGCTAAGAGACTTTGAAACCTCCCCCAAGATTGCCTTGCTAATAAAGGAGCTGACATTTGAAACAGAGGGTCTGACTCTGAAGCCCAGGCTATTTAAAATGTGGTCAAGAAGAGCTTGGCTTTTATCGTCAATAGGTTATGCATAGTGCTCCGTAATGACACAATGCAGAAGACTTTGATGTCATTATTTATGTGTGCACATATATCTTTTTCTCACAGTGTATCAGACCTGAAGGCATAAATGACTTCCATTAAAAGTAGTAGCTCAGGTTCCTGTGGCTTATGGCCTCTACCTACATAAATAAATCTTAGTTGGATGCTAACAACACTTGGCGAGCAGTTTCGAAAGTGCTTGATGGATGTTCGCCAACACATCTCCTCCTTCTGGGTGCTGGGGTGGCTGTGTTCTCACCCCTGAAGAGATGGCCCTCTGCCCTTGGCAGAGTATTTACACATTGGTTCCTTTCTGGTCGTCATGGCAGCTCTGCTAGACACCCCTGAGCCCTCTCCCTGCCAAAGCTGTGAGCTGGCCAGTGGGGGAGTGGGAAGAGAGAGGGTGATGGAGAATTGCCTTCCTCATGGATGCTGTGGCTGCCTTAGAGGCCATCTGTGGGTCAGTGTTGTACAGCATTTAGCGATGCTCTTAGATGTCTTCCTTGAGTGTGTCAGTTGTTTGTGAAAGTCTACCACTGGCTTTTGACAGAAAAAAATAAAATGTATATTTGTCATATATATATTTAATGTGTTATAGCCAAGTGCCATCGAGTTGGATAGATAATGAAATATAAATATATATTACATAAATATATATCCCGAGAATATATTTATTTGTTTTATATATATATTTATATTTGTTATGTATAATATATATTTCACTTGGCCTTGGCAATATATATTTGTATATACAGCATATATACAAATATAAGTCTATGTATTTGTATATATATTATATATACAAATATGTATAATACATAACAAATACAAATATGTATAATTCGTAACAAATACAAATATATAAAATAGTGTATTAAAAATACATATAACAAAATGTTTGCCATTTTAATATTTTTATGTGTATAATTCAGTGACATTAATCACATTCATCATGTTTTGCAGCCACCACTACTGTCTTTTTCCAGATTCTTCAGTCATCCTTAAGAGAAACCCATTGTCCTTTACCGAAAAAACAAAAACCAAAACCTTGCTGCCAAGATGATCCCGACTCACAGTGACCCTAAGGGACAGAAAATGGCTTCATTGGGTTTCCAGGGAGCAGCTGGTGGATCTCAACTGCTGACCTTTTGGTTAGCAGCCTGAGCAATTAACCTCCTAATAACTACTGGTAAACTTTTTGCCACTGACCTTTTGAGCCTGACATACCCCCAACAAGCTTTAAGGTGATTCAGGAAATGTCGATTTCCTAATAGCTGAAATTTGTTTTTCTTAAAATCCTTTCTGAAGGCAAAACAAATGATTTCTAGGTTTCACAAAGCACACCGTAACACCTAATTATTCTCAAGGGATTATTAAATACAGGACTGGTGATTTGTGTCTGACAGAAATGCTCCCTGAAGGTGAGTTTTTAAGAATAGATGTTAGCCAGTAAGCTGCACTCTCTCCGCAGTGGTAACTTTGACAGGTATTTGCTCCTATGATGTCAGAGCCTTGAAAACCCTCGAGAGCACAGCTGTAGTCGGACACACGTGGGCTGCTCTGCCCTGGAATACACTCGATGCCAACTAACAACAGCAACATTATCTGATCTGAAGGCCAGGTTCTTTTCCTGTGATTTTTCCTCTATGCATTTAATGAGGGTTTCACTGTTCATGGACTCTGTCTGCTGATAAACACAAGCCAAACCTGTTGTCACTGAGTTGATTGACTCACAGTGGCCCTATAGGATAGAGTAGAACTGCCCTTTAGGGTTTCCAGGGAGTGGCTGGTGAGTTTGAACCGCCCACCTTCTGGTTAGCAGGTAAGCTCTTAACGACTGTGCCACCAGGCTCCTCTGTGGGCTGACAGGCCTATTATATACTTTTGTGTTGATGGAGGACTCATCTTGGCAGGAAGAGAAAAAGAGTCCAATATTAGGAGCCAACCAAGTCCACATAATTGCCAAGAATGTTGTAACTATTTTCATTATTTAGATGCAAAAATGTAGGTTATATCTGTGCCATATAAGCAATGTAAACCCCCCAAATCCAAACCCACTGCCGTTGAGTCTATTCCGACTCACAGAGACCCTATAGGACAGAGTAGAACTGCCCTGTAGAGTTTCCAAGGAGTGCCTGGTAGATTTGGACGGCTGACCTTTTGGTTAGCAGCTGTAGCACTTAACCACTACACCACCAGGGTTTCAATAAACAATATGATATTCCATTACTGTGAGGCTCAGTTGTTGTTCTTAGGTACTGTCCTGTTCGCTCCAGTCCACAGCTACTTTATATATAACAGAACCAAAACGTTACCCGTTCTGTGCCATCTTTGTGATGTTTTACATATCACACCCCCTTGTTGGAGCCACTGTCTGTCCATCTCTTTCAAAGTCTTCCTTTTCACTGCTGAACCTTTATTTTACTGAGCATAATGTCTTTCTCCATCCATGGCTTCCTCCTGATGTCCGCAGTAGGCCGGATGAAATCTCACCACCTTTGCTTCTGAGGAGCGTTCTGGCTGCACTTCCTCCAGTACTGATTTGTTCATTCTTCTGATGGCCCATGATACATGTGGCACACTTGACCAACACCACAATACAGATGTATCACTTCTTCTTCCATCTTCTTTGTTCATGGTCCACCTTTCACATGCACATGAGGCAATTGAAATACCATGGCTTGGGTCAGGTGGACCTTAGTCATCGAAGTAACACTTTTGCTTTGCAAGATTTTAAAGAGTTGTGGCAAATTAACCCAATGCAGTATGTTAGTATGTTGTTTGTAGCAGATGAGGATTAGTTTTACTAAACAAAAGCACTTACTTGATACATCAAGTTGCTTTCCCTGTCTTGTGAACTGTTTTCTCTTTGCTATTATCTCTGTCACTGACACTTAAAATCAGAGTCAATTTTGACTTGCAGTCACTTTTCTTATCTGTTAGCTCCTTCAAAATAAATTTCTTTTTTATTCATCTGTAAAATCACTTGTTGCCATGGAATGGATTCTGACTCATAGTGGCCCAAATGGGTAGTGAATAATTGCCCCATGATTTCCAAGGAGTGACAGGTGGATTCATACTGCACACCTTTCTGCTTGTAGCCAAACTTATAACCACTGCACCACCAGGGTTTCTTGTCTGTCTGTACCCTGTCTCTACCCTTCAAATGTAAACCCAAATGTTGTTATTAGGGGCTGCTGTTGGTTAAGTACAACAGAAAAAAAACACAGCCCCATCCTGCACTGTGTTCACAGTCTTAGCTATGTGTAAAGCATTTTTGCAGCTACTGTGTGAATTCATGGAAACTCTGGTGGCATAGGGGTTAAGTACAATGGCTGCTTACCAGAAGGTTGGCAGTTCAAATCCACCAGGTGCTCCTTGGAAACTCTATAGAGCAGTTCTTCTCTGTCTGTGGGGTCACTGTGAGTGAGAATCAACTTTAGGACAGTGGGTTTCATTTCTTTTGGTGATGTCAATTCATCTTCTTGAGGGTCTTCCTCTTTTTCACTGACACTCTGCCTTGACAAGCATGATATCCTTCTTTGGGAACTGGTCCCCCTGACTACGTGCCCAAAGTATATGAGACAAAGTCTTTGCTATTTTCACTTCTAAGGGGCATTCTGGCTGTACTCCATCCAAGACAGATCTGTTCGTTTGTCTGGCAGTCCATGGTATAGCCAGTATTCTTGGCATTTGAATTGCAGTGTTGGCAGAGAATATTGAAGAAATTCACACGGCAGCCTCTTTATCTGTAAACCGTTCTCTGGATTGCCCTCTTTGTTTTGTTGTATTGTTAGGTGCCTTCAAGTTTTACAGTCTGTAATCTTTGGAGGAAGGAGCCCTGGTGTTGCAGTGGTTTACTACTTAGCTGCCAACTGAAAGATTGGCTGTTCAAACAAACCCACCAGCTGCTCTTTGGGAGAAAGGTGGAGCAGTCTGTTTCTGTAAAGATGACAGCCTTGGAAACCCTGTGGAGCAGGGCCAATTATGTGGAGTCAGTTGATAGGTTGACGTACAGCGCCTCTGTGCACATCACAGTGAAACACTGCCGGGTCCCGCACCGTCCTTGCAGTTGTGGCTGTGCTTGAGCCTGTTGTTGCGGCCACTGTGTCAGTCCATCTCGTCAGGGGTCTTCCTCTTTTTGGCTGACCCTCCGCTACACCAAGCACGATGCCTTTCTCCACGGACCGATACTTCCTGGTAACATATTCAAAGTATACGAGATGTGGTATCATCATCCTTGCTTCTAAGGAGCGTTCTGTCTATACTTCCTCCCAGACAGATGTGTTCAGTCTTCTGACTGTCCATGGTATCCAATAGTTTTTGCCAACACCCCAATTCAGAGACATCAATTCTTCTTCAGTCTTCCTTATTCATTGACTAGCTTTTACGTGGATATTAGGTGATTGAAAACACTGTGGCTTGGGCCAGGTGCACGTTAGTCCTCGAAGTGGCATCTTTGCTTTTCAGTACTTTAGCAGGGTCTTTTGCAGTGTGTTTGCCCACCGCAGTGTATCTGTCGATTTCTTGACTGCTGCTTCCCTGGGTGTTGGTTGTGGATCCAAGCGCAACAAATCCTTTACGCCCTCAATCTTTTCTCCATCTGTCATGATATTGCTTACTGGTCCAGTTGTGAGGGCTTTTGTTGTCTTTATGTGGAGGTGTAATCCATACTGAAGGCTGTGCTCTTCGATCTTCATCAGTGTATGAAGTCCTCTTCCCTTTCATCGATCAGGGTTTTTTCATCTGCTTATCTCAGGTGGTTAAAGAGTCTTCTTCCAATTATGATGCCTCATTCTTCTTCATGCAATCCAGTTTGTCAGATTATTTGCTGCCTTTAAACTCTGGAAAAGTCAGGGATATAGCTTTTCTCATAAAGCCCGGAGAGATCTTTTTGGGCTTTTGATTTTCAGAACAGTGAAGTACTAAGTCACTGATGTAATTTACTACAGTAGTGACCCCTACCGACCAAACCCACTGCTGTTAAGGTGATTCCAGCTCTTAGTGACCCTGTGGGAGAGTGTAGAACTGCCCCATAGAGTTTCCAAGGCTATAAATATTGACAGAAGGAGATGGCCACATCTTTCTTCCTGTGTGACCTCTGGTGGGTTTGAACCACCAGCCTTTTGGTTGGCAGCCAAGGGCCTGAACCTCTGCCACCAGGGCTTGTACAGCAATGGAAAACTAATTAACTTCTTCCCCAAGTCAATTCTGATGCTCTTGAGGTAGAGGGTACAAAGCAGAGCTCCAATCTCCATTTCCCCCCCTCTTCTTAGGAATAGAATCTTGATCTTTTTTCTAGTAATGTAGCATGCCCAGAAACCTTGGCACTGAGGAGTGCCCAGCAACCTTGGCATTGATGAGTGGCCCTGTGAGTAAGTTAGAAACGTGGAAGCGCTTTGCCAGAAGGTTAACTCCAATGGGAAGAGGGGCTCTTGAATTTTTCCTGCTGTCTTCTGCTGCTGGGCGGTTACTGGAGCTCCCTGCAACTGCCTTGGACTGTGAGGTGATCTTAAATATGCAACCCCGCTCTGAGGACAGCAACCCATAGAGATAGACAACTAGGGCCCTGATGGAGCTGTTGACCCCCATACCTCCCCTGGATGACCTACTTTCAGATTCTTTTTAGTCAGGACAGAGAGAGTAATAACATTTTATCATGCTTAAGCATCTGTTGAGTTTGCTTTTTTTCATTTTTGTTGAGCCAAGTGTAGTAAATACAACACAGACTAAGAATTGAATCTCCTAGCCCCAGTCCCCAGTGCAGGATACTTGCTCAGTAAAATCTTGGTCAATAAATATCAAAATTCCCCTTTTTCTATGATGACACATATTTTAGAGACCATATCTTCTTGACAGTTTTATATTTTTGCCATAATTTGACAATCTCCCTCTTTAGTGGGTTGAATAGTGTCTCCTCAAAATTCATGTCCTCCTAGAACCTCAGAATTTGATCTTATTTAGAAATAAGATCTTTGTAGTTCTAGTCTAAGGATAAAAATCAGATCATGCTGGGTTAGGGTGTGACTTTGTGGCACAAAGGGTTTCTTCTGTGAGGCCTTTCTGGCCCTAGGTTTGCAGTTCTCCCAGAATGATTGTCAGACTACAGTTGGCCAAGTGAGTAGCTGATTTACTATCTGCCAATGCAGCTGGCAAGGACGGGTCACTTTCTGTTCACATAAGTAGCTTGCGATCCACCCAACAGGACTGGTCAGTTTACAGTCCTCTTTGGAAATCTGTGCCAGGAAACTAATAGATTTTCCCATATTAGTGGATAATTTCACAGGGGTTATTTTGAGGACCTTCCAACTGACAATATCCTAGACAGGAGCATGTTTTATGGACCTGGGGAGTCTGCATTGAGAACCACCTAGACCAAATAAAGGAACTGTCATACTACTCAAGGTTTGTGACACTAAGCTGATAACACACCGAAAAAACCAAACCCACTGTTATTGAGTCAGTTTGACTCATGGTATTAACACTGAAGACCGGGAGAACTGGTGGCAAACACAAGAGGGCTGAACCACAGAGAAACAACACCAGTAGTGCCGTAGTGAGAACCACGATGGCAGCAGAAGGCGGCCATGGGCAAGTTGGCCCAGGGAGTGAAGCTGGTCACCTCCACATGTGAGGTCAACAGTGGAGCTGGGTGCCCCATGGAGGAGTAATAGCTGCAGTCTAGGCTGGCGCTGGCATATGCCCAAGCAGAGCAAGCAGTAGTGCTGGGGGCTGAGCTAGCCTGCCTTTGGCAATGGCAGACATTATGAGTCTGCTGAGAATTTTAGCTCTGAGGTTGAGAGGAGGTGGTCCTTAGGGCACCTATCTTGAGGAGGCCAAGAGGAGGCCCGCCTGAAGGACCAACATGTTGTCTGCAGAGGCTTGAGCATATACTCTGCAGAATTGTGTGTAAGACAGTTATGCCTCAAGAGCTGCTGTGATGCCATCCTTAGCCTGATAGTAGCTTAGGGATGTTCCAGAGCTGTTGGTTGAGAGCTGGGCTAGGAAGCTCTGGGCTAGGAAGCGCGAGGACCAAATCCAGCCGAGAAAAGCTGTGCAGGAGAGAGAGGAAGAACAAGCCCCGTGACCCTGCACCTGGTCTGAGCTGGTGATGTATATGCGGAGAGCAAGAGAGACACCTCCTGACACCTGATCCAAGGTGTGCCTACCCAGGTGTATGGTGACAGACATGAATAATTTGGGAAGTGTGCACTGGTCCTCTTTTATTTTTGTCTTTTTGTTTTCATTATTGTACGTTAGATGAATGTTTACAGAACAAACTGGTATTTGACAGCAGGTCATCACTCTCCCTTCTCAACCTTGAGTTTGCTGTCACCAGCTTTCCTGTCCCTTTTTGGCTTCTAGTGCTTGCCCCTTGGCCTATCCAATTTTTGGTTGAAGGATCAACTTCATTGTAGAGCTGCAGGAGTGTCCAGGGACCATTCTTTCAGGGTACTTCAGTGTCCATCAGGCTAGCAATTCTGGTTTTTCCTTTTTGCTTTAGGGTTTTGTTTTAATTTTTAAAAATTTTTTTTTCCAGCTCTATTTGGAACCCTCTCTTGTGACCTGTATCAGAGCAGTCAGTGATGGTGGCTGGGCACCATCTAGTTGTATTGGATTTCAGTCTGCTAGAGGTAGATGTGGTCCATCATTCCTCTGGTCTAATCTTTCCCATTGTTTCTTCAGTGTTCTTCATTTTTCCTTACTCCTGAAGGGGTAAGACCAGTGAGGTATCCCAGATGGCTATTCATAGATTTTGAAGACCTCAGAGACTACTCACCAAAGTAGAATGTTGAATGTTTTCTTTATCAACTGTTATGCCAGCTGGGCTAGACTTTCCCCAAGGCTGTGGTCCTCATAGCCCTCAGCCCAGCAGTGCATCCGTCAGGGAGTGTGGATGTGTCTGTGTTGTTTCCATGATCTTGCCTTGTACAGGTTGTGCTGGCTTCCCCAGTATTGCATACTGTCTTCCCACCAGAGGCACCACATAATCTATTATCTATTTAGTGTTCTTCCATCCCCTCCCCCACCGCTCTAACCATCAAAGATTGCTTTTTTTATGTAAACCTTTTCGTGAGTTTTCACAACACTGATCTCGTACACTATTTGCCCTTTTGTGATTGACTTACTCTACTCAGCACAGTGTCCTCCAGTTTCCTCTATATTATGAGATGCCTCATAGATTCATCATTGTTCTTTATTGTTGCATGATGCTCCATTGTATCTGTACATGGTTTGTTTATCCATCATCTGTTGATGGGCATCCAGGGGGTTTCTAGCATTTTGCTGTTGTGAACAGTGCTACAGTGAACATGGGTGTGTCTGTGTCTGTTGGTGTGACGACTCTTATTTGTCTAAGATGTATTCCTAGCAGTGGGATTGCTGGATCATATGGCATTTCCATTTCCAGCTTTGTAAAGAAGCATCACATTGTTTCCAAACTGGTTGTATCCTTTTGCATTCCCAGCTGGTCCCCTTTCAGGTGACAGGGAGTTCCTTTCCTATGAAGCCAGATGTGCTGCTCATGGGCGTAGAGGGGACTGGTTCTCCTTCAGTCTGTTTCTGTTGCTTACTGTTCATAAACAAAGATGGCTTTCAGTTGCCCATACTCTGTAAAGGGTCTTTGTGTGTGCAGCCCAGTTGGGGCAGATAGCAGATTTCTCACCCTAGTAGTCTAGTGATTGCTTGGGATTTGGAGGTACAACCCATATGAATGTACACACGCACGCGCACGCACGTGCACACACACACACACACACACACACACACACACACACACACACACACACACACACACACGTCTACAGCTAAGCCTTTAATCCAGTGAACAGAATCTTTACAAGAAGTAGGGAAGAGTCATAGAAACAGATAGGTAGAAGGCTGGCTGACTACAGAGGCAGAACCTGGAGTGATACCCCCCCAGAAGCCAGGGATGTTGACATCAGGCAAACACTGGAGCCTCAGAAGAGACAAGGACAACTCCTTCCCCATAGCCTTCTGAGGGATCAAGACCCTGCTTACACCTTGATTTCAGACATCCAGCCTGCAGGACCATGAGTAAAGAAATTTCTGCTGTGTTCAGACTCCTAGTTTGCAGTCATTTATTATAGTATTGTATAACATGAACACACCTGCCTTGGCAAAAACGCATGCACAGTGCTTAGAACAGTGACCAGCCTTCAGTAAATACTCAAAGGGTAGCATTTGTTACATATTACTATTATTATCAACATTAGTTTTGCTACTTTCTATACTCCTTTCTGACCCTGAAGGCTGAACACATAAAATAGGATGTTTTTAGATGAGGTTGTTTTCAGGCATATTTTGTGTCTTCAGTTAGACTGTGAGGTCCTTGAGGGCAAAGTCAGCTGTTGACTCTTCTTTGTGTCCTGTTCCTCTGGCTTGACATATGACTTGGTGCTGAGCGTGGGCGAGCACAGCTTTTAGAAAAGGACATTCCCCACAGATGAGCTCTCAGAATAACTGGAATCTGCAAAATAGTTATGGCCTCAGGGAATTCGGCAGACAATTTCGATGGTCAGAGAGCCCTTCTGAGTGACAGAAAAGTAGGGAAGGAAAGGGCTTGAGTTTCTGAGGCTCAGACCCTGACAACACAGTCACAGAATGATTTTTATCAACTTTTTCTTTTTAATTGGGACTATTATTAAAGAGTGGAGCGCTCATGGGAGAGGGTCTAAGAGCTTGGCTGCTAAGCGGAATGCTGGCCATTCCAGTCTACCAGCTACTCCTTGGAAAGCCTATGGGGCAGTTCTTGTCTGTCCTCCGGGGTTTTGGATTATTTTTTATTATTAAGTTTTCCATCTGCCTCTTTAAGTAAGTGTTTTATCTACTTAGAAGTTGTCCCTTGTCAGAGTACAGAGGAGTCCATTAGGCTATCTACGTACAGCTATTAGAAGCAAGAACACAGCCTGGGGTAGTAAGTGATTTTTCTGTAAAGTGAGCTATTCCTATTTTCAGATTCCCTTGTTGCCCTTCTCAGCTGCAGTGAGATGCACACTTTCCAAACTTTCTGGCTTCGTCTTGCTAGGAGGGATTGTGCCTCTAACTTGCTTTCAGGCAGTTCTCTCTCTAGATGTGAAAACTAAGAAATGTTTTTGAGAAGTGGTGAACACAAAGCAGTCATTTTAAGAGGCATAGAAAAAGGAATTCAGGGATTAGTCCAGAAAGAGACCTGG
Source organism: Heterohyrax brucei (assembly GCA_028571685.1). NCBI lineage: Eukaryota > Metazoa > Chordata > Mammalia > Hyracoidea > Procaviidae > Heterohyrax > Heterohyrax brucei. The sequence continues at coordinate 69,852,953 of CM053149.1, read as the reverse complement.
AAGAGAGCAGGAATGGATTCAGATTCTCAATGTTTGGAGACTAGGAAGTGAACTGTAGGCCAGGTCAGTCTCAACAGGAGGGTCGTATTACTTCCGGAGGCCAGAGTGTAAAATAATAGCCGGTGTTCTTCCTATACTAAATACTCCAAGCAAATTTCTGAGTGCTTTGTGTGTATCAACTCAGTCTCCTCACTGACAGGTGAGACATCTTACTTATTGCCCTGATTTTAGAGATAAGGTAAACGAGGCCCAGAAGTTGTATAGGAATCGTCTCTAGCATCAGCTCCAGACTCTTCCCTTTGAGTCCTGGCTTTGTAACTTTCTCTCTGCTGCCCTCAGTTTCCTCATCTTTGAAATGCCTGACATCTCAAGAGCGGAAGGAACACAGTGTCAGTTCCTGCCCTGCAGATCTTAGCATTTCTGTATGATTTAGTAAACTAAACGGAAGCATGCAGATTAACTAACATGCATGGTAACATGGGTTAAGTCCGATAATACAAATAACAGTCCTGCTCATGACAATTCTGGGGTTTGGGCAAATATACAAATGGAGGCCTACATGCAGCGTGTTTAGACTCCACGTATTTAAAATTTGTAAAGAATGCCCATTAACACACTCTTTAGCTTTCATCTTCACAGACCTGTTTTCTTAATAACTTGGAGGACAGGATTCAAAGTTAGACTTTGCAGACTCTGCAGGAAGGTGGCACACCAGTCTCCTGACTCCTTGGCACCCTATCCCCGTTGGCACCCTGCGCTGCTTCCCTGCCAGCCCTGTCTCTCTTCTGTTACGTGAAGAGTCTCAGATACGCTCCCTGTCACACAACAGCAACCAAATCCCTTGTCGTTGAGTCAATTCCAATGCATAGTGACTATAGGACAGAGAACAACTGACCCATAAGGTTTCCAAGGAGCAGCTGGTGAATTCGAACTGCCAAACTCTTGGTTGGCAGCTGAGCTTTCAGGTACTACACTACCAGGGCTCCCAGATGCCCAGAAAACCACATCTCTATCAACCAGCCCTGCAGACAGTGACCAGATTTAACACATAAAGTACAAGATGCACATTAAATTTGCATTTCAGATAAGTAACAAATACCTTTCAGCATGTGTTTTGCAATGCTTCATTGTTTATCTGCAATGCACAGTTAATGGTATGTTTGGCTTTTAATCTCGGTATCATGCCTACAGGCATTCTCCCCTTGGCCAAACTTCTAGCCCAGTGGTGCAACACTCGAGGCTTTGTCCACCCATCCAGTATGGTGGATCCAAATAAATGGTCCACACATGTTCTGAAAGATCTCAGAGAATTCTGTGATGTAGGGCATCTAAATTCTGATTTAGAGGATGTGAGGTGTGTTCCCCATGGGAAGGGTGAAGAAGGACTAGAATTGGACCCTTTGTGTGAAGTGCTGGGTACAGAGCAGGTTGTCCTATGGCCCAGGTCCAATAGCAGTACGTTAGAGATGTAGGTAGAATAAAGAATGCACAAGGAGCATATTTAACACTAACTAGGGGACTGTGGAAAGAAAGCATGCAAGAAGTAACATTTGTTTTGAATCATAAAGGATGGATATAATTTAGACAGCTCAAGATGAGCAAGTGGTAAATGTTATGGATTGAACTGTGTTCCCCCCCAAAATGTGTGTAGTGGTTTGGCTGGGCCATGATTCCTGGTGTTGTGTGTTGTTCCTCCGTGTTGTAAATTCTGCCTCTGTGATATTAATGAGAATGGATGGGCAGCAGTTGTGTTTTTGGGACCGGACTCTGTGTTTTAAGATTGTTTTGTGACTTGAGGCCTTCTCTTGGGACATGAAGAAGCTAGCAGAGAGATTTGAGGATGTCATACCATCAAGAAAGCAGCAGTGAGAGCAGAGCATGTCCTTTGGACCTGAGGTTCCTCACTGAGATACTCTCAGACCACAGAAAGACTGATGCAACACAGAGACCTTCCTCCAGAGCTGACAGACGACAGTGTGTTCCCCTGGACCTGGTGCCCCGTAGTTGGACTTCTAGCCAACTGAACTGTGTGAGAATAAATTTCTCTTTGTCAAAGGCATACACTTTATATTAGAGCAGATGAGTAAGATGATTAAGACAGTATACTAAATAGAAATGTTTTACTTTTGTTTGATTATACTTCTGTTTTAAACATATCAGGCCCTTTGTGGCAAGTGTTTTTCACTCTTAAGACTTTCATGTTGATAAATACTAGGTGTAAGTTACCTTTTTAAAGATCATGAAGGTGACTTGTACATGATGTGACTTCTATTTCTGGCGAGGAAGTAGGAACTGCTAGCACATTATCCTTGCAGCAAGAACAAATTAAAAAACAGTAACAGAAAAAATAATAAGGGAAACATCGGCTGTTCAAACGGACTGGAAAACAACCAAGCTAGTCAGGACTTTAGGAGTCAAGATCCCAGAGAGGGAGGAAATTCGATGAGATGAGCCTAGCATTTTCTTCACGTTTTTTCCTGCAGTGTTTGCTGATTCGTTACATGAGGCATGTAAAGACTATGTAGAATGCAGACTCCTAGAAATTGCAACTGCTTCACTGAGCTAGAGAGATAAAAACTGCGTGCAAGTCTATCAAGAATCCAGGATTTTTAAGAAAACCAGATCCCAGAGGAAAGGGAACAAGAAGTAAGCCTAAGGTGCTGCATGCAATTTATTCTCAAGGCAACTGCAAACTCCTAGGTTATGCATGAATCAGGCTAGGAAAAACTAAGCAGAAAGCAACTGCTAAGAGGCTAAACATATAAGCAGAGTATTTGAAGTCTGATGGTACAGGAGAGACAAAAATTGGAGTGGAGACCCTGCTGAGGCAGAGGACCCTACTAAACACCACAGGTGCTTCAATTAAATCCCTAATGGGCTATGCTCTAGAAGAAAATGTGAGCCAGGAATAGGCCAGCTGCCACTGAATCAGTGTTCTGGCTGTTCTACCTGCTGGTCAGAGGAAAATAAAACCTTCCCTAGAGAAAGATAATATCATCCAGCATCACTGTAATTTTTTATACATGGTGTATAGCATTCCATAAAGAAGTATTAGCCATGTTAGAAAAACAGAAATGCAAAAGGCTCTCCCTAAAAATAGATAATAGAAATAACCAACAGGTAATTTGGATGTTTAGGATTCAATGGTAATTACATGGGCATTGGAGAAAATGTTTTCAGTGCATCTATTCAAAAAGGAGTCATATCTAGATTATGCGAATAATTCCTACAGATCAGTATAGAAAATAATTAAATCAAATAAAAATATGGAGCAAAGATTGGAAAAGGCACATCACAGAAGAGGATATACAACTGGCTGGTAAGTATGGTGTTGAGCATCATCCTCAAGGAGACAGTGAGATACATGCACAGCAGAATGAATAAATTAAAAAGAAATTGATGATGTGATACACTGACGAACATATGGAGAAACTGTGGGAAACCTTGGCACCTTGCATACTGTCTCAGTCCCTCTTGGCAGCTGGTGTGTTGGTATAAGTCTCTGGGACCTTATCCCAGTACCTGGGGCAGACTGCCTTATCCCTTTTATGAGGTCACCAATGGGTTGTTACCAGGATCTCTCAACCCAACGAATGCCCAAGAAATCCCATCGGAACCCAGTTACTGAGAGTGAGGCTTTATTAACCGATTTTGCGAAATCAGCACACAAGCCCACAAAGGAAAGGAGGCGGGCCAGTGTGCACAGACAGTTCCTTACAAGCCTTTAATCTTACAGCTTGTGTCCCACCCTTGTTCCTCATTGGCTGAGCACTACAGTGAACAGTCATTCCCAGACGTTGCCTACCTCTTCTCTTTTAAGGTTACATTCCTGAAAAAATTTCCTCCTGACTTCTGTAATTCATTCTGTTTGCACACACATTCCCCAGGCACATGGGCTCTGTGGTTGCCACATCGCCTAGTAGTTTGTGCCCTGGGTCATCTAGCCTTTGATCCTAGCCTTTGTTCCCCTTATTCTGAAGATGGACCATTTTGAAATTGATTTCTCACAAAACTGCGCTCTTCTACACTGTTAGTAAGAGAGTAACTGGTGTTACCAGTTTGGAAAATGGTTCAGCAGCATCTACTAAAGACCAACATAGGCAAACTCCCTTTGGGGACTGAGTGTCCTACTCCTGGATGCATACCAGCTGCACATGGACGTATATGTCACCAAAAGACATGTCCAAGCATAGTTATAGCAGCATTATTCCTAACAACTAAACCAAGCCAAAGCCACTGCTGTCAAGTTGATTCCAACTCAGAGAGACCCTACAGACAGAGTAGAACCACTCCATAGAGTTTCCAAGGAGCACCTGATAGATTTGAACTGCTACCCTCCTGGTTAGCAGCTGTAGCACTTAACCATTATACTATCAGGGCTTCTGAAGATTGTAAAAAAACAGAAAAAGAAAAAAATATATCAAGAGTAAAATGGATAGTTGTGGTATAATTATATAATGTTATTCATTATGGCACAAGAGTACTGGAACCACAACCTGACTAAATCTCAGCAATACAAGGTTGAATGAAGAAAGCCAGACACAAGACAACATGCACTGAGTTCATGTGTATGCAGTTCAAAACAAGCACCGTTAGTGTCTCATAGTTTCATAAGAATGATTACCTGGCAGGAAAGACAGGCAGATGAAGAGGGCTCCTGCAGGGCTGGTGATGCTCTCTATCCTTATCTAGGAGCTGACTTCACAGGTATACTCACTTGTAGTATTTGATCACCCTACACACTAAAGATTTATGAACTTTTTCTATATGTAGGTTCAGCAGAAAGAAAACAAAACACATATCTAGTCCTCACTGGGGTCTTGCTAATGCTGGAATTAAATTTGAGAATTTTTCACTCAATATTCATCAAGTAAGTTCAATTTACAAAATTACTTTACTTGAATGGTAATTTATTTCTATTTCTTTAGTTTGTATCATCAGAGTTTTGTATCGTTCACCTCCTCTCAAGCAAGAATGGTGCTCGGGCCTTGAAGAGAAAAATCAGAAAGGCATTTATTTACCAACTAGCATGGAGAGGAGATCTATGAGAAAAATATGAACAGATCATTTTACATTAATGAAATAAACATCATTGAGAAGTGGGGTGGTGTGGAAGAGTGGACTAAGTGCTGATGTTGGTGCAGAGCTTCTCAAGGAGAGTCCTCTCAAGGTGACCATAGTGATATTCAGCAATGAGGTATGTAGCACTTTTCTAGGATGAGTTTGTGAATTTAACTGTCAGACCTACTATGCACTGCATGTCACTAAGCCAGCATACAGGTGGATGGGACAGGTGGAAGTCTCCTCAGCCTTGAGAAAGGGAGTAGAAGAAGCAGCTTACTTATTCTCACTTCCTTCCCGTTTGAGTAGTAATTGTATGCTTGGGAGGATCATAGGAAACCTCCAGGGGTGGGGTGCTTTTGGCATTCCAGATGCTTTCAGTTCCTTTGTCTTTAATTGGCAAGGTGACCCATATATCATCTTTAATTGCCGTGACCATATACTTTGCATTTTAAACCAGGACAGTTTTGAGAGTGAAACATAAATTGTGTGAACAGACAGAAGCCAGACTGTCCCAGGCACATCTTATTTTAATTGTGACATCCACAGCCGTCACGTATGCAGAGCGTGGTAAGGCTTGGACTGGAAAGACTGATGTTTCTTGCTGCAGAGCTTGGAAGTCTATTTTGTCCAGGAGAAACCGACATGATTATTTTTATAAAGCCCCTAACAATAGCATCAGTAGTGTATATAGCTTATAGGCCTTATTGGCCTAAAAAGTTATTCTTAGAGTCATGTTGTATTGAGAATTAAAAAGAATCTCCTAAAAAACAAAAAAACACACACATCCTGGCTGGAGCTTCAAATCTGTCACGATTTCCTCATAGCATGCTAATAAAGTCTGTGTTAGTTGTATTGAATGTGTGTGTGAATTGTGGGGTTCTTCAGGTTTCCTTGCTCTTTCCAAATTCTAGGCTGCAATCTGTTCTTGGGATAAACTGCAACATGTTAGTTGTGACATGAGTGTCTATGAGGGTTTCCCTCTTATGTTTTAAGCCTTCTATGATTATGGTGGAAAACTAGGATTCCATAATGGTGAAGTGCTAAGTCTGTGGACCAAAAGGTTCACAGCAGTTCAAAACTACCAGGTTTTTCCTGGAAACTCTATGGAGCAGTTCTACTCTATCCTGTAGGGTCACTATGAGTTGGAATTGGCTCGACAGCCATGGCTTGGTTTGGGTATAATTGTGGTGAACTGGAAGAGCTGTCAGAGTGCCACAGGTTGGCACATGCAGTGATACACTGTACACGTCAAAGAAACTTCATGGGTCCTGGCATCTGGAAGACTCGGGTTGGAATTTGGAATCCATCTTTAGTAAAACGTGCCCTTTGGCCAGTGGTTTCAACTTTCTGAGCCTGAGTGCATTTTTCTAATATAGGAACAAGAGGATCAACTTTCGAGCATCCTTGAGGGATGCATGCAGTGTCTCAGTGGCTGAAGCTTCCTCATCCTCTGCGGTTTCATTTTGGTGTGAGGCAACTCCCCTCACTGTGCCACACTCTTGCTATTTAATAGTGTTCCCAATGTTCCTGTTTCTTCTCCGGTTCAAGATACTCCATCAGAGAGGAATACATTCATTGAAGCATTTTTCAAATTAAGCCAATTAGGTGCTTGAGTGAAGAAATGAACCTCTTGAATGTAGGATTTCCTCTCATCTTATTATCTCTTTGATTTAAATGCTTAAGGCATCACATATTGTTGTTTTAGACTTATAATTTGTTCTTTAAAAAGAATCCTTTATACCAAGTATTTACAGAGAGTGATGAGATAAGTGAAACTGTTTTCAACATGGAGCTTGACCTGTATGTGTGAAAATACCTGAATGGTGTATTGTTAGCTCTGGCTTTGCATAATGTTTTCTTTATTCTTCACACTCAGCCCAAACACACTCTACATTAGAAATGGTAGACTGTTTCCAGAAGCCCTACTGATTTTCAATTATATTTCTCAAATTCAGTGTTTATTATACAATGCTATCTGGAAAATTAAAGTCACGTGGTTTTACATTTTTAAATCTTAACCTTCACTCTTTCAAATTTACTACTGGAATTATTATGCACTTTACAGGTGCTTTAAAATGTGCTTTATCTGTGCTGCTGGTTTCTTGGGAAAATTTTGTCCTGTTTTAAGTTTTTCTTTATTTTAATGTCATGTCCATGACTTGTGCTTCTCAAATTGTTTTGGGTGTTGAATTAGACAAATCTCAGGACAGCTGGACATTTTAACTTAAGAGCCAATAGTCTATGTGATGTGGTATATATTGTGTTGGTATGGAAGGGGGATCAAGAACAGATTTGATGACTTTGTTAATTCAAGTGTAAGACATAGTCTGACAAGTTGACTGTTAGTATGTAGCCATCATAACAGGCTGATGGGTAAATCACATTTCCCAAGGACTGATTAGGTTATCAGCTGAAAAGATGCATAGTGAATATCCAATTATGTGACCCCCTAGAGTTAGTCAAAACTTATCAGCAGCGAGCTTTGGGAGGAAAGTAGAAGTGAGCAGGCATCATTTCATTGAAGAGCATAAAAAAGTCTTCCCTAGAAAACTGACAGCCCAACTTTGTATATGTTTTTAGCTCTATGGTAGTTTTGAAAGCTGAATTTTGGAACTGAGGTGACACATTAACGGTGATTTAAAAAGGGGAGACTGGTCGAAGAAAATAGTGACAACGGCAAGAGATATGAAACGAAAGTGGTGCGTGTGCATGTGTGTGCGTGTGTGTGTGTGTGTGTGTGTGTGTGTGTGTGTGTGTGTGTGAAGAAAGCTAAAATCTCCAGTCTACCTAGAAACTCAAGGTTTTCAGCCTGACCAAACAATCAGTTTCATTCTTGACTAAAATAGAATGTTCCCAAGGAAAGCATTAGATGATTTTACGTTGTTTTGAGGGACTCAAGGGCTAGAATCTCTGTTGACTCCCATCTGATGATTACAGCTCTGATGTTTATTTTTTCCTACATTACTCACAAAAGGAATTTTAGCATCTATGACTGACCTTTGAACTGTCTCACATGGTCACTTTCCTTGATGACACATTCATCTTTAATGTTCAAGTCCTTTATGTATATGCTTACAAAAGGAATTTTAGCATCTATGATTGACCTTCGAACTGTCTCACATGGTCACTTTCCTTGATGACACATTCTTCTTTAATGTTCAAGCCTGCATCTTTTGTGTAACTATTTATAGCTCTTCAAAAGATTTCTCTTTTAAGCAGGCTAACTCAGGAAAGAGTTACATACGGAAAATTTTACTCTAGATAGTTCTATTTTGACCTCCAGCTTCTATCCTTCATACTAATTTGTCTTTTCAAATAAAGAAACCCTTTCAACAAATACTACCAGTAGGAGATGATGTTGGAAGGGCACAGAAAACTACCCATGTGAGGCCTGATGAGAACTTTGAGCTATTTCCGAATTCTTCCTCAGACTTCAGTTTCCTTTGTGTGGAATAAAAATATACCATTCAATCTCATTAGTGACCTATACTTTAGGGCCATGAATGTTATGGAGAGCTTGGGATTTAACAAAATTCTCAAAATTATAGGCCCTGAAACTCTGTCATGAAGACTTGAGACTTGGATGATTTCCAGGGGCTAAAAAGATGAATGAGATTCTGTGTCTGTCCTTGATAAGCCTATAGGTTTATCAGAGACAGAAATAGGAAAAATTATGAAGTAACATGTGGAGCACTGCTAAGGACAGAGTGTGACCTGGGTAGTGACAGCTAACCTTTTTCAGAGACTTTGGGAAAGAGGAAAATTTCGTGGCATAGTAGGTAAGTGCTATAGCTGCTAACCAAAAGGTCAGCGGTTCAAATCCAGAAGATGCTCCTTGGAAACCCGGTAGAGCATTTTTAGTCCAACCTCTAGGATCTCTGTGAGTCAGAATTAACTTAATGGCAGTGGGTTTGGTTTTGAAGACTTCACAGGAAAGGTGATATCCAGCTAGCACTGTTACTTGTTAGCTGCCATTGAGTGGGTCCCTGCGTTATGACAATGAGCCTCTGCACAGTGGGGTGGAATCTGCTAGGTCCTGTGCCTTCCTCAGGTTTAGTCATGTATGGGGGTGTTGTGATCCACAGGATTTTCGTTGATTGATTTTCTGCAAATAGATTGCCAGGCTTTTCTTGTCTTAGTCTGAAAGCTCTGCTAAAACCTGTTCAGTGTCATAGAAAACCACACAGCCTTCACTGACAGGTGGCTGGAGGGTCACACATGAGGCACATTGGCCGGGAATTCAACCTGCGTTTTGCTCAAGGAAGACAAGATGTTTACCACTAAGCCACCACTGAAAATGAGTAAAAACTTCCCAGGAAGAGGCATGGAGTTGGAGAAGGGTATTTTTGGCAGAAGGGTAGAGTTCTCAAAGGTCTCCATCTTTTCAGGGATTAGTGAGAAGTTTGTTGCAAAACTGTCTTCCCCAACTAAACAAGAAAATCACGTCCTCAAGGTTTTTCAGTGAGCTAAAGGAGTGAAGGCAGTGTTCCAGTAACCCAAGGCCGTAGATACTAGAGAACGTGGGTCTTTTTCTCCATGGGGAAATGCAGAATAACTTAGTAAAAAGCTTCAATTAAAATATTTGTTTACAAGTACAATTTTATGATTTTTATGCACAGTATATATATAATTGTATATTAATAAATAAAGTGAGCTAAGTTAATGGAAAAATAGCAATTTGAAATAGACCTCTTTTACATAATAATTGATTAGGAATATAAAAACACTTTAACTTCTGAGAATTAAATGCTGGCTAAAGAAAACCAAGGCTTTTAAAAGGAATTTTAATGCAATTAATGATTTTTTAAAATCATTTTAATGTTTTGAAAAATGTCACTTATTTTAAAGTTATTCCGTTTCCCTGAACATTGGACCTTAGAAAACTTCAGAATTGTATTCTGAGAGCTGGCTCTGTCTCTATTTTTACCAGGGTTACCTCCAATCCCAGAATGCAATCTGAAAGAACATTGGTTTTACTGTACTTTATTCTTAAGTGAATCTCCCATTTAGAGAACACAAAGACAAATTCTGAAAAGCCCCAAGGCTGAACTTGCAATGGAAGATTATGAGAAAGGAATGCACTGAAACTCACTCTCGTCTTGGTAATCCAGGGATAAGCCGTCATTTGTTTTCTAGGTTCATCAGCCCTGAAGAAGAAGGCATAGAGTTGGGAGGAAATTGGGAGGCAGATGAAATATGCTTTTGTTGGCCTGCTCTTTGCTCTGTTAATGCTGCTGTCTCTCAGAGGCCCCTGTACCATGTGGCACAATTGTATTTTTTTAAATGACCATCCTGAAACTGAAAAAGGAAAGGGCACCTGCCATGAAATCCAGAGTGGCAGCAGACAGCCAGAAAGAGTGTGCTTTGAGGCCTTCTCATCTCTTCTCTGACGTCTTGGTAACAGTTATTCCACTTCCAGTGATACTAAGTGGTAGAATATGGGACTGAGAGTATTCCTGTAGCCAGGAGCCAGACACTTGACTGTTTTCAGAGTTTAGACAAATAAAATTAATCAAACTATAAGACAGTGCCAGCTAGATGGGTATTCACATTGAAAATAACCCCCAAACTGGACCCACTGCTGTCCAGTTGATTCACATTCATAGCAACCCTTTAGGTTAGAGAAGAACTGACCTATAATGTTTCTGAGGAGAGCCTGGCAGATTTGAACTGCTGACTTTTTGATTAGCAGATGTAGCACTTAACTTCTATGCCACCAGAATTTTGAACAGTCGATCTTCGTGTTAATTCTTTCATTGATCCCAGTTATGTCTCTTACTTCTGAATCAAATTTTCTCTCTGACTTACTGCTTTGGGGTAATTCTCTCCAGGAAGGTACACAGTACATGGGCTTCATGATATCAGTGCTCCTAAGTCTTTGTGAGTCATGTCTTTCTTCATGCAGTCCCAAGGACACCTGGATACATTGCTGACACCACGCTGCTGTATCCATTTACCCACTTACGTATGTGTATGTGTATGTGTATGTCCGTATGTATGTATTTGTTCATTTTTTTTGAACTCAGATTGATTATGGAAACAGTTCCAGTATGAGTCTTAGGGTAAAGGGTTTAATGTGACCGAGATTAAACTGTGGAGTATGTTTGTCTATGTGGTTGTATATGGAGACCTTGTATCCTAGGAAGCCGAGATGTGTAAGGGCATGTGCTGTGTCTGCTAACCAAAGGCTGTCAGTTCCAATCTACCAGGTGCTCCTTGGAAACTCTATGGGGCAGTTCTCTTCTGTTCTGTAGAGTTGCTATGAGTCAGAATTGACTTGATGGTTGTGAGTATATGCAGTCCTGGTAGCACAGTGAGTGAGAGGTTGCCGCTAGACAGAAGGCCAGCTGTTAGAATCCACCCTCTGTTCTTTTGAAAACTCATGGATCAGTTCTGTCATGCCCTATAGGGTTGTCATGTGTTGGAATTGACTTGATGGCTATGGGATTTGTTCGGGTTTGCTAATAAGGCCTAGATCACTTTCACTGTTTTGTCACATTGGACTATTATAAAAAATGGTAAGTAGGTTAGATAGGTGTTATTATCCACATGTTACAAATGGGGAAATGGAGATTGGATAATGTGTCTAAAGTCTCTTAACAAGCAAGGAGCAGAGTTTGTGATTTAACTTAATCTAATTGCTTTCCAGAAACCCTGGTGGAGTAGTGGTTAAGTGCTACGTCTGCAAACCGGAAGGTTGGTAGTTCAGATCCTTCAGGTACTCTTTGGAAACTCTATGAAGGAATTCTACTCTCTCCTATAGGGTCGCTATGGGTCCAAACTGACTTGATGGCACTGGATTTTGGTAGCTGCTTCCCATCCAAATTAATTTTTTCTCCCTATTATGCCAAGTTTTAGATTTTTTCTCTCTGTTCATTTCCTTCTTTGCCACACTTTCGTTTGTTACCTTCCCTTCCTCACCATGGCTTGTGCCCACCACACTTTCCCTCAGCTCTGTCCTAGTTCATGCTTGTTGCTTACAAGTGTAGGACACTCATCTTAGAGATGTGGCATATCCATGGCAGGTGGCCTGAGAAGGGATTGGCCAAGGGAAATGAAGCCCTCAGCAGGAGTCAACGTCCTGCTGTGCTTTTGGGGGAGACTTGATTAGGTCTTAGGAAGATAGATCATTTGGAACTGAATGCAATCCTGAATTGCCTTGCTGTTTAAAATGTTATGTTAATCCAACATCTAGCACTTTTCTGAAGCTAGGAAGTTCTTATTTTCTCTCCATGAGAGACTCATTTCAGCCCTTCGCATTGTCCCCTGAGAAAATGCCCACATTTCACTTTGCCTTTACAGTATTAGGATAGAACTGAAATGATGGTCATCCATGTGCAGAGAAAGTATAATGGGGTCTTAATTTTCTGCACTGGCTCATCTGCTGGTATAGAATTGAATGCTCTCTTCTGGTCCATTGAAAACTCAGCCAAAGTGTCTTCACTTCACACAGGGCAAGCCACAGCAAGGGGCGACTCCCCAATTGACAGAAGTGTGAGATAAAAGGTAATATACTTTACCATGATGTGCAAACGAATTATTCTGCCTTGTGTAATTTTCGTTCAACTTCTTACCCATCCAGGGTCCAAGTTCTCAGGTGGAGTCTAATCTAATTTCATTTTCACCAGCTAACAGCTGTAATCCATCTCCCTGCCTCAAGCTAACTGTTCTCCGTACCTGTATTTATCACAAATGAAATAGTCTATGATATTCCTAACAGCTTAGGCTGGGTTCTGTAGAGAAGCAAAACCAATGAAGAATGCATGCTCACACACACACACACACACACACACACAGAAAGAGAGAGAGAGAGAAAGAGAGAGAGAGAGAGAGAGAGATTTATATCAAGGAGGTGGCTCACGTGGTTGTAGAGTCTGGAATGTCCCAAACCTATGGGTCAAGCATTAGGCTGGAGGATTCTCCTGACTAATAAAGCTTCACAGGTTGAAAACCACAAGATATACAGGTCAGATGGGAGGCTGCTGGCTCACATACTGTGGAGGTTGGTGAATCTAATAACAGCCGGCAAGATGGCAGACTGCTGGCTCAAGTCCCAAAAACTGGAGGTCAGATGATGATGAACTGAATATAGGATCCAGAGCAGAGCAAAACCAGAGTGCTTTGCCCAAAAGTCTGTATGTATTGGATACAGACCACAACTGTAAGGAAACTCCCTTTTAATCGATTGGCTGCTTATAGAAGATCTCATCATGGAGATGATTACACCATTAATTAACTACCAAACTACAGAGAAACATGGCCCATTTAAATTGACACACAACTTTAACTGTCATATCCAGTTTCTCTTTATTCAGAAATGCTGACCCACCTTGAATTAGCTTAGCCTACCCTGGCCCCTAGCGTCACCATGAGTTGAATCTAACTCGATGGCACTTGGCTTGGCATGTGAGCTAGGTTCAGTAAATTTTGCTAGAGTTTTCAGCACTAAATGGGAATTATGCAAGTTTTCAAAATCAAACTTTAAGTGGCTTAATGACACATTTTCAGAATACACTAGGTAGTTTTATGCACCGAGTTTACATAGGATGACCAAGAATTTCTGATTACCTTTCATATCTTAATGAGGGTTGCAAATCGGTGTTCAGTGTCCACACTAAGAGAATAGAGAGGAGCTATAACACATGTGGAAACCCTGGTGGCGTAGTGGTTAAGAGCTACAGCAGCTAACCAAAAGGTCAGCAGTTGGAATCTACCAGGTGCTCCTTGGAAACTCTATGGAGCAAGTTCTACTGTGTCCTATAGGATCACTAGGAGTCAGAATTGTCTTGATGGCAGTGGTTTTTTAAAAAAATTTTTAATAGCACATTGTATTTTAAAAATAAAGCTTATGAATTGGAATCAACTCTATGGCAATGTGTTTGGTTTGGCTTAATTACTGAGCTGGGATATCTGACCTAGTCGTCTACTTCCATAGCTCTACTAAATCAGCATTTGAAGGTGGACTATTTTTTCCCCCTTGCTTCTCTAAATAAAGAGCTTATTTTCAAGGTTGACACATTATCAATTTCAAGTTTTCATAGGGAATTGTGTACTCTAGAAATGTGTCATTGTCCTAAATTCTCTGTGAATTTCCATTTGTTTTAAAGTCTTTCTTTAAAATTTTTCTCTTCCTTTTTTCCTGTTTCCCACAAGCAGGTCAGATTTGGAATTATGCTTGACTGTCGTTCACCGCTCTATTTGAAATTCAAAGAGAACTAGTTTTCTGCTTTGTGGCTGTGTGCACTCACATGGTCAGTGGATTGAAAATCAAAATGCTAGCTGACATTGCCTATTCAGATCCTGTTCTTTTAGGGGAATCTCCCTTCTAGTGAAGGTGATCCTACAAAAAGACAACTGTTTTGGAGGACAGGGGATGCAGTAGTCTAAGCATCTCGGTTCTCATTTATTCCAAGCCAAAAGATTAGTTTAAATTTGAAGCCAGCTCTTGAGTGACAGTTAATGTCATAAGTCCAGGAGAAAGTACAGTAAGATAACTTAGAAAAGAAAATTGCACTTCAGTTCAACCTTTCTATAGCAAAAACCAGTATCTTTTGTGCCAGATATTGTTCAGAAAAAAAAGAGGTATACTTTGTTCAGTTTTGTATACACGCCAGTATTTTTATTCTAGTGTGACAACCTATGTAATATTTAATAAATTGGTGTGTTTTTTTGAGTACTTAATATTTTTCCACACTAATGCCAAGCATTGGAAAGATATGAAACAGTAAAGATAATACTATCTAAACTGAAGGGAGAGAAGAATAACACGGTTAAACAACATGGAAGAATGAGAGACAAAAGAAAATCACTGAGGCCTGGAAGGGTCTGGACAATGGCATTCATCAATAAGTTTCATAAATACTATTTAGCGCCTCCCTTGTACCAGGCAGAAACCCTGGTCACATAGTGGGTTAAGTACTACATCTGCTAACCAAAACGGTAGCAGTTCGAATTCACCAGATGCTCCTTGGAAACTCTATGGGACAGTTCTACTGTGTGCTATAGGGTCACTATGAGTCAGACCCAACTCGATGGCAGGGGGTTTGGTTGGTTTGTACCAGGCAATGGGCATTATAGAATAATGTATTCTTGAGCAAGATGGCTTTGTATAGCCTTCCTGAACATTGATTTTAATTTAAACTTTCACATGAAAGAAGGACTCTACTGGGTCTAGATGGGTAAGACGTGAGTTCAGTAGAGATGGCACAATGACATGGCCTAGCAATTATAAAGCTCTGAAGATGTGTTCAGCTTGCTGACAATCGTTTTTCCATAGATTATATCATTTAATCATAACAGCCTTCTGGCAACATAGAAATGCATTCCTCTTTACTGAGAGGAAAACAAAGCTCACACAGAAAGAATAAGGTTGTTTTGTGATTTGGACTTAATATTTTTCACTCCTAACCCATGATCTTTCAATTCAACCCTAACAGGGTTTTTCATATGGGAAAAGAAAATAAGCAAAAGCATTGAGAAGCAAGTGGAGTTATGATGAGGGATTGGAGAAGCAAGGGAAGTCCAGCTATTTGGGTTTCAGAAAACTAAACAAAGGTTAGCTTTTGTTCTTGATTGACTTGACTTCAAGAAGCATCCATTAACTCAGTCTACCTTAAGAGAAATATGGTGTGATAAAAAGATAAATATTAAGATAAATATGGTCTGGCCAGGAGTAAGACCAAAATAGAAAAATCTCTAGGAATATTGTCTGTAATACTCTCTGAGCACCTATTGTCTCTGATGACCAGCTTCTTTGCTTAGCAGTAGTTGCTGAGTCTTTATACATTTAGTTTTCAGAGTTAATCTAGCCTTCTCACACCTTTCTACTTTATGAACGTTCAATCCAACGCCTGGCTAAGGACCTTATATACTCAGTATTTGTTATTTATCTTCCTAAGTAAGTAAATTTCATGAACTCAATTAACCTTTTTATAGCAGACTTTATCACAAGTGTACTATGTTCAAATCAGGAGACAGAATCTACATAGTCAATTGAAATGGAAAGTATAATATAAAATATTGTTCATATCATAAAGTATTAGTGACGATACTGGAGTAAGGACATCTGAAAATTCATTCCTAAGTTAAAGCAACGAAAAGTTGTCAAAAACTGACATAAAATATTTTTTTTATAACCCTGGAAATTAGCCAAAGGATTTTAGCATTCTGTTAATCATTTATTTAAAAAAAAAAAATCATTGTCTCTTGGTAAGAACAGTGAGCTTCATGATACATTAACTTGTCCTAGTCCCATTCCCATGTTTCCAGTTTAGTAGTTTGTGAGGAAACAGACCAACAAAGAAACAAAATCTTTACCTCCTCTGCTTGGCAGTCACTGGAAGGAGAAGATTGGGATCTGAAGCTTTAACAAAGCTCAGCAGTAGAACCGATGGGTTCAACAATGGAATTAATGTGAGCTCAAAAGTAGAGTGGAGAAAACAGAGGAAAGAATGATTGAACTTAAAAATAATTCATTTGAGATTGGTCTGAGGAACTTAACAGAAAAAAAAAGGAAGACAAACGAAGAGAACTTCTGAGACCTTCAGAACACCACTTTATTTACCAGCATGTGTATAATTGGACTCCTAGAGGATGATCATAAAGAGAAAGGGACAGAAACAATATCTGAAATATAATAGCTAACAACTTATTTTGATTAAAAATACATATATATTCAAAAAATTATAGGACAAACTCAGAGATTCATATCTAGACTCATCACAGCTAAACTGTCAAGAATTAGACAAAGAGAATTTGGAAAACAGCAAGACAGAAGAGACTTCTCATGTACAGGGGACTGTTAATAAGATAACCAGTTGATTTTTTTTTTTTTCATTAAATGGCCTAATGTATGTTTACTTATTGTCAGGCAAGTGTCTCTCTGTCAACAATAGGGGAAAAGGGAATCTCTGTGTCTTAGACTGTGCAGCTTGGTGTTTCATTTTCAATTCCAAACATCCTCCAAAGTAGTTGAAGCAGTAGGCTCTCTTCCCACCAGCCAAACGTCAAGTGCCATCAAGTTGGATCCGACTCATGACCACCAACATATGACAAATGGCTCTCTCAGTAGTATCACTAACACGTAATACTGTCAAATATCTAAATAATTGCCAGTCTTTGACAACTTACTGTTAGTTCAGTTTGCTTTCCCTAATTACTAAGGAAGGAGCCTTGGTGGTACAGTGGTCAGAGAGCTCAGCTGACAATCAAAAGTTTGGTGGTTTCAAACCTACTAGTTGCTCTGTGAGAGAATGGTGTATGGGTCTATTTCTGTAGAGATATATACAGCTTTGACTTGGAAGACCTATGGACAGTTATACTTTATTTTCTAGGGTCATTATAAGCCAGAATAGACTCAATGGTTTTTTTTTTAAATGGGTTTAAAGATTGGAGGTAGGGGGAAATTTTAATGAACTTCTAATGTGTAAGGGTTTTTTGGGAGGAAGTGATGGAAATATTCTGGAATGAGATAGTGGAGATAGATACACAATACACTGAGCATACTAAAACCACTGAGGTGTTCCATTTTGCTCTTTAAGACCGGTGATTTTTATATTATTTGAAATATGTCTAAATTATAAAAAACATAAAAATAGAATATCAGTGAACTAACTTGAAAACAAAATAAACAAATAAAAGAAAAAAGATTGACAGCCTTGGAAATCCTGTAGAAAACCTCTACTTTGTCCTGTAGGGTTGCTGTGAGTTGGAAATAACAACAGTTTGGGTTTTATTTTTATTTGTTTGATGACTAACGGTACTGAGTCTCTTTGGTGTGTTTCTTCTGTAAATTGCCCATTCATATAATTTGGAAATTTTCCTATCAAGATAATCTACTTTTTCTGAAGGATTTTAAGAACTCTTTGGACATCCTGGGTTGCTAGAGGCACCACCACCTGGTAAGTATGGCAAAATACTCATGTAACATTTCAGAACTGGGAAAAGCTGAAGTCAGAGATCTAGTTTAATCCTTCTATTTTTATATTTCTAGGAAATTAAGATTAAGGTAAGAAAGAGGAGTCTCCATATGTCATAGAGCAAATTTAGTGACAATGTCTGCCTTTGAAGCTACTTACCTACATGGTCACCAACTGTATTTTGCAGACAACTGTGAAACAAAGTTAGAAACAATTTTCAGGTACACATTAAGCAACCTAATGTTAAAGCAGTAGAAGTGTTGTCCCACATGTATTTTTAAGTTGTACAATTATTTGATTTGGAAGACAGGTCATTTAAAACTCTTCCTGCAGTCTAACTATAAAAAAAAAAAAAAGAAGGAAAAAGGAGTCAAAGATCATATGGCTTTGTAGCATGTATTTCTAGGGGTTCAGAGTATTTCTCCAGATTTCAACCTGATGTCTCACCCATTTAAAAGGCCAATTTTGTTCTATTATTTTAAAAGCAGGGAAAGGTAATTTAAGAGACTGTAGGGGCATGAAAATGTTCTCATACTTTGTGGAGGTCAGAATAACCCTTAACCTAGCCAAAAAAAAAAAAGGAGGAGAATTAGAATTAGTCTATATAAAGGATAAAAGTTCTCTCCAGGCCCCAGTTTCCTTTGAAAGTTGTCCACTTGCCTACACTAGAATTTCTTCTTAGGAGCATCAGTAACTTTAACTAATAATTTTATCTAGGAATTAAAATAACTTTGAGAAGCTAGGAGAATGGCAGCTATTTATCATTGACAAGATTAGCTCAGTGCCATAACTTGTACCTTGTTTTTACTTCTTTTGTTAAAGAGTAGTTACCACAGTTAAGTAAATGAACACATCTGATGGCCATCTCTAAAGTTGTCATGCAGCTTTCATAAAAATAAATTAGAGAATATAGCTGTACTTGTAAATCACATCTATGGTTTACATCGGTGTGCTTACTAAAGATCCTTTGTCATTCTTGGGCCATTATTATTATTAGTGATGGTTCTCATTTATTAAAGACTTTAATGCATGTGACTAAGTATTGGGAATTCACAAAAAGTCCATTAGCTCATTGCCATTAAGATCACAGTAAGATCATTTTATAGATGCCAAGGCCAAGAGTTAAGAGTGTAAAGCAACTTTTCCAAGGTCACAGCTAATAACGCTAATGTGTTGGTTAACATTATGAATCATCTTGGCTAGACTATGATTTTTAGTGATTTGGTAATCATCTTCCATTCTGTGATCTGATGTCAGCAGCCAATCAGTTGAAAGGGGAGTTTCCTTGGGAGTATAGGACATCTCCACTACAAAAACAGATGTTTTAGCAAAGCTCATTCCCTCTGTCTTAACTCTGTACTTTTCTTCTTGCCTGGACTCCTGTTTTGGGGATGTAAGCCTGCAGAAGTCTTTCACCTGTTGTCTGACTGGCAGATCTTGGGTCTGTCAGCCTGTGCAATCAAGTGAGCCACCAAACATTTTCAGCCTGCCACGTGATGAATAGATTTGGAATGTGCCAGCCACCCCAGTGGCATGAGTCATTTCCTCACAATTATATGAATCTTTTTTTTTTTTTTTTTTTGAGTAAATCTCTCTCTCTCTCTATTTTATATACACTTAGTGGTTTTGCTCCTGTAGGGAACCCAGACTAAGATATTCTTCCTGGGGAAAAAGGGAATATAGAGCAGGTGGTGGGAAAAGGCACTTCACGTGACCAGTTACAGAAATGAGGAATATAATTGTTATGAGTGTTTCTTCCATGTTTTGTTATTTGTGTTTACATGGATATGTAGATAAACATCTTTGCTTTGTTCCTTCATTCCGTTACTTACTACAAAATGCAAGATGCAAAAAGAGATGGTGCATTTACAGTTGTACATTTGTTAGTTATGTTTCTTTCAAATATAACTTTATAATTATCTTTATTTTGAGATTATGGGTTAATAAGATATTTATATGTGCCAAGTTGACAAGGGGTGGACTGTTAGGGTTAATTTTACGTGTCAACTTGGCTACGCTATGATTCTTGATTTGGCAGACACCGTGTCATCACATTTCATGTTGTGACCTGTTGTGTGCAAGCAGGCAGTTGAATGGGAGTTTCCTTGGGGGGCAGTGGGGGGGGGGGTGTGTGGACAGGCTCCAATAAAAAATGGGTGTTACAGCAAAGCTCACTCTCTTGACCCTGCACCTGTCATCTGCCCTCCATTTCTGAGGCTGTAAGCCTGTAGAAGTCTTCAGCCTGCCATCTGGCCAATACTGGATTCAGCAGCCCCTGCGATCGTATGAGGATCTTCAGCTAGCCACCATCATTGAGTGAGACATTCCTTCCATGCATGAGTCAGTTCCATGAAGTAAACCTTTCTCTGTATAGGTGCTTCACTGGTTTTTCTCCCTTAGAGAACCCAGATTAAGACAGCTAATACATAGGCAAGATTCTATGTGGCTCTTCTTGAATTTTGTAAGTCTCCTGACACAATACTTCAAATATCAAACACTAAAGTAATTGTGGAAACCCTAATGGTGTAGTGGTTGTTACAGCTGCTAACCAAAAGACTAGGAGTTCCGATCCACTAGGTGCTTCTTGGAAATGCAATGGGGTGGTTCTACTCTGCCCTGTAGGATCACTATGAGTCAAGATTGACTTGATGACAACTTATTTCTTAGGTAATTGTGTTTCTTACCTTAAAACTTGGTCCACTTACTTGTTTGTCCTCACTCTCCTGCTCCCCAAAAAACACAAAAAGCATGAAGTTGCAGTTAAAATATATATATATATTTGTTTAACAAGCTAAATTCTTTCCAAGATATTACATTATAAAATCAAATCCTGTTGTCTTAGTCATTACTGCTACTTTAACAGAAGTACCGCAAATGGATGACTTTAAAAAGAGAAATGTTACTTTATCACAGTCCAGTAGGCTAAAAATCAAATTTCAGGGTGTCATACCTAGGGGGAAGCTTTCCCAGCTGGTTCCGGAGGAAGGTCCTTGTTGTCGTCTTCCCTTGGATTGTAAGCTTCTGAGGTGCTGGGACCCCAGGGTCCTTTCCAAAGGATACATTCTGTTTCCAGCACTGTTATCTTGGTATGAGGTCCCCAGATCCTCTCTTGCCTCCTTTTCCTTTATATCCCAAGAGGCTTCCCAAGGTTCAGTATAGTCCTACACATTGAGTTCTATGCTATCAACATGACTGCTGCCCATCCTGTAGGTTTGCTATGAGTCAGACTTGATGTGATGACAATTATGTTTTGAAAAAGAAATTGCGTTTCCCACCTGAAAACTTGCTCCACTTGTTTATTTCTCCTCACCCATCAATATGCAAAAACACAAAGAAGTTGAAGCCACAGTTAACAAATTCAATGCTTTGTTTAAAAAGCTAAATTATTTTCAAGCTGATATACTGTTGGAAATAAAATCCTGGCTTTATAGTAAATGTAAACAAAGTTTTCAGTCTTCACAGGAAGTCATTAATGTATATTTAAAAGTGGGCACACAATGTCCTGTCTCAGTGGCAGCATGAGAAGAAGAGGAGTGCACCTTAATAACACCACTAAAAGACCACAACTGATGGTCCAAAGGCCGGAGAGTTCCCCTGGGAGCATGGCTCCTAGACCTGCTACTGCCCCTGATTGTGAATCATTACTGGGGTCAACTCTTTGGCCATGAATGGATTGGACTTGGGGACACAAAGTGACCACATAGTGTATCTACTTTATGGCTCTATGCATCTACAGAATGCTATCTTACTGGCCTCTTACTAGAAGGGAGAAGAGAGAGTGGAGAGGACAGGCAAAGATATTGTTAAGAGGATATGATGTGCATATAATGGAAAGGAGGAGTGTTCTGTCACCTGGTAAAGAGAGCAGAAGAAGCTGGAGATAGATGGGCATGCAGAGTTATCTTGGATTGTATACTTTCACTGAATCGCAATTAAAAAAAAAAGTTGAAAAACTCCAAACTCGTTGCCACTGAGTCAGTTTGGATGCATGGTGATCCCACCTATTTCAGAGTAGAACTGCTCTATACATTTTCAGTGGATCTAGTTTTATAGATTTGCCAGCCCTTTCTTCTGAGGCACTGCTGGGTGGATGTGAACCACCAAACTCTTAGTTAGTGTCTCAGAGCAAACCACTGGTCAGTTTTGATTCATGACGACCCCAAATGTTTCAGCAATGAGGTAGGCAGCACTTTTTCTAGGATGAGTTCACGAGCTTAACTGGCAGACCTCATATACACTGGAGAGTGTCTCAGGATGGTGGGTACCTCTGTGTCCCAGTAAATCCATGCCTTGGGCTGAAAAGCACTGCAAAGACCTACATGTGTTTAGATCAAAAGTTTAGTTTCTAAACCCTACAGATTTGAGTGCTTCATGGTTTAAAGAAAGCTCTCTGGCTCTTGGCCTGATTTTTATTTTGATAAATTCTTGTTATTCTGAACATCTTGTGTAACTGCTGTCAAACCTACCTCTCTTCATGACAGGAATAAAAAAAAAGAAATCAGGGGCTGCAAAGAGAGACAGCAGTAAATAAATGTGGAAGTAAAATGCAAGTCATCTTCTTAATGCCTCGTCTGTGGAGAGCACTTGGCCATCTTGTTAATTAAATGAACTTTCTCTTGCCAATCTCTTTGATCCAGCACCTGACCAAAATGCATGTCATCCTGATTCCTATCCCCTAGTTGTTTATTTTAGATACCTTACCCCTCAAAATTAGGATCCCCCTGCCATTTAAAATGATCACTAAGAAGACAAAACAAATGTGTGTTGATATGAGGACTGACAATAAAGTTCACGAACCCACCCTAGAAAAAGTACTATGTAACTTACTGCTGGATATCACCAGGGTTACCTTCAAAGTGTGCCCTTGGGAAGCTATGAAGTGATGCCAGTACCTAGTCCACCCTTCACAGCAATTTCGGAACTCTTTTTCTGGAATGGCCATCAGAGCTGTCATTGGATTATCCTCGATGTCTTAAATGTCATCGATATTTCTTCTATCTCTGGGTAAAGAAAAAAGTCATTGGAGGCCAGATAAGATGAGCAGGGAGGCTGTTCCAAAACAGTAATTTGTTTACTGGCTAAAAATTCTCTGGTAGACAACTATACAATTAAGTTCGTGAACTTGCCGTCATGCCACAGTGCACAATGGCCATTCCAAAAATGCTTTGAAGGGTGAACTCTGCAGTGGTATCACTGTATAGCTTCCCAAGGGGAATACTTCGAAGGTGACCATAGTGCTAGTCAGCAGTGAGGTGTGTAGTATTTAGAACAGTCAAGTTTGTGGGCTTGTCGGACCTCGTGTGTATGGTCACCTGCCAAGGTAGATGTAACATCATCCAAAATTGATTTCAGACACCAAAGCTGATCAGATCATACACACACCAAAAGTATATGGAAAAGTTTATTGTTTATATAATCGAAATCTCTAAGGGAAGCATGGCAGGCTTCTCAACAAGGTCCAAAGTGGCTCAAAAGAGCAAGGGAAAAAGACTGGCTTGGGTTTTCATTGCGGGTGGGTGGTGGTGGGACCAGGAGGAAGATCCTAGAAGCTGACAGCACAGGGTTTCTGTAATTGGGAGCTCCATAAGATGTCAAAGGAGGCAGCATCTGGGCTTTCTTATCAGCTTGACCAGATGTGGGCAAAAAGGAAAGAGGGCGTGATGGAAACTGACATCAGTCAGACATTGACATGGAGTTAGACTCCTCGGTCCGTAATAGAAACGGGGAGAGAGTGGTCCTCTTCCTTCATAGAAGGGTGAATGAATAATGAAGTTCCTCTCACTGACATAGAGGGATAAATGAATAAACAGATGAATAATTGAATGCACTCATGCGTTTTGATTGAGTCATTTTATGGAGGATGCTTCCATTGTTTCTTTTCGTTGTATTGCTGTTGTTTTTGCATCATTCAAAATGTGTCAGTAATTTTTAGTGAGCAGAATGGTGAACTGCACCATTTTAAAGTGATAGGAGAAAGATTTCGGAGTAGTTTCCACATATAACCATTGGAATCATCCAGTAAGTGACCAGTGATTTTACCAGTTGTTTTAGTCAGCTAGCGCTGCTCTAACAGAGATACCACCGAGTAGACGGCTCTAACAAAGGAAGGTTTATTCTTACACGGTCTGGTAGGCTACAAGTCCATATTCAGGGTGTCTGCTTCAGGGGAAGGTTTTCCCTCTTGTCGCCTCTGGAAGAAAGTCCGGTATTGTATCAGTCTTTGTCCAGGGAGCATCTGGGCACAGGAAGCTCAGGACTGAAGGATGAGCTCTTCTCCCATTGCTGCTTGCTTGATGGTGTGAGGTTCCCAATTCTGTGCTTGATTTTCTCTCCTTTTATCTCTTGCAGGATGAAAGGATTAAAGGTGGGGCAAGCCACACTCCAGGGAAACTCCCTGTACAGTGGAGCAGGGAGGTGATCTTCTGAAGGGATTTATAGTCCCACCCTAATGCTTTAACATACAGCACAGGAAAACCACAAAATGGGGGACAGTCACAAGACACTGAGAATCATGGCCCAACCACATGGCTACGCCTATTTTTGAAGGGACAGAATTCAATCCATGACACCAGTGAAGAGGCAAGGTACAGATCTTGAATGATAGTCAAATGTAATGGTTGCATTACAGTCCCCAGAATCAGGCCCATTGAATTGATACCCCACAATCACTACTTAGCAGCTGAGTTGTGGGATTTCAAGCAAGTTACTTAACCTCTGCAATCTTCAGTTTTCTCATCTGTAAAATGGAAAACAATAATAGTCCTGACATTCCAATTTTGTAGTGAGGATTAACTGAGTTTATACTTTTAATACACTTTAAATAATACTTTGTGTATAGTAAGAGCTCAACCAATATTAGCTATTTGTATTGTTTTTTCCTTCAAGCCCAGTACCCTCAGTGTATTTCCCAGAAGCAACTTAATTGAGGACTCGTTCAGAGATGTCTGATGTTTATCCACACATACATGATATGTTGTAAAAAAAAAAAAAAATACAAGTCTGTATACAGTTTTATATTTGGATTTTCCATTCACAATGTAGCTTTTGTTGTCTTGTCAGTATGTATAAATTTGCTTCATTTTAAAAATGACTTCATGAATATTATTTTAACGTGTTCTCTATATTTAAGTTGTCAGCTTTTTTTCTCTTCTACAAGTACTAACATGGTCTGTGTATATTTTTGCTATGTGTTATTACTGGTACAGTTTCAGGATAAGTTTTGTAAGTGGAATTCCAGGGGCAAAGATACATGCATTTAAATATGTTAATAAGTCCAAACCAAATGAAACTTGTTGGTGAGTCAATTCTGACTAATATTAACCCTATAGGAACCAGTAGAACTGTGCTGTGTTTCCAGGAAGTGGCTCATGGGTTCAAACCTTTGACTTTTGGTTAGCAGCCAGGCTCTTAACTATCATGCTACGAGGGCTGCAAAATATTGATAAACATGAACAGATTGGTATTAACTAGAATTCAAAACATTCACAGAAAAGAGGACAGAGGATCAATAGAAGGAAAAGGATAAGAGAGGTGGGAAAGGTTGAGAGGAGAAGCTTTAGGTAGAGAAAAATGGGAAGACAGAAGATCAGTTTCAGAAAAATAAGAAGTTGGACCAATACTCTTCTATAAGATTTGCCGAGGTCATGAGATTAGGATTCTGAGTCAACTTCAGTTCAAGTAGACGGGGTAGGAAGGCAAGATTTCTGCTTCTGACATGAACAGGGCTTGGAATTGAAACCAGAGTGAAACATCAAAGATTCTATGGCTTAATTAGGGATCATTAGAATCCTACTTCATTCAGGAAGTAACAAGGAAAGCTAGAGGTTTGGCTAAGTTTAGGATTGTCAGTGTATGATCTGGGAGTTGCTCCATTGAGCCTTTTAAGCCACAGCCGCATGTATGATTGATTCAGCCTCTTCCAGGTCAGCCCAACTGTGAGCAACAAAAAAACAACAAAGCTGTGTTTTGACAATCAGTGTTGTTGCTATAAAGCAGACATTGCTCATCACACAGATAGGTCCAGCCTAGAATTTTTGACTCTACCTTCTTCTAAGCATGGAGAACCAGCTGAAGGGAAAGAAGAAAGTCAGTTCCATGGTTGACAATTATCCTTTGGCTATCTCTGCATTAAGTAAACCTCTTCTAAAGGAAACCTGTTTCGGCTATTTCTGAAACTTCACTTGAGCTTTTTGAAATCCATCAGAAAGCTGTAGTGTCTGCCCAACACTTTTTTTTTTTTACCAAATACAGTTGAATCTCAAAAAACAAAGATTTCTCTTGAGTGTTTGAAAAATTTGTGTGATTGCTTCAGTTTGTCATACTCTTTTTGGTTTGAATGTTATTGCACTTTCTACCTACTTTCTCATTATAGCCATTGCCACACTATTTAGTAATAGCGTATTCAATGGTCTGTTCTGTTCAGTGGGAAGATCTGTAAAAGCAGGAATCCCGACTGTCTTATTTATGGCTGTAACTCCAGTAGTGGACAGATGGACAGATAGAAGGTGCTCAATAAAGAGCTGTCCAACAACAATAAAAATTGAATACATTAATAAACAGTTTTGATTTTACAGAGAAAAGTTTTTACTGTACTACTAAGGAAATACAGTGACTTGGGTGACACAGACAGTTAAGCACTGGACTTCTAACCCAATGGTTATTGGTTGAAACCCACTCAGAGACACCTCTAAAGTAAAGCCTGGTGATCTTCTTCTAAAAGTTCACAGCCTTGAAAACTCCCTGCAGCAGTTCTACTCTGCATGCGTGGACTTGGAATGAATTAGAATCAACTCAGCAGTAACTAACTAAACACCACCATGAAGGAACTTCCATAAATATGGAAAAGAAATAGAACTGTAGAAAGATAATGAATGATTGGCATAATATATGGGAATTAAGGAGGGTAACGCTGTCAGGTACGCAGGGTAACAGCATCAGGCAAGAAGGGTTACAACATCAGGTAAAGAGGGTAACACTTTCAAGTAAGGAATGTAGTAGCATTAGGCAAGGAGCAGCCCCCACTTGTCTGTCGGTGGAAGCTTGCTTATTGCTGTGATGTGGGAAGCTGTGCCACTGGTATTTAGGTACCAGCAGGGTCAACCATGGTAGACAACTTTCAGCTGAGCTTCCAGACTAAGACAGTCTAGGAAGAAGGACCCAACAGTCTACTTCAGAAAAGAATTAGCCAGGGGAAGCCTTATGAATAGCAGCTGAACATTGTCAGACTGGTGGTGCTGGTCAGAACAGGGTGGTGGAAAGTGAGCCACCCGGATTGGAAGGCACTCACAAGACGACGGGGTAGAGCTGCCTCCTCGAAGTAGAGTTGACCTTAACGACAGGGATGGAGCAAGGCCTCTGGGATCTCCATTCACTTATATGGCATGACTCCAAATGAGAAGAAACAGCTGCAAACATCCGCTAATCACGAGGACATCGAATGTACAAAGTAGGAATCTAGGAAAATTGGAACCTCTCGAAAATGAAGTGGAACACATAAACATTGACATCCTAGGCATTAGTGAGCTGCAGTGGGCTGGTTTGGACTATTCTGAATCAGACAGTTGTCTAGTCTACTATGCTGGGAATGAAAATTTGGAGAGGAATGGTGGTGTGTTCCTCATCCAAAAGAAAATGTCAAAATCTGTCCTGAAGTACAGTGCTGTCAGTGACAGAATAATATCCACACAGCTACAAGGAAGGCCAGTTACTATGACTATTATTCCAATTTACACACCAACCAGTAAGGCCAAAGATGAAGAGGTTGAAGATTTTTACCAGCTTCTGCACTCTGAAATGGATTGGACATGCAGTCAGGATGCACTGTTAATTACTGGTGACTGGAATGCAAAAGTTGGAAAGAATGAGGATTGGTAGTTGGAAAATTATGGCCCTGGTAATAGAAATAATGCCTGAGGTATCATGATAGAATTTTGCAAGGCTAATGACTTTTTCATTGCTAATACTTTTTTTAACCAACACAAATGGTGACTGTACACATAGACCTCACCAAATGGAAGAAATACACAGGAACCAGATTGATTACATCTGTGGAAAAAGGTGATGGCAAAGCTCCATATCAACAGTGAGAGCAAGACCAGGTGCTCACTGTGGCACAAATCATCAATCAGTCATATGCAAATTCCAATTGAAACTGAAGAAAATTAGAACAAGTCCACAAGAGCCAAAGTATGACCCAGAATATATCTCTCTTGAGTTTAAAGACCATCTCAAGAACAGATTTGATGTGTTGATCACTAACGACTGAAGACCAGATTTGTGGAATTGTCGAATGACATCCAAGACATCATCCGTGAAGAGAGCAAGAGGTCATTAAAAAGACAGGAAAGAAAGAAGGGACCAAACTGGATGTGAGAAGAGACTCTTTGAAACCTGCTCTTGAATGTCGAGCAGCTAAAGCGAAAGGAAGGAATGGCAAAATCAAAGACCTAAACAGAAGATTTCCAAGAGCAGCTCAATAGGACAACAGAAAGTATACTAATGATGTGTGCGAAGAGCTGAAAGTGGAAAACCCAAAGGGAAGAAGACATTCTGCATTTCTCAAGCTGAAAGAACTGAATTAAAAATTGAAGCCTCAAGGTGCAATAGTGAAAGATTCTACAGGGAAACTCTTAAACAACCCAGGGAACATCCCAGCAAGATAAAAGGAATACAGAGTCAATATACCAGAAAGAACTGATCGATGTTCAGCCATTTGAAGAGACGGAAAATGATCAGGAACCAACGGTACCAAGGGCAGAAGTTGAAGCTGCATTGAAGGCATTGGCCAAAAATATAAGGCTCCAGGAATTGATGAAATATCCACTGAGGTATTTCAACCTACAGATGCAGTGCTGCAAGTTCTCACTTGTCTATGCCAAGAAATCTGGGGGACATCTACCTGGCTAACTGACTGGAAGAGATCTAAATTTATGCCCATTCCAAAGAAAGATGATCCAACCAAATGTGGAAACTACCCAACAATATCGTTGATATCACCTGCAAGTAAAATTTTGCTCAAGATCATTCAAAAGTGACTGCAACAGTATATTGACAAGGAACTGCCAGAAATTCAAGCTGGATTCAGAAGAGGACGTGGAACCAGGGTGTTTTAGTCAGCTAGGGCTGCTCTAACAGAAATACCACAGAGTGGATGGCTTTAACAAAGAAAGATTTATTCTTACACAGTCCGGTAGGTTGCAAGTCCATATTCAGGGTGTCTGCTCCAGGGAAAGACTTTCCCCTTGTCAGCTCTGGAGGAAAGTCCGGTATTGTATCAGTCTTTGTCCAGGGAGTGTCCTAACGCAAGAACCTCTGGTCTGAACGACGCGCTCTGCTCCTGGTGCTGCTTGCTTGATGGTAGCGGGGTTCTCAAATTGTCCTTGGTTCTTTTTCCTTTTATTCCTTGCAAGCTAAAAGCATTAAGGGTGGGGCAAGCCATACTCCAGGGAAACTTCCCCCATAGCAGGAATTCACAGCCCCACCCTAATCCTTTAACATACAGGTTAGTAAAACCACACAATGGAGGACATTTCCAAGATACTGGGAACCATATCCCAGCCACATGGCTGCACACATTTTTGGGGGGACACAATTCAAACCATGACACAGGGATATCATTGCTGGTGTCAGATGGATGTTGGCTGAAAGCCAAGAATACCAGAAAGCTGTTTAGTTGACTTTCATTGACCATGCAAAAGCACTCGACAAGATGAATCGACACAGTGGCCGCAACAATAGACTTAAACATAAAAATGTTTGTAAACACGGTGCAAGACCCGGCAGTGTTTCGTTCTGTTGTTTATAGGGTCTCTGTGAGTCAGAACTCACTCAGCGGCACCTAACAACAACAATATATGGGAAGTGATTAAAAACCTACTTTAGCTAAAGTGATGAATAAATAGAAGATGTTCTTTGCAATCATCTGATAAAAAACGATTTCAAGAAAGAACTGGAGAATATTGAATAGAGTCTTACTGACACAGAATCAGCGTCCCTGATAAGTAAAGCTTACTCCCTAGTGAATGTGATAGAGGTAGGAAATAAAAAAGGAGCTTAAAGCTGTCCTTGGTAGTGGAATAATATAGAACCTTACAACATTTTGGAAGGAAGATATACTGCCTGATAATTAGACACCAACCTAGGGAGTTACCTTCAGGAGAAAGTGTGAGTGATAAAATAAAAATTATAATTTCATCATCTGATAGTAGAACAAAAACTCATTAATGTAATATCAGACCAGAATGAAGTAGGTTATATCCAGTCCTTCTGCACTGAAATGTCAAGTGGGCCTTAACATGATAGAAAGAAATGGAAAGAGCAAGCAAGTACTAACGAAGCAGACATTACTCCATGTATTAATAGGATGGCTCCTTCACTGCACACATGTGTCCCTGCTCCCACAGCCAATTTAAAACAGTATGGAAGGTGCCTGGGGCTCTGAGCAACTCTGCCTGGCCCTTTCTTCACTTCATGCTGATTGCACTGGTAACTAAAATTCATTCTGCCGCTGTGAGGAGCAGAGAATTTTCCACTGTGGTGCAGCAATTAACAGCTTGACTGCCAACTTGAAGGTCAACAGTTTTAATCCTGCAGCTGCTCCTTAGGAACCTTAGGGGACAGTTCTGCTTTGTCCTGTAGGATTGTTATGAGTTGGAATCGATGCAACAGCAACAATGCTTGGCTTAATGGATTTTTGTAAATTTAAGAATAGGTATAGCCAATGTTTATCTAGTGGGTAATTTGGGCCAGGCACTCTGAAGACTCATGCTATATGTATTAAATCACCTAATCCAGAAAATTTTTTTCCTGAGATAAAAAGCATATTTTCTCCCATTTTAGAAATGAGGACGCTGAATCACAGAGATGTTAAGTAACTTCTACAAGGTCACACAAGAAATAAATGGCAGAATTGGATATTTAATCAAACTGTGTGATTCTTTATAGGAGAAATATTTGGCAGTTGGCCTCCATGAGGACTGTTGGTAGGTGCCATTGAGTTGGTTCTGACTCAGTGACCCTATGTACTGTGTATCACCAATCCTGTACCATCCTCAACAATCGTTGAGTTTATTGTTGCAGCCACTGTGTCAGTCCATCTCATTGAGGGTCTTGTTCTTTT
Organism: Heterohyrax brucei; assembly: GCA_028571685.1. NCBI lineage: Eukaryota > Metazoa > Chordata > Mammalia > Hyracoidea > Procaviidae > Heterohyrax > Heterohyrax brucei. The sequence continues at coordinate 69,821,855 of CM053149.1, read as the reverse complement.
CTGGTGATTGTCCAATTTACAAAGCATGTATCTTCCTCCATGGATTGGCCCCATAAAGATTATAGCCTTGGAAACCCTATGAGAGAGTCCTACTCTGTCCTAATGGGTCTCTATGAGTCAGAAATGACTTGCCAGTAATGAGTTTGGTTGGATTTTTTTGTGTCTCTTAAATGGTTATATTACAATTCCTGTCTGTATCCTTTCCAATGCTTGCTTTCTGAGTCAGTAGTAAACCAGCCAATTTGAGTCATTATTCTTGTTCTCCTGCAAAATGGACCAATCTCTGTGGTCTGTTTCATTCCAGTGATCTCTACCAGTTCTTATGAAAATAAGCAATCCATATACAAGTAACTTTTTTTTTCATAAAGATTTTGACAGCTAGCACCAGAATTTCTGTATGTCAGTATAGTCAACTTTTACTGGTTTTGTGGAAAATTTTGTTAAAAATAAAAAATAATAAAAGCAACTGTCACACAAAGAATTCATATTTGAGTATCCAATTCCTGTTGCCACCTATCAAGAACAATTCACAGTGACCGTGTTTGTGTCTTGGTAGAACAGTGCTCCATAGGAGTTTCAGTGGTTTGGCTGATTGTTTAGAAGTAGATCATCAGCCCTTTTTCTTTTAGGCAGCTCTGGGTGGACTTGAACCTCCAACATTTGGTTAGCAGCCCAACACATCAACTACATGTACCTCCAGGGGACTCTGTATGAATATAGTCAGCCTATTTGGTTGTGGATAAGGGGCAATAAGGACAGTTTGCTTTAGTGCAGTACAAACAAATTCAAAGTGGGCAATATGGGAGATTAAATATTTGAAGGACTTGCCTATTATTGAGGTCTTGGCATAAAAATATAATTTGAAATACATTTTCTACTTTTAAGAAATGAATGAAATCCTCAAAGGCCAAAAATGAAACTGTAATGGTAAGTAAACGTCAAAGTTCAGATGGCTGTGCTGGGGGTGGAGCTTTGATTTCACAGTAGTACAGAATAAGACCATTATCCCACAAAGAAGACTATTTGGATCAGAAAACATGTGCATCAGGCTGAGACGTTTGATAAAGAGACTAAACACAAGGCAAACCCACTGCCATCAAGTCGATTCTGATAAATGGTGACCTTGTAGAACAGAGTGGAACTGTCCCATAGAGTTTCTAAGGAGAACCTGTTGGATTTGAACTGTCAAAATTCGAGTTAGCAGCCGTAGCACTTATCCACTGCACTACCATGGTTTCCAGTGAAGAGACTAAAATCTCTAAATTGAGCCCAGAACCTAATGAGAAAAAAATCTGTTCAGAAGATTTATCACCAAGGACTTGTTCTTACCAGAATTTGGGGTTCATATATATATTTGAGAGCTATGATGATACAAGGTTAAACACTCAGCTGCTAATCAGAAGGTTTGCAGTTCAAATCCACCATCCATTCCTTGTAAACCCTATAAGGTATTTTCAGCCCTGTAGGGTCACTGTGTGTTGGATCACAAAGGTTTGATCACAATGGCAATCCTGAGAAATGCAAGCTAAAGAGATAACTTGAAGTTATCGTGGGTTTGAAGGGACCCAAGGTGTCTAGTAGAACAGAGGCAAATAGTTTGTGAAAGAAAATATCAACCCAGTCTCTTTAGGATTGCCACAGAGCTACATCAGCCAAACAAAGAAGGTATACCTATCGACACTATTATCCAGGAATGGTGCCATTGTAATTGCACTTAAAAATAAATACAAGAAGACCTTATCGTGAAGAGACTCCCCCTGAAGAAAATTCTAAAGGATGTAATTCAAGAACAAAGAGATTGCAGAAGGAATTCTGGGATGCAAATAGGAATTTTGAGCAAATAAAAGGGAAAATACAGAAATACAAATAAATAACATAGAAAACAATAATAATGTCTCAAATTGAAGGTTAAAACTACCATTAGAATAATGGAAAATGATAGCATCAGGTCTGGAGAGGTTTGATCAACACAATGAGTTCTAAGACCTTTGTGTTGTTGAGGAGTTGTGTGTCACCCAGTTGAGTCCGACTCATAGCAATCCTATTGGCAGGGTAGAACTGCCCTATTCAGGTGTAGACTACGTAATTCCTACATGTATTAGTCCTTGAATTTAGTTGTATGTTAAAAAGAGATGGTGAAACAAACACTACCTCATCTAGGTGGCCAAGGGTAATAGCACAGTATTAACTTTAAGGTTGCATGTTGATACTGTATGTATTTGACAATTCTGTTTTATCTCCCGAAAACCCACAATACCAGTCTAATCTTGAGAAATTGGATGTATTTCAATAGGAAACTTCCAATAGAGGGATCCTACAAAATATTTGAGTAATTGTTGTTGCTAAGTGCTGTCAAGTCAATTCCAACTCTGAAGCAACCCTGTGTACAAGAGAACAAAATACTACTCGGTCCTGCACCATGCCCACAATTGTTTTTATGCTTAAACCCACTGTAGCAGCCACTGTGTTAATCCAGTTTGTTGACGGTCTTCCTGACCCTCCACTTTACCAAGCATGATTTCCTTCTCTGGTTATTAATCCCTCTTGACCACATGTCCAAAGTATGTAAGACATAGACTCGCTGTCCTTGATTCTTAGGAGCACTCTTGTTGTACTTCTTCCAGAACAGATCTGTTTGTTCTTTGGAAAGTCCATAGTATATTAAATATTCTTCTCCAATACTACAATTCAGAAGCTTCATCTTTTCTTCTTTCTTTCTTATTCACTGTCCAGCTTTCGCATGTGTGGTGAGATTGAATATACCATGGCTTGGGTCAGGCACACCTTAGTCTTCAAGCAAAATGTTTGCTTCTCAGCACTTTATGCCCATAGGCCCAATATGCCCAGTAGAGTGTGTCTTTTGATTTCTTAGCTACTTGCTTCCCACGTTATTGATTGTGGATCTAGGTATAATGAAATCCTTGACAACCTCAATCTTTTTTCCATTTATTATGGCGTTGCTTACTGGTCCAGTTGTGAGGATGTTTGTTTTCTTTATGTTGAAGTGCAATCCGTACTGAAGGTTGTGGTCTTAGGTCTTCATCAGTAAGTGCTTCAAGCCCCCTTCACTTTCAGCAGGCAAGGTAATGTCATCTGCATAATGCAGGTTTTTAACAAGTCTTTCTCCAGTTGTGTTGCTTTTTTCTTTATCCAGTTTAACTTTTTGGATTATTCGCTCATCATAAAGATAGAATAAGTATGATGAAAGGAGATAACCTTGATGCACGTTTTTCCTAATGTTAAACCACCCAGTATGCCCTTGTTCTGTCTCAACAACTGCCTCTTGATCTACTTACCAGTTCCTCAGGAACACAGTTAAGTATTCTAGAATTCCCATTCTTTACAATGTTATCCATAATTTGTTATGATCCACACAGTCGAACGCCTTTGCACAGTCAATAAAACCTATGTACACCTCCTTCTAGTCTTCTTTGCCTTCTGGCAGAGATCTATCTGACATTAGCAGTGATGACCCTGGTTCCACATCCTCTTCTGAATCCACTTCCTGAGAATTCCCTGTCAATGTACTGATGCAGTCACTTTTGAATGATCTTTGGCAAAATTTTACTTGCGTGTGATAGTAATGATAGTGTTTGGTGATTTCTGCTTTTGGTTGGATCACCTTTCTTGGCAATAAGTGTAAGTATGGTTCTCTTCCCAAGCTGTCTTCCAAATTTCTTGTCATAGACGATTGAGTACCTCCAGGGCTATATCTGTTTTTGAAACATCTCAAATGGTATTCCGTCGTTTCTGGAGCCTTGTTTTTCATCAATACTTTCAGCGCATCTTGGACTTCTTCCTTCAGTTCCACTGGTTCCTGATCATATGTACTCTTGAAATGGTTGAATGTTGACAATTCTTTCTCATGCAATGACTCTGTATATTCCTTCCATCTTCATTTGTGCTTCTTGAGTCATTTAATATTTTCCTCATAGAATCCTTCCCAGTTTCAACTATAGGCTTAAATTCTTCCTTCAGGTTTTTCAGCTTGAGAAATGCAGACTGTGTTCCTTTTTGGTTTTATATTTTCAGCTGTTTGTACATGTCATTATAGTAGTTTACTTTGTCTTCTCAAGCCACCCTTTTAAATCTTTAGTTCTCTTCATTAATTATTCCTTTTGCTTTAGCTACTCAAAATTAAAGAGCAAGTTTCACACTTTCTTCTGACTTCTGTTTAGGTCTTTTCTTTCTTTTTAATAACCTCTTCCTTTCTTCTTGTGTGATGATATTTATGTCCCTCCACAGCTCATCTGGTCACTGATCAGTAGTGTCCCTTGTGTCTAATCTCTTCATGAGATGGTCTCTAAACTCAGGTGAGATATTATCAAGGTTGTACCACGGCTCTTGGGAACTTTTTATACTTTTCTTCTGTTTCAACTTGAACTTGCACACAAGACCCCACCTGTCTGTCAGTTTGCTGTACTGTGGGGGCTTGCAGGTAGCTATGATTGTGGAAGCTGTACCACCAGTATATAGATACCAGCAGGATCAACATGACTGTATTAATATTAAATAACCTTCAAGAAAAGAAGTATTACCAGAAATAAAGTGGATGTTTCATAATGTTAAAAAGTACAATATATCAGGAAGACATTAAAAATAATAAATGTGTGGTCACATATCTAGTCAGAGAGTCTAAAAATATCTGAGGCAAAACCAGGCAGCATTAAGGAGAAGAATAGAGTAATCCATAATTAACAGATGGTTATTTTCACACCAGCAGGTTTGGTTTTAGATCTCAGCACATAATTAATAGAACAATTAGACAAAAAAATCACGAGGGTATCTACTCATTCTTTTCCAGTGTGCCTGGAACACTGACCCAGGCAGAGCAGATGAAGACCGCAAAGCAAGTCTCAATAAATCCAAAGATACTGAAGTGTCACACTGTGTTCACTGGTTATCAAACAGAGGTATCTAGGAAAGCCCCAAAGACTTGCAAAAGCAACTCTTTTTGAAAATGGATATCAAACAGGATAATAAGGAATCATCTGAATTTGGTGATAATACTCACCTAATATATCAAAATATTAGAGATACAGGCAGAGCAGCTCTTAGATGTATACAGCTTTATATTCTTATATTAAAAGAAAAAAAAACTTTTAAAATCAGTAATTTAAATTTTTACATTAAGGGTCTAGGGGGAAAAAAAAAAAACAAACCAGAAAATTAAACCCAGAGTAAATAAGATGTAGAAAACAATGAGGAAAAAAAAAAATCAATAAGAAAGAAAATAAACATTTGAGAAAAACTATCAAAGCCAAAAAACAGTTCTTTGGGAAGATTAATAAGAAAGATCCATGAAGACATAAGAAAGTAAACACAAATTAGCAATATTATCAGTGAGAGCATATCAACAAGAATTAATATATATTAAAATGATAAGGGAATATTATGAGCAACTTAATTCAAATATCTTCAACCGCGTATTTGGATTGATTTGTGTTCCCCCAAAAATATATGATCCCAAAGGACCATCAACACAAGAATGAATAAAGAAACTATGGCGTATTCAAACCATAGAATACTGCTCAGCAATGAAGTGGAATGAGGTTTTGACAGATTGGGTAATGTGGGTTTATTTCTGATATTATGCTGTAGACAAAACAAACCAACCAAAAACTGAGCAAAAAACATGCATGCTGTGTGATTCCATTGTTTGAAGTTCTAGAAGAGGCAAAAGGAAACTTCTGTAAAGTGGAAACCCAAGCCAAAAGCGATTGTTTCTCTGGGGTTGGAGGAATTATGGGGAAGGGGAGACAATGCCTGCTTAGGTATTGGGAATGTGTCTGTCAGTTTGTCACACTGTGGGAGATCGCGTTTTTTGTTGATGCTGGAAGCTGTGAGTTGGTATTCAGATGCCAGAGGGGTCTCGGATGGAGGACAGATTTCAGCTGAGCTTCTAGACAAAAGCTAGGAAGGAGGACCTGGCAGTCTACTTCTGAAAAGAAAACCTTATGAATAGTGTTAGAATATTGTCTGAGACAGTGCCAGGAAATGAGCACCCCAATAATGGACTCAAACATAGCAAGGATGGTGGGCACGGCACAGGACAGGGCAATGTTTTGCTCTGTTGTGCATAGGGTTTTGGAGCTGACTTGCTGGCACCCTGACCCCAGTAAAAACCTGATAGACATGTAGGTTACACTCGCAGGCATATACATTTGTCAAATCCCGATTAATAATTTGCATTTACCCAATATATGTTGATCTAAAAAAAAACCCTGAAAAATTAATCAGACAATTGTGAGACAAAAGAAGACTTGCTAATAAAACACTTATGGAAGCCAGAAAAAGAAAGCAAGTAGTGTTTAATTTTTAATTGAACAATCATATGAAAGAATATTTGTGCAGCTTTTACTAATTTAAAAAGAACCCTTAAAGCAACTGTTTTTTAAAGTTCCCTTATTTATGGATGATGTTTGATCATTGAATATCAGGAGACACAGGATCCCACTTGCTAATTACTGAAATGAATGCCAGTCACTAATCATCATGATATTAACAAAATCACTTGACGCCTCTTGGATTTTTGCTTGTTTGTTTGTTTGTGTTTAAAATTCAGGGTCAGGGTTTTCCGAAGTGTGTTCTAAGCAACAAGAATTTCAAAGAACTGTAATGAGATTTACAAAAAAAAAAAGAAAGAGAAAGAGAGAGAGGCAATCTTCTGAGGTTCAAATATATTTAAAGGAGTGAACAGAAGAAAACTATATTTTTATTTAATTTCAGCACTTCTCAGAATCTTTCATTCAGGAATAAAAGCAAATCCCATTTACTTCATACCAGTAAGTGTTCTGAGTACTTTGCACTTATTAATTTATTTCATCTTTTCAAGTCTTGAACAGCCTTTTGAATAAGATGCTTCTCGCATCTTATAAAAATGAAGGGCCTGAGGTGCAATGTGGTGAAGAAACTGTCCAAGGACACAGATTAAAAAAAAAAAAAACTCACTGCCATCAAGTTGGGTCCAACTCGTAGTGACCCTATAGGTCAGAGTAGAGCTACCCCATAGAGTTTCCAAGAAGCACCTGGTGGATTTGAACTGCTGGCCTTTTGGTTAGCAGACATAGCACTTAACCCACGATACTGCCAGGGTTTCCAAGGACACAGAGTACAAGGATGTATTTGGAATCTGAGCCTCAGTGGCTGGACAGTGGGTGACTCCTGGTGGGACACGGGTTAAGTACCCAACTGCTACCGGAGAGGTCCTCAGTCTAAATCATCAGGTGCTTCGCAGGAGGAAGATGGGGCAGTCGGCTTCTGTAAAGACAACTTTGGAAACCCTGTAGGCCAGGTCTGCTTTGTCCTATGGGGTGGCTGTGAATAAGAATGGACTCTATGACAATAAGTTTGTGATTTTTCAAAACTGAACTTTGGAGCCTATGCCTATGACAATAAGAATCTGACATGAGACACATATCCGATGGGAAAAAGTTGGGACTCTTGAAAAGAAACCCTGAGTTCACCTAAAGGATCAGAGGCCAAAAGGATCAGAGGCCAACATATCTTGAGAGGTTAGATGGGTTTCTATTGAGGGATGATGGGGAGCCGTCAATTCAGGAAGCATTGTGAAAACACGCTAAAATCCACTGATCAGGGACCATGAGTTCCAGAGATCCAGATAAATCTTGAGGAGAGAGTTGGGGTAGGGTGGAGCAGAGGATTGTCTCACATCAGGGCCCATAGGAAGCAGTGTTAGAATGAGAATTTCAGAAATAATGTATGACTGAGGAAGCTTCGGGACCCTGGGTCGCATAGTGGTTAGGGGCCACATCTGCTCACCAAAGTCAGCAGTTCACAACCACCAGCCACTCCCTGGAAACTGTGGGGCAGTTCTCCTCTGTCGCGTAGGCTCACTATGAACTGGAATCAACTCGACAGCACTGGGGTTGGCTTTTGTTCTTTTTTTTGGAGTAGGAATTGAAAGGGGTCCGTGAGGTGTGGAAGCATTAACTAGGGGAAGTTCTAAGGGAAGAGTGATGGTGACCCCTGGAGCGTGCCCTCCCAACCCTCTGTTCAGGATAGTGGCAGCCGTCAACTGGCAGTGAGGCTTGGCTACTCCCTCGGGCTGTGCCTGGAGCTTGGAAAAGATGCAAGTAATAACAGGCAAGAAATAGAATATTGAATCGGCGGAGTGAAAAGGATACATGTATTTTGGCTGACAAAGCAGAGATGACTCAGAAGGAAGGCAGTAAAAATAGCTCTTCTCACTAGAGGCAGCCTATTCATATTCCTGTGCTGTGAGAGACAGTTGCCTGAAAGGGGATAGCTTTGTGATAAGAACCCGGAGCAAGTGAGGTCACCCGGGTGGCTTAATTATGCAGAAGGCTTTGGAGAGAACTTGAGAGATAAGCATGGAGAAAATTCCAGATAGAGATAAAAGTGTTGAGGGAGCAGGAAGAGGAAAAAAAAATCAAAACAATCCGTTGGTTCTGACTCTTGGTGACCACCTGTGTTACAGAGAAGGACTGCTTCACAGGGTTTTCTGGGCTGTAATCTTCACAGAAGCTGATCTCCAGGCTAATCTCCATGGAGCACTAGAGGGTTAAGTTGCTAGCCTGATGCAATGGCTAGAGACCTCCGGGACTGAGGTGTCCCAAACTAAACCCAGTACTGTTGAGTGAGTCCTGACTCAGAGAGAGTCTATGGGATCCAGTGGAACTACCTTATAGTTTCCAAGGCTGTAGTATTTATGGAGAAGCCCTGGTACCCCAGCAGTCACATGATGGGCTGCCAAAAGGTCAGCAGGTCAAGCCTACCAGGTGCTCCTGGGAAACCCTATGTTGTTGTAAGGTGCTGTCCAGTCAGTTCTGATTCATAGCGACCCTACACACAACAGAACAAAGCACTGCCCAGTCTTGCGCCATGTCCACAGTCATTTTTTTGCTTCAGCCCTTTGTTGAGGCCACAATGTCAATCCATCCCTTCCAGGGTTTCCCTCTTTTTCATAAACCTTCCACTCTACCAAGCATGATGTCCATCTCCCTCTTGACAACATGTCCAAAGTGTGTGAGACGCAGTCTTGCCACCTTTGCTTCCAAGGAGCACTCTGTTGTGCTTCTTCCAAAAACCTTACAGGGCAGTTCTTCTCTGTCCTTTAGGGTTGCGTGAGTCAGAGCTGACTGGATGGCAGTGAGCTGTTTTGTTTATTTGATTCTTTGATAGAGTAGACTATCACATCTTTATCCTGCAAAGCAGCTGGTGGCGTCCAACCACTAACATTCAGTTAGCAGCCTGGTACTTAACCACTGAGCCACCAGGGCTGTTTTGGAGGTGGGGTGAACCCAAAAGAGCAAGCTTGTTGCTTTCCAGTTGATTTTGACTCATTGAAATCCTATAGAATAGAGTGCAGCTGTCCCTTGGGGTTTCCAAGGAGTGAATGGTAAGTTCAAACTGCCCCCATTTTGGTTAGCAGGTGAATACAGCTGAGTAAGTCTGCTTCTGGGCTCTTTTAAAGTGGAAATTCATAACCCACTGCACCACCCAGGCTCTGGTTGCGCATCAGGTAGAGATACGGATATTTCAAACTTGACTCAGTATTTATAGGAATTGTGAGCTTTCCTGCATTTGGGGCTGAACTTCTCATAAAGAGAAAGGGACATTAGTAGAGCATCTTGGGAGAGCTGGTGACTGGCACAAAGCTGTCCCCTCTGTCTCACTGTCTGCAGATCCAGTTTGGCTGCACAGAGATAGTATTCTCCGTGGTTAACTCTAGGTGGGGCTCAGGATTCCTGGATCTGAATCAGTTTGGATTTTTCCTAAGGAACACTTCTGAGTCCATCTTGATCTAGAACCTTGTGAAACTCACCTGTTTGCATCCCCCACTTCTCCAGACTGGAGACATCCAAAGGCCAAGTTGAACCTTTTGGAGATTCCTGGGTTAAGTTCAGGTATTCTTCATACTCTCCTGCAGCCCCCAGGATCCTCAGGGGGGAATCTTGTCTAGTTCTTTATTTTCTGCTTTCAGGTCAATATTCTGAAAAGCAAGAAGTGTGGGGAACACATTGATATTGACTTTCAGAAAATGAATGCCCTAAATATGTTTCATAGGATTTGAGACCTTGTATAGGGTTTGTTTTCAAAAAAGTGAAACATGTTAAAAATCACCTTAAGCCCCCATGTAGACTTCCTCAAGTGGAAGAGATGCAAATTTCCTTAAAATGAGTTCAGTGTGAGCATTAGCAGGAGAGCACTGAAAAACTGATGTGATCCAGTTGAAATTGACAAATGACTGTTTTATTTTTAATCTAAGAAGGCTGATAAGAAAAGAGATGGATTGAGAGTGAGTAGAAACAAGTTAGGAGGATAATTAGAGATGGGAAAAGAAATATAACAAGTCATTCAGACAGGGTTCTTACTAAGGAAAAGATACTGCAAATATATTTGAAACCTACATGGAAGAGTAATGAGGGGTTTTATGTCACTGTTTCCCTTCTGCATTTAATCTGAAGGAAGAAAAAGGAGAGAGGTGCCTAAGGCTTAAAGCATTATTTCTTAGAGTAGCTGTGGAAGAGACCATTGTAAAAAAAAAGAAAAAAAAAGAAAAGAGACTGGAACATACCAAGGCAAAGCAAGTGTAAGTTCGGAGTCTGAATAACTGTGATTCATGACTGTGAAAGAACAAGAGACTAGGACAAACAAAATCGTGCCTTGAATTAATTGCTTTTGCCAGATCTCAGAAGCTGGGTGAGTTGGCTACGTAGCTCTTTTAAAGTGGAAAATGAAGATCTAAGCAAACTAAGCAAACTACTCTTAATTGGCTTATGAGAGGGAACACAAAATTATAGATTGGCAGTGGTGTTCTTGAAACTGATGCGGTTAGAAAGAAAGTCAAGACAATGTTGAGAAGAGAGCAAATAAGGCAAAAGAAGAGGGAATGGGGAAAGAAGATTGCGATTTTGATGAAATCATATAATTTTGTAATTGGAAAGGGCTATAGAACTTTCTGTCTCCAATTTCCATAGTTTTCGAAAAAGAAGACAGAAGTTAGAGCATCAACTTGGCTCCCCCAATTACAGGTGAGTGACTTCCAGCCATTGTACGTATTTCCTCCCTTTTATACGCCAGAGCATCTGTGAGTGTGCATGCCAGGGTGCCTTGGTGGTGCACTGGTTAAGAGCTGTGGCTGCTAACAAAAGGTCAGCAATTTAAATCTCAGAAACCCTGTGGGACCATTCTACCCTGTCCTCTAAGACAGCTGTGAGTAGAATTGCCTTGACGGCAGTGGGTTTGCTTTTCAACTAGTCTGCAAAGAGATGCCTAGAAATCATTGTTGGAGGATGGCTTTTCCACAGCCTGTTTCTGCCTTTACCTTCTAGTCTTTGGAGCCAAATTATAGTTCATTAGATAAACCCCCAAATTTAGTTTTTCAGTCTCAATAGCCATATATCAAGTGCCTCATAGTCACATGTGGCTGTTGCCTTCATATTGGACGGTACAGATACAGAACATCTTACTGTAGCAGAAACTCCTATTGGCACTGGGCAGTGTTTGTGCTGGAGACTGTGATCATGTTCTGTACTCTGTGACTTTTAGCTGTAATTTATACCTAAAATTGGAGTCAGTGGTGGTTCAGTTGTAGATTTCTCAACGTGGGAGATCAATCCCAGCCAGTGCACCTAAGGCACAGGTGCCATCCACCCATCAGTGAAAGCTTGCATGTTGTTAAGATACTGACCAGGTTTTGGTGGCGCTTCCAGAAGGAGATAGACAAGGAAAAATGGCCTGGTGATCTACTTCAGAAAATCAGCCAAGGAAAACCCTACAGATCACAACTGATCACAATTGATCTGCAACTGATTATGGATGTGTCAGGACTGGGCAGCATTTCCTTCTGTTGTTCCTGGGGTCCGCATGAGTCACAGGCCAATTCCACTAGGGCTAACACCAACACTACCTGAAACTAATATCTCTCTGCTTTCCATAAGGGAAACCCTGGTGTCCTAGTAGTTAGTGCTACAGCTGCTCACCAAAAGATTGGCAATTCAAATCCACCAGGTGCTCCTGGGAAACTGTTCTACTCTGTCCTCTAGGATTTTTATGAGCTAGAATTGACTCATTGGTAATAGGCTTGGTTGGTTGGTTAGTTTTACTCCTAGGAGAACATTCCCACAAAGAGTTAAAAAATGTAAGCATTATTTTTTCCTCAACCATAAAACAGCTAATTAGCAATATTACCTTGTACTAATCTGCTATGATCTCTGTGGTTTTGTCAAGTGGAGGAACAGGGCTATTGAGAGGAACAGCCAGCAAACTGAAAAAAATACCCCATAATTATGAGGTAAATTATTAATAGTAATGAAGATGCTGCATTTTACCTGCATTTTGAAGAAACATATGGCCTTGGCTTTTCTTTTCTCCCACTTTCAAACATGTTTGTCTTTCTCAAGTCTAAGTTATTTTTTGCTGCCCTTAATGATGTTGAGAGTATCCAGGCAGTGATCTAACTCTTGTTCATTTGTTGTTTTAACATAAAATTGTCGAGTAAAGCTTACATTCAGGGTAAGGACTAAACATTAGGAAATTAAGATCTGATTGGAAAACTCAGTGTCAATACACTAGGTTAAATGAAGCTCGAAGAGGCTCTGATTTGTTTAGATTCATTTCTCGAACCAGCAACATTAATTAGGGATAAGCATAGCCAGCGATGCCTACTTTTACCCATGTAGGTAATAGGCAATCCAGTGAGCCAATGCCCAGCAAAAGACTGGAAACATTGCAAAGCCACTGGACTCCTGAAAATAGGCTTAAAGGCAACTTTTTGCTAAACTACAATCAGGTACTTTGAAAAAATTCTTTTCTTCTTTCCCACTCATCTGTCTGACATGCACCATCTGTGATACCATGCTGGGCTGACTCTCAGCCTTTCACTCATCTTGAAAGAGAGACAGAGCTTTTGAAGGTTCTTATTTCTCATGAATGTCCTCATGAAAATGCAGAAGGTTGCTCACTGGCCAGCGTTTCTGTCTGTGGAAGGCAGGGGGCTAGTGTTGTATCCTCAGGAGTAGTGGCTTCTTTGTGCTAAGTGATACACATACAACGAGCTCGGGTAGTCTAGACTCTGCCTCTCAAACTTGAATATGGATAGGAATCACCTTGGGATATTATTAAAATACAGATTTTGACTCAGCAGGTCAGGTGGGACCTGAGATTCTACATGTCAAGCAGGAGATGCTGATGCTGCTGATTCCTGGCCTGCACTATTAGTGGTAAGAGGATGAGATACTGAACCAGTGACTCCACCAGCTGACTGTAACAACAGAAATGCAAATAATAATAATAATGTTTTAAAGGTCTCTTTGTAATATATTTTCACAGTTATACAAAGCTCTGTGAAGTAAGACAGATGCTCTGGATGTGTATTGTTGTGTGAAGCCGTCAGGTCTTCAGCCCTGTGGAGTCAGTTCAACTTACCACACAACCCTGTGTGCAACAGAACAAAGCACTGCCCGGTGCTGCACCATTCCTGCAGCTCTCACTATGCTGGAGTCCATTGTCGCAGCCGCTGTGCCCATACATCTTGTTGAAGGGCTTCCCATTTTTTGCTGACCCTCTGCTTTTCCAAACACCATGTCCATCTCCAGGAACTGGTCCCTCCTGATAACATGTCCGAAGTATGTGAGATGAAGTCTTGCCATCCTTGCTTCTGTGGTGCATTCTGGCTGTACTTCTCCCAAGGCAGAATTGTTTGTTCTTCTGTCAGTCCATGGTATATTCAGTACTCTTTCCAATGCTATAATTCTAAAGGTGTGAATTCTTCTTCAGTCTTTCTTATTCATTGTCCAGTTTTGCATGCATACAAAGTTGTTGAAAACACTGTAGCTTCAGTCAGTACACCATGGGCCTCAAGGCAGTCTTCCTATCCATGAGCAGGGTAGGTTTCTCCATTTGTGTAAGTCTCTCTTAATTTCTTGTAGTAAGGTCTTATAATTCTCTTTGTAAAGGTCTGATATTTCTCTGATTAGATTTATTCCTAGGTATTTTATCTTTTGGGGGACTATAGTAAATGGTATTGATTTGCTGATTTCTTCCTTAATAATCTCATTGTTGGTATAAAGGAATCCTACTGACTTACTTATGTTTAACTTGCATCCTGAGACTTTCCTGAACTCTTCCATCAGTTTGGGCAATTGGCCTATGGATTCTTTAGGATTCTCTGTGTATACAATCATGTCATCTGCAGATAGGGAGATTTTTACTTCTTTGCTGATGCAGATGCCCTTTATTTCTTGGTCTTGCCTAATTGCTCTGGCTACAACTTCTAGTACAGTGTTGAATAGGAGAGGTGAGAGTGGGCATCCTTGTCTAATTCCTGTTCTCAAGGGGAATTGTTTTAATCTCTCTCCGTTCAGGATGATGTAGACAGTTGGCTTTGTATAAATGGCTCTTATTGCATTCAGAAATTTGCTGTCTATTCCTATTTTGCTGAGAGTTTTTAGCATGAATGAGTGTTGGACTTTATCAAATGCCTTTCCTGCATCAATAGACAAAATCAGGTGATTCTTGTCTTTTGTGTTATTTATGTGGTTGATCACATTAATCCTTTTGCTGATGCTGAACCAGCCTTACATCCTTGGTGTGAATCCAGCTTGGTTGTGATGAATTATTTTTTTGATATGCTGTTGTATTCTGTTGGCAAGAATTTTGTTGAAAAATTTTGCATCTAGATTCATGAGTGATATCAGTCTATAGTTCTTCTTTTCAGTTGGGTCTTTCCCTGGCTTTCATATTAGGGTTATCCTGGCTTCGTAGAATGAATTTGGGAGTATTCCATCCGTTTCTATGCTGTGAAATAGTGTCAGTGGTATTAGAGATAACTCTTCTCTGAAAGCTTGGTAGAGTTCTGAGGTGAAGCCATATGGGCCAGGGCTTTTTTTTGGTTGGTAGTTTTTGGATGACTTTTTCAATTTCTTCCTTTGTGATGGGTTTATTAAGTTGTTTTGCTTCACCTTGTGATAATTTTGGTAGGTGATATGAATCTAAGAATTTGTCCATTTCCTCTAGCCTTTCAAATTTGCTAGAGTACAACCTTTCATAGTATTCTGTTATAGTATCTTGGATTTCTTTTGGCTCGGTGGTGACAACTCCCCTCTCATTTCTTGTTTGGGTTGTTTGTTTCCTTTCCTGTTTTTCTTTAGTAAGTTTAGCCAATGGTTTGTCAATTTTGTTGATTGTTTCAAAAAAAAAAAAACAGCTTTTGGTCAAATTTTTCAATTGTTCTCCTATTCTCTAATTTGTTTAGTTCTGCCCTAATCTTTATAATCTGTTTACTTCTGGTGCCTGAGAAGTTCCTCTGTTGCTTTCTCTCTACTTGTTCAATCTGTAGGGTTAGATATTTGGTTTGGGCTCTTTCTTGCTCCCAGATGTATGCATTTATGGAGAGAAACTGACCTCTGAGCACCACTTCTGGTAGGAAGTGTTTTCATTCTCATTGGAATCCATAAATTTCTTTATTTCATCCTTCATTTCTTCTATAAACCATGACTTTTTGAGCAAGATATTGTTTAGTTTCCGTAAGTTCCACTTTCTATCTATGTTTTTTCTGCTGTTGATTTCAATTTTTTTAAAATTAATATGACTGAGTGAGAATGTACATTCCTGTATAAATTTATATGCCCACCTATATGCAGCTTCCACTGCTCTCCCTGTCCAGTGACAGCACACTGTTCCTCTTGGCTCCATACATGTCTCATCCTCCCAACAGTCTCCTTTCCGCCCCCCTCCACCCACTCTCCTTCCTCCAACCAGAGGTCAGCAGGATGATATCCTATAGATGTATAGAACCATAAAGTGCATCCAATATATGGTCACTCTGCATCGCCAAGTCCAATCCATTTGTGTCCAAAGAGTGGACCTTCGTTATGATTTATGGGCAAGGGCAGCATCAAGGCCAGGGGCCTTGCTCCTAGGGGAATCCCAAAACTGCTGAACCATGGAGCACTATGCAGTGATAAAGAATAACAATGATTCCAGGAAACATCTCATAACCTGGGTTCAACTGGAAGACATTATGTTGAGTGAAAGTAGTCAGCAACAAAATGACAAATATTGTGTGAGACTTCTATGATAAGATCTCAAAAAAAGACTTGTGTATAGAAGATAAGACTCTTTGACAGCTGCAAGGGAGGGGAGGGAGGGAGGATGAGGGCGGTAGGGTTTAGATTAGATACTTGATAGAAGTCTGGTTGGGAGAAATCGGTGATAGCACACATTAGAAACAAGAACAACATTAAGTGGACTTGAGCATAACTTGAGTACTCCTTCCATCTTAACCCAATATGCAAGGATAGAGTAGCTGGGGCAGGGGGCAGGGGACCATGCTCTTAGGTGAAATCGAGGCCAATTGGCACAACTAGCGTTTTGCTAAGAGGGCTGTCTGCACCCCACATTGGTGAGTGGCGTCTGGGGTCTTAAAAGCTGTTGATTTCAATTTTAATGGATTTGTGATCTGAGAAGATACCTTGGAATAATTCAGTGGTATGGATTCTGTTGAAATTTGCTTTATGTCCTAACACATGGCCTATTCTGGAAAATGTACCATGTGCACTGGAGAAGAAGGTGTAATTGTCTGCTGATGGACAGAAAGTTCTATATATGTCAATGAGGTATAGTTGGTTAATGGTGACAATAAGATCTTCTGTGTCTTTATTGAGTTTTTTTTCTAGGTGACTTGCCCAATATAAGAGTGGAGAGTTGAAGTCTCCCACTGTTATTGTGGAGTGATCTATCTCATTTTTGAGTGTGGTCAGTGTACCTTCGATGTTTTTAGATGCTCTAGTATTGGGTGCATAAATAATATTGTTAAGTTCTGCTTGTTTATTGAACCTTTCAGCAACAAATAGTGTCCATCCTTGTCTGTTATGATGGATTTTACAGTAAAATCTATTTTATCTGAGATAGAATTGCTACACCTACTCTTCTTTGTGTATTGTTAGCTTGGTATATGTTCTTCCATCCTTTAATTTTCAGTTTGTTCATATCTTTAACTCTAAGGTGAGTTTCTTGTAAGGAACATATGGACGGGTCATGTCTTTTGATCCAAGTTGCTACATGTTGTCTCTTTACTGGAGCATTCAGTCCATTCACATTCAATGTAATTATTGATTGGTATGTGTTTAGTGCTGTCATTGTAATATGTTTATTTTTGTGTTGATGTTTTCTCTGTTCTTATTAATCTGCTCTGGTACATTCTTTGTGAGTTGATTGTTCACATTTTTCAGGGTTGGTTTTGTGGTTGTTAAGACTCCTGTATTAGGTTTCTTGATTTGCTATGTTGCATCTTTATTGTACTTCACAGCTTCCCCTATGATTCCCCTTAATAAACTATGTATAAACCCAATTTTAATTGCTACCAATCTTATTAACTTCCTGTCTATCTGGAAGGACTGTAACGACTGTAGTACATCCCTCTTTTTAATATGATGACATCATAGTTTTAATGATGTGATCACTGGATCACTTCTTTTAATATTACAGTTCTCATTGAGTTTGGAGTCTTCCCTAATGAGTAGGTTTCTAGGTGATGTGTCCTGTATTTTCTCCTAAAATATAAAATTAGTGGTTTTGTTCTTCTAAGACAAAGGCTTCTTTCAGTATTTATTGTAGCTTTGGTTTGCTTTTTACAAAGTCTCTGAGTTTCTGTTTATCTGTGAATGTCTTGATTTTATTTTCATTTTTGAAAGATAGTTTTGCAGGATATATAATTCTTGGTTGGAAGTTCTTCTCCTTCAAGGTTTTGAATGTGTCATCCTGTTGTCTCCATACCAGCATCTTTTCTGCTGAGAAATCAGATGAAACCCTACAGAGTTTCCCTCTGAATGTTAGCTGTGCTTTGAGTCTTGCTGTCTTTAAGAGTTTCTGCTTGTGTTTCGTTTTGTTAAGCTTGCTTATAATATGTCTTGGAGTCTTTCTTTTGGGATGTATATTCAGTGGTGTTCAAGATGCATCTTGGATATCTGTATTCTCTTTTATAATTTCTGAGATATTTTCTATCAGCAGCTCAGTCACAATACTCTGTTCTCAGTGTCCCACCCTGTGCACAAACCCCAAATGAAATGTAGATTGTTCCTCCTAATAGAGTCCCATATGCTTCTTCATTTTTCTTGTTTCTTTTTTCTGATTTCTCCTTGTAGATGCTTCAGTCAGTAGCTGTCTTCCAAGTCAGAAAGTCCATTTTCCATTTGTTCAGTTCTATTGTCTTGGCTTTGAACTGAATTTTCTATCTCTTTGAGTTGTTACTGATCTGTTAGATTTCAGAGTATTGGTGTTCTATGAGATCAAACAGCTTGCTTAGTTTTTCATTTTGCTCTGCTTCATTTTGTATAAGATCTAGGAGGGCTGTATATATAACCCCTTTACTCGCCATCTGATAGTTTCAGAAAGGCTTCTTTGTCTAGGAAGTTCTTTGGATCTTTCTTTTGTGGGCCTTCTGAAGCCATAGGTGAATTCTTCCTAATGTTCTGGTCCAAAGTTTGTCACTTTTTGGGTATCTGGAGGTTATTTTGTTTCTCCTGTTTTTGTAGCATGTAGTGTCCACTTGTTCTACCTTAGGGACTGTCTCTGTTCCATATACAGATTCTTTATGAGCACAATGAAGTGTTCTGAGATTCCCATTCTTCACAGTGTTATCTATAATTAGTTATGATCCACAAAGTTGAATGTCTTTGCATAGTCAATGAAACACAGATGAACATCCTTCTGGAATTCTCTCCCTTCAGACATCATCCGTCTGACATCAGCAGTGATGTCCCTCTTTCCATATCATTTTCTGAATCCAGCCTGAATTTTTAGCAGTTCCCTGTTTATATACTGCTGCAACTGTTCTTGAGTTATCTTCAGCAAAATTTTATTTGCATTTGGTAGTAATGATATTGTTTGATAATTCCCACATTCTGGCAAATCATCTTTCTTTGAAACAGGCACAAACATGGATCTCTTGCAGTAGATGGGCAAGGTAGCTGTCTTCCCAATTTCTTGGCATAGGCAAGTGTTGCATCTCTGTGTGGAAACATCTCATTAGTATTCTATGAATTCCTGAAACCTTGTTTTTCACCAGTGCCTTGGTGCAGCTTGGACTTCCTTCACTACCCAAATTCTTCATCACATGCTATCTCCTAAAACACTGAATATCGGCCAGTTCTTTTGGGTACAGTAACTATGTTCATTCCTTTCATCTTCTTTTGATGCTTCTCTCACCATTCAATATTTTACCTGTGGAATCCTTCAGTATTGCAACTCAGCACTTGAATTGTTTTCTTAATTCTTTCAACTTAAGAAATGCAAAGTGTGTTCTTTCATTTTGGTTTTCTAACTCCAGATCTTTTCAAATTTTATGATAATAGTTTGTCTTCTCAAGGTACTCTTTGAGATCTTTTGTTTAGTGCTTTTACCTCATGATTTCTTCCTTTTGCTTTAGCTCCCCTGTGTTAAAGAGCACATTTCAAAGTCTCTTGTGATGTCCATTTTAGTATTTTCTTTCTTTTCTGGCTTTGTAATGAACTTTTGCTTTCTTAATGTATGATGTCCTTGACATAACTCCACAACTTGTCTGATCTTTGGTCATTAGTGTCTAATATGTTAAATATTTTCTCGACATGTTCTCTAAATTCAGGTGGGCCATACTCAGGGTCATACTTTGGCTCTCATGGACTTGTTTTTATTTTCTTCAGCTTTGATGTAAACTGGCACATGATGACTTGATGATCTGCTCCTTGGTCATCACCAGATCTTGTTATGACTTAGGATATTGAGCATCTCTGTTGCCTCTTTCCACAGATATTGTTGATTTGATTCATGTGTATTCCATCCATTGATTTCTGTGTGTATAGCAGTCATTTATGTTCTTGAAAAATGTATTTGCAATGAAGAAGTCATTTATCTTGGAAAATTCTATCATGCAATCTCTAGTGTCATTTCTCTCACAGGGATGTATTTTCCAACTTTTGATCCGTCATTTCCCACTTTTGCATTCCAATCATTAGCAGTTATGAATGCATCTTGATTGCATTTTTGATCCATTTTGGACTGTAAAAGTTGGTTAAAATCTTCAGATTCTTCATCTTTGGCTTTAGTGGTTGGTGTGCAGGTTTGGTCTTCCTTGTCGGTGTATACCTATTTTCCTATCACTGACAGAAATGTACTTCAGGATTGATCTCGAAATGTTCTTTTTGAGGATGAATGCAATGCTGTTCCTTTTCAATATGTCACTGTCAGCATAGTAGGTAATGTAAATGATTGTCCATTTCAAAATGGCTAATACTAGTCCTTTCCAATGTACTAATGCTTAGGGTATTGATCTTCGTGCATTCCATTTCATTTTTGGCAACTTCTTATTTTTGCAGACTCATACTTTCTACATTAAGCTTTCTGATTATTAATGGATGTTTACAAATGTTTCTTCTCATTTTGTGTCTTTCCATATCAACAAATGAAGGTCTTGAAAGCTTGATGCCATCTGTATCATTAAGGTTGGCTCTCTTTTTAGGAGGTAGGTCTTCCCTAGTTGTATATTGTGAGACTTTCAGTCTCAGGGGCTCATCTTCTCTTTATCAGACAGTGTTCTGCTTTTCTTCATAAAATTTTCACTGGCCAATTTTTTCAGAAGTATATCATCACGTCCTGTTTCTCATGTGTCTTAATCTAGAAATGAAACCCAAACCCACTGTTGTTGAGTTGATTCCAATTCGTAGTGATTTTTAAGCTAAGCTAACACCTGTCCATCATTGGTGACTCTACTGGTATTTGATAGAATTTTTTGAATCACAGCAACGTATGAACTACCACAGTATGACAAGTTGATACAGAGGTTGCAGTGTGATGTACTGACATGAAATTTAGTGACAGTACCCCTCAATGAGGAAACCGTGGTAGCTTATTGGTTAAGTACTCTGTCTGCTAAATAAAAGGTCAGCGGTTTGTATCCACCAACAGCTTCTTGGAAACTCTATGGAGCAGTTCTACACTGTCTTATAAGGTCGCTATGAGTCAGAATCTTACTCAGTAGCACTGGGTTTGGTTTTTTTGGTTTATCCTGAGTGAAGGAGAATCAATATTGTATTCTAAGACTTGCTCCTTGGATAGTGTCTTAGGAACCTGAGATTGTCATAACAAAAATACCACAAATGATTGGCTTTAAAGAACAGAAATTTATTTTCTCGCTCTATTATAGGACAAAAGTCCAAATAAGGGTCTCTACCGTGTCAGTTCCTGCCCTATCTATAGTGCAGGTATTCCTTAGTTCTTTGGTGTTCACATGGCTTCTGCCTCCTCTGCTGTCTCACCCATCATATGTATCTTTGTGTCTATTTTAGTCTTTTTATAATATGGGAATTATTTGATTTAGGACACACCCTCTATTGGCATGACCTCATTAACATAAAAAAAGAAAAATCTTATTTCTAAACAGGATCACATTCATGGGTTCAAGAGCCATGAATTCAACACAGATTTGGGGGGATCCCAGCACCCCTATAGGGCAGAGTAGAACTGCTCCATAGAGGTTCCAAGGAGCACCTGGTGGATTCAAACTGCTGACCTTTTGGTTAGTAGATGCAGCACTTAACTACTGTGCCACTATGCTTTCTATTCAATACATAGCATACGGGAAATTTTGGTTTGGCCTTCTTTGGAAAATGCAATTTGTTAAACAATATGTGATGCCATCTACTTTGCTGATGAAGGTGACTGAGGCTTAATTCAGACAGCCTGTCACTGGGGGATTCAGCTGACACAGGGCAGTTTAGGGATCTGTCTACAGAAGTTGTTATATGGATTTCGTAAAATGCAGTGTGCTATGCATAGGTTAGACAATGTAATGTAGTGTTTACGACTGTGGGTCTAGGCAGCCAGCTTCCCTATTTCCCAATATTGGGACTTCAGACAAGTTACTCAGAACTTACTATCTTTGATTTCGTTTGTAGTTAAATGAGAATTTATCTGTCTTAAAACCTTGTTGGTAGATTAAATGAATTAAACTTTGAAAAAAAAAAAAGTCTCCTGTCTGGCAGATAATAAGAATGTTAAGAAATAGTCATATTTTTACTTCATTACCACTTCTATTTCTATTATTGCCATTTATTGAATAAACAAGTTATTTTAAAATTTTTCTTTAAGGCAATTTACATTTTTGTTTGTTTTGCCCGTGTCTTCTTCATTCTGTTATGATTAAGTAGTGTGACTGACACAGTTCTAACTTCTAACGTCCCTGGAGGACAGAGTAGAACTACCCTAGAGAGTTTCCAAGACTAATCGTCATGGATACAGACTGCCACAGCTTTCTTCTGTGGAATGTTTGATGGGTAGGAACTACCAGCTTGCCAGTTAGCAGGCCAGTGCTTAACCACTGTGATACCAGGGCTCCTTAACAACACAGTACATATGAAGTCTGCCATTTAAGTTTGCAAACTCATCATAGAAAAAGTGCTACATACCTCACTGCTGAATATCACTACAGTCACCTTCAAGGTGTACCCCTTGGGAAGCTATGCAGTGTTGCCAGCATTTTTGGAACTCTTTTTCTGGAGTGATTATCAGAGTTGTCATCATTTTACTCTTAATGTCCTGAATGTCATCACAATATCTTCCTTTTAATATTTCCTTTGTCTTCGGTTAAAGAAAAAAGTTATCAGGGGGCCAGATCAGATGTGTAGGGTGGGTGTTCCAATACACTTATTTGTTAACTGGCTAAAACTCCCTCACAGACAACTATACAATTAAGTTTACAAACTTGCCATCATGCCACCATTCCAGAAAGAGCTTCAAAATTGCTTTGAAGAGTGAACTAGGCACTGGCACCGTGCACAGCTTCCCAAGGGGAGTCCTTCGAAGGTGACTGTGGTGATGTTCAGTGGTGAGGGCTGTAGCACTTAGACCATTAAGTTCAGGGACTTAATTGTTAGACTGTATTTATATTCACTCACTCACATATTCATTCAACAAGTGTTTTGCATTGAGAATGTAAAAGATGTAAAGATGAAATAACATCCTTCTCTCCAAGAGTTCATGTCTAGAGGGAGGCTGGAAGATTTGCAAGTGACTCCAATGCAGTGTGTTCAGTGCTGAGGAATGGTAGCTAGAAAGCTGTGTGACACAAAGGAGAAGAAAGAGCTTTGAGTTTCTCTGCTGGACTTACAGCAATCCAGAAATAACATAAAATGCTGTTTATGTAATTTGCTTCTCTCAAAAAACCTTCTTACTCCCTGTTGCTCATTTGCTTACTCTGCCTCCTTGTCGCTTTTCATCTTTGTCTCTTTCTTCTTTCGGTTCATTTAATTTTGATTCATAAGCACCATCACTTTATAACTTAATGAAGCCCTAAAATTTCTAGATATGTTGGAGAGAAAGACAGAGAGATGGTTAATGAGTTTCCTCTGTAACTTCACTGTAGTCTCTACCATTAACTGGCTGAGAAGTTGTGTTATCATTTTACAGTCACCTTGCTGCAAACATTAATTTAATTGCCATTCGGGTATCAACCACAGAAAAGGAGCATTGTATAGTGCTCTGATGGAAACTAGAAAGAAAGGCGCTTTCCTGGCTTTATAGAAGGCATTTTTGATTTGCTAAGTATGCTAAGACTTATAGAGTGATGCTTTTATTTTGATGTATGTTTGTGACAAGTGTCATAGGAGAGGTACTGTTATTACAGTGGAATAGTTAAATCAAGAATTCTGCCATTCTCTGGGGTCAAAAACTGTTAAATCCTAAAGTAATTGAAAGTGGTACTGTATGCATTTCTGGTTTCCAGAGAGTTCATTGTCCTCTGTCTTCCACTTCTAGAAGCAATAGCATGAGGGAGGATTCAACATGCAAAACCTTAAAACTACTGGCATAATTAAGTTTCTTACTTTTGACAAATAATATGAACTTTGGAATGCTATGAACCAGAATGGATAAAGACCTTATTTTCAAGGTGATGCATGGACGGCTTTAGTGTGGGTAAGTACCCTTCTGCTAGCTGGAATCCCTACGTTGACTGCCTGCAACATCTTCGGTGGAGAGTTGTTTGGATGTTTTCCTTTAATGTAGCACATACAAAGATAAGCTTTAGATGCTAGTATGTTTCCGCCCCTCACCACTCTATATTTAACAAATGCATTGATCAGTTTTGCCATTTAACAAAATGATTGGTTGATCATCAGCTACGGAACATTTGTAAATTGGTTAAAAACTTGAGACAGGAATCCCCTACAGAAGAAAGGACCAAGTAATGGGCCATGCCAGACGACAACATAGGATCTGTAAAATTATTAAATAGATTGAAAAACAGAATTAAAATTAAAAATCCCCTGGATATGCTTAGTTCCTAAGTCAAAGTTTGGAGATTTGCGTCTACTCAGAGACAACTTGTAAGAAAAGTTTGGCAATCTGCTTCCAAAAAAACAACAGCAGGAAACCTGTGGGGCTCAAGTCCTCTCTGAGACACATGGGCTGCCATGAGCTGGATCAACTCAGTGACTATTATTTGTTTGATGGCCTATTTTAGATGGCATAATTTCCTGTTCAAAGGCTTATAAACCCAACCCAAACCCACTGCCACTGAGTTGATTCCATCTCATGACGGCCCTATAAGACAGAGTATAACTTCCCCTGCAGAGTTTCAAGGGGTGCCTGGTGGGTTTGAACCACCATATTTAACAAGACCCCAAAACTAAACCCACTGCTGTCAAGTCAATTCTGACTCATCGCGATCCTGTAAGACACAGTAGAACTGCCCTGTGAGTTTCTAAAGAGCACCTGGTGGATTTGAACTACCAGCCTTTTGGTTAGCAGACGTAGCACTTGAGCACAACACCACCTGTGCTTCCTCAAAGGCTTATAGTTGCATTTATGTTGTGAAAATTTGATGAAGGGAGCATGTCATTTGACTCTTAAAACTGGTGGTGATTGATACTTCTTGGTGAGAGACAGATGTTCTATATGCAAAGAAAAGAGTGGAAGTATAAAGAAAGTGATTCTTTTGACACAGTGCAGGTAATACAAACATCACTTGCTAAAGCATGTCAGGTTTTGTGACTTCCAAAAGAGTACTATTACGTGCTTAATGTTTTTTTTTCCTTCTGAAGACAAATTAAATGCCTCGTCAGCACATGGATTTGAAGCATTCGTTCATTTCTAACTAACATGTCATGCCTATCACTCAGCTTTCTCCAGTTTCTTCTATAACCTAAGAAATATCAAAACAAACCAAATCAAGTAGAATTGTTCAATTAGCGACTTTTGTCTCTTTTGACACCAATTTGAGACTGACAGTTCTGCTTTTTCTAGCTGGAAGTCTGTTTCTGAGAACTGTGTCTCATCTCCTTTTGAAACATTCTGAAAAGAAGAACAAAGGTGCCATTACTTTGGGGATGTTCACGTTTTCTACTTTATTTAACAAATCTATTGACCAGTTTATTTTTAAATTTTATAAATATTAGCAGAGAATAAACCGTGTACTCTCCTGCTGCTTCTGTTCCTGGTGACCTTGTATGTGTCAGAGGAGAACTGGGCTCTCGGGTTTTCAGAGGCTGATTTCTTGAGAGTAGTTTGCAGGTCTTTCTTCTAAGACTCCTCTGAGTGGACTTGAACCTCCAAACTTTGGTTAGAAGTCAAGCGTATTAACCATTTGCACTACCCAGGGAACCTTTGGTTATAAACTTTCAAAAAATCCACTGCTGTTGAGTTGATTCTGACTTGTAGTGGTCCTCCAGGACAGGCTAGAACGACTCCATCGAGTTCCCAAGGAGCTCCTGGCAGATTTCAACTGCAGACCTTTGGGTTAGCAGTGGTAGTCTCCAGTATTTTCCTAGTATCTGCAAAGTGTTCTTGGCTAAATGCTTTTGAATAAAGAATGCAGCGTATTTTTCACTGCCTTGATTTGAATACAAAGCTGGTAAGTGGAGGAAGAGGTCTGACAAGTCTGCAAACATAATTGTTCTAAGTGATGCACATCTCATTGCTGAATATCACTGTGGTCATCTTCGAAGCACTCCTCTTGAGAAGCTGTGCACTGACACCAGCACCCAGTCCACACTTCACAGTGGTTGGAGAACTCTTTCTGGAATGACCGTTGTGCATAGTGGCATGGTGGCAAGTTCACGAACTTTTATAGTTCTCTGTGAGGGAGTTTTTAGCCAGTAAACAAATAACTGTATTGGAGCATACTCCCCACTCACTTGATCTGGTCCCCAATGACTTTTCTTTACCTGAAGATAAAGGAAATATTGAAAGGAAGAGACTTTGATAACATTGAGTATATTTAGAAGACAGCTCTGGTAGCCATTCCAGAAAAAGTTCCAAAATTGCTTTGAAGGATGGACTAGGTACTGGCATGGGTATGTAGCTTCCCAAGGGCAGTGGAGTACCTCAAAGGTGACTACAGTGATGTTCAGCAATGAGGTATATAGCAGTGTCTTAGTCACCTAGTGCCGCTCTAACGGAGATACCACAAGTGGATGGCTTTAAAAATTTTTTTTTGTCACAGTAAAACTAAAAGTCCAAACTCAGTTTGTCGGCTCCAGAGGAAGGCTTTCCCTGACAGCACTGGAGGAAGATCCTTGTCATCAGCCTTCCCCTGGACTGGAAGCTCTGAGGCAGGGGACCCTGGTCCTTTCCAAAGGATGCACTCATCTCCCAGCACTGCTTTCCTTCATGAAGGTGTGGGGTCCCCCAGATCTGAGCCTGCCTCCCTTTTCCTTATGCATCCCAAGAGGCTGCTTTGAGACACAAAGCAATGCCACACATCAAGCCCTGCCCACCAACACAGCAGCACCCATCTGCCCTCATTAGCATCATGAAGGCAGGAATTCCAGCATGGAGGGACATCACACAGCACCAGGAATTATGGCCTACCCAAAGTGCCACAGAATTTTTAGGAACACAGTTCAATCCATGACAAGCACTATTTTACAATAGTTCACAAACTTAATTGGCAGTCTTCATATTTCTTTCAGACAACATCACTTTATTATGTTTCTATTACTGCTTATGTTATAAACACCAGTAGCTGTCTTGATTCCACCAACTGTAACATGCCATTGTGGTTTATTTCTGTCTCTGCGTTGAGACTACGAACCAGCAAAAGTCTGTCTGCATCAAAAGAAGATCTGTCCTCTCCTTTTAAAAACATCATTTACTTTTTAAACTTTTTTGTTGTTGTTTTAACTTAAAGTACTTTATTTAGTCTGCATTAAGATACCAGAGACTAACATATGCCTGATAGAAATATTAACTCTTCTCAAAACTGGAGGCTTTAAAGCCAGAAAGGGAAACTACATTACTGTTCTAATTTCTACCACTTTGTCTTTGAAATACATCTTCTTAGGACTTCCATAAGAGGAGAGACAGACACACACTCACACACACAGCAAATTCCTTCACTTGTGTTTGCTGCTTAAAACCTGTCCATCTGGACCCAGAACTAACTTGATTTTTTTTTTTTTTTTAATCTAGAGATGACTCTCTTTTTTTTAATCTAGATATGACTCTCCAAAACATTGTCAAAAACTTTAACTTTTGGGGTTAAAATTGAGTTTTTAATTTTTTATTTTACAGCTTCCAACAATTTCAATCAGAAATTGAGCAAGAGCCTGGGAAGACCTAATGCAAACTTTGCCTATGGTGCTTTGCCTCAGTGATGCCGTCCTGCTGGTCTCCCAGTTTGTCCCTGGAGGATTCTGCCGTGGATTGAATTATAGCGTCCCCAAAATGTGTGTGTCAGTTTGGCTCTACCCTGATTGGCAGTACTGGGTGGCATTCCTCTATGTTGTAATTCCTGCCTCTGTGTGGTAATGGAAAGCCCTGGTGGTATAGTGGTTTAAGTGCTACGTCTGCTAACCAAAAGATCGGTGGTTCAAATCTTCCAGGCACTCCCTGCAAGCCCTGTGGGGCAATTCTGCTCAGATCTCCAGGGTCACTATGAGTTGAACCTGACTCGAGGGCAATGGATTGGGTTGGTTGGACCGGATTGGACAGCAGTGGATTGGGTTGGGTATGTGTTAATGAGGGAGGACGGGAGGTGGTTGTGTCGGGAGGCAGAACTCAGTCTGTGAGATTGCATTGTTCCTTGAGACCATCTCTTGGGGTATAAAGGAAAGGGAAGCGAGCAGAGAATTGGAGACCTCACACCATCAGGAAAAAAGCAGTGCTGGGTTCCTGCACTGAGGTGCTGCACTGAGGTGCTGTCAAACCAAAGAAAGCCTGGTGCAACACAAGGACCTTCCCCAAAGCCAACAGGAAGAGAGGGCATTCCCCAGAGCTGGCATCTTGAATTTGGACTTCCAGTCCAGTAGACTGTGTGAGAATAAACTTTTCTTTGTTAAAGCTACCTGCTGGAACAGCAGCCCTAGATGACTAAGACAGATTCCTTCCCCCATGCTTGGCCAGTTGCTAGAACACTGCCTCCAATCCCAGCCCTGCCTTGGTTATTGAATCAGAACTAGGCAGTATTTCACTTTCTTATCAATTAAATTATGAAATAGTTAACCGGGAAAGCTAAGAACACCGTATTACAGGTAGCTTTTCTCAGTGCTGTGAACTGTTTGAAGGAGGAATCATGTCCTTTTCATCTTTTAAGTTCCAGCTATTCTTGCAGTGTATTGGAATGTAGTAGAAATTCAAAGAATGATTGTTGAATTAAGAGAGACTTGGAGATAAAATCTACTCCTTTGTAAGCTACCTAATTTGCAAGAGCAGAGTGGGTGATATCAGACCGTGCTTGTGGCGAGAAAGATTAACATGCTTGGTTGCTGAGTGAAAGGTTGGAAGGTCCAGTCCACTCACAAGTGCCTCTGAAGAAAAGCCTGGTGATTTTCTCAGAAATCAAACACTGAAAACTGTATGGAGTGCAGTTCTACTCTGATGCTCGTGAATAAGAGCAAGTGATTAAGTTGGTATCACAGAGATTCTGATTATCCCTGCGTGGTATAAACAGTTAAGAGTCAACTATTACCTGGAAGGTCAGAGGTTCAAGACCACCCAGAGGCATTTTAAAAGAAATTCCAAGTGATATTCTTCCAAAGGGTCAGAGCCACTGAAAACCCTGTGAACCGTAGTTCTTCTCAGATACACGTGGGCTCGTGTCAATTGGATGGTGACAGGTTTGTGTTTTTTTGTTTGGGGGAATATTTTAGTTATATACTGTTGCTATAACAGAAATACCACAAGTGGATGGCTTTAACAAACAGAGATTTATTCTCTGACAGTCTCGTAGGCTAGAAGTCCAAATTCAGTGTACTGGTCCTAGGGGAAGACTTTTTCTCTCTGTCAGCTCTGGAAGAAGGTCCTTGTCTTCATTTGTCCTCTGGTGTGGGAGCTTCTAAGCTCAGAAAGCCTGAGTCCCAAGCATGCACCCTGCTCTTGGTGGTATTTTCTTTGTGGTATAATGTTCCCCCATCTGTCTGCTAGCTTTTTTATATCTCAAAAGAGACTGACTGAAGATACAACATCATCTTGTAGATTGAGTCTTGAGTCATTACCATAACTGCCTCTAATCTCACCTCATAAACATTGTAGAGGAAAGATTTATAACACAGAGGAAAATTATATCAGATGACAAAATGGTGGACAGTCACACAATAATGGGGATCATGGACTAGCCAAATTGGCACACATTTTGAGGGGATACAATGCAACCCATAACAGAGAGACACCAAAGCTCTCCTTGTGCTGCTTGTTGTATTGCCTGCCATGCCCAAGTTGGGGCAAGTATTGTGCTCACCCTGAGCTCTGTGAACAAGTGTGACCCTAATATTTTGCAATATGTTTTCTCTTTCTAAAAGTACGTAGTTAAGACCTTGACATAACGGATGTGATAATGATACTCTAAATAAACTCTAAGTATTTTTATTGTACCAGCTACTCTGGCCTCTTTTCCAAAGGAGCACGGAGCTTTCTCAGTTCCTGTGCACTCCCTCCTCTTCTTTGCTCTCTTGAGAAATCACCTTCAGCCTGGGAGATGGCAGCGGGGAAGGCCGCCTGGCTTTTATTTTTATCTACAGCTTTCTTTCTTGCTCCTTATCTCAAAGTGAACTTGGCAGGCTAGTCCCATTCCAGAAGAATTTTTAAATAAGTTTTGTCTTTGCCTGTTACAAATGTGCATGTTGGGGAGAGAATGGCATGGAACAGAGGCAGAGACACATAGTCTGAGGGTCTAGCAAAGTTTGTTCAAAGAGAAAAAGAATGGGATCTGAGCCAAGAGGTGGCTCAGCCTGTTCAAAGAGAGAGAGGGGTCTGAGATGAGAGGTAGTTCAGCCTATCCCAGGTCAGTAGGGCAAGTTTTTTATAGTTTTAAAGTTCTGATGAGGTAGTATGGGGTGAGAGGATTTATGGTTTGATAAGGGAAAAATGTTATAAAGAGGAAGGGGTAGCAAGAAATTCTGGTAAGGGGATTTATGGTCTGATAAGGAAGAAGTGTTGATGGGAAGGGGGAAGGAATATGGTTTGTTTATGGTCATGGTTTGATAAGGAAAGAGCTTTACTTAGGAGGGTGCAGGCATAATGCTTTGTTTGCGGTTCTCATTTCTATGTGCTGTTTTTGGGTAGTGGTTTATGCTAAAGCCTCTCTGAAATCCCGGGACAGAATCTCCTCAATATAGACTAGTATGTGTTTGACATACCTATCTGTAGTTTATAAAGGAGTTTCTTGTGGTTATTTTGTGATGTATACCATTACCTGTGGGCTATGTGGAGACCCTGGTGGTGTAGTGGGTTAAGTGCTACATCTGCTAACTGAAAGGTCAGCAGTTCAAATCCACCAGGTGCTCCTTGGGGCAGTTCTACTCTCACCTCTAGGGTTGCTGTGAGTCAGACCTGACCCGGTGGCAGTGGGTATGTGCTTAAAAATGTGAAGTGATCCTTGCCAAAATGATACATAAACTCTGATGTAACAGATGTCTTCTGAGACTCTATGGAGAGCATCATGTGTTACGGTCACATCTCTGTTAGTGTCACACCTTCTTATAAACCTTCGACTTCTTTCTGACTTGGCATGTGTTTCATCGGCTTGACTGTTCCAAGGTACAGACCCCAATCAGGTAACACAGGTGTTGTGATTCTGCTTCCCCAGGTTTCAATTTTCTTGTTTCTTAGGATATAATCCCTACATAATCTCAGAGTAAATATAAGCCTAAAACTTTGGTAGTGCTACGCCTTTAATTTTTGTGAGCCTGGTATATACTCTATTCTCATGGGAGAAAACAAGAGATAAATGATTACCCTGTCCTGTCCTGTATTTTCCTTCTAATTAAGCTTATTTTGAACCCTAGGAAGAACATGTATTTTTCCAATATCAGTAATTCTTTAATTTATACATTTACTGTTTAATGAGTATCCAAAAGAGTACTACTAGGTGCCTTGTGGGGCAATTTGGAAATGCAAATATTAATAAGACAAAATTTCCTCCATTCTTGCCGTATCTAAGGAGTTTTTGCTCCGATTAGTTAGCAGGATACTAGCCTCTGGCACCAACTCTGCTAAAACGATACCAGCAATTTGTGGTTTGGTGGTGGGAAGTACTGTGTTTTAGTGGAATTCTTAATAACTCCTATGACCTATTGAGAGTCAGCTGGAAGTGAATGGCAGTGATACATCTGTGTGATGTGGTGCCAGGACCTTGTTTCACAACCTCTATCTCAGAATTTTATAAGCCAGACTAGCATTATATGGCCTTATTTTTGTCAGAGTTGCCAGAATAATCATTGATAAGCCAATAAAATTGATGTGTAAAATAATCAGAGTCTTATGTAACTAAAGGACTTGTATTTATTTATAGGAATTTTGTTTCTATTAGATCATTTTCTTCACTGAATGTGTAGTTCCTTTGCATCTTTCTTGGTTTCGATGTCAGCTCAATCTACTTCTCTGTTTTCACTAATGAGAAAACTCTGGTTAGTTTGGGCCATTACGTATCTAAATTGATAGCTACTCTAGTGTTTGAGAGGCTGTTTTCACCATTGGGACTATACCCACTTTTTCATAATTTTCTCCCCTACAAAACATGCCAAATCATGGATGCTACACAGATAGTCTTCATTGTAAAACCTATCAATAAGGAAAGAATCAAGAGAATCAATTATCACAGGAACATACAAGGTCCGACAAGTTCACAAACTTAATTGTTCTAACTACTACATATTACATTGATGAATATCGCTATGGTCACCTTTGAAGTACTCCCTTTGGGAGGCTGTGCGCTGATGCCAGTGCGTAGTCCACCCTTCAAAGCAACTCGGGAACTCTCTCTGGAATGGACATTGTACATGGTGGCAAAGTGGCGAGTTTGCAAACTTAATGGTATAGTTGCCTGTGAGGGAGTTTTTAGCCAGTAACAAATAACTGTTTTGGAATATCCTTCCTACTCACCTTATCTGGCCTCCAGTGATGTTTTCCTTTACCTGCAAGTAAAGGAAATATTGGAAGGAAGACATTTTGATGACATTCAGGACATCAAGTATAATATGATGAGAGCTCTGATGGCCATTCCGTAAAAAGAGTTCCAAAATTGCTTTGAATGGTGGACTAGGCACTGGTATCGGTGCATAGCTTCTCAAGGGGAGTACTTTGAAGGTGACTATAGTGATATTCAACAACAAAGCATGTGACACATTTTCTAGAATGAGTTCATGAACTTAATTGACAGTCCTTGTATTAGGTCACATTGAAATTTTAAGTTGATGAAGCATAGATGTTCTTTTTTGGGTGATAGTATGAATATCACAATAAAGTACTTAGTATACTTTTAAGTTATTATATATAAAATTTGGTATTTATTAAAACTGAATCATTTGTTAGATTTTAGAAAATAAAATCTTGAACCATTAGCCCATAATATGTATACATAGCTGTCATGGATTGAATTGTGTCCCCTAAAAATGAGCTTAACAGTTTGGTTGGGACATGGTTCCCAGTATTGAGTGATTGCCCTCCATTCTGTGATTTTCCTATGCTCAAATACCTCATCTCTACCTGTGGTTAATAGGTTGGATTATGTCAAAGGGTGTTAGAGTGGGACTATAACAGCCTTCTTAAGGTCACTGCTTTGATCCAAAGTAAAGAGAGTTTCTCTGGCGTGTGGCATGTACCACGTTTTATCCTATAAGAGATAAAAGGAAAGTGAACCAAGCAGAGAGTTGGGGACTTCCTACCATCAAGAAAGCAGCACTGCGAGCAGAGCACATCCTTTGGACCTGAGGTTCCTGCATCGAGATGCTCTCAGACCAAAGAAAGACTGATACAACACAAGGGCCTTCCACCAGAGCTGACAGAGAGGGTTCCCCTGGAGTTTGCACCCTGAATTCAGACTTCTAGCCTATTGAACTGTGTGAGAACAAACTTGTCTTTCTTTGATAAAACCATCCACTCGTGGTATTTCTTTGGGAGCAGTAGCAGATGACTAAGACAAGTGGTGTCTGAAGAAACCCTTGTGACATAGTGGTTAATTGAAAGGTTCGCAGTTCAGATCTACCACGTACTTCTTGGAAGCTTTATGGGGCAGTTCTACTGTGTTCTGTAGGATTGATATGAGTCAGAATTGACTTGATGGGTTTGGTTTTGATGTGGTAGGTGTCTAATAATAACAGAAAAAGACCATAATTTAGGGAGAAAAAGTGCATTTTACTCCAAACCCATTTTTTTTGTAAAGTACAGGAAGTGACCTCAAGGACTTAAGTAGCTATAAACAAACCTCAGTAGCTGGAAGAAGAAGAAGAAAATAGAGCTCAGTGGCTGAAATCAATTAATAACTGATTATTAATCTAGTTTATACCAAAAGGGATTGTAAATGGATCATAAAATTTCTACCAATGAGTGGTTTATAATTTAACTGGAAGAATAAACAAACAAACAAATAATAAAAGATGAGCTATGCAAGACAGTGTATGCTTAGGGCTGGTTGGCTCATGTAACAAATGGCTTGGAGTTCAGAAAGAGACAGGAACCACAAAGTCACAGAAGAAAAAATTCTTCTCCTGTTAGAAGGTTTTTAAAATTTAAAAGCAGTAGAATGGCACACTGCACTTTATTAGACATCACATACAGACAGGAAGGGACATAGTTCAGGCTTTGTGGTCCAGATTAAATGGTCACTTCCCTAAGTTTCAATCAGTATCTTTAAAAACAGTCTATTCCTTTGCTACTGCCCATTTGCATTCTGGGTAGAGTAGATGGTCCATGCAGAGAGCAGAAGCTTTTGTTAGAGGGGCTAGTGGTTGTGTTGCATCCAGATCCAGACCTGTCTCCTTGAAACAATTTACCTTCTAAAGAGAGGCTCACAGATCTTGGGGAATTGCGGAATAAAATAAAGGGGGCATCTGTAGAGAGGACAATTAAGTTAAAAGGAAAACGGGGAAGAAAAAACAGAAACCCATGACCAGGAAGTGAAAATTTCATACTTCAGCCTTGGGAGCTAGTCTTTCGGGACAGAAGGAGAAGAAGGGAAGAGGCTTCAGAGAAGAGAAAGACCAGGTATCAGTTGCTGGTAACCAGCTCTATGCAGGTGACTTCATACCAGTGAGTGCTCTTGACCTAGCATCTCGCTGTTTTCTCCCCTGAAATATAAAATGGGTTTTGTCCTTCTAGTCTTTCCATTAGCCAAGTGCTGGAACCAATTTTCCCCTAGACTTCTTTTACATTTAGGCCGAGTGATAGTGTGTTTAGGAGCTAAAAAGATACTTGGAGCTGCCGTATCATCTGCGGTCGTAGGATCTCCCCCAAGTTGGACAGTTCTTTGCATCTCCTTTGGATAGGCAACTTGAGGGGGGAAAATGCTAGCACTGGCTTGATTCTCTCCACTGTTATCTCTGAAAACTGGCTACTTCCTGAATGATTGCTCAACTCGATATTAAAATGGAAAGTCAGCATTGTGCTTTGGGATCGTTTCATGCCTGCTTCCAGTGTAAACAGTTATTATCAATTTTTTTTTATTGTCGTCATTCTTCTTAATAGGGCAACTAGGTGGGTATCTTAGTCATCTATTGCTGCTGTAACAGAAATGCCACAAGTGGATGACGTTAACAAAGGGAAGTTTATTCTCTCACAGGCGGCTTTAGGAAAAGGCTTTCTCTCTCTCAGCTCTTGTGATGCATCAGTCTGCCCTTGGTCTGGGAGCGTCTCAGCACAGGAACCTCAGGTCCAAAGGATATGCTTTGATCTCAGGACTGCTTTCTAAGTTGTATAAGATCCCCATGTCTCTCTGCTTGCTTCCTTTTTTTGTATCTCAAAAGAGATTGGCTTAGTTTTGTAGATATCATCAGTACAATTGCTACTAATCCACCTTAGTAAATCATAATGATAGAATTTACACGATGTAAGAAAATTCCATCAAATAACAAAAATGTGGACAATCACATAGTACTGGGAATCATGGCCCAGCTAAATCGATACACACAATTCTGGGGGACATAATTCAATTTGTGACAATGGGAAAGACGAAGTGTACGCAAATCCACTCCAGCCTTCTTGTGATAACCTATGGGCAAATATTCATCTCAGACTAATGTGTTATGTTACAGTGCGGAGATGAGTTACTATTGAATATCTTATAATTAATCAGAGATAAGAGTCAGAGTGGTATTGCAGTGGTCAAGGGAGAACCAGATGTTGGTCGTTAGTGTTTGATGTTCAGGACGGTCGTGTAAGATGGTAGTATGGCGTTCTCACCACTACATGCTGTGTCAAGAAGCGCTTCTGTATTATCTCAGACAAAGACAACTTAAGAACGTCTGTACATGGGTAGCAGTTAAGGAAGAGGATTTGGTGTGACAGTTTGAAGTTCATTATTCCGAGATGTCACAATAATAGAATGAACAGTCTACTATGACTTGAGTTTCCTTTCTAATATTGTAGAGTTTAAGCCACAGAGAGTTCACTTCTACTTGTCACACTTAGTTTCCGTTACTGGAAACCTGGGTGACTTAGTAGTATCTATCATTAATGTTGTAAGATGTTCAACAAATTAAAACAAAAGCAATTGAAAGTAAAATTATGCACACTTCATATATGCATGGATGAAAGGTTACAGGCTATTGTGTAATGATAGCTTAATTGGTCATTCCCCACAATGGCCTTCTTTATGGGAAAGGCAGTCATTGAGCATATTGATTCATGTGAAGACAGTTTTATAGAATATCAAACAGTGGGCTAGAACACCAGCTGCTAGGTACCAGCCAAGTGTACAGAACTCATCTGTATTTTATTTACTTTTTGTGTTTAGATTCTTTAATTTCACACTTTACTGTATGAAATTTGTCCCTGTTACACAAATTATTTTAAGTAGTTTTGTGAAAAGTATATGTCTCATTTTTTTTTAAAGAAATGTAATTTTAAAGTTTCAGATCTCTACCTATTTCTGGTATTGTCTTAGTTCCTTAATGTTGCTGTGCCAGAAATACCAAATGTCAGTGGCTTTACAGAATGAAAATTAATTTTTGCACAGTTCAGGCAGCTACAAGTTCAAATTCAGGGTGTGTCTCAAGAGAGAGATCTTGGTCTCTTTTGATTTGCAGTAAACCAAACATGTTGAAAAGTAGAGATATCACCTTGAAGACTAAGATACACCTGACCCAAGCCATGATGTTTTCAATTGCATAGCATGCATGTGAAAGCTTAAGGAAGACAGAAGAAGAACTGATGCCTTTGAATTGTGGATGTGAAGAAGAACACTGAAGGTACCATGGAATGCTGAAGAAACAATCAGATCTGTTCTGGAAGAAGTACAACCAGGGCGCTCCTGGGAAGCAAAGGTGGTGAGACTGCCTCTTACATTCTTTGTCTGGACGGATCAATCCCCAGAGAAGGATATCATGCTTGGCAAAGCAGATGATCAGCAAAAAAGAAGAAGACTCTCAATAAGATGAATTGACTCAGTGTCTGCAACACTGGGCTT
Organism: Heterohyrax brucei; assembly: GCA_028571685.1. Classification (NCBI taxonomy): domain Eukaryota; kingdom Metazoa; phylum Chordata; class Mammalia; order Hyracoidea; family Procaviidae; genus Heterohyrax; species Heterohyrax brucei. The sequence continues at coordinate 69,784,999 of CM053149.1, read as the reverse complement.
AGGTATAAAAACATTTGTGAGCATGGCACAGGGTTTGGTGGTGTCCCATTCTGACTTGATGGCAACTAACAACAGCAAACCAAAATCCAAACCAAACCCATTGCCATCAAGTTGATTCCTACTCATAGCAATACTATAGACCAGAGTACAGCTGCTGCATAGGGTTTCCAAGCAGTGCTTGGTGGATTTGAACTGCTAACCTTTTGGTTAGTAGCCGTAGCTCTTAACCACTATGCCTCTTGGTTTCTAGTAAGTGCCAACAATCTCTAGAGTTCGTGGACGTGTAGATTTGTCAGCATCTTTCCTCCTTAGCCAACGTGCCTTCTCCTTGCCTCTGATCTGCTCTCGTTACATTACAGAAATGATCAGGCTTAGGACACAACATGCATTCGTATGACATCATTAGCATAACAAAGAGAACCTTATTCCCAAATGGAATTGCTTCCACAGGCATGTTGTTGTGTGCCCTCAGGTTGATTCCAATTCATAGTGATCCAACAGGACAAACTAGAAAACCATTCTATAGGATTTCCTAGGCTGGAATCTTGAAGGGAGCAGATTGCCAGATTTTTTCTCCTGCAGAGTAACTGGTGGGTTCCAACTGCTGACCTTTTGATTAACAACTGAATATCTTACCTACTGTGCCACCAGAATTTCTTATCCACAGATATAGATATAAAGATTATAAATCACATTTTTTGAGAATACAACTTAATGCATAACAAGTTTCATGTTTTATGTGCTATTAATAATTGAATGACTTTAAATATAACCTACAGCCAAAATCGTCATGATCTCAGTCAGACTCGACAGTTAGAAATCAGAGGCTGCTAATACTCAAGAGGAATATTGAGGAAGGTCATAAAGTTCCTTCCTTTTCTTTGTATTCTCTTCTAGTTCCCAGACATGATTCTTGAATTTTCTTGATATGGGCATTGTATTTTCTAGAATTTTGTCCATAGGCAAAGACATAAGTTATGTGACCTCTAGATAGCTTTTTCTGCAGAAACAGTGAGTTTCCCAGAGAAACTGGGTACTGTTCTTGTAGCTTTAAATATTTCAAATTTTTTCTCAAGAATCAAAGGACACAATTTTTGTGGTATTGATTTATGTTTGTCTTTATTATGCAGCTGATGTGGCATTAGTAGAATTTCATTACACAGAAATAGTTATTTTGATGAAGAAAATGATTAAATTTAATTTTGGCCAAATATTGCACTGTATAATAGGACTATCCCTGTTGGATGTTAGTATACACAAAATCTCACCTAGTATTTTGAGTTGAGAAATATATTATAAAAGCATAGTACAAAAAGTAGAAAGAAGATCAATTTCCAAAAGCTATGGGAACAAAGGGAATTATTGAAAAGGTACATTTTATTTATGTGTGTTTGTGATCCAGAAGTGATATGGTTTGATCGTGAGGAGACTCTTTGCCATCTGTTACTTTCATCATGTTAAATAATATGCAATAAAATATATGTGTTTTTACATAAAGTGAAAACTCCCCAACCTTGACCTGGTATTGCAAAGATAGAGTATCCAGGGTGGGGGTCTGGGGACCGAACTCTCAGGGGACTTCGAGGCCAGTTGGCATAACTAGCCTATTGCTAAGAGGGCTCTCTGCACCGCGTATTGGTGAGTGGCATCTGGGGTCTTAAAAGCTAGCAAGCTGCCATCTGAGGTACACCAAATTGTCCCAGCTCATCCGGGACATATAATCACCAAGAACAAGAATGACGTAAGGAAAAAAGAGCTCAGGAGACAGAAGGACACATGTCAATGGGTGACTATATCATCATGTGACCAGAAGAATCAGATGGTGCCTGGCCACCAGCTGTGACAGGGCACACAATGTTGAGTCCCATTGTCAACATGGGAAAGAGAGGAGTGCACCTTAAGAATTCCACTAAGAGACTGCAGCTGATGGCCTCAAGGCCTGGGGGTTTCCCTGGGAGCCCCTAAGCCTGCCGCTGCTCCTGATCAGAAAACATACTCTTCGGCAGGAATGGATGGGCATGGGGACACAAAGTGACCATAAAGTGTGTGTGCTTTATGGTTCTGTGTATCTATAGAATGCTGTCCTACTGACCTCTTACTTGAAGGGAGAGGAAAGGGTGAAAAGGAGGGGACAGGAGATTGTTGAGAGGATCGACATACATGGAATGAAAAGGAGGAGTGTGCTGTTACTGGACGAGGAGAGCAGAGGGAGCTGCAGATAGGTGGGCATGCAGATTTAATTCGGACTGTATACTGTAACTCAATCACTATAAAATATCTTAAAAAAATAAAATAAATGTGTTTTTATTGTCCTCTAATCACTTCCAACTCTTAATGACCCTATGTAAAGCAGAACAAGACGTTGCTAGGTCTCATGCCATCTGCGTTAATTGTTACTATATTGGAGCCCATTGTTCCACTGTGTCAGTCTGTCTCATTTAGACACCCATTGCTTTCTGGTTGATTCTGACTCATAGCAACTTGATAGGACAGACTAGAGCTGTCCCACAGGGTTTCCAAGGAGCTTCTGGTAGATTTGAACTGCCAACCACTCTGTTAGTGCTGAATGCTTAATCATTGCATCAGAGAGGCTTCCTCTTTTTAACTAACAGTCTATTTACTAAGCATAAGGTCGTTCTCTAGGGACTGGTCCCTCCTGATGGCATGTCTATAATACGTGAGATGAAGTCTCACTATCCTCACTTCTAAAGAGAATTCTTGCTGCATTTCTTCATAGACAGATTTGTTCATTCTTCTGGCAGTTTGTGGTATATTCAATATTCTTTGCAAACACCATAATTCAAAGCAATCAGTTTTTTCTTGTCTTCCCTGTACATTGTCCAGCTTTCAATGCCTGTGAGGCTATTGAAGATACCATGGCTTGGGTCAGGTGTACGTTAGTCCTCATAGTGACTCTATGCTTTTTAACACTTTCAAGAGGTCTTTTGCAGCAAATTTGCCCAGTGCAACAACACATCATTTGATTTCTTGATTGCTGCTTTCACGCATGTTGATTGTAGATTCAAGTGAAGTGAAATCCTTGGCAACTTTAGTATTTTCCCCATTTATCATGGTGTTGCTTGTTGGTCCACATGTGAGGATTTTTGTTTCCCTTGTGTTGTGAAGGGTGTAGTCTTTGTCTTCATTAAATGCTTCAAGTCCTCTTCACTTTCAACAAGCAAGGTTGTGTCATCTGCATCGTGCAGGTTGTTAATGCATCTTTGGAAGCCCTGATGGCCTAAGTGGTTAAATGCTATAGCTGCTAACCAAAAGTTCAGCAGTACAAATCCACTGGGTGCTCTTTGGGAACTCTATAGGGAAGGTCTCCTCTGTCCTATAGTGTCATTATGAGTCAGAATTCACTCAATGGCAGTGGATTTTAAAGAGTCTTTCTCTCATCCTGATGCTCCATTCTTCTTCATATAGTCCAGCTTCTTGGATTATTTATAATATAGACTGAATAAATATGGTGAAAAAATATAACCCTGACACACACTTTTTTTTAAATTTTAAACCCACTCATTATTCCCTTGTTCCATTTGGATGACTAACTCTTGGTCTACATGCAGTTTCAGCATGAAACAATTAAGTGTTCTGGAATTCCATTCTTTGTAAGTTTATCCAAAATACAGAGAGGTAGGGTAAGACAATGCCCCACCCCAATTTGTTCTTCTTGTTGCAGGCCTAATGGAAACCATGGTGGTCTAGTGGTTAAGTGCTATGTCTGTTAAACAAAAGGTCAGAAGTTTAAATCTGCTAAGAGCTCCTTGGAAACTACAGAGCAGTTCTGCTCTGCTCTATAGAATTGCTATGAGTGGGAGTTGATACAACATCAGTAGCTGTAGCTTTTATTGCAGGCCTGTTACAGCAGGATTCTTGAGGAAAGTTAATTCTTGAGGAAGAGTTTTAACTCTTCTCCATAGAACGTGAATGTTTTTAACTTTGAATGCTATATGGCAGTGAGAATTACATCGGAGTGATAACAATTTCATAGACTCTATCCCTATACCATGGTGGCCTAGTTGGTTAAATGCTACATCTGCTAACCAAAGGTCAGCAGTTCAAATCTTCCAGGTGCTCTTTGGAAACTCTATGGGCGGTTATGATCTGACCTCTAGGGTCGCTGTGAGTTGGACCCAACTCGACAGCAGTGAGTTTGGTTTTGGGGTTTTACCCTTACACCAAAAAAAGCTGACACCAGTCAGGTTTTTGAAATTCCTTGTTCTACATGTGAGACAGAGAACGTTTATGGAAAACTCTAGACACGCATCTCCTATGAAAAGAGCTAGCTCGTCTGTTGTTTACAAAGTTTTATTCACTCCTGCAGACCCACCGCTCCCCGCTTTCTGAACTCTGCTGCTCACTATCCAGTGCTTCCAGCATCCCTGCAGAGATGGAGGTTTTTCCTTTTTTTTGCCTGAAGTAGAAGAATGTGAAAGGGCAGAATGAAGAAGCAGAGAAGGCAGAAAAGATATCCTGAGTACATGTGGAAGAAACTTGAATCCTATTCTTTGTTTTTGATGCTTGGGCTTTTGCTCAGGGGGGAGGGAAAACATTTACTTCTCCCCAGCATCCCAGGACATTTGTGAAAGCTTGACCTTCTCATCCAGTGACAAAATACCACTGACATGCAGTGTTTTATAAATGAGTGACCAAGCAGTAACAGATTATAAAAGACTGTATTTTAAAAAATGACAACTCTAAGTTATTGTCATTTCATACCACATAGAAGACAATGTCTGAAAAAATTTTGAAAATTCTCTCAGATAGAAGTTTACAATCTTTGTAAGTTTGATAGAATATAGATAATATGTCTTATCACTAACCAAATTTTGAATGTTCCTTAAGGTTTCCAAGGAGTAGCTGGTGGATTAGAAATACCAACTTCTTGCTTAGCAGCCGTAGCTCACCACAGTTCTTACTTAACCACGGCACCACGAGGGCTCTGAACCTTAATTCTGTCTGTAACCTTGATCTCCATTTTCCGTATAATGTGACAAAGGCACAGATGCCAGGAATTAGAACATGGATCTATTTGAGGGATCATTATTCTGCTTTTCACAAACTGTTTCCATTAGTTTTCCAAGCAAGAAGAAACAGAAATAAAAGAAAAAGAAAGGCCATATTCGAATGGAGTTTAGATAGAGCATCAGTCACTTAGTTTCTCCCTGGAGGAGGGAATGCTTCCAAGCTTCCTGTATAAGACAGATTTTTCTCTGTTGTAATTCATGCTTACTTATTTATGGGATTCTTTTCTCTTTTTTTGTGGCTGAGCAGTAAGACTGTTATGTTAAGAGGTCTGAAGAGGAAAATTAAGCTGCAAAAGTGTTGGGATGTCCTTGTGAAGGCAGATATGTTAAACTACCCTGATGGCTTTCATTAATGGATTTACTTGGGCTCTTGGATATGTCATATAATAGTTGGGCAAAGAATGTTGCCTATTATAATGAAAACAGTAAAAGATAGTACATAGCTATTATAGCTCTTCCCAAGGAACAAGTAACATACAGAATTGTCAAAAACCATCATTTGTGATTCTATGCTGCAAGAATGGATGGATGGAGTCCCTGAAAACTGAATAACAGTTGGAAGCATCTTCAACAGCTCATAAGTTCAACTGGGCCAGAACCTTGGCAGTATTTGCTCACTGAGTATTCCGTGCAGCTGAAGGACCAAGGTTAGACAGCCACTGTCCCTTGAGGTTGGCTGTAAGTGGCCAGTTACCTGTAGGCCTCAGGCATTTGTATCTGTCTGGTCACTTGACACTGAGAATGAAGAGAAATGTTCTTGTCCGAAACAGTAATGAAATGAAATGACATGCTCACTGTAGGCTTATCTGAAAAGTTATTGATGGGTGGAAAAGAAAAGATACCATATAATTAAGCAAAAATACAGAGCCCTGGTGACAGTGATTAACATCTTGGCTGCTAACCAAAAGTTTGACAGTTTGAATCTATCAGCTGCTTCTTGGAAACTGTGAGGCATTTCTACACTGTCCTATAGGATCTTTATGAGTTACAATCAATTCAGTTGGCAATGGGTTTGGTTTTTGGCTTGGATATATCAAGTCTCAGGTTTACACTATTATGAAATATATAATACATGTTCCCATCTTAGAGTTGACTACCAGGACTTATAGAGATTAGGTAACTTGTTCACAGCTAGAAGGTAGATTAAGGTTTGGATCCATGTCTGCTTGATGCCTAGGCCCATGATCTTCAGCCCTAGTAAAAGTTGAATGCATTTTATCCACAAAAAGTTTTTGATTAAGATTTTTGTTTTTATTACATTTTTGTCCTTGCTCTGAGATTTCTAAGCCAACTTTAATTTTTTTAATAGCAAAAATATATTAACATTATCAGATACAAAAACTATGAACCAAACAAAAAAATCCTAGAGTTTCTTGTTGTATGACTTACACTGGCTGTGAAAAGTATTTAAAACAGATGGACAAGGAGTGCCTTGAGGCACGTCATTCCCAAGTCAGTAAGAGCAACCTTCCCTCCAAGCAGTTAGGAGGAGACACTGTAGCAACTCCACAGCAATGAGCAGGATTCAATGAATGGTCTTTGCTTAACACTGGACTAATCTCAAAGGCAACACATTTGCTACCCTGAAGTGGTCTCTGGCTACCCAGCAAGTGTTATCTATGTAACAGGGACCAGTAAACTCAGATTACTTTTATATGTGGCTCAAGATAATACAATTGGCCTTGGAAATGCCAGAAATTCTTGTTTCATTCCATAGATACAATCTTGTCTATTATTCCACTTATTCTTGTCAGCCATCTTGCCATTGCTCACCACTGCTTATGAAGAAGACTACATTATTAAACACAGGTGATTCCTTGTTTGCTGTAAATTCTTAGTTTTCAGCACTCTGGGCTTTTGTCTTCTGAGACTACTGTCTTTATTCAGTTTTTCCTTTACAAGCCTTTTTAATAGCTTCTTTTGTCTTCTCAAAACAGACCATAGCCTCTTTCAAAGACAACTTTTAACAACATAAAAAGACTCTCACTACTAGGTGATTAGATAGAGATTTGAGCATCATTTTCTCCACAGTGTTAGTTGTCCTTCCTCTCTAATCCCTAGTAACTTCAATTACATGCTTACAAAGGTGGTGTCCCTGAGCACACTACAGGGGAGAGATGAGAAGAGCTAACCTGTTAATCAGCCTTTCAGTTACACTGTAAATATTGTATGCTAGATTTTTGTCTTCTCCACTTAGGACTCCATCATAGGAGGGCCAGGGAGTTTTCTATTTCATGTCTACCAGTGTTCCACCTGGATATCAGGATCCAGAATTTTAAACTTCCTTGGAAGTATCACACCTGACTTCCTCAGATTGTTTCCCAGAGCCAGCTACATATTATAAAGCAGTAAAGGCTGTGGCATATCCTGGGGCTGTCATGGTGTTACCCTCCTAACCTGCTCTTGTGTATCTCATAGTGTGGATGGCAAGATTTTGGTGTGTCTCCCTCAGACATCCCTGCTCCTTTATGCTTTCTTCTTAATCCTCTGTTGTATTTTTTTTTTTTTAAGCCATGTCACCTCTGCAAAAAGGCTAGTGATACCCTTGCTTGGAAACTGCCTTTTTCACAAAGGAATTGTATCGTAGGTCATTTTTGGTTTTATGGCTCCTCTGGATTCAAAGAGTTGTTCATGAAGGTTTTCTTTTAAAGAGAAAAAGAGTAGTTTCTGAATTCACAAAATGTGAGGAACATAGTGAATGGTTCAGTTTCTCCACCAGGCAGACTGAGCTAGCTCTTGTCCACATTCTTCTTCTTTAGTAGTACCTTACTTATCTGGGGCTTCTTCCCTTTCCAAACAAAATTGGTGATTTGTTTCTCCATCTCATTAAAAAACGACGCTGAAACTTCTATTGGGATTGCATTATATAACTAGATTGCTTTGGGTAAAATAGACATTTTCACAATGTTAAATCTTCCTATCCATGAGCAGGGTAGGTTTCTCCATTTATCTAAGTCTCTCGTAGTTTCTTGTAGTAAGGGTTTGTAGTTCTCTTTGTAAGGTCTGTTATTTCTCTGGTTAGATTAGTTCCTAGGTACTTTATCTTCTTAGGGGCTATAGTAAATGGTATTGATTTGATGATTTCTTCATTAACAGTCTTGTTGTTGGTATAAGGGAATCCTACTGATTTACTTATGTTTATCTTGTATCCTGAGGCTTTGCTGAACTCTTCTATCAGTTTGAGTAGTTATATAGATTCTTTGGGATTCTCTGCAAATACAATCATGTCATTCACAAATAGGGAGATTTTGACTTCTTCTTTACCAATGCAGGTGCCCTTTATTCCTTGATCTTGTCTGATTGCTCTGGCTAGAACTTCTAGTACAATGTTGAATAGGAAAGGTGAGAGTTGGCATCCTTGTGTAGTTCTTGTTCTCAATGGAAACTCCTTCAGTCTCTCTCCATTCGGGATGATGTAGGCACTTGGCTTTGTATAAATGGCCCTTATTGCGTTGAGGAATTTTCTGTCTATGCCTATTTCGCTAAGAGTTTTTAGCATGAATGGGTGTTGGACTTAATCAAATGCCTTTTCAGCATCAATGGACAAAATCTGGTGATTCTTGTCTTTTGTGATATTTATGTGGTTAATCACATTAATTGTTTTTCTGATGTTGAACCAGCTTTGCATCCCTGGTATGAATCCAATTTGGTCATGATGGATTATTTTTTGGATATGTTGTTGTATTCTATTGGCAAGAATTTTATTGAAGAGTTTTGCATCTAGATTCATGAGTGATATCGGTTTGTAGTTCTCCTTTTTGGTTGGGTCTTTCCCTGACTTTGGTATCAGGGTTATGCTGGCTTCATAGAATGAGTTTGGGAGTACTCTATCCCTTTCTATGCTGTGGAATAGTCTTCAGTAGTACTGGAGACAACTCAAAAGCTTGGTAGAATTCTGCAGTGAAGCCATTTGGGCCCTGGTTTTTTTTTGTTGTTGTTGGCAGTTTTTTGATGACCTTTTCAGTCTCTTCCTTTGTGATGGGTTTATTAAGTTGTTCTGCTTCACGTTGTGATAATTTGGGTAGGTGGTATGAATCAAGGAATTTGTCCATTTCCTCTAGGTTTTTAAATTTGTTACAGTACAGTCTTTCGTAGTATTCTGTTATGATATTTTTGATTTCTGTTGGATCTGTTTTGACAACTCCCCTCTCATTTCTAATTTGGGTTATTTGTTTCCTTTCCTGTTTTTCATGGAGACTCGATGGCACTCGGCGTTCGGCTTCCTGTTTTGCTTTGGTAAGTTTAGCCAATGGTTTGTCAATTTTGTTGATCCTTTAAAAAAACCAGCTTTTTGTCTTTTCAGTTTTTTCAATTGTTTCTCTGTTCTCTGATTCATTTAGCTCTGCTCTAATCTTTATGATCTGGTTTCTTCTGGTGCCTGAGGGGTTCCTCTGTTGTTCTCTCACTACTTGTTCAAGCTGTAGGGCTAGTTCCTTGATTTGGTTTCTTTCTTCTTTCCAGATATGTGCATTTGTGGAGATAAACAGATCTCTGAACACTGCTTTGGCTGTATCTCATAGGTTCTGGTAGGAAATGTTTTCATTCTCATTGGAATCCATGAATTTCTTTAATTCATCCTTGATTTCCTCTATAACCCATGTTTTTTTTGAGCAAGATGTTGTTCAGTTGCCAAGAGTTCCATTTCCTATCTATGTTTTTTCTGCTATTGATTTTGACTTTTATGGCTTTATGATCTGAGAAGATGCTTTGCAGTAATTCAGTGGTATGGATTTTGTTGAGAATTGCATTATGTCCTAACCCATGGTCAATTCTGGAGAATGTTCCATGTGCACTGGAGAAGAAGGTGTAGTTGTCTGCTGATGGGTAGAAAGTTCTATATATATCAATGAGGTTTAATTGGTTAATTATGGCAATAAGGTTTTCTGTATCTTTAGTCAGCTTTTTTCTAGATGTTCTGTCCAGTATTGAGAGTGGAGTGTTGAAGTCTCCCACTGTTATTGTGGAGTGATCTGTCTCATTTTTGAGCATAGTCAGTGTTTCTTCAACGTAGTTAGGTGCTCTGACATTAGGTGCATACATATTTAATATAGTTAAGTCTTGCTTGTGTACTGAACCTTTCAACAGTAAATAGTGTCCATCTTTGTCCACAATGGTGGATTCTACATTAAAATTGATTTTGTCTGAGATTAGAATTGCCGCGCCTGCTCTTCTTTGTTCATTGTTAGCTTGATGTATATTCTTCCATTGTTTAATTTTCAGTTTTTTCCTATCTTTAAGTCTCAAGTGAGTTACTTGTAGACAACATATGGCTGGGTCATGTCTTTTGATCCAAGATGTCATTCAGTTTCTCTTTACTGGAGCATTCAGTACATTCACATTCAATGTAATTATTGATAGGTATGTGTTCACTGCTGCCATTGTGATATGTTTATTTTTGTGTTGATGTTTTCTCTGTTGTTCTTATTAGTCTGTTCTGGGACACTCTTTTTTGTGAGTTGATTTTTCATCTTTTTCAGAGCTGTTTTTGTAGTTGTTGAGACTCCTGTGTTACTGCCCCTGTGATCCCCCTTAATAAACTATATATAAACTCAATTTTAATTACTACCAGTCTTGTCATCTTCCTCTCCATCTGAAAGGACTATAATAACTGTAGTACATCCCTCTTTTTAATATGATGGCACCTTAGTTTTCATGATAATCACTGGATTTTTTCTTTCAGTATTAAAGCTGTGATTGAGTTTGGAGCTTTCCCTAACTGAGTAGAATTGTGGACGATGTGTTATTCTACAATGTAAAGTTAGTGGTTTTGTTCTTCTAAGCCAAAGCCAAGAACTTCTTTCAGTATTTCTTGTCGTTTGGGTTTGGTTTTACAAAGTCTCTGAGTTTCTGTTTATCTGGGAATGTCTTAATTTCATTTTCCTATTTGAAAGATAGTTTTGCAAGATATATAATTCTTGATTGGAAGTTCTTCTCCTTGAATTCAAGGCTTTGAATGTGTCATGCCACTGTCTCCGTGCCAGCATGGTGTCTGCTGAGAAATCAGATGAAAGCCTACAGGGTTTCCCTCTGAATGTTAGCTTTGCTTTGAGTCTTGCTGCCTTTAAGAGTTGCTGCTTATGTTGAGCTTGGTTATAATATGTCTTGGAGTCTTTCTTTTGACATTGATATTGGGTGGTGTACGATATACATCTGGGATATCTATATTCTCTTCCTTCATGATTTCTGGGAAATTTTCTGTCAGCAGCTCAGCAACGATACTCTGTGTTCTCAGGTATTTCACCTGTTCAAAGACTCCAATTAATCAAAGGTTGTTCCTCTTAATAGAGTCCCACATACTTTTTCATTTTTCTTGTTTCTTGTGTCTGATTTCTGCTCATAGACATTGACATCAGTAGCTCTGTCTTCGAAGTCAGAAATTCTTTTTTCCATTTGTTGCATTCTGTTTTCTTGGCTTTGAATGGAAGTTTCTCTGTCTTTGATTTTGTTCTTGATCTGTTGGATTTCAGAGTACTGGTGTTCCAGCAGATTGAACAGCTTGTTTAATTTTTCCTTTTGTTGTGCTGCATTTTGTATAAGCTGTAGAGGGTTCTGTATATAATTCTTTTGTATTCACCTTCTGATGATTTCAGAAAAGTTCCTTCATCTGGAAAACTCCTTGGTTGTTTTGTTTGGGAGCCTTCTGAAGTCATGAGTAATTTCTTGTATGCCACAAGTGTCTGTTGCTTTTTGGGTTTCATGTGAGTAAGTAAAGGTTGGAGAGATACTGTGAGGATTGACTGCAGATGTTTCTCTAAGCTGTCTTAAAATGTAAAACAAAAGGTATCTGAGCACTTCCCAAGTCAGTCAGGTTTTCAGGTGTAGAGGTCCCTCTTCCCAACTGGCAAAGTAAGCACCTCTATATCCAACCCCAGAGGATATGAACTAGTCCAAAATACAGCAATGTTACTGCCCTTTTGGCCTCTGCTGACAGGACCCAGCCTTAGGCGACAGTGTGCAAGCTACTGCTTTTCTGGTAGAAAAGCATTCTCCTGTGGGCAGACTGTGGCTCCCAAGCTAAGAATGAGGTCCAGCTGCGGCCACTGTATCTAAGATGGCACCCTCCACACGGCTGGCAGATAGAGGGGCTGAAGGTGCCGAGAGGTAGTGAGTCCTCCACACTGTTGCCAGGCCCCTGCCGTAGGCGACACTGTATAAATTACTGCTTTTCTGTCGGAGAAGCACTGTCCTGTTTGCGGGTGCGGGCTCCCAGGCTAAGAATTAGGTCCTGCTGAAATCTCAGTATCCATCATGGCATCCCACATATAGGCATTGTGGTTCTGTACAAACCACGCTGTGGCAGTGATAAAAAGACAGGCCCAAGGTGGCTTGTTGAACAGAGCCCTAAGCCTGGCTCTCAAAATACAGCAATTTTGCCTGCTTATCCCACCAGCAGTACGTCTGAGTCTAGCCACTATGCAAGACTCAGCTCTGCCCACTGGCCAAGCCAGAAGGAAAAAAAAGCTGAACTGGTGTGTCTACCTTCAGTCCTTGAGAGCCAGGGCTAGCCAGGAGCGGGAGTCAGCAAGAGAGAGGAGTTTTTTCATTCAGTGGTATGAAGTCCAAATTAACAGCCCTGTGCCGTGTCTTGGGGCTCACTAGATGACCAGAAGGCTCCATTTGATTATCAGTCCAGGTCTTAGTTTCCAGAGGGATATAGGAAGACGTGTGCTTAGTCTGCCATCTTGACTCTCGAATCCTTGTCCACATTCTTAAATGAAAACACACCTCTCCACCAAGACTATCATGTAGTTGGATTATAAAACCTAGCTTCACATTAAGAAAGCATATTCTTTCTACTGGCATGCATTAATAAGAAATAACAACCCTGGGATATTTCGGAAGAAAAGCGTCATTGTCTTTTCCCTGCCTGCTGGATCTACTGCACCATCACCTCATGGCTTTCTATGAATCATCCAGAACAAATGAAACTACCAAAATAGCAGTGCTTCACTGAGGGGAGGTAGATGTGCACTATACCAGGTGATACTGTCAGGGAGGGGTGATACCAGAATGATTGTGCATACAGTTTTTGTGTAGTATTTCAGCAACAGTCTTTTTCTTTTTCTTTTTAAATGTACTCTGGTTGGGGTTGTCATTATTACCCAACTACAGTGATGGCTGGAATCCTAAGTTTTTGTCTGCATGTGCTCAAGCATAAACTGTTGTTTTTGTTGTTGCCTGTGTTTTTACAGTTGTTGATTCTATCAACTTTTCTGATGTTTTAGCTGCAATATTGTGCTAATTAGTATATGTGAACCTGTATCAGTGCTTTTTGAGAGAATGACTAGTAAGTAAGAAAATAAATAAATAAAAAACAAAAAGAAACCCATTGCCATGAAGTCAGTTCCAACTTATAGTGACTGTATGGGACAGAATAGAACTACTCCATAGAGTTGCCAAGGAGTACCTCGTGGCTTCAAACTGCCAGCCTTTTTGTTTAGCAGATGTAGTTCTTAACCACTATGCCATCGGGATTTGGTAAAGAAAAAAAAGGAGAAAAGTCCAAAAAAAGCCATCCTTTCAGTTACTAATACTGTTATTATTTGACGCAGAAAGATTTGACCAAACAATTTTGTTAGTATGTGTATAATCTAAGAACTATTACACTTAAACAATTTATAACTGTATCGTATATGATGAAAATTGATAATAAAAAGTTCTAAGGATTTAGTCTGGTATAGCAGAAGGTCCATGGGAGGGGTGATGACATGAGTTATAACAGTGGGTAACACCAACCCTAAAGATGCCATTGCCAAGTAGCGTCTGTCTGATTCCTTAATTTTTCACCTAATGATCCTGTGTAATTTGGGACTGAGGTTTTAGTTTATCACAACATTCTACAGAAGGGAAAAGACAGCACTATGCATTCCAAACATGTAAAAGAAGTGGAGTATGTATTTAGCAATGTTGTATTGTAAAAAGAATAGAAACAAAACTAGAAATTCCTTAGGACTGTCCTGCATCATGGAATTTTAAAGCATCCTTTGGATACTCAGCAGGAATATAGGAGATAGGAGTTGAACAGAAGACAAAAGGGTGAAACTTTGAACTCTAGGATTCATGTAATATTCTATTTTTGTTGCTGTTAATTGTGATTTAGCTAGAAGTTGAAACTGTACATTCATTTCTCATACAAAAGTTTATTCACGTATTATTATGTGACATTAATTGTAATTCTGTATGTGACAGCACAGTCTCCCTTCCCACTGTAGGTTTCATGTGTCTGTTCAGCCAGTCCCTTCTGGCTGTCTCCTTCTGCCTCCAGACAGAAGCTCCCCATTTGGTCTACGTGAACTAAGAAGTACACCCTTAACAAATATGTTATGTTTAGGAAACCCTGGTGATGTAGTGGTGAAGTGCTATGGCTGCTAAACAAAAAGTCAGCAACTAGAATCCTCTAGGCACTCCTTGAAAACTCTATGGGGCAGTTCTACTCTGACCTCTATAGGGTCGCAATGAGTCGGAATTGACTGGACTGCACCTGACAACAACAACAACATTTTATATTTTATATTCCAGTCTAATCTTTGTTGAAGAGGGCCTTGGGAATGATTTTAGTTCTGGGTTAACAGTGTTCAGAGACCCTGGCTTTAGGGCTGCCTCCAGTCTCAGTCAGAGCATTAAGTCTGATCTTTTTACAAAACTTTGAGTTCTGCTGTATTCCTTTCTCCTCCTCTGTCAGGGACTGTGTACATTGTGTCCCCTATTAGGGTGGTCATTGATGATAGCTGAGTGCCACCTAGTTCTTGTGATCTCAGACTGATACAGTCTCTGGTTTATGTGGCCCTTTGGGCTCTTAGGCTACTATTTTCTTTGTGTCTTTGATGTTCTTCTAATATTCTACTTTGGATCCTTGGCTTGGGTTTCAAACAGAGGATGTGTGCCGAGTTTTGTGATTATTAATTCCTACTGGTTCTTTATTGGCTTAGTTGTGTTTTTCTTTCAGATAACAAAATGTATTAGGTACATGTCAGAAAGAAGCCCCCAGAAGGTGAATGCCCATTGCATAGTGGAGCTCAGAGTCTCTAATGAAACCTTCCTAGTTGACCTTGGAGTGTGTGTATGAGACGCCCAGTTGACTTCCTTTCTGTAGGTCTTCTGAGACGATCTTCACCTGGCATGCCCAATATGAGACAACTAATGTTAATTTGAGAAATCTTTTTTGTGATAGGCAAATCTGGTCATGAGGAATCAAAGACTGACTTGGGTATGCTGGATGATTAAGCACCAAGACCTAGATTCTCTACCAGCAAAGCCCCTTGGTTAAGTAGTTTAACCTCAGTTGGCCCTCAGAAGTGTAGACTGCAAAATCTTTACTCACAATTTATTGGAATCATTTTTCTTTTAATAATAATTGGTATTTAATAGTGATTACTATTATTTTAGTATTACTTAATCCGAGGCTGACAGCATTTTATTAGAGACAGATACCATCCAGTTTGAAATCTCATGTCGCAGAATTTAGAACTACAGGGTTTAAATGAATTTTCCAATGCAATAGGTAAGTATTTTGCAGAGCCCAGATCCCTCATTGTTAGTACTGTGCTCTTGCGACCACATTCCAGAAAATACATCTGCTTCTAAATTGGTTTTCTTTCATCTAGAGGTTCAGAATGCCTGAGACTTAGAAAAATTATTATTTATCTTACATTCTGACAGCATGTTGCTGCCATTCTTATGATTTACTATGGAGTGGAGAAAACATTGCCAGCTAGGCATGTCAAAGCCCCGTCTCATTATATATTCCACTTGCTCCTCGGAGCATGGCTCCTTGTATGTATGTACATGTGCAATTTCTAGTGTAGCAATAAAATAGAACAGACTTACTTGGCTCCTTTACCTGTTGAAGGGCTTTAAATACATGCTGCTTCTGGAAGGTGTCCAATGCTTCCCTGGACATTTGAGCTGCAGGTGTTTATTCTGTGGATTACAGGATGCTTTAGATATTGATGAAGAAATAAACACAATGTAAGGAATGGTTCCCTACTGATGCTTTATGCTCACAGTTTCTCCCAGGCCCCAGATGCATCTGATGCTTGTCCTCTGAGTTGAATTGAATCTTGATTTCTGGAGATGATTTCTCCGTTGAAATTCTCAGGAGAGTATCTTTAGCAGAATCAAGGCCCGCCTGTGTGTTTTGCAAGTGCAATGCTAGAGTGTGAGTTTTCTTTTTCTTTTTTAACCTTATCAATTATTCTTCTCTGGCAAAGCAATCTCAAGATACACTTTGCATCTTGGAGACAATATTTCAAATAAAAAAAATGTGAAAAGTAAGGAAGCAGTTTCAACAAATACTCTGTTCTGGTCTCAGATGTCAGTCACTGATTGTGAACAGAAAAGTATATTGGGTATGTACAAGTATGTCTAAACAGTTCTCCAGGCCATTTAGAGTGTTCAAAAGGCTTCTGTGTAGAGGCACAGAGAGCAACGCTTACAGTGGCTGTGATTTCATTTTTCGCTCAGTGCCTGCGATTCAGCGTGTAATGTTGCTTCTCCTTTTACTGTTTTATTGCTCTGCTCCTGAGCGTATTATGCAGTAACACTTCGGTGGGGAAATTTAAAGAGTGTTATTCTATTTATTTTAAGTGTCATATAATTATGAATTGATTTACTAGCCATTGTGATGCTGCAAATGAGAATTAATTTATTTACATAATATGGAGTTTCATAGGTGTTCAATTATAATAAAGCATTTGCTAAATGTACCATGAAAAAAGAGCATTTGCAGAGTGAGTGAGTATGAGGCTAGAATCTGTTTAGCCTGTCAGGATCTGCTTGCCCTCCTGGAAAACCCTTTATTTAAGATGGAGACAGCTTTGCTTATTAGTGTCTGGCTCACTTTCCCTCTTTTCTACCTTATTTTAAAATATGATGTTCAGGGACTTCAAGATGTTCTAGAAAAATAGTGAGAGAGAGAGATGAAATTGAAAATACTGGTTCTTCACTAGTCCAAATTCATTGAACTGAAACGGAAATGGACATACCATCACTCACTCCGTGTTGTCTAAACAGCGAACTAGCCAGATCCAGTCCTTGTGGTGGCTGTACCCATTCTTAACACCCTGTGGCTCACTGGAGCTGCCGTTCAGAAAGAAGATGGGGAAACGGAGGGTGGGGGCCTGTAACTCGCCAGTCTCTGGGAATCTGGAACCAGTACCAGGAAGAGTTCAGATATCAGTTACAGGTTTCCAGAGAACAACGATAAACAAGTGGTACAAAAGCCAGACTGATTTGGAGCAGTGTTCTGAATGATTCCACACCAGCAATGGTGCTTTTCCCACATTTGCCTGTGAAAAGAAAGACTTCCAAGGAGAATTGCTTTCCTGGAATATAGGGGTGTCTTCTACATCCAGCAAAGGGCCCTGGCCTCAGCGTGCCTCTCGCAAGAAGGAAAGAGGTAGTGGTGACCACTAAGGGAGCAACTGACCTGACAGTCTGTTTATTATGTGTACTGTTTGTCTCTACCTGTGTAATCAAAGCTTTACAGGGCAGAGATCATCGTTTTTGTTCTACTAATATATCTTAATACCCTGCAATAGTGTCTAAAACATGAATGGATGAATGAATAAGTGAATAACTATAGCACTTTACAGCACCAGGAATGTAAGATGGGATTTTGGCTCCTGAAGTTGTGTTTTATTCTGAATGGTCCTATAATTCCCCATCACTACAATTATTTAAGTAGGATGAGGATCACTTGTTTGAAACTTTATAAAAGGGTGACTGGATAGGAAATTGGACTTGATGGACTTTGAAGTAATCGTTCACAATACATGTAGTATGGAAAGAACCAAAGAGTAATCGTTTTGGCTGTATACTTGTATGTACTTTCAATTATAAAAATGAGGGACTCAGAGGTATCACTCCTGCCTCTTCACATATCAATTGAATATTTATAGTAAGAACAAGCAAATGAAAAACCATACAATGCCCTTTGCATTCGTTATTTTATTTAAAATCACAATCCTACTCCAAAAACCAAACCCACTACTGTCTAGTTGAGTCTGACTCATAGCGAACCTCTAGGACAGAGTAGAACTGCTTCATAGCATTTCCAAGGAGCACTTGGTGAATTTAAACTGCTGACCTTTTGGTTAGCAGGCACAGCACTTAACAACTATGCCAGTATTATTACTGACATCCAAATGAGGAGCATTAGGTTAAACAACAACAAAGCAAACAAACAGACACAAAAATCCACTGCTGTCCAGTTGATTACAACTCATAGCAACCCTACAGGACAGAGTAGAACTGCTCCACAGGATTCCCAAGGAGTGCCTGGTGGATTCGAACTGCCAACCTTTTGGTTAGCAGATGTAGCACTTAACCACTATACTATTAAGTATCATATTTCCTACCTGAATTATCTAACACATTAAATAGCCAGACTTGTCCACTCAGCTAGTAATAGTGGGATGGGCCCAAGTTTTACAAGATTGTTTTAACCATCATCGCCATACTATTATGGGCTCGTAGTGATGATTTGCTATGTTGCTCATGAGGCAGTGTAATTTTTGTACCTAAGATTTCTTTTCTACATTTGCTTATATTCAGCCAAGTCTTCCCCTTCTTTTTTGCTTCAGGGAAGGGACTGGACAGTAGGACAACCTGTGAGTCTCCTCTTGGAGACAAGTATCAGTAAACACTATTGAGATGACTATCATAGGAAAAGAAATAAGAATTTCAACTCTTATAAGCAGTTTACCTTAGGGATGTGGAGATGACATGTATGGCATGTGTTTGAGGAATGAAAGAAACAACAATTAATCTAATGTCAGTCTATGCAGTATGGGGCCAAAAAGCCAAGTGCCGTCAAGTCGGAGCCGACTCATGGTGACCCTAGGGGCCAGGATGGGGCAGAGATGCCTGAAATTTCTTTCACCTCATTGTTTGTTTTTTTTTTTTTCCAATTTTCCAGAAAAAGTTTTATGACTACATAAAGGCATTGAACTGTGTGGATAATAATAAATTTTGGATAACATTGCAAAAAATTGGAATTCCAGAACACTTAATTGTGTTCATGCAGATCCTATACATAGGTCAAGAGACAGTCATTTGAGCAGAACAAGGGGATACTGAATAGTTTAAAATCAGGAAAGTTGTGTGGCAAGGTTGCATGCTTTTAGAATACATATTCAATCTTTGTATTGAGAAAATAATTTGAAAGCCTTGGCTATATAAAGACTCAGTATCAGCATTTGGGGAAGACTCATTAACAATGTTCCTTACATAGATGACACAACCTTGCTTGCTGAAAGTGAAGACGACTTGAAACATTTACTTGTGAAGAGGCTATACCCTTCAACATAGATTTCACCTCAATAAAAAGAAAACAAAATTCCTCACAACTGGACAAATACCCAAAATCGTGAAGATATTGAAGTTGTCAAGGATTTTGTTTTAACTCAGATCAACAATCAATGCTCATGGAAATAGGAGTCAAGGAATGAAACAACATATTATATTGAACAAATCTACTGCAAAAGACTTCTTAAAAGTTGTAAACAACAAAGATATTGCTTTGAGGACTAAGATATGTCTAATCCTAAGGCATGATATTTTCAATTGCCTTATATACGTGTGAAAGCTGGACACTGACTAAAGAAGACAAAAAATTACTACTACATTTGAATTATGATATTGGCAGAAATATTGGCTATAGCATGGAATGCTGGAAGAACAACCAAATCTGTCTTGATATAAATAACTCAAAAAACCAAACCCATTGATGTAGTCGATTCTAAGCCACAGTGACCCTACAGGTCACAGCAGAACCATGCCATACGGTTTCTGAGGAGTGGCTGGTGGATTCGGCTGCTGACCTTTTGGGTAGCAGATACGGCTCTTACCACTTGCCACCGGGGTTCCAGAACCAAACCTGTTACCATCTAGTCAGTTGTGACTCACAGAGATCCTATAGGACAGTGTGGCACTGCCCCACTGGGTTGCCAAGGAGCGGTTGGTAGATTTCACTGAGCCAGCAAGGCTTCCTTAGAGCTGAGTGTGGTGAGAGTTTGTTGCACAAACTTTAGACACTATCTGAAAGGAAGGTGCTCTGGCTTTCAAATAGTTATCTCTTGACCAGTAAACTGCAAGGTCAGAGGTTTGACCCCAGCCTCTCTGTGGGACAAAGAGGTGGCAGTCTCAGTCTGCCTCTGTCAAGATTCCAGCCTTGTAAGCCTTATGAGACGGTTCTACTTTTTTTGTTCTATTGGAAGTGACTCAATGACAGTGGATTATCAGGAGGAGAGAGGAGAGGGACATCATGGTGGGTAAAACAGAAGGTCACCAAAAGAAAGGGATGCCCTCAATGAGATGCACTGACACAGCTGCTGCAACATTGGTCTCAAACATGAAGCTGCAGAAGGAGTTATAAGACAAGGTAAAAAATTTCTGAGGTCACTGTTGTTACAGCTATTTCAGCCATTTTTTTGTCGTTATTATGATTGCATGAAAATGTACATTCCCATATACATTTGCATGCTGACCTACATGCAGCTTTCCACTGCTCTCCCTGCGCGGTGGCAGCACACTCTTCCTCTCTGCTCCATACATGACTTATCTTCCCAACAGTCTCCTATCTTCTCCTCTCCACCCGTTCTCCTTCCTCCAGTATGAGGTCAACAGGATCTCCTGTAGATACCTAGAATGATAAAGTGCCCGCACAATATGGTCACTCTGTGTCCCCAAGTCCAATCCATCGCTGTCTGAAAAGTTGACCTTCATTATGATTTATGGACAGGGACTGCATCAGGGCCAGGGGCCCCGCTCCCAGGAGAACCCCAAGGCCCCTGGACCATCAATTGTGGTCTTTTAGTGGAGATCTCAGCCATTTTTTAAAATACAATCTCTTAAAACTTTTAATAAGCCTTTTATTAATTTCCAAAATCATGATTTTTTTAGTTCATTTTTAAAGTTGAATTTCATATATTTTGCCAGTTTTATCATTGATTTTGAGGCTCTGCTGATACAGGTTTTTTTCTGTTCACCCAAAGGTCAGCAGTTTGAATAGAAACCCTGCGAGGCAGGTCTGCTCTGCCCGGTAGAGTCGCTGTTAGTCAGAATCCACAAGAGATTTTTGTTTTTTAATCACTGATTTAATGAAAAAACAAATTCTCCAAGGTTCCTGCTCTTCCATTCCTGCTGAAGCCCTCTGATATTCAATTTTACCCTTTAACCAAATGGCTGTGTGCTGCAAAATTGCTTAGACCGATAACTTATTTCTTCCCCTCTGAATGGTAAAGTAACTGAATGACGGTTTCTAATAGTTCAGCTAGAATATATGTGGACCCTGGCATCCAAGTTCAGAGTGAAGAATGGTTGGGTACAGGTCAGCTTTTCCATGGGGCGTCTTGTGACTCCATGTAGAGTCCTGAATGACTCCTGAAGAGTCATAGAGCTCCTTTGTGAACTCATTCCTCGCAACTGACTCGTGGAAAACTCAGCACCTATAAGCCCATTTATTTCAGTAGCTCGTTTGTGCACATAATGACCCAGAATTTGACTTCTGACAGCTCTTCACATCTTTAGTGAAAATTTCCCACGTATGAGAAATATTCTGATTCTTGGTAATTGCCGTCTACAGGCATCAGCTTAGGTGTACTTATCCTCTATAAGTGACATTTTGCCAGTTATAATCCTCTTGCCTTCAGGAAAGACCCCATCAGTTTCTTAGTATGTAACTCTGTTCAATGAGTAAGAAATCAAGTTCAGATGCCTTTTCATCAGGAGAATGGATTGTAATGTTACCCACTGAGCCTGATCTGCATTCTAGAAACCCACGTTATTGTGACAAAGCTGACATCACTTAATTTGGTTTGGTTTGTTACCACTGACTTTGTATTGCTATGGGAGAGCATGAGGCAGGAATGGACGAAGATGGACTTCATTCACACAGTTGCAAAGATCTTTTGAGAAAGTGGAAGGTAGTTAATTTCTTTTGACAAGGAAGTTAGGGGTCACTTGAAAATAGGCAGTTCAGTTAGCAGGCTTAATTGCAACTCATATTCTCCACTGTAGTGGAAAGAAAAGTTTCATTAGTGATAGAAGTATTTATTAGTTATTAGTACTTATTCACTTCTTGCATAAACAAGAAAATGCCTGTTTTGTCTGTAGCACTGTGGTTGTTGTTAGGTGCCCTTGAGTTGGTCCCCAGTTATAGTGATCCTGTGCACAAAAGAATGAAACACTGCTGGTCCTGTGCCATGCCCACAGTTGTTTATATGCTTAAAAGGGCTACAATTACCCTACACAAATGTCCCATCTGGCAGCATAGCAAGTGTCACAGTGAACTTGGGACAGCCCAGAGTAGGGATTAAGAATATGCATTGTCTGATATATTCTCAGTTTATATGTCTTGTCCCATATCATCCTTAGTAGGGTTCCCTTTCATTTTCAAAACTGGTTTCTTTTGGATGATAAATGATTTATTTAGTGAAAAGCGCAGTCTTTGAAACTGGACTCAGGAGTTTGAATAGATTCGTCTCCATTCTCTTGCCCTGTAGATAGTAACTTTTCTATGTCTCAGTTTACTAGTAGATAAAATGCCAATGTTGTAATGACTTCTACCTAGGAGGACTGTGTGATGTAGTGGTTGAGAACTTGGCTGCTAACCAATACGTTGGCAGTATGAATCCACCACTTGCTCTTTGGAAACCCTATGGGGCAGTCCTAGGGTCACTATGAGTAGGAATCAACTTAACAACAATGCTTGGATTTTTCATTAAGGATTGTGAGGAATAAATACAGCTAAAGCTCTTTCAGCACGATCTGGCTCTTAGCATATGCCTGCTTATGTAGGATGTCTTGCACCACATGCAATTACAACTTTCTGGGCCATATTCATTGAAAGGATTTCCGTTGCCCGATGAGGTTAATTTGTTCCACTTTTTTTTTTTTAAGGGAAGATAAAGACAAGAAAAAAGCACTGCTGTAAAGTCATGAGTGAATTCAGCAAGAAGAGTAGGATGTGCTGTGCATAGTACTGAGCTACATTGTGCCCTCTAGCCTAGAAAACAAAACAAAGCAAAAAAAACCCCACAACCAGCAAGTCGATTCTGACTCCTAGTGACCCTATAGACACAGTGGAACTGCTCCATAGAGTGTGCAAGGAGCACCTGGTGGATTTGAACTGCCAACCTTTTGGTTAGCAGCTGAAGCACTTAACCACTACAATACCAGGGTTTTCCCAGCTTATCGAGGCTTTGTATTTAAAATCAAAGCAGCGTCCATGTGTCTTAGTTACCAATTCACAAGTGTGCATCTACCTAGGTCTGATGCTATCACAGGCTTTTCCAAATTTACCAAAATAAACAAACAAAAGAACCCCAAGCCCATTGCCATTGAGTTGATTCCAACTTTCAGTGGCCCTGTTGGGCAGAGGAGAACTGCCAGCATGGGTTTTCCAAGGAGCAGCTGGTGAATTTGAACTGCCGACATCTCAGTTATGAGACAGCTACGTAATCATTGCCTCACCAGGGCCCCTCATCACAATTTACAATAAATAAATAAATAAAAACCAGGGGGAAAGAACCCGAAGCTGTTACTATCAAGTCAATTCTAAGTCATAGTGATCCTGCAGGGTAGACTAGAACTACCCCATAGGGTTTCTGAGGAGTCACTGTCACTGACAGTGACTGTCTTGTGACAGTGAGAGTTGTGTAATACAGGGGTCTAGCCTGCTGCTTCCTTGTCTTCTGGTGAGATACAGCCTAAGTTAACTGCTGTGTGAAAAGGACAGTGGGTGAGACAGGGACTGCATTCCTTTCCTTTTAACCCTTTTCAAGTAATAGGGTGTACCCAGATCCAATGCTGTGTGACAGAGACAGGAAAACGAGAGCCCTCGTAGACCTGGTAGATCTGGTAGATCTGAACGGCTGGCCTTATGGTTAGCAGCTGTAGCTCTTAACCACTGCGCCACCAGGGTTGCCTCTCTTAGCACAGTAGTACCTGAAAACTTCAGGAAATGCACGCTTCTGTATTTTGATTTGCAAATCTCTAAAAGAAGAGCTGCACCTTTTGGTCCTTGGAGTACACACTTTGCGTTTTCCAGCTTATAGTAACACCATTGTGCTTAAAGTTTCCCTCTTTGGGTAAATGTAAATCTCTGTCTATTCAGTCCCCTCTAGGGAGCTGTTGATTTCAATAGAAAGTATAAAAACTCTTTTATCTAAAACATACACTGGAATGGCTAATAGAGGATTTAAAGGAATGTAATACAAAAATCTTATTGTCTTGCCAGACCATAAGTGAAACAACAGTAAACTGTATTTTTCGTTGCTTGTGTTGGAGAGGTTTTTTTTCTCAACTTGTGTATTCTGCTCACATGCTAACGCTGCAGAGGTGTCTGCCACGCGGCTCTGGTGACTTCTCTGTCTCGTACATCACTGCCAGTCACGAATATGGCAGCAGACAACACTAAAACCAACTCTGAATTGCAAACTGGGAACACAATTATGTCCTTCTAGAAGTACAGAAGCAACTCACTCTGCTCATTAAAGGTGTGGTGATATGCTCGTGGTGGGAGAGGTGGTTTTTGAGCAAAGTGGTAGTTAGAGCTCTGATTCACTAACTCACCTCGATTTAAAAATTCATACATGATGTAGACATTAGTGCCAGCTCAGGAGAAATGAGGAAGGCAAAATTAAAAACACTCCAGACTGGTCTGAATTTCTGTTCTTACCTACTCTATTTAGTATCCCTTTTCTCGTAAGATTTAAACATGATGTAAAAATATGAAAGTTCATCTTTTTTGTGATTTTCATTAGTCCAAAATAAATAGACTGTTCAACCATCATAACAATGGGATCCATTGGCCTTACCAGAGCCATGAGTAAGGTTATGGCTTGAAGTGACAGGAGTGGTCCCTTATAAGGCCTCAGGCTCTGGTCCCTGGAGTATACAGTTTGTATTTTCCCGACTGAAGCAACACCATTGTACTTCAAGTTTCCCAGCTTTGGGTAAATGGTTACCAGAGTTTGGGGATGCTGTCAGCTGCCCAACCTGTGCTGAGTCCTGGGTTCCACTCTGAACTTTCAGTGATGGCAACCATTGCAAAAGCTAGTATGCCAGGTGTCATGTGACTCCTGTAATACAGGACTCTAGCCCACTGCTTTTGTGGGTTCTGGAGAGGTACAGTCTAAGTTAACTGCTGTGTGAAAAGGACAGTGAGTGAAACAGGGAGTCTGGAAAACTCTGAATTCCTTTCCTTTGAACACTTTTCAGGTAAACGAGTATGCCCAGAACCAAGGCTGTGTGATAAAAACTGGAGCCCTCTTAAATGTCTGTTTATGTAAACATATTTCAGTAAGCAGGGTGAGGAAACTAACAAATTGGTGATAGACCCAAAAGATTAACCACATCCTGGGGACATTGAGATCAGTCATTCACGTGATTGTGTAAACTCCCTCAGAGATGTTTTTCAGAGAAAATCAGTTGAAACCAGTTCTGTGACTATGTGCAGAGGTCCAAAATTGGCCAGAGAGCTAAAATCAGGATGGATAAAGTGAACCAAAGGAACAAGAAGTCGCATAGGAGCAATACTGCATTATGAGTCCTACTACAAGTCCCATGAGCCTTCACTGCAGAAGCCATCTTGAAATCCTCTTGCTCATGCATTTCGTTACCCGGGCCCTGCCTTTCCCCTTCCACTGTATACTGAATAGATAAAAATTTCCCCTCCTACCTCAAAACTTTCAAAAATCCAGGCAAGCCTTTGGTTTCAGGAGTTGGATTTTAGCACTGCCTATCAGGCTGTCTCCATCTTCACCTGCAGATCTCTTCTCTGATAAATCTTGGTTGTATGGAAAGGTGCTCTGTGCCTTTCCTGTTGGCTCTTGTTCAGTGAGAGGCAAGAATCTCACATGGATTCACAGCATCTGAGATACCTGTCAACACAAGTACTTCAGAAAGGAGACCATTCTTGCAGAAGAACTCTTTCAGAAGGTATTAAGACAATGATTTATGAGTTAAAAACCTCCTAAATGTTTTGGGAAACTGTGTGCGCTGAGCAAAGGGAGTCTCCAGCTGAAATATCTCATTTGATATTGTATCAATTCCTGAAGCCTTGTCTTTTGCCAGTGCCTTCAATGCAGCTTTGACTTCTTCCTTCAGTACAACTGGTTCCTAATCATAGCTGGCTGCTTGAACTATTTGCATTACACAGTAGTCTGAGACCTTTATTATGCATTGCATAAAAAGACATAATCAATAGTAGTCTGGGACAGTGGGGTAGAGAACAGGGAATAAAATATTTTTAAGGAGCCCTGGTGTTCAGTAGTGAAGTCCTTGGCTGCTAACCAAGAGGCTGATGACTTGAACCCACCAGGTGGCTCCACTGGAGAAAGGTCTGGTAATCTGCTCCCACAAACATTGCAATCAGGAAAGTCCTATGGGGCAGTTCTGCTCTATCACAAAGAGTCACTGTGAGTCAAAACTCAGAGGCACCTAACCGCAAAACCAGACTAACCCCACTGCCATCGAGTGGATTCTGACTCATAGTGACCTTAAAGGACAGATTAGAACTGCCACCATAGACTTTTCAGAGAGTGCCTGGTAGATTTGAACGGCTGACCTTTTGAGTAGCAGACATAGCGCTCAGCTACTACACCACCAGGGCTTCTACCTAATAACAGCTTATATATATTTATATGCTTTATTGGCACTTGGCTTTTTTGTTGGTTATCTTATTCATCTAGTGCTGCTGTAACACAAATACCACAAGTCCATGGCTTTAACAAACAGAACTTTATTTTGTCACAGTCCATTAGGCTAAGACTTCAAATGCAGAGTGTCAGCTCCACAGGAAGGCTTTCTCTGTTGGCTTTGAGGAAGGTCTTTGTTATTAATCTTCCCCTGGACTGGGAGCTTCTGAGGCACAGGGACCCTGGGTCCTTTCCAAAGGGTAGGTGCTCTGCTCCCCAACACCACTACTTCTTCAGTACCCAAATCTCTCTGCTGGCTTCTTTACTTGATATCTCAAAAGGTTACCTCAAGGTACAATAGAGTTTTACACATTGATTCCTGCCTCACCAATATAATTGCCACCCATCCTCCTTCATTAACATCATAGTGGAAGGCTTACAACATACTAGAACATTGCACAATACTGGGAATCATGGCCCAGCCAAACGGCTGCACACATTTTTTGTGGGACACAGCTTAATCCATGGTACTGGTTTTGTTTCTCTAAGAGAACCCTGCCTAAGACAAAACCGTAGAGGCAAAACAGGTGGGCTTGAGAAAACTGTTCTCATTATGCCTTTCCATTGAAAAGATAATTGCAGCACAGTCTACAATAGCTAAAAGATGGAATCAACCTAGATGCCTATCAATAGATGAATGGATAAACAAACTGTGGTACATATACTTAATGGAACACTATGGTATGATAACAAAAACAATGATGGTTTTAGAAAACATTTCATAACATGGTTCCAGTTGGAAGACATGCTGAGTGACATGCAGTCAGGATGCATTGATAATTACTGGTGACTGGAATGCAAAAGTTGGAAAGGAAGGAGTGATAGTTGGCAAATGTGGTCTTGGTGATAGAAATAATGCTGGAGATTACATGATAGAATTTTGCAAGACTAACGACTTTCTCATTACGTATACCTTTCTTCACCAGCACAAATGGTGACATAACCATGGGCCTCACCAAATGTAATAAACAGGAACCAAATCAACTACATCTGTGGAAAAAGGTGATGGAAAAGCTCCATATCAGCAGTCAGAACAAGATCAGATGCTGACTGTGGCCCAGATCATCAATTGCTCATAGGCAAATTCAAATTGAAACTGAAGAAAATGAGAACAAGTCCACAAGAGCCAAAGTATGACCTTGAGTATATCCCTCCTGAGTTGAAAGACCATCTCAAGAACAGATTTGATATGTTGATTGCTAATGACCAAAGACCAGACGAATTGTGGAATGACATCAAAGACATCATCCTTGAAGAGAGCAAGAGGTCATTGAAAAGACAGGAAAGAAAGAGGAGACTAAATAGAATGTCAGAAAAGATTCTGAAACTTGCTCTTGAATGTCAAGAAGCTACCACAAAAGGAAGGAATGGTGAAGTAAAAGACCTGAACAGGCGATTTAAAAGAGCAGCTTGAGAAAACAAAAGAAAGTATTTCAATGACATGTGCAAAGACCTGGAAATGGAAAGCCAGAAGAGAAGAACATGTTCAGCGTTTCTCAAGTTGAAAGAACTGAAGAAAAAATTCAAGCCTTGAATTGCAATGGTGAAAGTTTCTTCAGGGAAACTCTTAAAAAACTCAGGGAGCATCCCAACAATATGGAAGGAATACACAGAGACATTGTACCAGAAAGAACTGTTTGATGTTCAGCCATTTGAAGAGGTAGCATATGATTAGGAACCAATGGTACTGAAGGAAGAAGTCAAAGCTGCATTGAAGACACTGGCAAAAGACAAGGCTCCAGGAATGGATACAATATCAAATGAGATATTTCAGCAAACAAATGCAGTGCTGGCAGTGCTCAGTCATCTATGCAAGAATGGAGGACAGCTACCTGGCCAACTGACTGGAAGAAATCCATATTTATGCCCATTCCAAAGGAAGGTGAGCCTACCAAAAGTGGAAATTACCAAACAATATCGTTGGTATGGCATACAAGTAAAACTTTGATTAAGATCATTCAAAGTGACTACAAGAGAGTATGTTGGCAAGGAACTGCCAGAAATTCAAGCTGACTTCAGAAGAGGACATGGAACCAGGGATATCATCGCTGATGTCAGATAGATCTTGGCTGAAAGTAAAGAACATCAAAAAGCTGTTTACTTGTGTTTCGTTCACTATGCAAAAACATTCAACTGTGTGGATCATATGAAATGATGGCCAACGTTGTGCAGAACGGGAATTGCAGAACACCTAATTGTGCTCTTAAGGAATCTGTATATGCATCAAGAGGCAGCTGTGCAAACAGAAGAAGGGGAAACTGCATGGTTAAAGTCAGGAAAGGAGTGTGTCAGGGTTGTATCCTTTTACTATACATTTTGAATCTGTATGCTGAGCAAATAATCCAAGAAGCTGGATTCTACGAAGAATGAGGCATCAGGATTAGAAGACAACTCCTTAACAACCTGCATTATGCAGACAACATCACCTGACTTGCTGGAAATGAAGGATTGAGACACTTACTGCTAAAGATCAAGGAGCACAGGCTTCAGTATGGATTGTACCTGAACGTCAGGAAAACAGAAATTCTCATGACTGGACCAGTAAGCAACATTGTCATAAATGGAGAAAGGATTGAAGTTGTCAAGGATTTCATTTGGCTTGGGTCCACAATCAACATCCGTAGAAGCAGCAGTCAAGAACTCCAAAGACCCATTGCATTGGGAAAATGTGCTGCCAAGGACCTCTTTAAAATATTCAAAAGTAAGAATGTTACCTTGAAGACTCAAATGCCCCTGACCCAAGCCATGGTGTTTTCTATTGCATCATATGTATGCAAAAGCTGGGCCATGGGCTAAGAAGATAGATGAAGAATTGATACCTTTGAATTGTGGTGCTGGAGAAGAATGTTGAATGTCCCATGGACTGCCAAAAGAAGAAACAGATCTGTTATGGAAGAAGTACAACCAGAGTGCTCCTTGGAAGCAGAGATGGCAAGACTGCGTCTTCCATACTTTGGACATGTTTTCAGGAAAGATCAGTCCTTGGAGAAGGACGTTATGCTTGGTAGAGTCGAGGGTAAATGAGAAAGAGGAAGACCCTTGACAAGATGTATGGACACAGTGACTGCAGCAATGGGCTTAAGCATAAGAACAATTGTGGACATGACACAAGACCAGGCAGTGATTTGTTCTGTTGTTCATAGGGTCACTGTGAGTCAGAGCTGACTTGACGGCACCTAACAACAACAACATCCTGAGTAAAATCAGAGTCAAAAGGACAAATATTGTATGAGACCCCTGTTTTAAGGATTTAAAAATAGAATTATCTACAGAAGAAAAGAACTTCAATGGCCATAAGAACAGGGAGAGGTGAGGATTTATCGTAGATGACATAGTTGATAGCTGCTAGAAATTTTGTTCATTTAATGTAATTAATTAATAGTAATAAAAAGATACTGTGAGAATACAGGATCAAGGCCATTCACACCAACTGATGCATGCACACGAATGTTCATCACAGCACAGTCCACGATAGCAAAAAAGATGGAGTCAACCCAGATGCCCAACAACAGAAGAATGGATACATTAACTATGGTATATATACTCAGTGGAACACTATGCAATGATAAAGAACAACGATGACAGCAGGAAACATCTCTTAACCTGGTTTCAGCTGGAGGACATTATGTTGAGTGAAAGCAGTCAGCGACAGAGGACAAATATTGTATGAGACCCCTATGACAAAAACTTAAAAGCAGACTCATGCATAACAGAAAAGACTCTTTGACAGCTGCAAGGGTGGAAAGGGCAGGAGGGCGAAGGGCGAGGGTTTAGGTTAGATAGTTGTTAGACATTTGGTTGGGTGAGATTAGTGACAGCACACATTAGTAAGAAGATCAATATTAACGGGACTTCAACACAACTTGTGTGTTCTTCCCATCTTAACCTAATATTGCAAGGACAGAGTGTGTACGTTTTCATTGAATCATAATAAAATAAAAAATAATGCTGCTGGTAAAAATAAAATAAAATAATTCTACAAATAAAATGAATATACTGTGACTAAGAGCATGGCCTCTGGCTTTAGGCTGTACGTCTCGAATCTTATCAGCATGGGATCTCAGGAAAGTTACTTCTCTAAGCTTTTTGAATCTATAAAGTGAGGCTTATCCCACCTACAGAGAAGAGTGAACATTTAATGTTAAGGACGAAATCAGATAACACATATGCAATACAGAGAAAATTTTGGAATACACTTTAAAATATCACCAAAATTAATTGTTGTTGTGACCAAGCCAGTTACTAATAAAACCAAATACTGGGTGCTGTTGAGTCTATTCCAACTCATAGTGACCCTACAGGACAAAGTAGAATTGCCGCACTGGGTTTCCAAGGAGTGGTTGGTAGATTTGCCCTGGTGACCTTTGTGTTAATAGCTACGCTCTTAACCACTGAGCCACTGGGGCTCCAGTTATTGAATAGCATATGCCCTGAGCTACTGAAATGTACAGATAGATCACAACACCCAAAACACAACACTGCCCGTCACCAACTCCTTGTCTCTGGAAGGCCAGTATTTTCAGTGATTCCTCTTCTCAAAAAATCCTGAGGCCAAATGACATGTGTAAAAATTAATCTGTAACTCTGCATACATGTTTTCTGTACATTTCAGCTGGGGAGATAGGGGTTGTCAGAACTCTCTCTGAGGTTCTACTCCAGATCTCAAGTCCACTGCCTCTGCCTTGTCACCACCTGCCTTTTGTGGAGTCCTGAGCTCAGTGTCTTTGCCCCCTTTCCTGGATGTGGAGATCTGTCTTGACTAGCTCTTTTGAAGACTATTCTTGCAGTGTAGCTATTGAATCCTAGTGGGATTTCTTTAATACAAGGAGATCTTCCTCTCAGAGACCACATTCCCAGGGCAAAGTGAATGTAGTCTGCTTCACAAAATACTTGTAATTTCCCCTGTCCCCTTGGTCAATGAGACTTTGAAAATCTGTCCCTTTCCACCACACTATTTGGTTTCCATTTCAGTCCAAGAGCTTCTTGTGTATTTTCCTTTAACCTCATCTCTGCTGGGATCTCTCAGCCTAATCTTTACATCCCCCCCAAAAATATTGCTTGCAGAGAGTTCATATTCTTTCCAATAGATCTCCTAGAGTGCATGACATCAGTTCTAGTGTTTTTATTTATTATGAAATAACTCACAGATTCTAGGAGTTAGGAAATCAGTCAGACTAATATACACAGAGAACTTTTAATGAGTAGCCTAACTCCACCTGCCTGACTGAGATAATACCACCTTTGGGAAAACTGAAGAGTCTTGGTGGTGCCTTAGGGTCAAAATATGATCAAGTCCCAATAAAAATTCTTAACACTGAGGCTTCGTAAGCTTCCTTAGCTGTCACCCCATGCATATTGTCCCACATGTACTTCAGGAGAGTGATGAATCCATGATTCCACAGAGAGAGGACAATGGAGGCTCTTCTTCTTTTCTTGACTAAGTTTGATTTGTGTCCTTTTCTGGAATAAACAGTAACTATGTAGGGCGAGGAAACGTTGGCAGCGTAGTGATTAAATGCTGTGTCTGTTAACCAAAATGTCGGCAGTTCAAATCCACCAGGCACTCCTTGGAAACTGTGTGAGACAGTTGTGATCTGACCTATAGGGTCACTGTAAGTTGGAATCGACCTGATGGCAGTGAGTTTGTTTTTTGGTTTGGTGTGGGATGTGTTCTGTGAGTCCTACTGACTTACTAGACTTGAGGATGTTTGTGGGAACTCTCTCCTAATCTTGTGATTGGTGTCCAAAGGGGAGGCGGTCTTGTGAGGACTGTTCCTCAAACGTTGTAGGTGGCTTAGTCTCCCCAGCTGATGAAAATGTTTCACAGTCATGAAGTGGTGATTCCGGATGTGTGAATGTAAGACTTTTCTGTGTTGCATCGGTATCAATTCACACAGTTCATCGGAATCAATAACCGCTTAAGCTAGGATACCATACTGACTACACCTTACATCTTCTTTCCCCTTTAAATTATATGAAATATAGTATTTGCTTATTCCAATGTCTGTACCAAATGATTGGCTAAATATTCCATAGAGAAATTCTGGTATCATGGAAATCCCTGAGGAAATTCAAGAATTGTTTCTAAAGAAATGAACATAGTAGCATTTCTCAAAATAGTAATGGCAAATGCTGGCGTTACAGTTTTTAAAAAAATTATATTAGTAATAACAATAACAATAATGATAATAATAGCATCTTTTCCTTCTGCTTTTCCAAGAAAAAATAACAAGAATGAGTTTGTGAGAAGGAAGTAATTGGATAATGATTTTTAACATCTATTAATGTATTCTTTGGGCTTTTTATGATCCTCTCAAATATCTTTAATTCTAATACAAGAAACAAATCTTGTAATTTAAGGATGTCTGTCTTCTAGCTCACATTACAGAATCACAGTGAAAAGCAGAATGGATTTCAAGACTATTTAGTCCAATTCTCTCACTCTGCTGGTAAATGAACAGGCCTAGGGAATAGAAGAGACTTGCTTGAACCAATGAGACTCATAGATTACTTCCTGATTCCCAAAAGGGATTGTGTTTACTCATTGGGAGTTAATAAAAGAACCAGAATATTGTGAATCATGGTTATGCACTATATGCTGATTTTTCTCTTTATCTTCAATAATTCCAAGACTGACCCATTTTCAGGATTAACAGATGGTAGCCTGCCACTAGAAAGAAAATAATTCTGTTCCCCTGATGAAGCCAGGTTTAATTTCTCCTTGGTAACAATGCCTGAATATCTCTATTTTGTTGAATTTTGCATACAAGGAAGTTCAATGTGATCAGCGTCTCCCTGGTTTTAGAAATTTTTCTGTGCAGTGGATGACCAGTGATAATTCAGTTATCAGCCATGACCCTGGTGACATAGTGGTTAAGTGCTATTGCTGCTAACTACAAGGTCAGCAGTTCAGATCTGCCAAGTGCTTCTTGTAAACTGTACGTGGCAGTTCTTCTCTTGACCTATAGGGTTGCTTTGAGGTGGAATTGACTCTATGGCAGTGGGTTTGTTTCATTTTAGGTAGTTATGACAAGGGAGATGGAGGCTTGTTATTTATTGGATTGCAATCTTCCTCTTCCCTATACCCACTATTTGCTGAAAGACTAATGGCTGGAGTTCCTTCAACTCATCTTTCTCTTTCATACTGCAATCTAGTTTTAAAATGGTAAGGATATTGGTTTTGAAGCCCTAGTTGAGTGGTGGTTAAGTGCTACAGCTTCTAACCAGGTGGTTGATAGTTCAGATCTACCAGGTGCTTTCTGAAAACTCTGTGGGGCAGTTCTACTCTGACCTGTAGGGTAACTTGACAGGAATGGGTTTGGTTTTTGGTGTGGTGTTAGTTCTGTAAATCAGTGTTTATTGTGTATGTACCAGCTTCAGGGGCACCTTGAATACATCTCTCTCCCTTGTTCTCCATGTCCTACATCCAAATATTATTAAGTCTCCATTTGGGTTGCCATGAATCGGATCCGACTTAACGACACTTGGCTTGGCCATTTGGGAAACTTTTGTGTGTGTGTGTGATTAAGTGAAAGTATACAATCCAAATGAAATACATGCCTATCTAGCTCCTTCTGCTCTCCTTGCCCAGTAACAGCACACTCCTCCTT
Organism: Heterohyrax brucei; assembly: GCA_028571685.1. NCBI lineage: Eukaryota > Metazoa > Chordata > Mammalia > Hyracoidea > Procaviidae > Heterohyrax > Heterohyrax brucei. The sequence goes on along the minus strand of CM053149.1, from coordinate 69,750,658 downwards.
TGTGTTCTGTGTATGTCATATTCTCTTAACAATCTCGTCTCCCCTCTTCTCCTCGCTCTCCTCTCCCTTGTAGTAAGAGAGCATCCTTAGATGCATAGAACCATAAAGTACACACACCATATGGTCATGTTGTGTCCCATTTGGGAAACTTTTTTTGATACAATTTCTTCTGTCATTACTCCAGATCAGGCATTTGTTTTCTCTTACAACTCTAAATGACCGGACTTACTCTTCTGATCTGCATACCTACTCAGTCTGAGTATCCTAGAATTGGGCTTGGTGATGTTTTTTTTTTTTTTCCCCCAAAAACATCTTTAAGCCATTTTGATATAGCCTATTTAAGAAAAGACATTTAATTTTAAAATGTCTTCCAAATTGTTTTGTCACCAAGATTTTCTTAGCATCAACTTATTCTTTTTACCTGAAATACTGGAAATTTCTCTAATAATTCTCAACTCTTACTGACCATGCTTTTTCCTGCTTGGAAGCTTTAGACTGGCTCCATGGACTTGGTTGATTCTGATGTCTTTAGTTGAAGAGTCTCAGTCCTCAGTAACATTGGAGCTCCTTTTCCATCCAGTCTTTTTCTCCACTACGAAAAGCAGAAGCTTTTAATATGCTCCTACTAAGCTCACACATTTGCCCAGTCTATTGTCTTTGTTGTTGTAATTCTTTGTCTCCACCATCTCTCATCTCTTTTTTTCAGCTGTGTATACCTTACTTTGCAGACAAGCAATTATAATTCATACTTGTGTTTATCCCAAGGAATCTGAGCACAAAGCTATCACTCAAGTTAATCCTTTTTAAATGGCATTGAGTATGTTCACAGGACAAAAGTGTGAAGATTTTACTAATTAATAGTTCTTTTTACATATTTTCAAAATTTATCTAATACAGCTTTATTACTTCCCTTTGGCTTTTACTCATGAAATCTTTTGTTTTGAACTGATCACCAAACCACTGATGGAATCAGCACTAGGTAGATGATGTGACGTGTACTTTGTTCTAACCATGAACAGATGATCAATGAGGCCCATGAAGTATGTGATTCTAGGAAGGTGAGGGTGGGAGCCCAGCATTCACTTCTTCCTTTTGACTATCTAAACCAGGGAATATACTTAAGAAAGCATTTATATATCAGAAAGTGAGCAGTTGTAGGACAAAATAATAAAACATGCTTTTAAATTATGCCAATGGAAATTAAGTTCTCCGATTCTTGCATTTGGTAAAATAAACTAACAAAAAATAATTTTGCAAGTGTCTTTGTGTTAGAGCTGGGCAGAGTCCAAACCTGAGTGTTTGCTGCATTGTTAGTGAAAGTGCATAATAAAAGTGATCAGAAATTGATCCTTGGTTTTGATGGTCTTGTGGGACTAAGAGGATAAAAGTTAAAGCTCAGGGTAATCTTAGGTGAGAGTCCATCTGATTCACTAAGCTGTGAATGGTTACAGCTTCTGGAGAAACTTGAACTGGTAATAAGCTTTCTTTCATGTAAACTTATAGCAAGAGATCCTTATACTTTAGATCAGTTGGGAATGACCTAGGCTGGCAAGAAGCTCCAGACAGATGATAGAAGTAAATAATAGTCCTCTTAGGAAGAAGAAAACTTGACTCTGAACCTCAAATTATTCCTATACATAATTTGTTGTCAAACGCAAAGATAACTGAACACATTAAAGGAAAAAAAAAAACCCACTGCTCTTGAGTTAATTCTGACTCATAGCAACCCTGTAGACAGAGTATAGACAGTCTGCTCCATAGAGTTTCCAAGGAGCACTTGGTGGATTTGAACTGCTGACCTTCTGGTTAGTAGCCCTAGCACTTAACCGCGAAGCCACAGGGTTTCCACAAACAGATATAGAAACAAGAAATAATCAGCAGGATGAAGCACACACACACACAGATGCAGAGAGAGAGAGAGCTTGGAAAGATCAGACTTACGTTAAAAAAAAAAAAGAGTTTTCTTAATCTGTTTAAAGAAATAAAAGTTGCAAATTTAAAAATCTGCTAGAAACTATGGAAAGCAAATAAGAGACTCGACAAATAACCATATATAACTTCCAGAACTGGAAAAAAAAATTGAAACTCAATGAATAAATTTAACATGAAATTAAACATTGTTGAAAGAACGATTAATGTATGGCAAGATGAGCCAGAAGAAATCAGCTAAAATCTTGGACTCAGAGTATGTTCCACGTATTAGCACCATGGCTATCACCTTTGGGTTAGTTAGAAATACAGATATTTGGGCCCCATTAAAGACCCTTGGCCTCAGAATCTGCTTTTTTTTCCCCAACTTTTTTGTTTTTTATTACAGTACATGAATAAAATTTCTAACATTTATCAATTATCTCATCTGTGATAAACTCTCAGCCCCCCACCCACCCACGTAGCCAACACAGTCATTTTCTTCTGTGGATAATTCTCCTGTTAAGTCCTTATAACAGAGGTCTCATACAAAATTTGTCCTTCTGACACTGATTGATTTCACTCAGCATGATCTCTTCTGAATGAGACCATGCTGTGAGATGTTTTCTAAAATTGTCATTGTTTTCTATCATAGCTAGTGTTCCACTGAGTATATGTACCGCAGTTTGCTTATCAGTTCATCTGTTGATGGGCATTGGGGGTGATTCCAACTTTTTGCTATTGTGGACTGTGCTGCAACAAACATTTGTGTACATGTGTCTGTTCGTGTGACAACCTTTGTTTCTGAAGGATAAATTCTGAGCAGTGGAATTACAGGATCAAATGGTATATCTATTTCCAGCTTTTTAAGGAAGTGCCAGATTGTTTTTCAAAGAGGTTGTACCATTTTGCAATGCCACCAGCAGTGTAGGAGAGTTTAAATTTCTCCACACCCTCTCCAGCATTTGTTGTTTTGCATTTTGGGGATCATGGCCAAGCTTGTTGGGGTGAGATGATATCTCATTGTAGTTTTTATTTGAATTTCTTTAATAGCTAGTGATCATGAGCAACTCTGCGTGTATCTTTCGGTTGCCTGGATGTCCTCTTTAGAGAAATGTATGTCTATCTCTTTTGCCCATCACTTAATTGGGTTATTTATCCTTTTCTTGTTGATATTTTGTAATACTGTATAGATTATGGAGATCAGACGTCAGTCTGACATAGAGTTGCCAAATATTTTTTTCCCATTCTGTAGGTGGTCTTTTAATTCTTTTGATGAAGTCTTTGGATGAGCAAAAGTGTTTGATTCGTAGTATTTCCCATTTATCTATTTTCTCTTCTGTTGAACATGATTTATTTGTCAGATTTTGAAGTCTGTCAATGTTGAATATTAAAATTTTCATTGTTAATCGTATTTTATCTTAGATGAGCTTTATTGTTTTAGATTTTAAATCTACCTAGGTCTTTTATCCAATTTGAGTTTTTCTTGTGTGTGTAAGGTGTGAGACGCGGGTCTTGTATCAATTTTTGGCAGATGGATATCCCATTTTGCCAGCACCATTTGTTAAAGAGACCATTCCTACCGCAGTTTAAAATCTTGGGGCCTTTGTCAAATATCAACTGTTCACAGGAGGACAGTGATATCTCTGGGTTCTCAACTCTCTTCCATTGATCTGTGTCTCTTTTTGTACCAGTACCAGGCTGTTTTGACAACCATGGCAATGTAATAGGTTCTAAAGTCAGGTAGTGAGAGGCCTCTCAGTGTGTTCTTCTTCTTCTGTAGTGCTTTACTTATCCGAGGTTTCTTCCCTTTCCAGAGTTGATGATTTGTTTCTCCATCTCATTAAAAAATGTGACTGGAATTTGTATTGGGATTGCATTATATAAGTAGATTGCTTTGGGTAAAATAGATGTTTTCACAATGCTGAGTCTTCCTATCCATGAGCAGAGTAGATTACTGCATTTGTGTAAGTCTGTCTTAGTTTCTTGTAGTAAGATCTGGTAGTTCTCTTTGTAAAGTTCTCTTGTTTCTCTAATTAGATTTATTCCTAGGTGTTTGATCTTCTTGGGTGTTATAGTAAATGGAAATGATTTGGTGATTTCTTCTTTAATAATCTCACTGTTGGTATAAAGGAATCCTACTGATTTACTTATGTTTATCTTGTATCCTGTTACTTTGCTAAACTCCTCTATTAGTTCCAATAATTTACTTATTGTTTTCTTTGGATTCTCTGTATAAACAATTAACATCTGCAAAAAGGGAGATTTTTACTTCTTCGTTGCTGATACTAATTCCCTTTATTTCTTGGTCTTGTCTAATTGCTCTGGCTAGAACTTCTAGCACAATGTTGAATAGAAGTGGTGAGAGTGGGCATCCCCATCTAGTTCGTGTTCTCAAAGGGAAATCTTTCAGTCTTACAGGATGATGAAGGCAGTTGGCTTTGCATAGATGCTACTGATTGTGTTGAGGAATTTCCCCTCTATTCCTGTTTTTCTGAGAGTTTTAAGCATGAATGTGTGTTGAACTTTGTCAGATGTCTTTGCTGCATCACTTGACAAAATCAGATGATTTTTATCTTTTGCGTTATTAATGTGGTTGATTACACTGTTTTTCTGATGTTGAACCAGCCTTGCATCCCTGGAGTCAAACCAACTTGATCATGATGAATTATTGTTTTTTTTATATGCTGTTGAATTCTATTGGCTAGAATTTTGTGGAAGATTTTAGCATCTAGGTTCATAAGTGATATTGGTCTGTAATTTCTTTTTGTGGAATCTTTCCCTGGCTTTGCTATCAGGGTTATGCTGGCTTCACAGAATGAATTTGGGAGTGTCCCATTACTTTCTATGGTGTGAAATAACCTCAAAAGTATCAGAGTTAACTCTTCTCTAAAAGTTTGGTAGCATTCTCCTGTGAAGCCGTCTGGGCCAGGACGTTTTTGGTTGGTGCATTTTTGATGACTTTTTCAACCTCTTCCTTTGTGATAGATTTATTAAGTTGATCTACTTCTGCTTGTGATAATCTTGGTGAGTGATATGAATCTAGAAATTTGTCCGTTTCCTCTAGATTTTCAAACCTGTTAGAGTACAGCCTTTCATGCCAGCCAGTATTCTGTTAATAGTATTTTTTATTTCAGCAGCATCTGTTGTAACAACTCCCATCTCAATTCTTAATCAGGACTTGTTAAGTCCTGCTGTTTTTCTTTCATAAGTTTAGCCAATGGTTTATCAATTTTGCTGATGTTTTCAAAGAACCAGCTTTTGGTTTTGTTAATTGTTTCAATTGTTTTTCTATTCTCTGCTTCATTTAGTTCTGCTCTAACCTCTATAAGCTGTTTTCCACTGGTGCCTGAGGGGTTCTTCTGTTGCTCTCTTTCTACTTGTTCAAGCTGTAAGGTTAATTCTTTAATTTGGGCCCTTTCTTCTTTCCAGTTGTATGCAGTTATAGAGATAAACTGACTTGTGAGCACTGCTGTTGCTGTATCCTGTAAATACTGGTAGGATGTGTTTTCATTCTCATTTGAGTCCATAAATTTCTTTATTTTGTCCTTGATTTCTCCTATAACTCAAGCTTTTTGAGCAAAGTGTTAGTCAGTTTCCGTAAGTTTCAATTTCTACCTATGAATTTTCTGTTATTGATTTCAACTTTTATAGCTCTGTAATTTGAGAAGACACTTTGCAGTAAATAAGTGGTTTGGATTTTATAGAGAATTGATTTGTGACCTAACACATGGTATATTCTGGAGAATGTTCCATGTGCATTGGAGAAGAAGGTGTACTTACCTGTTGATGGATGAAAAGATCTGTATATGTTGATAAGGTCAAGTTGGTTGATTGTCACAATAAGATCTTCTGCATCTTTACTGAGCTTTTCTCTGGATCATCTATCCATAACTGAAAGGGGTGTGTTGAAGTCTCTAATTATTATTGTGAAGTGATCTATCTCATTTTTCAGTGTTGTATTTGTTCAATGTATTTAGGTGCTCCAGTATTAGATATATAAATATTTAATATTGTTAAATCCTGCTTGAGTATTGAACCTTCCAGCAATAAATAGTGACCATCCTTGTCCACAAGAGTGGATTTTACATTAAAATCTATTTTATCAGAGATTAGTATTGCTGCATCTGGTGTGCTTTTTATATTGTTAGCTTGGTATATGTTATTCTGTTCTTTAATTTTCAATTTGCTTCTATCTTTAAGTCTAAGGTGTGTTTCTTGTAAGCAACATATAGATGGGTTGTGTCTTTTAATCCAGGATGTCACTTGCTGTCTCTTTACCAGAGCATTCAGTCCATTTACATCCAGTGTAATTTTTGATAGGTATGTGCTTAGTGCTATCATTTTGATGTAATTATTTTTATGTTGATGTTGTCTATATTGCTGTTAATGTTCTGTTCTGGGCCATTCTTCTGTATCAGTTGTTGTTTCAGTGTTGGTTTTATGTTTGTTGAGACTCCTATATTGCCTTTCTTATTTTGATACAATGCATTGTTAATTTGTTTTATGGCTACATGTATTATCCCCCTTAACATACAGTTAAACCCAATTTTAACTACTGAATAACTCTTAAACTTCCTCTGCATCTGAAATGGCTATAACTACTATAATGTAGTTGTCATGATATGATCACAGATTTCCTCATTTTAATATTGTAGCTTTAAGTTTTGTGACTTCCCTAACTGATTAAAATTTTGGATGATGTGTCCAGAATTGTCACCTTAATTATACATTTAATGGTTCTGTTTTTCTAAGGAAAGAACTTCTTTCAATATTTCATGTAATTTTGGTTTAGTTTTTACTAAGTCTCTAAACTTTATCTTCAAAAGTCTTCATTTTACCATTATATTTGATAGACAGTTTTGCAGGATAAATAATTCTTGGATGGAAATTTTTCTCCTTCAGAACTTTGAATGTGTCTGTCTGCTGTTTTCTAGCCAACACTGTTTCTGCAGAGAAGTCAGATGAAAGCCTACAGGGTTTCCCTTGGAGTGTTGGCTTTGCTTTGAGCCTTGCTGCCTTCAGAAGTATCTGTTTATGTTTCAACTTATTAAGCTTGATTATAATATGTCTTGGGAGTCTTTCTCTTTGGGTCTAGCTTTTGTGGTGTTTGATAAACGTCTTGGATACTTATGTTCTCTTTGCTCTTAATTTCAGGAAAGTTTTCTGTCAGCATCTCTATAGCAATACTCTCTATATTGTCATTAATCCCCCCTTGTTCAAGAACTCCAATTAAATGTAAATTATTACTCTTAATGGACTCTGACATATTTCTTAATGCTTCCTCATTTTTCTTATTTCTTTTCTCTTGATTTCATCTCATAAATGCTGGTATTAGTTGCTCTGTCTTCAAGGTTATTGAGTCTAACTTCTATCTGTTCAGTCCTACTCTTTTGGCTTTGATTGAATTATCTAACTCTATAATTTTGTTATTGATCTGGTGTATTTCAGATCATTGATGTTCCATCAGTTCAAATAACTTACTAAATTTTTAATTTTGTTCTACTCCATTTTGTTTAATCTTTAGGAGGGTTCTATGTATAAATCTTTTGTACTTGACCTCCAATAGATTCAGAAAGGCTTCTTCATCTTGGAAATTTTTTGATTGGGCATATTAAATATTCCTGTATTGGATGCAGGCCACACCACCAAGGAAACTTCCTTCCGGCTGATTGGCTACTGACACAGATCCCCTCATGGAGATGACTGCATTATACCAAATCTCATCATGGATGTGATCACATTATCATAAGACTGCCAAACTACATCATAACTGTGAAACCACTGAGAATCATGGCCCAGCCAAGTGGAAACACAACCATAACTACCACAGTCACTGAGCTGGAATTGAGTCCACAGCATTGAGGGAAGACAACAGGACTAAGTACATCACATGAGTTTCCTCAACTAATCATCACATAAGCCTCTGTGAAAGACACTGTCATTAATTAAAAGACTAAGTAAATGGCCTAAAGTTACTCACCTACTTAATTGTAGACAAGACTTTCAAACCAGGCATTCTGACGGTGGTTCTTGTATTAATAATACACCAATTACTTTTCACAGGGTATATGGCACCCTTAAAACAAACCAAATGCATAATTCATACTTAAAACCATGTGTGATAGAACGGTACCATATTTTTATACAAATAACATGCATATTATAGCTTTTTTAGCCAACCATGCAATCCCCTCATGCGTTATTTTCCTAGGAACAGTATGTGTGTTAAATGTGCGGATGTGTTATTTACAAAAAAAATGTGATAATTAAGCATCTGAGTCAAGTCATTTCTACCTCTTAGTTCCTCTTAGCTTATGTACTTTTGATTTTCTGGATGGCTTTCATATTATATTCTCAGTTTTTGGTTTTCTGCACTTTTCATTATGATAGGCCTAGGTGTGGGTTTCTGTTTACATATCTTGATTGGGATTTTTATTCTTGAAGCCATAGTAGATTTCTCTTTTCTCCCCAATAAAACACCTAACCATGTTTACCTCAAATAATATTCTGTCTCAAACTGTTTCCTTTCTGGGAGTCAAATATACCTTGGGCCTTCTTACTATGTTATCTGTATCAGGTACCTTGTCTTCTGTATTTTCTCTTTGTTCCTCTGTGCTATATTCTAGATTAATGCTTTTCAAATTTGAATGTTCATTTAAATAATCTATAATATTTCTAATTCCATTAAAAGATGGTAGAGTAGACAAACATCTCCTCATTTCCTCTGAGAACTAAGGCTTGGAGGGTATTTGTATGGAGCACTGAACATTTGGTGAGCCCTAGGATCTCGCATATTTGACTAGGCACCAGTATCAGACTAATCTTCCCCTCTCAAAAACAAGACAGCAGCCATCTGACCTCTGCTATGGCTGTTTCACGGTGTCAGAGAACTGCAGCTTCCCCCATGGCCAGTAACGTACTTTCATTATCAGCTGGTAGAGTCTACAGTTCCTGACGGCTTCTTTAGGCTAGCACATTGGACAGCTCCCAGTTCAACACCTGGACAGCTCCCTGCATAGAAGTGAAGTTCACTTTTAAGGCTGAGGGGTCTATGTATTTTCCTGGAGATCTGTCTGTTGAGAGGCCCAGCAGCTTTTCCTCCCACCCTTCTCTGACCCACAGTGTAGGGCTGGCTGACAGCCCCCCGTTTCTCCATAAACAGGGTGGCCTCTTTGCCACCCAATCAGTAGAGACTTCTACCCCAGAGAGTCCAGCCTCTGTAATCACATGAGCCATTTCCTTGATATACATTGTGCGCGTGTGTGCACGCACACACATTTTATGTATCTATGCGTATCTATGTATATATACATACATAAACATACATAGATATGTGTATGTGCATGTGTATCTATGTGTGTGCATGTATATATGTACACACACGCACATACACACACAGAGTGAACTCTAGTGGCACAGTGACTAAGTGCTATGGCTGTGAATCAAAATATCAGCAGTTCGCATCCACCAGGAGCTACTGGGTAACTCTGTGCAGCAGTTATGCTTTGTCCTTTATGGTTGCTGTGAGTCAGAATCAACAACAGCAGGTTATTTTGGTATATACAGGTATGCAGGCATATTTGTACACTCTTCACTGGTTCTACTTCTCTAGAGAACTAAGCCTCAGATAGTGACTGCATAGGACAGAATAGATGTGCCTCATAGGGTTTCCTAGGCTATAATCTTTAGGGTTGCAGATCACTCTATCTTTTCACCTGGGGAGCTGCTATTGATTTGAACTACTGACCTTTTGGTGAGCAGCCAAGTGCTTAACTGCTGTACCGTTAGGGCTTCTTGTACTTATCATAATGCCTGGTATGTATATCCTAGTGAGCAAATGTTTAATTACTATTGTAAGTATGATTTGGTAGTACATTTTAAACTCTATTATTTGTTTACATTTTAGAATGCATCAATTTTTATAGCTAATTCTTTAAAGCATGTAAGACATCTTTTTAAAAAATTTTCACACTAGTTCAATATTTAGGAGAGATTTGGGCATATTAAATATTCCCTTTGTGTGTATATAAAAAGTGTTCTGGAAACTGCAAATCGCCATGTAAATCCTTGTTACAATTTCTGTCACATAAATACTGTGGAGGCTATGAATTCACCTGCTTGTTACATCCATGTAACTCATAAAAACCAAAGACCAAACCCATTGCCACTGAGTTGATTCCAACTCATAGCGACCGTAACAGACAGAGTGGGACTGCCCCATAGAGTTTCCAAGGAGCACCTGGTGGATTCAATCTGCTGACCCTTCGAGTTAGTAGATGTTGCACTTAATCACTATGCCACCAAGGTTTCCATATAACACATTGGAAATGAATTTATCATGACACCTTGGTGTCAGAACTTGTTCTGGGGCCTGTAAGTATATTATGACAATCCTTTCATGCCCGAGTCGATGGCACTTGGCTTTGGATTCATGCAAGTGCAGTTGCAATGCCTATTTTACAGAAGAAGACACTGAGGCCAGCAGCCTGACTTGGGAATTTTGGAATTCACATCAGTGAATAAGCCATAGAGAGGTCTCCTCAGTGGCAGGGAATCCTGGATTTGATTTCAGTGCTTAGCACAGTTAGCATATGGTCTGTCCTGCTTAGCTTGAGGTTTATAAATGGCCGCAGTAAACCTGTTTAGTTCATGCAAACACTTACTACACAGGTTGTATGAAGAATTAACAATTTAAAACCATTAGATTTTCATATGCCTATTTCTTTTCCTAGATTATATTTTTTGTTAAAAACTTGAGTGTGTAGGCCCTAGTGCACAGTGGTTAAGAGCTTAGCTGCTAACCAAAAGGTCAGCAATTTGAATCCACCAGCTACTCCTTGGAATCAAGTTCTGCTCTATTGCTAAGGGTCAGAATTGACTCAGCAGTGATGGGCTTGATTAGATCATGGGCAAGGAGCCATGGTGGTGTAGTGGTTCAGTGCTTAACTGTGAACCAAAAGGTTGGTGGTTTTGACAAAAGATGTGGCCATCTGCTTCCAAAAAAGACTATAGCCCAGAAAAACTACAGGGTAGTCCTGCTGTTTCCTACAGGGTCTCTATGAATAGGAATCAATTCAACAGCAATAGGATTTTAGGTGCTGAGAAAATGATAGTATTCTTGTAAAAAAAAAACAAACAAACCTGAAAATAAGTCTTAGATGGGAGGATTCTGCACTACTATTTGAATATTGAATAAAATGTTGATTTTTGAAAACCCACCCACTGCCATCAAGTTGAATATGACTCATACCAGCCCTAGAGGTCAGAGTCGAACTGCCCCATAGAGTTTCCAAAGAGTGCTTGGCAGACTTGAACTGCTGACCTTTAGGTTAGCAGATAGAGCATTTAACCTAGTATGCCACCAGGGTTTCCACCAATTTTTGAAAGAGAGTTGAATTTCTATGTGAAACGATACTGTTAAGTTACAATTTCAAAGGATTCCTACCTACACTATATACTCACTGCTGTTGAGTTGATTGCAGCTCATAGCGACCCTATAGGACAGAGTACAGCTGCTCCATAGGATTTCAAGGGAGTACCTGGTGGATTCCAACTCCTGACCTTTTGATTGGCAGATGTAGTACTTCACCGCTGTGCCACCAGTGTTCCTCAGTGGTGTGGATGGTCAGGCTCATGATCTCCTAGCTCAAAAGTAGGTCGTTCAAACCCACCCAGAGGCATCTTGCAAGACGGAGCTGCTCATCTGCTTCCCAGTGGTCACAGGAGTTGGAAGAAATAACAACAAAAACATCTTCAAAGTGGTTTTAAAGTCATTGGATCAGACAGCTGAGAGAGGGCTAGAACAATGGCCTTAAGTCTGACATTTAAAACACCCAGCATACAGGTGCCTGGGAACTGTGTAATGGCTGAGGAAGTTGAGTTTAAAATAATTAAAACAAAATGAGGAGAAAAATGATGCAATGTGGTCAAAAGAATTATTTTGCTAAAATGAGCAGCTTGAGTATAGAACACTAGTGAAAAAGTGAGCATGTAGCAAAAGAACAGGAAGGAATCAAGTGAGATGTGTTTTAATGGTGTGAAATCTTGCTGAAGTGCTTTTTTGCCACTTGTGAGTGCCAGCCTTCCTATTCATTAAGTAAGTTTTTGTGTCTGACTGAGGATGAGGGATCATTATCATCAAATGGCAGGGATGCCATCAAGCCTGGTGTGTCCTGGGCAGTGAAAACAGTGGCAATTCTCAAAAGCTAGTCAGTCCCTCCCAGGCAGTCATCAGGCCTTTGAAAAATGGGAAAAACAATCCTTTCTGCTCTATTTGGTGTCTGTTTTGCTTATTCTGAAAGGAAAAATGGTAGTGATATTATGATCTGACTTGGCCTTTATTTAACTTTCTTCAGGAAAAAATGAAAACAGCTTTCATGGTAAGCACAATTGATAAATCTGATCACTTTCTTTTTGCAGTTTTATTCCAAGTCATTAATGAGTGAGAGCCCTTAGGACAAAATACTCTGATGGAAATTCAAAATGGCAATGATTCATAAAATTTGTTTCTTGTAAAATGGCTGCAGTTTCTTAGAACTCATTTTTGTGTCTGTTTGTGCCGATTTAGCAAACTGTTATTGCAGTAGTGAAGACATGTGCTCAGAGCATCAAAAAACTTAAATAAGGCAAAAATAGCCACTCTTTATCTACAGTCCCCTCCCTCTATCAGTCAGAAGAATCTAAATTTTGAAGTCAAGAAAGGAAATAATGAGTGACAGAAACTCCAAGGATTTGCTTAAGTCAGTTAAAACCCAAATTATCTAACCAGTTGCTGTTGAGTTGATTCCAACTCATAGTGACCCTATAGGTCAGGGTAGAACTGCTCCCTGGGGTTTTCAAGGAGCAGGGGTGATACGAACTGATGAGTTTTTTTGTTAGCAGTCAGTACTTATCCACTGCACCACTGGGGCTTCTGGTGGACAGACACAGGGCAGGGTGTTGAGAACAAAGCTTTGAATCGCTTGTTAGGAATTGGCGTTTCCATTCCAGATATACTGAGTCAGCCTCAAGCATGTCTAAGAATCACCTGGGGATCATTTCAAATGTAGATTCAGATTCAGTCTATCTGAGGTGGAAATGCAAATTCTCAGCAAAGTGTTGAACCAGAACTATCCAGTTTCAAGCCCCCCCTCCAGAAAAACAACCTAGTTTGCTGTTCCTCTGGGGAGTCTCTGGGTGCTACAAATGGCTAACTGAAAGGTTGGTCACTGGAGTTACTTAGTGGTTCCTCTGAAGAAAGTCCTGGCATTGGACTTCCAAAAAAAACAGCCATTGAAAACCCTCAGAGCACAGTTCTCCTCTGCCACACGTGGGATTGCCGTGACTTAGAACCTCTGCCATATATGGGATCTCCATGACTTGGAAGCCACTCAGTGGCCATTGGTAAAAACAATGTTTTCCAGCAAGAAAAAAGCCTAATTCTGTGCAACTTCTTGAAAACTATTCTCTCCTCCCAATTTCCTCTGTCCTAAGTCTCTGTGTCTCACTCCTAATACATTGTGTTGCCCATGTTTTACTGCATGGACAACTTGTGTTGAAGTCTAACTCCTAATACATTGCTGAGTATCCAGCCCACACGTCTGAGTCCCTAGCTGCCTAATGACTCCCTTGATAGTTTAGAATCCTAGGACTTCTCAATGAGTCTCTCAATTTCTAGATCAAGAAAATGAGGTCCAGAGGGATGAAATGATTTGCTAAGGGTTTATTTTTCCTTAAACACTATGCCTTGTATTTCTAGCTAACATTTTATATGTGTGCATCTTGTCTTGCTGCTAGCTTTTATACAAGGGCATAACTTTTATCTTACTAATTCCTTCTTTCCCTTCTATACTCTTGACTAACTGCTCATATAATAAGTTCTTGGCTTGGCTGGCTAATAAAAGTTTGCAGATTGATTAAGCAGGGCCACTTGCTTTCTAGAGCACATTTCGCTTACAAAGGTCTCTGGGCACCGAGAAATGTGGACTAATGTTTACTATTAAAATAATTTAAAACACACTAAACATCAGCTGGAACCCTGGTGGTGCAGTGAGTAAGAGCTCTGCAGCTAGCTGAAAGGTTGGAAGTTCAAATCTACCAGCTACTCCTTGGAAGTTCCATGGAGTGGGTAGGCTCCTCTGGTTTCAAATCTCCCTTTTCTCTGCTCTGACGTTTTGCAGAAGACACTGTCTATTTGGGAGTGGGGTACAGGTGGTGGAAGAGGAGAAAGCCTCACAGGACATCACCCTCCCATTTTGTAGATTATAGGATCCCTAGTTGTCCATGCAGTAAAACATGGGCAACACAAATATGACTGCAAATCCATTCATTACAAACCTGTAGGCTACTGTTGGGGTTTGTAGTCTCTTTTGTTTTCATACGCACTGAATTTTATTTGCTCATTCCCCCATTTTACATGGTTTCTGTGCTACCCAGCATCATTTTCTGACTCTGTTCAGAACATTCTCCCTGACCAAGTTCACTTGACTTGACTCTGTATCTGTGCTCTTCACAAGAGATGCCTTGTTCCTGGATCTAGCTGCACTTTTGTTCCTCCAGCCTACTCTTCATCATAGATATGAAAATATTTCTGCTTTATGAGTCTTGCTCATGTAGTTGTCTTGTTTGCTAGATTTTAAACTCCATGGAACAAGAGATTAGTCCAGTAACATCACCATGTATTGGTATTCAGGAAATGATTAATTTGGGGTTTGACTTCAGTAACTGTATGGCTGATTTCTGTTTTTCTAACTTAGCTATTTCCTAATACGAGTAAAGACATCTTTCATCCCTACAGGTGTAGTTCAGATTGACTTGCCTCCCTGCCTGCTAATATTTCTATTTCCTGGAGCATAAACATATGGTGCTTTGTTTGATTTTGAAGAGTTAGTCCTCAAATGCAGAAAGATGCTTAAAAAATAAGATGAAAAAGCTGTCTCACTCCACAATAAGAAAACAAACAACTCAATTAAAAATATGGGCAAAATATCTGAACAGATATCTCACCCAAGAATATATCTAGATAACAAAAAAAGCATATGAAAATATGATCAACATCATATGGCATTAGAGAATTGCAAATTAAAACAACTATGAAATACCACTTTACACCTATTAGAATGGCTAAATTCCAAAACACACTCAAGACCAAATGCTGACAAGAATGTGAAGCAGCATGAACTCTCGCTCACAGCTGGTGGGAATGCAAAATACAGCAACTACTTTGAAAGACATTCTGTCAGTTTCTTACAAAACTATGTATCTAGCAGTCACACTTGTAGGTGTTTACCTAAATGAACTGAAACCTTATATCCACACTAAACCCTATACATGAGTATTTATAACAGACAGAAAAGGCCTTTGATGGATTAATGGATAAATGAATGGTGGGACATCCTTACAAAGGAGTATTATTTATAACAGACAAAAAAGACCTTCGATGGATTAATGGATAAATGAGTAGTGGTACTTCCATACAAAGGAGTATTATTTAGCTTACTGCTAAAAAGGACCGAAATGATGAGATACTGCTTTGCTACACCTGGTGGCACAGTAGTTAGGTGCTACCTCTGCTAACCAAAAGGTCAGCAGTTTGCATCTACCAGGTGCTCCTTAGAAACTCTATGGGGCAGTTCAACTCTGACCTATAGAGTCGCTGTGAGTCAGAACCAATTTGACAGCCCTGACTTTGACTTTGACCGAGGATGGTTATTATCAGAGGAACCAAAAATAGTAAGTGCTGATGAGGATGTGGAAGAATTGGAAACGTTGTCCCTTGCTGGTGGGAATGGAAAATGGTGCAGTTCTTGTGGGGAATAGCTTGGTAGTTCCTTAAAAACTTAAACAGAATTACCATTCAAAAAGTGTTGCCGTTGAATCAGTTCCAACATGTAACAATCACAGGTGCTCCGGAGTACAGATGCTCCATGGGATTCTCTTGGTGGTGCTCTTAGCAAAGCAGATGGTCTTTCTTCTGCAGTACTGTGGGTGGGTGGGAGTTGCCAGCCTCTGGGTGAGCAGCCAAGACCAAACCACTTTTACAGCCTGAGCACCTAAAACTAACAGATGACTGAGAGATACCACTCCTGGGTATAAACCCCAAAGAATTGAAAGCTGGGCTTCAGACAGATACTTGTTAGATCAGTGCTCATTGCAGTGGCGTGCATGATAGTCAAACAGAGGAAACAACCCAACTGCCCATCAACAGATAAATGAATAACGAGATGTGGTGCACACACAGAGTAGAATACAAGGACTGCCAATTAAGTTTGGGAACTCATCGTAGAAAAACTGCTAGATACCTCATTGCTGAATATCACTATGGTCGCCTTAAGAGTACTCCACTTGGGAAGCTATGCACCAGTGCCAGCACCTAGCCCACCCTTCAAAGCAATTTTGGAACTCTTTCTGGAATGGCCATCAGAGCTGTTGTCGGATTATCCTTGATGTCCTGAATGTCACCAAAATGTCTTCCTTTCAATACTTCCTTTGAGTAAAGAAAAAAGGCATTGGGGGCTAAATCAGGTGAGTAGGGAGGGTGTTCCAATACAGTTATTTGTGTACTGGCCAAAAACTCCCTCACAGACAACTATACAATTAAGTTCATGAACTTACCACGGTGCATAATGGCCATTCCAGAAAGAGTTCCAAAATTGTCTTGAAGGGTGGAGTAGGCACTAATGTGGGTACACAGCTTCCCAAGGGGAGTACTTCAAAGGTGACCATAGTAATATTTAGCAATGAAGTATGTAGCACTTAGAACAATTAAGTTCATGGACTTTATTGTTGGATTTTGTACGATTGAACTATAAGTTCTGATGCAGGTTACAAAACACACGAACTTTGCAAAGGTTGTGGTTTTCAGGTGCTGTCAAGTTGGTTGAACTCACAGTGGTGCTGCACACAAGAAAAAGAAACCCACCCAGGTCTTGCACTGTCCGCAAGATTATTGTTATGCCTTGAGCCCATCACTGCAGCTGCGATGTCAGGCCGAACCATTGAAGGTCTTCTTTTTTGGAAGTGCTGAAATTTAACAAGCACGATTTTCTCCAGGGACTGACCCCTCCTGATAACATGTCCAAAATATGTGAGAAGTAGTCTCCACATTGTTGCTAGTGAAATAAGTCGTTGAGAAAGGGCAAGTAATCAATGTTCCTATTTCTATAAAATATCTAGAATAGGCAAATGTGCAGGATTTGAAGTTTATTAGTGCCTACTGGGGACAACAGTACATGGGAATGAAGAGTTATGGCTTTATGGGTATTAGATTTCCATTTGGGGTGATGAAAATCTTTTGGAAATAGTTATTGGTGGTCATTACACGAAATAGCTAATATAATTAATGTCACTGAATTTTACAGTTTAAAACTGTTTAAGTATCAATTTTTTGTTATATATGTTTTGCTGTAATACAAAAAAAGAAAAAGAAATGCGCTACACCTACTTCTATGATGTCAATTTGGATTCACAGTGACCCTATCAAAAAGTGAAAGAGACCAGTCTGAAACAGCTACATACTATATTATTCCAACTGTACCACGTTCTAATCCAACCCATTGCTGTCACATTGATTCTGACTCATAGTGGTTGTACAGAACAGGATTGGACTGTCCCATAGAATTTCGAAGGCTGTAATCTGTATGGAAGCTGACTGCCACATCTGTCTTCTAAGGAGAGGGTGGTGGGTTGAAACCACTGACCTTATGACAACCAAGCACTTATAACTGTGCCACTAGGGCTCCCTATTTCATTCTAGAAAAGGTCAAACAATAGAGTTGTAAAAAAGTTGGGAGCTTGCAGCCAGACACAGATCTCCTCTACCAAACATCTCTCATTGTGCCCTGAGGTTGATTTACAAAGTACAGAGATTCCAGCTGGGGATAGCAAGGGCCTGGTACCCAGAGGAGTTGGGGTTCATGGGGGTCTTGGCCATGGGTCAGCCCTGATGTCCCTGGGAGAAGGTAGTGGGTGTCAGCCACACAAGGGTGGCACGTTACATCTATATCCATCTCTAGGCATGGGCTTCTGTGTGGCACTTTCCTCCTTTCTAAGTCTTCTATTCTCTGTCCAGCTTTCCCTAGGTACATTGACCAGACTGTGCCTTTTAGATTTACAGACCTGGAAACCAGAGGCTGTCATTCACTGACCATATCTCTGGGGCGGACTCAAATTAAACAAGCTTACAGGCTGAGGCGTAAAACCAGAATGCTTGCTTACTGATTTACAGTGAGAAAAATAGATGTTATGTGGACTGGAATACTAATATCAACATTCTATTCTGGGAAACCATCTAGAAACTCCTACATGGGAAGCTGAATTACAACAGGAATATTGCTTGGTGAGCATAGGCTCAAAACAGGGCAAGATTAAGATCTTTAGAGGCTGTAAGCATTTTGGTGTGCCTCCCAACTTCCTTTACGTTATTTGAAATATAAATAATACAAAATAAGAATAATGTGAAAGGAAATATCCAACTAGATTTGGATTCTTCCCATGATGAATGCCTGTATGCTTTCATTGAAACATTATGTATCATATTCTTTTAAAACTAATTTTTTGGTGACCTGGTTTTGTTGGTGTCCTAAATTCACCATAAGTCATTTAGTCGCAAAACAAAAAGTTAATTCTAATAGAGTGTACTAGAAAAACCTGTGTTGTTGTTCGTAGGTGCCGTTGAATCGATACTGACTCACAGCAACCCTACAGGACAGAGAGCTTCTCTAGATGTGGCCGTGGTAAAGAAGGTCATATTCTTTCCTCTGGACCATGCATGAGGGTCCAGTGGTAATGTTTGCAAAGTGACTGTGACTCTGTTTCCCCTGCCTATCAGTTCCCTTCTAATAGACACATTAAACATATTAAACTTGTTAACACATCTAGTTGATTATGGTCAAGGAAGGCTGATCTGAGAAGATTCTGTCTCTCTAAGGAGAGTTGCATCTCCCTGATCTGCTCCATTGTGCATGAATTTCATAATGTAGAGCTCACTTAAAGGGCAGCCAGATGTCTCCCCCAGCCTCTCGCCACTGTATAACCATCACCATGGGAAGGAAGAGAATCAACTGTATCTCCATGTCTTAGACAAGGCCAGGAGATCTTTGTAGGTTAACCATTCCTACCTACAGATATTATGTAGAAAACAAAGACGTTGCCCTCAAGTCCATTCCAACTCAAAGGGTATCTGAGGAACCGCTGGTGGGTTCAAAGTGCTGACCTTTTGAGTCATAAACCAAACAGCCAAACTCAGTGCTATTGAGTCATTCCGACTCATATTGACCTTATAGAACAGACTAGAACTTCTCCCATAGCGTTTCCAAGGAGCACCTGGTGGATGCAAACTGCTAATCTTTTGATTAACAGCCACAGCACTTCACCACTATGCCACCAGGATTTCGTTTGATTCATAGCCACGCTTGTAACCACTGTACCATTAGAGTTCTGATCTTATGCAGTGTAGGCTCAAATTTATTTCTTTATCTGAGCAAGACTGTGGTCAGTTGTATTCGTGACAACCACTGAATAAATAAATGAATGAATGTTAAGAAAGTAATTGAAGAGACTTTAAATAATAAAAGCAGAAGACCAAACCTGTTGGCATTGTTGATTCTGACTCATAGCAACCCTATAGGACACAATAGAACTGATTCATAGATTTTCCTAGGAGTGGCTGGTGGATTTGAACTGCTGATTTTTTGATTAGCTGTGGAGCTCTTAACCATTGCATCACTGGGCTTTTAGCATTTTTTTTTATGCTGTACACATATAATGAACATTTTAGGTTTAATAAAGATTGAAGCCCCTTCTCACAAATATTTAATTACACAGGGAAGAAGAATAACTTTCTTATGAAAGAATCTAACTGATTTTTCTGTCTCTGGTGTAATGAGAAAGGCGGAATATAACTTAAGTAGTATTCTTGGCAAAAATGCTTCATATGGATCTAACTGTAAGAAAATACCAGGTAAGCCAAATTGAGAGACAACGTATGGCATGCCTGACCAGACTCTTCAAAAGCCTACAGGTCATGAAGTGCGAAGGACTGCTGAGCAACTGTCCAAAAATAGAAGTCGCTGAGGATTCTTGACAACCTGACGGCAAACAGGAACCTGGACTGGATCCTGAACTAAGAAAAAAAAAAGATACCGGTGGGAAGGTGGGTAAAAATACAAGTAAGATTTGTAGGTGAGGTTTGTTAAATCAGTATTAGTTTCCTTTGTTTTGATAATTCTCCTATATTTAAGTGAGACGTTAACATTAAGACAAGCTGGGTGAGGTGTATGTGTGAATTCCCTGTAGCATTTTTCTAAGTTCTTTTTTGAAATCTAAAATGCTTTCAGTGGTAAATTACGAAGAATAAGACAAATTTCATTGGTAAACATTTCTGACTCATGCAATTGAAGTCACTATGTCTGTAAAAACCAGAAAGCCCAACCCATTGTTATCAAGTTGATTCTGACCCATAGCGACCCTCTGGAATAGCATGAGACTGTCCCATAGAGTTTCCAAGGAGTTCCTGGGGTAAATTCTGTCTTTTAGTTAGCAACTGTAGCTCTTCATCACTACATCACCAGGCTTTTCTTTTTTAATGTATTGTCATGGATTGAATTGTATCCCCACAAATTGTGTGTAGCCATGTGGCTGGGCCATCATTTCCAAGATTGTGTGATTGCTCTCCCTTTGTGATTTTCCTACACCGTAAATCCTAATCTCTGTTTGTGAGTATATAGACTGGATTATGTTAAAGGGGGTAAGGGTGGGACTGTAAAACTCTTCCTAAGGTCACCTCCCTGCTCCAGTATAAAGAGGGTGCCCCAGAGTGTGGCTTGCACCACCCTTTATCCTTTTATCCTACAAGAGATAAAAGGAAAGGGAAGCAAGCAGAGAGCTGGGAACAACATACCATCAAGAAAGCAGCATCGGGAGTAGACTGCACCCTTCAGACCAGAAATTTCTGCACCACGATGCTCCCTGATCATAGACTGATGCAACTCAAGGACCTTCCTCCAGAGCCGATAGAGGGAAAGCCTTCCCTTGGAGTGGACACCCTGTATTTGGACTTGTAACTACTGGACTGTTTACGAATAAATTTTTCATTGTTAAAGCCATCCACTCCTGGTATTTCAGTTAGAGCAGTACCGAATGACCAAGATACATATGTATGTATGTGTGTAGTGTGTGTAGTGTGTGTGTGTGTGTGTGTGTATTATAACATCTGAATGATGTTTAAAGTCTGTCACATACTGATATCAGAAATTTATTCCTCCTCCTTATTCCACAGTAGCTTTTGGAAACCTTTTCTATCTCTGTTCTGAGTTTTCATATATACTTTATATTTTCAAAATAGATTTTTAAAACTCTGACTAAAATCCACTCACATGGCTAAAACAAATCAGAGTAGTGGGACTTTTAATGAAAACAGCAGTCTCCTTCTAAAATTCTTTTCCCCCGGCTTGATCTCCATGTGCAGTCATTTTGCTCCTAGACCTTTTACTTTGGGTTTTTTTTTTTTTTTTCCTTTTCTCCAGATATTATGTGGTTATCAATATTTCTTATTTTCATAGTTCTGGAGAAGGTCTTTTGAATTCCTGCCATGATAGGTTAGCTTTGGTTTTTTACACTGTCTTTTTCCTTCCTCTGAGTCCTGATCGCAGCTCCAGGTGGTGTAGCGGTAACGGCACTTACTTGACTGCCAGCTGAAAGTTGGAGGTTCCGGTTCAATCTGAGGCACCTTGAAAGAAAGGTGTGGTGATCTACTTCTGAAAAATCAGCCATCGAAAACTCTGTAGAGCACTGTTGACTCTGACACTCAACGGGTTGCCGTGAGTGAGAATCAACTAGTTTGGTTTATGTTCCAGTAAAAATACGCTCTTGTTGTTAGGTGCTGTTGAGTCTATTCTGACTCACAGTGACCCAGTGTACAACAGAACAAAACACTGCCTTGCCCTGCACCATGCCCACAATTATTTTTATGCTTGAGCCCTTTGTTGCAGCCACTGTGTCAATCCATCTTGTTGAGGGTCCTCCTCTTTTTTAGTGACCCTCTTACCCAGCATGATGTCCTTTTCCAGGGATTGCTCTCTCCTGACAATGTGTCCAAAGTATGTAAGATGCAGTCTTGCCATCCTTGCTGCGACTGAGCACTCTGCTTGTACTTCTCCTGAGACAGATTCCTTCGTTTTTTGGCAGTCCATGGTATAGTCAATAAAAATATAGCCGTATGTAATTAATCAGTGAACAATGATTACCATATTATGTAATTGTGCTGCTGAACTAAAGCAAGTTCATTCTGCCTGTCACTGTAGCTGAAAAATTTAGAGACAGCATGGGGTTCAAGGAATATTTCATTTGCAGATATGCCAGCAATGTGGGAGACAGTGAGCCAAAAACGGTCCCATTTGGGTTACATTTCTAGTGGTTTTTATAGCTAGAATTCAAAGGGGTTGATGTTTGTCACAGAATGATAGGAATCACAAGATTTCATTACATCATAAGGTTTCATTACATCTTATCAAACAGAGTGAATTATGCCAAATTTTGTTGTCTCTCACTGAGATCTTAATTCTATTTTCTCAGAGATAAGTAGAGGAATGCAGACCTGCTAATCTGGTCTGAGGGTGATAATTGAGGCAGAGGATGGAATGCAGCTTAATAACCTGAGTGACCTTTGTTAGATTCTTACACTTAACACCAATTGTGGCTCGCTTTAAGAGAGTCCTGGTGGTTAAGTTTGATCTGACTCGACAGCACTTGGCTTGGCTGGTGGTTAAGTCTGTGGTTAAGATCTTGGCTGCCAACCAGAAGATCAGCTGTTTGAATCCATCAGCCATTACTTAGAAAGCCCATGGGGCAGCTCTATTCTGAGAGCCATGATGTGTGCCTTGACTTTTCTTTTTTTTTTCTATACAAGTTTTTGTTTTCCCTGGGTTTTCTGTATGCTTTTATGTTTTCCTATAGTCTGTCCTCCTACCCTCAGTCCATTCTCCACCCTCCAAACACTCAACATGTTGGGCCTTTTATTTTCTCTTCTTCCCATCTATCTGGGAGACCTCTGCCCCAGAACCATTAATCCTCTCTTCTAGCTCAGGCCTGTTTCTCTCTAGACGTACTGTGCAGTTTCCTGGGGTTTTCCTTGTCTGGTCCTCTACATTGAATCCGCAGACTAAATCTCCTGACTTTACAGGTAAGTGCTGACTTGAGTCCATATAAATTATGTTGTTGTTGTTTGGTGCCGCGGAGTTGATTCTCGTTGATGGCAATCCCATAAGACAGAGGAGAACTACCTCAGAGTGTCTTCTTGGCTGTAAACTTCACAGGAGCAACTCACCAAGTCTTTCCTCCACAGAGTGGCTGGATGGGTTTGAACCGTTGATCTTTCTGTTAGCAGCTGAAGGCTCAAATTGAGCTACCAGGACTCCTTATATTGTTATAGACTAAGAATGTGATTTCCTGAGTGCTGTGAAGGCATGAGTCTTTTTCCAGTTCTGATGCCTGTTTTTCATACAGTCCAGCTTCTTGGATTATTTGCATGGCATACAGAGTGAATAGGCGTGGTGAAAGGATACAACCCTGACTCACATCTTTCCTGACTTCTTATCGTGCAGTGTCCCCTTTTTCTGTTCAAACGACTGCCTGTCAATCTGTGTACACATTCCTCATGAGCACAATTAAGTGTTCTGGAATTTCCATTCTCTGTAGTGTTACTGATAGTTTCTTATGATCCATACAGTTGAATGCCTTTGCATAACTCAATAAAACATAAGTAAACATCTTTTTGTTATTCTCTGCTTGAAGCTGATATTCCTGGGTGATGATACATATAACCTATATTATATGAATGACATAACCTTGCTTGCTGAAAGTGAAGAGGACTTAAAATGCTTACCGATAAAGATCAAAGACCACAGCCATCAGTATGGATTATACTTCAACGTAAAAGTCCTCACAACTGAACCAATAAACAACATCATGATAAATGGAGAAAAGATTGAAGCTGTCAAAGATTACATTGTAATCAGATCACAGTCAACACTCATAGAGGCAGCAGTCAGGAAATCAAAAGATGCATTGCACTGGGAAAATCTACCACAAAAGACCTCTTTAGAACATTGAAAAGCAAACATATCACCTGGAAGACGAAGGTATGCCTGACCCAAGTCGTGGTCTTTTCAGTCACATCATATGCATATGAAATTTGGACAGTGAAGAAGGAAGACAGAAGAATTGACGCCTTCAAATTGTAATGTAGGAGAAGAAGATTGAATGTCTCATGGACTGCCAAAAGAACAAACAGATCTGTCCTGGAATAAGTACAACCAGAGTGCTTCTTAGAAGTCGGGATGGAGAGACTACATCTCATGTACTTTGAACGTCTTTTAGGAGGGATCAGTCCCTGGAGAAGGACATCAAGCTTGATAAAGTAGAGGGTCAGTGAAAAAAGAGGAGGGCTCTCCAGATGGACTGACGCAATGGCTGCACCAGTGGGTTCAGGCATACCAATGACTGTGGGTGTGGTGCAGGGCCAGGCACTATTTCGTTCTGTCATACATAGGGTTGCTGTGAGTCAGAACCACTTCAGTGGCACCTAACAACAACAGGAAGGCAGGGTTCCATTGATTTCTAGATGTACTATGGCTCTTCTCATTTTTGTTATCCCCCTTTAAGAAATGACCTCAGAGCCCTCAACTTTTTCCATTTCCAGGTTTAAGTGATTCTTTTCTTGGGGTTTCTGAAAAATTTATAGTTATGCATGTTAGTGGGTTTTATTAATATATTTGACACTGGTTGTAATCCTTCACTCTGGAAGAAACTATTTTCTCTCATTACTTTATTCCGTTATATAATGTTGATTCAGATCCGCTCATCAGAAATGCTGACTCACCCTATGAATTCTCTACCAGCCCTGGTGACATTTCCGCGGTCCTCATTATCCTACCAGTAGTGACCTAGGCGACCGTTTCTTCACACAGCTTTTATGAATCAAGCCTTTGATTTTAACGTTTCCAAATATGATGAAGTTTAAGGTATCAGCTTCAAAATTAGTTAGAGAATGTGAGGAGGGTTAGTTCATCTTTGTAAAATGCCTGGTTGAAACTCTTAAGCTTCAATTTCTATGAAGCTCTTAGGGTTAATTCACAGTTCCTATTTGGAATGACAACTTTCAAAGCAACAAATTAGATGAAAGTTAAACTGCCACAGAGACTTTCTGAGTAAACCAAGTTGGAGGCTATCTTGTCTTTGTTTGGCATTCTTTTAAATTAGATAAAAATCATTGTAGAGGTATTTAGAATGGTACTGTCAGCAGTCATGAATTGCAAAGGACAACCACCCATTAGATACTACTTCTTAGTTAGGGGAAGTAGGGAATAGTACTACTTTCCATATAAAAATAGAACCAGAATTCCTAGATCTATAACTATAATTTTGCAACATATTATTCAAATTGAAAACTTACGTTTTTCCAAAATAAAGTGAAGCATGCCAAATAAAAGAAGAGTGACTGCACCTCTAACTAGCATGCGGACTTGGAACCGGCGGGTTAGAGAGAAAGGCAGATTTTGGCTTACTTTTAAAAAACCCCTGCAGAACAGTAGAAGAGGTTGCCTCAGTGACATGGTGAGCTTCTACAGGTGTTCTCTGATTCTGATGAGGGGTTTTAAAATGATTAGGTCCTAGTATGAACTGATTGGTTACACCTTTCCAACCATATGATGGTGTTACTGGGTGGAAACTCCAGGTTCTTACTCAGCATGGCTTGCATTGGCTAATAAAGGACAGATCGAAATGGGAGAAAAAAAAAGACAGCTTTATTTTGTTGTACAAGGAAATGGAGTCAGTCAGTGTTTACCAGTGCTGGCAGGCAGGCAGGTTACTTTTAAATGAGTTTACAAGTAGCGAGTTAATACAAGTTACTTTAGCAACGTTCGTAATCACACTATGTAGGCGTAGAGCCTCCAAGTGAAAGCAGGATTCAGACGTCAACCAGTGGGTAGGGGGAGATGGGAAGAACCCAGCAAAGATTGGCAGTTCGAATCTGCCAGGTGCTCCTTGTAAATTCTGTGGAGCAGCTCTACTCTGTCCTGTAGGGTTGCTGTGAGTTTGAATCGACTTGACAGCTGCCGTTTTTGGTTTGCTGTGTCTATGGTGTGCATAAACAGTGCATCCCTGATACCCAGCTAATGCTGACAACAATGGGGTATGAGTGATTTTAGAGATTTTCTTCACTGAGGTTATTTATGTCCAAAACTGAAATGGAATCATTCTCATTTTCATTTTTATTGCATTGCATTGCCCCCAAGTCTTTTAAATTTCTACTCCATTCAAAATGTCTCGTATAACTACAGCTTTCCATGCGGTTTCCTCTCCTAAACTTCTCTCTAGGAACTCTGGTGGCATTAGTGGCTAAGTACTACATCTACTAACCAACAGATCAGGAGTTCAAATCTACCAGGTGCACCTTGGAAACTCTATGGAGCAGTTCGACTCTGTCTTGTAGGGTCACTGTGAGTCAGAATCGACTTGATGGCTGCGGGTTTAAGCTTTGCTCCATATCTTTACATGAGAGGTAGGAACACCACAGGCCTGGGCTCCTAGGCCCTGTTGTGGGCTCTGTTGGGGTCCACTGATTTAACAGGATATTTATAACCTGTCAAAGACCCTTCTCTTTACTAACTTCTGCTTCGGTATAATGCTAATATTATTGTTGCTTATAGAGTGGCTTGAATTTCTTTGTATCTCAGACTCTTGAAGACTTGTTTTGCATATGTTTGTCAATGAACTTCTATAGACTGTGGTCGTTATTCAGTGCAGAGAGGGTAGTTGTCTTAGTTTGAGTTTCTTCAATAGCAAACCCTGTGGCAAGGATACTGGTACATGAATTTACTTGTTTGATCAACTGAGGTTTAATCCCACTGAATAATGCTGGGAGTCAGTGTAGAACATGTCTCAAAGTTCATCCACCTAAGAATGATGGAGCTGGGGTATTGATTTACCAAATTCCTGCTTGTCATTTGTCATGAACTGATTCCAGGGTCATTAAGCTGCTGCCTCTGACTTGCTCAGTGCTTGTGGGTCTGCTCCCTTGGCTAGAAGAAAAAAACATCTTCAGATTGAGAGTCTCAGAGGTCCAAGTCAGCAGCCTTGAGAAGGTACCAAAGAGTGCTGGAGCACAGACTTTGCCTGCCTCAGTGGCGTCTCCTTCTGCTCTGACCACTGGTTTAGATCAGAATGAGAGATCTCTAGCAGTAGTGACTCGTCTGTGATCCTGCTCAGATGATACTTCAGAGATAAGTTGAGGTGGAGATGATTCAAAGAACAGTTTATAGAGCACTGTGAAGAATTTTGACAGCATCAGGATGGAAAACAGAAAGAACATGGGCCAAGCAAGTTATAGAAATGCTGATTTAAACAGAATAGACCATGAACTACCAGAACAAATAAGTCTGTCTTGGAGGAAGTACCACCAGAGAGCTTCTTGGAAGTGAAGATGGAGACATTTTGTCTCGTGAACTTTGGAAATATTATCAGGAGGGACCAATTGCTGGAGAAGGACGTCATGCTTGGTACAGTAGAGGCCTGAATTGATACAGTGATCAGAGTAATGGGCTGAAACATAGCAGTGATTGTATGGATGGTGCAGGACCAGGCAGGTGGCATTTTTTTGTTTATTGGTTTTCTATGAGTGGAACTGACCCAATGGCACCTAACAGCAGAAACAGTTTAAAAGATTGTGCTAGAAAATGCTTTAGATTTTTAAAAAGCTCTTTTCAAAATTATATGATATACAGCCTTTCCCAAACCAGTGTAACCTTAGAAACCTTATGGCCCATTTACCCGAGGTGGTGTTTCGTGGAACACACTTTGAAAAACACCGATGTTACCCAGCCCTCTCTTGTCAGAGCTAAGGGACTGAAGCTCAAGGACTTGCGACTTGCTCAAGGTCATGCCTACGACTGATGGCTAAACTGGGCCTGCACCTGGTGCTGTCTATTCTGCCCGGCTGCCTCTTAATTTCTTTTTAAGCCCGTGCTGGCCTGTGGTCTGGGATTTATCTCCTGCTTTGTGAGCTGTTTTCAGAAAAACTCTTAAAGGAGTGTCTGATTCTTCTGGATGTCAAGAGCACCCAGAGCCCTCCATGGAAAACAACTGAAGGAAGCCTGTCTTGCGAACTTACCAAGAATGAGAATTCTATGACCTGGGGTCGGACAGGAGACTTGGCATCCTTACTGCCAGGGTTGGTTAAAATGGTACAGTGTCCTCCTCTTCTGCTCTTGGAAGACAGGCATTAATATAAGGTATCCATTAGAATGAGTCCATGAATTTGACCTCCGCTGGGATACTTGCTGTTTCATTTCACTGATACAAGCCAGGAGTGGACACTCACTGGCAGATCCCCCTGCAGCGCAGATCCTGATCAGAACCATCATTTGCTTTGAAGGGCAGGCTCAGAGGAACATGGACACTTCAGGGCATTGGCCAGTGACAGCTGTGTGGAAAAGTAAAGACTAAATGTGTTCGGTGTTTCCTCAAGGACCCCAGTCCACCTCAGATAGAGACGTTAGGGTCACAGAGACGTTCCTACTGTTTCTCTCCTCTCCCTTACTGAGAATGACAGCTGTCATGTATTGGAGGCACTTCTTTTGTAGCAGGTATTGTGTTTGCACCTTCATTTAATTTAGCTCATTTGATCTTCACACCAACAGTATGAAGCAAGTGCTGTTATTCGTTTTTCTTTTTTCTGTGAGCAGACTGGGTCATCTGCCCATGACCCACAGCAGGGAAGAGAGACATTTCATTCCAGATGTGGAAGCCCAGAGAGTTTTAGTCCCTGACCTCTTTGCCAAAAGACTGCATTGGTCTATATTCAAGAGGGTCTTTCAAGTGAAAATGAATCCAATTCACACTTGGTAAACGTAATAGAAATTAATAGTGGGTGGTAATGCTAACAAGTCAGTCCCTACAGAAGAGACAGGCATGTACCAATCCACAAAACACTCGGGGTCAGAAAGACACTGCAGTTCAGTTTGCTAGATGAAAATCATGACACTATGTTGTATCCTCATCCATGGAAGTCAATCAAGTCTTTTTGCTTATGGGAAACACACAGGCTCTACTTTGTTGTCCTACAGAGTAGCTATATGAGGATGACTCTCTCCAAAGTTATCCTTGAAAACTAAAAACAAAATCGCAACCCGGTACAAGCTGTCACCTGAACAGGTATAGTCAGCATCATTAAAACAGGTGGCCATATGTTTGGAGACCAGCAGAAGAGATGGACAATAAATCAGACTTCCAGGCTGGCACGGACAGCTGAGGAGGAAGCTTTATGTGTTGGCGGTGTTCCTTAGATGCCCTGATTGTCCTGGGAGGAATTTCAGTGCATGAATATTAGATAATATAGTTAATTCTCAGGGAAGAATAGGGGTACAGAATAATTTTTTTAAAATTAGGTATATAACAGTTCCACAAAACTTGAGCAGGGACAGTGAGAGTCTGGAGAGAAAAGGGAAGATAAATGGCCACTTTGGGGTATTCTTAACAATAAATGATACTCTCCTGCAAACAAAGGACAGAAATGGGCTCAATAAATGCCATGACAATATATAACTTTGTCCTGATGTTTTAGCTGCCTGGAGAGCAGATGAGTCGATGCGAGATGTTCTCCCAAGACTCCCTCCATGCCTGCTGCCTAACAGATTCAACAGATGAAGCTGAGGGCTGAAATGACTGCAGCTGAGCCCCAGAGGCGTGGCTGCAATGGAGGCGTTGGTTTGCCCTCTTCCAGGGACACCCACATTTCACGAGTAAGAAGGGGGTCTCCTAGGAGCAGACAGAAGGTGACGCTGGAGCAGAGAGAAGCAGAGGGATGGTAATGGCAGCAGTATATCATACCCTGACTTTGCAGGTGACTGGAATGCATTGCAGGTGGCAAATGGCCTGGACAAGAGACCTTGAGGTCAGCCAGCAATTGCTGTGGAGATTTTGGACTAGAGAACACTGAGTGGAATAGAACAGATGGAGGCTGTATTAGGCATTGAGGTCACACAGGTCCTAAGGAGAGAAGTTGGCATGAATCACATTGCCACCTTGTAAATGCAAAGATGTGATTGCTTAGCAAATTAAAGAGGTAACGAATGAAGGATGGATTGGAAGGTGACAAGTTGCAGTTTGCCAGAGTAATCATATGCCACTTAATCAAACTGATATTGTACAGGCAAGAAGAAAATGTGATCGAGAGGCAGTATGTATTAATACAACGAGAAAATGAATCTAAGTCAGGAACAAGTGACAGTTTACCCCAGATAGTCATATGAAAATGGAAAATATGCTTCTTCACTCGGTGTAGCTCTTCATTTGCATGTGAGAACCTTATGACACTTAATTACAATGCACAGGAGCCCTGGTGACATAGTGGTGAAGAGCCTGGCTGATGATTGAAAGGTTGGGGGTTTGAACCCAGCAGCCTCTTTGCAGAAGAAAGCTGCAGCAGTCTGCTTCTGTGAAGATTACAGTCTTAGAAACCACGTGGATCAGCTGTACTCTGTCCCATAGAGTCTCTGTGAATCAACAGACTCTAAATTACAACACCAAGTGTCAGCCGAAGAGGAGAGATCCAAACTCATCAGAGTTTATTACCATCCATGGGAACTCTATGGGGTGGTTCTACTCTGACTAGGGTCGCTATGGACCCGACTTGATGGCACTGGGTTTGGTTTGGGTCTGTTGTCACTATGGAAACCCTGGTGGCCTAGTGGGTTAAGTGCTACCTCTGCTGACCAAAAGGTCAGAAGTTCAGATCTGCCAGGCACTCTTTGGAAACTCCATGAGGCGGTTCGCCTCTGTCTGTAGGGTCACTATGTGTTGGAATCAACTCAACAACAGAAAGTTTTATTGTAAGTATTTAAAAAAGAAAACAAAGAATACCTGTGCCACAGAGTCATTGCAACATATAGCAGCCCTACTGGACAGAGTAGAACTGCGTCCTAGAATTTCTGAGGAGTGCCTGGTAGATTGGTAGATTTCAGACTGCCAACTTTTTACTATTAGTATCAACAATATATAGAAGCAGAGGCAATTACTCTCAGAATAGAATCATTTTTAATACAGTTGAAGTAGATTTTAATTGCCAATATGTGAGATACACTAAGAGGTAAAAATAAGAAGATGGAATAAGGAAGACCAAAGAATTGATAACTATGAACTATGGTGTTGGCGAAGAATACTGAATATACTATGAACTGCCAGGGGAACAAATATACCTGTCTTGGAAGAAGCCCAGCCAGAATGCTCCTTAGAAGCAAGGATAGTGAGACTTCATCTCACATACATCAGACATGTAATCAGCAGAAATCAGTCCCTGGGGAAGAATGTCATGCTTGGTAAATAGGAAATCAGCAAAAAAGAGAAAGTCTCCCTTAACAAGATGGATTGACACAGTGGCTGCACAATAGATGGACACATAACAACCATACAGATGGCGCCGGACTGGGCAGTGTTTTGTACTGTGGTCTATAAGACCATTGTGAACTGAAACCAACCCTGCAGCACCTAATCACAGCAATAAGAGCACGTGAAAATTATGTTGAGCCAAGCTCTGCTGGGAGGAAAGCAGAGGCTAAGGACAAGGTTTGGAACTCCAGTAGATTTGGGCTTGAATCCATGTGTTTCATTCACTAGCTGTGTGACTTTTGGATGTGCACCTAACTTTTCTAAGCCTGAAGTTTTCTTAACTCTAAAATGAAAATAATCTGTACTGTATCGGTGACTGTGTGTATTAAGTCAAATAAGGGCTCCAGAGCCCATGGCATGTAAAAAGCACTCAGTAAATGGTAGACTACAGCCTTTCTGTGGCTCACTTTCATAATAGAGTCCATAGAAGACATGAATAAGGAAGACTGAGGAAGAATTGATGCCTTTGAGGTATGGCGTTTGCAAAGAATATTGAATGTACTGTGGGCTGCCATCTGTCTTGGCAGAAGGACAGCCAGAGTGCTCCTTAGAAGAACAGATACAGAGGCTACATCTCACGTACCCTGGACATGGTATCATCAGGGTCCAGTTCCTGGAGAAGGACATCATGCTTGGTAAAGTAGAGGGTCAGCAGAAGAGACGAAGACCGTGCATGAGATGTATTGACACAGTGGCTACAACAGTGGACCCAGGCATGACAACGACTGTAAGGATGGTGTGAGACTGGGCGATGTTTCGTTCAGCTGCACACAGGGTCACCATGAGCTGCAACTGACTTGATGGCACTTAACAACAACACGGAAGACAACAGAGATGGTCTGCCGTGGGTAACGAGTGGAGCACAAAGCAGAAGTGTACACTGGGCCAGTAATTGTAAAACTGCGAAACTGTGCAGCAACCAGAATGACAGAAACCAGCTAACCTCGGTCTCGTGTCAGGAAGGCATAACAGCACCTCTAACAGGAAGCATCAAATTCCTACTCCTCGTGTCCATTTCTCCTTGAGAGGACAGAAGTTGGAGTAGGGCCATAGAATGAAGATAGGAAATTTGAAGGCTACTTCACAAGTCTGTTTAGGATCAAAGGGTCCAAGTCTACTAAAACAGCTGCCAGCAATGCATGTCTCTGTCTCCTAGTGTCAGCACCCTCCATAATCCTTTCCACCTGAGGGTAGGCTGGACCTGGTGACTTTTTTTCTTAAAAATAGAATATAGCAAAGGTGATGGAATTATACTTCCAAGATTAGGTTACAAAATGTGGACTTTCATCTTGCAGTGGATCTCACTCTCTTTCTCTCTTTGCTTTTTCTTCCTTGTTGGTGTTGGGAAGTGGGCAGTTGTACAGTGAGAGGCTCAACAGAGAGGCCCATGTAGCCAGAAACTGAAGCCCTCGGAACAACAGCCTGAAAATAACAGAATCTTGCCAACAGTCCCATGAGGCAACATGAAAGTGGCTTCTGCCAGAGTGGAGCCTTGGGGTTCATGTAGCCTGATTGATGTCTTGACTTTAGCCTTTTGAGACCACCTCAGGCAAAGAGTCCAGCTAAGCCATGCCTGAATTGATGACTCACAGAAATCATGAGATGATAAATGGGTGTTATGTTAAGCTACTAGGTTTTAGATTAATTTGTTATGCACTGAAAGATACCTAATACAGTGCTGATAAAGATATACAACCAAATAATTTTTCATTAATTTGACAACTACATAGGTCATTTGGGCTTTTGAGTTTAGACAGAATGAAGAGAAAATAGGACATGTGATATTTCTCCATGTAGATGGTTTTATGAGCACAAATCTACATCCTTAACGTGGTAAAGTTACAACATTCTATTGATATTTGTGTCTTATGTTTTTAGAACATACCTTGTAAAGCTACATGAAAGTAAATAGTAGCATACCATTTATAACTGTAAAAGTTTCACTTAGAATACCTATGCCAACAGTTTGCTATGAACATTTAATAAACAAACACATATACATGCGCATGTAATAAGAACGTTATGTTTGTTTCTGTGCAGGTTTTTGCAAGCAACATTTTAGCAGATGTCAAAATTGTTTCTGTGCTTAAAAACCAACTCCAGTTATCTTGGTCTCTTCTACGGTTTGCCTTGACAGGTAACAAAAAAAGCTGAGCAGTATTTACAGCACAACACACTGGGAAGTAGATGGGGAAAAAACTCAAAAGCACAACACTAGACACGACACGTTCTCAATTCATGCTTCCATAAAAAGGATAAAATAGCCACCAACTCCTGTAGAGTTCACCGATTTATTTCCTCTATACTTAGTTTTCTTTTGGAATGAAAAAATGAAAAGACAGATAAGAAAGATGACCCATACGCAACTACTGTTTTGACCCTTCAGAAAGTCAAAGATCATTCTGCAAAAACACTAGAAAGCATAGTACTGTCTGAGGAGTATAAACGTGAATATTAGGGATGAGTTCTGAATAAGGTTTCTCAAGTGGAAGATTGTGACCCATAAGTAACTCATTGAGATGGTAGCTCTCCACTAATACAGAGACTAAAAGCAACCAACTCATCATATTAAAAAAATGTTAATACAAAGGTATTCCAACACTATTCTAGGGTTTGAGCAATGTCAGGGAATAAAACAAAGACCCTCAAGTCTCTTACATTCTTGTGGGGGAGGATAGAGACTAAACATTAAATTTATTAAATAACAAGCCACATGGTTTTAGAAGAGGTGTGGCTGTATAATAGGTAATTTGTACGCACATGGTCATCTTTCTGTGAATTTTTCCTTTTGGACATTTGGGTTACTGAGAAGGTTTTATCACCTGTAACACTTTTAATTTTAGTTGGTGTTAATGTCTTAGATGTGAAACCCTGTAGAATGCCTCATACAGGTCCAGGTTATGGGGTTTTACAGATGTGATAAAATCAGTACAAAAATGGACATAATAATTTTGAAGATTTCAGAACATAAAATAGTAATATTTATCCAGAGGTAGTACATGTCTGGGAAAAGTGGATTAACCTATGCAAAATTATGTAATATATTTTTAAAACATTTTACTGTGCTTTAGGGAAAAGTTTATACAGCGTATTAGTTTCCTATTTTACAATTCGTACACAAATTGTTCTGTGACGTTGGCTGGTGGCCTTGCAATGTGTAAGCACTGTCCAGGTTTCTATCCTGCTTTCCCCAGCTCCACTGTTTGCTTCTTGCCTTCCCATCTTTGCCTTTGGGCAAATGTCCACTTGGCCTCCTAGAGCTGACTGCTCTAAATAGTGTACTCCTCACTCACAGGTGTCAGTGTTTATGTTCTAGGCCAGTCTGTTATTTGGCTGAGAGGTGACCTCCAGAAGGAACTTCAGTTCTAGCTTAAAAGGATACATATCTTAGGACAGTAGTCTTGGAGGTCTTTTGGTCTATATTGGTTTAAGTCATCTGATCTTTTTTTATGATTTGAGTTTTGTTCTACATTTTTCTCCCATTCTAACCAAGACTTTCTGTTGTCTTCCTGATCTGAACCGTCTGCAGTGGTAACTGGGTCCTGGCTAGTTCTTCTAGTTTCAGGCTAGAAAAGGCTGTGGTTCATATGGGGTTAGTCCTGTGAGCTAGTTTCGTCCTTGAGTCTTAGATTTCCTTCACTATACTTTGTTTCAGATAAGAAAAAGCCAATAGTAGTATCTTAGATGGTCATTTGCAAGCTTTTAAGACACTAGACATTACTTACCAAACTGGGATGTAGAACATTATGAATTGCATTGTGCCAGTTGACCTACATGTACCCGAGACTATGGTCCTTAGCCTTCCAATCCAATGAATTATTTCTACTCGGTATTTGGGTGTATTTAAGAAGTTTCCATTACTGTACTCCCTAAGTACTCTATTGTGTATGTGAATATATGTGCAGCACATACTAACATGCAAACATCCGCAGCTACACCCATATACATGCTCACAGACCCTCCCCATCCACACAGCATGTGTATCTGCCTGTGCAGCCTGTCTCAGATTTTTGGTTGTTGTTACCACTACTGCATAATTGTATACTTTATAACATTTACTGTAGTTGTCCTTTATTCTTGCATACCTCTCAGTGTCTTCACTTACCTTAGTCATGTTGTGCTGACTTATGCTGTGTTGTGTACTGCCTTTCCTTTTACTAAAGTTAGCATGCGTCTGCTATTTAGTATGGAAACCCTGGTGGCATAGTGGTTCAGAGCTATGTCTGCCAACCAAAAGGTTGACAGTTTGGATCCACGAGATGCTCCTTGGAAACTCGGTGGGGCAGTTTTACTCTATCCTGTGGGGTCGCTGTGATTTGGAATCAACACGATGGCAGTGGGTTTGATTTTTTGGTTTACTATCCAGTATATGGAAACCCTGGTGACCTAGTGCTTCAGTGCTACAGCTGCTAACCAAAAGGTCAGCAGTTCAAATCTCCCAGGTTCTCCTTGGAAACTCTATGGGGCAGTTGTACTCTGGATCCTCTAGAGTGTCTGTGAGTTAGAATCAACTTGACAGTAGTGAGTTTTTGGTACTCACTATACATGATTCTTGCTCTCTCCCTTTCTTATCCCTGGTAATCATCAAAGAAAGTTGCTTTCTATGAGTAAAGCTATTCTTAAATTTTATAAAAGAGGTATCATACAGAACTTGTCCTTTCGTGATTGGTTTATTTTACTTAGCATTAAAAAAGTTTCCGCCAAGTAATTCCAACTCATAGTGCCCTATAGGACAGGGTGGAACTGCCCTATAGAGTTTCCAAGATGCGGCTGGTGGCTTCTAACAGTAGGATTTTTGTTTAGCAGCTGAGCTGTTATCCAGTGCATCGTCATGGTATGCCTCTCTTAGCACAATATTGTCCTCCACATTCATCCATATTATGTTTCTCAGTTTCATCATTATTATTTATTATTGTGCAATATTCCATTGTATGTATGTACCACAATTTATTCTGCATCCATTGATGGACCCTTAGATTTTTTTCATCTTTTTGCTATTGAGAATAATGCTGTGATGAACAGGGGCATACATTTGTCTTGTAATGTCACTTCTCTTATTTTTCTAGGATAATTAATGGTAGGATTGCTGAATCATGTGGTATTTCTATTTCTAACTTTTTGAAGAAGTATCATATCATTTTCCATAGAGGTTGTAGCATTTTACAGTCCCACCAGCAATGAATGAGAGTTCCAGTCTCTCCATGAGCTCTCCCGTATTTATTTTTTTCTTTTTCTTTCAATTGGTGCCATTTTTGTTGGGGTGAGATGGTATCCCAATATATTTTTGATCTGCATCTCTTTAATGGCTGATGAGCACAAGTAACTCTTTCTGTGCTTGTCAGCCTCCCGAATGTCATCTTTGGTGTGTGTGTGACCTTTGTTTGTGTAAGACCTTTGCCCATTTTGTGCTTGGATTGTTCTTCCTCTTGTGGAGTATTGAAGTTTTCTATACATATTAGAGATTAGGCCCCTTTCATATATGTTGTTGCCTCAAATATTGCCCCATCTCTTACTCATTTGATTAAATCTTTTGTTGAGCATCAACTTGTAATTTTTAGGAGGTCTAACTTACTTATGTTCTGTCATTTGTGTATTTTTCCTGATGTATGATAATCTGTTTATGCCATAAAAAGAAACTCTAGCTTTGTCCCTATATTATCTTCCAGGAGCTTCATTGTTTTAGCTTTAACATTTAGGTCTTTGATCTAACACGAATTAGTTTTTGTGTGTAGTGTAAAGTATGGATCCTGTTTCATTTTTCTGAAAATGCATATGCAGTTTTGCATGTACCATTCGTTAAAGAAACTATATCTTCCTTATTGAATAGAGTTGGACACTTTGTTAAAGATCTGCTGTTCATAGCTGGGTGGATTTACTTCTGGGTTCTCATTCTACTCAACTGATTCATGTGTGTGTTGTTTCACCAATATCAGGTGATTTTGACTACCATGGCTGTAGAGGAAACTGTGAGACTGAGTAATGGGAGGCCTCCTACTTTGATCTTCTTCTTCAATAATACTTTAGCTATTCAGAGTCCCCTTCCTTTCCATATCAAGTTGGAAATTGTTTTTCTGTTTCATCAAAGAATGTTGGGATTTGCATTGAAATCATGTTGTGTCTGTGGGTTGTTTTGGGTAGTATTGACATTTTCACAGTATTAGGTCTTCCAATCCATAAGCATGCCATGTCTTTCCATTTATGTAGGTGACGTAGTAGGTGATAGGTCCGGTTACTAAAAGATTGGCTGTTCAAATCTGCCAAGAGTTACTTGGAAACTATGGGGCAGTTCTGTATGTTTGATACGAGTTGGAATTGTGTGGCTGGTAGTGGCTTTAGGTATCTTTTGGTTTCTTGCAGTAGTGTTTTCCAGTTTTCTTTGTATAAATTTTTCACATTTCTGATTAGATATACTCCTAGGTATTTTTAATTTTTTGGAAGCTATTGCATTGAAAAAAGTGCTATTGTTTTTTTAATTTCACTTTCAGGGTTCACCTTGTTAATGCAGAAGAAATGAACAGATTTTTTTTTTTTAATTTAACATGACTGAGTGAAAATGTACATTCACGTATAAATTTACATGCCCACCTATATGCAGCTTCCACTGCTCTCCCTGTCCAGTGACTGCACACTATTCCTCTCTGCTCCATACATGTCTCATCCTCCCAGCAGCCTCCTTTCCCCTCCTCTCCGTCCACTCCCCTTCCTCCAGCCAGAGGTCAGCAAGATGATATCCTATAGATGTGTAGAACCATAAAGTGCTTCCAATATATGGTCACTCTGCCTTGTCAAGTCCAATCCATTCCTGTCCAAAGAGTGGACCTTTGTTATAATTTATGGGAAAGGGCAGCATCAGGGCCGGGGGCATGCTCTCAGAGGAACCCCAAAACCACTGGACCATCATTTGAGGTCTTTTAGTGGAGATCTCATGATGCACCCCTTTTTATTCTTGTGTTGTCAGTGAGGCTCCTCTCTGTGAGCTCCATCGTGGCTATCGCTGGTGGTGGCTGGACACCATCCGGTTCTTCTGGCCCCAAGTCGATGTAGGCACCCACTCTTATGGATCTCTCTGTCTTCTCAGTTGTCTTTACCGCATGTCATTTTGGTCCTCGGTCAGCATCCGTTCCTGTTGAGTTGGGACCATTTTCTGTGTCCTCGGATGGCAGCTTGGCAGCTTTTAAGACCCTAGATGCCACTCACCAATGTGGGGTGCAGAGAGCTCTCTTAGCAAAACACTAGTTGTGCCAATTGGCCTGGAATTCGCCTAAGAGCATGGTCCCCCGCCCCCCACCCTAGCTACTCTATCCTTGAAGTATTGAGTTAAGATGGAAGGAGTACTCAAGTCATGCTGAGGTCCACTTAATGTTGTTCTTGTTTCTAATGTGTGCTATCACCACTTTCTCCCAACTAGATTTCTAGCAACTATCTAAACTAAACCCTCCCCCCATCACCCTCCTTCCCTCCCCTCCCTTGCAGTTGTCAAAGAGTCTTTTCTTCTATACACAAGTCTGTTTTTGAGATCTTATCATAGAGGTCTCATACAGTATTTGTCCCTTTGTTGCTGACTACTTTCATTCAACATAATGTCTTCCAGTTGAAACCAGGTTAGGAGATGTTTCCTGGAATCATCATTATTCTTTATCATTGCATAGTGCTCCGCTGAGTATATGTACCATAGTTTACCTATCCATTCTTCTGTTGTTGGGCATCTGGGTTGATTCCATCTTTTTGCTATCGTGGACTGTGCTGTGGTAAACATTCTGGTTCATGTGTCCGTTGGTGTGAAAGGCCTTGATTCTGTAGGATATATTCCAAGTAGTGGAATTACTGGGTCAAATGGTATATCGATATCCATTTTTTAAGGAAGCGCCAGATTGCCTTCCAAAGAGGCTGGACCATTTTGCAACCCCACCAACAGTGTAGGAGGGTTCCACTTTCTCCACAGCCTCTCCAGCATTTGTTGTTTTGTGTTTTCTGGAGCATGGCCAATCTTGTTGGGGTGAGATGGTATCTCATTGTTGTCTTGATTTGAATTTCTTTAATAACTAAAGATCGTGAACATGTCTGCATGTGAACAGATGTTTTTTTTGTATGTTGATCTTGTATCCCGTTACTTTGATGTATGCTTCTGTTAGTTCCAGTAACTTTCTTATGGAGTTTCTGAGATTTGCTATGTAGAGGATCATGTCATCTGCAAATAGGGGTAGTTTTACGTCTGCCTTACAGTTGGGATGCTGTTTATTTCATTTTCTTGCCTTATTGCTTGGGCTAAAGACTTCCAGTGCAGTATTGACTGAGAGTAGTGATAATGAGGATCCTTGTATAGTTCCCATTCTTAAGGACAATGCTTTCAATCTTTCCCTACTGAGGATAATGTTGGCTATTTGTTTTGTATTAATGCCCTTAGTTATGTTGAGGAATTTCCCTTCTGTTTCTATTTCACTGAGAGTTTTTATCAGGACAGGGTGTTGGATTTGATCAAAGCCTTTTCCATATGGATTGAGATAATGTGCTTCTTTCCATTTTTTTAAAATATGTTGGGTTACATTGATTGATTTTCTAATGTCGAACTACCCTTTGTATAAATCTCAGCTGACTATGATATATCATCTTTCTTTTCAATTTGCTGTTGTATTTTGTTGGCTAGAATTTTATTGAGAATTTTTGTGTCTATCTGTATTCATGAGGCATATTGGTCTGTCATTTTCTTCTTTTGTGCTATGTGTGTCTTGCTTAGGTTTTCGGGTTATACTGGCTTCACAGAATGAATTAAAGAGGATTCCTTCATCTTCTACATTCAGGAAGTATTTGAATGGAGTTTGTGTCAGTTCTTTTCTGAATATTTGATAGAACTCTCCAGAGAAGCCATCTGGGCCAGGGACATTGTAATTTTTTTAAAATCATATTTATCCTAATACATTATTTTATGGTGAAGAAGTATTTCCTCACAGTTATGAAATCAAATGCATGTGAAATTAAGCTAGATAGCAACAGCAAAATCACTTGTCTGAGTTTAGATTTCTGAAATAGCAGAGCACCTCTGCAGGGGAAGCTATTTCCGTCAATCAAGTACTTCTAAATGTTGGTATAGGTTTTTTCCCCTAGCAACCCTAGGGACACATTGGCCTTTTCTAAGGCAAACAATTCATCAGCCATGGTTTTGTTGCAGACAATAGAGTTGAAGTGGAAAATGGATTTATTAGGGGTATTTGGTGTCTTACAGCATGTCTGAGAAGACCTGATATCATCTGTGGGTGCTGCACAGCTAGAAACAGAAAAAGTGCCCATCACACCACAACGCTGGTTCAGTGGAAATAACGTTGTTCTTTATAATAATTGATTACACTATGTTAGGAACCCTA
This sequence comes from Heterohyrax brucei, assembly GCA_028571685.1. NCBI lineage: Eukaryota > Metazoa > Chordata > Mammalia > Hyracoidea > Procaviidae > Heterohyrax > Heterohyrax brucei. Next base: position 69,709,967 of record CM053149.1, on the reverse strand, counting down.
AACCAGAGCCCCTCTGTAGCTTATGTAGCCTGAGACTGTGTATGCTAGAAAAATGCCTCAGTTACCCGGTGGTTACTCTTGTCTTACATGTCTCCTGCAAAGGAGTCTGCCTGATGGAAACTGGTTGAACGTCTACACCCAATGCCAGGGAAGCCCAGGAATCTTAAATTAGGGATTCTACCTGGGGAAGCAGAATCCATGATGGTGGAGAACTATCAGAGGAGGCAGGGATTGAGAGTGTAATAAGTGACAGATGTGTCCTAAGGATCATGTTCACATTTTTTTTTTTTTGTCTAACAGTTCTTTTTTCTAATATCTTTATAGTCATCTTTATTTCATTAGCCCTTCCTTCCCAAGAAGTCCCGAGTGCATTTGAGACAGAGCCCAATTGTGTCTTTTAGGAGGTAGCTTCCTCTAGTTGGAGCAGCTCTGGTGGCACAGCGATTAAGCTCTCAGATGGTAACTGAAAGGTCAGTAGTTCCATCCACTAGCTGCTCTGTGGGAGAAAGATGTGGCAATCTGCTTGCATAATGATCACAGCCTTGGAAGGCCAGTGGGTTTATTTCTACTTTTCCCTATTAGGTCACTGTGAGTCAGGATTGACTTGACAGGGGTGGGTGTGGTTTGGTTTTTTTGGAAAAAGTTTTCTCTACTTTTCTCAGTATAGTTGAGATGAAGAGAGAAATATGTTGGCCTGCCTACTTGTTTTATACATATATGTATATGTATGTATATACATATTTGCATATGTGTATATGTATGTACATACCAATGTGTATATTTATATATATTTATGTTTATATGTATATTTCTTATTTACAATTAGAAAATTAAGTGTTTGCTATTAGAAAAGTTGCATGAAGGTTTTGTTTTGAGATGATTATGTGTTTTAGACTTCCATGTCTCAAGTAATCATATAAGTAGAACCCATTGTTGCTGACCGGCTTTAAACTCAGACTTCTGAAACAGATGGGGCAGATTAAGTTGTTAGACTCATTTCGTCACTTATCTATCATTGGAAACTTTATGGAGCAGTTTTATTCTGTCCTATAAGATGGCTTTGAGTTGGAATCGACTTGACAGCAATGATCTTTTTTTTGAGGGAGGAGTAAGTTGGAAGTCTACAGTGTCTTGGGATATTGCCTAATTTATTTCTACTTGGAGAAGATAGAGATGCTTTAGTTGTGAAATGCAAAAAGACAGAAAATAAGTGGGATAGTTTAACCCAGAATGTGAAGGACATCTTCTCTGGCGAAATAATGGGATCATGTTTGGATTTTTGTCACAAGTGATTGCTCTCACCCTAGCAACAGAGGAATAATACTCTGAAGATTTAACAGAGTATATGGCTAAGACAAAACTGAAATCTTACTCCTGGTCTATTTAATAGACACCTACAAAGTGGAAAAATGGAAGAAAATCTATCTGTTTTTCTGAAAATAAAGCTATTTACAGCTAGTAGTCCTGTAGGACATTGAAGGAATGAGATTATGAGACTAATGTAAAGTATCATACTTCTCAAGAAAATGGACACTTATCCCATGCATCTATGAAAGGGTAGTTGGAGTCCAAAGTATAAAGCGTAATGGGATGTTACTGAGGCATTTTGAAATGGCAGCACTGGATTTTGCTGTACTTATGTGATAACATTCTTCATGGCATGGAATCTTTTGTGTTATTTTCTTTTGGAATTTAATAAATCTGTGAGTTAGAATCAACTTGATGGTGATGTTCTTTGGTTAGGGTTGGAAAACTTGGAAATTATTCCTTCTGAGGTATACAAAGGTGACATCTTTGTAATTCCAAAGGAAGCTGATACAGGAACAAATTGAATATTCTTGTGATTATTTTCATTGTTGCTGTGGTTGCTATGTGCCGTCAAATCGTTTTGACTCATAGTGACCCTATACGTGGCGAAACAAAACACTGCCTGGTCCCGTGGCGTGTTCACAGTTGTTGCCGCATTTGAGTCCAGTGTTGCAGCCATTGTGTTAATGCATCACATGGAGTGTCTTCCTCCCTTTTGCAGACACTTGACTGTACTAAGCATGATGTCCTTCTCCAGGGACAGGTTCATCCTGATAACATGTGTAAAGTGAGACAAAGTCTTGTTATCCTCACTCCTAGGGGACGCTCTGGCTGTAACTTCTTCCAACACAGATGTGTTTGTCTTTTTGTTCCCTTGGCAGTCCATGGGATATTCAGTATTCTTCACCAAGACCATGACTCAAAGGCATCAATTCTTCAGTCTTCTCTATTCATTGTTCAACTTTGACATGCATATGAGGCAATTGAATATATCATGGCTTGGGTCAGGTATGTCTTAGTCCTCCAAATAATGTGTTGCTTTTTAATACTTTAATGAGATCTTTAGCAGCAGATTTGCCCAATGTAATACACGTTTGGTTTCATGTCTGCCCTTTCCGTGGGCATTGATGGTTACTCCAACTAAAATAAAATATGAGGTCTGGCCATTAAGTCTGTGAACTAAATTGCTTTAAGTGCTACATATCTCATTGCTGAATATTGCTATGATCAGCTTGGAAATACTCCCCTTGGGAAGGTGTGCATTGACACCAGTGCCTAGTCTACTCTTCAGAGCAATTTTGGAACTCTTTCAGGAATGGCCGTTGTGCACAGTGGCATGGTAGCAAGTTCGTGAAGTTAATTGTGTAGCTGTCTATGAAGGAGTTTATAGCCAGGAAACAAAAAACTGTATTGGAACACCCTTCCTATTCACCTGATCTGGCCCCAGTGACTTTTTCTTTACTAAAAAATAAAGGAAATATTGAAAGGAAGACATTTTGATGATGTTCATGACAACAAGGGTAATGTGACCACATCTCTGATTGGGCGTTCTGGAAAAAGAGTTCCAAATTTGCTTTAAAGGCTGTATTAAGTGCTGGCATTGGTGCATAACTTCCCCAGGGGAGACTTTGAAGGTGACCATAGTAATATTTGCCAGTGAGATATGTAGCCCTTTTTCTAGGATGAGTTTGTGAATTTACTTGGCAGGTCTTGTACTTGACCACTCTAGTATTTTCTCTTTATCATATCCGACTTGATGGTGCTGGGTTTATTGTAATATTGCTAATTGGACCAGTTTTAAGAATTTTTGCTTTCTTTATGTTGAGGTGTGATCCACACTGAAGGCTGTGGTCTTTGATTTTCATCAGTAAATGCTTTAAATTCATTTTCACGAAGCAGAGTTGTGTCATTTGCATATTGCAGGTTGTTAATAAGTGTTCCTCCAATCCTAATGTCATGCTCTTGATGTAGTCTAGTTTTTGGATTATTTGCTCAGCATATAGATTGAATAAGTGTGGTACATACATCTCCTGATTTTCAACCATGCAATATCCACTTGTTCTGTCTGAATGACTGCCTCTTCCTGTATATGTAGGTTCCATGTGACCACAATGTAGTGTTCTAGAATTCTCATTCTTCACAATGTCATCTGTAACTTGTCATGCATGTAGTCAAATGTCTTTTTTCATAGTCAGTGAAGCACAGGTAAACATCTTTCAGTATTCAATTCTGCTATTCTTGTGATTCTTTAGTCTTCTTATGGTTATTTTACGAGATTAAAAGAACACATTAAATTAGGGCATCTCCACCCCTGGCATTTTTCTCAAGTGATATGATCTGGGTTTCTAATTCTGGGGACTGGAGAGCTCTGATGAAAAGTTCAGGGATGAGTCATGTTTGCAGGACTTAGAACCCTTTGCTCTATGAACTGGGTTGTTCTTTCTCAAGATCAAAATCATAAGCATTACCTTAATAGCTACTCTACAAAGAGATCAGAGAATGTATTAATTTGTTATTGTTTTAAGCCTATAGATATTCCAAGCTTAGCAACATTCTGAGGGATAGAAAATCATAACAAATAAATTCCCTTAAAAATTCTTTTTCCCATTTCTAGAGTTATCTAAGCTGGTATCTATCTGTGTATTGTTCCCTCTTAATTCAATGGAAGAGAGAGAAGGAACCCTGTGAAATCATGCTAGGGCACTGAGCTTCTCAAGTACATCACTTCTATTGGATTCCAAGTTCAACATGAAGATACATTTTCTACCATTCTAATTGTGATATGTGATCATCGGGGAGAACCGAAAGAATGCATACAAATTATAAAAATGAAAAGAAACCTGTCTCTGAATCCAGAGACTCATCCGTGCTCTTGACCCCAGTGCTCACAATTCTCCTATGACTTGGATAAATGATTCCCTTTCTTGCTTCAATATTTTTTCTACTCCTTTCCACCCAGTCTGCAGTTGTTCTCTAATCTTTCCAATCATAGCAATATTTTTCTTCCATTTTGTGTCTTTTTCATGCTATTTTATAATTTCTCTTTCCTTCTCTTTACCATCGCAGTTTTGGAGATCACTGTTTATATTGCCTTTAATTAATGCTTCTGATGTGTGCTGCAGTATGCAACCAACTGGCAACTTCTTTCCAACTCAGTGGAGACTGTTCTTGCAAGTGACTCACATCTGCCTAACTGCCATACAGTCACTGGTTCAGCTCCCACTTGAGTTATTTCTTGACCACGCTGCTCTTGATCGCTGAATCCTAAAGAAACTTGCCTCTATGGCCTCATTACCACTGTCTTCTAATGCTCAGTTCATTACTTCTGCTGTTGGTCCTTAATACCCAACCTGCGTTCTTTTCCTAAATGTGTGTCCAATGTATTGGTTCCTCCCTTCGTTCTCCTTCTGTTTTTTCTCCAGATCTTCCTAATTGATTTGATTGTTTCCCATGGCTTTAATCCCCAGTATTATTCTCTACTCCCAAACTGTATTCTGAGATAAATATTATTCACATAGATGTTTAATGAATAACCAAATGCATTATATCCCAAGCATATTTTTTTAGACATATAATTTTAGGGTGCTTTTTCCAAGTACCCACTCCTGACCCATTTTCACATCCTTCCAGCTCAAAAAGAGACCTATTTCATGGATCTGTGGCAGCTATAATAGGACCTTGAGACCCAAAACAAGCATAACAAAGATAGTGGACTCAAAACATGAAAAGACAGAACATCTCTGAAGATCTGAGTAGCTGAAACAAGTACCTACCAATATCTGGACTTTGTTATGAGAGCAAAATAAACCTCCCATTGTTTAAGTTACTACGGGTGGGGAGTGCATGATTTATAGCAAAATGCATTTCTGTAAGCTACATTTACCTTCCTTTCTCCATCATCTTCTAACCTGCATCTGCTTCTCACACTTACTCTGTTTCTCTGATGACAGTAACTTTGTTATCCAAGGAATTGCTCCCTTTTGGGTTTTTAACCACTATGGTTCATTCTTCTCCTTCAATCTGAACTTCAGCTTATACCCAGTTATGTTTCATCCTTCGCTTCCTTTTAATTTCAACTGAAGTGAGCCTGGGTGGTGCAAGCAGTTTGTGACTTGCTAAGCCAGAGATTGGCAGCTCGCGCTCACCTGGCGGCCCTGTGGAAGATGAGCCTGGAGAGCTGCTTCCATCAGGGTTACAGCCGAGAAATCCCTACCACAGATCACAGTTCTCACCCGCACACACGGAGTTGTGATGAGTCAGGTGGCGTCTTGAAGGCAGCCAATGACAACAACACACAGACACTGATACAGACAATGCCTCTATCAATTTGCTAAGGAATAATCAGCTATTACAATTTCAGTGATTTTTGTAGCTGAGATTTCACCATCAAAGTCCTTTCCACACGCAAATACACTCTTTTCTCAACTTGCTGTGAAGATGCAGTTACATCACAATCATTTGAGAAACATGATCCCTATTTGTTTCAAAAAACAAAGCTGTGAAGTTGGTGAATGGTTTATGTGCTTTATGTGAAAAAAGAAACTAGAATATTTTTGTACTATGACTTTTCTTAAGCAATGTTCATTCCATTTTTTTTTTTTTTGGAGAGTTAGAGTAAGGGATAAAATATATCTAGCATGGAAATTACTGTTATAGATATCTCCAAAGGACTTTCTGTTTTCTGTGAACGCTACTGGCCATGTATGTCAGGATAGGGAAAATGAGTGAGGTCAACAACGTAAAAGTCTATGTCCTTAGCATGGCTTCTTTCTAGCCATGTAAGCGTGTCCTCTTGGGCTGTCACTCTACCCACTCCATACTTGTCATCTGGGCCTACTCATCTTTTCATCAGCGTGAGTGTTCTTTCCTCTTTCCGTGCTTTGCATACCATGTTGCCCCTCTCTGAAGTATTCTCCTTTCAGCACATGAACTTGACCTGTTCTCTCTTCAAGAAACCTTTGGGCATGACTGAGACAAGACTAAGCCTTCTCTAATTTGGGCATAATTTCATCACAGTAGTTATCATCCATCATATGTTGTCACTGGGGCAGGATTCCTGCAGTTACAAGTTCACTTCTTGCAAAAAATGAACACTTATTTTTAAATAATATTTTTGACAATTAAAGGAAATTTGGAACCTGTTGAAATGATTTACCCCAGTGAATTGTTTAGTGAATTAGAATCACCAGAAAAGTGACATTGAAAGCTGGGACCAATAAAGGGAGGTTAACAGAAGATAAAGGTTTTACAGTGACACTTAGGAGAGTGACACAGAGGCAGCTCAGGAAAGAATAAGGGCCAGGATGGAACTGTAGTTCTCTTAGTAAAGAGAAAGCAGAAATGCTAGTAGAGGTTGTTGGTCCTTTGAAGCTACGTTTAGCGAACAATAGTGGGATCTCCTGCGAATGGTAGGAGTAAATAATTCTGCATCTTACAAACAGCTTGAGAACATTAAGATGCGAGGGTGCTCCAAAATAAAGTCTCCTGAAATTATTCTGTATTTTTAATTCCTTTAAGCGTTACAGTGATGGCAGCTCCTGGTTTCCTTCCACCTACAGAGTAATCATGGGTCGGGGGAAATGAATCTGGTCACTGCTTGGCTGAGCTGGGACTTTAAAAGCTTGCCTGAAGGTCAGAAGTGTTGGTTGACCTTGGTGGCAAGGGGGAGATGAGACACAGGATACCAGCAGTCTCAGGGAATGAAAAAATCAAACAGCACCCAAGTTGGGCTATTCATTACTGAGAGACTGTTATACACCGTGGCTGCACAAGTTGACTTTTAGAATCAATGTCAAGGAAAGAAGTAGCTTTATTTTATAGACTCCAATGTATCATATATACTCGCAGCGTCTTCTCTCTTAACCCCAAGCATCAAAGTGAGAGCTCTATTATTTGTGCCCAGAGAGCATGCAAAGGAACACCAAGCTTAGTACCACCAAAGACGCTGCTCTTTGTAGCTGCAGAATCAGTTTAGGACTGGCCTATTGATTGATCGTTGAGGGTGAATGTAAGTAGCTAGGAAAGGGATAGGACTGACAGCCTTGAGGGGCTGAAGCGTTTGATTTATTGACAGAACAAATGTAGGCCTCCAGGTGCTCTCAGAGACCCATCTTTAGCAATTAGAGTTTGTTTCTTGCGTGGAGGACCTTGAAGACAAATGAGGGTGCCTGCTCCCCAAATCTTAGGGTCTAGTGATGGCCAGAAATAGGCTTCAATCTGCCTTTAATGAAGAGGGGAGAGTTCTGTTACTTTGATTGCCACTGATAGCTCAGTGGTTAAGAGTTCACTCTGTTAATCGAAGCAGTCAGCAGTTCGAATCTACCATCCACTCCTCAGAAATCCTTTGGGGCAGTTTTGCTGTGTCCTGTAGGGTCACTATGAGTCAGAATCAACTAGATGGCAATGAGTTTCTGATTTTACCTTAGTGGGGCAAGATTTTCCTAATCAGCTTCTAGAAACTAATTTCTATTATAATTCTAAACAAATGGAAAGGTGTCTTATCTGAATAAACTCCTCCAAACCCAGTGCCATCAACTCCAATTAATAATGACCCTGTGAGACAAAGTAGAACTTCCCCCTAGGGCTTCCAAGGCTGTAAACCTTTATTTATGCAAGCACACTGCTCTTTCTCTCCTGAAGCATCTGGTGGGTTTGAATGGCTGACCTTTTGGTTAGCAGTCAAATGCTTTAACCATTTTGCCACCAGGGCTGCTTTTATGTGAATAACTCTCTAATAGTTAAAAAAATAATCACTTGACATGAGTATATTAATGGCCTCAATAAATGGCTTCAGTTTGTATCTTTTGAATATTTGAGTACGTCAATTTTGCGAATGCATGTGTAATTACAAGGGCCTCATCAGAGTAAAGATTAGTTCTGTAGCTTTGGTAAGTGAACTTAAACCTCCTAGTCAAACTGAAGGCAATAGTTGCTAGTATTGTCCGAGAAATTTTCCTGTGCTCTTTTGAATGTTGATGCATAAAAGGTAGATGACATCGCAGGTAAGATCACAGGCTCTAAAGTCGGATGACCTTGTTTTGAATATTATGCTTACTATTCGTATCACCCTTGACAAGTGGTGTAAGTTAGTTGTGCCTCAGTTTCCTAATCTGTAAAATGGGGCCATTGAGAAAATAGAATGAGTCGATATATGCCAAATGCTTAGAAAAGGACTTGCAACCTAATGACATACTCAATAAATGTCCAGTGCAATGATGATGATAATTATGCTAATAGTTTAAAAAATCACTAGGTAAAGTCTCATTGAATTAGAGTTCTACTGCAGATCAGTAGTACAGCTTTAAAAATAAAGTAGTAAGATGGAAACTTGAATTTGAACCATATTCTTGGGTAATGGAGTGTAAACAGAGATGAATTCCCACAAATAAGGGAGGGGTGCTATTCCTAAGGAAGCTGGTGGCAGTACTACAGCTGCTAACCAGAAGCTCAGCAGTTGTAACCCACCAATGGCTCCTTGGACACTCTGTGGGGCAGTTCCACTCTGTCCTATAGGGTCGCTGTGAGTCAATTCTGAATTGACTCAATGACAGTAGGTTTAGACTATTCCTAAAAGAAAGGATGCTGGCCAGGTAAAAGAACACTAATTCTTTTCTACGTTTGGAATGTCAAAATTGACTGTCCCTTATTGCTGCCGTTTTCCACATTGTGTTATATTTTTGTAATTTTTAAAAATGGTATAAGAGTCGAGTCCATTCTTATTGTGGGTTCTGTTTTAGAAGTGGCTGTTTCATATGATATTGCTTCTCTCCTTCTTTTGACTCAAATAGTTTTTGTCTTATACATGTAAAATCAATCTTCCACAGACCAGACAATCTGTTCATTCTAGCCTTCTAAGCTCTCCCTGTGCTCCTGTAATTGGTATTTTGAAATAGGCGTGGATGAATGGACTTATAAGGCTGCAGTCTAGTGTATTAACCAGATATAAAAATGGCCTTGCGTTGCTATGGAGGAGAGAAGAATATCCTGGCTAATCTTTAATATAGCGAATTTCTACTTTTTTGAATTATAATTTTGAAATTGTTTCTGAAGCTTAAAATGTGTTTAATAGATTTATGGTGTATGTGTGTGTGTGTGTGTGTGTGTGTATTACACAGACCTCTCAGAATATGGCCACTATTGTCTTCTTCATGGAAATCTATCAATCTTTGAGTCAGAATAGTCAATTTCACCAACATAGATCCTTATTCATAACTCATTTATTCATCTGATGTTATGGTATGATACATATTTACTCCATTAGGTTTCTGTCTTGCATTGAAATTGAAACAATATAGCATGACATCAATTTCCTTTATATTGTGTTGTTGGCTTGCCCATGAAAATAAAGGTGAATATATGTCCTCATGAACCCATTCAAATTTCTTAAAAATTTTTATAAAGTTTCGATTGCTTCAGAAACAGTTTCCTGAGCTTACAGTATGTTTTTATATCTGTATAGCAGGAATTGGACAGTAATATGATTGTTTTACATTCTTTTCTGAAATACTTTCGGACTTGCAAAAATTGTCTTCCCCAATGAGTACTAGAAAAATAGATCTTACTGTTACTCTATACATATGTTTCAGGCAAGTAATCCAAAGTGTGTATGCTTCTTAGAAACATGTTTGTTTTGACAGATAGTATTTTTCAAAGATATTACTGCTACTGTCAGGTGTCTTGCGGTCAGCTCTACCTCATGCTGACCCTGTACACAACAGAATAACCCATGGCCTGGCCTGTCCCCACCCTCACCGTCACTGCTCTGGTGGAGCCCATGGCTCCAGCCATCTGTCTCACCAAGATCTTCTTCTTGGTCACTGACCTTCCACTTTACCAAGGATTGTGTCATTCTCCGGGGACTGATGCTTTCTAAGAATGTGTCCAGAGTTCATGAGATGAACACTCTGGCTGAACTTCTTCCAAGGCAGATTTATCTATTTTTTCTGGCCAGAGTAAGTGCTATATTTCGTATTCTTCACAAGCACTATACTTTGAAGACATCGATAATTCTTTGGTCTTCCATTTCCATTGTCTGGCTTTCTTATGCATATAAGGTGATTCAAAATACTGTGGTTCAGGCCAAGTGACACCCTTTGTTTTTTTAGGACTCTAAAGAGGCCTTTTGCAGAAGACTTTTCAACAATAGTTGTAAATATATCTTCCTCCACAATGTCATCTTGTGTCTCCTCCATCAAAAAGTGAAATTTATTTCTCTACCCCATGGAATCTGGTAGACTTTGTGACTGCTTTGACCAAGAGATGATGGCTGAAGTCATCAAATGGCAGTTTTTAATGGATTAGGTAGTTTCTAGGGAGTCCTGATGATGCAGTGTTTAAACGCTACACTAGTAACTGAAGGTTTGCCGTCCTAAATCACCAGCTACTCTAAAAAAGAAAGATGTGGCTGTCTGCTTCTGTAAAGTTATAGCCTTCCAAACACTCTAGAGCAATTTTCCTCTTCCCTCTAAGGTCATTATGAGTCAGAAAAGACACAAAGACTTTTTTTTCTGGTTCTGGCTGCTTCTGAGGAGCCCTGGTGGTACAATGGTTAAGCACTCAGCTGCTAACCACAAGGCAGCAGCTGCTGTGCATGCAGAAGACCTGACCATCTGCTCTCATAATGATTTTAGCCTGGAGAAACCCATGGGGCTGTTCTCTACTGTCCTGTAGAGTCGATACTAGTCTCAATTGATTTGTTGGTACACAGCAACAAGAGGCAACTTCTGCTTCCTGCAGTCTGAGACATTTGCTCTAGGGACATTTTCTCTGAGAATCCAATCATTAAAAACAAAAACAAGACCTGTTGCCTTGAAGTCAGTTCAACTCATAGTGACCCCATAGGACAGAAGAGACCTGGCCCATAGTATTGCTAAGAAGCAGCTGGTAGATTTGAACCTCTGACTTTTTGGTTAGCAGCCAAGTTCTTAACCACTACGCAACTGGGGCTGTAACTCAACTGGAAAAGCCATTCTGGTTAACAGCTGCAGCTGCACTCCCAGATTCTACATGGCATCCACTATCAGCCATGGAAATAGAGGCATTTGATTTCCAGTGTGGTTGAGGTTTCCGTTGACTCATCTTACTGCAACTACATGAAAGAACCAAGCAAGGCATCCCCAGCTAAGCCCAGTCAGCACCCAAACACGGTGTAATAAGTGCTATAATACTTTCATTAAAGTAGTGAAAGTATTTAAAGTAGTAATAAAGTCGTGTTTGAAGCCACTGAGCTTTGGAGGACTCTGTTAGACAACAGTTGACAAGAGGAGCCCTTAACGTCACTTTATGCGAATAACACACATGCTGTCTACAACCGTTTGCCAACCACGCTCTCCCCTGATGAGGTATGCCAATCTATTTTTACAGGTTACTTTAAAAAAAAAAAAAGAAAGCATACCTTGCAGTACAGAGGGCATAGTTGAGAAACAAACATAGGAGGATTGCCGTGTTATTTACATAAAAAGATGGTATTCGTTCACAATTTATTGCCCACTTTCTAATGCACTCCTTGGTATATAATGATGTAATAATAGTGTGAGCAGTGGTCTATAGCAGACCCTGCCTGGGTCAGCTGCTTCATTAAAACCTTGATGGCAAGGCAGGAAGAACTGAAGTCAAAGCTAAGTCAACTCCAAAGATGTTGCAAAACTGTATTTAAATATTAATAAAAGGTTACTAATGGCAAGTAATGAACTATAGTTCATTAAGGGAATGTTTAAAATGATAATATCACTTTATAGGGTAAAATACTTCTTAGTAAAAATTTTCAAACTCTGACTCCTCTATGTCTTAGCTACAGGACCTGTATCAATTTCATCTCTTCTCTGGCTCATTCATACCCAGCTCATTTGGTCATGAAAGTTAAAAGAGTCAGCATGTGCAATGCTCTTTGAACCATGCCTGTGTGTACGTTAGTCGTTCAGTTAATGTTAGCTACTAGTATTGGTACTTACAGTGAGTGTCTATAGCTCACGTGGGGCTTGATAGAGTGCCAGCAAGAACGTATTTCCTTAGGTTACTACCATGCATTTCAATCATGAAGTGTTAAATCTCCTTTTCTTGCCCTGAGATATCATAGGTGGATATCCTAACTTCATTGGCCAATTTCAAGTATAAAATAATTTCTTTTTCAGATATTAAAAAGTTAACTCCAGGTTAATGTCAACACTTTAATCTCTCATCCAATTTAAAGCATCTTCCCACCTTTCTAAGCTTCAAAGTTCACAACGGACAAGATGTTTGAGGTGGATTTCTTCTCTCTCTCTTTTATCTACTTCCTTCCCTCATTCATGGAAGACTGCTCTATCTAATCCCATCTCTGATGGACGCAGGAAGTTAAAAGAGTTAAAGAGTCACACTGTCTTTAGGAATTGTGAGGGGTCTGAGTTTTACCCTACTTGAAAGCTATCAGGTTAGACTGTCTCAGTTTTGTGGGTGATAATACAAAATACCAAACTCCTAAACTCATTGCCACCAACTCAATTCCAGTTCATGGTGACCTTATAGGACAGAGTAGAACTACCCTCTATGGTTTAGATGGTGGGGCTGATGGATTAGAACTGTTAACCAAGGTTTTAACTACTGTGCCACCAGCCAGAGTAAAAATATTATTTATTTTTATTTATTATTTTTTATCACTTATGCTACAGCAGTCAACATGCATCAAATGTCCCATTCATGTTTTTTGACCCTCGGGAGACAGGAGCTACAGCAGAGTGGTCCAGACAGGTGCTGAACACACAGTGGGCTTGTGTCACAGATGGAGAAGGCTTAGTTTGTAAAACTCCGACCTTTTATAATAGGCTGGAGGAAAACACTGTTGTTGTTACTATTGTTATGTTATAATAATATAACATATTATTACATGTTGTATGTTATTATGTGGAGGTAGGCATTATCTTTGTCTTCTAAGGCTGATCGCTCTACAACCATCCTTAGGAAACTATCTGCAGTGCTGTTATGGGCTCTCTTCCAAGTTCATGCAGGAGTGAGAGAAGTTCATGAAGAATTGCCTCCCAACAATTATTTGATGAACGATACTATAGTAACCTGACCTTGAGAGCTCTGTACAACAATTCCAAATGCCTGGTTGTCTTCCTATTGAATATTTTGGTGGGATATTTGGAGACCATTGATCTCCATTGATGACTTCTGTCTGAAATTATCTCTGAGAAAGACAGTACATTCTACAGGTAGGCTTTGCTCCTTCTTTGCCTCCTTCTGACAGTATGCCTCCCAACACACTTTCTTAGCAGTCATTTCTTTTCCAACAGATCTATTGCTTCTGGTCTTTTCAAACTTCCTTGCTGTCTTATCTAGCCTATGGGAAGTACACTAAATGGCAAATTATACCAAATTCCGATTATGCTGGCCACATCCACTTTATCCGTCTCTCTTGGTTTCTGTGCCACTGGTATCTCCAAGTATCTTCTTCAGCTGTTTTTAGCTAAAATTAAGTATCAGTGGCTGTAATCTGTAAATTTGAGAGAACACAATTCAAACTATGTGGAACAATATTTTCACATTCCCCGCTGTTGGCTTTTGTGGAGGATCCTGGAGGAATACTGGTTTAATCTGCCCTGGAGAAAGAAACACTACTCTCCTCTTCAAATTATCTCCAAAGTAATTCTTACACTTAGTCATCTATTTCTCTATTTCATCTTATGTACACAGAGTTGAGTGATGATATAAGTATCACCAGACTACAGACCTAGTCCCTTTCAGAAGTGTTTCCGAACTGATCTATCACCTCTGTTTAGAATGTATGGGCAGTTCAATCCTTTGTTCTTAGATTTGGGGGATATGCAGCAATTCAGAGAAAACTACAAGAGTTCTAGTAACATCCTTGTGAGCATGTGTATGAGGTGTTATGTGTGTGCTTGTGGTTTGAAGACCTAAAGCAGCTATGATGAAATAATAGTAATTATCACTCTTGAAGGGAAAATATGCTTTTAAATTTCTCGAGATCAAATTTGTATCTTAAAGTCAGGAATTTTAAGGGGACAGGAGAGCTGGTAATAAAGAACCCAAGGTGGAAAAGGGAGAGTGTTGACATACGGTGGAGTTGGTAACCAAAGTTACAAAAATATGTGTATTAACTCTTTAATGAGAAGCTAGCTTGTTCTGTAAACATTTATCAAAAATACATTAATTTACAAAAGAGGAAGAAGGCATTTTGGCATTGAAAGCCTTTGTTTAATATTCCAGTTTTGCCTCTGACTAGCTCTGTGATTTTGGAGGCATCGTTTACTAGGTCTCTTCATAGTTAAAGAGAAAGAGTAATATCTACTTTACACTTGATTCTGACGACAATCTAGTAGGATATTTTACATATATCACTAAGCCTGCAAATGTGTAAAGACCCATAAACATAGTCCACATTCACCCTTGCAGTAGAAAACAACATTAAAAGCTGTTTCATCTTTCTCATCAATGGAAAGGAATCTCCAACTGCCAGAAAAAGTTCAAGACATGTACTGGAAATATTTATGGTAGCTACAATGTTTTTTTTTCATTGCCATACACTATAGTTACAAGAAAAAGACAATAACAACATCAACACAAAAAGAATATCAAGATGATTATTTATTGAACACCTCCGTGTGACAGGAAAGCCCTGGTGAGCATGGTGGTTAAGAGCTATGGCCACTGTAGTTCAAACCCACAAGGCTGTCCTATGGGACACTTTCACAGTGTCCTATAAGGTCGCCATGAGTCGAATCGACTCAACAGCAGTAGATTTGGTTTTTTGGTTTCCGTGTGGCAGACACTGTGCAAGACCCCACATTAGGCACTGTACAGCAAGTAAAACATTTAGTTGTCCACACAAGCAAGCCTGTGAAATAAGTATTGGAGGAGATCTTCAGGAAGGATAAATAACTTCTCCAAAGTCACAGAGCTATTGAGGACAAGAAGACAAGTCAAAAATTATGATCAATTTTGTCTTTTTCACCTAATCGGGGGTGGGGGGAGCCCAGCAACCACACCTATTGACATGGAGCCCATCTAAATTCATAGCTACAATATAGGGCAGAGGAGAACTGCTCCATAGGGTTTCCAATCTGCCCTAAGCAGATTCTAAATGCCGACCTTTTTGGTTAGCAGCCAAGTTCTTAACCACTGCTCCATTGTTTAATTCCATCTTGCTGCCTGCAGAAAATAAGTAGCAAAGAAACCTCATGAAAGCTTGCCACTGAAAAGAAAAGAAAAGAAAAGTTGTATGACTATGGCCTTATGTGTTTAAGGAAGCCGAGAAGACATCTTGGGTTTATGAATGTTTAAGGAAGAGGGAGATGCAGTTTGGTTCTCAGAGGTGGTTGCTGTCGCTGGGGCAGGCAGCCTCAGTGCTTACATCCAGGAAGTGGGGACAGCCCCATCTATCCATCCCCTGACCTTGACCTCTCCTTGTTTTCTTTCATCTGGCACCTGTAGTTGGAAAACCCCTCAAGGAGTTGAAACTTCTAGGACCATCCAGGAGAAATTGTTTATGAGCCATAACTGTGGTCATTTCACATTTTCACATTTTCACATTTTGCCGTATGATTCAGGCCCCTCGACCCAATACGTACACAGCAGGTACTGTGGGTTTTGTACATTTTACATACATTAACTCATCGAACCCTTAGAGTCTCTGAAGTCGCTTCTGTGATTAACCTTATCTTTCAGAGATTGTTTATATCTGACTGAAGTTACACAGCTAGTCAAGTGGGAGATCTGGGATTTAACCCGGGTAGGCTGGATCTGGTTCGAGAGTCTGAGTTCCAAACTAGTGTGTTATATTGACAAGGAAGCAGATTCGGTCTTCTTCCATCTTCTTTCTGGGGAGACTTTGTCTTGAGCTGAGCGTCAGGAAACTTGGAGAAGAAATGACATGGATTCCACAAAGCTGATGACCAGATGCCGCGTCATTTGTTCAGTGAACTTGTGAGGCCCACTGATTTTCAAGTGATGGGCATGCCAGCCACCTCAATGAAAATGTAATGTAACTTTCCACTAGTGGAGAGCCACAACCCATTCTAGCTGTCGAACAGGAGGTCTTGAAATACTACTTTTTGGAATAATTTTTTTATTAATTGTTTTGGGAAGTTTTACCTGTACCTTATTGAACTTTATAAAACATTTGAGGAAAAGATTCAGTACCTAAACATCTTAAGCATAGCTATATTCCTTGCATTATAAATGGCTTCAGGAAATTAATTTCAAAGGATTAGCTAAAATTTTGAAGTGATTAAGTATTTCCCTAATTTTGAACTGAATCACAAATGCTCACCAATGTGTTTTCTTATTTCCCTCTGGGTCCAGCAACTCTCTGGTTCAGTCGAGGGGAAATAATAGGCTTTGTCTAAGTATCCATTGTGTTGTCTTAAATATCTGTTCTGTGGGGAGAAAACCTATTGCTTGTTATCATATTCTAATGGGCAGTCACACTCACGATATTAGTAGTGTATTCAGGAGGGCAAGAAAGAGATCGAGACAAGATAGTCGGAGGTAATTCCATGTTCCCTTTTAGAGCTGTGTTAAAAATGGGCCAAAAATGTGAATGGCATAATTACAGAAGTGTTTACTTTAATTGAGTTCTGCTTAAAAAAAAAAAAAAACCAAAAAACTGACCATACAATTTTCAAAATTGCTGGTAGTATTGTGAAAATTGGTCTGTCTAATGAGCCTGTATTTTCAAACCCAAGAGAATTAGGGATCCTGAACAAAGCTAGGACTTTTCTGCACTTCGGACCTGGTTCTTTTAAAATTCTGGAAATCACTTATAGCCCCATGTCTCTCCCACACACACCCCCATGCACGCTCACACACATTCCCAGACTCACACACTCGTGCTTATGTGCTCACACATACACACTCACACTGATACACGTTCACACACTCATTCACACTTCCACAAACAGTCATGTGCTCATATACACTCACACACTTTCACTCACACACACACACACAGCTTGTGAGGAAGACCCAGACCTTGACCCTCATAGTTAACTCCAGTATCCCTATGGCCTGACCTAAATTAGGAGAGAAAAAGGTCAGTCAGGACAGAGAAGGTATGTTTAGGGAGAAATGAAACTATCATCTGATTTCGCAGAAAAAGAAAATCCTTTCTTCCCACATTAAAAGTGAAGATAATGTAGAACGTATGACTTTATACTGTACTGGAAAATGATACCAACTCTCTGGAAGGGGAAAAAAAATTGAGCTATGAATTTTTCATTATATTTGAAAGCCATTGTACAATTTTATGACGGATGAATTCTGCTCCTTTCTCTTCAGTCTATGGTATAACAAATACCTCACACAATAAATCTTTTATGACTCAAGAAAACTATGTTTTTTCCTAAATAAACTTTTTCCTACGAGATGTTCTTCAAAGAGTATATAACAACTTCAGAAACGTTCAGTTGTGAGATCTAGTTTAGATTTGGGGCACAATGAGACCAATTCTTTAACTCACAAAAGGAAACTTGGATGTCCACATTCCTGTGGAGAGCTAACTGTCTATAGGGAAAAAGAAAAAATCCTGTCTCCTCCCGTGTCTGTGAACAGAAGCACGCTGGCTGTTGTCAAACTCCTCCCCGAGGCTGAGGTCAGAGCCTCTCAGGGAGTACCCTGTGGACTTTCACTGCTGACCTTCAGCCACAGGAGAGCAGTCTACAGCCTCACTCTTGACCAAGGCAAACAGTGAAATGTAAGTAGGAAAGCTTCCTTCTTTGTACCAGAACATTCTGTAGAGAAGGTAGCAGGCTAATGGTAATGCAGCTGAGACTTTCTTTTTTGATATCATGAAAGAAAATCAAGCCACAAATATCCCAATAGTGGAAGTAGAGCTTGTACAGGAGATAAAATTATTAGCATTTCAGTTCGTTGTCATTTTTATGAGACTTTATTTCAGGTGTCAGGTGCTACTGACATTTGGGGCCAGAATTCTCTGTGTAGGACTTGTCCTTTGTATGGCAGCAGGTTTGGGAGCATCTCTGGCCTCAACCCTCTAGATGTCAGTATCACCCCCTCCATACACACACTCCTCTCTGACAACCAAAAGGTCTCCAGAAATTGCTAAATGTCACCTGAGAGCAACATTTACTCTGGTTAGGTAATTACTGCTTATTCGAATTTGTGTGTAAATCCTGCCGTATAAATATTTATTGGATGAATGAATTAGCAAGTGCAGGTGATGAAATTGCTCATTTAGTTGCTTGGTACCTAGGGAACTTTTGGAAGTGGGTTGCCAGGCCTGTCATACCGGCTACTTCTAAGTGATCAAATTGCCAACTTTTCAACTAGTAATAGAGTACTTAAAACCTTTTTGCGCCACCTAAGGACTTATCTCTTTACCAATACCACTAAAAATCTTTATTGAGGAACAGTTCACATAAAATAGCATTCACCAGTATTAAGCAAACACCATGATGCTTTTTCCCCATTCTCTTCTTTTCCCATCTACCAATAACCATCCATCTTCCTTTATCTTGATGGAGCTACCTTGTACGTATGTCTTACCTAAAGGGGAATCAGTCATACAGTGTTTGTCCTTTTGCGACTGACTAGAAAACCTGGTGATACAGTCATTAAGTACTATGGCTGCTAACCAAAAGGTGGGCAGTTCGAATCTGCCAGGTGCTCCTTGGAGACTCTGTGGAGCAGTTCTGCTCTGACCTATAGGGATGCAGTGAGTCGGAACCAACTCGACAGCAACGGGTTTGGTTTTGGTTTAGGATTGACTTATTTCACTTAGCATAGTGATTTCAGGGTTCCCCCATGTGGTGGCAGGTATCAGAGCTTCATTTTTCTTCATAGACGAGTAATACCTCATTGTGTGTGTGTCCCATATTTGTCGATCCTTTCATCTTTTGATGAGCACTTGTGTTATGTTTGTGTTTTAGCAGTGGTGAATAACTCAGGAGTGAAGATTGGTGTGCAAGTGTTTGTTGTAGTTTCTGTTTGCAGTTTGGGTGGATGTATTGGAAACCCTGGTGGCATAGTGGTTAAATGCAGTGTCTGCTGAGCATGAGGTCAGCAGCTCAGATCGGCCACCTGTTCCTTGGAAAATCTGTGGGACCGCTCTACTCTGTGTCATGGGGTTAGTATGAGTCAGAAGCAACTCTGCAGCTGTGAGTTTGGTTTTTGGTTTTATACCCAACCCAATGCAATGGAGTCAGTCATGATTTATAGTGATCCTGTATAGCAGGAGTGAAATTGCTGGCTCACCTGGTATTTCTACTTTTAACTTTCTTAGAAACTCTCAAATTGTTTTCCACAGCTTCTGTATTGTTTTCCATTCCCACCAGAAATGTACAGATGTTCCAGTTTCTCCATATCCTTGCTGATATTAATTGCTTTTTATTTTTATCTTTTTTAAAATAATAACCATGATAGTGGGTATGAACTAGTATCTCACTGGTGATTAATGATGTTAGCCATCCTTTCACATACTTGTTGGCTGTTTGAGTATCCTTGGGTAAAGGTCAACCAGCTTTTGAACTGGGCTATTTTTTCTGTTGTTGAGTTTTAAAAATTCTTTATATATTGTGGTTATTAAATCTTTGTTATATGGTATCTTGGTTATCAAGCATTGCTGTAATAGAAATACCACAAGTGGATGGTTTCAACAAATGCAACTTTGTTTTCTCACAGTCAAGAGGCTAGAAGTCCAAATTTAGAGGTCCACCTCCACGGGAAGGCTTTGTGTCTTTGTTGGTTCTGGAGGAAAGTCCTTGTCACTAGTCTTCTATTTTGCTGGCTGTTGTTTCTTGGTGGTATGAGGTTCCCCTGTCTCTGCTCCCTTCTCTCTTTTATTATGTCAAAAGAGATTGGTGTAAGACACAACCTAATCTTATACATTGAGTCCTGTGTCAATAACATAACGAGCTGCCTCTGTTCCTGCCTCCTTAACCATCACCAAGGTAGGCTTTACAACACATAAAATAATCACATAAGGTGACAAAATGGTTTACAATCACACAATACTGGGAATCATTGCCTAGCTAAGTTCACCCATATTTTGGAGGGGTACAATTTAATTCATAACTTGTGGTTTCCAAACATTTCTTCTCATTCTGTCGGTTTTCACTTGACTTGCTTGATAATGTCCCTGATGTACAAAAGTTGTTAATTTTGATGAAGTATAGGATCCTGTAGAAGTCTAGAAGTTTATTTTGTGGAGAGAGTACAACATAACATCTCTGGATAGAATGAGTGCAGGAGGAATTACCAAACAGTGCTTAGGGCAGGGTGCTTGATGGAAAACAGGGAGATTAAGTGAAAATCCACGTGCACAGAGAAT
This sequence comes from Heterohyrax brucei, assembly GCA_028571685.1. Lineage (NCBI taxonomy): Eukaryota > Metazoa > Chordata > Mammalia > Hyracoidea > Procaviidae > Heterohyrax > Heterohyrax brucei. The sequence goes on along the minus strand of CM053149.1, from coordinate 69,689,377 downwards.
GTTAGGGATCCAGATGGCAGTTTAGTAGATCCAGATGCCTGTCAGTAGATTCTTGTTCTGCCACTCGTTAGCTGTGCCACCCTGGACAAGTTACTTTCCTTTTAAATCTCAGTAGCTCCATCTCTAACCTGGGGATAAATATCATACCCATTTTTTCATAGAGTTATGAAGATAAAATATTACCTAAAAATATGTAATTCTATCTGTCATATAATAAGCAGTATATAAGGTGCACCTGACCCAGGTCATGGTATTTGAAATCTCCTCATATTCAGTGAATAAAGAAGACAGAAGAAGAATTGATGCCTTCAAATTGTGGTGTTGGAGAAGAATATTGAATGTACCATGGACCGCCAAAAGAACAAACAGATCTGTTCCAAGAGAAATACAACCAGAGTGCTCCTTGGAAGCCAATTTGGTGAGAAGGCATCTTACATACTTTCGGCGCAGTTTCTGGGGCATTGAGTCCCTGGAGAAGGACGTCATGCTTGGTAGCATGTAAGATCAGTGAAAAAGAGGAAGACCCTCAAGGAGATGGATCGTCAGAATGGCAGCCACAAGGGGTTAAGCATAAAAACAATTGTGGACACGGTGCAGGACTGTTCTGTTTTGCATAGGGTCACTATGAGTTGGAACCAAGTTGATGGCACCTAACAACAACAACAACAACATGTAAGTATTATCATCGTCATTATGCCATGGGACATAAGGCAAACTCAAAAGAAAAACCCTGGAGATATGTATGGTGTTGTTTTTCCAACAGAAGGTAAAAAGAAAAAGAGTGGTTCAGTCAATTCTCAAAAGATTCACGGTTGGCAGACCTCTTGATATGTATCTTGCCTCCAGTTGGTGTTTCAGTTCCCGTTCTTAAGCATGAGCAGTCAGCCAGTGATCACTGAACACTGAGGAAGGTTTCTAATACTGAAGTTAGACATGAACGCAAACAATTGCCATTATACACAATCTGAGGGAAATGCCAGCCAAGCCAAGTGCTGTCGAGTTGGATCCAACTCATGGCGACCCTAGAGGTGAGGGAAATGCAGTTATATGAAAACTTAGAAGATGTTATTGATATCTAGGTTAACAACTTTACAGTGGCCCCAGAGAGCAAGCAGAATACACTGGACAGAGCACTTATGTACTGCTGGTGCAGTTCATGGAACGTTCATCTCACGACAGATAGCTTTCATATGATACTTCACAAATACCAGGTATCGGCAGAAGTCAAATGGTCATACAGCAATCTTGTATAAATTGATCATTCTCCCACAAAATGAATGAACTCTTTTTTCCATTCATGTATGTGGGAGACCCTGAAACAACAGCAACATAATTCATCCACCAAAAATCTATAACATTGCTTTCTAAAGTCATGAAAGAATCATGCTTGGAGGCTTGGTGTCTTTTTTTTAAAACCTGTGCTGTGATTTTTTTTTTTTTTTTTTTAATAGAATGGTAGTATTTTATTGTGATTCCTAAGTACATAGTACTGGTCTGTCATTTCTGGGCAGTGTCATATCTGGATACAGTCATGTCACTGTGAAAGAACACTCTCTTAATGAAGCCTGAGTCTGAATTGACTTGACAGCACTGGGTTTGGTATTTTTGGTTTTTATTTCCGTCCTCCCTTTGGTAAACAAAGACAGGAAGAGCACTGGGAAAAGGCTCCTGGGTCTAAAATTGACCACCTTGGGTTGGAGGCCACCACCCACAAGAGTTAGATGGTTAATCTGTAAAAGAATGTGTAGCCTATCACACAAGCACAGTGGGTGACCCTTAGGGAGAAGAAGGAGGGAAGTTTCTGAGAACACAGCCTTCTATCTCCTTTTCCACAGAACTCTCTTCTTTCTCCACCTCCTACTCACCACACTGGTCTTAATTTTTTTCCCAACAGCCATCTGAAAATCAGGCACCTTGGAATCCATTATGCTGCTGCCAGTAGACTTTGAAATTCTTCTTAAGCTCACTTGCCTTCATAGACGTGGCTCAGGAATACGGCATGACACCAAAATGGAATGGACTGGGTTGAGACACCTGACTAGTAATTTTGTCTCCTGAGTTATTTAGGACTTTGGGCCTAAGTTTGTTTCCCAATATGGTTGTGAGGCAAAATGATGTGTGTTTAGATAGTATAATGGACTATAAATACAAAGCATTATATTACTAAAATTTGGTTCATACTTTAACCCTCTGGAAAGACTGTTTTTGAGTAACTGTCAATTTGGGGCTCTAGGAAATCCAGTTTAGATTGTTTTGATCAATCTCCATAGTGCAGTGGTCTGATCTCAGCTTAAAAGGAAATCAATAAAACAACAGTAAAGGTCACAGCCAGAAAGGTCAACTTAGGATTTATTAAATGGTTTGAGGGTGTAATTGTTGTGTTTTGAATTTTAACTGAATAAGAAGACAAAAAAGAGTCCTAAAAAGCTACAAAATGGTGTCGTGACCTGGTCTGAAAAGACTCTCTCACTTCAGAGGTGAAAAACCTGGACCTCACTGTCAAGATGTCACTGTATGAAGCTAAGCATTTTTAGGTTGATAATAATAGAGATACTGCCTTAGTTTGTGGGGATGACTGCAAAATATGGGAAGAGGAAGTGAAAGCTACAAGAAAGAATGGGAATTACCTTGAAAGCCTTATCTCATGGCCATGGAGTTGATGCCGACTGAGTGACCCTAAAGGGCAGAGTAGAACTACCGCGTACTGCTTCTAAGGCACACCTGCTGGGTTCAAACCGCTTTCTTTTTGGTTAGCAGCTGTAGCTCTTAAACACTATTCCTCCAAGGTGCACTGTATCACCAGAGTTTCCCTAAAGCTGTATATAAAACAAACCTGCTGCCGTCGAGTTGATTTGAACTTATAGCGACCCTATAGACAGAGTAGAACTGCCCCATAGGATTTCAAAGGAGCACCTCACAGATTAGGTGAGCAGCCTTCTGGTTAGCAGCCGTAGCACTTAACCACCAGGCCACCAGGGTTTCTTCAAAGCCATGTAGTCAGAAAGAATTGGACATGGTTTACAATAGACTGTGGTCTCTTCTATTATCCTGTTGTCCTTCTGGCACCAAGCATCTGTAACCTTAGTCTGTTTTACAGTAATGAGGACTTTCTCTCTCTGCTTCTATGGCTTACTTTTTTCCTACTACTAATTATACCTAATTCATGGTTTATACTCACTCTAAACTCCCAAACTCTCCACCTCTGTCTTAGTCTCTGCTTTTGCTTCCCTCTAGTTTCTGCCACCTATTTTTCTTACTGGGGACCTGGTGGTATAGTGGTTAAGAGGTTCGTCTGCTAACCAACAGGTTGGCGGTTTGAATCCACCAGCTGCTCCTTGGAAACCCTATGGGGTAGTTCTCTTCTGTCTTGCAGGGTGTCTGTGAGTGAGAACCAACTCAACGGAGATGGGTTTTTTTATTCCCTATTATATCTGTTTATGGACATCACTTAGGGTGTGCCTTGGCTTCTCCGTCCTTACTCTCTGACCCTTTTATTGTGACTCATTGCAAACCCTTTACAGAACTGGATTGAAGGAAAATTCCAATGTGAGGTCATTTTATAGATCTTATAATTTCTATAATAAGCACTGTTATTATCACAATAATAACAATCAGTGCCATTGGCTAAGGTATCCATATGTTGTCTAACTGATTGTAACCTAAACTCCGTGGTGACAATACTTCTGTTTTGTTTTTCAGCGTAGAGTTGTGGCATGTAAGTTATGCTAAGGATCTTTTATTGTATGATAAACAAGCAGAGTTGGCACGTTTCTTTTTCTTCACCATTGATTATAGTCACCAGTGAACTCTAACACAAAGTATGCTCTATCGAATGGGAAATATAGCAACTCGTTTTTTCCTTCTTTTGTCCAGAGGAGTACTATATTTATCAAGTGATGAAAGGGCCATTTTCATCAACATTTAGACAATTTGAGTATTCTTATTTTCCATGTTTTCCAGTCAGAGGATCTCTAACAATGATTTCAGGTTTTGTTTTGACACTACCCGGTTTGAGAATGTAGATTTAACTTTTGGGTTCAAAGGCTTTCAATCAAGCCAATGTATGTTTTAGAATAGCTAAGGGATCTGTGTGTCAAGTGGAGGCATGTTTTTAGGAAAAGCCAATTTGTATACGTGAATGGTAAGGAGGAACAGGTAATGGAATCAAAGTGACAAAAGGTGAAATAAACACATTTTCAGTCTTTTAAAAATAATTTCATAAGAAATATTACTTATTTTCTGTCAAGTAGACTTTCAGATATGTTTCAAGGTATGCCAGTATACACCAACAGTTCTGTGTAGAATTTTATGGTAGACGTCAGTGATTAATTCTTTGGTGTCATTTTTAATCAGTCCTTTTATGAGGTACAGTGGCCGTTGGTATATCACACTGATGTCTTAGCTTTACATTAAGTGGTAGTGTGGTATTGAGTAAAAAATTGCAAAACATCACAGGCTGTGAGTGGGAAGGACCTGTGTCTTTCATGGACGGAATCATAGTTGTTGATGGATATATTAACTCAACCACAGAATACAGGGAATTCTTTTTTTAATTTCATATTAAGACCCTGCCACAAGCAAAATAATAAAATTTTTCTGCTGCTGAAGCTTGTTAGCTAAATTCTACCACAAGGCTCATGTAATTACCCTTAGATTGGCCGCCAGTACAGCTGCTGTAAGAAGGAACAGGCATAGTCCAGTTATCAATATTTTAATAAAGATGAGAGGCTTGTTTTTTTGTTTGTTTGTTTGTTTTGGTTGGTTAGTTTTGATATTTCTGTACACTTCCACAGAATGTGAAATTGCTCTTTGAAAAGTGAGGTGTGGGGAGAACATTCTAGTCACCTGCCAATCATAATGAGCACCTGTTTCACATCTTGGGGTGGGGGTTCCCTGCTGAAATGGTGGAATTCTGCAGTAATTGCCACTGCTGATCCTGTCTGCTCCAAAGAGGAGTGTGATAGAGACTGTAATTGGTTACTGTGAGTAAGAGGATCCGTTCTGGGTCAGCTCACACCAAATGTCGTCAGAGTACCCTTTTCGTTCATTGCTTTATATTCCTCTCCTGGTAATTTAACCTTTTAGACCAATTTATGATTTGACTTTTCTTCAGCTCTGCTTCCCTTGTGAAACAGAGTGAAAAGACTCTGTGGAATGAAAGACAAAGCTTTAATGCATTGGAATTTAGAGGCTGAGTACAGGCTGTAGTCCCTTCACTGCTTATACTATAATACACATACCACAAGCAACCAAAGCCTGTCGACCTCTGGCTCTCTAAACCAAAATATCTTGACTAAACCACCCTCGTGAGCACATTCTCTTTGAGTCACTGTTCCCATACTGGAAATTGTTGACTTTGCTTCATCCCCATCCTCGGCTTCCACATACGACAATTCCTTTCCTAAATGGTGAAGTCTGGTAAGTCCATCTTTGAAATCAAAACCAGGGCCTTTCTCCTCTTCTCCTCACCCTTTTCTCAGTTGCCTCTCAGGGCATCTGAAGCTCCTGGTTCTGCCTTCTCTCTGTGCTAGCCCACTCACAGAGAGGACTTACTGTAGTCACTGAAGCAATCCTTAGAATTAATTTCTGTGACCTTTCCTAGGGGCATTATAATTTAAAGTGTTATTATTATTTTACCATAGCCCGAACAATTTTGCCCCAATCAAAGGAATCAAGAAATTTTTGAGCATTAGTGAGAAGAGTGAAAGAGAAAGAGAACACACAAACCTCCAGACTCACAGCCTGTTTATGTGACTGCTCATTCTTACCGTATACTCTTGGGGCAAACTGCCTACATTCCAATCACAGCTGATTAAGACTGGGCCTTACTGTATAACCATGTTTTAAGGCAGTGGGAAGTTGCCCAAATGGACATAGAAACACAAACCTTGTACTTGTCAGCATGTGATTCTCAGGTAAGTGGATGAAATAAGGAATAAAAAACAAAGCAAGTCATTGTGAAGTCTACAAAGGTAGTGAAAGATCATCTTCTGTGCTCCTGAAAAAATAAGACCATGATTTATCAGAAGAAAACATTTGAAAATTTTATTGCTCCAGGGCACTTTATCTTCTTTTTCCCCTTTGCTCTAAAACTTGCTGTTGAACATCAGGTAGCTAAAGCAAAAGGAGGAAATGATGAAGTCGAAGAGCTGAACACAAGATTGCAAAGGGTGGCTGAAGAAGAGAAAACATTGTAAGAACATGTACAATGTGCTGGAGATAGCAACCCAAAAGGAAAGAAAATTCTTGGCATATCTCAAGCTGAAATAGTTGAAGAAAAAGTTCAAGCCTTGAGTTACAATACTGAAGATTCTATGCCCACTGCTGTCAAGTCAGGTCCGACTCATAGTGACCCTAGAGGTCAGAGTAGAACTATCCCAGAGAGTTTCCAAGGGATGCCTGGGAGATTTTAACTGCTGACCTTTTGGTTAGCAGACATAGTGCTTAAACCACTATGCTACCAGGGTTTCCAAAGATTCTATAGGGACAATATTAAATGAAGCAGGAAGGATCAAAAGAAGATGAAAGAAATACAGTCACTCTACCAAAAAGTGTTGGTTGATGTTCAGCCATTTCAGAAGCTAGCATATGATCAGGAACCCCTGGTACTGAAGGAAAAAGTTCAAGCAACACCAAAGAAGCTGGCAAAAAAAAAAAAAAAAAAGAGGGCCTAGGAATTGATGGAATACCAATTAAGATGTTTCAACAAGCAGATACAGCACTGGAAGTGATCACTCTTCTATGCCAAGAAGTTAGCAGGAAAGCTACTTGGCCAACCAGTTGTAGGAGATCCATATTTGTGCCTATTTCTAAGAAAGGTGATCCAACAGAATGTAGAAATTATCAAGCAGTATCATCCATAAAACCCTACTGCCGTTGAGTTGATTTCAGTTCATAGTGACCCTGTAGGACAGAGTGGAACTGCCCCATAGAGTTTCCAAAGAGCACCTGGTGGATTTGAACTGCCAACCTTTTGGTTAGCAGATGTAGCTCTTAACTGCTAAGCCACCAGGGTTTCCATATTATCACACACAAGTATGATTTTGTTGAAGATCATTTAAAAGCAGCTACAGCAGTATACAAGGACTACCAATGAATTTCGTGAGCTCATCCTAGAAAAAATGCTACATACATTACTGCTGAATATCACTGTGGTCACCTGTGAAGTATACCTCTTGGGAACTGATGCCAGCACCTAGTCCACCCATCAAAGCAACTTTGGAACTCTTTTTCTGGAATGGCCATCAGAGCTGTCATTGTGTTACCTTTGATGTCTTCAATATCAACAAAATCTCTTCCTTTCAATATTTCCTTTATCTTTGGGTCAAGAAAAAAGTCTCAGGGGGCCAGGTCAAGTGAGTAGGGAAGGTGTTCCAATATACTTGTTTACTGGCTAAAAACTCCCTTCGGGACAATTATACAATTAAGTATGTGAACCTGCCACCTTGCCACCATGTGCAATGGCCATTCCACAAAGAGTTCCAAAATTGCTCTGAAGGGTGGACTAGGTGCTGGCATTGGTGCATAGCTTCCCAAGAGGAGTACTTCGAAGGTGACTGTGGAGATAGTCAGCAGTGAAGTATGTAGCACTTAGAACAAATAACTCATGAATTTGATTGTCAGACCTCATATCATTAGGAAACTGCCAAAAATTCAAGCCATATTCAAAAGAGGATGTGAAATGACAGATATTGTTGCTGATGTCAGATGGATCCTGATTGAAGGCAGAGAATACCAGGAAGATGTTTGTCTCTGTGTTCTTGACTATGTAAAGGAATTTGATTGTTTGGATCATAAGAAATTATGTATAACATTGTGAAGAATGGTAATCCCAGAACACTTAAATGTGTTCATGAGGAACCCACACATAGATCAAGAGGTAGTTGTTTGAACAGAACAAGAGGACCCTGTATGGTTTGAAGTCAGGAAAGGTATGTATCAGGGTTATATCCTTTCATCATTCAGTCTGTATGCTGAGCAAATAATCAAAGAAGCTGGACTATATGAAGAACAATGGGCATCAGGATTGGAGAGAGATTCATTAACAACCTCCATTATGCAAATGACACAACCTTGCTTGCTGAAAGTGGTGAGGGCTTGAAACACTCAAGAACATCAAAGACCATAGCCTTCAGTATGGATCACACCTCAACATCAAGAGAACAAAACTCGTCCCAACTGGACCAGTAAGCAATATCATGATAAACAGAAAAAACATTGAAGTTATAAAGGATTTCATTTTACTTCAATCCACAATCAGCACCCATGGAAGTAGCAATCAAGAAATCAAATGACACATTGCAATGGACAAATCTGCTGCAATCTCTTTAAAGTGATGAAATCACAGATGTCATCTTGAAGACTAAGTTGTGCCTGACCCAAGCAGTGGTATTTTCAGTTGGATCACATGCATGCAAAAGCTGGAAGATTAGTAAAGACTGATAAAAAATTGATCCCCTTGAATTGCATATTGCTGAAGAACATTGACTATACTATGGACTTCCAAAAGAAACAATAAATTTGTCTTGAAAGAAGTATGACCAGAACGCTTCTTAGAATCCAAAATGGTGAGATTACATCTCAAATGCTTTGGACATGTTATCAGGAGGGACCAGTCCCTGGAGAAGGGCATCATGCTTGGTAAAGTAGAGGGTCAGTGAAACATAGGAAACCCCTCAGCAAGATGGATTGACACAGTGGACGCAACAATGGACTCAAGCATAACAATGATCGCCAGGATGGAGCAGGACAGGGCGGTACTGCACTCTGTTGTACGTGGGGTCACTATGAGGAAAGAAAACCAGACAGCAGCAGAAACCCCTTCTCTCTGTCTCTCCTCATTGCCCCCGCACCTCACCAGCTTCTCTATCTTATTCCTTATTCCCTCTTGTCCTTACTAAGCACAATACTTTTATAATTGTCCCCTAACTTTGTATATTTGTGGAAGTGTGATGACAATGTGAGAAATAGTGCAGTAAATATTCAGATTAATCAGAAAACAGTCACCCTGGGCAGCATTTTTCATTTTAAGCCACAACCAAGAGAGAACAAGTGGCCTTTTTTAAGTATTCATAGCTGATTAATGAAATGTGAGATTGATCGTGAAATGTGCGCAGGACCCACCGGACAGTCTCCCCTCGACATGTCAAGGAAGGGCGAGAAAGTGCTTTCCGTATCTTGCAAAATAAAGTGATTAATTTTTAACCAGGAACTAACTCCCTTGTCTCTTTGTATTTATGTAGCCCAGGAGAGAGAGGCTGTTTCATGACTGTAATAATGATATCACTTTACATTTACACAGGGCTTATGAGCTTGGTTGCTTACCAAAATGGCAGCAGTTCAAATCCACCAGCCACTTCTTGGAAACCCTATGAGGCAGTTCTACTCTATCTTTTGAAGTTGCTGTGACTCAGGATTGATAGCAATTGCTTAAATTTGGTTTTTGGTACACCATTTCACTTAATTCTTATGGCTAGCCTCTGATGCCAGCAGGGATTGTTCCTTCTTTCATTTATAGATAAGACTACAGAGAGAAAATGAATTGACTAACATCTCATAGTTTGTTAGGACTGGGGTTAAAACAACCAACCAACAACAAAATGCATTGCCATATGATTGTTTTATACAGAGAGTCCAAAGGATCTGTAACTAAACTATTGGAATTAATAGAGGAGTTTAGCAAAGTAAAAGGATACAAGATAAACATAAGTAAATCAGTAGGATTCCTTTATACCAACAGTGAGATTATTAAAGAAGAAATCACCAAATCAATTCCATTCGCTATAGACCCCAAGAAGGTCAAATACCTAGGAATAAATCTAACTAGAGAAATAAGAGATCTTTACAAAGAGAACTATAAGACCTTACTACAAGAAACTAAGACAGATTTACATAAAGGAGTAGTCTACCCCGCTCATGGATAGGAAGACTCAACATTGTGAAAATGTCTATTTTACCCAAAGCAATCTACTTATATAATGCAATCCCAATACAAATTCCAGCGACATTTTTTAATGAGATGGAGAATCAAAACACCATCTTCGTTTGGAAAGGGAAGAAACCTCAGATAAGTAAAGCACTAATGAAGAAGGAGAACACACTGGGAGGCCTCTCACTGCCTGACTTTAGAACCTATTACACTGCCATAGTACTCAAAGCAGCCCGGTACTGGCACAAAAAGAGACAGACAGACCAATGGAATGGAATTGAGACCCCAGAGATGCCACCATCCTCCTATGAACTGTTGATATTTGACAAAGGCCCCGAGATTTTAAATTGGGATAAGAATGGTCTCTTTAACAAATGGTGCTGGCAAAATTGGATATCCATCTGCAATAAATTGAAACAAGACCCGTATCTCACACCTTATGTAAAAACCAACTCAAATTGGATAAAAGACATAAAATCTAAAACAATAAAGCTCATCCAAGATAAAATAGGATCAACGATGGGAGTTTTAATACACAATGTAGACAGACTTAAAATCTGAGAAAGCACATTCAACAGAAAAGAAAATAGATAAATGGGAACTACTAAGAATCAAACACTTTTGTTCATCCAAAGACTTCATAAAAAGAGTTAAAAGACCACCTACAGAATGGAAAAAAATATTTGGCAATGCTATGTCAGACCGATGTCTGATCTCCGTAATCTATAAGGTGTTACAAAATATCACCAAGAAAAAGATAAATAATCCAATTAAGCGATGGGTGAAAGAGATAGACATTTCTTTAAAGAGGATATCCAGGCAGCCAAAAGACCCATGAAGAATTGCTTGTGATCATTAGCTATTAAAGAAATTCAAATCAAAACTACAATGAGATACAATCTCACCTCGACAAGGTTGGCATGATCTCCAAAACACAAAACAACAAAAGCTGGAGAGGCTGTGGAGAAATTGGAACTCTCCTATGTTGCTGGTGGGATTGCAAAAATGGTACAACCTCTTTCGAAAACAATCTGATGCTTCCTTAAAAAGCTGGAAATAGATATACTATTCGATCCTGTAATTCCACTGCTTGGAATTTATCCTTCAGAAACAAAGGTTGTCACACAAGCAGACACATGTACACAAATATTTGTTGCAGCACAGTCCACAATAGCAAAAAGACGGAATCAACCCCGATGCCTGTCAGCAGGTGAATAGATAAGCACTGTGGTACATAGATGCAGTGGAACACTACGCTATGATAAGAAAACAATGAGAGTTTTAGAAAACATCTCATAACGTGGTTTCATGTGGAAGAGATCAATGTGTCAAAAGGACAAATTTTGTATGAGACCCCTGTTATAAGGAGTTAACAAGAGAATTATCCACAGAAGAAAGTGACTGTGTTAGCTACATGGGTGGGTGGGGGGCTGAGGGTTTATCATAGATGAAATAATTGATAGATGTTACAAATTTTATTCTTTCATTGTAATTAATAAAAAATAAAGTTGAAGGAAAAAAAATAGATTGCCATCAAGTTGATTCTGACTCATGGTGATGCCATGTGTGTCAGAGTAGAACTGTTGCACCGCAGGGTTTTTTAAAGCTGATTTTTAGATCACCAGGCTATTCTCTGAGTAGACACCAACCTTCAGCTCTTTGGTTAGCAGCTGAGTGTGTTAACTCTTTGTACCACCCATGGCCTGTAGGTGTAGAATTTGTTGTAGTTAGTCACCATGTGATTACATCTTACTTATGGTAACCTCGTATTTAACAGAAAGAAACACTGACCAGTCCCATGTCATCTTTATGATGATTGGTATGTGTGAGTCCAGACTTGGAATGTTCTATCTATGTCAACAGCTGTGTCTTAATCTGCCATTTGCTTGACCTCATTGCTGTGGAGTAGATTCTGATTCATAACAACCTTGTAGGACACAGTACAACTATCCCATAGGGTTTCCAAGGAGTCGCTGGTAGATTAGAACTGTCAACTGTTTGGTCAATAGTTACCCACGGTGCTACCAGGGCTCTTATTTTCTTAAAACAGCAAAACTCTCTGCTGTCTTTGCCAATTCTGACTCATAGAGACCACATAGACAGAATAGAACTGCCCCATAGAGTTTCCAAGGAGTGCCTGGTAGAATTGAACTGCTGATCTTCTGGTTAGCAGGTGTAGCACTTAACCACTATGCCACCAGGTTATGAATCATATAAAAATGTAGGTCCCATTTCCTTTTTATTATTGAAATGACATCTGACTTCTTTGTCAAATAAATGAAGAATTCCCTTTTTCAGTTAGGGCATAGTTAGTTAAACTGTAAAAGGGACTTCTCATTTGTTCAAAATAGAAGTCAGATACCATTTCAATAATACAAAAGAAAAAGAAATGGGACCTACATGTTTATATGATTCATAATTATATTTTGTTTATGCTGCTGAAATGGGAATAATAATAATCATTACCAAAAAGTAGAAAAGTTTTTAGTGTAAATTTTATTATATAACTAAGAAATCAGAAAAAATGTGTAATTTCCACTGAATACAACTATAAGATGCATTCTTCCAGTTTTCTGGAACTTAGTAAAATTGGAAGTGTTTTTACTGTTTATACGGTGTTATTCTGTTTGACTGGAGTCCTGCTGATGCTGTCATTCAGTGTTTGGCCCTTGACCAAAAGGTTGGAAGTTCAAATCCACTAGCTGCTTCTTGGACATACTATAGGGGCATTTCTACTCCATCTTACAGTGTTGCTCTGAGTCGTAATCAACTCAGCGGCAATGGGGTTGCTTTGGTTTTTACTGATTGATAGGTATTTCGGACTTAAAAATACCTTATTTAAAGAAATCTAATTTGTAATTACTTAAATGTTTATTGCTGTATCTGCTAATCAGAAAGTCTGTAGTTCATATCCACCAGGTGCTCCTTGAAAACTCTATCGAACAGGTCTGCTCTTAGCTCTAGAGTCGCTATGAATTGGTCCCTACTCGAGTAGGGACCAAGTGCCATTAAGTCAGATCCAAGTTAAGTGTTATTAATTTTTTATAGCAGCTAGCTATTGCTGTGTAACAAAACTCAATGGTTTAAAACAACCATTTATATTGCTAGTAACTCTGTAGGCTGGCCAAACAGTCTCAACACAGCAGTGAATTTCTTCTGGTTTACTCAAATGCTAGCAGTCAGCTACCAGTGTGAATGAGTGATGATTGGTTAGCATTGACCTGTGCTACCTTGTTGCAGTGAAAGCCAGTCCCAATACCAACCTAGAATCAAGACTGGGAAATGGTCCCCACCTCTTGTTGAAGAAAGCATCAAAGTCACAGTGGGATGGAAGAAAGACTGTGGCCATTTTTTGTAATGTATCAGTTTACCTATTTGCTCACTTTCGGATTTTCAGTAGATATTACTTGGTTTGGTGGTCACTGGTGTGATCCCTTCCATATAGTATGCAGAAAAAATATTTTAGTTGAGTGGAAGAATGTTGAAAGTCTAGTAGGTAAAATAATTGAATGTTGATGTTAGTGTGATTTTAGAAGGAAGTTTCTGGTTTTCAATAACAGAAGCACACACAGCATACTGACTCAGTTGATCTACGCGGACAGATTCATCCTAACTATTCATGGTACCAGTTCACATGGATCGTTAAAATGCCCACCAGGAAACCACTCTTCATCTGCTTGTGTCAAATGGACAGACATTCTGGTAGATTGTCTCTGCCCGTGTCATCTATTCCTTTGAAATCTTTTCTCAGGTAGGATTTTGGAGGTGTTTGTGTGTACAGACAGAGACACAAGACAAAGACTGAGAAAGGCTGTGTCCATATTTATATATGTATGTCGGCCTAAGTGGGGTATGTGGCACACATCTCTAATGCTTCATTTTACTTTTTAAATTTAATATTTTTAAAAATTCACTTATTTCTCATATACAAGACCAAAAAATGCAGACACAAAAACTTCAAAGAATGTTATATTTAAAGGAAGAAATCAAGTTATAGAAGGCTTCAAAATAGGAAAGCAACAAATATTAAAAAACTATGATAAAATTATGTTCACCCAAAATTATAAAACAGTGTTACATAAAGTTCCAATTATGTTCACTTGTAACAGTTTAGTTGAATGAAAACTTTTAATATCAAATGTTTTGGCAATTAAAATACAGTTCATTCTCTGTAGTGCAGAGTAGCTCATCTACCTGGTTTCCTGGGTTTTGAAGATATTTGTCATCAACTACTCAGAGCGATCCTGTAGGACGGAGTAGAACTACCCCATAGGGATTCCAAGGAGCACCTAGTAGATTGGAAGTGCTGATCCTTTGGTTAGTAACCATAGCTCTTAACCACTGTGCCACCAGGGTCACCGTGAGTCCTGGTCAACTGGACAGCAGCAGGTTTGGTTCATCATAAAATGGAAATCTTGGTGGCATAGCAGCTACCCTGCTAACCAAAAGGTTAGCTGTAGGAATCCACTGGGTGCCCTCTGGAAGCTCTATGGGGCAGTTCTACTCTGTCCTATAGGGTTGCTATGAGTAGGAATTGACTCAATGGCAACTTTTTTATTTAAACCATCAAATGTTGTCTTAGGCTGAGTTTTCTAGGGAAGTAAAACCAGTAACACGTGTATGTACAAGGAACGATTTATATCTATAAAGTACAAGGAAACATTATGTCTGTGTGTGTATATAGGAAACAGCTCATGCAATTGAAGAAGCTAAACGCCCCAAGTCCTGGCACAAGCCTCATGTGGCCCTGGGAGCTGGTGAACCCAAGGTCAGCAGGTCAGAGACCAGAGCTCTAGATCACTGGTTGTGTAGGTCAGCGGATCCCAAGCTGGCGGCGAGATGGAGCTGCAGAGGCTGGCAAACCCAGGATCAGCAGGTCAGGGAACAGGTCTCTCAAGCGCTGGCCATAAGGGTTGATGAATCCAACAGCTGCTAGTTCAAGTCCAGGGACTGGATACCAGAAGAGAGCAGGAGCTGCTGGCTACGTGAGCAGACTGGCGGGAGGCGGTGGAAGGCAGAGAGATGAGAGCTGAGGGGCGGGAAGCCACCACGGGCCCCACCTGCCACTTAATATAGCAGCCAAACATGGAGTAGCCAAGTTGGCATAATCCTGACCACTACAAACATCTTATACCTGCTGTGTTAAATTTTCACTGCTGCTAGCCTGGCTATGACTGCTGTTGCCTTGGAGTCCGTTATTCACACATCTCCCAGATAAATGCAGCCCTGGTGATGCCCTGGTTAAGAGCTTTGGCGCCTAATCAAAAGGCGGTAGTTGGACTTCACCAGCCACTCCTCAGAAACCTTACATGGCAGTTCGCCTCTGTCTGATATTGTCACTGTGAGTTTGAATCCACACTCATTGGCAACAGATTATTTTATTTTATTTTTTGGTTACCACCAGATAAATTCTTCTCAGTGTATGTTATCGATTAAATCAATTCATTTGTTCAGAAAAAATTTTGGCTATTAACTAGGAGAAAAATATAACGAACACTAAAAAGAAAACTCAACCTGATAGTGCGGCCTCTGGACTGCTCCACCTTTCCTGTTTTTCTAGCTTCTCTCCTGGATCTCTGCTGTGTATACACTGTGCCCTAGTCTAAGAAGTGGCCGCCAGCATTGCTTAAAGCAGCCTGGGGCTCTTCGGAGTGTTGTCCTTTGCTCATTTCCTCGGTGCCTCCTTTCCTTATCGTTTACCCTGAAGATCACCTCCACGATCTGCTTCCTAGTTACCCCAAAGGGCCTGTTTTCTCCCTCTCCTGACTTCATGACGTGCACATTTATAACCTGTCTTGCACACTGGCTTACTGAGGTAGGAGGTGCAATCTTCCTTACTAGACTGTGAATTATTTAAAGTGGTTGGAATATCTTTTTCATCTTCTTGGCCTTAATGAGCATTTGGCTCAGCAATGTACAGTGGTACATCTTCAGTTTATGTATTAGGTGAGGGGATTTTTCTTCACTATAGAGATGGCATTTATGTCTTATTTTAATATACGTATTTTGTTAAATGGTACTATATTTTTAAAATACAAAATAACAGGGAAATATTATTATAGCCCCCATAGACAATGTAATGAAATTAAAGTGCTAATGTCTATACTTCAGATCAGAAATGATGAGTAATTTATCATTTTGACTCACTGGACACAGTAAATTTGGAGAGAAATCTTGTCTTGGGTAAGGATGAGTTACTCACCTCATGTAAGTAGCAGGAAAACACAGTGGAGTCTCCCGGCTAAGAGTTAAGCCTGCTGAACCCTGAACAGACAGTCAACTTGAAGTTTATTCCTCATCCTCCATAAAAAAGGAGGCCAAAAGCCCATTTCCATCCGATACATCTTTTTCTCTCTGCTAGTTATCTGAATATCCTTCTCTTTTACTTTTGAGACTTTTGGGTTAAGAGTTTGAGTAGCTTAATGTTGGCTTTCATGGTCTTTTTCCCTTTTTGTTTCTTAACACAGCTGTATCTTCCCTTCTCCATGCCTTCTCTCCCGCCGTAACTGTCTCTGATTTAGCTAGGAATAGTCAAACCAGGATGACCTCAGTAAGTATGGGGGTAGGGTTGAGGAGCGTTGGGGGCTCAGAAGATTTCTCAAGCCTATGAATCACCCCTTACCGTATACGCAGTCTAACAACTAAGTTTGCAAACTCATCCTAGAAAAAGTCTTACATACCTCATTGCTAAATATCCCTGTGGTCACCTTTGAAGTACTTCCCTTGGAAAGCTATGCACCAACCCCAGGGCCGAGTCCACCCTTCAGAGGAATTTGGAGTGGCCAGCAGAGCTGTCATTGTATTGCTGTTGATGTCTTGAATATCATCCACATGTCTTCCTTTCAATATTTCCTCCATCTTCGGGTAAAGAAAAGAGTCATTTGGGGCCAAATCAGCTAAGTATGGAGGGTGGTCCAATTCAGTTATTTGTTTACTGGCTAAAAACTTCCCCACAGACAACCGTATAGTTAAGTTCGCAAACTTGCCACTGTGCTACTGTGTACAATGGCCATTTCAAAAAAAGTTCCAGAATTGCTTGCAGGGATGGACTAGGCGCTGGCATCAGTGCATAGCTTCCCAAGGGGAGTGCTTCAGAGGTGACTGTAGTGACATTCAGCGATGAGGCATGTAGCACCTGGAACAATTGAGTTAATTGTTGGACCTTGTATGTGCATAAAAATTGAGTTCATAAAACATTCCGTTCAGTTTTTCTTAGAATAAATATAGATATTTACCTGAGAATGATTTTAATTCTCCTGGAATCCAGATTTCTGGGCCCCTTGAGTTGTGGTGACTCACCCAGGCCATTTGCCCTTAGCTGTCCTTTCAAGCCTTGAGCCTTTAAGAAGCCGTTTTTCCTGGGGTCACCTTCAAGTCCAACAACAGCTAGTAAGCAGTTCAGCAGAGACCATTTGGCCTCAGGCATTGGGCTTTTGTGCAGAATTATCTGTGTGCAGCCAGTTTCATGCATCAGAACTCCAGGGTCTGACCAGAAGCTGGGAGCTGTGTTTTGGGATATATGGCCTGTCCTTAGAAACTCTGCTTTACAACTCAGTGACCCTGAAGCCCTGCGCGTGGTCTGAGAAACCAGCTGGAAAGGAGTTTACACTGACCCTCAGAAGAGCACGCTGCCCCACTGGCTGCCTGTATCACATACTTTCACTGTCTTCTCTTTGGAGAACTTACCCAATACTGTAGGGCTGATGCTGCCTGATTCAAATTGTATCTACTCACAATAACACTTCTGCTGCACTCATTTCTAGTGTTTTCTCTGCACATTTAGATTTTTGACACATCTCAGGCTGCAGCGTATTAGCTAGCTGATCTAGAAGTCAGCAGCTGCTGTGTTCAGGTCAAGGCAGTCTCGCCAGTGTACAGTGGTTCCCTGTAGCTACACATGCCTATTTTCAGTTTTTGGTAGAGGACTCAGTGTACAGGTCTGCGGGTGTTGAACTGTGGCCATCAGCTCTTACTATGATAATTCACGGCAGAAGCTGAGGAAAGACAAGAAGTGAAGTTATCTCCCTGCTGTCTCAAACTGAACCTACACTTGCTCTGTGTTTTAAGATAGTTGTCAAATAACAAGTGATTATTAGGAAGGAGATCAAACATAGCAATTAAAAAGTGACGTCTAGCATGGTCTAACCATTTTTGTTTGGTCTCATATTCAGTTATGAAAAAAAGTAAAAAATCAACCCCTTCCAAAGAACCACTTACAGAGAGCAATACAATTGCCCTGTTATTATGCTAATGAAGAGTTGTTTACTTAAAGAAAACCATAAAGTCAGAGCCAATTTCTGTTACAATGCCAGCCATGCTAAATGTTCATGAAAATTGACTTTGAGTGTGCACTTCCATCAATAATGTTAAAGATGACCCCTAGAGTGTAAGGAAACTACTTAGGAGATGGAAAGAACACAGAGCTGAATCCCCACCTAGGTAAGCCTTCTGCATTTTAGATTGTTTTCAAGTAGAAAGTAAATGAAAGGCTTTTTGTAACCTAATCTCAGATGTTAGGTTTCACCCTTATTTTTAAAAACAATGGTCAGTTATAGTTTACCATCCTTCATCTACAAAGATCAGAGTTTAAACAGATGCTCGGGAATACAGACACTTCAGGCAAGACCAAACCAATACACAAATCAATTTAAAAAATACAGTGTCAGTTTACAGTGATAAGGGGAAAATAAACTGTAGAGGTTAGGTAGTAGTGGTAAGGTAGTGATGAGATTATTCTTCTGGGACTCTACCATAACCAAACTCATTGCTGTCGAGTAGATTCCGACTCACAGTGACAACTATATGTGACTGTAGATGGCTCTGTTATGGCCGGATCCTTTTGAATTTATATTATCAATCCCCTCTCCTGTGATCTGAGAAGAGAGGTATCAGTACGGAAAGTAAGATGACAAACTGAGTCTAGCTCTTGAAAACAGACACTAGAGAAAACAGTGCCATTATCAAAACAAAACTGATGGCAAGGATTAAAACAGAACAAAAGGATAAACTGATAAGAATAAGCATAAGAAAATATTTTTAGTATCTGTGAAAGGGACACCGACCCAACTCTATGGCAGTGGGTTGGGTTGGGAATGGACACCACCAAAAACAAAATACAAATGGTAAGGCTTATCTTGTTTCCTTGGATTTTACCGAATTTAAATCGAAAAATATAAATTGCCTCCAAATTAAGTCATTAATAAATGATTGCACAGGGTCGCCATGAGTTGGATCCGACTCGATGGCACTTGGCTTTGGCTGGCACAGGGATTTCTGTTATGTGAGGTTTTATATAATAAAATGATAATTCAAATACAAAATAATGAGAAAATTATGCTCCACACTATTGATAACAATGAAGACAGTGTTATACCAGTGGCCTGTAACCATGTGGTACTTAAGCAGTCAGCTGCTAACTAAAAGCTTGGCAGTTTGAACCCCGCAGCTGGCTGCTCACCAGGAGAAAGATATGGCAGTAGGCTTCTGTAAGGATTTACCATCTTGGAGATGCTATGATTCCCAAGTTGTTCTATGTCCTATAGAGTTTCTGTGTGTTGAAATTGACTTGATGGTAATAGGTTTAGTTTTAGTGTGGTTCATCTGTTACACTCCTGGTTGTAATTTTTTACATCACTAGGTCCTTCTTCCCAGTCTGTTGTAGTCTGGAAGCTGCAATGAAACCTGTCAATCATGGGTAACTCTGTTGGTCTTTTGAATACTTGTGACATAGCTTCCAGCAATGACAGCGACATGCAGCCATAGCATTATGACTAACTGACAGATCGGTGGTGTTGTCAGTGTTGATCGCATGGATCTTAGATGGAAGCAAGAGTACCAGAATGGTGTTTACCTGGGTTTATATGCAAGACATTCAATTGTGTGGATCACAGCAAATTATTGAATAATATTGAAAAGAGTGAGAATTTCATAGCACTTAATTGTGCTCATGAGGAACCCATACATAGACCAAGAGACAGTCATCTGAACAGAACAAGGAGAAACTGCCTGGTTTAAAGTCAGGAAAGGGGTGTGTCAGAGTTGTGTTCTTTAGCCATACTTTACAATCTGTATGCCAAGCACATAATCTGACAAATTGGCCTATGTGGACAAAAATGACTCATCAAGATTGGAGGATGATTCATTAGCAACCTGCTTCATGCAGATGACACAATCTAGTTTGCTGAAAGTGAAAAGGACTTGAAACACTGAGGTAGAACAAAGACCACTCACAGCGTTCTGTATGGTTTATACCTCAACATAAAGAAAACAAAAATTCTCACAAATGGACCAATAAGCAACATTATAATAAAAGGAGATATTGACACTGTTAAGAACTTTGTTTGACTTGGATCCACGATCAATGCCCATGGAAGTAGCAAAGAAATTGAGCGACATAGTACATTGGCCAAATCTGCAAAAGATTTCTTTGAAGTGTTAAAAAGCAAAGATGTCACACTGAGGACCAAGGTGTGCCTAAACCATGGTATTTTTAACTGCCTCATATGCATGAGAAAGTTGAACACAGAAGACTAAAGGGAAACGACGTCTTTGATTTCTGGCGCTGTTGAAGAATAATGAGTATATCTTGGACTGCCAGAAGAACAAACTAGTCTGTCCTGGAGGAAGCACAGCTGGGATGTGGCATAGAATCAAGTGTGGGGGAACTTTGTATCATGTATTGTAGACAAGTTATCAGAGGGATCAGTCCCTGGAGAAGGACTTCTTGCTTGGTAAAGTACAGTGTCAGCAGAAATGAGGACGACCTTCGATGAGATGCATTGACAGAACAGCTGCAGCAGTGAGTTCAAACACAGCAACGGCTGTGACTTAGGGTCATTATGAATTAGAACCAACGTGAAAGTACCTGTCGGTAACAGCAACCCAACTTTTGGGAACTCGGTTGATATCTTGTACAGACAGTTGTAAAATCAGACCTGTTTTTCTTCGAGCAATCACCTTTCTAAAAAATTCTTCTTAGAAAGTAGTAACAGATGCTTGTATAGATTAAATGCAAAGTTCTTCCAAAGAGTTGTAAACACAGGAAAAAGAAATATAGAAACAAAGCCCACAGTTGGATAATTTAATTCGTATTCACCCCTATGATGGAGTACTGTTGTTGTTAAGTGCTGTTGTGTCGATTCAGAGTGATAGTGACTCTGTGTGTGACAGAACGAACATTCCCTGGTCCTGAGCCACCCTCACAGTCATTGCCATGCTTGAACCAACTCTGGCAGCAACTGTGTCAGTCTGTTTCATCGAGGGTTTTCCTCTTCTTTGTTGAGCCTCTAATTTGGGGGGCCTGATGTCCTTCTCTAAGGACTAGTCCCCCCTGAACATGTAGCCAAAGTATGTGAGACCAAGTTTTGACATCTCACTTGTATGTAGCATTCTGGCTGTGCTCTTCCAAAATATGTTTTAATTCCTCTGGCAGTCCATGGGAAGTCAACATTCTTTGCCAACATCAGAATTCAAAGATACCAATTCTTCAGCCTTCCTTATTGTTGTCTAGCTTTCACAGGCCCATGAAGGAATTAAAACAAAAGCCATGTCTTAAGATTTGGAGGAAGGTAAGGAAAACACCAAATATAAAGTGGAGATAACACAAGTGACTATAGACTATTTACAGTATGACTTTAAGTTATGATTTCTCCCTCTTTGTATAAAGAGTGAAAGTGAAAGCCAGAGGGAGATCCAGAAGCAGCTGACAAGAGTGGGAGAAAGACACCAAGAGAAGCCTAGTTCCCCAGATGTTGTTAGTGGTGACTGTTGCGTTGTAGGTTTGGGTTTATTTCAGCGCAGAGAGCGCTGTGCTGTGGAGAACATGATGTGTCCCTTGAAAGTGCTTTCAGGTGCAGGTAACAGTGGCTTAAACACAGAATAAAAGTGGAATAAAGTAGAATTTAAGAGAAAACAAAAACCTGAATGTCAGTCTTTGCTGCTGGCATCAATCCAGCCACTGAACAACGCCACCGGGGTCCCTAATTATATTGGTCTTCTGTTTTTCTGTGTCTGGAACATTCGTTTTCATCCCTGTGCTTGTCTCATCACCGGGACAAAGTGGAGGCCACAGTTTCAGATGTGACGTCTTCACTTAAAGTAAAAGAAAAGGGTGAAGCAACAGTGACAGCCGTGTCTGTTATCCTCTGAGAGGAAAACAACAACTTCACCAGAATCATCTTCTTCTTCTTTTTTTAATTTTTGTTGTGCTTTAAGTGAAAGTTTACAATTCCAGTCAGCTAGTCCTACATAACACATTATTATGTGATCTTAGGTGTGCTCCCTACAATGTGACAGCACCCTCTTCCTCTCTACTCTCCACTCTATGCTTCCTGTGTCCATTCAGCCAGTTCCTGTCCCCTTCTGCCTTCTCATCTTGGGTCTGGACAGGAGCTGCCCATTTAGTTACACGCATCTACCTGAGCCAAGGAGCACACTCTTCACCGTGTGTTTTTACGATTGCCTTAAGACTCTTCCTCTTAAAAACACTTGCTTTTGTGTCTCATGACTAGAACTGGGTCATATGACCACCTCTAGGTGCAAAGTTGTGTGATAAGTGCACAAACAACTAAAGTATCACAGATGACTTAGACCAGTGGTTCTGAACCTTGGCTGCCCATTCAGATGACCTAGGTTAGTGGTGGATACCCTAGTGGTGTAGTGATTAAGAATTATGACTGGTAGCCAAAATGTTGGTGATTGCAGTCCACCAGATGCTCCTTGGAAACTGTGGAGAACATGAAATGTTTTGCTTTGTCCTATAGGGTTGCTATGGATCAGAATTGATGCTATTGCAGTGGGTTTGGTTTTGCTTCTAGGTCAGGAGTTATCAACCAGCAAAATAATATTTAAAATGTATTTGTTCTCCTTGTTGCTAAATAATAATTGGGAGACAGCAATCAACAAGACCATAAGTTCTTGCAGTGGCTTCAGATGCAAAGTACTTCTTGCTTGTTACCTTATCCAGGCTTTTCCCTGTCTGTGACCAACAAGGCATCTAACTGCTTGCCCACACTTCTTTCATCAGGAACAAATGGAGGAAAATAATTTTGTGAAATATCATTAGGCTAGTTCTACTACATCCTATAGGGTAGCTATTAGTGGGAACCAACTTCATGGCGATGGGTTATGTTTTATTTGGTGAGTCTGGGACAAAGAAAAAAAAATAATGATTGATATGGACCAAAATTATCTCTTATATTCTTTCTGGAAAAACTAGATACTGTCTGGAAACACCTTCTGGGTTATTGGCACCTATAGGTTTCTGTGCATTTTGTTAGCTTGGAGTTATTAAGCAACTTTGTAGGCTGTAAATAGCTGACGTGAGTGTGAAAAATCTTGTCCATGAACACAAACATATTTTGTTTGATGGAAATACAATTTATGTCCGTCCTTTCCCACTGTGGGATAAATCAGTTTTAGACCTATGTGTAAATTCATTTGAGCAGTTGCGTAGTAGTTAAGTGCTCTGGCTGCTAACTAAAAAGATCAACAGTTCACATCCACCAGGCATTCACTGAAACCTCTGTGGGTCCAATTCTCCTTTATCCTGCAGGACTGCTGTGAGTTGGAATTGACTCAACAGCAATGAGCGCTTGCTGAAAATTTGGTGGTTTGAACCTACTAGATGCTCAGTGGGAGACAGATGTGGCAGCAGAATTCTAACTGGGACCAGGGACATGGGAGGGCCTTCAGGTAGGAAAAGTGCCCTGAGTGGTGCCTGGGTGACTGGGTGCCAGTTGATGGGCACTGATTAACAATTCCTATTGGCCATCACAGTTTCCATAGACAGCTGTGTGAGATCATTCAGCAATTTATCGCTGAGTACCCTAGGTACTCTTTTCCTTAGGCTCCTTTGTGGCAGTTTACTTCCTTAAACATTTCAGTCTTGGAAATCCTATGGGGCAGTTCTACTGTGTCCTATAGGGTCACCATGAGTAGGAATCTACTTAATAGCAGTTGGTTTCTACCTTCCAGTATTTGTGGAGTACTATAAATTCTTCCTTGAACTAACTGTAGCATCGTCTTGGTTCCCTCCTTAATTAACAAGTTAAACAACACCTTCGACGCATGTTGATTTTATAGTTGTGTGAGAACCATGATTATAACTTCTTTGAAAAGTTATCCCCTGATAATTGAAAGATGAAGTAGAGATTAATAAGTAAAATATTTTGACCTGACTGTATGTCTCCATGGATCTGACCGGGAGTCTGCTTTCTTGCTTTAAAATTCAACAGCTAGTTCTAATGAGTTATGAGTGGGAGATATTTCCATGACAGCTTGGAATTTCAACAAATAGAAGCATTAACAGCAACTCATCAACAAACCTGCAGGGGAAAAGACTACCAAAAATAATAATAATAATAACCATATGTAATTTATTAAAATCTCACTTATGTGTGTGTGTACCTTGTGGTCCTAAATTCGTATGGACATCATTGTTGTCTTCTCAATGCCTTCTTTGGCTCAGTCTATCTGTTTTAGGTTAGCTACCACAATAAGAACAAAAATAACAATACTGTTACAATGCGTATAGCTCAAGCTTGGGGCATATCCTTTTTAAGAACTGGCGTTGTATTTCAGTGACCAAAAGATGAGGGGAAACCTGGCCTTTGATTTTTGCTAAATTTAGAAGAAAAAATTATAATGTTTTCAATTCTATCCAAGACAAGTGTTCAGGTCTTCTTTGGAGACATTTGAAGGTTTCTTTGTCCCTAGGACAAACTATTCACCTGTTTTGTTTCTTTTGCTTTTTTTGATTCTAGCAAGTATTTGCTAGACCAAAAAAAAAAAAAAAAAAAAAAGCTAATGTATTCATTCACTTTAAATTGCTGATGGCTAAGTGTTATCTCTTCTAGGAAAGCAGGTTTTAATGATTAACTGTACACTTTTAGGTACCTTGGCAGTTCAGTGCTGACAGTTTGGGGGTGTTGTTGATCTCCAGATCTTACCATAGGAACTGCACTTTATTCTCTGTAGTACTTTGGACAGACCAAAATGCCCGCTCTCTGGTTTGTACTTTTAAATAATTTGTTGCTGCAATAGGAATATTCGGTATGAGAGTATTAAATGTGATTATGCCTTGCACAGAATTAGTCAAATACCAAACACTCTTGTCCCGCCTGACTTTAAGCAGTAAGCATGAAAATTAATTTACACTTATATGAGTGCAGACTGGTGAAGTATAAAACATTCTCTCTGTAGGGACTCACCTACACTTTGAATTTTTCCCCCTTGAAAAACAGAGAGCAATGGGATATTTCAGTTGTAACGAAAGAAATAGTCATTACAGAGCAACATTCACAAAGAAAAGGTAAGTTTCCACTTAGAATGCCCATAACCAGAAGACTACGTGTGAGACTAGCTGAGCCAAGGCTCCATCTTGCCCTTAATGCAGTCTGAGCCACATCCATGGCATGCTGGGAGCATCTCTGCTGGAGGTGGCTCTGTGGCAAATGAGTTGCTGGGTTCACCCAAGTGGATCTAACAGTCATTTTCTCAAACAGTTGGAGTCCGTTGGCTGACCTGAATAAGGTTTTAAAAACAAAAACAAAAATGAAAAAGACTGATAATAGATCTGCTAATCTACCTTGCCAAAAGCACAACTGGCAGATCTGTGTGGACTGTGTTGTAGAGCATGTTTGGTCCCTTAGGAGTATGGTGAGTAGGAGGGAGGGTGACAGTCAACTTGGTGAAGGTCTATCTCCTAGGCACCCTGCTTGCCACATTCCTTTTTAAAAATCAGTGGGCTGTGGCATATTTTTTGTTGAAAAAAATTCACTGCTGGAAACATTATACAACAACATTATACAAGAACCAGTGTTTCTCAGCATGGGCTTTTTCTATGCTACAAGGCACATCTGGTAAGTGCTGGAGCTGTTTTTTTGGTAGTCACAACTTGGAGGTGTTACTAGAATCTAGTGGGTCTATAGGCCAGGGAGCCTGATAGAAATCCTGTAATGCACAGGACACCGCTTTTCCACAGCAAAAGAATTTTCCTGTCCGAAGTGTCTGTGGGACCAAGATTGAGAAACTTTGCTCTGAAACAGAATTATAGTTTTCATGACAGTTCTAAAGCCTATACAGATGGCCAGGAACATTTTTAGTTTGTTTTATATTTTCGTGCTTGTGTTTTTTTGCTTTCTAGAAGAACACAAGGATTTTTTTTTTTTTTTTTTTTTACTTTAAGAAATAGGTTGGTCTAGTGAAGGGAGGCTAGTTTGGATTTGATTTGGGTTAAAATTTTGGCATTGGCATTGTTGACAATGTTTTTATTCTACTTAATTTTCTGTTCTGAGCCATTTCTCTTCATGTGTCTTCTTTTCATCCTTTTCGGTGTTGTTGGCTTTGTATTTGCTGAGACTTCATGTTTTTCTTGTCTTTTATTTATCTTATTTTTTTGTTTTGATATATAAGATTGTTAATTTTTACCCCTGATTTTCTAAATTTAAACCAGTCTTATTTCTGTGTATTGCCTTGACTTACTTTCCATATGAAAGATCTATGACTATATATTTTTTAAGTCCCTCTTTTTTGTTATAATGTTGCTGTCTTTCACGTAATGACATCTCTGTTTACACATTTTTGTGATTTCACTAGCTGGGTTGATACCCAGTTGCTCTGTTCTTTGGTCTAGTCTTGGGTTGTTATGTAATGTTATTGATTTTCTAACTGAAGGACTCTGTTTAGTATTTCTTATAATTTTGGTTTGGTTTTTGCAAATTCCATAAATTTCTGTTTACCTGAAAGTATCCTAATTTTCATATGTGAGGGACAGTTTTGCTGGGTATAGAATTTTTGACTGGCAATTTTTTTCTTTCAAGCCTTTGTGTGTGTCATCTTATTGCCTTCTTGCCACATGGTTTAGCTCTGTAATCTTGGAATGTTCCCTGTTCTTTCTTTGGAAAATAGAGATGATTATTATGAGAAATAAATATTAAAAAAATATATTTATTTAACTACTCATCTATATGGGAAACCGTGGTGGTATAGTGGGTTAAGTGCTACATCTGCTGACCAAAAGGTTGACAGTTCAAATCTGCCAGGTGTCCTTGGAAACCCTATGGGGCAGTTCTACACTGACCTCTAGGGTCACCATAAATCAGACTTGACTTAATGGCAGTGGGTTTTTTTTTGGTTTGGCTCATCTATATAGAGAAGAATAAAATGAAAATATCACCTCTTGGAAGTTGCATATATAGTGTAACTGTTTAATAATTCCTTCTGAGCTAATGGAAATTCAAATATACGGGTAGTGTTGACTGGGTCCCCGAGGAGGTCCACCATCAGCCTTGTAGACAAAGTCACGAGCCCCTGCAAATGACGGGCTGAAGCATCTCACCTGTGACATGTTTTTTAGCCTACTGCCCTTGATATTATTTGGCTTCCTAATCAAATTTTCTTCAAAAAGATACCCCCTCCTCTCCTGGCACAAGGATCAGGGGAGATGCCTTCTGAGAGGGGCCCTTTACTACCCCCTTGGTCTATGAAATAATATCGGGAAAACCTGTACAGGAATTTTCTGAAGAAAAAGAGCTCAGAGGAATGATCTTGAACACAGCCAGCTTTGAGAGCAGCGAGGACGGCCCAACCCCTGCTGACTTCCCCCAACTGCACATCCCCACCCATGTGAAAGGAATTATCCTCTTTAGAACAGCTTGAGAAGGACATAGGGTGGGGGATGGTAGATGTTTACTATCCCCGCAGGAGGAGATAAAATAAAGAGCAAAGTAGGAACAAATAGAGACCATAAACTTTAGACCCTTCCTCGTGGACCTTTTAACCTTGAGGTATAAGTAGGGCTGATTGAGCTCGAGGCATCCTTAGGCCATTATCTAAAAAGCCTTGACAGTTAAAAGGATCACCAGGTTTCCGTTAACTAATAGCTCATGTGGCAGGGTAAAAAATTACATCACCTCAAGACCACGAGGTTTTTGGTCTCAAATTTGCCAACCACGAGGTTTTGGTTTTAAACTAGCCAATAGATTGTGTGGTCAGTGGGCAGGGTAAAATTCACGTCACTCTTACTATAAAAACAATAAAGACAGACAGCCCTCTCTCTTGCTCTCTGGGTCGGGCTGCCTTAAACCAGAAAAGTCTCTCCTGTCTCCTTGATTCATTTCCCGCCGCGCCTCTCCCTCCGTCGGTGCGGGACCCTACAAAGTGTTGGGACCGGCTCCCGGCAGGTCCCAGCCTCTGCCTAGCTGCACTTTAAATCACGGTGAACTAAATTCATATTCTACAGGACTTAGATAAAGGGCATGGAGTGAAAGACCTAATTGGACTGAAAATAGAAGACAGCCATGTCTGGGGAAGCAGGGAAGTTGAGGGCAGATTCATTTCATCAGTATTATCAGACCCATTCTTCTGAGAATGACAGCTAAGGAGAGTCCTGAAATAGCTGACTCTGTCCTGGCAGTGTCAGGCATCCTGCCCCAAGTAGGCAGCCACTACCAGGTGATGGTAAATCACCTCATGGGTTTGGATTTATCATCTAGATCCAGAACTCCCAGCAGCAACAAACACTTCACAGTCTTGCCCAAGTTAGATCATTTATCTTGAAATGACAGGATACTGCATGTTATACAGTTTAATTTCTAGATCCCATGTATAACATATTACTCAGCTACTTTAATAGAAATATTATAATGTGAAAGGGGATTATAAGGATTAGAGCAGAATTAAATGAATTAAAGAATAGAAAAATAATCGAAAAAAGCTGGTTCTTTGAAAAGATCAACAAAATTGATAAATCATTGGCTAAACTTACAAAAGAAAAACAGCAAAAGATACAAATAACCCAATTAAGAAATGAGATGGGAGATGTTACAACATACCCAGCTGAAATAAAAAATATCGTAACAGAATACTACAAAAGGCTGTATTCTAACACATTTGAAAACCTAGAGGAAATGGACAAATTTCCTAGATTATCACAAGGAGAAGCAGATCAACTTAATAAATCTATCACAAAGGAGCCAGCCAGCCAAGTGCCGTCGAGTCAGATCCGACTCATGGCAACCCTTGAAAAAGTCATCAAAAATCTACCAACCAAAAAAAGTCCTGTCCCAGAGGGCTTCAAAAGAGACTGCTACCAAACTTCTAGAAAAGAGTTAAGTCTGATACTTTTGAGGCTATTTCACTTCATAGAAAGGGATGGAATAATCCCAGATTCATTCTATGAAACCAGCATAACCCTAATACCAAAGCCGGGGAAAGATCCCCCCAAAAGAAGATTACAGACCAATATCACTCATGAACTTAGATGCTAAAATCTTCAACAAAATTCTAGCCAACAGAATTCAACAGCATATAAAAAGAAATAATTTATCATGATCAAGTTGGTTTCATTCCAGGGATGCAAGGCTGGTTCAGCATCAGAAAAACAATTAATATAATCAGCCACATTAATAACACAAAAGATAAGAATCACCTGATTTTGTCAAGTGATGCAGAAAAGACATTTGATAAAGTTCAACACTAGTCATGCTAAAAACTCTCAGAAAAATAGTAATAGAGAGGAAATGCCTAAATGCAATCACTAGCGTCTACATGAAGCCAATTGCCGTCATCATCCTGAATGGTGAAAGACTGAAAGAATTCCCTTTGAGAATGGGAACTAGACAAGGGTGCCCACTCTCATCACTTCTATTCAACATTGTGCTAGACGTTCTAGCCAGAGCAATTACACAAAACAAAGAAAGAAAGGGCATCCGTATCAGCAATGAAGAAGTAAAAGTCTCCCTATTTGCAGGTGATATGATTATATATACAGAGAATCCAAAGAAATCAATAAGTAAACTATTGGAACTAATAGAAAAGTTTAGCAAAGGAATGGGATACAAGATAAACATGAGTAAATCAGTAGGATTCTTTTAGACCAACAGTGAGATTATTAAAGAAGAAATCACCAATCATTTCCATTTACTAAGGCCCCCAAGAAGATCAAATACCTAAGAATAAATCTAACTAGAGAAACAAGAGACCTTTACAAAGAGAACTACCAGATCTTACTACAAGAAACTAAGACAGATTTATGTAAATGCAGTAATCTACCCTGCTCATGGATACAAAGACTCAACATTGTGAAAATGTCTATTTTACCCAAAGCAATCTACTTAAATAATGCAATCTCAGTACAAATTTCAGTGACATTTTTTAATGAGATGGAGAAACAAATCATCAACTTGGATTGGAAAGGGAAGCAACCTCGGATAAGTAAAACACTACTGAAGAAGAAGAACATGCTGGGAGACCTCTCACTATCTGACTTTAGAACCTATTACCCTGCTGCAGTAGTCAAAACATCCTGGTGCTGGTACAAAAAGAGACATATAGACTAACGGGACAGAGTTGAGAACCCAGAGATGTCACCATCCTCCTATGAACAGTTATTTGACAAAGGCCCCAAGGTTTTCAACTGGGATAAGAACAGTCTCTTTAACAAATGGTGCTGGCAAAATTGGATATCCATCTGCAAAAAATTGATACAAGACCCACATCTCACACCTTTGACAAAAAACAACTCAAACTAGATAGAAGACCTAAGTATGAAATCTAAAACGATAAAGCTCATCCAAGAAAAAACAGATCAACGATGGAAGTTTTAATATGCAATGTAGACAGACTTCAAAATCTGCCAAAACACGTTCAACAGAAGAGAAAATAGATAAATGGAAACTACTAAGAATCAAACACTTTTGTTCATCCAAAGACTTCATCAAGTGAATTAAAAGACCACCTACAGAATGGGAAAAAATATTTGACAACTATATGTCAGACCAGCATCTGAGCTGCATAATCTATACAGCATTACAAAATACCACCAAGAAAAGGATAAAGAATCCAATTAAGCGATAGGTGGAGATAGACAGACATTTCTCTAAGGAGGATATCCAGGCAGCTCAAAGATACATGCAGAATTGCTCACGATCATCCCAACAAGGTTTGCCATGATCCCAAAAATGCAAAACAACAAATGCTGGAGAGCTTGTGGAGACATTGGAACTCTCCTACACTGCTGGTGGGATTGCAAAAGTGGTACAACCTCTTTGGAAAACAATCTGATGCTTCCTTAAAAAGCTGGAAACAGACCGTTTGATCCTGTAAATCCACTGTTTGGAACTTACCCTTTAGAAACAAAGGTTGTCACACAAACATTTGTTGCAGCACAGATGAACATTTGTTGCAGCACAGTCCACAATAGCAAAAATTTGGAATCAACCCCGATGCCCATCAACAGTTGAATGGATGAGCAAACTGTGGTACATATACTCAATGGAACACTATGCTATGATAAAAACAATGACGAGTTTAGAAAACATCTCATAACATGGTCTCATTTGGAAGAGGTCATGCTGAGTGAAGTCAATGAGTATCCAAAGGACAAATTTTGCATGAGATCCCTGTTATAAGGACTTAACAAGAGAATTATCCACAGAAGAAAATGACTGTGCTGGCTACACTGGTGAGTGGGAGGCTGAGGGTTTATCATAGATGAGACAATTGACAGATGTTAGAAGTTTTATTCTTTTACTGCAATTAATAAAAAGATAAAATTAAGGAAAAAAAGGGGAACTAAAAACTGAAGAAGATACTATCAATCTGGTTTGTGCAGGAATCTGAAGAAATTGTCTTGTATTGGGAAGAGTCTTTAGAGTTCATGTCATTACATTATCTTAGTTCATATACCAAACAGACAAACAAGCCCAGTGCCACTGAGTCAATTCTGACTTATAGTGACCCTACAGGGCAGAGTATAACTGCCCCATGGAGTTTCTAAGAAGCGCCTGGCAGATTTGAACTACCAATCTTTTGGTTGGCAGCTTTATCTCTTACCCACTGCACTGTCAAAATTCATATACAGGGGTCAGCAAACTATTACCCACACACCAAATCCTGAGGCCACCTTTTTATATGAAGTTTAACTGCAACAGGGATTCACACACTCATCTCCTTTCTAATTACAAAGACAGAAGTGAGTACTTGTGGCAAATGTCTTATGGCCTGAAATGTATTAAATAGCTAACCCGTGTACTGGGACGTAAGAGCCTGGAGAGAGTCTGTGGTATGACTAGTGTTACGGAGCTTGCAAAGTGAAACGTTTTTCCAGTCTGCCATGACCAGCTTACATATTTTTATGTTGTATAAGACCTGTCCCTATTATTACAGAAAATAGTAAGAATTCAGGTCTTGTAGGGGCTTGAAGAAATCTCACACCTAAACCCTTCTTGGGCTTTGGCCAAGTTGAGAATGGAAACTAGGTTCTGTAGATGCGGGCTTCATTTTCACTTTCAATATTTTATTCCTGTTGGTTCAGACAGAGGGTGTGGCTTGGTGTCAGAGGGGTAGGGGTGCCATGAACCTATTAACTGTACCCTAGTATTTAGGCAGGTTTATTCAATAGATGGGGAAACACTTCTATCCACCCCTCAGAAGGGCAGTGGGACGTGGAGGTGAGAAGATCTTACCCTATTTCCCAGTCATTCTGCTCCCCAGGGAAGGATGAGGGAAGGTTTAGTGACAGGCTGGAGTGTGAGCAAAGTTGCTCCACTCCCCTAAGAAACCAGGTGAGGCAAGCGTTCATGTCAGTCAAGTGGACTGTGTGATTAGGGATGGCTTGCAACTTACATAATACTTATTTATGTTTTTGTATTTTTTTGAAATGCACAAAGCTTACTTTTGTACACTTAAAATACATAGTAAAGTTTAAAAATATGTAAATCAATGATATTTACTATATTTTCTGAAAGCTCTGTAAGCCAAGTGCCATCGAATAAAGATGAAACAAAAATGTTTAGTTTCTTTTATTTCTGCAAAATCTTGCATAAAGACATTTTAGGCAGTTTGTACCTTTTGTTTTTGTTTTGTTGTGGCTGTAGGGTCTTTTTTTTCTTTGCTTTGTTCTCACGTTTTTTCACTTCACAGTGCATTCATGTTGACTGTCAATGTTTTAACATCTTCAAGTGGTAGATGTCAAGGAAACAAAAAATCAAAACTCGTTGCCATCAAGTCGATTCCAACTCCTAGCAACCCCAAAGGACAGAGTAGAACTGAGACATAAAGGTTCCAAGAAGGGCCCTGTATGCAGGAACCTCTGGTCTGAAGGCTATGCTCTACTCCTGGTGCTGCTTTCTTGATGTCATGAGGTCCCTAACTCTGTGCTTGCTTCCCTTTTATCTCTTGTAAAATGAAAGGCTAAAAGGTGGCACTAGCCTCACTCGGGGCAACTCCCTTACTAAAGTGTGGCAGCCCCACCATAAATTCTCTTTTAACCTAATCATCGTGTCTATAACCCACAGGCAGAGGTTAGTATTTACTGCATCAGAAAAATCACAAAATGGGGGTCAATCACACAGCACTGGGAATCAAGCCCAGTCACAGTGCTGTGCATATTTTTGGGGAGATGCAATTGAATCCATGACATCCAATCCTCCCTTAATCAATGACAACATGACTCAATATTTTAGGGGGATTTCATGGGTTCCCAGTACCCAGTGGATCCAACATCTTAGTAAAAACTACTTCACTGAATTATTTATGAAAAAAATGTATAGTATGAAAGATTTTCCATTATTTGAAGGAGAGTGATGTTTGTTCTTGTCTAAGATAAATGTATCAACCAAGATTATAAGACAAATGAACATAACAACAAAAACCTAAAGAGCAAAGTTAGTACAAAATCATGTCAGCTGCATTTATATACAACTTAGCATCAACATAGAATCATAATCGAATACTATTGTACCACTGTTACAGGAAATGTACAAATGTAATTTGGTCTCCCCCCAAGGCAGCATTATACTTGGCCTCTTGATGTGAATTGGATGAAACAGATTTTCAGAGGAAGCTTTCTTTTTCTATTTTATTCACTGAACAAACAATAAACCAATTGGTTATTGAACAAACAGTAAGCCAATTTATTGCACAAACAATAAGCCAGTTGGTTATTGACGTACATAGTACGCAGCAATAGCAATACTTTGTAGAATGCTAAATCGAGAGAACTTAAAATCTCTTGTTCTGAGGATTATGAAAGGGAAGGAACTGTTCTGTGGATATGAAATAATGCAAAGAATCAACTGAGCCATCCATCCTACTTACAATGTCAGCTAGTCCGTGAACATTCAGATGATGATAATTTTCATGTTGTTATTATTATACAGACCAGAATGAGAGTCCTTGGCTGAAGATTGGAAACAACCTTTAGTACTTTGGGAAGTTAGTTGCAACTCAATTTCTAGGTCACTATCACAAAGAAAATGAAACCTGTAGTGGATTAAGTGCTACAGCTGCTAGTCAAAAAGTTGGCAGTTCAGATCCACCGGGCGCTCTGTGGAAACTCTATGGGGCAGTTCTACTCAACTCTAAGGTTGCTATGAGTTGAATGTGGCTCAACAGCAGTGGGTTTGGTTTTGGTTTTATCACAAAGTAATAAGAAATTATTCGTAAAGAAAACACTGATAGTATTTACAACATCTTGTTATTAAAGACCCTCTAACCAGTGTGTGCTTGTTTGAAACTTTGAATTAACAAAAATTCCCCATATGTTCTGATGTCTTTTTTACCTCATTTGTGTTGGCTGAACTTCTTGCTATCCTGCTCTCCAGTGGATGGCTGAGAAAATATTTCCTTTTGGCAAATTGTCACCTCGCTTAGCTGAAGAGGAGCCTTGACTGGTAGCATAGCTGACATTCTGATCTGATCCCAGCAGGCAAAGACAGACAAGCTGTCAGCCTCTCGGTAAAACGGTGCTATGCAGAGCAACCCTGTCTGGTAGGGAAATGCTAAATTTCCCTGGAGAGAGAATATTGCATGTGGGTTTATATTTATTGCAGATTCACTTGATTTGGCAGATGAATTTGGATGGAAATTCTTATTATTAGCCAGCCTGATGTTTCTTTAATGTTCCTCAGTGGTATTCGCCCATAGCTATGTCTTGGCTCTGCAAACACAAAATCGCAGTTTAATGATTAGTGTCTTCCCTGGAGATTTTCATCCTCCTCCCCATTCTGCTTTCAGATTTCTTTATAACCTTGTGGATCAAACCAAGTTAACTCTTAAAAAACACCAGTGATGTTTAGTTTCCTTTGGTTCATAGTGAGCCTATGAGACAGAGTAGAACTGCCCCATAGGGTTTCCAAGGAATGGCTGGTAGATTCAAACCGTCAACCTTTTGATTGGCAAGTTGCCCTAGTCATCGTGCTGCTATTTAACAGAACTACCACGAGTGAATGTTTTTAACAAAGAGAAGTTTATTCTCTCACAGTCCAGTAGGCTAAAAGTTCAAGTGCAGGTCACCAGCTCCAGTGGAAGGCTCTCCCAGTAGGCTCTGGAAGAAGGTGCTTGTGATGCATCAGATTTCCTTCAGTCTGGGAACATTTCATGCAGGAACCTGAGGTCCAGAGGACATGATAGGTTTCCATCACTGTTTTCTTGTTGGGGTAGGATTCCCATGTCTCTCTGCTTGCTGCTGTCTTTTATATCTCGAAAGAGATTGGCTTAAGACACTATTTAATCTTGTAAACCTCGTCAGTATAACTGCTGCTAATCTACCTTATTAAATCTTAGGAAATCTCATCAAATGACAAAATGATGGATGGTCACACCATCATGGGAATCAGGGCTCAACCAAGTTCATACACATATTTTCAGAGGGGACATAATTCAATCTGTGACAGCAGCCAAACTTTGAACCACTATGCCATCACACATATGAGGCAATTAAAAATAAAATGGGTTCAGCAGGCACACCTTAAGCTTCAAAGTGGTATCTTCCCTTTTCAACACTGGCCTTTGGCCAGCCTGACTCCATCTTACTACAAACAGTAGTTAAGCCAACAGTAGTTAAGACAACCATGTTATAAACATTGAGTCCTGAGAACTCGATTGTCCCCCATCTGTAAGAGTCTATCTTGTACTGGTCATAAGTCCACACGACTTGATTAATGGTTCTGTTTGGAGGCCCTTGGCCAGCCTGACCCCGTCTTTCTACAAACAGTAACTGAGACAGCCGTGTTATAAACATCAAGTCCCGAGAACTCACTTCTCCCCATCCGGAAGAGTTTATCTTGTATTAGTCATAAGTCACATGGCTGTTCTTTCTTCTTAGGAACATTGATTAATTGTTCTATTTATCCCCTTTCACTTATTCTCTAAGACCACTTTACTGAATCACTAGTGGTTTAGACGCTTATCAAGGCCTGACTTGCTGGAACTTTGCAAACCCCCCACAAGGAACATTGTTGAAACATCAAAGAAATTACTTGCATGGACTGGGAAAAATATTAGTCTGCACCTCCCTCCCCCAACTTAATCAACCTATATAACCTCCAGGCTTAGCCTATGCATGCAGGCAAGCTGTGGGGGAGCTGACTCCCCCTTGCCTCTTGTGTGTCAGCACTCAATAAATGTCCTCATTTGATCACTTCACCTCCTATCTCAGTACTGGCTTTGTGGACAGGTGGCATGGATCCACAGTTGCGGTTACAATAAAGAGATGTTTTATGGCAAATTTGCCTAGTGCAGTGGTCATTTGCTTTCTTTATTGCTGTTCTCATGGACAAAATCCTTGACAATTTCAATCTTGTTTCTTTACCGTGTTGTTGCCTATTGGTCCAGATGTAGGGATCTTCGTTTTCATGCTGAGCTGTAATCCACAGTGAAGCCTGTGGTCTCTAGTCTTCATCAGAAAGTGTCTGAAGTCCTCTTTGCTTTCAGCAAGCAAAGTTGTGTCATCTGAATAATAATACACTGTGAATGAGTCTTCCTCCAATCCTGATGCATTGTTCTTCTTCATATAGGCCATCTCCTCAGATTATTTGCTCAAGATAGAGATTAAGTATGATAAAAGAATACAACCCCGATGCACATGTTTGTTCATTTTAAACCATGCAGTATTCTCTTACTCTGTTTGAGGGACTGCTCCTCGATCTACATGCTGGCTGTGCATAGGCACAAGGAAGAGTTTGGGAATTCCAGTTTGTAGGAGATTAAATTGTATCTCCCCCAAATTTATGTTGTAAATCCTAACCCCTGCCTGGGGTGGAAGCCCTGGTGGAGTAGTGGTCAAGGACTACATCTAACCAAAAGGTCAGCAGTTTGGATCCACCAAGTACTTCTTAGAACCTCCATGGGGCAGGTCTACTGTGCCCTACCGGGCTATGAGTCAGAACTGACTCTAGAGCAGCAGGTTTTTTCTTCATTTCAGGCCTAAGGTTATAATCTTGTTTGGCAATGAGTTGTCCTTGTTGTGTTAATGAGGCAGGATTGGTATAACCTATGTCTTGAGTTAATCTCTTTTGAGATATAAAAGAGATCCAACAAGCATGTGAGCCAGCACAGATAGGGAAACCCACATGAAGAGAAACCATGAACAGAAGCTCAGAGACCAGAACCTTCCTCCGGAGAAGAGAAAGAAAGCTTTGTCTTAGAGCCGGTACCCTGAGTTCAGATGTCTAGCCTCCTAAACTGTGAAAAAATAAATTCCTGTTTATTAAAGGTGCCCACTTGTGGTATTTCTGTCCTAGTGGTTCTACATAACTTAGACGTGATCCTTTACAACATTATTCATAATTTTTGTGATCTACACCTTCAAATGCCTTTGCATAATCCATAAAACACAGGTAAACTTCTTTCGGGCATTTTCTCCTTTCTGCCGCAATGCATCTATCATCAGCAATGATAGCCTCTGTTATGCATCCTCCTCTGAATTTGGCTTCAGTTCCTGGAAGTCCTGGCAATGTATGGCAGCAGCTGTTTTAATATCTTAAGCAAGATTTTGCATGCATTGTGTTATTAATGATACTGTGCAACAAATTCTGCCTTCTGTCGGATCCCTTTTCTTTGGAATGGGCACACATACAGATGTCTTCCAGTGAGTGGCCAAGTGGCTGTCTTCCACGTTTCTCAGGAGAGACAAGTGACCACATCCAGTGCTGTATCCATTTGTTGAAGCATCTCATTTGCTCTGCTGTCGGTGCCTTTTGGCCAGTGCCTCAGTGAAGCTTGGAATTCTTCCTTCGGTCAGTACCAGCAGTTCTTGACCATATGCCACCTCCTAAAAGGTTGAATGTTCACCAGTTCTTTTTGGTACAGTGACTTGTGTGTATTCTATCTTCTTTTGATGAGTCCTGCATTATTCAATATTTTGCCCATAGAATCTTTCAATATTTTAGCTCAAGTCTTGAATTTTCTTTTCAGTTTTCAGCATGAGAATTGCTGAGCATGGCTTTACCTTTTGGTTTTCTGATGCCAGGCCTTTGAATCTTTCACTACAGTATTTTACATTATGTGTGAGAGCTGCTCTTGAAACATTTTCCAGCAATATCTTAGGACAACATTTCATGATAATACTTTACCTAGTTAAATGTTATGCTGAGTTCTCCTTAAATAGCCCTAATTCTGTTGCTGGACAGTGTTTCAAAGTACAATCTCCAGATGTATGCTTTTTAACTCATAAGTCCTAGAATTTTAGAATAAATTTAAAGCCTGTAAAATGAGTCGTTGTTTCAACAGCTATAAGCTGAGTTCATCTTTCCCCTCATAGCAAGACAGTCACATACTATACCAGTTCATACAAGCTTCTACAGACTCTGAAGTTCTAAGTGATTGTTATTACATGTGTCTTACTGATTCTCGTGAACATTTTGTGTAAATATGAATTAGGTATAGAAAGGAAAAGCTGGTGGTGTAGTGGTTAACTGCTACTGTTGCTAACCAAAAGGTTAGCATTTCGAATCTACTTGATGCTCCTTGGAAACTCTATGGGACAGTTCTATTCTGTCTGCTAGGGTAGCTATGAGTCAGAATCAGCTCAGAGGCAGTAGGTTATAGATATAAAGTCATTGTTTCCCTGACTTTCATCTGTTTTACAGACTCCTTGTGTCTTCTTACATTGTTTTGTGATACTTTATCTATCATGTTATTTTCTTTAGAAATGATTTATATGTGTAGACTCTATACAAATAGAAGACCACTTACAACTTTATTTTTCTTCCAATCAACACCATCTGCGAATTTTTTGTTTCATAATAGTTTTAATATTCTAAATATTTTAGAAGTTTATACTTATTGCATTAGATGTGAAACATTGCATTTTATAGTGCTAATGTAAAAATATTCCTTAATATCATCACTTTTTATTGTGTACAAATTTTATCCTGTACATCTAATTACACCACTATTTGTTAAATAAAAAGACCAAGTTAAATCCCTTACTCTGTACATTTTATGATTCTTTTCAGTTTGTTGTTCCGTAGATTTTTTATTCCCCAAAACAATGAATATATAATTGTACATCCGGCACTTGGTTGGCCCTTTTTAAAAAGTTACCCAATGTTTTGTAACTATTTTTCTGACAACTCTTTGGTTCAGAGTCATAATGTAAAACAGTTAGCTAATGTGTTTCTGAATGGATGTATGTTGTTTGATATTTAGATCATTCCTAATAGTTCACCCTTGAAGTAACCTTATAAATAGTTGGGTTGTTACATATTTTATGGAAATGCTCTTAGCACTCCTGAATCCCTGGTGAATTTCCACTCATTCTTCAAAATAAAATGTAAACATAGTTTCTTCTATATACAGTTTTTGTGAATCCCAAACCAAATGTTACTCTTCCAGTAGAGTTTAGCATACCTCTGCTTGCCTGTAATCCTATGTACACCTACATCTAATCTGTTAAACATCATACATGTAACACGTACTATATCATATCCTCCTTCACACTATAGAGTCCTAGAAAGTAGAAATTATGCTTAACAATCCTTTTGCATTACCAGTTTTGACA
Organism: Heterohyrax brucei; assembly: GCA_028571685.1. NCBI lineage: Eukaryota > Metazoa > Chordata > Mammalia > Hyracoidea > Procaviidae > Heterohyrax > Heterohyrax brucei. The sequence continues at coordinate 69,649,664 of CM053149.1, read as the reverse complement.
AGTACTTGTCAGCCCATACATTTTTTTCAATAAATATAGCTACAGTAAAACCAAAAAACCCAAACTCATTACTGTTGAGGTGATCCTGACTCATGGTGACCTTATAAGATAGAGTAGAACTGCCCCATAGAGTTTCCAAGAGTTCCTGGTGGATTTGAACTGCTGACACTTTGTTTAGCAGCCATAGGAATTAACCATCATTCTACCAAGGTTCCCGTAGTTACAATATCTGAGCCAGTATCATGACCATGCTGTTTCTTGCCTGTTATTTTTCTTGCCTGTGTGATCTTTGACAGATTGGTTAACTTCCCTGTGTCTTAGCTTCCTCATGTGAAAGTTGTAGTTAGTTCATAAATTGCATTGAAGATTAAATCTATTTATTAGCATACAGCATAACTGGGCCTGCAGCATAACATTCATTTATTACATATGAATTGTCATCATCCTCATTGTGAGTATTTTAAAATTATTATGTTGAAGGAATGTTACATTGTATCCATTCTTTGAGAGGTATATAGGTACTTTCTTTGGGATTAAGGTTTTAAATTCTCCAATTGGATTATTACAGGATAATAACCTCATTTAATTGTAGATTTGGAAGAAATAGTATAAAGTCCTTCATTCAATCACTGTTCTCTGTGTCTAGAAGAGCAAAGAAACTGAAATCCACATAATTTAAAGAAAAGAATCCAAGCATTCAGTCAGTTAATAAATAAGAAAGAACCTTAATTGACAACCTTTTATTTAAAAATTAAGTGTTTATTTTCACTACAAAATCATCATTATTCCATAGCGAAACATAGTATCAAATGAAGTAGAAAATTTTGTTTTTTACTTTTATATACTTGATTCACAGTGAATTAGTTAATACTGACAGACAAAGACAGCAAAGATAGCAAAATGTTCCATGTGGCTGCATGAAAGATAGAAAGTGTCCGTAGTCAGCTTTTAGATGTGAGTAAATTGAAAATCCCAATTGGTTTGCTCCCTTTAGCTGCCTACACACGATAGTGAATTTTATGGGTCCTCTAGGCTAGGCTGTGGTGCTCAGTTGTTTGCTGAAAATATTAATATAGCTATTGGTATGTAGGCATTTAGATTTGATTAACATTTACAGTTAGCTAAGGTTAAGTAAAGCAGATTTTACTCCACAAAGCAGGTGGGCCTCATCCAACCAAACGAAGGACTTAGGAGCAAACACTGAGGTTGTCCAGGGATGAAGGAATTCTGCTTCAGGCCTTGTAACACAGATGTTCTGCCAGGGTGTCCAGCCTACAGCTTGACTTCCAGCTTTGGGATTAGTCAGCCCCCAGTTCCTTAAAATTTCTCTCTCTCTTTACATGACTATGCCCCTACATAGAGTCAATTCTGACTCACAGTGACCTGTCAGACAGAGTAGAACCGCCCCATACAGTTTCCAAGGAGCACCTGGTGGATTTGAACTGCCAACGTTGTGGTCAGCAGCTGTAGCACTTAACCACTACACCACCAGGCTATCCATGAGTCAGTAGACTCAACAGTAATGAGTTTGGTTTCTTTGTTTATAGGATTACTGTGAATTAGAATGAACTTCACGCCAAAGGGTTGGCTTGCTTGTTTGTTTAACAGAGTACCAAGATAATCTCCTCGACCATCAGATTTCTCAAAGCAACAATTGATTACAACACAGATCCCACTCAGGAAAATGCCAGCAAAGTGTCCCCACACCGTCACAGTCAAATCCAGGATCAGCCTGTACGACTTTGATCAGTATTTAAAGCAGACTTTCTGCTGAACAGAGAGGCTTCCAAAGCTTGTCATGGTGTTATCCCACCGCACTGTGACTCACTGCATAGAACAGAGAGGTGTCTGTCTCTAAGGGAATAGACAGGTATGACTATTACCTAATAGAGTAGACTAAAAACAACTCCATAGAAAACCCACGGAAATTTTAAAGAAATTGTATCAATTTGGACTGGAGGGGGCCAGAGAAAATTCAAATGAATGGAAGAAGGATGAGAGTTACTCAACTAAAAACAGGATTCAGAGGATGGAACCAACTGAAGAGAACATGCCCTAATCCAGAAACATAATCCAGTCAGAGTTTGGCCACCGGAGCCCTCGTGGTGCAGAGGTTAAGAGCTCAGCTGCTAACCACCTGGTAGGCAGCTCGAATCCACCAGCAGCTCCTTGGAAGTTCTATGGGGCAATTCTACTCTGTCCTATAAAACCCCTGTGAGTTGTAGTTGACTCGACAACAGTAGCTTTGGTTTGGTTTTCCGTCACCATGATGCCACATTTTATGAAGACATTAGTGCCTTCTCTTAGGTTTTTTTTCCTTTCCTTCCCCAATTGGCTGTCATACTGTTATCTCCTCACTTACAATGCTCTCCTCTTTTTCAAGATTAAGGCTCTGGTTCCTCCTGAAGCTGAATCCCTAGTGCAGTCAAGTTGTTAACTCATCTCCCTCTATTCTCTCCCTCCTTACAACCCCAGGAATTGGCAACAACTTCCTGCTTGGATTTTACAGTTGACGTGAACCGGTGACCACCGGGTGCCTCCCGTTTCCTCTTGTGCAGTATCTTTTGTGGTTACCGGATCCTCATGGTCTCACTTGGGGTTAGCTACATTGGGGAAAGAGAGACAGGTATCTTGCCGTATATTTCCTAGGGATTCCAGTTGAAAAGAATCATATTTGTGAAGTGGTGCTTAAGAACATGAACCAGAGGAATATGGACCTAATACACTTGATCCTGATTGCTGAATCTGATGTTGTCTTAACAGAATCCGACATTGGGGGCGGTTGGTCTCTGGAGGGTGAATGTATTTTTGGCTTGTGGGAAGAATGCAGATAATTTTTGGCTAGAAGAGGAATTATAGTATATTAAAAAGGGTTATATTTTTGCCACACCTGTCATGGAGAGGTGTCCTGATGAGATCTTCAGTGTTAAATAAACAGATTTCTTTTGATAATTTTGTGGCATACAAGGTCTAACAATTATGTTCACAAACTTAATTGCTCTAATTGCTGCATACCTCATTGCTGAATATCACTACAGTCACCTTCAAAATACTCCCCTTGGGAAGCTATACACCAGTGCCAGCACCTAGTCTACCCTACAAAGTGATTTTGGAACTCTTTCTGGAATGCCCACTAAACATGATGACAAGGTGGCAAGTTCACAAACTTAATTGTATAGTAGTCTGTGAGGGAGTTTTTAGCCAGTGAATAAATAACTGGGTTGGAACACCCTCCCTAATCATCTGATCTGGCCCCCAGTGACTTTTTTCTTTACTTGAAGATACAGGAAATATTGAAAGGAAGATATTTTGATGACATTCAGGACATCAAGAGTAACACGTCAACAACTCTGATGGCCATTCCAGAAAAAGTTCCAAAATTGCTTTGAAGGGTGAACGAAGTGCTTGTGTCAGTGCATAGCTTCCCAAGGGGAACACTTTGAAGGTGACTGCAGTGATATTCAGTAATGAAGTATGCAGCGCTTTTTCTAGGATGAGTTTGCGAACTTAGTTGGCAGTTCTCCTGTGTGAAATTTCCTTGAGTAGTGAAAATTACATGTAGTGTGATGCTTACATTTTAAAAATCTATACCATAGCTACAACTCTAAGCCAGCCAAGTGCCGTCGAGTTGGATTCGACTCATGGCGACCCTACAACTGTAAAGCTTAAAATACTTTGTTTTGAGTTGGAAGTGAGACCTGCTTTTTCAGAATTTCTGTTAGCATGCTTATTGTTACTTTACTTTAGTGCTTCTATCAGTATGGGTGAAAGGAGCCACCTGTAAGAACAAAACAATCCCACTCCAGTTTGAATGCCCACACATACTCACTGGCATTTTGCAATGGTGCATTTTATTTATTTGTTTTCACTGTCTGTTTGTTTATTCATAAAATCCATATGAAACTTTCAGGTTGTGTTTTCAGCTACCCCTGGGTATTAGGTGATTCGTGCTGAATTCATTTATTTGAGTTATATCCCTGTCCTTTCTAGAGCTCAGCAACTGGAGGTGAAGGAAATTGTGTTTTGTTTTTATACTAAAACACTTACACACAGAGCTGTCCAGCTACATCAGCATTAGCAAATGGTCAAGGAGTGCCGCTCATGGGAGCAGAGCCTGTCGGGTACCCAGCTGAAACCAGATACCGTGGATATGGTTTTTCTGCTTACTCCAGGGTGACAGGCATTGACTGAAATTCATTCACTGGAAGAATATTTGTTTCTCCACAAAAGCAGGCAGCCTTAAGAAGGCATTGAGTTTTTTCCAGTTTTTGGCTGCAGAAATATTATACAATATACTTGCATGCCCAAGGTCAGTGCTGTCTTCTTAGTATCTCTTGAGTGCCATGATTTCATTTCATAAAAATAAAGCAGTATCAACTGTTGGAGTGAAGTGCTATTATTCAGTGGGGGGGAGGGGGTAGGAGGGAGGTCTAATTAGACAAATATATGTATGTGTGTTATTATAAACATAGATATTAAAAAAAAAACCACTGCTGTTGAGTTGATTCCAGCTCATAGTGACCCTATAGACAGAGTAGAACTGTCCAATACAGTTTCAAAGGAGCACCTGGCATATAGATATACCCAAACCCAACTCATTGCCATCAAGTCAGTTCCACCTCCTAGGTACCCTATAGGTCAGAGTAGAACTGTCCTATATCCTAACACATGGTCTATTCTGGAGAATGTTCCATGTGCACTGGAGAAGATGTAGTTGTCTGCTGATGGGTAGAAAGTTCTGTATATGTCGATGAGGTCTAGTTAATTGTGGCCATAAGGTCTTCTGTGTCTTTACTGAGCTTTTTTCTGGATGATCTGTCCAATATTGGGAGTGTGGTGTTGAAATCTTATACTATTATTGTGGAGTGATCTATCTCTTTTTTGAGTGTGGTCAGTGTTTCTTCGATGTATTTAAGTGCTCTAATATTAGGTGCATAGATATTTAATATTGTTAAGTCCTGTTTGTGTATTGAACCTTTCAGCAGTAGTGTCCATCCTTGTCCACGATGGTGGATTTAACATTAAAATCTATTTTATCTGACATTAGAATTGATACCCCTACGCTTCTTTGTTCATTGTTAGCTTGATATACATTCTTCCATCCTTCGATTTTTAGTCTGTTAACGTCTTTAAGGTGAGTTTCTTGTAGGCAACATATGGCTGGGTCTTGTCTTTTGATCCAAGATGTCACTTGATGTCTCTTTACCGGAACGTTCAGTCCATTCACATTCAGTGTAGTTATTGATAGGTATATGTTCAGTGCTGCCACTGTGATATGTTTATTTTTGTGTTGATGTTTTCTCTGTTGTTCTTATTAATCTGTTCTGGGACGTTGTTCTTTGTGAGTTGATTTTTCACCTTTTTCAGGGTTAGTTTTGTGGTTGTTGAGACTCCTGTATTACATTTCTTGATATGGTATGTTGCATCTTTATTGTGCTTTATGGCTGCCCCTATGATCTCGCTTAATAAACTATGTATAAACCCAATTTTAATTACTACCAGTCTTTTCAGCTTCTAATGACTGTATTACATCCCTCTTTTTAGTATGGTGACATCATAGTTTTCATGATATGATCACTGGATCATTTCTTTCACTATTATAGCTTTGATTGAGTTTGGAGCCTTCCTTGAGTAGGATTCTGGATGATGTGTCTTTTAAAATATAAAGTTAGTGGTTTTGTTCTTCCAAACCAAAACCAAGAGATTCTGTCAATATTTCTTGTAGCTTTGGTTTGGTTTTTAGAAAGCCTCTGAGTTTCTGTTTATCTGTGAATGTCTTAATTTCACTTTCATATTTGAAAGATAGTTTTGCAAGATACATAATTCTTGGTTGGAAATTTTTCTCCTTCAAGGCTTTGAATGTGTCATGCCACTGTCTATGTGCTAGCATTGTTTCTGCTGAGAAACCTGACAAAAGCCTACAGGGTCTCCCTCTGAATGTTAGCTTTGCTTTGAGTCTTGCTGCCTTGAAGTGTTTCTGCTTATGTTTCATTTTATTAAGCTTGATTATAATATGTCTTGGAGTCTTTCTATTGAGATCTATATTGAGTGGTGTTTGATATGTATCTTGGATATCTATATTCTCTTCTTTCACAATTTCTGGGAAGTTTTCTGTCAGCAGCTCAGCTGCAATACTGTCTGTGTTCTCAGGTGTCTTGCCCTGTTCAGGGACTCCAGTTAATCATATTTTGTTCCCCTTAATAGAGTCCCACATGCTTCTTAATACTTCTTCATTTTTCTTGTTTCTTTTTTCTGATTTCTCCTCATAGAAGCTGGAGTCAGTAGCTCTGTCTTCCAAGTCAGAAAGTCTCTTTTCCATTTGTTCCATTCTGTTTTCTTGGCTTTGAGGTTTCTATGTCTTTGATTTTTTTCTTGCTCTGTTGGATTTCAGAGTACTAGTGTTCCATCAGATTGAACAGCTTGTTTAATTTTTCATCTTGCTCTGCTGCATTTTGTATAAGGTCTCAGAGAGCTTTCTATGTAATCCTTTTGTATTCACCTTCTGACAGTTTCAGAAAAACTTCTTCATCTGGGAAGTTCTGAGGTGGCTTCTTTTGGGGGCCTTCTGATGCTGTGGGTGATTTCCTGGCCACAGTTTTCTCCAGAATTTGTTGCTTTTGGGGATTCATGTGGGTCAATAGAGGCTGGGAGAGATGCTCTGAGGATAGAAAGCAGTTGTTTCTCTAGGCTGTCTTAAAATGAGAAGTAAAAAGTATCTGACAACTTCCAAAGTCAGTCAGGTTTTCAGGTATATAGGTCCCTCTTCCCAGCTGGCAGAGTAAGCACCACTATATCAAACCCCAGATGTTATAAACTAGCTCAAAATACAGAAGGGCTACTGACCTGCTGGCCTCTACTGTTGGGCCCCAGCTGTAGGTGGTACTGTGTAGAATTCTGCCTTTCTGCTGGAAAAACGCTCTCTTTTGGGCAGGCACTGCCTCCCAGCCCAGGAATTAGGTTCAGCTGCGGCCTCCGTATGGGTATACCCACCTTGCAGTGGAACAGGATGGCATCCCTCACAAGCTCACCACCCAGCTGGGACACTGGTGGAAAGAGAGGCCAAAAGTGCCAAGATGCCCGCAGGCCATGATGTCTGTTGGCGGGCCCCAGCCTCAGGCAACACTGTGCAAAATACCACCTCTCTGCTGGAAAATCACTCTTCCCCCAGCAGGAGCATCCTCCTAGCCCAGGAAGCAAGTCCAGCCAGGGCCTCTGCCTGGGCATCTCTGCTTCCCAATGGATCAAGATGGTGTCCCTCACAAGCTCATCTGAGGATTCATATGGCTACCACATGGCGGAGGTAGAATGATAGGCCAAAGGAGCTGTGATACACAGAGTCCAAAGCGGTGCTGTCAGAACATGGCAATTGTGCTTGCCAATCACACCAGCAGTGCATCTGAGACCAGTGGCTAGTCAAGTCCCAGCTCCTCCCGACAGTGGGGTTAGTAGAAGAGAGTAGATTTTGCGTTCAGTAATCTGAAGTCCAAATTAACAGCCCTATGCCACATTCTAGGTCTCACTAGGTGCCCTGAAGTCCCCATTTAATTATCAGTTCAGGTCTTGGTTTCCAGAGGGATTTAGGGAGACGTGTGTTTAGGTCCACCATCTTGACTGCGCCCCCTGAAAATCTAGAACTATCCTTTCAAGTTTCCAAGGAGCACCTGGTGAATATGAGCCTGCCATTTGGTTGGCAGACCTAGCATTTAGCCACCATTCCACCATAGGTGTAAACACAGCAATACATATAATGATATAGGTTATGATATAATCCAAGCCTCATCCTTGTAATAATTATCTCTCACTAATATATTCTGTCACTGTCTTTTTTTCTGCCTGTATTGACTTTTCATACTGGTACCAGCTGACTGACAACTCACTTCTTTTGCCTAAGGATCAACCTCTTCACCCCAAGGTCAAAGGCCTTGTGAAGTCAAGCTTGAGCCTCACCTTGTTCCAGTCTCGACACACATCACCTTTGACAGTAGAATGGACTTCTCATTGTCTCTCAGACATGTGTGATTTCACCTTTGTGCCTTGCCTCCCATCCTTGTCTTCTCTTTGCCTAGAATGACCTATTGGCTTTTCTTTCTGTGTGCAAGATGAACTGAATTCAAGCTCCATAAATCCTGCCGTAAGTGTTCTCTCTTCCACTGATTTTTTTCCTGCTCTGAAATTCTGTAACACTTATGACCTTCATGGCTTTCTTGGCATTTTGCCTTGCATTTTTACTTATCATTTTATGTATGGATCCTGTCACTCCAAAGAGCTTGTCAGGCCTTTAAGAGCAGAAGCCATTCTCATAGCTATTTATCTTCATTGTCTAATATAGAAAGCCCTGTGGGTAGGGTGCTCATTATTAATATTTGGTGTTGCTACTTCTAATAAATTTTGGTTATACATAGATCATGCATTACACTTAAATTCTTGGGTCTGTCACAGTCTTGGCTTTAGGGAGAGTTTGTATTTCTCACAACTAGTTGTTAAAATAGGCAAAGCAACTGCAGACATTTTGGTCCAAGTATATACATACATAAGTATATGTATATATGTATATATACTACCTACACGTGTGTATATAGGTAACACATATATATTACATATGTAATATATAGATAGCCAGCCAAGCCAAGTGCCGTCGAGTCTATAATGAACTATCAAACAAAATGTCAACAACAAGATGTTTACAAAGACAGCAAAACTTGACTGGGTTTAAGCTAGGGGGCCATTATCTGAACAGAAAAGGAAATTGGGACTGGAAATGGTATGAAAACAATCCTCTGATTGCTGGAAGCCATGTTTTTCCCCATCACCTTAAATGACCTTCCTTAGAAAGGCTCTAGCACTGGAGGGTTTGTGCTATTCTCTGCTGTAGATAAAGCATCAAGCTGAACCTTTTGGAAACTGATTGCTTCCTTCTTCTATTGAATCAGTTCATTATTCTCTGCGTATGTGTCTGACTTACACTGAATATGCGAGGATTGACAGCGAAGTTCAAGAACTCATCACTGAATGTCACTACTGTCATCTCTGAAGTACTTCCCTTGGGAAGTTAAGTACCAATGCTGGCACCTAGTGTACCTTTCAAAGCAATTTTGGAACTCTTTTCCTGGAATGGCTTCAGAGCTACCATCATATTACCCTTGATAGTCTGAATGTTATCAAAATGTCTTCTTTTCAATATTTCCCTTATGTTCAGGTAAAGAAAAAAGTCATTGGGGGCTAGATCAGGTGAGTAGGGAGGGTGTTCCAACACACTTGTTTACTTGGTAAAAACACCTTCACAGACAACTATACAATGAAGTTTGTGAATTTGCCACTGTGAGCACTGACCATTCCAGAAAGAGTTCCAAAATTGCTTTGAAGGTGGACTAGCTGCTGGTATCAGTGCATAGCTTCCCGAGGGGAATACTTTGAAGGTGAACATAGTGATATTCAGCAATGAGGTATGTAGCACTTAGAACAATTAATTTCGTGGACTTAATTGTTGATCTGCATATATTCTTACGGCACTTGGCTGTAAGCACCCAAAACCTTAGCTGCAATTTTATTCTTAATTCAGAACCCTCACTGCATAATATCTGACTGTCCATGTGAAAATTCCTGTATACACTGTTCTGGTGTGTAGTGACACCCTGGTGGTGTAGCAGTTAAGTGCTATGGCTGCTAACCCAAAGGTCAGCAGGTAGAATCCACCAGGCTTTCCTGAAACTCAATGAGGTAGTTCTGTTCTGTCCTATAAGGTCACTATGAGTCGGCATTGACTTGACAGTAGTGAGTGGGGGTGCCACTGATAAGCAGAATGACACTCTTCCAAAGATTTGTATGTAACAATCTTTGGCACATATGGACATATTACGTTATGTAGAAAGGTAAAATTAGTGTTGCAGATTGAATTAAGATTGAACATCAACTGTCCTTGAAATGAAAAGATGATTCTGGCTTATCCCATGGGCCTAATGTATTCACAAAGGTTCTTATAATTTTAAAATAGAGGCAGAGGAGATAGAACAGAGAGATGAAAGGATAAGTACCAAGAAGAGCCAAAACACAGAAAGTTTTAGAGATAAATACCATGTAACCCTGCTATCACATGCGTTTTGATTCATAGAGGCATAGCGCTGTTTAAAATTGAGAACAGAGAGAAATGAACCAAACATCAGGAATCTGGAATATCATTTTTCTTTGCTTGTAAGCTACCTTAGAATGATTATAACCTTCTGTCTTCTTTTTGTGCCATTTTATAACTATTCCCTGGTTTAGCCTTCCAAATTGTATTTGGAAGGTATTAGCAAGATCATTTCCATAAAGATTCTTAAAAGCTAGAAAGAGAAATGAGTATTTTGCCGTGATCTTTAGTAATGCTAAAAGTCATTAAAAAAAGAACAAAAAACAAAAAATAGAAGCACTACTCCCTTTACTACTTACCATGATCTATAAAGACTGACAAGATTTAGCTTTTCTCTATCTCTTACACTGTATTTCTTCGTACTCTTCGTCACTTTTCATACTCCGGTGTCACTAGCCTGCTTCCCGGATCTTGACACAACTGAGCTCTTTCTCACCTCAGTTCTTACATAGTCAAAGGTCTTATTCTATAGTGTTCTCACCCAGAGCTTCCCATGCCTTGTACCTTCTGATCATCTAGCTTAAATATGACTGCTCAGGTGCTCACTGGTCATCCAGTCTAAAGTGAAAGTCACTTCCTAGTGCATTACCATGTGTTATTTTCACCTTTCTTTATTTTCTGCCTCCTTTTTCCCATAATGGGAAGTCCTGGTGGCTCAGTGGTTAGGTGCTATGGCTGCTCACCAAAAGGCTGGGAGTTAGAAGCTACCAAGCATTCCTTGGAAACTCTATGGGGCAGTTATACTCTGTCCTATAAGGTTGCTGTGAGTTAATATTGACTTGACAATATTAACTTCTTCCCATTAGAACATTAGAATAGAACCTCTATGGAGCCAAGTCGGGTTGATGGTGTTCACCACTTCATCCTCAATACTTAGAATATGTCCAGAATATTATTAGCTCCTTTTGAAGGGTCCACACATTATTGATACCTCTTAGGCAAATATGAGATACAGTATACAGAGCTAATGAGCATGGCTGTAAGGAATAGAGAAAAACATATCAGAAAAAGCAGACATTAGTGTATCAGAAAAAATCTGATATTAGTATGTTAGAGAAATCTGCCATTAGTAAGTGGACATGGTTTTCTTTTTCCTGTTGAAAGCATATTTGGCTGTTTTATGGAATTTATAGGTGGTACAAGGTGGTACAAGCAATTAACACACTCAGCTGCTAAAAGGAAGGTTGGCGTCCACCCAGACACATCCATCCTGGGAACAAGGGCCTAGAAATCTGCTTCTGAAAAATTAGTTACTGAAAACCCTGTGGAGTACAGTGCTATTGTGACACACAGAGGGTCACTGGGAATTGACCGCACAGCAACTATTCTTTTTTTAAGGGTGCATAAAATTGAAAGCTCTTGGTAATAAACATGCCCTGGAACTCAGCCTGGGCATTAAATTCAGCTTCTTGCTTTCAATCATTCTCTACTTGTCATATGCTCAACATTAAATTTACTGCCTGGTATGATGTAGTGGGGAAAAAATAAAACAAAAAATGGTTGTGTGATATCCAGCACAAACATGATGGATGTTGCTCCAGGTGACATTGAACTAGGACAACAAGGCTCTGCATTTGTACAGGGCAATTTGCCCATCTGTACCATCTGGCCTACCATCCCAGGTGAGTGATGTTAAGATTCACAGGTTATATAGCCTTCATCGCAGAATGATTTAAAAATAATATTCTCTGCTCCCCAGGTTAAAAAAAAACAAAATAAAAGCCCACCCATATTGAAGAAAATTTATAAAATGGAGTGAGTTAGAGAAGAAAAATAAGCTATGCTTAATCACATTACTTAGTGATGACGTAGTTATCATTTTGTTGTTAATTCTGGCAGCTTTTTCTCTACCTGAGTATACACACATACACAAACTCATTGATTTACTCCTAAAATATAATAATTACCTGGCAGATTCTTCTTGAATAAGTGAAAGAATGAACAAGTGAAAGAAAAACTAACTGGCCTTTGGTGACCCTACTCTCAAGAGGAGAATATAGGCTGTTTAAAAGTCTAGTCTTCTATTCCACTTAAACTGCTGTTTGTATTTCACTGTTTTCCTCTCTCAGGTTGTCTTTGGCTACTCCACCAAGTCATGGAATCTTGTGATTTCAATACCGTTTAAAGGCAAAGTAGTCTAAAACTCAATTAAAAAAGTGAATAAAACCTGCTCAAATATGACAGACAAATGATAAAACTGGACTTTTCCCCATCACATCTGTTCTGGGAGATATATGTATATAATGAAAAATTATATAACCTCAGTATTAAAAATTATGTCATAATTGGAGGGAGGACTTCTCATTCCAGATATAAATGAGTTACACACATGAGACTTGTACACCTTTCACAAACAGGTGTAAAATTGAAGAAATATATATTAAGCAATTGTTTGCAAACACTGGATAACGTACTTAGCAGACCTGTGATCTTGGAGCTAAGCGCCATATTCATATTGACTTTCTGTCTGAAGTCACTTTCTAAACTACAGCCCTGGGAAATATTTATAAAGCCCAAACAGATACTAAGGTGTTTGGAAATTATAGGATAGGACATTCAAGAAGGGGAAGTGCCCAGAGAAGGAGACTCAAATCTTCATAAACATTATTTGAGTCTTTGGCCACATGTTACACTGGATTAACTGCCACACAACTGATAGAGAACAAGTAGTGAGAAGTGGGCACTAATTCTGGAGTTAACACAGTGATGGGAAATTCAAAGGTCTTACCATCCTAAACAGAAGAGCTCCCCTCAGGCATTCAACTGACAGCCCAGAAAGACCATGCTTTAGGATTAGGGCTACCCTATCTCTAGAGTAAGAGATACTCTATACCAAATCTAAGAAAACCTAGTATCAAGGTTTACTGAGTCATGACTTTCTGCCACAAAACAAAATCCAATTAATACTCTTCACAGGATGACAATATAATTCAGATGCTCAGCAATGAAGCAGTCATACCATCCAGAATTCCATAAAGTTACTAGACATGTCACTCCTACTAACTGATATTAAGAGTAAGGGACCAGACTTACCCTCTTGCTTTAAACCCATGTAAAAATGATTTAAACGTTTTGGACAATCAGCAGCTCAAGACTGTGCTCCTTAAGTGAAGGAGATAATCAAAGTAAACCACGAGTTTCTCCAACTAACCCCATGGAATTTCTTTCTAGGATACAAGGCAGAAGTTGGGGAGAGGCGGGGGCAAACAAAAACAGGGACCTTAATAAATGGATGAGAGAGAAATGACAGGTCATGACCACAGAGGCAGTTAGACTATGTTGGACCGGGTATCAGAGAGAGAAGAGATGTTCAGAAAGAATTCTCGAAACACATGCAAAAGAGTATCCTCTAGAGATCAGCTGAGAGCTGATCTGTGCATGTGGGAAAGAAAACTATCCGACTCGACGGCACTTGGCTTTGGCTTGGCAAGGACAGGGATAGAATCGTCAGAAATCAGGAGGCTGATCAATTCCCAGAGCTCACACAGAGCTGGGAGAATTTGTATTCCCTCCAGCCAGGGTGGTAAGACAACTTGTTTTTATAAGGGGCTATGGGAATATATGTCCTAACAAGAAGGCAAATTAATTAAGCCCTTAATTAAGGACTACTTTGCATTTGCCCCAATAAAGCTTGAAAAACAAGAATCTCAATGATTCTAAGTATTTTAAATGCATGTCAGAATAAAGTCTGACACACCACATAAAGGAATACATCAAAGGACCATATCTGCAGCATGAGAGTCACAATGTCTAACATTCAATCAAATATTGCCTGGCATGCAAGGAAATAGAAAGATATGATTTATAGCAGAAGAAAAAATTATCACTAGAAGCAGTTCCAGATGAGGCATAGATGATGGAATATCAAATGTAGGTGTTACAACAGCAGTTACGAATGTGTCCACATGCTCAATAAAGCAGAGCAAAACAAGCATCATGAGGGAAATGGAAGATATAAAAAAGTCTCAAATGTAACTTCTAGGAATGAAAACTGCAATATGTACAATAAGGGGGGAAGGGGGGAGAAATTAGTGACAAATTAGACACCAAAGAAGAAAACATCAATGAAATTAAAGACATAACAATGAAAACTATTCAAAAGAAAATAGCAGAGAAAAGAGTACTCAAAAACAAAAATAAAAACAGAAAATCAACAGATCTGTTGGACAATATAAAGCAGTTCCTCGTGTATAAATATAATCTCAGAAAGAAGGGGAATTAAGCATTTTGACAGATAACATCCACAATTTTTCAAATTTGATGAAAACTACAAATGTTCAGATCCATGAAGCCTAAACAACCTTAAACAGGATAAATATGAAGAAAATCACATCAACTATAGTAATTATGACATTATGTCATTAACTTAAGAATAGTATAAATGGAACAGAATGGAGAGGCCAAAAAACTGTTACCTATGCCAGCCAAGTGCCGTCGAGTCGGATCCGGCTCAACCTATATCCACTCAATTATTGGTAAATGTATGAGACTGACTCAATGGAAGGAAAAAATTTTTTCAACAAATGATGGTGAAACAACCTCACACCTACAAGGAAAAAAAATATGCACTTGAATGTCTATCTAGTACCTACACAAAAATTTAAATGAGATGAATTAGTGATCCAAATGTATAGATTAAAACTACTAAGTGTATAGAACAAAACATAGCCATGGAGTTAAGAAAAGGTTTCTTAGATCAGATGAAGAGAGCAGTAATATGAGAAAGAGAATAAAAAAGATAATTGATCACGTAATGATAATTTGATCAAAGTTTCAACTCATTAAAATACCATTAGAAAATGGAACAGCCTAGTCTTAGATTGAGGAAAATGTTCATTGAACATATAATGAATTCATTTACAATGAAGTTATATGTATAATGAAGGGCTATAAATGGTCAGTAAGCACATCGAAATATGTTCAACTGAATTTATTATCTGAGAAATACAGTGTAAAGTAACAACAAAATCTCATGGCACGTTCTCCAAAATATCTATTAAAGTGATGTATAAAAACCAAATGTCAGTACAGATAGGAAACAACCAAAACTCGTGCACATTGCCAGCGGGAGAGTAAAATAATACAAGGATGACAGAAAACATTCTTTCTTATACAGACACAATTGCCAGGACACCATATTTTACTCTTAGGTATTTATACATGAGAAAGGTAAACACGTATCCACGAAAACATATATGAACAACTATGTTTATAGCTGCTTTAATCACAGAGGCAAAAAAAGTTATAAGATGAAGAAGAAAAGCCAAGTGTTAATCAGTAGATGAGTATCTAGACAAGTTGTAGTACAAGGACTGCCAGTTAAGTTGATGAACTTGTCCTAGAAAAAGTACTGCGTACCTCATGGCTCAATATCACTATGGTCACCTTCAAAGTTCTCCTGTTAGGAAGCTATGCACCAATGCCAGCACCTAGTCCAGGCACTCTTCAAGGCACTTTTTCTAGGATGACCACCCTTCAAAGCACTTTTTCTAGGATGAGTCCACGAACTTAATTGTTAGACCTCATCAGACGAGGGCTCTGATGATCATTCCAGAAGAGTTCCAAAAGTACTTTGAAAGGGGGACTACGTGCTGGCTTCGGTGCATAGCTTCCCGAGGGGAGTAATTCAAAGACAATGAAGTATGTAGCACTTAGAACAATTGAGTTTGTGGACTTAATTGTCAGACCTCATGTATTGGAGCACTTATTACAATGAACTGTTGATACATGCAGTAACATGGATGACTCTCAAATATGTGCTTCTGGAAGAAAGCCAGATGTAAGAGAATACATATTATGTGGTTCTTTTGATCCTACTTAACGGCACTTGACTTGGCTTTCTTACCAAATCTAAAAAGAGGCAAAACTAATCAGTGATGCTGAAAATATGAATAATGGCTGCCTCTGGGTATGCCATGGAAACCTTGGTGGTGTAGGGGTTAAGCGTTGCATCTGCTAACCCAAAGGCTGGCAGTTCAAATCTGCCAGATGCTCCGCGGAAAAGCCATGGGGCAGTTCTACTCTGTCTATAGAGTCCCTATGAGTTGGAATCAATTTGACAGCAGTGGGTTTGGTTTTTGGTTTTGGATGGGTATACCATAGGGACCGAGTGGAAGGATACATGATGAGACATCCTGGAGGTGATGATAAAATTCTGTATCTGTAAGAGTTTGGGTTCATGGATGTATGCATTTGCCAAAACTCATCAAACCACACACCAGTGCATTCACTATATGTAAATTATGCTTTAACCTAAAAAAAAAAAACAGAACGCCAATATTTCTATGAAGAGGCTCTGTCTCTGCTTGATATGCTTCAGGATACATAAGTTGATTATCGTCTTCTTTTGTCATTTAACTTATGGGCTATTAATTTGTATAACAATATGGTTCAAGTAGCTGCATGTATTGCTGTCATTGCTATCAGTTAGGAATGCCTGTGTCAGCAAGCGACAGAAAACCTATTAATGAAAGTCTTAAATTTATAATAAATGTAGAGGTAAGCATTCCAGGGCTGATTAAGCTTACAGATCACAGATTACAAAACAGTTGGTACCCCTCCTGGTAGTAGTAACAAGTGAAGAAATGATAAGGGGCAAAGATTTTTTTATAGATGCCTCAGTTTTTCTCAGGGAAAGGAAGCACCCCTGGGGAAAAATCATATTGCCTCTCCTGGACTATAAGCTTTTGCCTATCTTAGACTAATTCAGAGTTAAGAATAATACAATTATTGTATCTGATCTAAACCATCCCCTTGTGCTGAGGTAGGAACCTACCGTTCCGAGATGGAGAGATGGCCACATACTACCTGAGAAGTCAAGGTTCAGTAGGCAGGGAGGCAGGGAAGAATTTGAAGGTGGCAATACCTGTTGGCTGACAATGAACTTATCAGACACACATATTCCTTTCATAGTTTCTGTTCAGAGTGGATGTTTACTGCTCACTCCTGATATTTTTCCCACGTAGAAGAAGTTCAGTAAATATGCTTTCCTGGTCTTTATGCCTTTACTCATTCTTTGCCAAGGATATGGAATGTCTGAGTTGTTGGGTAAGTTGATGAAGAATAAATGGGATGTACTCAGCTCAGTAGTGGCCTTCTTTCGAGAGGAGTTGACCGAAGGGAACATGTGCCCTGTGTGTCACCTGTGTCTGTGGAGAATGGTGAGAGGAAATGACTTTATCTAGTGCTGCTGTAACAGAAATACCACAGGTCAATGTCTGTAACAAACAGAAGTTTATTGTCTCGTAGTCAAGTGGGCTAGAAGGCCCGATCCAGTGCATCAGCTCCGAGGAAGGCCTTTGTCTCTGTGCTGGCTCTGGGGGAAGGTCCTTGTTATCAGTCTTCCCCAGGTCCGGTAGCCCTTCAGCCCAGGGAGTGCTCCTGGTGCGCCTTTCTTGTTGTTGTGAGGTCCCCCTGTCTGTCTGCTCACTTTTCTCTTTTACATCTCAGAAGAGGTTGGTTTAAGACACAATCTAATCTTGTAGGTTGAGGCCCTTCTCGTTAACATAACTGCCTCTAATCTCATCACATCCACATAATCAAAAAAAAAAACCAAAGCCCCCAAACCCATTGCTGTCTAGTCAGTTCCAACTCCTGGAAACCCTATAGACAGAGGAGAACTGCCCCATGGAGCACCTGAAAGATTTCAACTACTGACCTTTTGGTTGACAGACGTAGCACTTAACCACTAGGCCACCAGAGTGTCCATCCGAACCACAGAGGTAGGATTTACAACACACAGAAAAATCAAATTAGATAGCAAACTGGTAGACAGTCACACAATACTGGGAATCATGGCCCAGCCAAGTGACAGACCTTTCTGAGGGGCAAGATTCAATCTGTGACAATGAGAACAAGGACTGAGAAGCACTGTGCCATCTCTAGTGTTAAGGCTGTTTGTGTAACTCCGTTCATTTCAGGGTCCGTGTTAGAAAACCCTCTAGACTCTTATACACCCAAGCTATTGTCTTCTAACCCAGCATCCGTCAGCAATCAAACTGAGAGTTACCATCGGAATTAATTTTCAGTGTGTTTAAAGCCTAGGTGGGGGAAAAACGAACTTCTTATTAAACTTCCTGAAAGATCTCAACATTTAGTACATAGGCTAGAAGCACTGAAAATTAAACAAGGAGTAAAATTTCATCGGAAAATGATTTAGATGGGATCATGATGGCAGCTTGGCATGCATGTGTTACCATGGTAATTTAACTGTAGGGGGTTTTTGGAAGTCTGCTTCAGTTTGGTCTCATGTTGGAAGTCAGACTGAAACCAAAAAAAGAAAAAAAAAAAAACAGCAAAAAACCACAATGCTATCGAGTCATTGTCACTCATAGTGACCCTATAGGATGTAATAGAACTGCTCCACAGAGTTTCCAAGGACTGCCTGACAGAGTTGAACTGCCGACCTTTTGGTTAGCAGCTGTAGCAGCTGGCCACGACACCACTGAGGCTAGACTAATTTTATAAAGTTGTGTAGGCCTTAAGCAAGGATGCAGATGAATCTAACAAAACAAGGGAGAACCCAGCAGAAACATGTTTCACATGGGTGGCCTCAGCAAGGGCACATAGGAAGCACGAAGTTGACCTTGCCTAGTGCACTTCTAACAGGCACATGTGACGGTGAGGTACTTCTAGGCTGGGATTGTCTTAGCAGCTGTATCTGTGGCAGAGATTGTGCTACAGGAAAAAGAATCTTTACAGGCTTCCTTGGTATTGGTGGGCATAAAATATTCACTGCACTTAAGCATTAAGGAAGTCAAGTGTCTTCAGTTCTGTGATTTATAGGCCACAGGATCTATTTTAAAGTCTTGGTGCCAGGCATTGATAAGGCATTTACGGATGAGTATTCCGATTTCTGTTATAGATTCAAATCCAAGGAGACATTGTTAGAGGAAGTAACCTTCTCCCCATGCAGTGTACCTAAGAGTGAATAATTCTCAAAGACTTAGTAGGTATAGTTCAAGATGATTGAATTATTGTAGGTGACATGTCTGTGCCCTCAGGAAAGACAGCATCTTGAAGGATACAAGGTACAATATTGTTCCGGTTCTAATCCCCTAGAATAGGGATTGATGAATTACAGCTAGGAGGCTGAATCTAGCTGCTAGCTGCTTTTGTAATTCAGTCACGTGCTGCGTAATGTCCCTCAGGCAGTGTCTGAGCGCATGTCTGTAGTCCGGCATGCACCCTCTGTGGAATGCCTGGAGCCCAACTAAGCAGCAAGCCTATCCCGCTGCCCCCTGCTCAGGGGAAGAGGCGCCCCTGCGGCAGGGAGGAGGAGGCACGGGCTCCTGAGTGCCTAAGGTGGGCAGGCACCCTGCGGCCCAGCAGGTAGGGGCACTGGGTGATGGAAACTACTCCCCGACTGTCCTGAGCCATGCCTGGAGCCTCCTTGCCATGCATGACTCACGGGGCTGTGTGTTCGTGCACTGGGCTGGATTCAACCTGAGACGACCAACCTAGCTGAACTACGTGCTGCCTGTGCACGGTGCTCCATGGACCCAGGTGCTGACACAGTGTCCAGATCACTTAACATCCTCTTTCACGGAATGTATCCTGGGCATTAAGTGACACATGACTGTAAAGATCATTAGACCAAATCCACATCCAGTCATTCTTGGCAACTTCCTCTCTGCAGAGGCAGACTTGAGTAGTGGTGACAGAGCGCATGGGGCCACAGCCTTTACAAAGTGTGGCTAGGCTTTCCTCATGGGTTATCAGGAAGATCTCTGCCGTACAGCTTCTTAGGCCTCGTCTCCAAGGATTCCCATTCATATATCTGGGGTGGGGCCCCATAATTGGCATTTCTAAGAAAGCGGCCAGCCCGAGGACTCCTTATGAGCCCCCTGCAGCTGATGTTACAGAGAAAGGGCCACTCTTTGAGCCACTTGGGTAGACCCAACCTCCAGAGGCCACAAGGATGCTTTCTGCAGCTGGCCCGGATCTGCAGCTAAACCAGATGTGGCTACGAGCTGAAAGATTAGACTGAAGTCATGGCATTGTAAGGAGCAGTGACAGAAATGGAAGAGAACACAAAAGGGGAAAGGGAGAGAACACAAAAGGGGAAAGGGAGAGAACAGAAAAGGAAAAAAATAAATTAAAAAAGGAAAAGGAAAAAAAAGAAGTAGTGGCCTATGAGCTTAGTAAAGTACTAGGGTTCACAAAGAGGAAATGGAAAATAAGAGATTAAAAATAATAATAATAATTATGCTACTGCTAGGAAAGAAAGCTTCCTAGCCTCCTCTAGCCCTGCTACTCCCCAAGAAATGGTATATACACAGAGACAAAATACATCATACTCTGTGAGATTTTTCTCAGTACTTTTTTTAAAGAGAAGCAGCAGCTTCTTTTATCTGACGGACTGAAAGCATCTAATTGAAAGGTTACTGCAAACCCAGTAGGCAAGCAGGTGGTGGCCTCCAGCCTCTTCGCTTTGTCCTCAGTCGCTGACCACACCTGGTTGGGGGCGGGGCTATAGGCGGGACAGTAGCCAGGGTGGGAGGTGGGACAGTGGGCGTGGCGATGGGCGTGGCAATGGGCAGGGTTATGGGATCACTTCCGTCTTCTGCAAGCGGGTTACAGGTCGCTCATTTGTTTGATGCTTCTGACTTGGTCCTGCGCGTCGCGAACCTTTGTGGAGTTCACAAGCTTTGCAGATGTTTTGAACTGCGGGCAGCTTGTGTGGTTTCAGTCTTTACTGATGGACGTTCTTCTCCACGTCTGGAGCTGGCTGTCTTGCCGTCAGCCGTCCCTCCTGCTCTGAATTGCTCCTGATGTCCTGACGGAAGACCCAGCCACCTCGTTGGTTCTTCAGCCTCATCAGCATCTCAGCGTGCTCTCGCTCCTCAAGAGATTAGCCTAACAAATAGTCGGTGGAGTTCTTCAAAGTCTTAGCGTCCCGAAGGTGGTAGTGGCTGTGACAAGACTAACTCAGCTGTTGAGCTCCCGTGATGGCTGTTGGCTGGTTGGCAGCCCTGGAGGACTTTGTGTCGGTGGCGAGTTCAAGGGTGGCCTGATGGTGAGAGTTTGACTCTCAGTTTTGTCAGCTGGGGAGCTGCGTCACCTGCACACTCTGAAACAGGAAACTTGGTCGTTTCCTGTTTCTATTTGTCAGTTAAGAATTCTAGGCATTTTGGACTTGACTTACTGACCTCTTCTTGCCTGGGCTAAAACCATGAAGACCTCCTACTAAGTTCACTCTGAAATTTTCAGCACTAAGTACTGGGCTCTGGGAACATGATTTTGCCTGAGAATGGCTTTATCACCTGGGTATTATCTTGCGTTCTCAATTTGGGGACAGTGGGAACAGTGCTTAACAGTCGTGTAGACTTCTTAACTCATTGGAATGCTTGGAATTGAAGTATAACAAATTGACATTGACATTGTCAGTTGCCGCTGAGAACTAACAATGTAGTTTCAGATCCCTAAAGGAACTGTACCCCTTTCTGAGCTGATTACAAAATCCCATTTCCATGTGCCCAAGGTTTTGCTAAAAAAAGTAAGAACAAAGTAATTTGAGCCCAGATATTAAGGCATTTAAACTTTAGTAATTGTGGGCTTTGTCTTGCAAATGGATTTGACCACTGAAGTTTAAATTGTCTCTTGAGATTGGGTAACTGGAAGAAGGCTTTTTATTCCCACTGAGATGCCCTTATATTGTGGGCATTATTTTGTCATTGGAATGTATTTGCCCACTTACTGTCACTGCAGAATTTCTGGGACACTATGTGGATGGCGTGGTTGGTGACAGTTTGGGATGGCAAATTGAATAGGAAATGGATTTTCACTCTTGGGTACAGAGTGGCTTAGGAGATGGTTTTTTAAAGAATGCATTGTTCCAGTCCATCTTAGCAAAATCTAGAGCGACTACCAGTGGTTCTAGAAAGATTCCTGAAGAGCAGAGGTTTGGTAAGGATAAAGCAGCCTCCAGATAGGAGGGGTAGAGGGGACGCAAGATTGGCACAATCAGCCACTGAGATCCTCTGTCCCCAAAATATAGCCACAGTCTTGCATAACTCTAGGTCTGATGCAAATACTACAAGGATTTCAAGGGGGAAAATGGAAGGGAATTTTATGGGAAACACCTCCTAGCTTTTCCTGTTTCCTTTCTACAGAACCACAGCTCATATCTGTCTTTACTCACTTCAGTCCCACGGGGCAGTGGGATGACATATCTGATGGGTAAAATTGTGACAGAGAAAATACACTTGCTTATATTTACTTTGTTATTTGTAGCCCAGAGACATTTTGGTTCCACTTTACCGCTGAAGTAAGGTGCCCATTTGGGAGCACAGGGTGTTCGGTTTTTATGAATTGGTGTTTCCCATCTGACCAGGGAGCCCTGGTGGCACAGTGATTAAGACCTTGGCTCTAACCCGAAAGGTCAGCAGTTTGAATCTACCAGCTGCTTGTTGGAAACCCCGTGGAGCAGTTTGCTTCTGTCCTGTGGGTCTCAATGAGTTGAGATCAGCTCGGCAACAGGCTTGGGTTTTTGGTTTACCTCTGATCATGAGGATCCCTAGTGACACAATTGTGTAAGCACTTTGCTACTGTGGGGCAGTTCAACTCTGTCACACTGGGTCACCGTGAACCAATGTTGACTACATGGCACTGAGCAACAGCTACACCTCTGACATGACAGCGACTGGGTCGGTAACTTTGTTTAATTCTTGGTTCTCTGTTGGTACTTGGTTCAGAAACTAAGTGGTGGAGAAGCCCTTGTTTTTCTCTTTTAGGAACTCCAGTAGCTGTTACCCCTTATTATTATCACATTGTATTTTAAAAATACCAGTCATAAGTTTACTGTAACAGGCTGATGGATGAAGAGGCTTTGTCAATTAAAACAGCAACGGAAAATGTCGATGTGTTACAGATATCTATGGAAATTTAGTCCGTAAACCTTTTTTATTCTCCACAGTGGCAATGTCAGCATTGCTCTGAGAATAGGTGTGTATATTTACATTAAATAAATTATTCATTTGTTAATACCGTAGGATTGTTTTGCAGCAGGGAGAGTAAGAGAAAGCCCAAATAATCTTCATCTCTTGCATTATGTATTGTAGCTTTATAAAAGATTTTTTTCCCTGGGAAAGTCAACAGTCAAGCTCCCTATTCAGTCCCTGGAGTACTATAGCGCATAATAGAATAAAACCCAGGGAAAAACCCTTGAATTCATTTTGATTCTCAGTCATCACCTTTAGGCTAATGGTGTATAATATGGGTTTCAATTTCTAAGCACATGGAATATAGTCTGGTTGGACTGAATGTTATTATCCTGAAACTCTTTGCTAAGCTCATAGGATGCTGCTGTCCTTATCTGTCCTTCTGGAAACATTGTATACTCAGTCCCAGTCATAATTCTTCCAAGAGCAGAAAAATACCAAGACTGGATCTTTGGCACTTGGTGGCTGTCTGCACATCTCCATGAAGTCTCTCCAGCTCTGCATTCTAACGTCATTGATTCCCACCCTCTGCCTGCAGACAACGTTGTTCTCACTGCCAACACCCTTCAGATTAGCACTTGGTGGTTTTTTTATTTAAATTATTTTTATACCCACTGTACACACAGCTGGAATATCAGTTTTATTACAGATGACTTGAAGATGGATCACCCAAAGCATTGTGTTTTATAACTGGTAGGCAACCTGACACTTTTGAACATACTAAACTTTTCTTACTGGAAGAAATAATATTTAAGGAAGATAATACTTTTGGTTTAAAATCAGGAAAGATGTGCATCAGGGTTGTATCCTTCTACCATAGAATTTCAGTCTGTATGCTGAGCAGATAATCTGAAACTCTGGACTATATGAAGAAGAACAAGGCATCAGGAGTGGAAGATGACTCGCTGACAAAATGTGTTATGCAGATGACATGACTTTGCTTGCTGAGAGTGAAGAAGATTTGAAATACTTACTGATGAAGGTCAAAGACCACAGCCTTCAGTAGGGGTTGCACCTCTGCATCAAGAAAACACAAATCTTCACACCTCGACCAGTAAGCAACATAATGACAAGTGGAGAAAGGATTTAAATTGTGAAGGATTTCATTGTACTTGGTTCCACCATCAATGCCCATGGGAGCGGCAGTCAAGAAATCAAAAGACATGTTGCTTTAGAAAAATCTGCTGCAAAAAACCTCTTTAAAGTGTTGAAAAGTAAAGATGCTACTTTGAGACTAAGGTGCACTTGACCTCAGTCCATGGTATTTTCAGTCACAATATATGTGTGCAAAAGTTGGACAATGAATAATGAAGGCAAGAAAAATTTACATCTTTGAATTGAGCTAGCAAAGAACATTGAACATACCATGGACTGCCCGAAGAACAAACAGATCTGATTTGGAAGAAGTACAACCAGAGTGCTACTTGGAAACAAACACGGTGAGATGGTATCTCACATACTTTGCACATGTTGCTGGGAGAGATCAGTCCCTGGAGAAGGACATCAGACTTAGTAGAGTGTTGGGTCAGCGAAAAAGAAGACCCTCAAGGATATGGATGGACACAGTGATGCAACAGTGGGCTTAAGCATAAAAGCGATTCTGGGCATTGTTTTTTTCTATTGTCCATAGGGTTGCTATGAGCTGGAATCAGCTCAGTGTCACCTAACAGCAACAACACTTTTGGAGCTTCGGTTATGGTTATAATTCTTTTTTAAAAACAAATCGTTGGAAATCCTGATGGTGTGGTAGTTAAGAGCTATTGCTTCTAATGTAGAGGTCAGCAGTTTGAATCCACCAGGCAGTTGTACTCTGTCCTATAGGGTCGCTATGAGTCACAATCAACTAACAGCAACAGATTTGGGGTTTTTGTTTTTGGTAATACATTTATAGCTGGAATTACTCCTAGGTTTTGAACAAGTAGTGTTTCACAGATGGGAA
Organism: Heterohyrax brucei; assembly: GCA_028571685.1. Taxonomy (NCBI): domain Eukaryota; kingdom Metazoa; phylum Chordata; class Mammalia; order Hyracoidea; family Procaviidae; genus Heterohyrax; species Heterohyrax brucei. The sequence continues at coordinate 69,624,658 of CM053149.1, read as the reverse complement.
TAATTTTTAAGTATTATTTATTTCTTTATGTATCTGAAACTTTCTAAAGCTTGTTCAGAGCACCAGCTATCTTTCTCTTGGCCAATTGTTTTTCTCTTCTTAAAGCCAGCTTTGTTGAGGTATAGTTAGCAAGTGATGAAATGCATCCATTAGACTATACTGCTTGATGTGTTTTGAATTACTATGACTGCATTCGTATAACTATGACTGCATTCAAGACAGAACATTTTCCTCAACCTAAAATTCTTTTGGAACACAAAAGGGGTGTGTGTGTGTGTGTGTGTGTGTGTGTGTGTGCATGCATGCACACATTTACTTGCTTTGTAGATTATAGTATCATGTTGTAGATGGGACTTTTTTTGATGTAGCATTTGTCTATAGGGCTTTTTGACTGCATAATGTTGTATTTTGGGGAATTGCTCTAGGATTACAATATGCATACTAACCTTTTCAGAGTTTATTTAAAATTAATATTTTACCACTTCAGTGTAGAAAATTGAAAGCCATCATGAACTTTTTTGTCTCTTAATGTATCCTTGTCAGCTAAATGACATTGACATACATCGGACACCCCAGCAGTCAGTGCTGTGATTTTTTGCATTCTGCTATCATGTATTTTTTAAAGAAATTATAAGGAGGGAAGATGTCTATCATATCCATCAGGTTCCTGAACGTTTCTGTCGCTTTTCCCTCCTTCCTGAGGCTCCAAGGTTTTTCTCTCGTTCCTTTTCCTTTTGCTTGAAGAATTTTTGCTGGCATTCCTTTTAGGTTATGTGTGCTGATGGAAAAATCCCTTAGTATTTCTTGCTCTGAAGATAGCTTTACTTTGTTTTCATTCCTAAAGGACATTGACAATGTAGGCATGATTCTGGATTGATAATTCTTTTATTTTAGTTGTTTGTAACATTTCGGTACATTTTCAGTGAGGGAGTCTGCAGTCATTTGAGTTGTTGTTTTCCTTTATGTAATGTGTCACTTGTTTGGGGCTGTTTTTAAGATGTTCATTGTCTTTAGCGTTCAGCAGTTTTATTTCAGTGCGTCTGGGTGTGCATTTCTTTGAGTTTTTTTTAAGTGTGGTGTTGGTTTGGCCTCTGCATTCTGTCAGTTTGTGTCACTTTCCATGTACGAAGGTTCCTTCACTGTTTTCTAAAGTCTTTGTATCTGTGTGTTCTATGCATTAAACTTTTTCTCCTGGCCTTCTGGGACTCATATTATGCTGAAAATTAGTCCTGTAGGTTCCTGAGGCACTATTTTATGTGTGTGTGTTTTTCTTTTTTCCTGTCTTGTTTAGATTAGATGATTTTTATTGCTCTCTCTTAAATTTCAATAACTTGTTAGTTTTACTGTTGACCACATCAAGTAAACTTTTATTTGGTTTATTATATGCTTAAGTTCTGAAAGTCCCATTTGGTTATTTTGAATATCTTTTATTTCTCTGAAGAGATGTTCAGTCTTTCCATTTGTTTCAAGAGCTTTTGCCTTTAGTCCTCAGAGAGTGGTTAAAACAGATGCTTTCAAGTGTCTGTTAAGTCCAGCATCAAAGTGTGTTTGGGGTTCAATTCTGACAACTGTCTTTTCCCCATTTTTTCAGCTTCTCTCGTTCTTGGGATATTAGTTACTTTTCATTTGTATCCTGAGCATTTTGAGTATTATATTATAAAATATGGGTCTTATTTAAGTCCCATGGGGAACATAGTTGTTTTTTCACTAAGCGGTTGGTCCAGTTAGTTTCAGGACAGAAGTTCCAAACTATATTCTGTGGGCTTTGATTCCAGTGTCAGCTCAGTGTTTAAAAAATTTGCAGTACTAATTGTATCTATCCCAGAAACCTTTGCAACCCAGAGGCCAGTCTGAGATCTAAGTGATGGCCAACGCTGATGGTTCTATTCTCATGTGCTTTTTAAAGTCAGGTCCACTCGTGTGCAGCTCGAGGGTAATCCCAACAATTCTTGTGCAACATTACAGGGTTCCTTTATTGAGTGGGAGAAAAATTCATCAATCAGTTTCTATAAAGATTACAGCCTTGGAAACCCTATGGGACAATTCTACTCTGTCCTATAGGGTCACTATGAATGAAGGTTGACTTGACGGCAGTGGGTTATTCAGTTTCCTCTTCTCTGCTCCTTCCTGTTTTCCCACCAGCTCCAAGTCCTCCCTCTCTCTTTGTAGTCTGTTAGCTGGAAAACTGGACATCTAGTCTCTCCTTTCCGCTGTGTATTTCCTGTACCAGGAGACAAGGAAAAGAGGGGAAAAAAGAGGGATGTAGATTTTCCAAGCTTTCTGTGGCCCTCCCTTCCCACTCCTGACACCAGGATCGGAGGGAGTTACTTTGGAACTCATTCTGCCTGCACTCTGTGCACAATTATGAAGATTGATCTGCCTTGAGCACAGGCTGGGAAGTATGGGAGGAAAAGAAAGCTGGACACTAGCTGCCAGATCACCTGTATTTTGAGTTCTACATTGCTCCTCTAATTCCACTGCTGCCGTGTGCATTTCTGAGTCTGACTGCTGCCTTCAGTAACAGAGATGGGGACATGCATTTACTGACTTCTAGACTGAACGACAGAGCCCTTCATAGAGTTTGTAAAGAAGAGTTTTGAGTCTTTAAACGTGGTTTCTTTAGAATCTCCTTTTACATCCAGATTGAATTATTTTAAAGAAGAATTAGGAAACTTGCTGTTTTTATTTATTCATTGTCTTACTTTACACTGACCATCACACATCCTAGAACATCCTAGTGGATAAATCCTTGTCTGTCCTACAAATATTTTTCCTTGAGACAAAAGTTAAAAAATAATAATAAAATAAAAAGAAGGTGTCCGCACATGTAATTCTCTGTACCTTCTTCTTTCTTCCTGTTATCAGAATGAGGGAAGCTTGTCATAGTGGGAAAGCCATGAGTCTGTTTAAGTGTAAAAACACAAAGCTTTATTATGGGGAAAAAAAACAACATTTTGCAAAATGGAAAGCAAACTGTCTCAGGGGGCTGTGGGAAAACAGAAAAATACATAGACAGATATAGGAAAAGCCATGAACAGGAAGACATAGCTAAAATAATGTTTTTGATTAGTTAACATTTACAAAATTGTAAGTGGCAAAGTCTTGCTTGACCGCTTTGCAGGAGTTGGCCTGCTTTGCAGGGGTGACTTCAGGTGACAAGATCTGGCTGACCGCTAAAATCACATTTCCTGACACCTAGACATCTGGGTTCAGTGGAGTGACTTTAGTATCACAGCAGTAACTTCTGTTGAAACAGAACAGTGAAGAGTTTGTTGAAGGAATAGAATGATTCTTAGTGACAGTGCTAGAGATTCTAATGCTTAAGGAGAGAAAGGATTTTTGATGCAGAAAAGCTAAAATATATATTCAGAAAATGATGAGTAAGGTTGAAGGGACTTAAGAGGGATATCTCTGTAGTATCAGCTTAGCTACTTCAAGTCAACTGTTCAACACTGTGAGTAATGCCTGTACAAAACAGGGTAATCTCTGAGAACTGACCATTTTTAACTACGAATCTGAAATAAGCACATCAGGGTGGGCCAGACTGTAACTGTCTATAGCGCTGCTGCTATCTAGGTCAGAGGTACAGTGGACAACCTGACAGAATGGACAGGCCACATTCTATGGCAGAAGGTGCGTTTAGAAGTCTAAGATGGAGTCACTTAGGACAAGGAGAGGTGGTGTAATGGTTAAGTGCTATGGCTGCTAATCAAAACGTCGGCAGTTCAGTTCTACCAGGCACTCCTTGGAAACTCTGAGACAGTTCTGTGCACTCTAGGTTTGCTACGAGTTGGAACCAACTCGGTGGCAGTGGGTTTGGTTTGGCTAATAGTGCTGCTTCAACAGAAATGCCACAAGTGGGTGGCTTTAGAAAGAGAAATTTTATTGTCACAGTCCATTAGACTAAAAGGACAAATACAGGGTGTCAGCTCCACACGATGGCTTTCTCTGTTGGCTCTGCAGGAAAGTCTTTGTCAACCCTCCCCCTGGACTGGAAGCTTTGGAGGTGCAGGGACCCCGATCCTTTCTAAAGGATGTGCTCAACTCCTGGCGCTGCTTCCTGATTGTATGAAGGCCCGACTCTCTGCTTGCTTCTCTTTTCTTTATATTCCAAGAGACTGCCTCAAGGCACAATACAAGCTTAGTCATTCAGTCCCGCCCAGCCAAACAACTGCCACCCATCCTCTCTCATTAACATCATAAAGGCAGGGTTTACAGCACATAGGAATATGGGACAATCCCAGGAATCTTGGCCAACTAACTTTTATGTACATTTTTGGTGGGGAATACAATTCAGCCCTTAACAGTAGCCATGGTAGTTCTGAGAGTCCTGGTGGCACAGTGGTTAAGAGCATGGCCACCTACCAGTAGGCTGGCAGTTGGAATCTAACAGCTTTCCTTAGAGACCCTATGGGATAACGCCACTCTGTCCTGTAGGGCTGCTATGAGTCAGGATCAACTTGATGATTATTTATTTTTTTGATAATGCAGTACATTTTTTTATTATGACTGAGTGAAAACGTACATTCCCGTATAAATTTGCTCACCCACCTATATACAGCCCCCATTGCTCTCCCTGCCCAGTGACAGCACACTCTTCCTCTATGCTCCATGCATGTCTTATCCTCCCAACAATCTTCTGTCCCTTCTCTCCACCCACTCCCCTGCCTCTAGTAGAGGTCAACAGGGTGATATCCTATGGATACATAGAACCATAAAGTGTGCACATGGTATGGTCACTCTGTGCCGTCAAGACCAATTCGTTCTTGTCCAAAGAGTTGTCCTTCATTATGATTGATGGACAGGGGCAGCATCGGGGCCAGGGGCCATGTTCCCAGGGGAACCCTGAAGACCCTAGACCATCAGTTGTGGTCTAGTGGAGATCTCAGGGTGTACCCCTTTTTATTCTTACGTTGCCAGTGAGACTCAACTTTGTGAGCTCCATCACAGCTATCACTGGTGGTGGCTGGGCACCATCCGGTTCTTCCAGTCACAAGTCGATGTAGCCACCCACTTACATATGTCTGTCTGTCTTCTGGTTTCTCTTTCCCCCATGTTGTTTGGGTCGTCGGTGATCATCCACTCCTGAAAAGTTGGGACCATTTGGTGGACCCTCAGATGGCAGCTTGGCAGCTTTTAAGACCCCAGACGCCACTCACCAATGTGGGGTGCAGAAGGCTCTCTTAACAAAATGCTAGTTGTGCCAAGTTGGCCTCAGTTTCCCCTAAAAGCATGGGCCCTGGCCCCCCCGCCCCAGCTACTCTGTCCTTTCTATGTTGGGTTAAGATCAAAGGAGTAATCATGTTATGCTGAAGTCCAGTTAATATTGATCTTCTTTCTCATGTGTCACTGATTTCACCCAACCAAATTTCTATCAACTATTTAATCTAAACCCTTCCCCCCTCACCTCCCTCCCCTCTCCACCCTTGCAGCCATCAAAGAGTCTTTTCTTCTATGCATGAGTCTGTTTTTAAGTTCTTATCATAGGGGTTTCATACAATATTGGTCCTTTTGTCACTGACTACTTTCTCTCAGTATAATGTCCTCCAGTTGAAACCAGGTTATAAGATGTTTCCTAAAATCATCATTGTGCTTTATCGTTGCATAGTGTTCCATTGAGTGTATGTGACATAGTTTACTCATCCATTCCTCTGTTGTTGGGCATCTGGGTAGATTCCATCTTTTTGCCATTGTGGACTGTGCTGCAATAAGCATTCATGTGCATGTATCAGTTGGTGTGAATGGCCTTGATTCTGTAGGATAGATTCCAAGCAGTGGAATTACTGGATCAAATGGTATGTCTAGATCCAGCTTTTTAAGGAAGCACCAGATTGTTTTACGTAGAGGTTGCACCATTTTGCAGTCCCATCAACAGTGTAAGAGAGTTTCAATTTCTCCACAGCCTCTCCAGCATTTGTTGTTTTGCATTTTTTGGATTGTGGCCAACCCTGTTGGGATGAGATGATATCTCATTATAGCTTTGTTTTGAATTTCTTTAATAGCTAACGATCATGAGCATGTCCACGTGTGTTTTTTCCTGCCTGGATCTCCTCTTTAGAGAAGTATCAGTCCATCTCCTTTGCCTGTTGCTTAATTGGATGATTTATCTTTTTCTTATTGATATTTTGTAATATCTCATAGATTATGGAGATCAGGCGTCGGTCTGATGTGTAGTTGCCAAGTATTTTTTCCCATTCTGTAGGTGGCCTTTTTATTCTATTAATAAAGTCTTTGGATGAGCAAAAGTGATTGATTCTTAGTAGTTCCCATTTATCTATTTTGTTTGTGATTTGTGTGACAGATTTTGAATACAACACCACTTTTAAGGAGTGAACATCATAATATTTCAAGTGAGTAATAGGGGAAGCTCAGAAACACACGCAGTCAGAAAGTCTTAGTTACCTGACTGACTTTAGCCTACCTGCCTTCTTTGTGGAAACCGTTGTGGTGTAGTGGTGAAGTGCTCCTACAGCTGGTACCCGAAAAGTTCGTCGTTCAAATCTTCCAGGTACTCCTTGGAAACTCTGTGGAGCAGTTTTACTCTGTCCTGTACGGTCACTGTGAGTCAACAGCTGTGGGTTTTGGCCTTCTTCCCACCTACAGACAGGGCAGGGAAAGAGGCATCCATTGGAGCTACCTGTGGACTGATGCCACACAGAATGGTCAGGTGATTCTCTGTCATCCTTGTCTAATCAACTGTCAAGGACTTCTCAGAAGAACTGAAGAATTCTAGTGTTAAGAAAAAGTCAAGCCCAAGATACATTAAATTCTCACTTTTCAGCTATGTTTGCCATATCAGTCCATGCACTGATTTGCTTTAGCGTAGTGACCTATTTTTCAAAAACTTAATGAACTGATGCTAATGCAGGAGACTTTGTGAATATCTTCTGGCCATTGAGCTGAGACAAATTGTTCATTTTCTGATTCTTTGGTGCATGGGCAGGAATGGGTAGGTTGTGAAATGGATTCACCACACATGGGTGCTGCTCTGCATTATTGAACATGAACTCAGACTTTTGTCTTTCTCAAGTGCTCATTTTCAAAGATAGGGCCCCCTTTTAAGTCTTTTTAAATTTCTTTTTTTGCTATTAATTAACAAATTGCAGAAAAACCGTAACACCTGATTTTTTTTTTCTTTTTGTCCCTGACCACTTCTCTGGATGCTTCAGATTTACAGGCACTGATGTCTCCAGTAGGAGCCTTGGTGGCTCAGTGGTTAAGAGCTTGGCTGCTAACCAAAAAGTCAGCAGTTTGAATCCCTCACCCGCTCCTTGGAAACACTATGGGGCAGTTCTACTCAGTGCTTATAGGGTCATTATGAGTCAGAATTAACACAGTGGCAATGAGGGTCTTTTTTTTTTTAATGTATTTTATTTATTTATTGTGATTGAGTAAAATTGTATAATCCAGGTTAAATTTGTGTGACTGCCTATTCGCAGCTCCTATTGCTCTCCTTGCCTGGTGACAGCACATTCCTCCTTTCTATTCTATACCTGTTGTATCCTGTTAATAATCTGCTGTCCCCTCTTCTCCACCCTCTCCACTCACTTCTAGTGAGAAGTCGGTAGGACGACATCCTATAGATGCATAGAACCATAAAGTGCACACATGATACGATCACTCCATGTTGCCAAGTCCAATCCATTCCTGTTCAAAGAGTTGACCTCAGCAATATTCTGTGATCAAGGGCAGCATCAGGTCTAGAGGTCATGTTCCCAGGGGAACCCTCATGTCTTTGGACTATCAATTGCGGTCATTTAGTGGAGTTCTCAAGGTGCATCCCTTTTTATTCTCATGTTACTACTGGGACTCAACTTTGTGAGCCCCATCCTGTCTGTCACTGGTGGTGGCCGGGCACCATCTGGTTCTTCTGGTCACATGTTGCTATAGTCACCCATTCATGTGGGTCTTTGTGTATTGTGGGTTCTCTTTCCCCCATATCATTTTTGTTGTTGGTGATCATCTCAGTGAGTCTTTATTTTGTGGTCATTCATTGATTGTCTTTTTTAAGTCTTTAATTAGGGCAGTTTTAACAAAAACATCCATAGTTCTCCTCCAAGTAAAGTTAGTATTTCACAGCAAAATTATCTACTGCAAAGACTTCTTTAGAAAGAATACATCAGGAGAGACAGGACTGACAAAGAGAGAAGTGGAAGCTGAGGATCATGGGAACTGGAATCAGAAAATTACTGAGTGCATAAAAACAATACAGCTTTTGCTTATTTGACACTACTAAACTTTGTTAGCAAACTGCCCAAAACTCATTAGCCAAGTACCTTGTGAATTCATTTGTTTCTCCTCCCTTCAAAATCTCTTGTCAGAAAAGAATTTAAGAAACAACTTAAGCTTTAAATGGCCGATCAGACTTTCACCGTTGCCCCTAAACGACGTAAGGGCACTTGAAGACACAGATAAACCTGAAGCTAAATCCATGACGCTTTGGTGGCCTATTCAGAGCTATATTTTTCTCTGTATTTGACAGAATTAAAAGGCCTCTGAAATCACATGATTCTGCTGTTAGTGTAAGGCTGGAGTAGAGTTGGATCATTGTTTTCTACAAGACCTCTTGGAATGAAGTCTACCTCATTCACTGTAGAACCATGTATGATCCAACAGCACTCTCCATAATCCTAGCCAGTTAGATTATCAGGAGGAAATAATTGGCAGTCATGGTAGATTGTATGGCCTTATATATGAGGATGACTTCCACCTAATAGATTCAAACTTCCGTCTTTTGCTCCCTTCTCCCAGCTCTGCTGAGTAATGTTCTGAAGAAGCCAGATGCTGGGGCAGACCAACTTCGTTGTCATCATTGCTTTCACACTTATTTTTAACTCATTGACTTCTTTGCCAGCTTCTATTTCCATGGCAACCGCACAGGCCACTCAGGAAGATCGCATGGAGCAGTGAGACACAAGATGATCCATTTAGTTTTATCCATGAAATCCTGGTGGTGTTGTGATTAAGTGTTCCAGCTCCCAATCGAGAGGTCAGCAGTTTGACCTTACCAGGTGCTCCTTGTAAATTCTATGCAGTAGCTCTACTCTGGCCTATAGAGTGGCTCTGAGTCAGAGTTGACCCAGTGGCAGTGAGTTTGGTTTTCTTGGTTTTGGTATCATTTCTGGATGTCACCCACTGTCTGACAGGTCATTCTCTCCTCCAAGCTTCAGGATAACTTTGATGAATTATTAAATCAATTTTTTTCCTTCCCCAATAACAAAGGCATTTTGTTTTCACTGATGCAGAAAATACTTTTACTTACTCAGAAGCTTTTTCTGCATGTGTTTTGATTCCTAATACTCAGTTATAAAGTCTGTGGGTGTGGGCCTCAAATGCATCACATTCCCTCTGAAGGGTTTTTCAGGGGCCACATTGGCTGGCTCTCTCTCCCACTGATTATTTCTGTTTCAACTCAAACGTTCCTCAGAGAAGTGTCCCGTGACCACTGCAATGTGGTGAGGCCTCACCATTTTCCCTACTCGTGTCCCCTTTTAGGACTTCTTCAAAGTATTTGCCACAGTTGGTATTTACATGTTTTCATAAGTATTTATGGAGCCCCTGAATAGAAAAACAGTTACGTACCAAAACTTTGGTGGTTTAAGCCCACAGGAAGATAGGCCTGGAAATCGCCAAAAAGGTCACCCTTTGCGATAATTCTCCTCTGCACATGTGGGGTTGCTGTGAGTTGGAATCAACTTGAAGGCAACTAACATCAACATAATTATTTAATTAACACACACATATACACAAACACACACACACTCTCTCTCTCTTTCTCAAGGTCTGACAATTAAGTCCGCAAATGTAATTGTTCTAAGTGCTACATGTCTCACTGGTGAATATCGCTACAGTCACCTCTGAGGTACTCCCCTTTGGAAGCTCTTCCAAGTAAGTTTGGAAACTTTTTCTAGAATGGCCGTTGCACATAGTGGCATGGTGACGAGTTCGTGAACTTACTTAATTGTGTAGTTGTCTGCGAGGGTTTTTAGCCAGTAAACAAATAACTATATTGTAACGCTGTCCCTACTCACCTGTTCTGGCCCACAGTGATAATTTTCTTAATCTGAAGACAAAAAAAAATATTGAAAGGAAGACGTTTGGATGACATTCAGGACATCAAGTTAATAGGGCAATGGCTATGGTGACCATTCCAGGAAAAGAGTTCCAAAATTACTTTGAAGGATGGAATAGGTGCAGACATTGGCACATAGCTTCCCACAGGGAGTACCTAGTTGCCTTCAGTCACATTCAGCAGTGAGGTGTGTAGCATTTTGAACAATTAAGTTTGTGCATTTAATTGTCAGATATTGTGTATATATATTTTAGTATATATCATATATGTTGGATATTGTGTATATATATTTTATTATATATACATAATAGATACTTTATTATACACATATATACATACATATATATACATATATTTTTATTATATATATATATATATATACATCTATTATGTATATATACATTTCCCCCAAGATCCAAGAAGATGGGCAGCTTGGTTCTTTGGTTCTTGTTTAAATCCTAGCACCTATGCAATGGCTGACAAATAGTGTTGTTTTGACTCCCAGTGACCCTATGCACAGTAGAATGAAACATGCCTAGTCTTGTGCCATGTCCACAATTGTTTGTGTGCTTAAGCCTATTGTTGCAGCCACTGTTTCAATCCATCTTGTGGAGGGTCTTCCTCTTTTTCACTGACCCTCCACCCTACCAAGCATGATGTCCTTCTCCAAGGACTGATCCCTCCTGACAACATGTCCAAAGAATGTAAGACCAGTCTTGCCATCTTTGCTTCCAAGGAGCACTCTGGTTGTACTTCTTCTAGAACGACTCTGTTTATTCTTTTGGTGGTCCTCAGTACAATGAACGTTCTTCTCCAATTCCACAATTCAAAGGCATCAGTTCTGCTTCTGTCTTTGTTCATTGTCTGGCTTTCACGTGCATATACTGCAATTGAAAATACCATGGCTTGGGACAGGTGCACTTAAGTCTTCAAGGTGACATCTTTTCAATACTTGAAAGAGATCCTTTGTAGTAGATTTTCCCAATGCAGTATGACTTTTGATTTCTTGACTGCTGCTTCCATGGGTGGTGATTGTGGACCCAAGAAAAATAATAGCTTTGATAAATGTTTATTCACTGAATGGACAGAAGAATCCTTCATTTCTTTTCCTTTCTTAAAACTGGAGTTAAGTGTACATTTTATTGGGGCTCAATTTGTGTGGCCTGAAAGTTGTTGAAGTCCTTCTACCAGACATTAATGTAGCATGTTGCACTTAGTTTTTCTTTTTCACAAGCCCACCGTTTTCTCTCTCCTCTCTGCAAGCCAAGTGTCAAGCATTTAGGAGGAGTGTTTTGTTCTGGCAAAGCTCTGTCTTCCTCTGTTGCTCTTTCGTTTCTGGAAAATAATTTTTCCCTCTCAGAGTTTATAATTTCCTTTCAATGGTAAGTTCTGATGCAGGAGGACAACCATTGGAGTGTACAACTATAGCAAGACTCAGAAACCATGATCAGTGAGTTCATTTAGCAAATATATTTCCAGCAAGGCCTTGGCTTTTGGCCACTGAATAACATGGAACTTTGATAATTTGTTCTTCCTCTGCAGCTTGTATTTTCTTCTAACTCTTATCTTTGACTGAAGGTGAACCCAGGTTCTGGACAGTCTGCCTTCATGGAAAAGTCTGCTATTTTTCTGCAAGGGTGCTGTTTAATTTTTAAAATCATTTTTATTACTCTGTACAAGGCAGCCATCTGGAAACAACATTCCTTAATAAACTGCCTTTGACAAGTATTATTTTTTCTTGTGAAAAAAAGTGCCTTTTCTGGCTTTTCTCCTTCAAATAGCCACTGGCAGTTCTCTGATTGAAAATGCAGGGCTCTCCACTCTTGCCAAATGAGAAGCTTTCGTTTTTATTTTATCTTTCACTTTTTCCCTGCTCTTAGGTCATAGCCAAGCAGAAGTGCATCATTTCATCTTCTTACTTTTGCCCCATTTCTGGCTTAAATTCTTCTTCTGTGATTGATTTTTCAGTTTTCATTGCACTTGCAGATGAATGCAAAAATCTGTTAAAAGAAACCTTTCATTCATTAATTCACTGCCGAGTTGCCTGGTCATTTCGAACAGAGGAAGAAAGTTGCATCAGGTACGAACCAGAAGTATGAATAGTCTACGTGCATACTGATTTTGAGATCTGTTCTGTGTGTAGTGAATAACATTCCACTTAAAGAAGCTGTTGCAGGCTAAAGCACATTAATGAGACTTCTGTATGGAATATTACAGTCTGAAGTTCTCAAATACGAAATAACCTTCTTTCCTTGCCAGCTTACCCTATTTGAATTTCGTACCAGGTCAGCCCTTGTGTTACTTTTAAAAGGAAGAATTTCATATAGTTCTGGTCCATTCAGAGTAGAGCCAAGGGCATTTATGACATAGGTGACCAGGTGAATGACAATAATGTAAAGCAGGTTAAAAACCAGGCACCTGGCTGTACTAATTCATTCCTTGCCACTTGGACCCAACTACTACCCCAACTGGTGGGGTAGTAGTTAAGACTGCCAAAAGATCAGCAGTTCAAACCCACTTGCAAAACCTATGGGTCTGTTCTACTTAGTCCTATAGGGTCACTAGGAGTTGGAATTGACTCAGTGACAATGGGTTTGGCTTGTTTTTTTCTTTCTTTTTCTTTTTCTTTAGTGCTATTCAGCACTAAGGACCAAGGAATCTATTAAAGTCGTAGTGCTTAAATACTGCATATTTTTTTTCTAAAGGTACTGAATATTTATTATGTTCCAGAATATAACCAGGAAAATCAGTTGAATTGATCACAGCTTCTGCCTTGAAGAATATTGCAGTTTACCAGAAAATAAAAATAATTGTGTAAAAAAGCAAATGAGAGAGAGAGGGTGCAAATGCTGTACATGGTTATGTGAAGATGAATTCAGAGGAGAAAGTGATGACTGTCACATGTGAAAATTTGAGAAGGTTTCCTGAAGGATGAGCTAGAGGTGGATAAATGCAAGACAGAGAAGGACATTCTAGGAAGAAGTAGGAGGAGCAAAGGGCTCGATCTAGAAAGAACCCCTCTGGTCACTTGGTTGCCGAATAAATTGGGAAGACAGGATGGGAAGATAGAGAAGAAAACTGCAAACACCAGTTAGATTTTAGACCTTGGTTTACAGATGCTGAGGGACGTAAAATAAGGCAGTGTGAATCAAGAACAGACAGCAGAAAGCTATATTATGTAACGGGATGGATAAGATTTGCCAACATGCCGAGGGGTATGAGACTGGGAACCAGGTTTGAGTCTGTAGTTTTAATTTTGTGTGACTGGAAGGCTGAGGTCATTATCAACAGACACAGAGATTGTGAAGAGGTGAGCAAGGTGATTTCAAAGGAGGGGGAAATCCTTGGCTTCAGAATTAATAGCATTGTTCTGTATACTCTTCCCAAACTCCAATTTTCAAAGGATATACATCTTCTAAGCAGAGTGTAGATTTAATGTTTCTGAAATTAAATGTAGACATAATTCCTAGAACTTGGATTATGACAGAATTTGAGAGACGTTTATACAGTTACCTTTATGCTTGTTGATAGTCCTTCATTGCTTTTTCCATTTTGTGTCGTGAGGTGACATGATGACTGAGTATTTGCTTTTACTCTGTTTTCACCTTATTTACAATTAGGAAAAAAAGTTAAGCAAGCAAGCAAACAAAGAAGACCATCTACAAGGACGCAGGAGTTTGGTAGAAAAATGAAAGAGAAAGTCGAGAAGCCAGTGGAAATCTACAGGAAGGTAGCCGGAGGCAGTGATAGTCTGTAAACACTGATTTCACTCTGGATGCATTTTATAGCCCCAGGGTCTGAGATATGCAATCCAGACACTGTCGCAAAGCAGTCTCCACAGGACCGCTTTTGTAAGCCTAGAAAGCTCTTTTGCCCACTCTGAGTATTATGCATTTCCTGAGGATTCTGAGTAGTAGCCCACAGTGGTATATGATTTTGACAGTATATAGAAACTGCTGGAAAAGGCTGGGTTTAGAAAGAGGGTGTTGAATGGAAAAAGACCTATAGAAAAGAATCTCAAAGTTTGCCTTGAAGTTGAAGAAGGGACATGTTTGTCTGTCTGTCTGTATGTGTGTGTGATTAACAGTTGTTTTATTTAAAAGAAAGAAAAATATTGTGTTCTAATTTCTCTTCAAATATTCTTGAGCTTTTGACCTGAACTCCAGTGAGATTTTCCTTCCCTTTAAGCACAAAGACTTGAAAGAGTACTTGAGTTTATTTTCAGCAAGATTTTTTTTTTTATATATATAGCTCTCAGTTTCAATTGCCTTTGGGAAAGTGGTAACAATGGAGAATGAAGTAACATTTTCTCTCATTAGTCAAAGAATCTGATGAATGGGCTAGAGGTTGGTGGTGTCACAAAGGTACCAAAACTCCAGGCTGTTTCTGGAATCACTTGTCAGTCCATTAACTTCTCCAAATTCTAGGGCCTCAGTTGAGACCAATGAAGAATGTTTAAGCTCCTATTCTCTCAGCTGTGTTTATTTAAAATCTTCATTTTCATTTTGAGTTTTGCACAAGTGTCTGGAAACCCAATGGAAATAGAATAGTCCCTGGGAAAAAGGTATTGTTTGATAAATCTCCTTTTTTCTTTTTTGTGTCTACTAGGTAAAGAGAATCTTGGATTTCTTTCAAGGTAGATGTGAAGATAAGCAGGCAATCTTGGGAAGCTGAGACAAATCTCATGAGACAATGTAGTCCATGGGATCTAAATCCCAGGCAACTAAATTGAGGAATTATGGATTAGAGCTGTGAGCCAGAGAACTCTAGTGGCATAGTGGTTAAGTGACATGTCTACTGATCAGAAGGTCAGCAGTTCAGATCCGCCAGGCACTCCTTGGAAACTCTATGTGGCAGTTCTACTCTGTCTCACAGGGTCCCTGTGAGTTAGCATAGACTTGATGGCAGCGGGTTTTTGGAAGGAGCATGGGCAATGAAGGAGCTTGACTCCATGCTGGTGGCTTCCTAGGCTGGAAGCTTCTTACCTGTTCCATGTCAAAAGAAGGATACATTGTTCTGAATGGGGGACTGTGACATGAAGGCAGTAACATGAGGAGTAAGACACCCAGAAGCAAAGTGTTTGCTGTTAGTGACGTACAACACATTCTGTGCATTTTTATATCCACCCTGAGACATTTTTCATCTGTAGTAAAGTTACCAAAGGGTTATATACCATGCTCAACTTTGTCAATGCATACTACCATAGTCACTTGACCAACCTGAATTATAATAATCAGTCCAGTTTAGCACAATCTGTTAAACACACACACACACACACACACACACACACACACAGAGTCACTGAGTCATTTTCAACTCACAATATGTCAGAGTAAAAGTACCCACCATGGGATTTTCAGTGCCTGTTTTCCGAAGTAGATCAGCAGGCATTTCTTGCGAGGCACTTCTGGGTGAGCTCAAGCTTCCAGTTACTCAGTTAGCAGTGGAGCGTGTGAAAGCTTTAACCACACCTGGGGACTCACTCAAACAATCACCTGACACATAAAGCAAAGGGAACACAGAGCTTCTCATGGGCCCCTTCTCAGTGACTAGGGAAGCAGATAAAAACTCGGGTTCCAACTTTAAATGTCTGAGCAAAAGGGGCTATTTGTTCCTCCTATGGTTCTGTCTTTTTTGTTCTTCTAACTACCTGCCTACTTTTCTTGTTCCCTGATATCAACTAGGGTGGCAAACGGTGACCCCAGACTTTCATCTTGTCTGGGATCTAACCAATGGCTGAATTCACTCCTTTGCTCTTAGCACTGTGCAAAGTAGTGGTCATATGCTTGCAGGAAGAGTAAGTATCTGGTCCAGGGCATCCAAAGGGAAGGCTTTCTATTCTATAAATATTATACGACTGAGAAATACATTGGAACCCTGGTGGCACAGTGGTTAAGAGCTTGGCTGCTAAACAAAAAGTTGGTGCTTCAAATCCAGCAGCTGTTCCTTGGAAACCCTGTGGGGCAATTTTACTTTGTCTTGTTGGGCTTCTGTCAATCAGAATTGACTCAACAGCAACAGGCCTTTATTTTTTCTCGGAGAAATACATCATGGGAGTCACTGGTTGGTCAGGTCTACAGTGGAGCTACAGATCTGTATGTCCCTTAGAAAGCAACACCTCTCTTTCCTGCTCACTGAAGTTTCAGAAGCCAATCCTTTGACCACTGGCTGGAATAGTAGAAAAGAAGAGTACAAGGCAAACACAGAAGCAAAAAACAAAACATAAAACAAACCTGATAGCTCCATGACACAACTGTAAACTGGTACCTATTTTTGTTGCTTGATACAGTATTTCTTTTGTTAACAAGAGTATTTTTAAATTGAAAGCAATGAAATTTTTCTTATGTCCACAGCAGTGGGTTTTTTTAGATTTAAGTAACAAGTGTTGGAAGAAATTTCTTTTGATTGCAGTAGTTCATAAGAGGTAGGATCTTGAGGAGAGGGATCTGTGATGCAGTTTCTCGATGACTGACTCCTAATTGCCTCTATTTAGCCCGTATGTTTCAGAGAGGTCTGCTCCTTTAGGGCATGCTGTGACACTTCTCTGTGTGGAGCAACTGGGGTTTTTCAGGCTCTGAAATAAGCCCCTACTGATAGACTTGGGAGAAATGCTCTTAGAAAATCAAACTGAGGGTGAAATAGATAAAGATGATTCATTTCCCTTAAGTAGTTTGGTGGAACTGCCATCCCAACAGGAAGAGCAAGCCAAAAGAGTCCCAAGCAGCGAGAACTGTAAACTTCTTTAGGGGGTTCAGAAAGCTCCAGGAAGGTAAAGATACTTTCTTGGCTGTGCACAGCAACATGGGAGAGCTTAGTGGAAGTGGGATTTTGCCTTTGAGGCTGACATTCTTATCTTTTTGTGGGGCTGTCCCACAGACACAGTGATGTAGAGTCCTTTTGATCCTGTTCCTGACTTCTGCCTGCTTTGAACCTGATCCCTGATCCTGGTGTCTTGCTGCTGTAGAATCTGGCAGCCCTTACCACACTCATTTTACTTGTTTGGTCAACAGTCTCTGCAGCTGACCAGGTCTTTCAGTCATTGCCTTGTCCTGCTTTCCAAGTGTAGTTGTCCCTAGGGAACAGTATTTGAGGAAATGGAGTTGTTTGTAACTCTTTAAACCTAATTTGAATTATTTCTAGTTTAGATGCCATGAATGAATAAAAAAAGAAATAAAGTTAACTCTTAATATTTCTAAATTCACATAAAGACAAATTTTGAATATATTCCAGCATTGGCTATTTAACTTTATTTATTAACAGGATACCAGAATGAATTTGTATTCTTTCCCAATCACTCAACTCAAAGCCTACTTCAAAATTCTTCTTCAGAAACTTCAGAAAAACATTTTCATATAGAAGTCAAATCCATAGAATTAAAACGTTATTATTTAGTCACTATCTATTCTATTGAAGGAAATCCTGGTGGAATGGTGGTTAAGTGCTGTATCTGTGAACCAAAAGGTCAGCAGCTCCAATCTGCCAGGTGCTCCTTGGGACAGTTCTACTCTGTCTGTAGGGTCTCTATGAGTTGAAATTGACTCGACAGCGGTGTCTTTTGAGTTGAGATTCTGTTGAAGATGACAGCTACATGGTAGCCTACTCATATCCATCTCTCGGATGACAGAAGGGTGTCCTTCTACTTTAGCAGTCTGAGAATACTGAAGCTGGTTTTCACACCCAGCAATTTCTCAGAATGCATTTTTCACACAACTGGCAGGGCAATCACTGCTGTCTGAACAAATTAAAATGCCGAAATGCTAGGTGGGCAGGCAAGACCACCTATACCAAGACAAACCTGAGATTTTTCTCCAGGGAGAATTGCAGCTTCACCTGCTCTTCAAAACAATTCTTGGAACCGGGAGTGGAGTCTGAGAAGGATTCTGGCTTGTACTTGAAATGCCACTCTGTCCTGCTTAGTCATCTGTCTGTCCACCTCCACTAAAGCGATAGAGACAGTCCTTGTGAGGGCACCCTTTGTCCCGTGAACGGGTCCCGTTGTGGTTCAGAATGAGAACATTAAAAGGTGAAAACAATTCATTGGACTAGCTGAGCAATTAATTCTTCAGGGATTTACCCTTGACCTTTTCAAGGGCGATATTTCCATGAATAAATTGGGGCTTTGTGTTTTCTGTGAAGACAGCTAATCCAAACTTCAAAGGCATTTATGTGAGTGCTAGAATCACTTTACTGTTCTTTTGCTTTAATGATTTAGATTGAATGTCATTGTGCACCCAAGCTTACCAGGTAATTGAGCATATGTGTGCTTCATCTCCATCATATAGCCATGGCTCTTTCAATATCAATGACCATGGTTTGGAAATATAAAATAACAGCTGAAAAATATGTCATCACTATGAATACTGTTGTTGTTAGGTGCCGTCAAGTTGTTTCCGATTGACAGTGACTCTGTGAGAGGTAGAATGAAACACTGCCTGGTCCTGTGCTGTTCTTAGGACTGTTGCTGTGCTTCGTCCCATTGTTGCTGCCAGTGTGTCGATCCATCTGGTGGGTGGCATTCCTCTGTAAGTCATTATGAAGAAGGGACACAAAATAGCAAAGATCGATTGTTCTGAAATTAATAGATTCGAGAATCATTAATGTGGGAAAAAGATTTATTTTTAATTACAATTATGTAATTAAGAAGCTTAGGTGTCTCTTTAAGAGAAATACTTTGTTGGAAGCACAGATATTTCAGATTCCTGTCTTTTTGGAAGTGAGGAGTAGCCATTTAAAAATGATGTCTTTTTCTTTCAATGAGATTTCTTTCTTTTTTTTATGGTAGTCATAACACCCTGTCACAGTCTATTTATAGCTGCTTATTTTGTTACATGTTTGGTATATATATTATTAAGGAATGGATTGTCCTTAGTAAGAGCCATATTTAGGGTTTTGTTCACGTATTCATTCGTTTTTGTGGTGGGAAATGGATCAGCTGGTTAATGCTCTCTGTCATCCGTGGTATTTCTAGTGAGCCTTTCACTCTAGCGATGACTGGCTGGGTTGCTGCTGTTGTTAGGTGCCACGGAGTCGATGCCGACTCACAGCATCTCTGTGTACAAGAGAACAAAGCACTGCGCAGTCCTGCACCAACCTCAACAATTGTTGTTCCACTTAAGCTCATCATCGCAGCCACTGTGTCTGTCCATCTTGTTGGGGATCTTCTTCTTCCTCACTGAGCCTCTACGTGAGCAAGCAAGACGTTCTTCTCCAAGGACTGATCCTGATACCATGTCCGAAGTGCGTGAGATGCAGATGGCCCAGGTAAGTAGTGCAATCTTTGATGATGAGCCGGTGAGAAAAAGCAAAAGGGCAAGGACACTGACACTGAGTAGGCTCCGTCTCTGTGTAAGGCGCTGTGCAGTGGGGACTCGGGCAATCCGTCACCAGCACTACCAAGATGATTGAGTTCTCACTGTAAATGATATGCTGTGTCACTTAAATGCATTTTATCATTTTACTCTTGCAACTACCCTTTGGCATAGGCATTGAAGTCACCATTTTGAAAGTGAGCAATTTGAAAAGCCGCAGATGAGAGATTCGACTAAAACCTGTCTTTCCTCAAATGTGTGTTGCAAGTGAGCGTCAAATGAGACACTAGACAGATGAAAGAAAGCTTGTATTAGAAAATCTACTTGGGAAATACTGACTGTTGAATGTAATTGTTAGAGACTTGTCATTTTACTTATGTAGTAAAGGCTTAGAGAACTTCTGTCCTTAAGAAACATGATTGACTTAGCTTATGCTAATTTTTTTTTCCCTAACTTCAAAATCCTTTACCCATGGAACCATTTCAGTACACAACCCTAATATAGCAACCCAGAGGCTCTTGAAAGCCCACTAGGAAGTACTTTTTTACCCAATATTTTCTACTCTGGGCCTGACACTTGGCTAGGAAATGCACATTATTTAATTCTCAGAAAATGTCCAGGGTGTAGAAAGCATTATCTTCACTTTTTGATAAGGAAATAGTTCCTACTGTAAAGAAAGTGAAAATGTGATACAGTTTTGTTTGTAAAGAACTTTATAAATAAATGCAGTCTGACATGTTGCTTTAATTATGATTTAGTACCTAGCTCCCTGTACATGCAGCCTTGGTGGCACAGTTGAGAGCCAGGGCTGCTAACCAAAAGGCTGGAGTTCAAGGTCACCAGCCAATCCTTAGAAGCTGTATAAGGCAGTTCTGCTGTGTCTTGTTGGGTTGTTATGAGTAGGCATTGACTCGATGGCAGTGAGTTTGGTGTCTTGGTTTTCCCCATACTTGGAGATAGCCTGTTTATGCCCACTGCTGCCACTGAGATTCGAGCTACAGTCATTTCCTCACACCACTAAAAAACATCCCGAGGTGACTGTGATTGGTCTGCTGCTTCCACTCTGGTGCCCTTATACTTTATTCTCTGAATGAGACAATCTCATTATCTTAAAAAGAAAAATAAAAAAGATAATTCACATCTCTTCACATTGAATATCCTTATAATTTCCCATCAAGCTCAGGTTTTTTGTGTGACCTAACAAGCCACAAATGGTCCAGTGCCATCAACCACACTGCACTGACCTTCCTTCTCTTCCTGAAACAATGATCTCATTCCCTCTTCCTGACCTTTAATGCTTCTTCTCACTCTGAGTGGAACCTGTGTCTTTCGTCTTCTAAATAGCTTTTTGTCATCTCTCATCATTTGGGTCTCCACAACCTGTACAAGCATCCCCATTAGTCTTCAGCCTCCTTGCCTGCTGTATTTTTTTTTATGAACTCACTGCCGTTGACTTAGGTCTGACTCATAGTGACCCTATAGGTCAGACTAGAACTGCCCCACAGAGTTTCCAAGGAGTGCTTGGTGGATTTGAACTGCCAACCTTCTGGTTAGCAGGTGTAGCACATAACCCACTACACCACCACGGTTTCTGTATTTTTTTGTAGCACAGCCTAAAACAAGGAATGCCAGGCAAGCTTTTGTTTTAAAGGGCCAGATCCTAAATGCTTTAGGTTTTGTAGGCCTTATCGTTTCTGTCGTAACTGCTCAGCTGCAGTTGAATCAAAGTAGTCATAGACAGTGTATGAGCAAATGATTGAGTTCTAATAAAACTTTATTTACAGAAACAAGCAGAAGGCTGGATTTGTTCCATGAACTGTCCTTTGTCAGCCTCTGATTGCAAATGATCCTTTTAATTTCTTTACTCAGTCATTGCCAGTCTTCTTCTGTAAAATTATTTGTTCCTCAAGGAACTTTGATCACTGAGGTACATCTAGAACAAAGTACATAGAAAACTAGAACCGTAATAAGCACATGCATGAGAGTATATTTGTTAAATGAATGACTGAAATCATGAGAAATCATTTTCATTAATATCTGACTAACACTTATTTCACATTTATTACTTTGCAAGATGCACTGACTTTATCCTCAGAATACTTGGAGAACTGGTGGTATTATTGGTTAGTAATTAATTAAACTAACGAAATAATAACTACATTGGTTAGTTATTAATTAAATTGAATTATTGTTATTTTACCTATAAAAAAATCTGAGAAACAGAGAAGGTCAAACAGATTTAGTGAGGTCAAAGAGCAGGTATATTAAACTAGACAGCTGTGGTCAAGTTGTCCTCTCCTTGGTAGCCTTTCTTTTTCTTATATCCTGGCTATAAATTTGCCTGAGAGTTCTTGATCATTATATTTCTTAAAAAAGGAGTTAGTTTCTCTGAATAAATGAGAGCTAGTAATTCTCTGTATTTGATAAAGCTCTTGACATACTGATTCATTTCGAAGGTTGGTTCTTGAAGGTCTTTGAACATACAAGCCGTCCTCAATGCCTCCTTCATTTTAAAAGGCCAATGAAAAATAAGTTATTATTTAATAACCAATGAAAACAGACTTCGTTTTAAAGACATCTGCAGAATAGGAAGTGGGCTCCTTTGTGCTCTCCATAGATTACTCTCTTTTCCAGTGTATTTTAAGGCCTTTGGGTGACAAAGGCCACTGTGAGCTCTGCTACCAGATGAGATCCCCTCTAGCATAGTAAAAGCTGAGTCTGTTTTTGGCTGGTGCTTGTCTTGTGTTAAATATGCAAAAGTTTTTAACACCCAGTTTTGGTGATGGTGTGGGATAATGAACACTTTTCCACACTGTAAAAGGAAATGTAAATTAGTATAGTGTTCTTGTAAGGCATTTGAGGCTTTTTAATGTATCAAAATGTAGTCATATTTTCTCACTTGGCAATCTCATCTTCAGTCTATCTTATTGCAATAATTATATGTGTATATAAGAATGTTCATCATTCTATTGCTTATATTGGCAGCCACTTTTAAACAACCTAAATTTCCTAAAAAGAAAAAGTTTTGGTTAAACGTGTTATAGTCCAAGAACACAACATTTGATTCAGGTGAAGTGTAGACATGTATTTACTGATGACGAAAGATGTTCATGTTACAGTATTCAATGAAGCAAGAAGTGAAAAAACAGTATGTGTCTGTCACTCCTTTAAATGCATATAAGTAGAGTAAAAAAATGAGTAAAGCAAGCTTACCAAAATGTTAACCCTTGCTACTTCTGGGTAGTGGTATAACATTTGATCTTAACTTACCTTTTATCTTTTTGCATAAAGCTTTGCAGTGAGAAGATCTATGTTCCCTTGTTCAAAATCAGTACAGCCAGGTGTCTTTCGGAACTGAGGAATTTGGGGATTTTAGCAAGGCTAGTGGCATGGTAGTCCTGGTGCTGCAGCTCAAGCTGTTAACCCAAATACTGGCCGTTGGAATTCGTCAGCTGCCCCTTGGAAACCATATGAGACAGTTCTAATCTGTTCTGTGGGGTTGGTTTGAGTTGGAGTCAGGTCAACAGCAGGATTATTCTTCTTTTAATATGGAATGTATACTTTATGGAGCCCGGGTAGCACAGTGGTTAGGAGCTCAGACTGCTAACTGAAAAGGCAACAGTTCAAATCCGTCAGCTGTTCCTTGGAAATCCTGTTGGGAGGTTCTGCCCTGTTCTGCACAGTTGTCATGAGTCAGAATCAACTTGAAGGGAAAAGGTCCAGTTTTGGGTTTGGTGTACTTAACATTAAGTTAGACCTCCAGTGGGGTCTGTGACAGCCTCCTGGCATCAAACACATTCATGTTTTGCTGCAAATGTATGGTAATCATAGTAACACACAAAACCCATTGTGTGACCCTGTAGCACAGAGGGGAACTGCCCCATAGGCTGTCTGTCTTTATAGAAGCCAGCTGCCACATATTTCTTCCTCGGCGTACTAATGGGTTTGAACCGCTGACCTTTTGATTCGCAATTGAGCACTTTAAGCACTGCGCCACCAGGGCTCCTTGGATAGTCACAGTAAGTGGAGCTCATTTAGCCCTATCTTACTTCCTGTGAGGTCAACTGTAATCACAAAACAACTTGCAAAATTTTACTTATTTATGATCTGTATTTGGGAGCAGGATTTCAGAGAATGGATTGTACATCTGTATGACTTTTTAAAATCAGCGGGGAATGAACTGAGAAGACGTGCTTAGAAAAAAGGAATGGAATCCGTCACCCAATGTCTTCTTCAGAAAAGTGTCTCCTTGCTAATTGGGGTACATCAGCTGATAAGCCTGAAACCAGGTGAACATGAATTACTCTTAGGGGGCTTTTTCTTTTTCTCTATTTGAATGATATAAAAGTGATACAATAAAGTTTTTACTTTAAGTGAAATATTACTCTGAGTAAGTGAAATCAGCTGTTAACAACTGTCACATATAGCTTTTAAAGAAGAGAGGGGGGAAAAAAAACACCGCCATTGATTCTGACTCATAGGGACCCTACAGGACAGAGCAGAACTGCTCCATAGAGTTTCCAAGGAGTGCCTGGTGGATTTGAACTGACAACCTTTTGGTGAGCAGACATAGCTCTTAACCACTGTGTCATGAGGGTTTACAAAGAAGAGAGGGAGTGTTGATTAAGTACCAACTGGTAAAAAGAGGGTAGTGGTACGGCCCAACTCGATGGCACTTGGCTTGGCTGGTACAAGTGATTTTGGAAAGCCGTCTTCTGAAACTGACAGGTCAACCACTTGTCTCCTGGGAAGAAAACAGCTTTACAGCCTCCTTCTCAGTCTCAACGCCTGCTTAGCCAAGCGGGGGGTTAATAAGCACCCTCAGCCAGTGGCAAAATGAATCTGTCACATATTCTGCTCTGAGTTTCAAGCTTTTTAAGCATCTGTTTCTTGCTGGGATTCTTCTGGTAATTTTTTTCAAAACAGGCATAGGTCTATCAACAGAAATCACTTTCCATACTTTAGGATATAGGTTGGGTAGACTTTTGGGGGTAATTCGTATGTCACCAGCCTCCTATTCCAGGATCAACCTGAGAGAGTTTACTTGGGTTCTAACAGCCCCTCAAATCCCGTAGAAACACACTTTGAAGAAAACAGTCCTCATCATTTGATCAACTGACTCCTTTCTTTTAAAACATCTCTTCCCCTACAGTTCGGTCTTCTTGGATTTCTTGAGGAAAATGTGGGAAAAAAGAGAGAGAGCGAGAAAGATTTGTGACTTTCAAAATAATCCACTGTCTTTCTTCTTGGAATCTTTGTGTGTAGTCTTTGGTGTGTGTGTGTGTGTGTGTGTGTGTGAGAGAGAGAGAGAGAGAGAGGTGTGTAAACACGTATTTATACAAAAGCATAAACAGACTGCTCTAAGCACACCGCAGGGTCGTTGGGTGGTTTACATGTTTGGCACTTGGCTGCTGACCTAAAGATGGACTGTTTGAACCCACCCAGAGCCGCGACAGAACGGAGGACTAGCCATCTACTTCTGTAACAGTGATGGCAAAGAAAACCCCGAGGGCAGTTCTAGTCTGCAACACACGGGGTCACCACAGGGCACACTTGACTTCAGCCCACCTTTTGTTTTTAGTGTAAATGCATTGCACATGTCTCCATGTTTAACCTTCACCATCCCTACAAAACTGAGAGTAGGATTATTATGTCTGCTTTATGGGTGATAATTCTGCAGACACTTGGTGTCTTAGTCACCTAGCACTGATGTAACATAAAGACTGCAAATGAGTGGCATTAAAAGTAGAGCTTTGTTCCCTTGCTGCACTGGAGGTGGCAAGTCCAAATCCATATCTCTATTGTGTAGGTGACTTCCTTTGCAGTAGCCCCAGCAAGCCCTTGACTTGTTGTCTTGAGATCTCCTGAAATAGTGTCTGTCCTGTCTTGTGTGTGCCTCTGTGTCTACTGTGGTCTTTTTACAGCTTGTATGTGATTAAATTTAGGAACCATCTTAGAATGATATGATCTCATTAACATAACCCCTCCTCCAAAACACATGGCCTAGGAGTCAAATGCAACTCCCAGTGACCCTATAGGACAGAGTAGAACTGCCCCATAGTTTCTAAGGACTGCCTAGTGGGTTCAAACTTCTGACCTTTCAGTGAGCGGCAGCAGCGCTTAACCACTGTATCACCAGAGTTTACATTCACGTGGCAAAAGGAAAACTCCATTTCCAAACAGGGCCATAGCCATAGGTACAAGAAAACCAAACCAAAACCACTGCTGCTGCATTGATTCTGACTCATACTGACCCTATATGGCAGAGTAGAATGGCTCCATAGAGTTTCCAGGGAGCACCTGAAGGTTTGAAACTGCTGACCTTTTGGTTAACAGAAAGCACTTAACCACTATGCCACCAGGTACAAGGGACAGGTACAATTCAAATTCAGGTTAGAAAAGGATACAAAACAAAACAAACCCATTGCCGTCAATTCCAACTCATAGCGAACCTATAGCCCAGAGTAGAACTGTCCCATAGGGTTTCCAAGAGTTGTCTGACTGGTGGACTCAAGTTCATAACCACTGCACCACCGAGGATCCTACATGAGGATAAACCAAGAAAAACCAAACCCAGTGCTGTCAAGTCGATGCCGACTTACAGCAACCTTACAGGATGGACTAGGACTGCCCCATAGAGTTTCCAAGGAGCGCGTGGTGGATTCCAGCTGCCGAGCTTCTGGTTAACAGATATAGCACTTAACTACTGCACCACTCAGGTTTAAATACTTATACATATTTTGGGAACATAATTCAATTGATGACAGTTGGGATCTACTGTACATAGTACTTGACAATCTTACTGTACCTGCTTCAGTTTTCTCTGTCACTACCTACTTTTTGGAAACCTTGGTGGCATAATGGTTAAGTGCTATGTCTGCTAACCAAAAGGTTGGCAGTTTGAATCAGCCAGGCACTCCTTGGAAACTCTGTGGGGCAGTTCTACTCTGTCGTATAGGGTTGCTATGCCTCGGAATTGACTGATGGCCCTAGGTTTGATTTGGTTTAATTACTTTTTGAAAACTATTTTTATGATTGCATGACCTTTCATGATATTGAGGTAGCATATTAATTTAACAAGCTCACTATTGTTGTACAGTGCAATAATAGTCTATTTTCTTTCTATAAATGATCCAATAAACAATCCTTATATGTTGTTATATCTACAAGTATCTAATTATTTCCCTAACAAAAATTCTTAGCTACATGACTGCAATAAACATGCTTAAGGTGATGGAGATAGTATTACAGAGTGTAGGTTTAAACTCTGCACTCTAAGAGACAAGTAGCCAAAAACCCATTGCGCTTAAGTCCCTTCTAACTCAGTGATCCTTTAGGACAGAGTAGAACTGCCCTATAGTGTTCCCACAGAGAGGCTGGCTGGTGGATTCAAGCTCTTGACCACTATACCACCAGGGCTCCTAAGACAGGATGCTTATGCATATTGGGGGGACAATCTATAACATTTGGGATCTACTGTACGTAGGACTTCATTGTCCCTCTGTATTCTCTTCAGTTTTCTCTGACACCAATTCCTTTTTGGAATCTTTTCTATGACTGTGTAACAGTTCATAGCACTGAGGTACCAAGCTCACTGTTGTTGTACAGTGCAATTATGTTCCAAGTTTCCTTTCTATCAATGAGCCAATAAAGAATCTGTATATATTGTTATTTCTACAAGTGTTTGATTACTTCCCTAATAAAAATTCCTAGAGATATAGCTACAGTAAACATGCTGAAGGTGGTGAGATGATGTTACAGAGTGAAGGTTTTGGAGACAGGCAACGAAAAGCCCATCGCCATCAATTCAGTTCCAACTCATAGCAACTTTATAGGACAGTGCAGGACTGCTCTGTAGGGTTTCCAAAGAGTGGCTGCTGGATATGAACTACAGAGTTTTTAAAGTCCAACCTCCTAACTGACATCAGGGTGATGCATCAACTTACTTCAGTTTTCTTTACTTGTTAAAAATATTTTACTGCAATTAAGTGAAAGTTTACAATCCAAGGCAATTTGCCATGTAACCCCCCCATGCCTCTGTGCAACTCAGGCTGCTCTCCCAACCCTGTGATAACACATGCCTCTTTTCTACCCGGTACTTCCCTTATTCATTTAGCCAATTCCTGTCCACTCCCTTCCACCCTCCCGTCTCATTTCTACAGAGGAACTGCTCCGTCAGCTTCATGTCTTATAATCCAGTCCAATTTTTTTCTGAAGAGTTGTCTTCTTTACTGGTTTCATGTCTGGGCTAGCAGTAAGTCCAGGAGCTATGTACTCAAGGGATCTTCCAGGATGTCAGAACGTCAGGATCAGCACCTCCATTTTTATCCCACTGTGTCAAGGAGTCTAAGTTATAGTCCCTGTCAGGGCAGTCATTGGTTGTGGCCGGGCACCATCTAGTTCTTCTGGTCTCATGTTGATGCAGTCTCTGAATCATATATCCCCGGGAGCGGGCTCATCATTTCTCCCTGCCTTTGATGGCCTTCGTTCTTTTCTGCTTCTTATCTCAGTTTTCTAATGAGTGAAATGGGAAAATGTTTTAGGATTCTGTACAGAAGTCAGTGAGACTGCATCACAGACACTTAGCTCTATAATTGGTCCATGTAATGTGCTCTGCAATTCAATAATGTTTGCAATGTTTTTGTACATATTAATGTACAGAAAAGTTGCATCAAATGACAGTCCCACCATAGAGCCTCCATGCTTACCCTGTTTGCTATCCTACGTAATTCCATTTAAAAATATTTGTGCTAGTTTCTAGACCAAGATTTTATTTTAACTTAAAATTTTGCATTGATCAATTATCACATATATGCAAATAACAGTGCATTCTGTATTTGTTCACCTCCACACCTTTCCTTCTTGTGGGTAGTTTTGGAGGCATGATATGCTGATTCTATTTTCTTTTTTTTTTTTGCAGCAACATGTAAAAAAGAACAACTTGACATAGAGGCCCTTATGAAAACATACCACAGGAGGAAGGAAAGGTTGGCAAACAGAAAAAGCACATACTATGTGCATAAAAGCATGATACTGTAAATAGATGATGTGTATATTGCTCATGCATACTTTATCATTTTCTTCATCCATGTTTTCAAAGTTTGTAATTCACTGTAAAACATGATAAATTTACAATGTGAACTCAATTTCTATGACATATTTTAAATCATTTTCTGCATAGTAGAATTTGTGTATTAGTTTTCAGAGTTCTTTTATTATTCTTTTAAATACAAGATAAAAGCAGTTACCCATAACCCTCATTGCTGTGGGGTATATTCAGACTCATAGTGAAATCTTTCAGTTTTCTTTGTTAAAAGGTTTTATTTTTCTCTTTGTTTTCTTGCTTAATAGGTTTTTCCTTTTTTAAAGATAAATTAATTTTATATTTTAGCTGCTTCTTATTCAGAAAATTTAATTCTACAGTCTAATCTAGAATTTTATTTTAATGCTAATATAGGAATGAGTTTCTGTATCCATCAAATACCAAATTGATATTTTCCTCAACAAAGTGTGCTAAAAATTCTATGGGGGACATTATTTATACCTTAGAACTCATCTCTTTTTTTCCGCTTTAACTACTGACCCTTAACAATCTCTTCTAAAGCTTTCACTTTCATTTAATATATATTTACACAAGTGTGAAGCTAGATCCTGTTGCTTTGAGTGGATCAATTCAATATTAATTTTGACTTAAAAATGAACTTTATCAAGATCCATCCTGTCTGACCACAGATTCTCCTTGTAAAATTCAGCTGATGTGCAATGTGGTAACAAAAGGATTTAGGGGGATTTAAATCTCTTAGAATATGAGTAGATACTTTGGCGAGAAATAATTTTGAGCTAACAATAGAGTCCACTGAACTTTTAGTCAATGTCTGTATGAATTTGGAAGATGTTTCATGTTCATGTTAAATCTCACATTATTAAGAACATCATTCTGCCCCTTGATGGAAAGTCGTACCTGTGCTGCAGATATGAAACACAAACGTGAGTCCAAATATCATTTGTGTAATTTTTGTGGAGACTTAGTTCGTGTGATATTTATGGAGGGCTTAATGTTGACTTCACTGTTAAATTTCATTTAGTGTCTTATTAGATGTTTGTAAGGTAAATAACACGATTCCGTCTTTGTAAATTTTTTAGCTGAGGAGTAGAGGTTAAATACTGTGGTTAAAATCCTAAGCACAAAATTCTGTATTCAAATTCTTTGATTTCCCATAGATTTATTTCACTCAAAAGGAAAAGAGAGAGAGAGAAAGAAAGAGAGCATAGGGAGAGAGAGAGAGATGGATTTTTGCCTGTTGCTAATTTTCAGATTTAGGGTAAACCAAGATACTTATGCATTTAGATATTTTAAAAATCTTAAAAGTAATCACAAGTTTTTCTGCATTCCTCCTTTCTGGAGAAACTTTAATAGATCCAAATATCCCAGTTTTTAAAGAGTAATTGGGAGAGAGGCTGTAGAAATGTCGAACTCTTTTATTCCTGTGTAGAAATTTTGCTCTCTTACCCAAATAGCACTTGGCCTTTACAAGTTTGTAGTCTTAGAGATGGCCTAAAGGTTAGGATAGAGTCAGTAAAAAACCAAAAACCAAACCGGTGTCACTGAGTCGATTCTAGTTCATAGCAACAGTAAAAGACAGAGTAGAACTGCTCCATACAATTCCCAAGGAGCGCCTGGCAGATCTGAACTGCTAACCTGCTGGTTAGCAGATGTAGCACTTCACCACTATGCCCGTGAGGTGTGTGAAAAATGGCTTTGTTCTCTTTCATACTTTCTTCTAAAGAGATTTTTGAAGGAAAAATCTCAATATGTAGACAATCTTAGATTCTGATGTTAGGCTGGAACCACAAGACATCAAAACTTCAAATCAGAAACCCCCCAAAGTTATGCTAATTTCCTGTGCTATGAAAGATCCAGTCACTGGAATATACTAGTACAAACATTTCAGTTTTTATCTGAGTCCTGTCTTCATGATGACAAACATTTTAATTTCTGGAATAATTTATGTGGTTGATATAATTATTTTGATTTGCAATCCCAGGTGTTTTGGTGTTAACTGAAGACTTACAAGAAGAAAATGTAATTTTGCATTTTAAAGAGTCTCCGATTCCCGTGATGTAGTTAGTCATCTGAGTTTGTTACTTTACCACTGTGTTAAAACATGAGGAAGAAATGAACATTTGCTTTGCTAACACTATCTGCCTTTGAAAATCATTTTTATTAAGATAATTCACATAATATGCAATTCACCCATTTAAAGTGTTTGATTCAATGGGTTTTGTTGATGTCACAATGTTGTATAACCATCAGTCTAGTGAATTTTAGAAAAATGTCCTCATTCCCAAAGGAAATTCCAGACTCATTAACAGTCATTTCCCATTTGCCTTCAGTCTTTCTCCCTAGACAACCACCAACCTACTTCTTTTAAATGTAGATTTTACTATTCTGAACATTTACTGTACATGGGATCACATAATGTGTCATCTTTTGTAACTGGCAACTTGAATAAGCATAATGTTTTCAAGGTCCATCCATGATGGAGTACATATCAGTATTCAGTTTCCTTTTATAGTGAAAATATTCTACATATGACTATATCATAACAGTTGATAGACATGTGTTATTTTCAATTTTGACTTTTATGAATAATTCTGCTATGACACATATCAAATTTTATTTTGGGGGGCTATTCTTTCATTTTTCTTGAGAGTATACCAAGGAACTGGGTCATATACCAAGAACTACTGGGTCACATAGTAAGCCTATGTTTAGCATTTCGAGAAACAGCCGAATGGTGTCTCCTCAGACCCTTGGATGTTTAATGTGACAGATGTATTTCCTCTCGACTCAGATGGTAAATTTGAAACAAAGGTAGTAAAATGTTTATTTTCGCAGGAGAAAGTCGTGCTAATAGTACACCGAAATGAGTTGACTGCAAAAGACACTTGGTTTTTTCTTTACTTCCCAACCAAAGAGCTGTGTAAAATTATATACCTTATTTCTGAAATATAAGACTTAGTTGGCCCCTAGGGTCGCCATCCGACTCTACAGCACTTGGCTTTTGGCTTGGCTGGCTAACCTAAATGGATTGATTGGTTCCTTGATTCATAATCATATTTCCACGTACCTTTCAAGTGCATAAAGTGCATAAACATATTTCCCATATAGTCAGGAATTGATTTTAACTTTTACATATTTGATTATCCATACCATTATAGTTCTAAATTAATTAATGCCCATGAACATGTAAGAATTTGGTGGCCTAGGCTGATTTGTATTACTGTTTCCCTTCTAATTATATGTGGATTTAACTATTTTTATCAGGCATGTTTACGTCACAAGAGATTTGTTCAAGTAATAAGTAGATTTGGAGACAAGAAAGCAAACATTAGTTGTTGCTTAAAATGCATTTTCCCTATTTTTTCAAATGTTCTAATGGGTATAAAGAAGGCATATGCCACCCACTAAAAACAGTTGGTTAAAGAGGTAATAAATGAAAGGTAAAAATTTGTCCATGGTGAACCCATCACTGGGGACATGTTATTTCAAGGACAGGCAGGAGTGACTGTGAATGACTTCATTTTACTATTCTTAGTGGAATGTCATGGCAAAATATTTCAGGTAAAACAATGGAATTTTCCAACTTTGATTTCAGAAAGATTTGTATCCACGATACCCAGTTCTTTCTCCTGTACTTACATCCTGAGGGAGAACTTGATCCCTTGTCCCTGGCAAGAGAAAGCTGTCCATGGCCACTGGCCAAGCTGAGAGTCAGTATCGCCTTCACCATCGCTCTTTTATGCAGAGTGAGTGTAGAGGAAGAGTGGACCCCCTGTAAGTAGGGCCAGAAAGGGGGCGTGTCATCAACCTGCACCACCTGGAGACTGCCCCTCCCCTTGTCCCCTCCCCCACCCCCCGGTGTGATGGTCCCTAATGTGAGTTCCTGGAGGCCGTGAGTTACCCAAGGCTGCTGTAGAAGCCCAGTGTGAGAAAGGACCATGGGCAAAGCTCACAGCCTCCCATTTCTGTTCCAACTAGGGCAGCTTTTGATCTCTGGAGTATTGTGGGCTTCTCCATAAGAAAAAGTAAGTTGTCTTAATTTTATGTGAATACTGATTTTTCTGTAAACCACCACCACCACCACCAACAACAATAACAACAAAAAAGTAGGTTCATGGAAATAAGCCAAAGTCTTTGTCTTGTACCTGTTTTGGGAAACTTAAGACAATGAAAACTATGGAAACAGGAAAGACTGGCAATTCAGATTCACGAAGAGGCATCTCAGAAGACAAGCTAGGCAATCTGCTTCCCAAACGGCACTGCCTTGAAATCCCTGTAGAGCAGTAGCTCTTTCCTGCACATGTAGGATCATCATGAGTCAGAATCGACTCCGTTGCTGCTAACAACAGCGACATACACAAGCCCACCAAGTGCCGTCGAGTCGGATCCGACTCAACATACACAAACACATAAATAGATGAAGTACGAAATCACATTGCCTGACATGCCATTTATGTTTGAGCAATGTAATCACCAGCAGCTTATATTCAGCTTTTTGTTTTTGTGTTTTTTCTTGCCTTTTCTTGTTCTCCAAGTTTTTGAAAGTGGACATGGTAATTTTAAAATGTGAGAAATACTAGAAAAAGGAGAGTTCTATATTAGTAATTAAGATCAAGACCTAGATATTAATTCTGGATTTGCTGCTTAAACAAACAAGCAGAAGCTTGTAATTTTCATCAAGTCACTAAATATGTATGATCTTTAGACTCTTTGCATGAAAAATAAGAAGAGTGAGCTAACCAGCTGAAGAAATGTATAAGGTGCCTTTTAATTCTGAAGTCTGAAAATATTAAGAAAAAACATCTGGATATGTCTAGATGCAGTTGCATCAAGTATTTTGTTGTTCACATCAGCAGAAGTTAGAATGAGAAAAGTATCAGTTCTGTAAAACAGACGTGGTGGGATGCTGTAATTACAGACTTTGGAACACCTTAACCAGTAGCCAGCGTACATGTGTTTTAATATATTTTTCATAGGCTCAGCATTGCCTTCTGTATTTGATGGTACAAAGGAAACATGACATAGATTTTCCTACAAAAGCTCCTAATACAGTTTGGTTAATGTCATATTTCCATATCCAGCAGGAACCATCCGTGAACTAATCAGCTTTAAAATAGTGTTCTGTTTTATGATGTAGGTGAGGAAATAGGATAACATACGAGGTTCATGCTTCCAACAAGTAGAGAAGAGAGAGAGAAAATCAGCGAACTGCCCAAAGCAGGGGTGCTTAGTGAGCCTAAGGTGTTGTTCTTCACAGAAAAAAGAGGACGAGTTTTACGTTTATTATCCCTTTTATGGAAACCCTGGTGGTCTGGTGGTTAAGTGCTATGGCTGCTAATTAGGTCAGCAGTTCAAATCTGCCAGGTGCTCCTAGGGGCAGTTCTACTCTGTCCTATGCAGTTGCTATGAGTCAACATCTACTCGAAGGCACTGGGTTGGCTGCTTTGGTGGCATAGTGGTTAAGTGCTATGGCTGTTAACCAGAAAGCCTGCAGTTCCCATCTGCAAGGCACTCCAGGGAAACTTCATGGAGCAGTCCTACTCCATTTGTAGGGCTGCTGTGAGTTGCAATCGACTCAATGGCAGTGAGTTTAGTTTTTGGAATCCCTTTTATAAGTCTCCATCAAATTCTTTCAGGTGCATACACATGGGATAAATTCACTAATACCAGTGCTGACTAGTAATTGTTCTTAAATTATTGCCTAATAGAAATGTTGCTTCCTAGAGAAGCTTACTGAAAATATCATGACATTTCTTTTCCCAATTCAATCCAGAAAGGAATTTTTTTAAAAAAGAAAACAGTCCATCACTTTTTGTGTGACTTTCTTTTCTTTCCTTTTTCTTTTTTTGGCACTTGGAGAGCTGAGAACAACAGAACTAGAGTTCACAAGAACCTTCCAGCAGTAACCTGCTTTCTATCGAGATGGTTGAGGGAAGAGAATCCTATTACAGAAAGCAAAGCCTTATGGAACTGCGTGCTACTCTTTCTTTAAACATTTCTCTTGCTCCAGTGGCTTCTTTGATAACTTCATTAATTTTTTGCATCCTTGATTTCTTTGTAAGCATGGTTTAGAGGCTTCTGTAACTTTGCAGAATGACCTAGCTTGCTTTTGCATTTCCTTGAATAAAAATTACAATGTTTTTAGATGCAGGAATGCCAGCCTCTCCTTACTCATTGAGATTCTTTAGTGCTGTCCTTGTATAAGTGTTTTTTTAAAAGAATGCACAAGCCCACCCCCCCCCAAAGAATGCATCAGGAAATTTTTATCTCGTGTATGCCTACCAATTGTTTACGGTAGTGATGGGTGAAAATCAGAAAGTGTCCGTTGTAGCAATTTAGTGACTTGTGTTTGAGTAGAGTAATAAACTGGCTTATACTTCATTACATGACTGACTTAATCATAGTGAAACCTTGCACACTGTTCCTGTCAATTAAATCTTCACTTGCTTTCTCAGGAGCTAATTAAGAAATCCTTATCATTCAGGTAAGGATAAATAATAGAAACAATTACTTCCAGCTTTATAATCAGAGGCTGAGGTTTTCATGTGAGTGAAAGCTGGTGTCAAGAGTTAGGGGAAAGGCTTCCCGCTGTGCTCTCCCTGAGCCAAGCAACTCTGTTGGCCCCATTCCCATCTCTGGTAGGAAGAGGGCTAAGAGGAGACTATTGGAAATGTCACAGGAGAAGTAAAGCCTCTTACATACACTGGGACATGAGTTGGCACAAATCACACAGAACTACAATATACAAGTTGTCCAGCTCTTAAGTGGCATAAGATTGACTTGAACTCAGGCATTCTATTTGTACAGTTGGGGCTCTTAACCACTGTGCTATAAAACTGTTTACAATGGTATCAAGAACATAATGAATGGTCCACAAACACTAACTTCTTCTTCTAAGTCTTTAGAGGCTCTATAAATAACAACTGTGCCATAAATGGTAGAAGACTAAATAACTGGGACAGCATAAAAGCTAAAATCTTTTGTTCATTGAAAGACTTTACAAAAAAAACCAGAAAGAACAGGTTACTAACAGATAGAAAATCTTTGGAAGCCATATGTCTTACAGGAATCTACTAACTTTGACAACTTAACAACAAAAAAGGCAAATAACCTAACCCAAAAAGTAGGCAGTTCATCAATGAGGACATTCAAATGGCCACCAAAGATGCTTAATGTCATTAGGTGTCAAAGACATCTAAATAAAAACCTTAATGAGATAACATTCTGTTCTGACTAGGATGCTAAAATAAAAAATATGTATGTATATACCAAAAACCAGCTATTGCCATCTAGTTGGGTCTGACTTCTAGCAACCTTATAGGTCAGAGTAGAACTGCCCCATAAGGTTTCCAAGGAGCGCCTGGCAGATTTGAAGTGCTGACCTTTTGGTTAGCAGACATAGCCCTTAATCCACTACGCCACCAGGGTTTCCATACGTATATGTGTGTGTATATATACATACACATATATATATACACACACACACACATAGAAAATAAAAAATATTGATAAGGGTATAAGGAAATTAGAACCCTTGTCCGTTGCTGGTAAGCATGCAAAATGATACTACCACTGTGGAAAACATTAAAAATTAAAGTAGAATTGCTATACACCCTAGCAATTCCACTGCTAGAAATATACCCTGGGAACTTGAAAGCAGTTATGTGAAAAGATATATGTACACCGCTGTTGATTGCAGCATTATTCACAATAGCCCAAAGGTGGAAACACTTTAAATGCCGATTAACAAATAAACCAAATGTGGTGCATGCAGACAAAGGCACACCGCTCAGCTACAAAGAAAAACAAAGTGTTGAACCGTGCTACTACGTGGATGGGGCTGAAAGATACTGTGCTGACTGAAATAAGTCAACTATAAAAGGACAAGCATTGTATGACTTCATTTATATAAAGAAGACAACAACAGACAAATTTATAGGGAACAGAGTTTATCGGTGGTTACTGAGCACAAGAGGGAAGAAGAGTTGGGGAGGTTATTGCCTGTGGAAAACCAAGTGTTGGTTTGCAGTGATGGAAAACTGACGTTGATTATGGTAGGTTTGCACAGCCAATTAATGCAGTTATTAGCAGTGAGTTGCTGCTGTTGTTGCTAGGTGCCATTGAGCCAGTTCTGACTCGTTGAAACCCTAAATAAGTTATACATCTGTAAAAAAATTGATTTGGTAAAATTTGTATGAATGATATACTTACTGCAGCAACAACAACAAAAAGCTGCTGCTGAGGCTCCCCATGGAATTTGATTCCTTAGTTTGGAGACTTAGGGTCGTGGTTTCATGGGACATCCCAGTTAATTGACCTAGAAGTATGTTTAAGGCTTCTCTTTTAACTCCTCACTAGTTGCATAGTGCCTGGGGCC
This sequence comes from Heterohyrax brucei, assembly GCA_028571685.1. Taxonomy (NCBI): domain Eukaryota; kingdom Metazoa; phylum Chordata; class Mammalia; order Hyracoidea; family Procaviidae; genus Heterohyrax; species Heterohyrax brucei. Next base: position 69,587,837 of record CM053149.1, on the reverse strand, counting down.
TTAAAAGCTTACAAGCAGCCATCTAAAGTATAATAATTGGCCATTATTTTTCTGAAGCAGTACCAGAAGAGTCAGGGATAGAATGAGGAAGTGCAGCGTGTGGCTAGTTGCCTGCATGAACCATTGTCTCCTTTGCATAGAACAGTAACGGTGCGTGGCTACCATTACTAAACGTCATGATCACAGATTCTGTGGAAGAATCCTGATCAGAAGGTGGAAGTGCGAAACATATCTTCTACTTCTCATGGAATCCAGATTTCTGGGGCCGTGGAGGCTGTGTTATCACAGTGAAGCAAGATTCAGGCCACCTGCCACAATAGCCAATTCTTGAGGAAGGGATGAGGTGAGTAGCAGCAGTTTTATTATATACCAGTATATAGAAGACAGATGGGAATGGAGCCCTCCAAAGTCTGTCTCCTCCAAGTGGAAACTAGCTGGCAGTTTTACTGAATGAAGGGATAAGGTGCCATGAGTCCTAGCACTTTGTAGAATGTTAGTTCTTTAAGTGGTCCCAGTGGTCACATCCCAGAGACGTTGATTTTTAGTTGGTGTTCTGGGCCTGGAAGGTGGTCTGGCCATCATATAAGTTCCTAGTCACAAGGCAAATTCCTTTGTTTTGCTTTTATGGCTTTAGATCATTATCACATATTTTTTACACAGTTCTAAAGAAAGCATAGATCAGTCTGTCACTTGAGAGAAACCAAGAGAACCCATGCTTGGGAATATGTGTTTGGAGACAGCGTAAAGAAACAAAGCGGCGCAGTGTATGCTCAAGATGCAGTCATGTATTTTACTTGGCCTTTTCTATTGGGGTGAACCCTTGAAGCTACTGCCAACTGTCATGGACTGAATTGTGTCCCCCCAAAAATGTGTGCAGCCATGTGACTGGGCCATGATTCCCTGTATTTTATGATTGTCCTCCATTTTGTGATTTTCCTATGCTGTATGTTAAAAGATTAGGGTGGGACTGTAAATCCCTTCATAAGATCACCTCCCTGCTCCACTGTAAAGGGAGTTTCCCTGGAGTATGGCTGGCACCATCCTTAGTCCTTTCATCCTGCAACAGATGAAAGGGAAGCAGGCAGAGAATTGCAAACCTCACACCATCAAGACAGCAGCACTGGGAGAAGAGCGTGTCCTTCAGACCTGAGGTTCCTGTGCCAAGATGCTCCCTGGACAAAAACTGAGGCAACATCGGACTTTCCTTGAAAGCCGACAAGGGGAAAGCCTTCCCCTGGAGCGGACATCCTGAATTTGGACTTGTAGCCTACCAGACTGTGTAAGACTAAACCTTCCTTTGTTAAAGCCATCCATGCTGTGGTATTTCTGTTAGAGCAGCACTAGCTGACTAAAACACCGAACAAACAGTAGTTGAGCTTAATTAGTAAAGAGCATGGTGTTCTTTCAGGGATAAAACTGACAATATCAACTCAAAAGATTAAATAGGAATCGTGATGGGCAGGGGATTTATGTTAATGGAAGAGGAACCTTTCACAAAATGAGAGTGAGGAAGGCTGTACAACTTGAAGAAGGTCTTTGGTGTCACCGAATTGTACATGTAAAGGTTGTCAAATTTGTGGATGCTCTGTTGTGTCAGTTTGCAACAGCAACAAGAACCACAACAAAAACAACACTCTTGTTCTTCTTCCAAGTTCACAATCAATGATCAAGCAAGGTGGATAGCACCGACAAACTGCAGTTGATCAACAGAAAATACAAGTGGTGCATTTCCAGTGTAGAAGACATGGTGACTCGGAAGGATATAAAATCATTATTTTTTACATATTGAAGCCTTTTTTTGTTTTAGGGCTTTGATTCTCAGAGATTATTCAGCTAATGCTGGAAGCAGCCAGATTAGTCAGACAGGGCATGGAGTATTCTATTCATAGGTATCTGTGCCTGCATCAAGTGAAAATGAGATTAACAACCAACAGTAGCTTTGGACAGGGAAAAGAGAGTAAATGCACACTTTTCACATCTGTCTGCCAGTATCATGATTCACAGTTTACAAATATTTATGTAAAAACAGCCTCTAGAAGTTAAAGAAAAAAATTAAGCCGAGGTGTCAGATGGGAATCTGAATACTTCTGATAAAATAATTGGAAAGTGTGGCTGTATAGTTTCAGTTAAGTAAAGTGTGATATATTGCATGAGGACTGACAATAAGTTTGTAAATTCATCGTAGAAAAAGTGCTATATGCCTCACTGCTGAATATCACTATGGTCACCTTCGAAGGCTCCCCTTGGGGAGCTATGCATGGACACCAGGACCTAGTCTACTCTTCAAAGCAATTTTGAAACTCTTTTTCTGGAAAGGCCATCAGAGCTGTTGTCCTATTACCCTTGATGTCCTGAATGTCATCAAAAGGTCTTCCTCTGAATGTGTCTGTGGTGGTCAGGATTATGTCAACTTGGCTACTCCATATTTGGCTGCTGTATTAAGTGACAGGGCGGGGTTTGTGGTGGCTCCCCGCTCCTCGGCTCTCATCTCCCGACTTTCCACTACTACTGCTGGTCTGCTCACGTAGCCAGGAGCTCCTGCTCTCTCCTTCCAGTGTCTGGTTCTGGGACTTGAACTATAAGCTATTGGACTCATCAGTCCTTACAGTTGGCGCTTGAGAGTCCTGTTCTCTGACCTGCTGATCCTGGGTTCACCAGCCTCTGCCGCTCCTGGTCCCTGACCTGCCGATCCTGGGTTTGCCAGCCTCTGTCGCTTCGTCTCACCACCAGCCTGGGATCCACTGATCTACACAACCAGTGATCTACAACTCTGGTCTCTGACCTGCTGACTTTGGGTTTGTCAGCTTCCGTGGCCACGTGAGGCTTGTGCCAGGACTTGGGACATTCAGCTTCTGTGATTATGTGAGCTATTTCCTATATCTATCTATCTGTCTGTCTATCTGTCTGTCTGTCTGTCTCTCTATCTGTCTATCTTCTATCTATCTATCATCTATCTAATCTATCTATCATCTATCTGTCATCTATCTATTTATCTAATAAACCTTTCCTTGTACCTACATGTGTTACTGGTTTTGCTTCCCTAGAAAACCCAGCTTAAGAGAGTGTCCTTTCTCTTTGGGTAAAGAAAAAAGTCACTGGGGGCCAGATCCAGGTCAGTAGGGAGGGTGTTCCAATACAGTGATTTGTTCACTGGCTCTAAACTCCCTCACAGATAGCTCACTATACAATAAGTTTGCGAAAAATGCCACCGTGCCACTGCATGCAGTGGCCATTCCAGAAAGGGTTCCAGTATTGCTTTGAGGGGTGGACTAGGTACTGGCCTCAGTGCAGAGTTTCCCAAGGAGAGTATTTCAAAGATACTCTGTGGTGACTGTGGTGACATTCGGCAATGATGCATGTAACACTTAGAACAATTAAGTTCACGGACTTAATTATCAGACCTCTCATACTTCTATATTAATTTGATTCCCCGCCTGGAACTCTGAACAATAAAGAACTTGCAAAAGGAAGAGCTGCCTCCTTCCACATGGCAAAGAGAGAACCAGAAAGCAATGGGCAGTCTTTGTAAAGGAGAACAACGGGAGTCTGTTTGGGTCCCAGTCAAGTGGGCTCAGCTTCCTTTTCCCAAACTCTCCCAGGAGCTACAACTTGCCTCCTTTCTATGGAGAAATGAGAGATGTGGGGAGATCTTCACATGTAGGAACAGAAAGCCTGGATTCCTCCCCTCTCCATCCTTCTACCTCCCAATTAGGGCCACCACTCTGTTGTTGCTGTTGCAATTATTATATCCCAAACAAACAGCAGAAGTAGTAAGATTTAAGGGTATTTCCTTGATAGTTAGTATCTTTCAGATACCCTCTGTTTCAGTCAGCTAGTGCTGCTCTAACAGAAATACCACAGAGTGGATGGCTTTAGCAAAGGAAAGTTTATTCTTACACAATCTGGTAGGCTACAAATCCAAATTCAGGATGTCTGTTCCAGGGGAAGGCTTTCTCCCTTGTCCGCTGTGGAGGAAAGTCTGTTATTGCATCAGCTTTGTCTAGGGAGCATCTTGGAACAGAAACCTCAAGTCTGAAGGACGCGCTCTTCTCCTGATGCAGATTTCTTGGTGGTGTGAGGTTCCCAATTCTCTGCCTGCTTCTCTGTCCTTTTATCTCTTGCAGGATGTAAGGATTCAGGGTGGGTCAAGCCACACTCCAGGGAAACTCCCTTTACAGTGGAGCAGGGAGGTGATCCTATGAAGGGATTTACAGTTCCACCCTAATCCTTTAACATACAGCATAGGAAAACCACAAAATGGAGGGCAGTTACAAGATACTGGGAATCGTGGCCCAGCCACATGACTACACATGTTTTTGGGGAGGGCATAATTCAATCTATGACACTCTCTGACAATAAGATAGTATTACCCTGTTTTAAATGAATAGCCATGTTAGACTTGCTGAGACTTCTCACAATTGAATAAAGGACAGTGCCGCACAGTGTAGCTGTCCTTAGTTATTTCTGTGAGGTGGGATCACCTCTTCATAGGACACAACAGAGGGTGGCAGGTCTTGCCTCACCTGGAAGGAACACAGGAGAGTAGGAGTGAAATTCTCTTTTCTAAATGCAGTCTTAAGACTTCTACTTGTTATTTCAAACTCTGGTAAGAATCTTTTTGGAAGGGCGTTGTTAGGAGGAGTCGTCTTCCGTAGCAGAGGTATTGCTGTTTGTCACGTTAACAACACTGCCCTTTGATGTGCCGTAAGCATGCAGGGAGATGTCTTTTCCTTACAGTGGATTCCTATCTGTGTCCTTGAAAAGCATTTATACAAGAGTCTAGAGATGAACGTATTTATAACTGCCACATTTTCCAAAAGAAATTGCATCATCTTGAGAAGCTCTTACAGTGACCAGAGAGAGAAAAGCCCAGAAAATGAGCCAAGGTAGCACTAGCCGATGCCATATAATGAGAGTGTGACCAAGGGCTGATCTGATACCTGTGGCTACAATAGTTGAAATAATAAGCCACTAGTACCAGAGCATTTTGGCAATGAACTTGGTTACTATATCCACTTTCAAAGTCCAATACTGTTAGTTTTAGAAACCCCAAATGTAATGCTACTCTACCTATTGAAAGCCTTGACCTACGGTTATCAAAGCAATTGGTTATCCTTTAAAACAATAGTTTACAGATGTATTTATTTAAAGGCATCTGAAATGGAATTAATAGTGCGTTAAACCCCATGGAGAAGATCATCACAGTGTCACTCATGTTACTTCAAGCCTGTGAATGCCTATAAGGTTAGACAGCTGAGTCCTCAAAGAAAGAACATTCTACAGACTGTGGACTCTGAGTTGGGAGTCAGAGACTAAAACTCTAGTCCTGTCTCATCCCCTAGAAAGTTCCAAAACTGCAAACACAAAGAGCCTAAGTAGGTGTCAAACCCAACCTAACCCATTGACATTGAGTCAATTCTGACTCATAGCAACTCTGTAGAAGAGAGTAGAATTGTCATCATAGAGTTTTCAAGGAGCAGCTGGTGGGTTCCAAATGCCCATCTTTTGATCAGCGGGCTAGCTCTTAACTACTGCACCACCAGACCTTCTTTAGTAAATGTGGTGGTACTTTATTCCTGAATTACTTACAGTGCCCTCTTTGGCATTCCAGACAGCAAAGACCTCCCTGAAGCGGACAGACCCAGAAAGGTAAAATGGCCCTTGACTTGATGAATTGACTTATTCCAAACAATGAACTTGGAGAATTCCATTAAGTCTGAGAGCAGTAAGTGGCTTCCTTGTAGGAATAGCTTTCAATTAAGTGAAAAGGGAATCACAAAAGCTTGGGAAGCTGTAGTCTTGGTAGTTGAGAGCCCAGCTGCTACCAAAAGGTCAGTAGTTTGAATCCAGCAGGTGCTCTTTGGAAAGATCGTGGGATGGTTCTACTGTGTCCTATAGGTCACTGTGAGTTGGAATTGACTCAACAGCAAATAGATGTGACAGCAAGGCTTAAAATACCCCAAAGGCAGAGAAATCTACATCTTACCTCTTTCTTCTACCTTTCATAGTATATATCTTGACCCTTGGTACATAAATGATGCTTTGCAAGTATTTGTTGGTTAGTTGAAAATTGTCCCTAAACATTGACAATTTAAATTACTTAGTTTTTTCTGAAAAACACTTGGAAAATTTAAAGAAGATGAAAATGCATTGTGAACACTGAGTGTATGTCTTATTTCATTATTGGAAGTGGGAACCTGAACACGTGACCCATTCAAGATTTCAGTCTTTTTCCTAAACTTCCTCCTGCAGCCTTTTGTTTGGCATTTTCGATATCCTCCTTCCAATCACCTATTGTAACATACTTGCTAGTTGTCATTACTTTTAATGATTTCTTCAAGTTTTAACTCGAGGAGATTTGGTTTCTGTAAAGCACTGTATTAGCAGGAAATATACCATTATTTATAGTGGTAGCATGTATTTTGCTACCAGCTTCCAAATTTAATTAAACACATTTTTCTTAATAGGGAACCTGACAGGATTAAGCTTCTGCAACAATCAGTAGTGGAATGATCCTTCGGTTTGACCTTGACCTTAATCCTGTTGGCCTTTTCCTAACAACTGGGAAACACAGACACTTTCATGGGTTTTTTTTTTCTTCTTCTTCCTCCCAGTGATCTGGGAATTCCAGGGTCATCTTTCTCCATGACTCTATCATCATGACATTTGTCATTGAGCATAATGACCTGCCAGGCATCTGTGTGTGAAATCCAAATCCAGGACTCATTTGTTTCTTCTGGTGTAATATTTTACTTAATTTCGACTTTGCCTTGGCTGCTTGTCTTCAGTTCCTGCACTGAACCAATAGAACCCCAGCTTCCAATGTTTTAGTTCGAAACCCTTAACATTTTGGAAGATTTTAGCCTTTGAGTCCTGGATAAACTTGAAATTCCTCAGATACAATGTCCTTTTAGCTATTAATTTCTCATCTGAAAGGCTTTCTAGAAGACTGAGTAATCTGCCATTGATTCACATGGTTTATTGTAGATTCTCTTCACAGTAAACATTGTCTGCAGAATAGCCATCCATTGATCCAAGATATCTCTTATCCCCCCAGTGGATCCACATTTTTATTAAAATTTAGGATTTGAAAATTCTTTTTTGGATTGTAATTATATGTACATAATTTATTATTATCATTCCCTGTGTGGGTCACTTTTTAGCTTGTATTCGAGTTCTCAGGGTAAAACCTATTTTGTACGTCCACCTTGGAATGGAAACTACCTGTCTGTCATCAATTTCTAAGCATCATATCAGCACTGATAAGGAAATTCGGGGCTGTCACTTATTTCGGAGGTTAGGTGTCTGGCAACTGTGATCTTCTGAACTGTGCTATGCCAAAATGTTAGGGAAAAAAGTCTAATTTTTAAATATCTTTATGGCACCACTCTCAACCTGTCCAATACAGATAATCTCAGGTCACAAAGAAGTAAGGGGTCATCCAGCATATTTTGTTTAAGAAGATAAGAAAATATTTAATATAGCTTTAAAATGATGATTAAATAATAGCTACCATGTTTAGCTTCTATCTTTGACAGATACTTTACATTGTAAAATTCACTCAAGGTAGTTCGTATTTGCCTGGGAAAGTGGGTCCTTATCCAGCATACTCAGACTTGCCAATAATCTGGTCAGCAGTCTTTTAAGAGAAAGTAACTTTATCACAGTGCACACTAGAGAAAGTTCCTCGGATCTGGCTCCTCGAGCTATGGGGACCAAACCCCGCTGCTGTCAAGTCAATTCCAACTCATAGTGACCCTATAGTACAGAGTAGAACTGCTCCATGGAATTTCCAAGGAGTGCCTGGTGGATTTGAACTGCTGAGCTTTTGATGAGCAGTTGTAGCACTTAACCACTACATCACTTGAGCTATGGGAAAGCAGGGCTTATATGTGATTTGGATAGCAAGATGGCAATCACATAGGTGTACTAGGGAGGGAAAATTCCAGACAGTGGCTAGAAATAGGAAATAACATGGTTCTCTTTGGACCTCTGTCAGGCTGAGTTTTCTAGGAAATCAAAACCAGTAGCACGTATACGTACAAGAAAAGCCTTATATAAAGGAAACAGCTTAAACAATTGTAGAAGCTGAACATCCCAAGTCATGACACAAGACTCATGTGGCCACAGGAGCTGGTAAACCCAAGGTCAGCAGGTCAGAGATCAGAGTTCTAGATCACTGGCTGTGTGCGGCAAGACTGTGAGGTCTCTGCTGTCTTGCAGAGCTGCCGGAGCTGGCAAACCCAGGATCAGCAGATCAGAAAAGGGGATTCTCACCTGCTGGCTGTAAGAGTTGATGAATCCAACTCAGGTCCAGGAACTAGATGAAAAAGCGAACAGGAGCTGGTGGCCATGTGGACAGACAGCAAGTAGGTGATGGAAGGCAGAGATGAGAGCTGAAGAGCAGAAAGCCACTACAGGCCTCGTGCCACCATTTGATACAGCAGCCAAGCATGGAGTTGCCAAGTTGACACAGTCTTAACCACCACAACCTCTCACTTCAGAAAAGGGCCCAGTGATGGTTCTCTTTCCAATTCATTTTTACTGTCTCTTGATGTCGATTAATGGTCACAGCTGGCCCTTCTCTGTATGCAGGGCAGGCCAAATCTACCTTAAAGACTAATGGAACTTCACTGGCATTCATAGGATCAAATTACAGTTTCACAAATTAGGACATGATAGCTAAGAGAAATGTATTTGTACTTGCTGATTTGCACAAAAAGTAGAAGTCTTTATATAAGTACAGGAGTTCCTTGGGAAAAAATTGCTCTGATGATGTCCAGATATGCTCTTTAAACTTCTTGCCTTATTCAGTAGCTCTTTAAGAAAGTTTTGACAGTTAAATCATCTTGCATAATCCTCCTAAGTCAGAAAACTTTGATCTTAAAATACGAATAAAGGAGTTATGGTCTGCTGATGAGCACAGCTGTTAAGTGCTTGGCCACTAACTGAAAAGTTTGAACCCTCTAGCAGCTCCACTGGAGACAGATGTATCAGTCTACTTTTGTAAAGATTGTTGATTTTGTTGTTGTTGTTTGGTGCCATCAAGTCGGCTCTGACTAAAGGTGACCGAGTGTTCAACAGCACAACACATTACCCAGTCCTGTACCATCCTCACAGCCATTGCTGTGTTTGAGCCCATGGTTATACTCCTTCTCCTTGAAAGTCTTATTTTTGAATGACCCTCTGCCTTCCTAAGTACGATGTCCTCCTTCAGGGATCCATCCCTCCTGATAACACATCGCAAGTATGTGAGACAAAATCACGCCATCCACACTTCTAAGGAGCACTCTGGCTGTACTTCTTCCAAGACAGATTTCTTCATTCTTCTGACAGTTTATGGTATATTCAGTATTCTTCACCAACACTGTAATTTAAATGCTTCAACTCCTCTTTGGTCTTTCTTATTCAATGTCAAGCTTTTGCTTGCATACGAGGTAACTGAAAATGCCATGGTTGGGGTTAGGAGCACTTTAGTCTTTGAAGTGACATCTTGCTTTTTAGCACTTTAAAGAGATCTTCTGCAACAGATTTGCTCAATGCAATGTGTCTTTTGATTTCTTGGTTGCTGCTTCCATGGATATTGACTGTGGATCCAAGTTAAATGATGTCCTTGACAACTTCAGTGTTGTCTCCATTTATCCTGATATTACTTGCTGGTCCATTTGTGAGGCCTTTTGTTTCTTGATGTTGAAGTGTAATGCATACTGAAGCTGTGGTCTTTGATGTTCATCAGCAAATGCTTCAGGTCCTTTTTACTTTCACGAGCAAAGTTGTGTCAACTGCACAGGACAGGTTCTGGAAAGATGACAGCCTCAAAAATTCTGTGGGAGAAGTTCTTCTCTGTCCTATAAGTTCGTTATGAGTCAAAATTGATTCGATGGTGTTGAATTTATGGGTTTCAGTTGGCTCATGGAGTCTTTTGATGGTATAAACAGTTAATACACTCAGCTGCTAATCAGAAGTTAGGAGGTTGAAGTTGATCCAGTGTATCTTGGAAGAACAACCTGGTGATTTACTTCCAAAAAATCAGACATTGAAAATTCCATGGAGCACAGGTCTATGCTGACACACATGTGGTTGCATGAATCTAAGTCAACAGACGACAATTGGCCTGGTTTGCTGGTGCTGCCATTTATTCAGTCTAACAGAAGGGAAAAGGTGTGGGTGGAGGAAGGTCAATTTAAAAACCGCATGAATGTTCTGCCAGAACACATAGATTCTCACCTTCATACCCAGATGAAACCAAAGAAGACATGTGTAGCCAGTCCAGTTCAGAAGTTCCTCCAAAAAGCTGCCAAAAGGGAGCTACTGAGTTATCAGTGTAGTGGCATGCCACCACTAGTGGTGGGTGCACAGATGATTTTAGTATCTTTACCCTATAAATATTGTTTCAGAGGGAACTGATAGTTCTGGTGAGAGCTTGTGTCATCATGGATGGACTCTAGTGAGACATGTGGATGTTAAATGTTCTTCTGGTGCAGCTTTGAAAGGACATGATGAGCATGTAATTGTACATTGAGAGGAAGGCAATGCTTTTTATGTGATGGCAAAGACCTTGTCTGGATTATGTTCAAATATTTGGTGGATGATAGAAATTGTAAGTGATAAATTTGGGATATTTGGATGAGGAGAATTCTAAGCAAGATCTAAACAAGACTGTGGAATTGCTCCTCACTGCATGTACAGTAAAATGTGACAGGAAGGAGGCTTGAAAAGGAATTGTGCAAAATGAAACCAGAACTTAATACTTCGGGAAATACTGTTGCACAGACTAAACATATTTGTCCTAGAACTCTCACCAGGGGTGTGGCTTCACTTTGCCGAAGAGAATGAGTCTGTGACCAACAGATCTAATCAACCACTCTTGGAGAAAAGGCACCAGTTGAGACCGAAAGCAACAAAGACAGAATGAAATGAAAGACAGCTGTCTGTCTCTTAGAATTCTAGACTGGAAACAAGCCAATGGAACTAACTGGAAACATCTGTTATCCTCCAAGTTGGGGGGTAGGGGGCTCAGGAAGATCATTCCAGGAATAGTTCAGAGATCAGCAGAAGGACCAGTGACCAGCAGGGCTGTCTCCGTTTCAAAGAGTGGACCCGCCACCTCTGTTTCCAAGGGTGTAAAAAGTGCCTCTTAGGTTTCCAAAAGCAATCACAGTGGTGTAGTAGTTAAAGGCCTGGACTGCTAACCACAAGGTCAGCACTTTCAACCCATCAGCCATCTTATAGGAGAAAGCATGACAGTCTACTTCCATAAAGATGAACAGCCTTAGAAAACTTACAGAGTGGCTATGAGGTGGAATCTACTTGATGGCAGTGGGTTTGATTTGGGTTTGAAAGAATCAAATTTTCACCACTTTGTTCCAGAGTGTGAGAAGGCTTTTTAGGTGGGCAAAGAAGATGGGACCACAGCCCAAAGCTCAGAGGGCAGAGAAGCCATTCATAAGGGCCAGGAGAATAAATCCACCCAGGGCCAATTAGGTTGAGGTCCCTGCTCAGACAGACTAGGAGAAGCGGTCTGCCCAAAGTCAAGAGGGCAAGTTTACCATCCCAGTGGGCTGGAAGACAAGACTGAGGAACTGGAGAACATGGCCAGCATCCAGTGTCTGGAGTGTGGGACCATTGCCCACATGGTCCTGGAAGGCAAAGGATTGCTACCAAATCTTAAATAAGAGCTCATAAAGTTTGTTCTATTGGGTTATGGGCTTTCTTGTTGTTGTTAGATGCTATCAGTTGATTGTGACTTGCAGTGAACTTACCGGGCAGAAGAGAACTGCCTGATAAAATTTTCAAGGAACAGCTGATAGATTTGGACTGCTGACATTTTGGTTACTGTGAGTTGAAATCGACATGACGGCACTTGGTTTAGTTTTTTTTTTTTGCTTTTTTAGCCAACCTCTTAACCCCTGCACCATCAGGGTTCATTACTGGGTACCTGTGATTTTTCCCATTTGAAGTGGGAGACTGTGCTAAGTGATATGCATATACTCTCTGACTCAATCTTCACAATAACTTGATGAAAATAGCTACTGTTATTCCCACTGTAAAGATTAGTATAATAAACAGGGCTGTCACATGTTGACTTCTGTCCCCCAGAAATGTGTGTAGTAATTTGTCTGGGCCATGATTCCCAGTATGGTGTGGTTGCCCTCCATTTTGTGATTTTTCTGTGTTGTAAATCCTAATCTCTACTTGTGGATAATAGAGCAAGATTGGATTATGTTAAAGAAGATTAGGGTGGGACTGTAACACCCTTCCTAAGGTCACCTCCCTGATCCAGTGTAAAAGGAGTTTCCCTGGAGTGGGACTTGCCCCACCTTTTGTCCCACAAGAGATAAAAGGAAAGGGAAACAAGCAGAGGGTTGGGGACCTTGTCCCATCAAGAAAACAGTGCCAGTAGTACAGCTCATCCTTTGGACCTGAGGTTCCTGTGCAGAGAGACTCCCAGACCAAAGGAAGTGTGATGCAACACAAGGACCTTCCTCCAGAGCTGACAGAGAAAGAAAGCCTTTCCCTGAAGCCAGTGCCCTGAATTCAGACTTGTAGCTTCCTGGGCTTTGAGAGGGTAAACATCACTTTGTTAAAGTCATCCAGTGTAGTATTTCTGGTATGACACCACTGGATGTCAAGGCGAGGGTTTATGTAACTGTCCCAGTGCCTTGTAACTAGCCATGATTTCAGAATTTAAGCCCAGGCAATCAGTTTCTCTCTCTCTCTCTCTCTCTCTCTCACACACACACACACACACCATTGTCACTGAGTGACTTCTCACTCATAGCCACTCTATAAGACAGATCAGAACTGCCTTATAGAGTTTCCAAGTAGATCCTAATAGATTCAAACTAGCAGCTTTTCAGTTAGCAGCCCTAGCTCTTAACTACCACCCCACCAAGTTTACTAATTCTGCTCTGGAGTCCCTTACATTAACCACTGTACTGTACTGACTGCACTTCTCTAAATTCCCTGAGGCTTGATATGACTAGTCAGTGTGACCCAGCAAGAATGTAAATCATTGTACAACTACTGTATCTGTATTTTCTTGAAGACCAGCAGGACTGTGTTTCATCAAATCCCAGCATCTTAAGTGGAAAAAACACATAAAATAACAAAACTGGGCTAATTCAAGGAAGCTTCTCTTCCAAACCTCAGTGCAATGAGCAGGCCGTGAGGGCCAATGACTATGACACAGCTTTAAGGGAGTAACTTTTCCTCAGCTCCATCGGAAACACTGGTAGAGCAGTGGTTAAGTGCTACAGCTGCTAATCAAGAGGTTGGCCGTTCAGATCCACCAGGCACTCCTTGGAAACTTTATTGGGACAATTGTGCTCTGTCCTATGAAGTTGCTATGAGTCAGCATTGACTCAGCAGCAGTGGATTTGTTTTCATTTTGTTGTTTTGTTTTGGTTTGGTTTTAAGCACCATTAGCACTCGTAGGCCTCCTTCCATGTTCTTGGGCACCTTGACGATCTGATGACTCATTCTTGCCTAACAGAAGGTGACAACCCTTAGCATATGTTGGCCTAGCCATAGACAGCCCTGGTACTGTCATAGGCTGTTTATGGTGGTCATAAATGTTGCTGACATCTGTTCTCTTAATCTACTGTAACCAGTCTGCCAAACAAAGATTGAATCATCCTGTCTTCGTTCTTTTTTGTTTCCATGAATCTTCTCCTCCCTCAATATGTACTTATTGAATTATTTTCCTCCTTCAGCTGACGTGTTCCTTCTTCCATCAGGTTATCTAACTTACAGAGTCTGCTGAGTATTACCTACTGTTTGTTCTGCAGTTTTGATACTTTGCTAATTTCAAAGTGTTCTTTATTTAGGGACTTGTATGTACTTTCATATTCCTGAGGGCTAGCTAGTACAATTCCTAAAAGATAAATCACACTTTAAAAAAGGGAAAAAAAAACAAAAAAAAAAGTTAGTTGATCAAGAAACTTCCAAATGTTTTTAATCAGATCTCCTGTTTTTCTTTCCTGTTTCAAACAAATGATTTTTATTTTCTGCGTACCTTGGAGGGTGGTAATTCCCTGGACTATGAAAGGCATTTTTGAAGTGTTTTTGCATAATTCATCCTGAATCTAGTACTCAGAAGATGGCATTATTGGGGTATGCATATTAATTATTCATGCACAAATTAAAAACCATGTGATCCAGCACCACTGAAATCTATAACTCTTGCTGCCTTTTTTAAAGTAGTACATTTCTTGCACCTTTGTGTTATCATTTCTTTATATAACATTTTCCAGTTTCCCAAATGAATGTCTAATCATATTAAGATTTTTAACTTTTGCATTAGCAAAAGCAATTATGAATGTGAGAAGATGGAAATTGTTAATACAAAGCAATTACACTTTATGGTTCATTGTTTCCAGTCCCCAGAAGCAGAAATAGATGCCTTCTGGATGTTTTACTTTATGAACCCTATATTTCAAACGCTTCACCTCCAAATTTATTTTTCTCATGCCTGAAAGTTATCCATTTGCACCCATTGATTTTTCCCTAGAGCAGTGTTTACAGAAATGTAATTCCAAAATAAAGATGCCATAAGAATTCTCTTGATTATGACTTCCAGCCCAACAAGCCTCCTTTCCACAGTGTGACTCCTCCACTGATGGAAATAAAAGTGATGGAGACAAAAGGACAGGCAGAATCATGAAAAGCAGCTATCTCAGGATACGTTATGTTCCGAATGTCCAAAGCATCTGTAGAAATAGATTTAAAAGTGAATCTCTTCTCTAGGACTTTGTAATGAGCACAGTCGTTCTTGCTCTTAATGTGGCAATTCACGGTAGCCCACAGATCTCCAAGTCACAGAGTAAGAATAGGCAGTGATTTAGCCCAGCAACCCTGAAAGGCGAAGATGACAGTTGTGATATGAAGCTGAGGGTGAAAAGATACAATGACAAGACAGTTGGCTTCTGAACCTTAAGTTTTAAGAAGACGCACTTACAAAAATGCTGCATCATCCGGGGTTAATAGTTGTCTGTCTGTTGATAATGAAATTGTGCATCTGGCAGATATATCACTTCCGTTCCTCTGGTTGCCCTTGCCTTCTCCTCTTGGGGTGCCTCTTCCCATCTTCCAAATCCCTAGCCATCTCGTCTCTTCTTGTTGACTGCCATTTTCTTATCAAAACTGTGTTCAGAAAAGACCCACCCTTAGATATTCAGAGCAAAACTAGGCTGAAGTATGGGATGTCTCTCAGACCATTTTTCACTGATACAAAAAACCTTAGGACAAGAAACAGAGTAGAATTGTCCTGTAGGGTTTCCAAGGGCAGCTGGTGACCTTGAACTGCTGACCTCTTAGTTTGCAAACATAGCTGTTAACCATGGTACCAGAACTCACCCACATGTAAGGCATGATCTTTTAAGAAAAAAAAGTGTCTCTCTTTAATAAGACATAGAAAGGTTCACTGTGTCCAGATTCATGATATCCTACATGTAATGAAAGGCCCTATAAAAACTATATCATTTAATTTCGAAATATATTATATATGAAAAGAGCAACAAGAATCAAAAAAAAAAAAAGAAGAGAAATGTAGGAATTAGAGACTGAGCTCAAGAGATAACCTCATTTTATCTCTTAACTAGTACTCTAACACTCAGAGTGTGCCCACAGCTGAGAAGGCGTTGTCACTTTGTATTTAGAAGTATCATCTCAGTCTATATCGTTGTCACCTGAGACAGTGTCCTTCAAACAATCTTTGTTGATTTCATCCTATACAGTCACAATAGATGTTCAGCCAGTATATGGAGAAGATGCCTTCTCAATAGGCAAAAAGGCAGAGATGGACTATGCATTTGTCTAACAGACATTATCTTTCATTCCTACGCTTGATTATCCCAACAGTATTTTGTCTTCCTGGGATTAAGGTTGGAAACCCTGGTACAGTAATGGTTAAGTGCTATGGCTGCTAACTGGAAGGTCAGCAGTTCAAATCCACCAGACACACCTTGGAAACCCTATGGGGAGGTTCTACTCTGTCTTATAGGACCACTATGAATCAGAATCAACTCGATGACTTGGTTTGGGGATTAAGGTTCTGTAGCCTGGAACTACCAGACTTATACTGATTTCCAGTTACTTGTCCCCAGTGTAGACATTCTTTTAAAGGCTTAACCCAAGTTTTCTAAATCACAAACCTCATTGTTTTGCTCCTCTGACTAGTGACTCCCTGTTTTCCTCTCTATTAATTTCTCTGTTTTCAAGACATTGATAGTGTAGTGTTTCTAACCAACTCATACTTCCAACACAACTCCCCCAAATGGACCCACTGCTGGTCCACTGAGACCAGTGTGCTCATGAAGCCCCCAAGTGCCTCTGGGATTTCAAAATTCTTGTTTTTTCACTTTAAACTATCCATTTTTCCTTTAGTTTCCTACCCATTCTTTAAGATGTGTTGTAGCTCTACAGTTTTCTAAGTTTACCAGAGTCTTTATAGAACCAAACATAATTTGGTCCTTGAATCTATAATGCCTTGAATTGTATGTTGTTTCATGTGTTGTGATCTTCTTTCCCCAAATATGATTTAAATAATGCTTGTTATAAAGCCTTAAATGTGTTGTCTGCCTTTTACAACTTGAAAAAGAGCACCGAGTACATGATAGGATTTCACATGATGTTTCATTTAATTTAATAGTGTTCAACAATTTCTCATCATTTGTTGTTACACAAAACATAAATGGACATACAACTCTTAAGTTTTGATGCTGGACAAAAGTACTAAAGCTTTGGGCTTTCAGAAAGAATTTGAAAAGAGAAACAAGAATGAAGCAAAGAAATCCTGTCTCTTCTTAAAAGGTTTCAGAGTTGAATTCAATCCAGCATGTATGCATTTA
Source organism: Heterohyrax brucei (assembly GCA_028571685.1). Lineage (NCBI taxonomy): Eukaryota > Metazoa > Chordata > Mammalia > Hyracoidea > Procaviidae > Heterohyrax > Heterohyrax brucei. The sequence goes on along the minus strand of CM053149.1, from coordinate 69,570,987 downwards.
AGTAACTATTATAGGCATCATGCTAGACAGACTATACAGAAGAGACTGAGATAAGTTTTTATTTTCAGGGAGAGTACAATCTAGACAGAAAAGAAAGCCTAAATCAAGCAGAATACTATTAGCATCATAATAGAGGTACAGTTGGAGGCTTCATAAGCACTGAAGAAAGAAGTAATTCATGGACAGATGAGTAGCTTCATAAAACTTCTGAATATGGCTTGGCTTTGAATAAAGAACATTCCAAGGATGAAAAAACTTGCTGGATGAAGGTAGAGGAGAGAGGATGAGCAAAAGTTTAGACACAGAAAAATACGCAAGAATTTGGGTTCAATGACTTTGAGAAAGTTAACTGAAGACTCCCATGAGTCGGATCCAACTCGACGGTACTTGGCTGGATTGACCAGCTGAAGACTGACACCCGTGGGGAAGGAACTGGAGGGTAAAAATGGAAGACTTCGTTGATAATTTACAAAATCATGGCAGATGGAACACATCTTTGCCTTTAGTCTCTTAAACCCTATTAAATTGACATTAAATGAGCTAAAAGGATCTAAACCTACAGCCCTGGTGGGGCTACAGTTCACAGTTCGAATTCACCAGATGCTCCTCGGAAACTGTGTAGGGCAGTTCTGCCCTGTCACTAGGGTTGTCATGAGTTGGGATTGACTTGGTAGCAGTGGATTTGGTTTTGGGTTTAGTTTAAACCTAAAAGTGACACAGTGGGTAAGAGTTCAGCAGCTAACCAAAAGGTTGGTGGTTCACATCCACCAGGTGCTCTTTGGAAGTCCTATGTGGCAGTTCTATAGAGTCACTGTGAGTCAATTCGGTGACACCTAATGACAGAGCCTACTTTGGATGGCAGAGGTGAGGATTGGGACTGAAAAGTGGAGCACTGGATGAAGTTCTATATAAGTGACAATAGGATTCCTCAGATTTCTTTCCGAAGGCCATGCTGCTAGGCTACCATGTCTCCCTTGTCCCAGATGAGTAGAGCCTGGAGGTTTGTGCTGCAGAACAATTGAACCAAAAAAAATTCTTTTCTACGGAGCACCAGACAATAAAAGAGAAGGAGTTAGTAAAGAGATTATGTGGAAGGCTAACTTGAAGGGCGATCATCTTCAGCCTCTTCCTCAGCTTAATTTCCAGATTGCTAAACTCCTGATGTCATTCTATCCCAGTGCAGGGAAAAAAGTGAAAGATTTTTGTTTCAATGAACCTACAGTCCCCCCTGAAAAACACAATGACATTTACAAATACTCCAGGGAAACAGTTAATTGTTTATCCAGTGATCCTCAGTTGAAGGCTTCTGCACACAAAGCTTTGTATAATATTCTCAGTTCCTTAATTTCTGAAAAATGAATCAAAAGCTGGGAAAATCTTCATATTTTGTGGAAAGCCTCCACCACAAAAGACAAACACCAATAAATAAACTGCAAAAGTAATAGAGCTAGTTAAAGCAGAGACCACATAGAAAGCAGAATGAAATACGAAAATACGAGGACGGCCAATTAAGTTCACGAACTCCTCCTAGAAAAAGTGCTCATAACTTATTGCTAAATGTCACTATGGTCACCTTCAAACTACTGCCGTTGGGAACCTGTGCACCTACCCCAACCTCTAGTCCACCCGTCAAAACAAGTTTGGAATGGCCAGCAGAGCTGTCATTGTATTACCCTTTCTGTCTGAAATGGCGTCAAAATGCCTCCCTTTGAGTAAAGTAAAAAGCGATTTGAGGCCAAATCAGGTGAGCAGGGAGTGTGATCCAGTACAGTTATTTGTTTACGGGCTAAAAACTCCCTCACAGACAACCACACATTTCACGAACTTGCCGCCATGCCACTGAATGCAATAGCTGTTCCAGAACAAGAGTTTCAAAATTGCTTTGAGGGTGGACTAGACATGGGCATTGGTGCATAGCTTCCCAAGGGGAGTACTTCAAGGACTAACATAGTGGTATTCAGCAAAGAGGTCTGTAGCGTTTAGAGCAATTAAGTTCGTGGACTGAATTGTCAGACCTCATACAGCTGTAGTGCCCATGGTCATTTGGATAGAGAATGCTACAATAAAAAATTAAGACAGTGTGATCGTTTAGTCCCCCTAACCATAATTGTCTCAACTGCAGTACTACAAATGCTCAACTAATATATTTTGTTTACTTATCAAGAGGCTGTCAACAGCACTTGGCTTAGCTATCAAGAAGCTGAGTTGTAGATGACATTTTTATGAAATTAGGTCTGCTATCTATTTTCTTGTATCTCTAGATATGAAATTGGCAAGGTTTTATTTAATTCTACCAAAGGCTTCCTTCTAAGGGAAAACTCCAGCACTTTTTCTAAACAATTTTCTGGGTACCTGAAGGAACTTCTATTCTTTTTTCTTCTTCTTGGGAACTAGTCTTCCTTTCTCAAAGTGCTTTCTATTTTCAACCATGTCTTTCTTTCCTTGGAAACACTGGTGGTGTAGTGGTTAAGTGCTGTGTCTGCTAACCAAAAGGGCAGCAGTTCAGATCCTCCAGGCGCTCCCTGGAAACTCTATGGGGCAGTTCTATTCTGTCCCACAGGGTCACTGTGAGCCGGAATTGACTACACAGCAGTGGGTTTATCAGTAACTGAGGCCCCTTTAGCATCATTACTGTCTGCTCTTTGTCAAATTATTTTGCAATTTGATTTTGATGCAACATTTTAGAACAAGACTCGACTGCACTTGGCATCTCAAGTTAAACACAGCCAAATTGTGTATTTCTTCCCAGTTGACACAAAGTTGTCCTATCAGACATAAACAATAGTGTGCTCTGATTCTTTCTCTGTTTTCTGGATAATTTAAAGACTGTCTTGACTTATTCAGCCCAGTTGATTCTGCTGATCATAATTAACCTTGGCCATCTATAATTTTGTCATTCTGAGGTCCTTTTGAATGTATTCATTTTAGTAGACATTCATTGGAATGATCTCTAATCAAACCAGATTTTGTTTTTATGTATGTGAGATTTAGACTCATCAAAAAGTGAAAGAGGGTGAATTAATGTTTATGTTCCTTTAATGAAAAGTGATTATACTGTTTCATTATTAAGATGGTGGCCAAGTACCATGGCTTCTAGGTGTTTCTGGAGGTATATATTAACTGTCTTAAACATCTGGGCTTTGTGTTCTGATACCAGTTTTATAAGCATCTAAATACCTTGGAGCTCAGTAGTCAAGACATGGTGATCATGGATAAAACCGGAGCAGCTGTGTTATCAGAAAGAATGAAAATTCTTCACCTTGAATATAACATAAAATCAGTTAATTTAAAATATATATACATACATATATGTATCTTTAGAAACCCTCTGGAAAAGGTAATAAAAATTATATTATTTTTACTACATTTAAAGCTCTGATATTACTCATTCTCATCCATGGATCAGCTTCATCAATACTATTTCTTTTCTGAGTTATTGAACTTGAAGTTCAATTATAATTAACAATTGAAAAGTACGTCAAAGTAATAAGGCCATGAGATGCCCTGAAATGCTTTCTTTTGTGTGCAGTTTCCAGCTTTGTATCCCTTGACATTTTGTGAGTTCTGCAGTATTCCCCTTCTTGAGTAAATAACTTTTTTAAAAAAAAAAAAATGAACTGCTAGTATCAAAATTCCAGCTGAGCCATATTTATTTTGATTTACCTCATAACCAGATTCAACGTCTGTGAACGATATGAACTGGAAAGTTGAACAGTCAACTTGCTAAAAATTGTCCCTGAAGCTACTTTTCTTTTGATTATCAAAGCAGTCTCTTCTTCTTTTCTCATGTAGTTGTAACCATGTTTCAGTGCTTGTGGCACAAACAGAAACCCTAGTGGCTTGGGTAATGGGTTAAGTGTTACTTCTTCTAACCAGAAGGTCAGCAGTTCAAATCTGCCAGGGGCTCCTTGGAAACTCTATGGGACAGTTCTACTCTGACCTCTAGGGTTGCTATATGTCAGACCCGACTCAATGGCAGTGGGTTTTGGTGGCACAAATGCTCAATACAATGGTTTTGGGGGTGGTAGAATCTTATTGTTGGGAAAATGCAGCATCTATCTGATCAGGCTCTCAAAAAAAAAAAAAGCATAATTCAATGTATAAACTATCTTGCCTGAAACCTACAACAAAGGATATGTAATGTTAACAAGCCTTTGTCAGGTTGTGTCTCTGAATAACTTCCACGTAAGGATATACAAGTCTGAATTTGTGCTGTGGTCATTCTTCATAAAGGAGAATGAACCCTTAAACCAAGAAAAACCAAACCTTCTGCTGTTGAGTTGATCCTGACTCAGAGACCCTACGGACACAGTAAAACTGCCCCACAGAGTTTCCAAGGAGCACCTGGTGGATTTGAACTGCCGATCTTTTGGTTAATAGCCATTGCAATTCATCACTATGCCACCAGGGTTTCCTCTGAAACTTAAGCATGTCTCAAAATCACCTCTAATCTTAGGGAAAAACTTACTAGACTCTACTGCAAGAGTTTCTGGTTTACTAGGTCTGGGCTAGGGCCTGAGAATTTGCATTTCTAGTAAGTTCCCTGATCATGTTGCTACTGTTAGTCAGAGACCACATTTTAAGAATGACAATCTAAATTCTTTGCATTTTAATGATTTAGATAATGAGTTTGGACTGCTGGTGTTAAAAGGCAAAGACTTCTAACTGATTTTCTTTCTCTTTTTTCCTGGAGTATAGACACTAGTGTAGCTTCCTAATTACTGCTTTTTATTGTCTCTAAAGTATAATAATAGAACTTGATACATTTAATTGCACATTAGGTAAATATTTATAAAAATACGTATGATCCATGACATTTTCTTTGCAGCTCATAAAAAAGACTAAAAAGTTCATTTGAATTAGTAGCTCTTGAAAACTTCATTGCGACTGACTAAATTCCATTTGTATTTGTAACTGCTTTTTCAACAACTTTTGCATTCAATCTCAGTTTCTTCACCAGAATGTTGGATATAGTGAGCCAACACAGTTGAGTAGAAAGAATCTAAGAAAAGGAGTCAGAAAATATATACATTCTAGACTAATTTTGCCCAAAATTGGCAATGGGATTATGGACAACTCACATGTGGTGTCTAAACCAGGAGTTGGTAAATGTTTCTTTCAGAGAGCCAGATAGTAAATAAATATTTTAGGCTTTGTGGGCTGTCTTAGTCACCAGAGCTGCTGTAACAGAAATACCATAAGAGAATGGCTTTAACAAAGAGAAATTTATTTGCTCACAGGCCGGTACTAAGAGCTTCTTCACTGAGAAACTCCAGGTCCAAAGAATATACTCTGTCCCTGGCACTACTTTCTTGGTAGTATGATGCCCTCTGTTTCTCTACTTACCCACACTACCTACTACCGTCAAGTCAATTCCGACTCATAGTGACCCTTAGGACAGAGTAGAACTGCTCCATAGAGTTTCCAAAGAGCGCCTGGTGAACTTGAACTGCTGATGTTTTGGTTAGCAGACATAGCACTTAAACACTACACTGCTGGGGTTGGCTTAACACACTATTGAATCTTGTAATTTAGATCTCATTAATATAACTGCTGCTGATCTGTCTCGTTAACATCATTGTGAGAGAATTTACAACACATAGGAAATCACACCAGGTGATAAAGTGGTAGACAGTCATAAAGTACTGGGAATCATGAGCTAGCCAAGTTCTCAGATATTTTGGGGGAAGAGAGTTCAGTCCATTACATGAGCTACATAGTCTTTATATCAGTGCCACCACTGTAGGCAAAACAACAAAAAACAGAAATGAAAAGTGTTAGTCAATATGTAAACAAGTGGATCTTTGATTCTTGAGACTTGAGCCAGCTGCCTACCATATTATCTTCCAGTCTTCAAATTAATTCACTTCTGAACACAGTGAGCCAGCAGCCTGTCATTTTATCTGCCAGTCTTGGATTTGTTGACCTCTGTAACCCATGAACCAGTGGCCTCACTTGTCAATCTTAGGTTTGTCAGCCCTTAAAGCTGTGTGAGACATGAGAACATGAGAACCCTTCAGGACAGGGGCAGTATCAGGGCCAGAGGGCATGCTCCCAGGGGAACCCTGAGGCTCGTGGACCATCTTTAATGGCGATCTCAAGGTGCACCCCTTTTTATTCTTGTGTTGGCAGTGAGACTCAACTTTGTGAGCTCCATCACTGGTGGTGGCCGGGCACCATCTGGTTCTTTCGGTCCCAGGTCGATGTAGTCACCCACTCATGTGGGTCTCCTGTCTTCTGGGTTGTCTTTCCCCCATGTCATTTTTGTCCTTGGTGATCATCCATTCCTGCTGAGTTGGGACCATTTGCTGTACCTTCAGATGGCAGCTTGGCAGCTTTTAGGACCCCAGACACCACTCACCAATGTGGGATGCAGAAGGCTCTCTTAGCAAAACACTAGTTGTGCCAAATGGCCTCTGTTTGCCCTGAGAGCATGGTCTCTGGCCCCCCATCCCACCTACTGTGTCCTTGTAATACTGGATTAAGATGGGAGGAGTAATCATGTTATGTTAAAGTCCAGTTAATTTTGATTTTCTTTCTAATGTGTGTTGTCACAGATTTCACCCAACCAAATTTCTATCAGCTATCTACTCTAAACTCTCACCCAACTCTCTCTTCCTCCCCACCCTTACAGCCATCAAAGAGTCTCTTCTTCTATGCATGAGTCTGTTTTTAAGTTCTTGTCATAGGGGTCACATACAGCAATTGTCCTTTTGTCGCTGACTACTTTCACTCGACACAATGTCCTGCAGTTGAAACCAGGTTATGAGATGTTACCTGAAATCATCATTGTTCTTTATCATTGCATAGTGTTCTTTTGAGTATATATACCATAGTCTACCTATTCATTCCTCTGTTGTTGGGCATCTGGGTTGATTCCATCTTTGTTGTTGTGGACTGTGCAGAAACATACTTTTTATGAATTATTTCCCACTGGGCAGATTATTTTCTTTCCATTTGAAATGATATTCATATTTATCAGATATTATAGACTGAATTGTGTCCTCCAAAAAGTTATCATTTACCAGTGATCTTCGGAGACCCTCAAAGGTCCTTCTCAGAACCATGAGAAGGAATTAACTTGGGGAACTTGGCAGCCCAGGAGAGAAATTTTTACCAGAAAATGAATGCACTTAGAAGTAGGCAGCAGCAGAGTGATAGCAGGATTTATTATGGAGTGCCATGCATGCAGTATTCTTGTTACCTTGGGTCAATTTCTCAGTCCTGATTGTAGTTCCCTGTGCTCCCATTGGCAGTACATATAGCAATCCCATTTATCTCATCTGCACTTGCCTCTGAATTGGGTCTAAACTGGGTTCTTTGAAAAAAACTTCAGGGATAATTGAAGCAACTCATCCCTGGGTGTGAGTGATAACATAAGCTGCTTATCACTCTGGAGTGTTCTACAATGTGATTAGGCTAGACCTTCATGTCTCAGTATGTTGAAGTCATAACTGCTATAGTTGGGAATATGACCTTGTTCGGGGAAATAGAGTCTTTCTTTGAAGCTCTTAATGGTTAAGTCATACCACAGTTGGGTAGCTCCTAATCTTTATTTCATCTCTGTGTTGTTGTTAGGTGCCATTTAGTTGGTTTCAACTTACAGTGACTCTATATGCAACAGAACAAAACACTGCCTGGTCCTGCACCACATCCACAATTGTTTGTATGCTTAAGCCCATTGTTGCAGCCACTGTGTCTGTTCATCTCTTGAGGGTCTTCATTGTCTTCACAGACCCATTTGTGTGGTGCCTTTTGAAATGGAAAATGGACATGGAGAGAGTCACGTAGAAGGAGAAGACACTTTGTAAAGCCAGCAGAATCGAGCAGAGAGAGACTTGGGACAGTTCTTCTTGCCAAAGCCTCAGAAAGAACCAACATGGCCAAAATGATTGGTACTTCTAAGTTTGAGCACTTTGAGGTAATAAATATCTATTCTCTAAAGCTGCCACATGTGGTATTTTGATAGAGTACTAAAACAAATCAAACTAGTTTGACTTTGGGTCAATTTTAACTCATGACAAACTGTTTGGGCAGAGTAGAACTGCCCATTAGGGTTTATAAGTCTGCAGATCCTTGTGGAAACAGAATGCCTCAAGGGTCTCCCAGGGAGCAGCTGGTGGGTTTGAACCATTGACGTTTTGGGTGACAATCAAATAGCACCAATAGATTATCCAAGAATGTTAATTCTATGGGTTTTGATTAGTTCATCATCTCTAAACTCTTCTGTTATCTATAAAGTTGCTTATTATTTTTTAAAAGGAGAGGGGACAATTTTACTAAATTGGTAGACTGAAGTTATAGGTTGAAAAAGTGGTCCAGCTACACAATTGCCTAGTGGCCAGTGATTCTCATCTAGGGACCAGGACCAGGTAGTACAAACTTCCAGGAAAATTTACCCATACTTGTGCATGTGAATAAGCTCAGCCTTTTGTAGCAGAGTTCTGACTGACTTGTCAATTAGAGATTTCAAACCAAGATTGTAATGTGGGATTAGTTTCATGTTCACTCAATTTTTAATTTTCTGTACCATTTTTGTTGTATTCAGTTGATCTGTTTAGGACTAAGCGGATCTGCATTTCTGTACTGTCTTTCCTCTCTATCCATCACATTTCTGTAGTTACTTCCATGTATAGTTTATACTAAGCAAAAGTTTGCAAGCTGTACTTTGGTAAATTGCCAAGTAAATATGAACATACAATTAACTTTAAATCCCAGGTTAACAACAAATCATTTTTTGGCATAAATGTGTCCTGTAAAATAGTCAGGACTAAAAAAATCATCATTGTCTGCCTGGAATTTAAATCTAACTAGATGTATTTTTATTTGCTAAGTCTAGTGGCACTAAGTCCTTGGCACAGATAGTCTCAATAATCCCTAGTTTTACTATCATTATTGATATTTTTTCATTCATCTTTTCTGCAGACTCACTGACTGTAAAGCTCCTCTGGTCCCCCCATCTTCCTCCGACAGAGCACACAGCATAGAGAAGATATTCAATAAGTTTTATAGGGTCTTCCTCTGAGAATCTAGCTGATATCAGCCTTCAAATAAGTTTGGAGGGAGTAAAACATTTGTGTCAGCTGACACAAGGATTTGGGAGAAAAAAACATATATATACACAGAAGGCCATCAGTTCAAGTGTGCCAGGAATTCCTTGGAAATTCTATGGGGGCAGTTCTACTCTGTCTGTAGGGCTACTGTGAGTCAGAATCGACTTGATGACGATGGGAATATCAGATACGCTGGTGATGAACTGGTTAAGTGCTATGTCTGCTTAACAAAAGGTTGGCAGTTCGCAGCCATGAAGTGCTCCTTGGAAACTCTGTGGAGCAGTTCTTCTGTGTCCTGTAGGGTCACTGTGAGTTGGAATCTACTCAGCAGCAGTGGATTGTTTTAGTGTATATACGACTTCTCTGGAAGGTAAAATATGGTTCTAAAGTTTCTCTTAAGGATGCCTGTTGTTAGCTGGCAAGCTATTGAAATTTGACTCACTGTGACTTCATGTGACACAGTCAATCTTCCCCTTAAGGTTTTCTAGTTTGTAATCTTATGGGAGCAGATTGCCAGGTCTTAACCCACCCAACTACTGGGTGGGTTCACAAAGCTGATCTTTCAGTTAGTAGCCAGATACTTAACCATCGCACCACCAGAGCTCCTTAGAAATAGGTAACCATTGCCATCAAGTTGATTCTAGCTCACAGAAACCCTGTAAAACAGAGTAAAGCTGGCCTATAGAGTTTGAAGGAAGTGCTGGTAGATTCGAACTGCCAACCTTTTGGCTAGCAGTCAAGTGGTTAAGCCACTGCACCAGAAGGGCCACAGGTGGATAGGTACCATTTTTTATTTCAGCAAAAGTGTCCAGTTGGTGGGGAGGTAAATTTTGATACGAGGTATTCATATTCACCAGTTACAGCTGGCTTGTGTGTTATTAGTATGAGTGAACACTCCAGACCTAGTTGAGGCCAGCTTGGCCTTCCTGCAGTTGCTGATGCTCATCCTTAGGCAGGTCACGCTTTGCCAGCTGTGGTCTGGGCAGCCTCTCTTCAGGGGTTAAAAGCTATGCTTCATTAGCAAGCTCAGCCCTGCCAGAGTGCTCACCTCTGCTCTCCCTACTGAAAATGCATGCCTGCCGCCTAGGGCACTAACTCCTGAAGGGCATTTATAGGCTTGATTTCAGGGAGGGATGATAAGGGGAGTGATCTTCAGCATGCATCACAGATCAGATGCAGGACAGTCAAGGAGACAGCTCCCCCCCCAGCTCCCTAGGGTTTGCCAGTTCCTAGAACCAGAATGCCTTCAGAATTAGAATTGCAGATTCAGGAGCCCTACTGATTTTACCCCCTTGCCGTTTAAAAGCTCTTCAGCGATCCCAGAGTTAATTATCTTGGAATTTCAGATCAGAGTTACAGGGATGGATTTGGAATCAATATTCTTTCTAACACACAAGCTAAAATTACCTTCAGATGACTGTGACTGTATTGTAAGCATGAGAATCACTAGCAATGCGGGAATAAAGCAGGGTAAGTAGGGAGTTACCAAGATAGTCAAGATCCTGCTACTCTGGAGCTTATAATGTAATGAGAGGTCAGAAATAGAAATAAGAAAAAATACCTAACTATAAAAGTGCTTCTTTTCTCATTGTTTGAGTAGAATATAATCATTGTGAAAACAATATTAAAGATTTAGATACCAAAGGCATTGACATTATTTATTCTTCACTCATGAAGGTAAAACTCCTGTTAATGTATAGTGTGTGTTTATCTTTGCAGTTTTAATAACATGTGTAGAGTCCCTGGGTGTTGGGAAAGGTTAAGCGTTTGACTTCCAGCTCAGAGGTTGGAAGTTCCAGCCCAACCAGAGGCATCTCAGATGACAGGGCTGGAAACTTGCATCTGAAAGGTCCCAACCTGCAAAACTATGGAGCAGTTCAACTCTTCACACGTGAGTTGGAATCTGCTAAATGACAAGTAATATTAACTATAACAATATAGGTAACAAACTTTGATCACTCAGAGTCAGGACGTTCACTCTTGTTCCAGTAAAAGAGTTTTATTGAGGGTAATAGTATTCCAATTGGGGAAACACAGGGTAGAGAGGAATGTACCTCGTGCTCCAATGGTGAGGTGTGTGTTTATAGTAAAGATGGAGGAGGTGACTGTGTGATGTCACACGAGCACAAGGTGAATATCTCATTGTCAGCTCTGTTTTCAAATACTTTCCTATAGGATTGCTTTGAGTTCAAATCAACTCCATGGCAATGGGTTTTGGTTATTGTACTTTTTTTCTTGGAACATTTGGAATAAACTCTGTCTCCTACAGTCACAGTCCTGATGCCCACCTTCCCCTACAAAGAGCTGCTGACCTACCTTCCTGACACCTACTCTTATTTACCTAATAATAGCTTGGGGCAAGGGCCAGGCTGGTTAAGGTGAAAATGATTGATAGATGGTGCTATGGATTGAATTGTGTCCCCCAAGGTGTGCACCAACCTGGCTGAGCCACAATTCCTAGTAGGGCATTGTCCTTCATGCTGTGATCTGATACATAGTTACCCTGTGCATTGTAAATCCTAACTCCTTTGATGTTAACGGGAAACTCTAGTGGTGTAGTAGTTAGAGCTACATCTACTAACCAAAAGGTCAGCGGTTCAAATCCTCCAGGGGCTCCTTGGAAACCCTGTGGGCGGTTCTACTCTGCCCTATAGGGTCACAGTGAGTCAGAAGCAACTGGATGGCAATGCGTTTCCTTTTTTGATTTGGACATTAATGAAACAGGATTAGAGGCAGGTATGTTAATAAGGCAGGACACAAAACAGTTGCTAAAAATTTCCACCATGTGGTGCCCCCACCAAAGCTTAAAAGAGCTTCTCTCCATTAAGAAACTCTGGTGGCATAGTGGCTAATTGCTGTGGCTGCTAAACAAAAGGTTAGTAGTTTGAATCCATCAGGTGCACCTTGGGAACTCTATGGGACAGTTCTACCCTGTCCTATAGGGTTCCTATGAACTGGAATTGACTTGATGCCAGTGGATTTGGTTTTGTTTTTTCTTTGTAAGGGAAGAGAATAAAAGCAGAGAAGGAAGAGATTCTGTGTCTGGGAGTAGGAACTCAAAATTTCACAGAGAATATAGAAATTTATTTAAGATGGGAGAGGAGCATTTCCTAGGAAGGAAGAAGATGAACTGTTGGTAACATCTGGATGGTGCTGTTCTTTTCAATCCCATATGAGCTGGAAGAAAGCCAAAGTGCAGACTGGAAAGAAGCCTCATCCTTACTCATTCAGGACCACATTGCCCTATTCCCCTGGGAAACCCATTTCCTCTACAGGTTCAAATTCATGCACACAGTTCCTGAGGGGATAGAGGGAAATCCTTTCCACTTACATTTCCATTTTCCATAATTTTAAACCATCTCTTAACCAACTCAGTCTAAATGATTGTGAACAGCTACCTTCCAATACCCAGGTGAATAAACTAGAACCATCAACTGAAATGTAGTCCTTCTCTGCCCGCTTTCTCACAGTAGAGCCCAGGCCACAGTCTGCATCTTTCCCTGCAGGCCCTCTTCTCTTTGTCTAGATTTCTCATATGTCCTGTTGTAGGGAAAATGAGAACGATCCTAACAGAACCCTGGTGATGTTGTGGCTACACACTGTGGCTACTAACTGAAAGGATGACAGTTCAAATCTACCAGGCGCTCCTTGGAAATTGTATGGGGCAGTTCTACTTTGTCGTATGGGGTTGTTAGGAGTTGAAATCCACTCAGCGGCAATGAGTTTGGTTTTTTATCTAGCAGTAATAGAAATTCCATCCCCAAATTCTGTCCTACTGTAGGTTCTCTGCTCTCTTGAGGACCAAAGAATTTGTCCCAAGGGATCTCTGATTGGGAGGAGGAACATGAATCCGAAGACTCCTTTGAAGCCTAAAGACACTTATCCTTTCAGATTCCACCTTTGTACCAAAAATATGATTAAGGATGCCTGATGAAAAATCTCCTCCCTGGAGCACAGAAGAGTCGAGGTGACACAGCAAAGTGACACAGGCAGCCTTTGCTGCTCTTGTGTAGTTTTAACAAATTGACTGTTTTGTATGTCTAGACAAAGGTAAAGCCTTGCCTTTTGGCAGTCATCAAGAGCTAGCCACAAAGGCCAGTTGATTAAGCTTTTCAATTTATAATTAGCAAATTTCATTCTTACCTCCAGACACCACAAACAACCTGTTTTACTTGGAGAGCTAAAAGGCAGGCAGTCTTTGAATTTTACAATATGACACATACTAAACACAGCCAGGCTGAGCTTTGACGCTTTCTTTGGTTTAAACTTACGCTGCAAACAGAAGAAACAACACCTCAGCCATCAGCTCCTGAAGCTTACAAAAGGAAATTAACCCCTTTGAAGAAGGGCAGCCATCTTCTTCCAGGTACAAGTTTTTCATTGTGGAGAAATAAGCAGCTTTCACCAATGGCGTGCTGAAAAGAAACCAAAACAAGAAAGAAAAATAAGCTACAAGATCATTTATTTGTGAATCAGAATCTGAACAATATTAGGTTTTTGTTTGTTTGTTTGTTTGTTTTGGGTCTCTTACTGGTTAAAGAGCTTGGCTGCTAACCAAAAGGTCAGCATCTCAAATCCACCAGCTTTGAAAACTCTTTGAAAACTCTCTGGGGCAATTCTGCTCTGTCCTATGGTGTCATTCACTATGAGCTGGCATCGACTGACCAGAGTGGCATTGTTTTTGCTTTATGTACAAGACATGATGGTATAGTAGATATAGGGCATAGATAGACAGATAGATAGATTTTTTCTTCCCTCCCATAGGACTCATATCAACCAGCAAGTTACCTTTTATGAGCCTGTATTTCACAATGGGCAGATGAATACAAAGATCTTAGAAAACTACTACAAGGTCACACAGTAAGTGGAAAAGCCAATATTTGAACCTAGGTGTGTCTCCAGTACTGCCTTAGTGATCTGGTACTGCTCTAACAGAAATACCACAAAGTGGATGGCTTTAACAAACAAAAGTTTATTCTTACACAGCCCAGTAGGCTACAAGTCCAAATTCAGCATGTATGTCTGCTCCAGGGAAGGCTTTCGTTCTTTGTTGGCTCTAAAGTCCTTGTGTTACATCAGTCTCTGCAGAGGGAGCGAATCAGCACACAACCTGATGTCTGAAGGATGCCCTCTACTCCCAGTGCTGCTTTCTTGGTGGTATACAGTTCCCAAGTCTCTGCTTGCTTCCCTTTCCTTTTATCTCTTGTAGGATAAAAGGTAAGAGGTGATGCATGCCACACTCCAGGGAAACTGCCTTACCAAAGGTGTTACCAAAAAAAAAAAACAACCTACTGCTGTTGAGTCAGTTCTGACTCATAGCAACCCTAGTCCCACCCTAACCCTCTTTTAGCATAATCATCTTGTCTATTAGCCACGGCAGAGAATAGGATTTATAGCATAGGAAAATCACAAAACGTTGGGAATGATGACCCAGCCAAATGGGTACACACATTTTGGGGGGACACAATTCAATCCATGACATTGTGATTTCTACTGTCTGCATTGCAATATTATAGAATAGGGGACCAAATTTGAACTTCAGACTTGAAGTAGCTAAACGCATTTATTAGTCTTTGAGCCTTGTTCAATGACATCAAGTAAATGTTAATGGAAGAAGTCCAGACACCATTTAATTTTTTCTACAATGGTAAAGAAGAACATACTGGAATTTGAAATTTGCCTGTCAATGATATGGAGCAATTATATATTCTTGAAAAAGAGAACATGGGGAAATTTGCATTTTGAAATGCTGCCTTCTGTCCTATGCACGATGAATGCAGTATGCCCAACCAAGTCATGGGATTCTAGATAAGGTCTTGGTAATGGGAAGCAACAGGAGGATCAAGGTTAAGCTATAATGAGATTTGATTACATTCATTCTGGTGAATAAAGAAAATGAGACAAAAATGAATTTGGGGTCTTGGAATTCTGAAAGAATGTAGGTGGCACCATACAAAATCTAAAGTTGACATGTTAGGAAATGCACGTGCTGATGCAGAACAGCCCCGGAGAAAGCTTGGGGCTTGATACTTGAGGGCAGTTGGAAATGTTATTTAGGATCTAACCCTGTTGGCCCAGTGGGTTAAGTGCTGTGTTTGCCAACCAAAAGGTCACCAGTTCAAATCTGCCAGACGCTCCTTGGAAACAATATAGGGCAGTTCTATTCTGACCTCTAGGGTCGTCACGAGTTGGACCCAACTCGCCGGCAGTGGGTTTTGGGTATTAAGCACTTGGAATGTGGGGAGAAGTTGTGAGACTATTGTCAAGGATTTGAATTTCTTTCATCCTGGAAGGGACAGTTAAAAATTCAGTGTTGTTACTCATAATAATCCTGGTGTCTTGTCTTGTGTGCATAAATACTACAAATATGTGGAAGTGAAATTTGTGTGGTTGACCCAGAATTATTTCCTCACCAATGCCTAATTCATAGCTTCATGAGATGAGGACTTTCAACTCAATCAGCAAGAGAATCCAGCCCACGTTGATCAGCTGCCTAACCCTTTCTTCATGATTAGCAAGGTTATGTTATAATGATTTACTCAGAAAAATAGCGAGGTCAGCCATCTGACTTAGATGACATTCAGGAAGCAACAAGGCCAGTTACTTTGTTTATCTCATGTTAATGTACTTTATTGAGAAATAAATCTGAGGTGGCAATTTTGATCACGTTAGATAGAGGGAAGAATGGAGAGAGAGAAGGAAAAATGAAAGAAAGAAACAGGAGGGAGGGAAGGAGAGAAAAAAGGAAAAGGAGGGGGAGGGAGGGAGGGAGAGTGTGAGGCAAGGAGGGAGAGAAAGGGAAAAAAAGAGACAGAATTTTGATGCTCACCACTCCCCAGTTCATTAAATCAAGTTCTCTACTGGAGAAATCAGAAGACTGGAATTTATGTTTTCTAGGTAATTGTGACATATAACCAGATTGGAAAACTACTGTCTAAGAAGTTGCCATTTTGGAAAAAAACAAAACATACCCCTTTCCTTTTGTTTAATCTCCTCTCTCAATTAAGGAAAATGTCAGCAGTTCGAATCTGCCAAGCACTCCTTGGAAACCCTTTGGGACAGTTCTGCTCTCTTCTCTAGTCTTGCTGTGAGTCAGAATCAACTTGATGGCAGTGGGCTGGGTCTCCCAATTCATCAGCCATTGATGTTCTGTATATATTAGAGATCATAAAACACTATAGCATGCATAGTCCTGATCGTAGTGGCTGACAAACATTTTTCTGTGTGTGCTTTCCCTTCCCTTAATAAAAACTCACCTTTTTTTTTTTTGACATTTATGATGGATGATATAGTTAATTCATTTTTATTTACATTTTGATATTGGGCCACCACATTTTGTCTTAGGAATCATTTATCATGGAGTTTTATGTTTTGCAGAATTGAATTTGCAGTGTGGATCAGCCAGCAGGCTGTCCCCACCTCCTGGGGTGTGATTGGCAGGAACGTGTTTTCCTGTGGTGTTCTGCCAACAGCATTTGTGTACAACAAACAAGGCCAAGTCTCAGGAACGGTCTGGGCAGGATGACATGACAGACACTTTGGCAGACGCTTTCATTACTTCGTGCGCCCTTGTGAATTACTAACAAAGCTGCATTGTAAAGACCTAGAAAAGTTGAAATGGTACCTTCAGTCTTGTAAATGCTTAGGTTCAATTTATCATTAATTAGGTCATAAAAGAATCTAGTAGGTAAAGTGGGAAATAGTCAGCCAAGGCCAACTGTAGAAATTTTACTTGGTGATTTGAGAGTCGTAACACCAGGAGCCACCTAATAGGATTTCGGAAACACAAACCTAAAGAAAACAACCGATATGGCTCCTAGAGATTCAGGAAGGTTTCTTTTGGAACATTTCTTAAAGGATTTCGTGGTAGACTTATAGGCTGATAATAGACCTTTAATTTTCTAATTGTATGTTCTGATTTTTCTCATTTGTCTCCTTTAAGGTAAGGAACCAAATCTGTCTCAATCTAAGATTTCTACTTTTTCTCTGACAGTATTTTCACTGAAGTCTTCTATGTCTACTTTACCCTAGCCTACCCTACCCTGGTGGTGGTTAAAAATTTGTCTACTAACCAAAAGATTGGCTGTTCAACTCTACCAGCTGCTCCTCGAGAGTGCTATAGGGTTGCTGTGTGTCAGAATCCACAAAAAGGCAAAGAGTTTGGTTGTGGTTTTTCTACACCATTCAAGAGCATTGAACTTGAAGTTGGGACACCTAGGGTTTTCATCATTAATTGTGTAACTAGTTGAGCTTTCTTTTCTCATATGAATGAAAAGGTGTATATTACTTGCCCCAGACCTATCTATTACACAACGTAGTAGTTAAGTATAAAACCCCAAACCCATTGCCTTGAAGTTGTTTCCAACTCATAGCGAACAACCTATAGGACAGAGAAGAACTGCCCTGTAGAGTTTCCGTGAAGTGCGTGGTGGACTTAAACTGCTGACCTTTGGATTCTCAGCTGTAGTCCTCAACCACTACAACCGGCAGGGTTTCTGCAGTAAGTGTAAAACGGGTCAAATGTGTAAACATGCTTATTCCTAAGACAGAATGAGCTTAGTTTCATGGTTGTATTCCCACACCCTCTTCCAGACTATTTCTCTCTTACATACTCAACTAGTATCTTTCACCTGACTTCTCTCACTGACTTCAGTACATCCTCGTTCTTCCCTATCTGAACACATACACAGAATACACATAGTACTTCTGAAGACACAGCCTTCTCTATCTGCTGCCTTAATTCCCTCGTTCTCATTTAGATGAGTTGATTCTGTGCATGGAATCCTCACTTCCTACTTCAGTGTGCCTTCTGGGTCTCTATTTCCATGTCTGTGCTGTTTATAAGACACCACACAGAAGGTGTAAGGACTGGGATCCACCCTATGCCTGTATGATTAAACTGACAGTATTTTCAAAGAAAGAGTCTATTTCCCCAAACAGTGTCAGTCACAGACACAGGGGTTAGGACTTCAAAGTGCCTTTTTAGAAAGACAAACTCAATCCATAACAGCACCCAGTCCATTCAGTTCTGTAAACCAGAAATTAATGTCACCTCTATTATTCCTGTGCCATTTTTTACCCCATATTTATTAGTTTGGGTTAGTTTCCTTTTAAGCTTTACATCTCTGAATCTCATCAGCTTCTCTATTTTCACTGCCTATGTATGAGTCACTGGAAACCCTGAGGCTGTGTTGGGTTCATTGCTACATCTGCTAATCAACAGGTCAGCAGTTCAAATCTGCCAGGCGGTCCTTGGAAATTCTTTGGGGGCAGTTCTGCTCTGACCTATAGGGTTGCTATGAATCAGATCTGACTCGATGGCAGTGGGCTTTTTTTTTTTTATATATATGAGTTGGAATTGACTCGGGAGCAGTGGATTTGGTTTTTGTTTCATTATATAAACCCTGGTGCCATAGTGGTTAAGACCTATGACTGCTAACATAAAGGTTGGCAGTGGAATTCAGATGCTGCTTGAAAACTCTATGGGGCAGCTCTACTCTGTCCTGTAGGGTCTGTATGAATCAGAATCAACTTAATGGCTTGGGTTTGAATTTCATACGCTAGTCCAAACTATTGTCATGTCTCATCTGAGCTACAAAACTGTTTCCAGAGTGTTCTCCCATATCCATGCTTCTACCCTGTTAGTGGTTCTCTACATTGCCACAGGACTCATCTTCTCATGACTTTACTTTGATCATTTTGTGTTCCTGTTTGCTTAAACCATCTTGGTGGCTTCAAATTGTGCTTAAGGTAAGGTAAAAAATTCTTAACATGGCCTAAGAGGTCCTGTAAAATCTGATCATGTGTCTGTCCGGTATCACCTGGCCACTGAACTCACTTTTGTTAACTGTTGGCCTATCGTAACAGCCTTTGTTCCATTTATTCCCCTGCCTGATATATTCTTTCCTTAATAAGAACAGGTTTGCACAATCTTAAGCACTGGTTTCAGAAACCCTGGTGGTGTCCTGGTTAAGTGATTTGGCTGAACCCTAATTCCCAGTATTGCATGGTTGTCCATGTCCTTGTCAACACTTGTTATTATCCTGTTTGTTTTCTTTGATACTAGCCATCCTAGTGGGTTAAGTAATATCTCAGAGTTGTTTTGATTTGCATTTTCCTAAGTGATTATAGGAGCCCACGTGGTGCAGTAGGTTGAACTTGCCTGCTAACCAACAGACTGGCAGCTCAAATCCACCAGCTGCTCCTTGGAAATCCGATAGGGCGATTCTGCTTTGTCCTTTTGGTAGCTATGAGTGGGAATCAAGTCTACCACAATTTTATTTTTCCTCTGGCAATCACTAATAATGTTGAGGAGGCCATGCATTTTTTAACTTGAAAATCACTTGTTTCTCTGTTACAATTTTGAATAAATGTTTGTGGATTTTTCTTTTTCTTTTTTTGCCCTTGGTAGCTAATTAGGAAAACCCTTTCTTTACTAAACCACACCTCAATGCTCAGTGCGTTTCTCTTTTCATTTGCTTCACATTCTTGTCCCATTTTACTAATCTGTCCATGATTCTAGCTCTAGTATCCTCACATTTTCATTTCTAATATGAATTTTACATTTGTTAATACCGAGTTAATTACAGGGGCCTTGGTTACTTTTACCATGATTAGATTAATAAAGAAAATTTTTGGAGACATTATGTTTCTGGCTGTCTCTACTCAACCCTCACAGTGCACCGCCGACGGGCCCAAGGTCCTTCATGTGTTTTAAGCCCCATGGCAATTTTGGGAACGATTACATTTTTCACATTTTGACTCCCTCAACTATGCCAACATATGTGAGAAAAAATTAACATATCTATAGTAGATGCTGATGTTTGGCTGATTATTCAATTATGTAGCTTTCTTTTTGCACATAGTGGTTTTTTTTCCCCTCCCTTTTAAATACCTCTTTTCCTGCTAGTCTGTACTTCTTGAAATAAGGGAGCTATTTCATTCCTCCAGGAAGCCCTTCATGGTTTACCTGTGCTCCCCTCAGTACAAACTCACCCCCTTACTTCTGCCACAGCCGTTGTATACTTATCATATCTTCAGTCCTCAGAGATCTTAAACACCACAGATCTTCAGGTGCCTTCAGAATCCAATGGGAGAAGAAAACGAAGCTCACAGTTGAGTACTTTGTGTAAGATCATGCAGCTACTTAAAGATTAAACTTGGACTAGAATATGTTCCTTATAGTTCCCATTCTTGGAATTTTCCTTCATGAAATGTTCTCCATCAGTGTATCTAGTTTTTGTTTTTAGGTTTACTTAATATCTTTACTACATAATTCTTTTTTTTTAACTACATAAATTACGATTGTCTTTTGACTATTTCTTTGTATTCTTTATCTTTTCTTTTTTTATTCATCCAAAAGAAAGCAGATGCTCAGAGAGAAAAAATTCAGGGTTTGTATAAACTCTTTGCAGCATGCAAATAAGAAGAAAGGAATGCTAATGTAATTTTTTAATGCAGAAATTCAGCATGGATCACAAGCCAAAACTTGAACTTAGGACATTTTGGCAACTTGGGCATTATTTTAGATTATAAGTTGCCAAAATGTCTATTGGTTCATAAATTATACTTATTGATCTAATAAACTCAGTTTGAATAATTTCATTAAGCCATTAATACGTACAGGGAGAATTTGTTGTATCGTTACTAGTCGTGATACCACATCAGAAATTGTCAAAAATGTACATTCAGCACATGCTGATAGCCAGTTATTAAAATGACCCTGACTTATCAATTGTCATAACTTAAATGCAGGATAGCATGGGGACCTTGGTCTTTGGTAAGCCCATATTGGTTGAACTGGAAATTACAGACACCCTGTTTGCTTATAGAAACCCTGGTAGTACAGAGGTTAAATACTACAGGTGCCAATCAAAAGGTCAGCAGTATGAATCCCCCAGGTGTCCCTTGGAAACTTTATAGGGTAGTTCTACTTCATCATACAGGGTCACTATGAGTCAGAATCTTCTAGATGGCAGTGGGTATTTTTTTGGGGGGGGGTCTCTCTGCTTACATATTGGTCTCTGAGTGATACAAGTGATTTCTGCTCAACTAATAATATAAAAGTTGGTGGTCTGAACTTATCAGAGACACCACAGAAGAACGTCTGGCAATCTACTTGCATAAACCATACAGCCAAGAAAACACTATAGAACAGTTCTACCCTGCAACAGGTGGGGTCATCGTGAGTCAGAGTTGATCCCAGGGCAACAGATTTAGTTTTGGGTTTTATTTCCTGACACATTAATAACATCATGCTTTTTCATAGATAAGAATTACATAGTTTGGAATTGCCTTAGCTTTAAATTCTTTTCTTCCAATGATTGTCTTTTAAATAATTATTGCTTTGTTCTTTGTCCTTCAAATAACCAAAGAAAGAGCAGTTTAAGGCATGTTATGCTTAGCTATATTCTAATTTTTACAGATATATTCAGCATTTTTTCTAATATTTTACCAGAGAAATGCGAGGTCTTGCATGCAGTGAAAGATGTATTCTCGTGCCAGTTTTGAAACCAGGAACTAAATGGAAAATAAAGTTAGAAAAGCAAGGTAATTGGATGTTGCCAAGCCAGCCAAGTGCCGTTGAGTCAGATCCTTAACACTTCCCACCCAAAACAGAGAATACCATGTCATAAAACACAACTAGGCCTTGCATGTGGGTGCTTTGTTTTTATTTTATTACATGACAGTGCTTTATTTCATCACCATGTTTATTAATATATTTTCAAGTGATTTAAAAATAAGTATTCATTAGCCTTTCAAAAGTTTTCTAACAAGCCAAAGTCCTTCCCATCTTTCTCTACTTCTTTTTATATGTTGACTTCATTTCTAGCTGACATTTTTGTGTACCTGAAGGAAGTTTAAAAACAACTCAGTTCTTAGAAAGTATGTCACCAGAAAGGAAAGCATTCCTTATTTCCAGCTTTAGATAAGGAAATGTTGAAAAGATGCTAACTGACCAAACATGGCTCGTGTGCCTGCTTATAGAACCTCAAGTGCTGTGGCTGGTAGAAGGAATCTTTAACTGGTTTGGCTGTAGAGAAGTATTTATTCTTTACCCAAAGCAAAAACCAGACTCAGTGCCATCAAGTGTTGATTCTGATTCATAATGACCCTATAGGACATTGTACAACTGTGCCATACAGTTTCCAAGGAATACTTGGCAGATTCGAACTGCCAGCCTTCTGGTTAGCAGACGTAGCACTTAACCACTATGCCACCAGACTTTCCATTCTTCACCCTGCAATGACAAAATCTAGAAAAATAGGTTCATGCAAGAACATGGCCATTTCCATTGGAACGTATGTCTGATGAGGGAAGAGAGAGAAAACTTTTTCTCGCTCTTACCCACGTTCCCCTGCAACTGCCTCTGGGGGAATCATGGAGGAAATCAATCCAATTTATGTCCATAATAGCTTCAGAGGATGCAAAGTAAGCATCTCACCATTCTTATTTCTTTTATGGTACCTAAGAAGATGTCACATATGTTGAAGATACACCGCTTTTCCCTAAGTTTGATTATACTTCAGAGTACACAAAAATCTGACATAGATTTTGACTGCATCTGTATGTGAGGCGGTTTGGTTTTTGGTTTATATATTAGGCTACCCAGTTGTGCATATTTGAACATCTAGCTGATTGCCTCTTCCTCATCTCCTGTTTACGCCTTCAAACTCCCCACCTCCAGTTTGTTTCATATGCATTTTTAGAATGCCCTATGGATGTCCTTAGCCAACTGCCATAATATTATACATGCAGAGAGCGTTAATTTAGCTTTCTTTCCTCCAGTGATCTGTTAATGGATTATTTTTACTTAAATCCATATAGGGCACAATCTTTTCTGCACAGTGGAAGCAAAAATAAACAGGAAAACAAAATAGTACTCAATTTGTATTGTATTCTCGGCGCCTTTCCCACAGAGATCTAAGTAGCCCCAGGGAGGACATATTGATCAAAGAGACGAATGAGCAACAAATGGTTCAAAATGAACTTTTAGATTTAGAGTTAAGAACTCGTTTTCCACTATTCCTGATGGAAGATACCAACCACGATGCTTTTGATCTTCCACAAACACGTACTCTTGTGTCTGTTTCTATATTCCCTCATGGCATCCAGAGGTCTACCTTTCTCAGTAGATTATGAATGGACAAAACAGTGAGATAGAATCCTTTATACTTTTAAAATCAGAAGAATGAAACACATTAACTATATTTGGAATAAAATTCCACTGTCCACTTAGATAATCCCAAGTGAAACTCTCTAATTAGTCTCCAGCTGCTTGTTTTGACAGGGCAAGGGCCATCCCGTAGGCTATGAACTTGTGAATGTTAGCTTCAGATGATGTTAGATATCCCCGAATCAAGCTAAATGCTTTTATCTTGCTTTGGAACTGCTTCAAACAAAAGGCTGCATATGGAAGACAAAGAGAAAGTGAAGCTCCACTGATATGTTTTGATCACTTAAGAGAAAATCAGAAGTCCCTCAAATAAAGAAAAGTGCTGTTATTTTGACCAAATCTATCCATCCTGAGGGACACAAAGGATTGTGGTGATTCTTTGGATCAGTTAAGTAAAAAACATTATTCTCTTGTACTCATTACAATTACGTTTTCAAACACCATTTAATGATGTGTGAAATATTCGTAATATAATTTGAAAGGAAAAGAGCAATACTGAAACAATTTTAAGAGATTATGCATAAGCATAGATAAAGATGAGAACAAAACTTCATTAACATGTTACAATGGTTGTGTCTAGATGGGAGATTTAAGAATGATTTTTAATTTTTCCCTTTCAAATTATTTGTTGTTATTCTTTTTTTCCCAAGTGTCCTTGTTTTAGTCCTCTAGTGTTGCTTTAACATAAATACCACAAGTGGATGGCTTTAAAAAGAGAAATTTTATTTTGCCACAGTCCAGCAGACTACAAGTTCAAACTCAGAGGGTCAGCTCTAAGGGTAGGCTTTCTCTGCCGAATCTGAAGGAAGGTCCTTGTTATTAGACTTGCCCTGGACTGGAAGCTTCTGAGGTACACCGACCCCAGTCTGTTGTAAAGGACATGCTCAGCTTCTGGCACAGCGTCTTGGGTGGTATGAAGTCCCTACATCTCTCTTGGCTAGATTCTCACCTTTATCTCTCAAGAGACTGCCTCAAGTCACAGAGGAATCTTATACACTGAGTCCTGCCCCACCAAGACAACTACGTGCATCTTTCCTCATTAATGTCGTAGAGACAGGATTTACAATGCAATACTAGAAATTATGACTTAACCAAATTGCTACACAGATTTTTGGGGGAACACAATTCAATCCATGACAGTCCTGTATAAAAACTTTTTTTTGTAGTGTAACAGTTAAAAACTTGCGCTCTGGAGTTAGAATAAACCACATTTGAATTTCTAACTTGACCTTTTGCTAGCTGGAATAACATGGGTTGAGTTGCATTTTCCTCTTTGCTAGAATAGTGATAATACTAGTGCCATCTTAATAGCATGTTTGTGAGAAATAAATAATATCATGTATATAAAGCGCTTAACCCAATGCCTGACAGATCATATCATCAATGAATGTTACGTATTAAGCTCTAGGAATCCTGGTGGGGGCTAAATTGAATGCCAAACTTCCATTCCTATGTAAATGGAGCTGCAACCTTGGATTTAGCTGGTGAATTTGTGATGTTTTTAGGATGTTTTTGCACACAGTATTTTTAAAGCAGTCACTGTAAAATAAACATCTGACTTGGCCTTACAGTTACAAGGAGCAAAGTGCCCTATAAAGATCATGTTCAGGGTTTCTACTTGTTTCAAAAGGAGCAAATCAAGACTCATGTTAGATTCCAAAAGAATGTGAGGTAGCTGGACCAGCTTTTATGTAATGAATTTCAGGTTTGTAAGTCACAATGCCCTAAAGAAGGAAATAGAAGAAGTTGGAGATAACCTGAATTCTGCAGCTGTGAATAATTTATCTTGCTTTTAGGCTCTATTTTGAAGTTGGGTCAAGTCCCAGAAGACTTGTAATGTTATGAGACTTAAAGGTCTGGGGAGAAAATATTGCTTAATTCTCATCGGGAGACTATAATCTCAAATATAATTTTGATAATGATTTAATTTCTGTTTCTAGTAATTGACTAAAATTCTGACAAACAAAATTATATTATTTACTATCTTTGATTACTAATTTGAAAGATGATTTTGTTCTCTGTTTTATTTCTCCTTTATATAACATTGTTATTAAACAGTATTAACTAAAGATAAATATTGATCTGGTATTTGGGTCAAATTGTTGGATCCGACTCGATGGCACTTGGCTTGGCTGGCATTACTAACAAGGTAAAAGAATTTGATGATTCACCATCTTGATTTATTTCCTATTCCTATAATAGAAATAAAAAAAACATGAAACCAAATCCACTGCCCTCGAGGCCATTCCACCCTATAGTGACCCTATAGGTAGAGTAGAACTGCCCCAAGGTGTGCCTGGCCAACTTGTGCTGCCAACTTTCTGTTTAACAGCTGTACCAGTTAACCACTATGCCACCAGGGTTTCCATACTAAGAATAGGAAATGATACAGTGGGTACAGTGAATAACTGCTAGGCTGGCAATTGGAAACCATCAGGGGCTCCATGGATCAGTTTCAGTAGAAATTTATAGCCTTGGAAAACCTAGGGGCCTGCTATGAGTTGGACTCTGATAAGACAATAATGGGTTTGGTTTTATTCACTACCTTTCTAAGTAAATGGCTGCTATTTGTTTTACAATTCAAAAAATAGCACAAGTTGATCAGATTTGTTAGTTGTTCTTTGTATTCTCTCATCGCTGAATTAAATGTTGTGAAATGTGAAATTCACTTGAAGAAGGCTACATGTGACTTTTTTGATCAGAGAAATCTACTCATTATTTCTTTTTATCAAACTAATACATATTCATGTTGCAGACTGAAATGAGACTAGAAGACTGATGAAAACCAGCAGTCCTCACTCTATCCCTCCATCTGGAGCTTTCCAGAGGGCTTGTTTTCTAGAAAAATACCTGTGGCTATTTAAAATGTCTCTTTTTGAATTTACCTACATTTTTATGAATTGCTTAAACTGATATTTTAAAATTTCGATTATATTTGTTGATCTTGGAAAATGAAATACTATCTGCTAGCTATGAAGTGTCATCTACATTTAGCTCTTTTGTTCCATCACACCCAGGTATGACCAAATTTTCAAACTCCTCCTCACCAATTCTCTGAGGACGTACTGTTTCAATAGAATCTATTTTGGCTCAGTCTATTGTAATTTTAGAGATAGTGTTCAGAATAGAGACTTATAGTGAGTTACAGTTACATACCCATTGCCATCCAGTTGATTCCAACTCATAAAGACCCTGAAGGACAGAGTAGAACTGCCCCATGAAGTTTCTAAGGAACTTTGGGTGGATTTGAACTGCTGAGTTATGTTTACGTTTCCTTCTTTGGCAAAACTTTACTTCCAACTAGAAAGTTGCCTTTTGACTTATTTCCTTTTGTGAATTTGTTCTCCAGACTCTATGACAGAACCATGCATACACTCTCCACATTTCCAAACATTACCAGTTGCATGATTTCACTTTTTAATAAATATATTCCACTTAGTTGTGGGTTCCTCCATCCTACTACCAAAAGGTGAAGGGATTTGCTCTCTTTGCCAACTGTGGAGGCTTTTCTTCAATATTAACATGAATGTTTCTTGGATTCCATGTACATCTTAATTTATATGCGTGCTTGGGTGAACAAGTGCTGTTGTTACTGTTTACAACTCTTAACCATGGTAATCTTGGGATATGACTTTACTTTTAACAATAAGGCATAAGGAGCTTTTTGGAAGTTCTATATGACAGTGTTTGGCTTTTGAATTGTATGCTGTACATGGGAATAATATGTACACTCTGCACAGGAAAATAGTAATTTTTTGGCAAACTCCCAAGTTTAATCTCCATGGATTTGTTTTTATTTCCTCTTGGCCCAGTTTCTTCTGAGAAAATCCTAGAAGCCGACCTTCAGAGAGAATTCAGTTAGTGTTACTGTAAAATTTACAGGGGTAAGATGAGAAGCAAGATGTTTGTTGCACACCCATAGGCAAGGTGCCAGAGGGGATAGAGTCCTCCAAAATCTGCTTCCTCTTGAAATGCAGACTTGCTGGAGGTTTTATAGGAGGAGATAAGAATTTATGAGTCCTAGGAATTTGTAGAAGGTTAATCTTTAGGTGGTCTTAGTGGTTGCACCACTGATGAGTTGGATGAGTTGACATCATAACTGGTGTTTTAGGCCCAGAGGTGGTCTGACTGTCATATAATCTCCCAGCAGATTCCTTTGTTGTTGTGTAATGGTTTTTAGATTATTATCAATTGTTTTTCCATACTCCTAAAGGCAGCACAGATTAGTCCTGAACCTTCAGACAAACTAAGGGAAACAGTGGACTCAGGGTGGATGTTGGGAAACAAAATGGTGCAGGTTATGCTCAAGATGCAGCCTCTTATTTTACGCTGCCTGTTCCGGAAGGATTGGAGATGTGTGTGTATGGCACTCCTTAGCATTTAGAAACCCCATTTCCGGTGAAGTGGCTTGGCTTTTTCACCCTTGCCTTTCGTTCTGCTTGATGTCCTGGAGCTTGTTTATCTTAATTACTTTTTTCACTGATTTGAAAGAATCTGGATAGATTGTTGTCTTAGTTCTCTGGTACTGCTCTAACAGAAATCCCAGGAGTGGAAACACCAATGATTTTCTCATAGAAAAGCAATCTAAAAGTCCAAATCCATGGCATCAGCTCTAGGGGAAGTCTTTCTCTGTTGGCTCTGTAGGAAGGCCCTTGTCATCTTTCCCTGGACTGGGAGCTTCTGAGGCGCAGTGACCCTAGTCCTTTCCAAAGAACACATTCTGCTCCCAACACAGCTTCTTGGTTTTATGAGGTCCTCTGCTTTCTGCTTTCTTCTGTTGTTTCCTTTTATCCCAAGTGCTTACCTAGAGGCATAGGACAATCTTAAAGTCAGTTCTTTCTAATGTCACCAATGCCCATTCTCCCTCATTAACATCATGGAGGCGGGAGCTACAACACACAGGTACATCACACAAAACTGGAAATCGTGGCCTAGCCAAACTGCTACACTCATTTGGAGGAGGGGACACAATTCAATCCATGACAATTATTTTCTCCGTTGTTCTTTGCTTCCTTCCTTTCTTGCCTAACTTTTTCTGTCATTTTCCTCCTTTCCTCCCTCCCTCCCTTCTTGTCTTCCCTTGTTTTTAAATGTACTTTTTTGCATTCTTAAATAATTTTGCCATAAAATACTTAAGAGTCCAACGCAAACTAAGGTTGTTTGTTGGTTTGCAAATATTTTGAAAAGTAGAAACAAGGTTTATACTGTTTGTGTTATTCAAAAGCAACCAAACCCACTGCCATTGGATCAGTTCCAACTCACATCAACCCTGTAGTGCAGAGTAGAGCTGCTCAGTAGGTTTTCTAAAATATAATGTGGATGGAGACAGAAGGCCGCATCTTTTTCCCATGGAGTGGCTCATGAGTTTGAACCCCCAGCCTTTTTGGTTAGCACCTGGGTGCTTAACCTCTTCACCACCAAAGCGTCTTTAAAAGCAGTGTCATCTGTTTGAGTCAGCTAGTGCTGCTGTAACAGAAATACCACAGAGTGTATGGCTTTATCAAGGGAGAGTTTCTTCTTACACAGTTCAGTAAGCTACAAGTCCAAATTCAGGATGTCCACTCTGGGGAAAGGCTTTCCCCCTTGTTGGCGCTGGTGAAACGTCCTTGTGTTGCATCAGTCTTTGTCCGGGGAACATCTTGGCACAGAAACTCAGGTCTGAAGGATGTGCTCTTCTCCTCATGCTGCTTTCAGAATGGTGTTAGTTTCCCAACTCTCTGCTTGCTTCCCTTTCCTTTTATCTCTTGTAGGATGCAAGGATTAAGAGTGGGGGCAAGCCATACTCCAGGGAAACTCCCTCTACAGTGGAGCAGGAAGGTGGTCCTCTGAAGGAATTTACAGCCACACCCTAATCCTTTAACATACAGCATAGGAAAATCACAAAATATTGGGAATCATGGCCCAGCCACATGGCTACACATATTTTGGGGGGGACACAATTCATTCCATGACAGTATCGATAAAAGATCTAAGAATCCTCTTTTAAAATGTAATGAAACCTGTACTAACACAGCAATTTTAATTTTGGTCTTTAACTCCTAGTTCTAAAGGTGGTAAAGCACTTGCAACTTCAAAGAGCAAGGGTGCTGCAATTGTATTATTGTTTATTATATAAAATACAATAATTAACTCAACCTATTGTTGAGTGACAAAGCATACTGTGTTTAAAATGGAAGTAAAGAGATTTATCTGACTCAACAGCACTTGGCTTGGCTTGGCAAAGAGATTTATTGAGAGCAAAGGCAGCTCTAGTCAGGGACTAGAAACGAAAACCAGAAGTCCAAAATGTTGGAGTCACAGAGTCATATTTATGAGGTAAAAGACAAGATTCTGACTGGGAATTGGAAGATTAGGTAAGCAGGAGGTAGAGGAGCTTTGGTTGGAAACACTAATATGCGCTATTTGGATGCTTACGTAACTGTAGAAGTACATGCTGACAAGTGGATCACAAGATGATTAATAGGGATTCAGGGTCCGTTGAGTTCCACCCAGCTAGAGCCTAAAGTCATAAAGTTATGAACAGGGGGAAAAACTCAATCCACTGGTTCTACCCAGTCAGAGGTTCAAGGCCATATGTATGTGAATGGGAGGAAGGTCAAGGTTACAGTCTCAGGAATTCAGAAAAAGAAATCACAAAGTGGATTTGAGTCTAACTGGAGCCAGTCACCCTAGACATAAGAGGCACTTCAGTTTGGGGACCTCTGAGGAAGTTCAGGAAACCCTGGTGGTGTAGCGGGTAAATGCTGTCTGCTAACCATGAAGAACGCAGTTTGAATCTGCCAGGTGCTTCTTGGAAACTTGATAGAGCTTTCTACTCTGTCCTATAGGGTCTTGATGAGTGGAAATTGATTTGACAGCAGTGGGTTTGTTTTTTGTTTTTTCACAAGTCCATTGATGTATTCTGTGACAGAGCTAATCTGCTTGAGATTCAGGATATATTTAGAATCTTTTCTTCTTAAACTAAAGGAGAACTATTTTTTGCAACTGAATCAATGCCACATGTAAGATTTAAAATTTTAATTGTAAATCATTTCATAATATTGGAATAACATTCTCATTGGGCTGTTTAAGAGGTTAAGTTTATGCTTTAATTTCTTTGGCATCTGAAGTGTTATATTGCAGCTCATAAAAAAGAAAAACCAGGTTTCATTCTTGCTCTTCTGGAGCTGTTGAAATCCTGAATTTCAATGAAACTGTTTGGTAACAGGAGACATTTCTTTAATAAAATTTCAGTAGTTCTGAGACTTTATCGTGTCATTAGAAATCAAGATAATATTCCCCAACCAGAACAAAGTGCCACTGAATTATCAGACATTGATTGCAATGCGCAGTTACTGTCTTTATTATTACTATTGTTTGGATTTTTGTTGCTCTCTTCGATTTTAAGAGAGGAGAGACTTTATCATGTTTAAAGTCTGATTATAAGGATACCTTAGAAAAGAGAGGTGTTGATTCAGAAAACATACTTTTAGCTTTATAGACTGGAATCTCACTCCAGGCTTCCAACTAAAATTACTTTGGAAAATTGCTAATATCATGATCTTACCTTTAGAGATTCTAACTGAATTTTCTGAGATAATACCTGGGCATCTGTGTTTTTTAAAAGCCCACCCTCCTTGCCCCAGGAAATTCTGATGTGTATGTAGCTATGATTAAGAAATTTCACTCTATAGCAGCAGTGTCAATTTTTTGGGGTGGGTGTGTGATGATGGAAATGTTGCCTGTCTTCGCTGTCTAATCTAGTGCCTGCTGTCCTCATGTGGCTGGGGTGAACGGGGTACTATATTTTTAATTTTATTTCATTTTCACTCATGCTGCCCTAGTGGCGTAGTGGTTAAGAGTTTGGCTGCTAACCAAAAGGTCAACAGTTCGAGTCAACCAGGCACTCCTTGGAAACCCAATGGGACAGTTCTACTCTGTCCTGTAGGGTCGCTAGGAGTTAGAACTGACTCAGTGGTAATGAGTTTGGTTTGGGGTAAGTTTCCATTTAAAATTTAAATAAACATCCATGTAATCCAGCTTTATGGCAATAATTCCTGTTAGTGTACGGCAGTAACTACCTTAGAAGGAAACATCATAGTAGATTTTTTTCTTCCTTTTTCTTCTTTGTTTTCACTCCCTCAAGAGCAGAAACAGTCACTACACTAACAACCAAGTGTTTCAGACACTAAGAGGCAAACAAAAGCAAAATAAGAAGAAAACAAATACGGAGTCTTGTTTTGAAAAACGGCATTTCTTTAAATCAGAACATTTGCTTAGTCATCAAAAAATGGGACTAGAATCTAAAGCTGTCTTTGAATCATCAGAATAATAATAAATGTCGCAGCTCCTGGTTCCGAAGACTAGGTGCTGGCAATGGAATATTATCTGTGTCCTCTTGGTAGAGGTAATAAACAGATCAATAATAAGATGTGGCCTGAGGTGAAGAAGTCAAGCATGATTTCTGAGGCACACAAGGACCTTATTAAATTCATTGGTATTCTAGGGAATGTTTGATGCTTCATTGGATTAAAAGTGCCCATAAATTCTTGCCTGAATGAAATCATGATAGAAATACATCTTGGTCTTAAAGGAATGTAGGACTATGGGATAAGTACGAGGTCTTTCTAAATCAGTACGAAATCCCAGATATATAAATAACCAGATGACCTCTTTGTACAGAAGTTTTCCCATTTCTCTGAATGTATCATTAAGATGAAGATTACATGACATGAGTTCTTGCTGCAAAATTCAGATAGAAAATCAGTAACATTTTTATATGGACACCAGTTCCTTCGGGTCATTTTGATTCCACAAACAAGCTTTCAGTGATGGAAAACCTATGCTTAAGAATGCCCCGATGTAAGGCAAACTGGTTTAATATTAAGTAAAGAAATTGCAGCTTGTAGAGTCGTCATATTCCTTTAATGCTTTCAAAGAAGTAGAGATTGTGTCCTGGGAGAAATACATCTATATGGATGGATGTCTGATTTTTTGGTAGTCTCCAAATCAATTGAAAATGCATTCCTTTTCTCTTTTAAAAAATCATTTCTAAGCATTTTGTGGTGAATTCCAATGAAATTAGTGGCCTAAGGATAGTATATCTTGAATATCAAAGATACAGAGTTTAGTTTTCAAATAGCGATAAGGTTGTTCTGTAGGTAGTGAGGAAATATTGGATGCGTATACCTTCTGGTGCTCTTAGGAAAACAATGACTCATTGTTAAAGGTGAACAAAAACAAAATTTTTGTCTTTTTTTTTAATGGCATGATCTGTTTAATCAGAGTCACTAACTGGGATCGAACCTGTCACAAGCAATTTGTTTTTGGTAAACTTACTCTCTGGGTCTAGAATGACAATGAAGGGAATTTCTGTACAAGTACAAACTATATGTTGAAAGGGAGCTGGGGTATCCCATATATTCAAATAAATTAGTATAAACTATTATTTTTGCATCAAGGGCCACTTAGATTATTTATAAAGCAGTGCTTGCAAATATCTTGTGTCAAACTGTAATGTGGTTTTCAGTTTAAGCCACTTGATTAGCCAAAAACCAAACCAACCTCATTGCCATCAAATTGATTCTGAATCATAGTGACCCTATAAGACAGAGTAGAACTGCCTTGTAGAGTTTCCAAGGAGCAACTGGCAGATTTGAACTGCCAACCTTCTGGCTAGTAGCTGTGGCAATTCACCACTGTGCCACCAGGGTATCTGCCACTTAATTATCAAGCAAACTCAAACCCACAGCCATCGATCGATTCCGACTTACAGCGACTGAGTAAAACTGCACCCTTCAATTTCTGAGGAGTGGATGAGGAGTGTGTGAACTGTTGACCTTCTGGTTAACAGATGTAGCACTTAACCACTACACCACCGGGTTTTCCTACACTTGATTAGAAGATATCAAATATTCCTTGGGAATAGATTAGAGTCTAAGAAGAATGAAATACAGGAAGTAGTAAACTCTATGTCTCAGTTTCCCAAGAAATTTTAGTGAAAAAGCATTTTTCCTTGGCTTCAAGAAAGCTGTTAGATCATGGAGCTAGTCAAACTAAGCTCCAAACTCAGTGCCATCGAGTTGATTCTGACTCATAGCAACTGTATAGGGCAGAGTAGAACTGCTCCATAGAATTTCCAAGGAGTGCCTGATGGATTTGATCTGCTGACTTTTTGGTTAGTAGCTGTAGCACTTAACCTAAAGACACTTGAGTAATAAGACAGTAATGCCAGAAGAAGACTGAGTGATTGTGTGTTGTTGTTTATCTACTGACAATATTTTTAAAAGATGCATAAAGGAAACTAATTAAAAATAATCCAGACTAAACCCAACCAAGCCTGCTGCTGTTGAGTTGATGCCAAATTACAGTGACCCTACAGGACAGGGTGGACCTGCATTGTAGAGTTTCCAAGGAGCGCCTGGTGGATTTGAACTGCCCACCTTTTGGTTAGCAGCCACAGCACTTGACCACTGCACCACCAGAGTTTCCATTAAAAAGAGTAGCCTCTCCATTTGAGATGAATGTTCATGCAATGCATTGGCAGATGATGACATTCTTTGGGATTCTTGGTACCCACCACTGATGTTTCTAGCTAGGGAGCTACACTCATGTTTAATCAGCATCCTGCCCCATCTTTATCAAGTATCAGGACTGGGGCAAAGTGCAACATATAAATTATTAGTGTTCGTTAGGGAGATGAAATAAATAAGAACAAGATAGAGGAAGGACTTTTCTAGAGCGCTCTATGCAGACTCTGATCCATGGGGACCACTTCCGATTCTGCTACTTCACGTGGTAGATCCTTGAGGAGCTCCCTTCGTCTGTCTCTCTACTAGTTTTTTCATTTGTAAAATCAGTGTGTGGTTTCAGTGAAATCCAGCATATTTTCCAGCTTCCATCTTTCAGTACTGGATGTATATCTGTTTCTAGGGCTCTGTGTAGTGTCTCACCAACAAACCTGGTGGTTGGCTCAGCTTCTGGAGCACTCTTTCAGGATTTCATCAGGTGACTTCTTTAGTTATGGCTCATTATACTCTCATACCTATATAATTCTTTAGTGCTGGAATAGTAGCATTAATATTTAGGAGGGATTTGTGTTTACTGAGTCTCAGATTATAGGGTAAGTACTGTAGAGGAACAAAGTACTCTAGCAATCCTGCCAGGAAGGATACCACTCCATGCCAATATAGAAGAGGTGGAGAGAACATAATGCATTACTGAGACAGCTGTAACAGACACATGTGGCTATAAGGTAGCACAAGGAATCCCGGGGTGTAACAGTGAAGCGTACAAGGTCTCATAGTTAAGTCTGTGAACTGAATTATCCTAAGAGCTCTTTGCTGAACATCACTACAGTCACCTTCGAAGTACTCCCTTTGGGAAGTTATGCACTGATGCCAGTGCCTAGTCTACCCTTCAGAGCAATTTTGGAACTCTTTCTAGAATGGGCATTGTGCATATTGTAGTGGTGGCAAGTCTGTGAATTGTGCAGTTGTCTATGAGGGAGTTTTTAGCCAGTAAGCAAATAACTGTGTTGGAACACTTTCTGTCACCTGATCTGTTCCCAGTCACCGTTTTGTTTACCTGAAGGTAAAGGAAACATTGAAAGAAGACAATTGGATGACATTCAGGGCATCGTTGGAATAGAATGACCCTCTGATGGCAATCAGAGAAAAAGAGTTCTAATGCTACTTTGAAGGGTGGACTAGCCACTGGCGTCGGTGCATGACTTCCCAAGTGGCGTACTGTGAAGGTGACTGTAATTATATTCAGCAATGAGGAGTGTGGCACTTTTTGTAGAATGAGTTCCTGAGCCAAATTGGCAGTCCTTGTATTTAAGCACTTGGCTGCTGACCGAAAGATGGTTTTCAGTCCACCTGGAGTCACCTGGGAAGAAAGATTTGGTGATGTACTTTCAAAAGATCCCAGCCATTGAAGACCCTGTGGAGCAGTTCTACTTTGAAATATTTGAGATTGCCATGACTAGACTTGACAGCAATTGGCAATACAACAGTGATGATGAATTTAGGACAAATTTTACAGGTTTTATGTAGCAAAATGGGAGGAAGAACAACGAATTCTTGTATGTTTTTGAGATATTAATGTAGATGACTGAGACTGAAAAATTTTCCTCCCCTCCCTTCCCCTTCTTGCTGTTCCCGTGCCCGCTCGACAGGACACTCCCCACTCCTGCATGACAGGTCACTCCCCTCTGGAGCCTGGCACCCGACAAGACGCTCCCCGCTCCTGCCTGACGCGTCATTCACCTTTCCTTTCTCAGCCTGGCTCCCTGGCTGGCAGGATACGATATTCCCTTTCCCCTTTCCTTTCTCAAGCCCAGCTCCCCGGCTGGCAGGATACGATATTCCCTTTCCCCTTTCCTTTCTCAGCCCGGCTCCCCGGCTGGCAGGATGCGCCCCCTCAGAACTCCGCCCACTCACCCCATTTGTCTCAACCACGACATCCTCAAACTGCACTATATCTACCCTCCCGAAACCCCACTCCAGGCCAATTGTTGGAACCTGAGAAGGTACCATTGGCCCGCTGGCGCAAGAAACTGCTTCTTGCCTCCTCCTGGGTGTCATTCGCCTCTGCATTTTCTATTACAAGATGATGAGCTGTACCTCCTGACAATGTCTGTAAATCTCATGTGAACCCTCCTCTGTATCCTCAAACTGACCCTGGAATTTTGGAAGTATATTTTTATTTATCTAGATGATAGTTGACATTGACCTTAGAGACATCTCTGCATTGTAGAGTCTGGTGTCTGGGCTAAATCCCTAGGGAGATTTATCTCTGTTTCAAAGGTTATCATGGGGACTGAAATTTACGGTGTTTCCAAGGAAATGTTCTTAAAAAAGGAACAGAAAAAATGGTCTGTTTGCCCTTCATCAACAGAGAAAACTATTTTCATTTACACATATAATATAAAGAACCTAGCATAGGTTTAATTATTTGGACCTCAAACAAAAGAATAGATTTCCTGTTTTGAGACTGGAACTTTCATGGAAACACTATTTATAATCACAGAGAGTAAAGTGCAAACTCCAAACAGGCACTTCAACATGCTATGGATCACCACTGTCTTTGTTGTGTCCTATTCATTTTATTTTCATTATTTTTGCCCAAGATGTCCTACATGCTGATGTTATCTTGAGCATGAAAAGACTAGAATTTTCTCCATTTTTCTATCCTAGTGCTGTCTAGTTGAAATACAATCCAACCCACATATGTGACTTTGAATTAAGTGTTTGGCTGCTAACTGAGAGGTCAGTGGTTTGAACCCACCAGCTATGCCTTAGGATAAAAGACCTGGCAATCTACTCTCTTAAAGATCACAGCCTCGGAAACTCTATGGGGTAGTTGTACTCTGTCCTTTCAGGTCTCTAGGAGTGAGAAACAACTCTGAAGCCCACAATTAAACAATGTGCTAAAAATGGAATCCCTAAGTGATGAAAGGAAACCCTGGTGGTGTAGTGGCTAAGTGCTACAGCTGCTCACCTAAAGGTCAGCAGTTCAAATCCACTGAGTGTTCCTTGGAAACACTATGCGACAGTTCTACTCTGTCCTATAGGTTGCTTTGAGTCAGAATGAACACCACGGCAGTGGGTAATGGGTAGGCGATGAAAATGGGTAAGCACTCCTCTGTTAGCAAAAGGTTGATGGTTCAGACCCATCTGGAGTCCTTGGAAGACAGGCATGGAGATCAGCTTTTGAAAGGTTGCAGCTTTAAAAACTGTATGGAGCAGTTAGTTCTACCCTCAATACGGGGACTCACCGTAAGTTAGAATCCATTCAGTAGCATCTAACAACAAAATATGCTTTCTTAAAAGTATAACTAATTTTAACAATACATTTTATTTCTTCAATGTAAATATTGCCATTTTAACATATAATCAATATAAATTATTGATATATTTTACGTTTTCTACAGCTTGCCACTAATGAAATTGTCTTTACATCAAGTTTTTGTAAACTGTTGTGTATTTTTCCTTACAACTCTTCTCAGTACAGACCAGGCATGTTCCAAATGCTCAGTGGACACATGCAGTTTTTTGGCTACTGTGGTGGCCAGCAGCTAAACACCTAAGTGCCATCAAGTTGATTCCAACCCATAGCGACCCTATGGGACAGAGTAGAACTGCATAGAGTTTCCAAGGAGCGCTTGGTGGATTCGAACTGTGACTTTTTGATTAGCAGCTGTAGCACTTGTATGCCATTTTGGCTTCTGGTGGCCAGCATAGTGTCATCCAAATACGTAAAGAACATGTGAGGTCAGCTCTCTAGTGATGACAGAACACATGTGATGTTATTTGGGGATTTTTAATTTGCAGTGTAACAGGTTTGCTTTTTTCTGTTTTGAATTGCTGAGCTTTATGAGTGGTGACTATAAATATCCCTTTCTCTCTGAGTTCTAACAGGTGTAAACCAGACACATGTGCCATGTAGATATAGATTGAATGATCAGTTTCAATTCAGTACAACAGCCACATGGATTAGGTATGGTGCTTTGACAGTGTCCACCCTACTCTTCTTAGTTCTGTTCCTCAAGTCTAGGTTTGGGGCAGGCTGGCTTCTGGCGGTGTAGAGAGTAGACTGAACCCCTACGCAAGCATGCTTTTTGTTGTAGAAAGAACTGAGTGGGCTGAGCCCTGAAAGAGCCTTTGCCCATTTTTGAAAATCAGACAATTTTTTCTTTTTTTTGGAAAAAAAGAATTTGGAGAAAGTCTTCCCAATATTGTTTCATTCTGAGTGATAAATAACAGAGAAATGGATAGTGAATTCCTAGGCCTACTCCTAAATTTCCCCAAATAATCAGATTTTAATTATGCTAAGCAAAACTGAGACAGGCAGTAAGTGAGGAGGAAGTTCTCTAAAAAGTTTTTAGCTAGAATTATGGGTGATTTTATCTGCAGAATTAAGGAAAACATGCAGAGCTATGTTAGAAGGAAGTATGGTGAAAAGCTCTTAACTAAAATTATGGGCGATTTTATTTGAAGATTGAATGCTATACTGTGCCATTTAGAAAAGAAAAATGCAAATGGCCTGTCTTTCTTACCCAACATTCTGGGCTTCCATGCTGCCTGTAGCTCTTTGGAATCTGCCAGAATCTGAATGATTAGACTCTGAAAACAAATGCCCAGGGCCAGATGTGTGCAGCTAGGTGGGCCTGTCGATGGTTGATTACAGCTCAGTGAAAAATGGCTGATACCTCCTGCCCAAATGCGTGGAAGAGTCCATAGCGAGCTTTAAAATTTATTTATGTATTTTTTAACACTGGAACGTCATTGACCAGTTGAGATGACTAAACAAAAATTGGTTTGTGTCCCCACCCTTCTTTGTCTCCTTGCATGGTTTTTCTATATGTTGAAAGCAGTCTTTGTAATACGTTTGGCTTTGCATAATTTTCCCTGAAAATCATGATAAATGATGCTTACATCAAATCACTGATAAATCTGAACTGTGAGGACACGAGATGTATTTATTTACTCTTTACTACTTTTCCTTAATCCCAGTGTTTGGAAACCCTATTGGAATAGTGGTTAAGTGCTACAGCTGCTAACCCAAAGGTAGGTAATTCAAATCTACCAGGTGCTCATTGGAAGCTCTATGCGGCAGTTCTACTCTGTCCTATAGGGTCGCTATGACTCAGTGACAGTGGGTTTGGTTTGGCTGGTTTATCCCAGTGTTTCTCAGTTGGTCCAGTCTGAGATTATCTGCCTGGAAGTATCCTAAGTTTTGTGAATACCAATCAGGAACTGTGTTAACAAAAGCCTTCTCTTAGTTATAACAGCTTAAAATTAGGAGATACACCAGACAGGACTACTGTTAGTGTAAGTTGAAGTAATAGCTGCTTATATGGTGAAAATTGAATAGCTCATAAAATTTGGTCTAGACAATAAAAAATGAAATAGACTGAGAGTATGATAGGGCATGGAAGGTTTTATGAGGTAATGGAATTGTTATGGCCAGTCTTATGTATACAATGTTTTCAACAAGGGTAGTGGTGATTGGAAAATTCTAATTTTAGATCTTTGAGAATCTGGTTGGCAGTCTGAACCTGCAAGGCCCTCCTTGGAAACTCAATGGGGCAGTTCTACTCTGTCCTATAGGGTTGCTGTGAGTCAGAATTAACTCCATGGCAACAGGTCTGGTGGGACACAAATAGGCTATTGTCCAGAGTAAATCGCTGGAAAGAAAAAAAAACAACAGGAATTTTCAGCTAATACCTCCTCTGCTTTCCATACATATCTGATTAATTAAGTGGAAACTCTATTCCTTCCTGTTCTTTGGCATGCTATAGACAAAGTCTAAATACTTGCTAAACCTAAATTTGGGGGGAAAATTACACAAAACCAAACATATTAGGAAGGCTGCTTTCAGTACATAGAAAATCATGCAACCAGACAAAGCACGGTGGGGACAGTTTAAGTTTAAAGGCCTAAATTAAGTTTAAAGCCTCAATACCTGATAAACCCCCAAACCAGACCCATTGCCATTGAGAAAATTTTGACTCACAGTGATCCAATAAGACAGAATAGGGTTTCCAAGAAGCAGCTGGTAGATTCCAACTGCTAACCTTTGAGTTAGCAGCCATAGATTTTAACTACTGTATCACCAGGTCTCCCAGTTAAGACAGAATTACCACAAGCGTGACAAACCCAGTGGAGAAAAATAGTAAAATGTTTAGCATTATGTAGACAAGGTACGTGAATAGTTAACAGATTTCTAGACTTGCTGATTTGGGAGGAACACTTGGGTAGGAGGGTATCAGGCAGAGGAGTGGGAAGTTGAGGAGGGCAAGATGGAAGAGGCAGAAACTGAGTTAAACAGGATCCCCGCTGTAGAAGCTACAATGGCCATATCGGACTGAGGACCAGACTGATCATCTGACATTCTCAGCTAGCGGAAAATAATGATGGAATGATTGACACCTTAATGAACGGTAGTACATGATAGTGTTTGCGTTATGGTGGTGCAGTTATTAAGAGCTTGGCTGCTAACCAAAAGGTTGACAGCTCAAATCCACCAGTTGCTCCTTGGAAACCTGAAGGGGCAGTTCTGCTCTGTGCCACAGGGTTGCTATAGGATAGGATTGACTCAACAGCAGCGGGTTTGGTTTTGGTTCATTCAGAATTGTTGTTAGGTGGTGTGGAGCCAGTTCTGGCAGTATGCACAACAGAATGAAACATTGCCCGGTGTTATGCCAGGTCCACGATTGTTTTTATGCTTGAGCCTGTTATTGCAGCCACTGTGTCAGTCCATCTCACTGAGGTCTTCCTCTTTTTTGCTGACCCTCCACTCTAGCAAGCACCAGTGTCCTTCTCCAGGAACTGATCTCTCCTGACGTCATGTCCGAAGTATGCGGGGTGCAGTCTTGCCTTCTTTGCTTCCAAGGAGCATTCCTGTTGTACTTCTTCCAGAACAGATCTGTTGGTTCTCTGCGTGGTCCGTGAGACATTCAGCATTCTTCTCCAGCACCACAATTCAAAGGCATTAATTCTTCTTCTCTCTTCTTTGTTCATTGTCCAGAGTAGTCATATAGATATTAACTAGTGTTTTAAGTTAAAAAAAAAAAAAAATAGTGGGCCTTCTGCTCTTTCTGTTGTGGTTTAGTTGCAGATAACACACCAGATTTTTTTTTCCCAAGAAACAAACTGACCTGAAAGATAAGCTAAGCATGCTAATTTTCATACTTTCCCCTGCTGTATAATTCTTTTCCTGGTCTCCCTGGCTGTATCTCATTGGAATTAAACTATTTAGGCAGAACTTAATGTAATGTTGGTGAACTGGATTAAACTTTCAAAAGTGCATTTTTAGTCTAAACTAGTTGCAGATACTTGATGTCAGGTCTGCACATTCATTTGGGGACAATTACTACAATAGTGTTAACTCATTTCAGCAAGGATGACTGTACTTTATTTCTGAGCAGCGTGGGACTCCAGAATTATCTGTAGTGCCATAGCCTATTTTATTTTTGCTTGGATGCTCTTTCTTTGCACACCAATTCACCTACCTATAAAACGAGATACTCAGAGCAATGTTAGACAGTGCACATCAAATGAGCATATCGTGGAGAAGCACAATTGCTTGCCTATTACAAGCTTGCGGGTAGCTTTTGAGGATATGCAACTTATACAAGCAACATCTTTTTCTATTGCTGTCTTAATTTTTCTGGGTGGGAGGGTATCAAACCAAACAGGACCTTATTCCTGTTCTACATAGTTGAAGACTTCGTAACTATAGATCAAAGACTATCTGAACTTCCTCTTCAGAAGAGTCCATAGGCTAGGTGGGCTGGCCAGTGTGATTCTAGAAGCTTGGAAAACCTATAGATGGCCAAGAAAAATTGATAACACTACAACCTGTCCAGTTGTTGTTGCTGTTAGGAGCCATTGAGTCCATGCTGACTCATAGAGACCCTGTACACAACAGAATGAAACACTGCCCGGTTCTGCGCCATGCTCCAATCATTTTTATGCTTAAGCACATTGTTGCAACCACTGTGTCAGTCCATCTTGTTGAGGATCTTCCTCTTTTTCACTGCACCTTTATTCTGCCAAGCATCACATCCTTCTCCAGTGATAAGTCCCTCCTGACAATGTGTCCAAAGTATGTGAGATGCAGTTTTGCCATCTTGGCTTTCCTAGAGGACTCTGGTTATGCTTCTTCCAGGACAGATGTTTGCCTTTTTGGCACTCTTCTGCAACAACACCACAATTCACAGGCACCACTTCCTCTTCTGTCTTTCTTATTCATTGTTCAGCTTCTGCATATGTATGATGGGACTGAAAATGTCATGGTTTGGGTCAGGTGCACCTTAGCCTTCAAGGTAACATCTTTGCTTTTCAATGCTTTAAAGAGGTCCCTTACAGCAGATTTTCCCAGTGTAACACATCTTTTGATTTTATAACTGCTGCATCTTTACAGGAGTTTGGGAAAAACTTTAGCATCTCTATTCTTCTTCTGTTTTCTCTCCTACTCATATCCAGTCTGTGTTGACATTGCCATGTGGCCTGATTTAATTCTGAATCTGCTTCCATCCCTACTGAATCAGCAGTCTCTTTTTTTCCCCTTTTGCATGGAACTTACGACCTCCGAATATAATATAGCTGATTTAATATTTTTAATTGTCCCTGTCTCTCCATCAGTGCTAGAGTATAAACTCTCTGATGGCAGGGACATTTATCTCTTGTGTTCCCATATGAATCTGAAGTTGTTAGAACAGTGCCAGCTTCAAAATAATGCTCAATTAATATTTCTTGATAGACTAAATGAAGCTGACATCTGAGAAAAGACATAAATGTGGTAACGGAAGAAACCATGCATGTATTTCACCAAAAAACTCAAACCCACCTCCATTGAGTCAATTCTGACTCATAGTAGCCCTATAGGTCAGCAAAGAACTGCCCCATAGAGTTTCCAAGGAGTTCCTAGTGGATCTGAACTACTTACCTTTTGTTTAGCAGATGTGGCACTTAACCACTATGCAACCAGGGTTTCCTATGTGTATGTGGGAGAGCTTATTCTAGGCGGGAATAGTAAGTGCAAAGGCCCGAAGCAGAAGTCCATAAGGGACAGGGATGCCGGTGTGGCTAGACAAGGTGAGTGACGGGAAAAGTGTACACAATAAAGACCCAAAGCTATGAAGTGGTGGAGCCTGAATTTGAACCCTGTTTGATTAGCTTACAGCCTTTGTTGTTAACTTTTAAACTTAGGTAGGTATCTAGCTCTCTCATTTACTGTTGCCATGATTTGGAGCAAAGTCTGTGAATGCTCTCAAATTCTGTCCTCCAGTCAGTAAGACAGTGATAGCTACCTCCTAGAAATATTAGAGAGTTAGGTGAAACACTTTATGGTAAGGAATTCCTAGACAACTCAAATAGTTACGCAACTGACAGACTGGTCATTTGAACCTACCCGAGGTGCCTCCAAAGAAAGTCTTGACAATCTACTTCTAAATGGTTGTCATGGATTGAATTGTGTCTCCCCAAGAAAGTATATGTTGATTTGAATTGGTTTGGCATTCCAACATGGTGCCCT
The DNA here is from genome assembly GCA_028571685.1 of Heterohyrax brucei. Lineage (NCBI taxonomy): Eukaryota > Metazoa > Chordata > Mammalia > Hyracoidea > Procaviidae > Heterohyrax > Heterohyrax brucei. The sequence continues at coordinate 69,527,733 of CM053149.1, read as the reverse complement.
TCCTCCCATGTGTTGTGAATCCTGCCTCTGTGATACTGATGATGAAGAATGGTTTGCAGTTGTGTTGGTGAGGCAGGACCCAAGCTACAAGCTTGTGGAATATAAGGGAGAGAAGTGAGCAGAGGGAGTTGGGTACCTCATACCACCGAGAGAGAAGCACTGAGAGCAGAGCACATCCTTTGGACCTGAGGCTCCTGTGCTGAGATGCTCTCACTGGATGTGGACTTAGCCTACCGGACTGTGATAAATTCTCTTATTGAATGGACTTACAATTTGTAAATGGATTTGTGGCTTACTGGACTGAGACAATAAAAGCTTCTCTACGCGAAACCTTCCACTCATGGTATTTTCCATCAGAGCAGTACCAAGTGACTAAGACAATGGTCATAGACATTAAAGCCCTCTGGAGTATGAGTTTCCTCTACAGCTGAGGGTTTGCCATGAGACAGAATCAACTCAATGACACCTGCTTGTTTGTTACTGTATTGTGAAATGCCTTACAGAAAAGGTCAGTAAGTATTAGGCTCCTTCACACTGTAAATCCACCCTTTATTTTTTGAATACACTACCTGGTGGTACAGTGGTTGAGTGGTAGGCTTCCCCGTGGGAAGCTATGCACCTGGTTTACCCTTCAAAGAAATTTGGGAACTCTTTTACTGGCGTGGCCATCAGAGCTGTTGTCATGTTACACTTGATGTCATGAATGTCATCAAAGTGTCTTCCTTTCAATATTTCGTTTACATTCAGGTGAAGGAAAAACTCATTGGGGGCCAGAGCACATGAATAAGGAGGCTGTTCCAGTACAATTATTGGTTTACTTGCTAAAAACACCCTCACAAACTATACAATTAAGTTCACAAACTGTGCTGCCGTGCAGAGTGGCCATTCCAGAAAGAGTTCCAAATTTGCTTTGAAGGGTGGACAAGGCACTGACATCAGTGCATAGCTTCCCAAGGTGAGTACTTTGAAGGTGACCATAGTGATATTCAGCAAAAATGAAGTATGCAGCACTTAGAGCAATCAAGTTTGTTGACTTAATTGTCAGACGTCATATTTTCTTGTTATTCTAATAATCTATAATTATGGTCAATATGAAAGGGGTTTCAGGTCTTACAGTTGAAGACAGAATCACATTTCTTTGTAATCCATAAATTTAGTGCTGCAGCACTGCCTTGAATGGGTGTCTAGAAATAAGTCGTGCTCTTCACAGTAGGACGCATACTTATGAAGCAAAGTAACTGCGTTGCCATAGCCGTTTCTGACTCCCCATCCCTCACATGTGGGTATCTGCGATCACTGTTCTGGAATATTGAAGAAGCTTGTGGTTGATTGGCTGTTTGGAAGGGAGAAAAAATTCTATTGGCTCAGGTAAAAATCCAGAAGCAAAATTACAATCAAGCAAAAGTAATCAGAGCCAACATCCATTATGCACAGCAGGTGCAAAGCTGATAAGCAATTGTTTTGGGGGTTCGTGAAAATGTTTTGCTTTCTTTTAAAATCAGAAGAAAAATGTTTAGGTCAAGGAAAATTTTTGATAAAATTATATTAATGTCTTCTTTATGTCAGTGCTATCCTAAAATATATTCTTTGCATCAGTGCAGTCATAAAATATAATTTATGTATTATGTGACAACACTTGGCTTGGCTATTATAGAGAAAGGAATCCATAAAGACAAATGTGTGGAGAACCTACGTAAGTCACAAAATGCCGCTGAACTCAATACATGTTTTGTGTTTGGAATTTAAATGTTGCCAGGGGTTCTTATTACAGGTTCGCCGTGCCCGTCTATTTTCATATAACCATCTTCTAACAAAGCCCTTTGGAAATCTTGGTAGTATACGTGCTGAGGCTGCTAACCAAAAGGTTCGCAGTTCAAATCCACCAGGCCCTTCTTGGAAACTCTACAGGGCAATTCTACTCTGTCCTATAGGGTCACTATGAGTCAGAATTGATTTGACAGCAGGTTGTTTTTTTTTTTTTTTTTTTTTTCCTTTCGTATTAAAGCCCTTTAAGAAAGCAGGCATCCACACAGCTAGAAATTCAAGTAGGTGACAAGGTCAGGTGGGCAAAAAGCATCAGCGCAGTCAGCAGAGTCCTTAATGTCTCAGCTGAGAGTCTGCTGTCTTAATCCTACCTCCTTTTGGCTTCCAGCCCTGACCCGTATCTCTACCTCATCCCTTCTGTTCCTAAACAGAGCTTGACACCCCACCTCTCATGTGCTGAGTATTTGACTTCACTTTACTTTGCTGGTTTAACTTCACCCTAAAATAGTGTTTTTGGTTAGAGATCTGATATCCAGTCTGGAAAGCAAAGTCTAACTCTCAGAGATTCCTTTCCTAAGAAATTGTGTACTCGATAGGGTCACTGAGTCAGAATTGACTTGATGGAAATGTTTTTGCCTTTTGGTTTATTCCTGGATTAACCACCAACCAATATCAGCCTTGTAGTAATGAACGGTGCTTTAAGTCCTAACCCTCAACAGTGACATAAAATATTGTCCCTTGGAACTGATTCATTTCTAACTGTAAAGCAAGCTCCCTCTCTGCTATCATCTCCAAAGCTACAGAATTTCTATTCTTTCTTTACCAGGGAGAGTTTAGGGTGGGGTGTTATTTCTGGTTGTTGATTTTGTTAAAATCTGTTTTTCCATAAAACTAGCCTTTGCTCTATAAACAAATAAACACTCATTGCTATCAAGTCAATTCCAACTCACAATGATCAGTAAAGGTTGACTGCATAGTATTAATTTTTTTTCTAATAACTGTGATGAAAAAAAGAAGACCTATTAAGAATAATTCTAGGCATACCTTTTTTATTTTATTCATTCAGTCACTTACACAACAGAAACATATTTGAGATACATTCCTTGTCAGGGATGGTGCACATTCCCTGTTGTATCTGTCTAGATTATTTTGGTTCTATAACTAAAGTATTCATATTGCTATATAATGTCATGATTTAATAGTAAACATACTTGATAAATAGATTTTTTAAAAAGTTAGCTTTTATCCACTGGAGGTGGAGGGCATTTTCTAGATTGATTAATGCTATAAATAAGACCAGTGGCTTTCAAGCACCATTCTTGTCCTGTTTCCTTTGGATGGTCTTGAGCCACTGGATAAAGCTGCTGATTATTTTTCTTTCTCAAGTCTATTCTCTTCTAATAAGCATTATGTATAAACACTGAGGTATATCAAAACTAGAATTACAGTGGCCGGTATGTGCCAGAATGAATTTGGGCACCTAAAGCATATCTCGAGCTGTCAATAGTTAGCACCTATTGACTTTTGTTGAAGGACAGAGTTTGACTCCGGGAAAGAGTGCAACTTGCCTGAAGGGCTAGACTGCAGGAACAGAGCCAAGTTTAGAAAGGATGAGTGGCTTTAAAGTTAGACCAGAAAAGAGGCAGTAGTCCAGGGAATCAAACTTTTAAAAACTAACCGAGAAAGTTGATCCGAGGAGATGGACACGAATGTAGATTTTAGAAGAAATAACTTATGCACAGAGAAGGAATGTCTGGAGGGAATGAGGTCAAAATGACAGGTCACGTCTTTGGGAAAGTAGATATATGAAGGCTGCTTCTGTGGTTATGGGGGAGCATTAATGCCTGAACTTCAGTGAGTAGAATGGCAACCAAAATGAATGGAATGCCAGTGTATCTGGTGTACAGTGTTAATTGAAATAGCGTGTGCAATGTACTTAGAACCCACTGCTGATGAGTTGATTCAGACCTATAGCAACCTTGTAGGACAGAGTAGACCTGCCCTTTCAAGTTTCCAATAAAAGACTGGTGGACTTGAACTTCTGACCTTTTGGTTCACAGCCATAGCTCTTAACCACTGCACCAGGACTTAATAATAATTGACTATTATTTTTCATTTTTATTAATTCAAAGATATCTTCTTTCTCCCCCACATTTAAACCATTTCTTAAATTCAAATTGTATCTTAAAATTACTGAAGTCTAAAATTGTCTGCTCTCAGCTGGTACTTGAGACTTATGGTATAAACACCTTCCTTTGATATTTTTTGTAAGATCAAGGCATTCCAGCAAAGTGTCTAAGATTAGAAAACAAAACATGGCATTGTTAACCAGAACTTGACTACATTACTGGCAAGAGATACAGTATTTCCAAGTCTCATGGACTGAATTGTGTCCCCCATGTGTGTAGCCCTTGATTCCTGATACTGTGAGATGTTTCCGTATGCTGTGAACCCTTCCTCTATGATGTCAATGGTGATGATGGGCGGCAGTTGTGTTGGTTGGGCAGGACTAAGTGTGTAAGACTGTGTCGGGCCTTGAGACAATCTCTTGAGCTGTAAAAGAAAAGAAGCTAGCAGAGAGAGCTGGAGACCTCAGAGCATCCAGAAGCAGGGCCAGGAGAAGAGCACATCCTTTGGAAAGGACCTGGGGTCCCTGCTCCTCAGAAGCTCCCAGTCCAGGGGAAGATTGATGACAGGGAGCTTCCTCCAGAGTCAACAGAGAAAGACATCCTCCAGAGCTGATGTCCTGAAATTGGACTTGTAACCTACCAAAATGTGATGGAAAAAAAAATTCTCTTTTAAAGCCATCCACTTGTGGTATTTCTGTTATAGCCGCACTAGATGTCTCAGACACCAAGGAAGTAAGCGAAAACGTATTTAAGCAAAATTCCCACATGCTAACATGAGCAGTGATCACAAGCAGCGTGAAATAATGAGTCACTCTTAGCCTTCTTAGTTCCAATCCACCAGGCACTCCTTGAATACTCTGGGGGTCTGTTCTACCCTGGCCCCTTGAGTCGCCATGAGTCGGATCCGACTCGACGGCACTTGGCTTGGCTTAGCCTTCTTAAGTTTTTGCTCCCTTAGGGAAGGTGAAGGTGAGCAGTCAAATGGGCAGGAGGCAGGTAGCAGATGTTTGAGGCCAGGAATACAAGGCACCTAGAAAATAAAATCTCCAATAATTGAGAGTTTACTGGTTTTGCTTCTGCTTCCCTCACTACTGCTCCTTAACAATTAAACCAAGAGGTGTTGTTTACTATTTTTGGCAGTCAACACACTTTTGGGGTTTCCTGGAAAAGAGTTATTGTGCAACATAAAAGAGGTAATACATATGACAAACCAAGAATTTGGTCTTGCATAGTGTGAGTAGCAGTTATTACTGTTCTTTATTTATTGTTTCATTATTGTCTTAATGTAATGATTTCTTTAATTGCTTGGTATCAATATCTGTAGTTTATTTTTTCTGTCTCTACCCCACTAACCGGCAAAAACTCTCAACTCCAGACCAACTCTTTCTGTCACCACCATTTGACCCTTCTCTTTCCATTCCTTCTTTTTTCCTTTAATCAGGTCCTCTATATCCTCCTTAGGCAGATTCTACCTACCTTGTAGTGGAATTCAAATTTCACAATTGGTGCGTAACTGTCTTGAGGAACCTCTGGAGATCTCTGCCTTTCTAGTCTCATTTAACATATAGTATTTATTTGGGTTTCAGTTCTTTCTTTACGTATTAATAACAGTATTAATAACTGTGAAAAACTGCAGTTTCCTCATCTGTAAAATGAGAACTTGAAGCTCTTACTGATGGAGATCGAAGACTACAACTGTGAGTATGGATTTCTACTCAACATAAAGAGAACAAAAGTCCTCACAACTTAACCTATGAGTGGAGTTCTAGTGGTACAGTGTTTAAGAGCTAGGCTGAAAACTGAAGGGCTGGTGGTTTGAATCCACCAGCTACACCTTGGAAATCGTATGACTTAACACTGCCGTGTCCTATAGGGTCAATATGGATCAGAATTAGCTCAACAGCGGTAGATTTGGACCAATTAGTAGCACCATCATAAATAGAGAAAACAGTGAAGTTGTCAAGGATTTCATTTTACTTGAGTCCGCAGTCAACAGTCATGGAAGCAGCAGTCAGTCAAGAAATCCAATAATGCATTGCGTTGGGGAAAGTCTGCTGCAAAGGACCTCCTTAATGTGTTAAAATGCAAAGATGTCACCTCAAAGACTAACGTGTGTTTGACCCAAGCCAAACACAGAGGTCAGTCACCTCTCATGCATGTGAAAGCCAGGCAATGAATAAGCAAAACTGAGAAACAATTGATGTGAATTATGGTATTGGTGAAGAATAGTAAACATACCGTGGACTGTCAGAAGAACAAATAAGTTTGTCTTGGAAGAAGTACAGCCTGTATGTTGCTTTCAAGCTAGGATGGTGAGCCTTTGTCTCATCTACTTTACACATGCTGCCAGGAGGGACTGGTTTCTGGAGAGGAACATCATGCTTGGTAAAGTAGAGGGCCAGTAAAGAAGAGGAAGACCCTCCACAAGAGGGGTTGACACAGTGGCTGAAACAATGGACTGAAACATAGCAACATTCATGGGGATAGTGCAGGGCCAGGCAGTGTTTTGCTCTTTTGTACGTGGTAGGGTCACTCTGAGTTGAACTGACTTGAAAGCACTTAGCAACAGCAAAAATGGGGGTGATAATCATATTAGTCTCAAGACACTGTGAAGACGAGATGTAGTACACTTGAAAAAATATACTAAGCAAATACTAATTTCCTTCCCATTCTGGATACTGTCAGTTCTTTGCAAATTGATAATTTTTTTTTTTTTTATCCAATTGTGTTTTTAGTTCTTTGAAAAACACCAGATATAGTCTTATTTATGTATATACCTATTTTGGTTCTTACTACTGCTATTTTCACTTACTGTGTTGACTCAGTGCTTGTCCATCTGTTGACCTGATTATTTAAGATATGTTATGTAATACATGACCTTTATGATGGTGGCAGGCAGTGTTCTGTATCTGGCTGTATGAATGTCATGATCATGGCTGTGATATTGGATGATAGTTTTGCAAGATGATTCCATACAGGAAATTGGGTGAAGAAACACACAAGATTTCTCTGGATAATTTCTGAAAGCATTAAAATGTACCATTGTCTCAACAAGAACAAAAGTTTAATTAAAAATATGTCATGTTTATCCCAATTGTTAGGTGTTCTTTTGTTATAGTGATATTTCTTGTTTTTTATATAAATTGGGAGGTTGCAATAAAATTCTCTTTAATAACCACAAAAATGGTGACGCAAAATGATTTCTAGTACTGATCCATGTAAGTACGTTTGCCTTCTTTTGTAAACTATTAAACCCGTTTAAGTCATTAAATGATGTTGGTCACTTGGGTGTTGTATAGACTCAGTGACTCCAGGTAGTTTGCAGGTTTCAATTTTCACTTTGCCAGTTTAATGCCTTATTTGTCATTGGCCTTTCCTCTCCTCCAGAGTCGTTCCACCTTCCCAAGCATTTTATCACCTCATTCACAACCCATCTGTGTTGTTTCAGGCCAATTGTATCAGAAGAACTGTGCTAAGCCCTCCGTGGATTCAGGAACCTTCCCTGCCCTTGACCACCTAGCTGTTTTGGAAATGACTTTATCTTTTTCCGCCTCTGATTAAAATACACAATGTTTTGATGATCCAGTGTTGAAGATCTCAGCAAAAGAAGCCAGTTGTTAACCAAACCAAATCAAACACTGTTGAGTAGATCCCAACTCATAGTGACCATAGAGGACAGAGTAGAAATGCCCCACAGAATTTCTAAGGGGTTCCTAGTGAATTTGAACTGCTGACGTTTTGAATAGCAGAGGTAGCACTTAACTACTATGCACACAGGGGCTCACCAAAGTGACTAGAGGGACATTTTACCAGCACTGGAACTGTCACACCAGAGAGTCAGTGGAGAGAACTCTTGTTGAAATTCAAACTTGGAAAATTATGTCGGGGGCTGCTGGACCCAAGAGAGAAAGTCACTTGCATGATCTCCACTGGAAACCTGTAGTAGTTCTGGTAGCTCTGTATTATTATTTGAAGTGTGTGCACACACAACATCTAGGAGAAATTCATCATTAAGACAAGATAATTTAATGTTCTATGTGTTTGGGTATAATGCTCTGTGGGTCAAAAAGTGTCCATGGCAGGTTTTATAATGCAAACATCAGCTCATGTGTTTTATGACAAAAGTATTCTTCAAATCATAAATTTGAAATTGAAACAAGATTGCTAGCTGTCTTCCCTTTAGAACAGTATTCTTGTAAAACGCTAATAATACCATTTTCAGAGGGAGAAAGCATTGCCATCTAGGATTTATTTTGGAAGCATTCTGTCACCCCAAGGATATTCCCAGTGGAGGTTTTTGCTTGAAAGTCTTCTGTCTGTCTCCCACTTCTCCATCCTTCACTCCCATCCTCCCCACTAATCACCCCTTGCAATTAGGAAGACGAAGAATGACACTCTTTCCATACTCATGCATGGAAGTCTGGCAGGGGAGTTCTTGGTGGTTGCTTATTTTCTTCTTCACTGAGCTATGTGCTATATTTTGCTTAAATGAACTTGAATACAAATAAGGGATGTGACAGGCTGCATAATATGAATTGCCCCAGCCTGATCCTTCTTTAGGTGACCTGGATGGTAGAAAGAGTATTGTGGTGTGTGTGTGTACATATATGTGTGTGCGTGCGTGTGCATGTGCATGCACACATGAACACGGGGGATGCATAGGAAGAGATGTGGAAGGATGCACCACGTGCGATAACATTATAGAGTCACCATGAAAGAACCAAGATGAAAGACAGAAGTTAAAGAGTTTTTTACTTTCATTTATACGAAGAAAATAACCATGTATTACTATGGGAAAAATATAATTAAGGCTATTTCAAAGATATTCTTGCTCTGAAGCATCCTGCTTGTTCCTGGCATGTGGACAGATAATCCCAGGATGCATTTCTGCAAAGGCAAGGACATATACTTTGGGGAATACTAACAAATCAGTTAAGCAATTACTTTCTCTGGTTTTCCTTCAAATCCCAGACCCTAATAATGGCTTTGAACCTGACTGCAGATATTTAGATAAGTGAGTTGATGAAGTCATTTGTTACTGGTCATTTACTTCTCTGAATATTTGAAGATCTCTGAGTTCTTCTTTTATGCTCTTTTTCTTTCTGCCTTGTTAATTCTATTGTGGTCTCAAAGTGAATAGATTGCATCTATAAATATGTGAGTAAATCCCAGTATAACTGATTGCCACTGTGACAATCACAGCTTGTACTATCACGATGTCTTAATACAGCTACAAGATCACTAAGTGCCTGCAACTGCTATGGAAATCTAGGTAACTTATTATGTGAAATCCTCATAACTGCACCAATAAGCAGCATTATGATAATCAGAGAAAAGGTTGAGGTTGTTGGAATTTCATTTTACTTGTGTCCACAATCAACGTCCATGGTAGCAGCAGTCAAGAAATCAAAAGATACATTGCTTTGGGCAAATCGGCTGCAAGAGACTTTTCAAAGTGTTGAAAAGCAAAGATGTCATCTTGAGGACTAAGGTGCTCCTGACTGAAGCTATAGTGTTTTCACTTGCTTCATATGTGTACAAAAGCTGGACAATGAATAAGGAAGACATAAGAAGAAATTATGCCTTTTAATTGTGGTGTTTTCAAAAAAATATTTGACTATGGACTGCCAAAAGAACAAACAAATGTGTTTGGGAAGAAGTACAACCAGAGTGCTCTTTAGAAGCAAGGATGGCAAGACTATGTCTTACATACTCTGGATATGTTATCAGGAGGGATCAGTCTCTGGAGAAGGACATCACGCTTGGTTAAGTAGAGGGTCAGCGAAAAAGAAGACCTTCAGTGAGACGAGTTTGACTCCATGACTGTAACAACAAGGTCAAGCATACCAACAATTGTGAGGATGCTACTGGACCTGGTAGTGTTTCCTTCTGTTGGATGTCGGGTCGTTGTGAGTCAGAACTGACACAGTGGCAGCTAACAGCTTCAAGCTCATTAAATTAACTGTTTAAAATGTAGAAAATTTCAGAAACACAAAAATTTTTAGAAGTTTGTTTTCTGGCTATTTGTATTTTCTTTAGTTTCCCCAATATTTTAGTATTTTATTTGCCTGTGATGCAAAGAACATCCAGTCTTTTCTGATGAACTTTTTGATTTGTCTAAGGTGCCTTTAAAAGTTATCTTGTTTTCTCAGCTGTTTTTACTGATTAAGTAAATAATGAGAACGGCAGCATGCTGGCAAAAAAAAAAAAAGTTTACAGTTGTTTTGTTTTTTCTGTTAGTGGTATTGATAATTGCTGTTCTCTCTCTCTTAAATAATGATCTACAGTAAGAAATATGTAAGCTTAGAAGTGAGTAGAGCTCATTTAACAGGACAGTTGTGTTCCTTTCTCCCACAGGTGTTGTACTCAGGGACTCTCCTTAGTGTACCTGCCTTCTGCATTCCAATCTCTATCTCAGCCTCCAACTATTTCCTGCAACACATTCTGAGACAACACATCCTAGGACAATATATCCTAAGACAGTATGTCCAAAGACAAGTAACAACCTGGGAAATATTTGCAGCACTGATCACAGATAAAGAGCTAATACATTGTCTTAGTCATCTGGTGCTGCTCTAACAGAAATCTTGCAAATGGATGGCTTCAACAAAGTAAAGTTCCAGTAGGCTAGCAGTCGAAATTCAGGGTGCCCACTCCAGGGGATCACACTCTTTCTCTGTCAGCTCAGGATGAAGGTCCTTCTGTTGCGTTAGTCTTTCTTTGGTCTGAGAGTATCTTGGCCTAGGAACCTCAGGTCTGAAGGATGTGCTCTGTCCGTGGTGCTGCTTTCTTGCTGGTATGAGGTCCCCAACTCTACAGCTGCTTCCCTTTCTTTTATCTCTTGTAGGATAAAAGAATAAAAGGGGATGCGAGCCAGACTCCTTTGGAGCAGGGAGGTGACCTCAGGAAGGATGTTAAGTTCCTAATCCTCCTTAACATAACCCAGTCTATTAACCACAGGTAGAGATTAGGATTTATAGCATCATAAAATCACAAAATGGAGGACAGTCACAAAATACTGGGAATTGTGGCCCACACAAATTGTTACACACATTTTGGGGGGAAAATAATTCAACCATGATGTGTATTATTTTAAAGGAATCTTTTAGAATGTGCACAGAAAGGTGAAGATCAAATAGAAAAACAGGCAGCAGACATCAACAGATTTTTTTTGTAAGACATGTAGAAATGAGCCTTAAATCTATAGTTAGATGTTTGGCTATATTCATTATATGAGAAAGACAAATTACAAGTAATACTGAGATACAGTTTCTAACCTTTTCACACTTAATAACTTTGATGACAGTTTGTATAGGTAAGGCTATATAGGGCCACTGTGTGTCAGAACGACTGGACAGCAGTGAGTTGGTTTGTTTTGGTGAGAAAGTAGGCATTGTGATGAGGACGTATACTGGCATAACCATCATGAAGTTCTACTTGCAGGAATTTTCCATGAAAGCAGAACTCCAACAATATGAAAATGCATATACAAGACCCAACACTTAAGTGCTACATACCTCATTGCTGAATATCACCATGGTCAGCTTTGAAGTACTCCCCTTGGGAAGCTATGCACCGACACCTCTGCCTAGCTGACCCTTCAAAGCAATGTTGGGACTCTTTCTGGAATGGCCATTGTGCACAGTGGCAGTTCGTGAACTTAATTGTATAGTTGTCTTCAGGGGAGTTTTTTTTAATTATTATTATTATGATTGAATGAAAATGTACATTTGCATTTAAATTTGCATGGTTTGAGGGAGTTTTTAGCCGGTAAACAAATAACTATATTGGAACACCCTCCCTACTCACCTGATCTGGCTCTCAATAACTTTTTACTTTGCCCAAGGATAGAGGAAATATTGAAAGGAAGACATTTTGATGACACTCAGGACATCAAGGGTAATATGACCACAACTCTGATGGCCATCCCAGAAAAAGAGTTCCCAAATTTCTTTGAAGGGTGGTCTACGCACTGACAGCAGTACACAGCTTCCCAAGGGGAGTACTTTTAAGTTGACCATGTACTTTTTCTAGGATGTGTTCTCAAACTAATCAGCAGTCCTCGTATTCACCTTTTTTTTTAGTCCTAATTTTAATTGCAAAATAACTGTAAACAACCTAAATGTCCATGTCGGGGTGTTTGGTTCAGTAAAGTCTATTAAATCCACACAATATCATTGTCATCTGTTCTAGTTAGCTAGGGCTCCTCTAACAGAAAATACCACAAGTGGAAGGTTTCATGAAGAGAAGCTTTATTGACACAGTCTGGTAAGCCACAAATCCATTTATAAATTGTAAGTCCATTCAGAATGAGAAATCATCACAATCCAGTAGGCGGAGTCTAAATCCAGTGACAGCATCTCAGCACAGGAACCTCAGGTCCAAACAACATGCTCTGCTCTCAGTGCTGCTCTCTTGGTGCTGTGAGGTTCCCAATTCTCTGCTTTTTTTATTTTTCCTTTTATCTCTTACAGGATGAAAGGATTAAGGGTGGGGCAAGCCATACTCCAGGGAAACTCCCTTTACAGTAGAGTAGGGCGGTGGTCCTATGAATAGATTTACAGTCCCACCCTAATCCTTTAACATACAGTATAAGAAAACCACAAAATGGAGGACAGTCACAAGATACTGGGAATCACAGCCCAGCCACGTAGCTACACCTGTTTTGGAGTGACACAATTCAATCCATGACATCATCCATTGTAAGAATGGATGGAGAAAGTGTCAGTGAATTGAAAGATTTTTCTGTATGTGTTGTTACACATAAAATACAAAGTACAAAAAACATATAGTATGTCACTTTTTGTGTGGGAAAGGAAAACTAAGAGAATACACCAGCATTTGCTGATTTGTGCAAAAAGAAACATAGGAATCAGATACTAATGAAATCAGTTAACTACGGGGGTAGAGATGAAGTTAAAGAATTTTAAGAGATGGGGTTATGCTTTTCTGCATGTAGCTTTACGTATAGCTGTGACTTTGGGAGCCATTAATGTTTTATGTACCCCAAAATAAACCTAACAGGAATAGAGAATTAAAATAGAATATTAACAGAGAAAGAAATTAACCATATTTCGAATGAATTGATAACCATTTGCCAGGTAGATAATAATTAAGTCAAGTAACTTTTGGACACGATAGTTTGACTATATACTTTCAGTCTGAAGACAAAAAGAACCATAAACACATGCTGAGCTCCAGTTGTTGCTAGCTGCCTGCTGAGTTGGTCCCAGAAATCAAACTTGGGGTTCTTGTTGCAGGTGAGAATTCTGCCTCTGAACCATCACTGCCCTCGATCTTTAGTTAAGCAAAAACAAGAACAAACCCACTGCTGTCTAGTCGAGTCGACTCATAGTGACCCTAGAGGTCAGGATATAACCGCTCCATAGAGTTTCCAAGAAGCACCTGGTGAATCTGAAATGCCGACCTTTCAGTTACCAGACATACCACTTGACCCGCTGTACGACCAGAGTTTCCATGGCTCTGTAGTTAGTGAGATTGTTTTCCACAGGATGGGGACGCCGGTGGCTGCAAAGTGATTAAGTGCCATGTCTGCTAACCAAAAAGTCAGTAGTTGAAGTCCTCCGGGTAATCCTAGGAGACTCTATGGGGGCCAGTTCTACTCTGACTTATAGGGTCACTATGAGTCAAAACCACCTCAAAATTGGCAGTGGCTTTTGTTCTTTTGGCTTTATAAAATAGCAATTGTGAAACTACTTTTTTTTTTAAATTGTGGTTAAGTGAATATATACAATACAAATCAATATTGAATGCCCGTCTAACTGCAACTTCTTCTGCTCTTCTTTCCCAGTGACAGTACACTCCTCCTTTTCATTTAAACTTGTCATATCCTCTAAAGAAGCTCCTTCCACTGCTCTCCACCCTCTGCTATAGAAAGAAACCAGTAAGACAGCCTCCTATAAATGCATAGAAACTTAAAGTACACCCAACTTATGGTCACATTGTCTGTTTTTGTCAAAAGAGTTGACAACTACTGAGTAGTGTTTTATAGACAGGGGCATCAGTATGTCTAGGGGACATGCTCCCAAGGGTGAAACTATTTTCTTTGTTTTCTTTTTTAAGTAACTGAATGAGTAAAGGTATATTTAAGGATAATGCGAGGCAAGTTTCTCACTGCTGGGAACAGGAATTACAAATACGAAAGGGAAGGGATGAAAATGCATCCTGGTGTGTTGGATTAGAATGGAAAATAATAGAATGAAGAAGTGGTTTGGTGTATAAAGATAGATATAGAAGAAGATGTAGATGTATATATACATCTACATTCATACCTAAATGTTTCCTAGTTCTGCCGTTGAGAGGGTCTGGGTGAAATAGGAGTCTGGTAGCAGTGAGCTATAGCCCTGATCTTGGTTCTAAAATATCATTCTACCCTACAGGTAGTTTGGTCTTATTGAAAAGATTGCATCCAGAACTAGGTATGCAACATACATAATAAGGTAGAAATATCTTTTCTTGGTAAAGAGGTAAAGAAGGAAAGGCTATGTTTAAAGAATGTGAAAGTATGTCAAAAGCCCACAGCAACCAGTTGGAAGAGGCTCACAGTGGCCAAAGTTTAGACAACTTGAACTTCAAAAGAAATGAAAGTATAGAAATGCAGTTCCTTGAATAAAATAACAGTCTGTTTTCAGATGGGTAGATAAATAAATGGAGAATGGGAGGTTCTCCTAATAAATGTGGAAGGAATAACAGATTAGAAAATCAGCTATGGCAATTTTCACAGTACTTTATTTTAAGTGAAAGTTTATGATTTTAGTAAGTTTCTCATACAAAATCTTAAATGCTTTGCGAAGTGACGCCAGCTGCTGTTCCCACACTGTGACAGTACACCCCTCCTCTCCCACTATGTATTTCTCATGTCTGTTTCACCAGCTCCTCTCCCCTTCTGTTGTCTCCTCTTGCCTCCCAACAGGAGCTGCCCAGTTAGTCTCCTGTGTCTGCCCAAGCCAGTAAGCACACTTTTCATCAGTGTCATTTTATGTCTTATATACCAGTTCAATCTTTATATGAGGAGTTGTTTTCCAGAATGGTTTGCACTCTGAGCTAACAGAGGGTCCAAGGGCTGTGTCTTCCAGGGACCTTCCAGTCTGTCAAACCGTCAAGTCTGGTCTTTGTACTAGAGGTCAAGTTCTGCAGCCCATATTTCTGTTGCTCCTTCAGGGACTCTTTGTTGAGTCCCTTCAGGGGCAGGCTTTGGTGGTGGCCAAGCACCATCTAGTTCTTCTAGTCTCACCTTGATGTTTTCTCTGGTTTCTGTGGCCCTTTTTGTTTCTTGAGCCTACACTTTACTGTATCTTTGTTGCTCTTCTTTCTCCTTTGCTCCAGGTGGGTTTAGATCAATTGATGCTTCTTAAATGGCCACTTGCTAGCTTTTAAGACCCCATGTGCCACTCACTAAAGAGGAATGCACAATATTTTAATAAACTTTGTTATGCTAGTTAACCTAGATGTCCTGTGAAACCATAGTCCCCAGACCCAGAACCCTACTACTCTGTTCCTTGAAGTATTTGATTTTATTTTGAATATTTCTAAGTGTTGGATTTAATCCCCTTGTGCTGATTTCTCCATTGTGTGTTGTCTCTCCCTTCACTTAAAACAATTCTTGCCAGTTATCTAATTAGCGAATATCCCGTCCCTCCCACTCACTCCTCATAACCATCAGAGTATTTTCATCTGTGTTTAAACCTCTTCCTGAGTCCTTGTAATAGTGACATCATCAATATTTGTCCTTTTTCAATTGACTAATTTCACTTAGCATAATGCTTTCCAGATTCTTCCATGTTATGAAATGTTTCCCAAATTTATTGTTGTTCTTTACCTTGCCATAATATTCCATTGTGTGACTATAAAACCCACTGTCATCAAGTCAGGTTTGACTCATGGTGACCCAGAGTAGAACTGCCCTGTAAAGTTTCCAGTGTTCCAAGGAACACTTGGCTGATTTGAACTGCCAACCTTTTGGTTAGCAGATGTAGTGCTTAACCCAGTATGTCACCACGGTTTCCTGCGTGAATATACCACAGTTTAGTTGTCTATTCTTCCATTGATAGGCACCTCGGTTGATTACATCTTTTTGCTGTTGTAGACAGTGCTGCAGTGAACACTGGTGTGGATGTAGCTATTTGTTTGGCAGCCCTTATTTCTTTAGGATAGATTCCAAGAAGTGAGATGGCTAGATGATATCACATTTCTTCTTCTAGCTTTTTAAGAATGCACTGAATAGATTTCATAAGTGGTTGTACCATTTCACAATCCCTCTAGCAGTGCACAAATGTTCCAGTATCTCCATATCCTCTCTAGCATTTATTATTTTCTGCTTTGTGAATTAATATCAGCTTGATTGGGATGAGATGGTACATCACTGTAGTTTTAATTTGTATATTTCTAGTAGCACAGTGGTTAAGCACTAAATCTGCAAACCAAAAGTTCTGCAGTTGAAACCCACCAGACACTCCTCAGAAATTCTATAGGGCAGTGCTGCTTTGATCTATAGGGTCACTATGAGTTGGAATCGACTCAATGGCAATAGGTTAGGTTTGTTTATTTGTCTTAATGGCTGATGATCACGTGTGTTTTTTCATGTATCTGTTAATCACCTGAATGTCCCGTTTGGTGAACTGGTTGTTCAAAACTCTTTTTTATCTTGGCAAGAATCATCAGTAGATGCTAAGACAAGTTGTGGGAAATTTAGTGAGGAAAGAGAAAATCTCAAACCATTTCTCCACAAAATACTTATCAATTATCAATTATAGTTACTATAAAATGAAGAAACTTGGCAGACACTACTTTAAGCTACTGATAGAGCTTTATGTAATCAATAATGGAACATGTCAACATCATGAATGTGTTGACATGATGTATCAAAAATGAAACAACATCAAGACTGTGATTCTCTTGCCCAAAATACATGGCATCATTCTTATTCTTAAGGAAAAAAAAACATTACCATCGAGTCAATACCATCTTACCCCAACAAGGTTGGCCATGATCCAAAAAACACAAAACAATAAATGCTGGAGAAGTTGTGGAGAAATTAGAACTCTCCTGCACTGCTGGTGGGATTGCAAAATGATACAACCTCTTTGGAAAACAATCTGGGGCTTCCTTAAAAAGCTGGAAATAGATATACCATTTGATCCTGTAATTCCACTGCTTGGAATTTATGCTTCAGAAACAAAGGTTGTCACACAAACAGACACATGTACACGAATGTTTGTTGCAGCACAGTCCACAACAGCAAAAAGATGGAATCAACCCTGATGCCCATCAACAGATGAATGGATAAAATATGATACATATACTCAAGGAACAATATGCTATGATAAAAAACAATGATGATTTTAGAAAACATCTCATAACATAGTCTCATTTGGAAGAGATCATGCTGAGTGAAATCCATCAGCGTCAAAAAGACAAATGTTGCATGAGACCCCTGTTATAAGGAATTAAAAAGAGAATTATCCACAGATGAAAATGACTGTGTTGGCTACATGAGTGGGGGGGGGGGGAGCTGACAGTTCAGCACAGACGACATAATTGATAGATGTTAAAAATTTTATTCTTTTACTGTACTTAATAAAAAATATAAAATTAAGGGGGGAAAAAAACAGAAACTGAACCCTGAGTACAATTCTGGATTAATAGAAATTATAGAGTGTCTTAGACCAAGAGGAAAAAGATAGAATATAAAGCTACAAAAAACATTACTGAAGCAATAAATAAAATCTGAACATGGATTGTGGATTAGATAAAACAAGCAAAAAACAAACCCATTGCCATCTGGTCAATTCTGATTCCTAGTAACCCTGCAGAACCAAAAAGATCTGCCTTACAGGGCTCCAAGGCTTCCAATGTCATGGAAGTCAACTGTCACATTTTCCTCCCATGGAATGCCTGCTGGGTTCAAACCTCTGACCTCTCAGTTAGCAGCAGTGCTTAACCAATGCCCAACCAGGGCTCCTTTAATGTTTATCTTTTAAAAACCAAAAACCAAAACCTGTTGCCATCAAGCTGACTCTGACTCATAATAAACCAAAAGTAAAACCACTGCTGTTGAGGTGATTCTGACTCGTAGCAATCCTACAGAACAGAGGAGAACTGCCCCATAGAGCTCCCAAGAGGCAACTGACAGATTTAAACTGCTGACCTTTTAGTTAGCAGACATAGCACTTAGAATTGTGCAAACGGTATATCTGATTCAGATTATTTTATTTTGGTTAGTTAAGACAATGTTTAGATTCCTAGGACATACACAGTAAAGCTTTTAAGACTAATGAATCACAAACTAAACAACTTCTTTGAAAATAATTATATGACATCATTATGTATGATAATTGTCAGTATTTTGTAGCTATTTATAGTATCAAAACTGCCAACTCTGATAGTGTAGTGGTTAAGCGCATTGGCGTTTAACCAGAAAGCTGGCAGTTCGGATCTGCCAGATGCTCCTTGGAAACACTGTGGGCAGTTCTACTGTGCTCTATAAGGTCATCAGAAGTCAGGATCAACTCGATGGTAGTGACTTTGGTTTGGGTTTTTGTATTTATAATACAATATATTTGTGTATTTATATATTATAAATATATTTGCATATGTATTTGTATATTTATATACTATGAATAATATGTGGCAATTATATATTACAAATAATGGTTGTAAAATATACAATATAATGCACTAAAATGTAATTGTTAAATATCATGTGAAAATATAATACACCAATAGCTAACTGTTACAAAATACTTATAGATATCATATATAATAATATCTGTCACGATTTTCAAAATCATGTGCAAGCTAAGTTCTTGTTCACCTTGTGATGCATTAGTCTTTAGTATGAGCTCAATGTACTGCTGAGTAGACGTTCAAGAGACAGAGGACATCAGGAAACAAGAGTCTCACCCTGAAGGATACAGTTGATGTGGAAATATGATTCCAATTCAAGGAAATATTGGCTTGGCTTTAGGAAGTGTGAGAATCAGCAGTGGTCAGATTCACACATAAAGGAAACTGTTAACCAGAGTCACATGCTGGAGGCAGTGTAGCAGGTTATCCATCGAAGACAGATGTCTGAGTGGAGGTCTCCAGTTGCTAGGGACCAAGCAGGTTAGAGGAACCCTAGCTATTAGACAAGCCTCTGGAACTCAGCAGGGAATCCATTTACCAAAAAAAAAAAAAAAAAACAAAACACTGCTGTTAAGTTGGTTCCAACTCATAGCAACCCTATGGTAAAACTTTATCCTGTGGGTATAAACTGTCCCAGAGAGTCTCCAAGGAGCACCTGGCACATTTGAACTGTCGACCTTCTGGTTAGCAGCTGTAGCACTTAACCACTATGTCACCGTGCACTGAAGACCTGAATTTGAAGTCCTACTGTTTAAATTCCGAACCCCAATTGTTAAAACTGATGAAGCGACTGATGCTTCCAAGGAGACGTGGTGGTGCAGTGGTTTAGAGCTCCAGCTGCTAATCCACAGGTCAGCATTTCTAGTCCACCAGCGTTTCCTCGGAAGCCCTCAGGGGTAGTTCTGCTTCATCCTGCAGGGCCACTGCGAGTCCACAGCAACTTGTCAATAGCTGGTTTGGTTTTTCTTTTTCTTTTTTTGGTACAATGTATGCAACCTCGTACTAGGATGCTGGGAATGTTTTTTGAAAAATCAAAGATTCTTTCTATATTCTGTGTTCAAATATCCACACCAGCTGCACACTTTGGCCAAGTTGCCAAAATGCTTCTCAAAATACCTAGGAAGAAGAACAATCACACACAATCTTAGAAATCAGGAGTGAATTTACTACCTACAGTGCTTGAGTGTTTACGACACTACAAAAAATGCCATGATATGAAAAAAAAATTCAGACTGGGGACATCTACCAATTCATAATCATTTTCTATTGATGCATTTCTCAGAGACTTAGAATCTCGAAGAAAGAAGTCTCTCACAAATGTTACCTTGTCAGAACAAGGAAGGCTAGTTTCAAACTTTCTTCAGTCAAGTACTTTTCATTATGGTGATGGATGTTTTTAATTCGGTCGCTTTAAATTACTTATGATTGCTTTTAATCTCTAATTCCTGCAATGCCTTTCACTCCAGGGCCAGGAGAATTCAGTGCAAGATGGCATTAGTGATAAACTGGTTTAAGGCAAAATACTTTCCTGATACAAAAAACCTCTTAGAACAGCAAAATCAACTTTTAAAATAACGTCCTTTTTGTTTAGAATCCACAAGTGCTAAAATGATTCTGCATATCCTGTTGAAATACCCACATGATTATTATAATTCTGTCAGTACTTATGGTGACAAATTTATTCCTAGTTAATTCGTTTTTATATAAGATTGTACTTTCATAGGATTGCACTTTAATTCGGTAGTAACTAGGCTATTGTTTCAAAGTGTTTCTACTTGGCAATAAATGGTAGTGATTTAGTTATAATTAAATAGAAATGGGTATGTGAAAGTGTAATGAAGTTCAGAGAAGTATTCATTATGTTTCAATACATTTATATCATCTACTCACCCAATAAATGGTTGTACCTCTATTGTAATTAACTAGGAATTAACTCACTTAATTTTTTAGAAAACAATTTCCGGCCTCAGAATCCTTACTTTGCTACATATTCATTGAAAACCTAATTGAGAGTGCAGGAAACATGCTTTTAATGAATCAAAACAAAAATATATTAGTATGGCATCGCAAGTGAATTATAATTGAAACTATTTATGGAATCGTGATGGTTCTGTAGCATTCAACATTTTTCTACATTGCATGTCTCTGATACTAACTAGAGTTCAGTGCCTTATCAAATGCTATGCATTCCATTTCTTCCTGTCTTTCCTTGTCTGATGTAAAGGTATTATCACATTTGCTGTTGTCGGGGAGTCGTTCTTAATTTCCGAAGGATGAAGTCTTCTTTGTTTCATACCGCTGTGCTTTAAAGCACTTACCAAGCTGGGCAGATGGTATGTCCCCTTCCCCCACGTTGGGGGAAAATGTTATTTGAAAGTGCCTAATGGGTCACAGACTTTTTAAAATATAACTTTTGCAGATATCATTCACTTTCTGTAGAGTCAGCCATTGAAAATACACAATTCAATGAATTGTTTTTTAGTATAATCATTGACATGTCCAATATCACCACAATTTTAGATGTTTTTCATCACTTTAAAAGGAATGTCATCCCCCAGACCTGAGAAATCTCTAATCTGTTTTTGGGTGTCTATTTTTTGTTTCCCCTTGCTGGATATTACATATGAATGAATCATGTACTATGCAGACTTTAGAGCCTGGCTTCTTTTACTTAGCGTGTTTTCATTGTTCACTGATGTTATAGCATGTATCAGTAATCCATTTTGTATTATGGAAGAATAATACTCCCTTATGATGGATACACGAAGGACATAGGAGTCAATGGACATGTGAGCTGTTTTCAGTTTTGACTGTGATGAATGACGCCACTCTGAACATTCATACACAGGTTTTGGTTAAGACAAATGTTTTCATTTTCTTGAGCGTACACGTAGGAGTGAATTTGCTGTGTCAGATGGTAACTCTAAGTTTAACATTTTGTAGAACTGCCAGATCGTTTCAAAGCTACTTTAGTATTCTTACATTGCCACCAGCGACGTACGAGGACTCTGCTGGACGGGTTGATGCTGGTTTTCCTCCTTTTGCCTCTACAGTATCAAAAGAACAAAGTAGCCGAGTTCTCCCTTGTTTGTCTAGTTTTGTTTTGCAAGTTGTCCACCTATTTATGTTAGTCACCAGTATTGTGCTAATGATTGTTCTGAAGGCGGCGGCTGGTACTGTAATTAAGAAAATTTTAGCTTATTTCTGGCATTCTTCAAGGGGCTTGACTTCTCACCACCCCATGAGAATAGCTTGATTTTTTTCTTAAAATAGTTTCAGTGATTTGCTATCCTTTTTACATGGGAGTTTATCGAAGTAGGCCCCCAACCAAAACAAAAAAATGAGAAACAAAACAACCAAAACCATACCCATTGTCATTGAGTTGATTCCAGCTGTTAGTGATTCTGTACATAGGACGGAGTAGAACTGCCTCATAGGGTTTTCGAGGAGCACCCGACTGATCGGGGAGCAGCCCTCCTCAATTGAGGCAAACGGCGTTCTCACTTCTGGTCCTTACATCCCTGCCGTTTGTCTGATGTCATGGTCCCCAGTGTATCATCCTTCTTCATTCCTGGCTTCACTTTCTTCACTTTCACAGCTTCTCTAGTGACAGGAAATCCCCTTAAAACCTTGCCCTGTTTTTCTGGTTTTGCATTTTGCTGATTGTATCTCAAGTTCAGGTTTAAATAAGCCAGTTAGATAGGTGTGGGATGCTGGTCAGTGTGACATACGTGTGTTCTTACTAGTGGGCACTTACTAATGGGCACTTACTAGACTAACTGTAATAGTGGGTGTTTTTGTCATTGTGAAAAAGGAAATATTATAAAAACTAGTGTAAAGAAAAGCTCAATCTGTATCTCCAAGAATGCCGTAGTAACTTCGTAGAAAATAAACACCAACATTAAATCGTTTTCTGTAACAAGCTTGTTTGCCTCATGTTGCTTGTCATTGAGGCTACTATACCTTGTGAACAAAGAATTTCTGAAGATCCTCCCCCGACTAACCTACCTTCTACCACATCACTGGTTTTCCAGCGCCTGCCTTTTGGCTCCCTTCGGGCCGTTGCCTTCAGGCTATTCTTTACTCCCTAAGGCTATAACCATTTGTAATCTTGCCAACCAAGCAAGAGATGGCTTGCAGACAAGATCCAACTGCCAAGCCCCCATCCCCGTTGGTTCTTCTGTCTGCTCTGCTCTCCAAAGAGGACCAGGACAGGTCAGCAGCCAACTTCCAGTTTTGCTTTAGGATTGTCCTTGCTACCTCTATTTCAGGGAAAGAGAAATATGCTCTTAGTTGAAAGATGGAGTACAGAGATTTTACTTTAGATATTATGCTCCTTCTGCATAAGTCAGATATTCCAAATGGCTCATTTCTTTCCCATACCATCTACATCCCTGCAACTTTTTCCTCCTGCAGCCCTTGTGATCTGTGCTTCTGTAGACTGTGAGATGCAGTGAAGGCTGGGAAAGTCTTTGTAATTATAACCACTTTTTTTTTTCCAGACGGGAAAACAGAGGTCAAGAATTAAGAACCAAAAAAGGTGAAATAATCCATGAAGATAACCACGTTTATAAATGTGAAAGCATGAATTAAAAAAAAATTGCCCAATATATGAAGTATTTTGATTTTTGAATGATCTGTCATAAAGCTTGGGTCACTATTTGTTTGGAGAATTCATCGAGACACTGGGAAATAATAAACAAACAAAAACATTCCATTAAGATTTTAACAAATGACACAACAGTTAATTCATAATAGCTTCATCTAATCTGGGGCCCTGGTGGCCCATGGTTAAGGATTTGGCTGCTGAACAAAAGGCCAGCAGTTCATATCCACCCACCACTCTTTAGAAATCCTATGGGGTTGTACTGCTCGGTCCTATAGGGTCACTATAAGTTGGAATTGACTCCACAGCAATGGGGTTATATAGTTTACAGTGCAATTAACTTTAGAAAAAAAATTTTTTTTTAATTTTGAAATAATTGTAAATCACAGGAAGGTACAAAGAAATGTCTCTTGCATTCTTGTTTCAAGTTCTTGCAATATTAATGTCTTGCATGCCTATACTGCATTATCTAAACTTGTAGTGTCCACAGAGTTTATTCATATTTTACTATTTATACGTGCACCATTTGTGAGTGTGTGTATATACCAAAACCCAAAGCCACTGCTGTTGAGCTGATTCTGACTCATAGCAACCCTATAGGACAGAGGAGAAAACACTAGTGGTGTAGTGGTTAAGTGTTCTGTCTGCTACCAAGAGGTCAACAGTTCACATCTGCCAAGCACTCCTTGGAAACTCTGTAGGGCAGTTCTACTCTGACTTCTTAGAGGGTTACTACAAGTTGGAATCAGCTCTATGGCAGTGGGTTTGATTTGGTGTAAAGCTTCCAAGGTGTACCTGGTAGATTTGAACCACCAACTTTTTGGGTAGCAAGCATAACCCTTAACTCCTACTCCACCAGGGTTTCTGTTGTATATAGTTCCATGTGGTTTTTTCACACATGTAGCCTCCTGTAACTACCACTGGATACTTTTCTGAAGTCAGTCTCGTATCCTCTCCCTTAATCCTAAAATCTGGCAACCACTAATCTCTCCATTTCTATAATTTTGTTATTTCAAGAAGCTTCTGTAAATGGAACAATGCAATATCAACTTTCTGATACTGACATTTTCTGCTCAGCTTAATTCAGGTTTTTGTGTATTTTGATTGTCCGTTCACTTTCATTGCTAATAGCACTGCATAGCTTATTACAGTTTGTTTAACCATTCATCCATGAAAAGATACTTGGTCAGTTTCCAGCTTTTGGTTATAATGAATACCACAGCTTTCACCATTCTTTTCATGCCTTTATGAGTCTTCTGATTTCCTTCACTATGTCTCCTTATTTTGTTTTCTTTTACAGTGCTTACTGGGAGAGCCGTGCCTTGACTATGTCCTTTGCTAATTGGTTTTAGAATTTCTTAATGTCTATGTTTAAATCAGTTCTCTATCCACTATATTAATAAGAAAGTTGTCCTTCTCTTAAATATGCTTGCAAATGCTTACCACTACATGAATAAGGAACGCTAAAGAAGAACTGATGCCTTTGAATTGTGGTGTTGGCAGAGAATACTGAATGTGCCATGAACTGGCAAAGAATGACCAAATCTGTTTTAGAAGAAGTATGTGATGGATTGAATCATATTCCTCAAAATATGTGTGTAGAAATTTGGCTAGGCCCCAATTTCTGGTATTGTGTGTGCTGATGTTAATGAGGAAGGGTGGGCAGCAGTGTGTTGATAGGGCAGGAGTCAATGTGTAGGATTGTTTTGTGCCTTGAAGCAATCTCTTGAGATATAAAGGAAAGAAGTTAGCTGGAAGGTTGGGGACCTCATACCACCAAGAAGCAGTTCCAGGAGCTGAGTGTGTCCTTTGGAAAGAACCAGGGTCCCTGTGCCTCAGAAGCTCCCTGTCCAGGGTATGACTGACAACAACGGCCTTCCTCGAGGGCCAGCAGAGAAAGCCTTCCCCTGGAGCTGACACTCTGAGTTTGGACTTGTAGCCTACTGGACTGTGACCAAGTTTCTCTTTCTAAAGCCATCCACTTGTGGTATTTCTGTTAAAGCAGCACTAGCTAAGACAAAGTACAACCAGAATTCTCCTTAGAAGCAAAGAGGATGAGACTATGTCTCACATACTTTGGACATGTTATCAGGATGGATCAGTCCCTCGAGAAGGACTTCATGCTGGGGAACATGGAGGGTCAATGAAAAAGAAACACTTGAAACCCTTGTGGCGTAACAGTTAAGTGCTACGTCTTCTAACCAAATGGTCGGCAGTTCAGATCCACTAGTCGCTGCTTGGGAACTCTAAGGGCAATTGCGTTCTGTCCTGTAGTGTCACTATGAGATGGAATCAACTCAACAGCAGTGGGTTTGGTATTGTTTTTCTCAGTGAGATGGATTGACACAGTGGCTATACCAAAATGGGCTCAAGCAGAATCATGGCAAGGGGGGCACGGGACCTGGCTCTGTTTCATTGTATGGGCTCCTATGAGTTGGAACCAGCTTGATGGCACCTAACAACAACATTTTCCTAATGTATGGCAACAGATTTCATCCTGAACTTTGGCATCTACCTCTGTCCAACCTGATGACATCTGGTAATGGTGGGATCATTTCGTATGAGTAGCCAGGTTAATATTGGCATGCCATCTGAGGAGAAACATAGATGCTAGTGCACTTTGTTTATTATCACTGTGGAGCATCTTTTGGATAATAGCTCAAAACACTTCATTCTGTAGCCATTTTTACCCAATGAGACATTGGTTTATGAGCATATATGTGTCTTTTATGAAGTCGCGTAAGCCTGACTTGTTTGTGAATTTCCATTGTGCATTATTTAGTCTTCTCTTATACTTTCTAAATGTGATTAATTAAGACATATTAAGTGTTGGTGTTTCTGATGTGGTCGAGCAGCAATTAAAGTTGTAAGAATGTTACAGTCATTTTGACTTTTTATTTCAGTTCTAGGTACCAATCAGATTTTTCATCCCACTTAACATTAAATACATCCCAAATTGCTATACATATAATCATTGATGTGCCTCTCTAAGATCCTATTTGTGTTATAATAATTAAAGGGGAAACACCATCCTAGATGACTGTGCAAAACATGCAAGATAACTAAATTCTCATTCAGGAAACAGTTTATAATCATTCTTTATTATTTCATCACATTATTGTTTGATTAGTCCAAGAGTCAAAAGGGAGAAAGGCTAAGGTAGGAGACCTTGGGGAGTCCATACTAATATGTAGTTTCATTTTGATAATTTACACTCTGCAAGAAGATTCCTTATTGAGGAATGATGATGTTGAACAAATTATAAAGAGATTGATAGTGTAATATATAAATATTAGTTGTAAGTTTGGAAAATATTAAGTTTGGAAAATACTAAGTTTGGAAAATTCTAAATATACCTACATATTTATGAAGACTGTCAGTTAAGTTCGGGAACTCATCCTAGAAAAACTGCTACAGACCTCATTGCTGAATATCGCTACAGTCATCTTTGACGTACTCTCCTTGGGAAGCTATACAATGATGCCAGCACTTACTTGGGTCTACAATCAATGCCTTTGGAAGCAGCAGTCAAGAAATCAAAAGATGCATTGCACTGGGAAAATCTACTGCAAAGGACCTTTTCAGAGTCTTCAGAAGTAAGAATATCACCTTGAAGACTAAAACGCACCTGACTCAAGCCATGGTATTTTCAATTGCACCATATGCATGCAAAAGCTGGACCATGAACAAAGAAGACAGAAGAAGAATTGATGCCTTTGAATCGTGGTGTTGGAGAAGAATGGTGCATGTATGATAGACTGCCAAAAGAACAAACAGATCTGTTCTGGAAGAAGTACAACCAGAGTGCTCCTTGGAAGCAAGGATGGCAGGACTGCACCTTATGTACTTTGGACATGTTGTCAGGAAAGATCAGTCCCTGGAGAAGCACATCATGCTGGGTAGAGTGGAGGGTCAGCGAAAAAAGAGGAAGACCCTCAATGAGATGGACTGACACAGTGGCCCCAACAATGGGCTTAAACATAAAAACACTTGTGGACGTGGCGCGAGACCGGACAGTATTTCGTTCTGTTGTTCATAGGGTTTCTATGAGTCAGAACCGAATTGACGGCACCTAACAACAACAACAACAACAACAGTCTGCCCTTCAGTGCAATTTGGAAACTCTTTTTCTGGAATTGCCATGAGAGCTGTCATCATATTACCCTTCATGTCCTGAATCTCATCAAAACGTCTTGCTTTCAATATTTCCATTATCTTCAGGTAAAGAAAAAAGCCACTGGGGGCCAGATCAGGTGAGTAGGGAGGGTGTTCCAATACAGTTATTTGTTTACTGGCTAAAAACTCCCTCACAGACAACTATACAGTTAAGTTCACAAACTTGTGTCTGTGCCACTGTTTAGAATGGTCATTCCAGAAAGAATTCCAAGATTGCTTTGAAGAGTGGACTAGGTGCTAATATTGGTGCATGGCAGTAGAGTCGAAGAAGACTCTACTGATACTCAGCAAAGAGATATGTAGCACTTAGACAATAAATTTCATGAACTTAATTGTCAGATTTCTTATTTTAAAGAAAAAAAATAGCTAAAAAAAAGATTTAAAAGAGATTGAAGACCAAACAGATCCTATTTGTCAGCTATGCCATACTGTGCAGTGGCCTTTTCTTGGCCAGCTAGTTATGTGATAATCTGGTACTTCCTACTCTTCTGCCTCTGCTTTGGCAGCTGGACTTGCCTCTGAAATGGCCTTTCCAGACCCAGCTAAAAGGCCATGTTCAGAAGGAGACTTCTGTGTTTACCTGGTGAGAAGAGGTCTGTCACACTTTATTGTCTGCTTCTCTTGCACTTGGTCCTCATGGCAAAACTGTGTCATTGTAGAAGGTTCTCATTTACCGTTGTCAACGAAAAATGACAGTAACTAAATTATAGTGTCATTATTCTGTAATGTCCATGTGGTGCTTTGGTGCACGTTGGTATATGCTGACTTCCCACCTCCAAATCACAAACTCATTATTAGTTATTTAGCATTGCAGTAGTCTCAGTAAAATTTGAAAATTATAACAGACTTCACAGATTCATATTAAGGAGTACAAGGAATGGTATGCAAAATGTAAAATCAGTGCATGTTACGTCTTGACATAAATGTGTGTAGGAAAAATGGAACATAATGAGCCCTGATTAACCAGTAGTAGTTAACTTAATGTGTGCACACCTTCTCTTTTATATTATGTTTGTGTTAGTTTAGCATAGTGAAGGATAAAGTATGTATTACTATTGCTTTTTCAGAGAAAACTTTCATCTGGATTAAAAAGATAACCGGTGTGATTTGCTTCAGGTTTTAAGAATCATTGATCACAGATGCTATCATTTAAGACTGATAAAAATTTTGTATTTCATTGATTATTCCACTGCCTGATTAGGACCCAGAATAAAGATAAACCATTACAGGATTCCGGTGTTCTCTCACATTTACAGAACATTAAAAATACTTATATTTAAAGCAAAGTGAAAGCTATAGTAAAACATTTTGAAATGGGAATATAATAATAGCACCTCCACTGAAACTTATTATATTTAATATATATCATTTTAACCTGCTGTGAGAAACCAGTTCCTGGGACTGCTTTTCAAGTCAGGTTAGCACACTACTGCAAATGAAATGATAATTGATTTGGGAATATCAGACCATTGATGGATTGCAAGGGGGAACATATGATTTGGTGACTGTGCCCTTTGGATATTTCATGAACCCTTAAGCAAACTCTCCCCCTGAAATAATTTGATCAGCTGATCCTCCAAGCTACATTTGGGGAACACTAAATTTGGCAGAAGGAAGCTAATGACTCACTTTTTGAATCACCATTTCCAGCTTAATATGCATTTAGAACTTTGAGAGATGCAGTGTGGGTCACGCTTTCAACAAATGTCTATACAGTGAGTCGTGGGGTTTAGAAAGCATTATTGGTCCACAGACTGCAAAGGGTACACAGACTGCAAAGGAAGACGTGATATGTGTTTTATAAAAGCTTGTATTTCAGAGAGGAAACCCTGCTGACAAAGTGGTTAAGTGCCACGGCTACTGACCCAAACACTGGCAGTTCAAATCCACCGGGTGCTCCTTGGAAACTTCACCAGGTGCTCCTTGGTAACTCCATCAGACAGCTGCACTCTGTCCTGTAGCATCTCTCTGAGTTGGAATCAACTCTATGGCAGAGAGTTTTTGGTTTTGGATATTTCAGAGAAGGTAGAGAGAAAATAAAATAATATAAAGACATGTGATAAAATTTAGGTAGTAAAAATACCAATAAAATGAAACTAAATGCTTGATGTGTTTGTGTAGTGGGTTGGGTGATGTCCCCCAAAAGATGTGTCTGTGGCCCACCCCCAGAACCTGTGAATATTACCTTGTTTGAAAAAGGGCATTCACGATGAAATCACTTCTGGAGTAACCAAATGAAAACCAAAACTCACAGCTGCTGAATTGGCTCTGACTTAGTCGACTCTGGGGATCACGTGGAAGTGCCCCATAAATTTTCCTAGGCTTTAATTGTTCTATGTCAGCTCTGGAGAAAGATTCTTGTTTCTTTTAGCTTCTGATGCTTGGGAGATCTTCATGTGGCTTGTCATCTCTTACCCTGTCTTGGCTTCCTAGATGGCTTGTTTAACCCCTTTTATATCTCAACACACTGCTTCAAGACACTCTTTACACTAATTCTGCTTCATTAACATAAGAAAAGAAAACCATTTCCAAACGGTATTATAATCACCCATTGAAAACTCAGTGCCTTCAGGTCTATTCCCACTGCAGTGACCCTATAGGACAGAGTAGAACTACCCCACTTAATTTCCAAGGAACACTTGGTGGATTTGAACCGCTGACCTTTTGGTTAACAGCCATAGTACTTAACTGCTGTGACACCAAAGTTTCCATTTTAACCACAGGCATTTATTGTATTAGATGGCTTCTAGTAGGTTACCACAGATAGCGACTTTATGTATAACAGAACAAAAGAGTGCCCAGTTCTGCACCACCCCCACAGCCATTGCTGTGTTTGACTGAACTTTTGCACACACTATGTCCATCTCTGATTGACGGCTTCCTCTTTCTCACTAATGTCTTCCTCCAGGGACTGGTCCTTCTGACAAGAAGTTCCAAGTACTTGATGCAAAGTCTCGCCATCCTCACTTCTCACGAGCGCTCTCTGGTTTTACCTGTTCCAAGAACTCTTGGTTCATTCTTTTTGGCAGTTCATGGTATATTCAGTATTCTTTGCCAACACTACAATTCAAAGAAATCAACTTTTCTTTGGACTTCTTTACGCATTGCCCAGCTTTTGTAGGCATAAGATGCAACTGAAAAAAGCCAACGGTGTGGATCAGGCACACCTTAGCCTTCGAAGTGACATCTTTGCTTTTCAACATTTTAAACATGTCTTTTGCGACACAATTGCCCCATGTGTCGCATTGCTTGATTTCGTAGCTACTGCTTTCACAGGCATTGATTGTGGATCCCGATAAAAGGAAATCCTTGATGACTTCAGTCTCTTCTCTGTTTATTCTGATGTTGCTTATTAGTCCAGTTTTGAGGATTTTTGTTCTCCTGATGTTGTGGTATAATCTGGACTGAAGGCTGTGGTCTTTGATCTTCATCATCAAGTGCTTCAAGCCGTACTTTCTTACATTCAAGCAAGTAAGATTGCGTCATCTGCATGTTGTGGGGTGTTAGCGAGTCTTCCTTCAGTCCTGACACCCCTGTCTTCGTATGTTCCAGCTGCTCCTGTTGCCCAGCATATGGAAAGAATGAGCATGGTGAGACATACAGCCGTGACCTACATCCTTTCTGATTTTAAACCATGCAGTATCCCTTTGTTCTCTTCAAATGAGTGCCTTTGGTCTATGTATAGGTTCCTCACAGCACAGTTAGGCATTCTGGAATTCCCATTCCCCGCAACGTTATCCACAATTTGTTATGATCCACACAGCTGAATGCCTTTGAATGATCAATAAAATACGAGCAGACATCTTTCTGGTATTCTCTGCTTTCAGCCAAGGTCTATCTGGCTGCAGCAGTGTATCCCGTTTTCTAGTCACCTTCTGAGTTCAGCTTGAATTTCTGGCAGTTCCCTGTCAGTGTACTACTGCAACCCATTTTGAATGATCTCCGGCAAGTATTTGAATGATCTTCAACAAATATTTTCCTTGTGTTAATGATACTGTGTGATACTGTCTGTGTTCTGTTGGATGACTTTTCTTTGTAATGGGTACAAATATGGATTTCTTCCAGGAAGTTGGTCAGGTAGCTGTCTTCCAAATTTCTTGGAATCGAAAAGTGCTTCCAGCTCTGCATCCATTTGTTGAAACATCTCAGTTGGTATTCCATCAGTTCGTAGAGGCTTGCTTTTCTCTAGTACCTTCTGTACACTTCGGACTCCTGAAATGATTGAACACTGATCAATCTTTTTCAGTACAATGGCTCTCTGTATTTCTTACATCCTCTTTGGATGCTTTCTGTGTTGTTTAATATTTTCTCTGCAGAATCCTTCAATATTGCAACTTGAGGCTTGAATTTTCTCTTCGTTTCTTTCAGCTTGAGAAATGCCGAGTATTTTCTTCCCTCTTGGTTTTCTAAGTGTAGGTCTTTGCACATTTTATGATGGTACTTGACTTTCCTGCAGACATAGAGGTTAGGATTTACAGCACATATTTTTGTGGGGAATACTTCAATCCATAACAGAGACGACTGCCAGGTGCTACTGGGCCTAATTCTAAAACGCCTGTTGTATCATCTTTTCATTTCCATTCCCCACTGCCATATATCAGAGCTTCACAGTTGGAACATTGTTCCCCCTTGTCTCTTTACTGCCTTTTTCTTCTCCACAATACTGCCATAAAAGTCCTCCAAAAAACAGATATTTTCATATTAGGCAACAGGCACAAAATAGAAAATAACTTGCTGGAGCTAACAGGATACAGTTGAATTTGTGTATGTACATATATATAATATGCATGTAATTCATATATATCTTATATATAATTCACATACACACATGCATATACATATATATACATACATTTGGCAGTGTGACAGTTACGTTGGCAAGCTCATCCTAGAAAAAGTGCTACGCACGTCATGCTGAATATCATTATAGTCACCTTCAAAGTCCTCCCCTTGATAAGCTGTGCACCAATGCCACCACCTAATCTTCCCTCCAAAGCAATTTTGGAACTTACTTTCTGGAATGGCCGTCAGAGCTGTCATCATATTACCTTTGATGTCCTTAATGTCATCAAAATTTCTTCCTTTTAATATTTCCTTTATCTTTGGGTCAAGAAAAAAGCCACTGTGGTCCAGATCAGGTGAGTAGGGAGAGTGTTCCAGCAGTTATTTTTTTACTGGCTAGAAATTCCCTCACAGACAACTGTACATTTAAGTTTGCACACTTGCCACCATGCCACCATGTACAATGGCTATTCCAGAAAGAGTTCCCCAATTGCTTTGAAGGGTTGACTGGGCACTGGGTACTGTGCATAGCTTTCCAAGAGGAGTACTTCAAAGGTGACAATAATGATATTCAGCAATGAGGCAGATAACCCTTAGAGCAAATAAGTTCTCGGACTTAACTGTCAGATCTTGTCGATGTGTTTAATCATCTATGTCTTACTTCTTGCAATCTCATGTTCTTTGCTTCCCCCATTGTTTACTGGATTACTTTAGTTTCATAAATCACATTATTCTTGGTCTTTGCCTATAATCTCTCCGTCTTGTAGTAAGATCTTCACTGTGTTCTTTACTTGTTTCTAACCTGCTTGTGTTTACTAAGCTGAACTTGTTTTTCATCTTCTCTAGTCCTCTTCTCAAATTTGCCCATCAACATGAATTGCTCCTTGCTCTTGTTACCTGAATGCTTTGCTCCATGTTTCTCTTCTTCAATGACTGTGACTTACAGCTTGATCCTGTCCTTATGATTTCATACTCAGTTTTCTAAAAATCTGATTAACAACCCGACATGGCTGGCTTGTTGGCATCAGAAACATAATATGGCCAAAAAGGTCTTTTGAGTTTTCTTCCAAACTTGCCTATTCTCCAGTTTTCTCATCTTAATGAGTGGACTTTTACCCACCCAGTTACAGAGCCAAAATGCAGAAGCCAATGCTGAATTTTTCCATTTGGTCCATGTTAACTGTCACCACTCCAGTCTGAGCTATGTAGTCTATTTCCAAGGTCAATGGAATAGTTTCCTTGGGGTGTCTCTTTCATCACTTCTGGCTCTTCTGTGTTCTCTTCTCTGCACAGCAGAGAAGATCAGAAAGATCAGAAAGATCTTTTAAAAATGCGTAACAAAGCTCCACTCTTCGGACACGAATGGATTGGACTTGGCAATGTAGTGTGACCATATATTGGATGCACTTTATGGTTCTGTGCATCTATAGGATATCATCCTGCTGACCTATGGCTGGAGGAAGGAGAGTGGGTGGAGAGGAGGGGAAAGGAGGCTGTTGGGAGGATGAGACATGTATGGAGCAGAGAGGAATAGTGTGGTGTCACCGGACAGGAAGAGCAGTGGAAGCTGCATAGAGGTGGGCATGTAAATTTATATGGGAATGTACATTTTCACTCAGTCATGTTAAATAAAAAAAAAAAAAGAGAGAGAAAAATGCAGCACTTTACCAATTCAGTTCAAACCCAATCCAGACACCTTCACATGGATTTGAAAGTCCTACAGGATTTGACCTTTAAAAACTTTCCGTCGTTCATGCTACTATCTACCTCATACATCGTCCTCTAGCCTACTGAAATAACTGGGAAAACATCGTTCTTGTTTTAGAACCTGAGAGCTAGCTATTCATCCTGTCTCAAGACTTTTCTGTTTACATTATGATTTAAAGAACCCTTTTTCAGGTTGGCATTTTCTGTGCACCCATTTGCCAGCTGTCTTCCTGACATGGCTCTGTTTTAATTCTGTGTAGAACACTTACTGCTATATGGCATTTCATTTTTGTTTATATTCTATTAAGATGTATCATTATATTGTTTATATTCTAT
Organism: Heterohyrax brucei; assembly: GCA_028571685.1. Taxonomy (NCBI): domain Eukaryota; kingdom Metazoa; phylum Chordata; class Mammalia; order Hyracoidea; family Procaviidae; genus Heterohyrax; species Heterohyrax brucei. The sequence goes on along the minus strand of CM053149.1, from coordinate 69,493,587 downwards.
TAAGATGTATCATTATAAGGGAGAGTTAATCTTTCATTAACACTTAGACGAGTATCTGGCACAGTAGATACAAATTTTTTCTTCCTTGTAATGAATGAAATAACGAATAAAAAATTAAAGCAATGTCTACTTAACACTGAGGTTGGCATATTTAAAAAAAAGAAAAAAGCAAGCCTCTGCCCTTGAGTTGATTCCAACTCGTATCAACCCTATAAGACAGGGTAAAACTTCCCATAAAGTTTCCAAGGAGTGCCTAGTAGATTTGGTTAGCAGCCATAGCATTTAACCATTAAGCCACCAGGTCTTCCAAGGGTGGCAAACTCACTGCTGTTGAGTCAGTTCTGACTCATAGCTACCCTGTAGGACAGGGTAAAGCTGTCCATAGAGTTTCCAAGGAGTGCCTGGCGGATTTGAACTGCTAGCTCTTTGGTTAGCAGATGTTGTACTTAACCACTATGCAACCAGGGTTTATAGCAAGCAAATACTGGTTGAATTGCATTGATTTAGCTGTTATTTTTGTTGTTTAGTTTTCAAAAGAAATGAAAGAAGTATGAACGAATAAAACAATGAATAGCTAACCCGGAGCCTAGCATATAAAACAAACAAAAACAAAAACAAACAAACAGAAAACCCCACTGCTGTCAGGTCAATGCTGATTCGTATCAACTATATAAAGCCACTGCTGTCAAGTCGATTCCAACTCATAGTGACCCTATAGGACAGAGCAGAAGTGCCCCATAGAGTTTCCCAGGAGACCATGCCTGGTAGATTTGAACTGTGGACCTTTTGTTAGCAGTCATAGCACTTAAGCAGAATGCCACCAGGGTTTCCTGTACCATACAAATACTGGTTGAATTGCATTGATTTAGCTGCCGTCTGTTGTTAGTCACAGCTGAGTCAGTTCTGACTCATGCTGATGACCCCATGTGTGCAGAGTAGAATTGCTTTCTAGTCTTTTTGGAAGCAGGTAACCATGCCTGTCTCCCTGGGTGCTTCTGAATGAATTAGAACTGCCAATCTTTTAGCCTGCAGTTGAATGCTTGACCTTTTGTACTGCCCAGGGACTCCCTTAATTTGGATAAAGGTTACTGAAATGTAGAACTCCAAAACAGAGAGGAATTATTGGCTAATAAACAGGAAAGTGTGTTATTTATGCAAGTAGCAAAACAGATAGGTATAAAGAGAAGAAGGAGGTAGTGAAATGCAATGAGATTTTTACAGGGGTTTCTAGGAGGGGGCGTTATCTTTCTTCATAGGATTGGAGTTGGCTTAAGGGAGTGAAACAAAGTGGCCATTTTGTCACAAAGAGAAATCAATACAAAGATGAAAGGGGAGCTTAGAGTTGAGAAAAAAGAATCAAGAGATTTGGAGGGAGAAATACCATGGTCTATAGGTATTGGACGTAGGGGTTAAGTGCTACATCTGCTAACCATAAGGTCAGCAGTTCAAACCCACGAGGCACTACTTGGAAACTCTATGGCGCAGTTCTACTCTGACCTACAGAGTCTCTGTGAGTTGGAATCAAGTCGATGGCAGTGGGTTTTATAGGTACTGGAAACCCTGGGTGGTGTAGTGGCTAAGTGCTGCATCTGCTAACCAAAAAGTCAGCAGTTCAAATTCACCAGGTGCTCCTTGGAAACTCCATGGGGCAGTTCTACTCTAACCCTATAGGGTCTCTATGAGTTGGAATTGACTCGATGGCAGTGGATTTGGTTTTGGGTTTTATAGGTATAATTTGAGCCAAACCACATTGATGCCAGTCCTGTTCACAGACTTCTAGTTATATGAACCAAGTTACTGTCTTTTTACACATCTACTTGCAGTTAGTTTTCTTGCCAGTTGCAACCAAGAGTCCTGATAAACAAATGAACAGCTTTATATTCCATTCTTCTCCTTTTTGGTCATTTATTGATGTATTTTAACTATTGAACAGCTGAATACTATTTTAGCATGCCCCTTTTATTTCATTTTATATTGTATTCTTATCTACAGCTACATAGTGAATAATGTTAACAAAAAAAAAGAGGAGAGAATTTTGTACCAAGATTGATCAATATTGACTGAAAAAATCTTGCAAACATTGGCTGATTGCTCTGAATAGAGTATATTTGATGTAACTTTACAGCATGGAATCTGATAATGATGGTGTATCTATGCATAAAAATAAATATGAAATACATTATAAATAATAAAATCTTAATGATATTTGCTTCTATTGAAAAATTCTAGCAGAGAATGAAGTTTACTTTATTTTATCTTCCTTTTGTAAGTATCTGCTCTTCACCAGACTTTGGGGGTTTATGTATGTGGCCTATGAATAGGATTTGGTTAATGTGGTTTTACTAACTCACCTCCACTCACATTCCAGGAGAATTCATAATAATCTCACTGCAGTGCCACAATAACAGGGATAGTAGTGAGCCAGAATGTTTCCTTTTCCAACTGTTTGAGTATATAAAATTGGGGGGAGAAGTACAATTTGTGTTTTTCTTAGAAATGATAGGATGCTTATATGTTTTTATACATGGGCAATGTTTCTACATAGTTCCTTATGGTCTAAAAATAATATACTTGGAAATTCAGTTCTTTTTATGCTTACAAACTGTTACTTTTTATTCAGTAATGAAAAAAAATGAGGCTATGACTTCTTGAGATCTGAGTAATTGAACTGTGCTAAGCAGGGACAAGGTACATATTCATGGAATCAGACTATAATTTAGACATCACTCTAAATTAAGCCTAATGCAAGATGTAACCAAACAAGCAGATTGATACAGAGAAAGCTTTATTTTTTCTTACCATGTATAAGAGATTGAAAATATCATAAGCATTAAAAATTAAAACCAATATTACTTCTAAATATTTATTTTATGTGATTTTTTTATTTATCTGTTTATGCTTGCTTTTTTTTTTTATAGTAAATGCATCCCATTTGTGATAGCAGGAGAAACACTGAGTCAAGTTTATCAACCCAATAAAAATCCTATGATTAAATATACATAATAAGAAGTATACAGCATTCTGTGAGTAGTGAACCTTTGGTAATATCTTTCTGAATTATGCATTATTGTGATCAAACTCTTAGGAATTTATGTGTATTTTTTTTCTGTTCAATCAACGTATGCTGTCAGTAATTCTGGTTATAAGACTCTGGCTAGGTAAGTTCCTGCAATAAAACAATAATTAACTACTCAGCAACTTTTAGGTAGAACCTAACCCAACTAAATGTAGTATGGATATCAAAAGGTCACATTGTATTCACTTAATGTAAAAGAATGGAGTGAAGGATGAGTGAAGGAAAAAAGACATGATCCATATGGAAAACAAGTGGCAGATTAAATTCAATGGTATCAATAATAACATTCAATGTATGTGGATTAAACAATCCAATCCCAAGGCAGAAATTGTCAGACTGAATTTTAAAATAAGATCCAATTGCATACATTCTATAGGATAAAAACTTCAGATTCAAAGATACATATAAGTTCAACATAAAGAGATTACACATTTTACAAACAGTAACCATCAAAAAGGTGAAATGTCAGACAAAATAGACATTAAGAAAAACATGTTTCTAGAGATAAAAAGGGATGTTTTATAATAATGCCAGCCAAGTGCCATCGAGGGAAGACATAATAATTATCAATGTGTATGTATTTATAAACAGATCCCCCCCAAACACAAAAGAAACAAAACTGAATGGAGAAGCAGATGTTCTACAGCAATACTTGGAGACTTTGATATCATACTTTCATTTTTGAACATAGCCACTAAGTAGAAAATGAACAAAGGAAAACACTAAGTGGAACTAAGAGATACTCATAAAACATTCCCCCCGATAATAGCAGAATACATATTCTGTTTATGTGCACATGTAATCTATGGATAAACCACAAGTTAGGTCTTGAAATAAATACCAGTAATTTGAAAGTGCTGAATTTATGAAAGATGACATTTTCCAATCACAGTGGAAGAAAATTAGAAATCAGTAACAGAAGAAAATTTGAGAAATTCACAAATATATGAAACTTAAACAGCATGCTTCTGAGTAATCAGTGGGTCAAGGATTAAATCACAACAAAATTAAAAATAAAAGCTTGAGGTGAACTAAAATGAAGTGCAACATACTGTAGCTCATGGGATGCAGTTAAAGTGTACGTAGATGAAATCTATAGCTTTCAATACCTACAAAGGCCACTGTATCGTGCAAATTGTTTGTACTCTGCTGATAACCAAAAGGTGGGTGAGTCAGACTTGCCCAGCAAGGCTTCAGAAGAAGGGCCTGATGATTTGCTCCCATAAAGTCTACAAGCAAGAGAACCCTAGGGAGCTGCTCAGTTCTACCCTGTACACAGAATTGACTCAATGGCAACTTTTTTTAAAGCCAAAATTTGAAAGGAACAATGGCAGATCTCAAATCAATAACTTAACCATCCACCTTAAGGCAATGCAAAAATAAGAGCAAACTAAACCTTAAACAGATAGATAAAAGGAAATAATAAAAATTATGCCAGAAATTAATACAATATGGAACAGGAGAACTATAGAGAAAATCAACACAATGGAAAGTTTGTTCTTTCAAAAATTCAAAAAAGTTGACAATTTTTTTTATTAACTTAATTTAAAAAAACAAAAAGGAAATAAAGATGAGAGGGTTCAAATTACTAAAATCAGTAATGGAAAAAGAGACATCACTACCTACATTACAGACATAACACTGATTAAAGTATGAAACAACAGTATGCCAACAAGTTAGCTAACATAGATGAAAATGATAAACTCCAAGAAAACCACAAAATGCCAAAACTCATACAAGAAGACATGGAAAGTGTAAGTAGGCCTATAATAAGTAAAGCAATTAAATTAATAAATTAATAATTTCCCACAAGGGAAATCCCTGACTTAGATAGCTTAAATGGTGAATACCACATATTTAAAGAAAACTGCAGTAGTTATCAAACTCTTCCAAACACAGAAGAGGGAATATATCCCAACTCATTCTAAAATGGGACCGTCACCCTGATACTGAAATCAGATAATGGCATCACAAGAAAAGAATACAATTTGGGACTGAATTGTGTCCTCCCAAAATATATGCTGTAATTCTAAGCCTTGTGACTGTAAACGTGACCCTGTTGGACATGGAAACTCTGGTGGAGTAATAGCAAGTAGCTACAGCTGTTAACTAGAAGTTCAGGAATTCTAATCCATCAGGTTCTTCTTGAAAACACTGTGGGCAGTTCTACTCTGTCCTATAGAAAGCAACTCAAAGGCAACAAGTTTGGGTTTTTTTTTTGGTTTAGAGATAGTCTTTGTTTTGGTACATCAATAAAGTCATACCAGTGTAGGATGGGTTTTATTTCTAGGCACTTCTGAAGTATAAAAGGACCAAAATAGACACAGAGATATGTGCAAGTTGAAGAGAAAGATAAATGATAGAAACAGAAGTGTCGACAATCTCAGAAACACCAAAGATTGCTGGTGGGTACTAGAAGCTGAAACAGACAAGGGAGGATTTTCTCCTAACATCACTCCTTGAATTTAGACTTCTAGCCTCCTGAAATTTCAAAAAATTAATTCCTGTTCTTTAAAGGTATCTACTTTTGGTATTTCTGTTACAGCAGCACTAGACATAAGACAAACACTATGGACAAATACTCTTTTGGAATACAAATACAAAACTCTCCATTAAACTGTAGCACACTGAATCTCACAACTATAAAAATTACTGTGTATCATGGTTGGTTGGGACTTAACTGAGGACTGCAAGGATGGGTTAGCAAGTGAAAATCAATTAATGCAATATACTGTATCTGTAGAATAAAGGAAAAAAGTACACAGTAGTATCTGTAAGTGTGGAAAGCATCATTTGACAAAACCTAGTATCTTTTCATGATTTAAAAAAAGTTAAAAAACTAGGAATAGGTGAAAACACCATCAAACTGATGAATGTCCTGGAGGAAAAACTACAGCTATTGTAAGACTGAAAGCATCACTCCTGAGGGAAGAGGGTTTCTGTTCTTACCACGTCTGTGGAACATTTTATCAGGTGTTTTAGCCAGGATAATGAGGAAAGAAAAATAAAGACACACAGATTGGAAAACAAAACAATAAAATAATATTTTCAGATGACATGACCTTGTGTACAGAACATCCTAAGGAATCTGCTAAAAACTACTAGGACAAGTAAAACATTTCAGCAATGTTGCAGAGTACAGGATCAACACACACAGAAAGATCAATTTTGTTTCTACGTTGCTATTAAAACACAGAAAATAAAATTAAGCAAACAATTCAATTTACAGCATTATCAAATAGAATAAAATACTTACAAATAAATCTAACAAATGAAAGTGCAAAATGTGTATTTTGGACACTATAAAACATTGTTGAAAGGAATCTTAAATAAACAGAAGGATATTCCGCGTTTATGTCATGAAAGACTTGGTATTGTTAAGATGACGGTGTTTCCCCAAATGATGTGTAGACTCAACACAATTGCCATCGACATCCTAGCTGCCTGTTTTGTATAAGTTGATTTTAAAATTTATGTGGAAATGCAAGAGACCAGTGATCATCAAAACAATCATGGAAGTAAGAATTAAACCTTGGAGACTCATACTTTTCTGATTTCAAAACTTACTGCAAAGACATGTTTATAGAGCGTGATACTAGAAGATGGATAAAATACAGATTAAGAGAATACAGTGAAGAATCCAGATTTAAATTCCTGACATTCATGGTCAGTGCTTTTTGACAAGGTTACCAATACAATTCAACTGAAATAGAATAACTTTGCTTAGACAAATGTTTACCTACAAGCAAAAGACCAAAGCTGGACCTCTAATTTCACACCATAAAACAAATTTGCTTAAAATAAATCATAGACCTAAAAATAAGGGCCAAAACCCTAACAGTTTCAGAAGAAAACATAGGAGCAAACCTTCATGATCTTTGTTTAGGAAATAATTTCTTAGATATGACCTCAAAAGCAAAAGCAACAATGATAACAAAATAGATAAGCTGAATTTTATCAACGGTAAAAACTTCTGTGCTTCGAAAGAAATTATCAAGAAAATAAAAAGGCATCCTACAGGCTGAGATAAAGTATTTTCATATCATGTGACCTGTAAGGGACTTTTTGTCTAGAATAGCTAAAGAACAATTATAACTCAATTATGAAAAGGATCTGACTCGATGGCACTTGGCTGGCTTTGGCTGTGAAAAAGACAATCCACTTAAAAATGTCCAAGTAATCTGAAATCACTTCTCCCAAGAAGATACACAAATGGCCAATAAATACATGAAAGATGTTCAAAGTTGTTGGGCATTAAAAAAAAAAAAATCAAAACACTGTGGTATGATTTCACACTAGCATGTTTATCATCAAGATAATAAATAATTGGTAGGCAAATAAAATGTTACAAACATTCAGGTGAACAGTTTAGAAATTTCTGAAAAATTTCGTGGTAGAATTACCCCATGACCCAGCAATTAGTTTTCAAGTGTATGTATGCATTTTAGACAAGGAACCCAAAGAAACCTCAGACCTGAAGGGTTTATGTGCTGGTATATGCAGGAACAAGAGATCCCATTTTTATGAAATGTCCAGAATGTGCAGATCTATAAAGAAAAGTGTATCTGTGTTTGCCTAAATCGAAGAAAAACTGGTGTCGTGGTTTTTGTTGGCAGTTTGCACTCCCCCAGTATACCACAGAAGGAAGCCCTGGCCATCTGCTTCTGTTAAGATTACACCCAGGAAAACCCTGTGGACCACATCTTCTCTAGTCCTTGGCATCACTATGAGATGGAATTAACTAGAAAGAAATGGGAATGTAAGGGGCTCAGGGGTGCTGTGTGTGTGTGTGTGTGTGTGTGTGTGTGTGTGTGTGTGTGTGTGCATGTGCGTGCGCGGGCACCTGCAAGCGCGTATGTGGGGATGGGGAGAGAGAGAGAAAGGGAGAGACAGAGAAGCTACTGTTCACAGGAAGTAACTACTAATGAGCATGGATTTCCTTTTGAAGTGAAGAAGATGTTTTAAAATCAATTGTGTTGAAAGTTCCACAACTCTGTGCATACACTAAAAGCTAATGATTTTTTCCTTTAAAGGGGTGAATTGTGCAGTAAGTGAATTGTATTTCAGTGAAATCATTGTCAAAACAATAGATACGTCAAACGAAATTCTTTTGAATCTGTCTATCTGCATACAAATTTTCTAACGTTGTTTCTTAAGTCTCTTAACCAGCCAGCCAGCCAGCCAGCCAGCCCGCCCGCGGACCCATTGCCCTTGAGCTGATCATGACTCATAGCAACCCTATGGGAGAGAGTAGAGCCACCACATAGGGTTTCCAAGGAGCAGCTAGTAGATTTGAACTACCAACCATTTGGTTAGCCGCTGAGCTCTTAACCACAGCACCCCCGGGGCTCCCAGCCTCTTATAATTCACCGCTGAACATTATATTTTCTCACTGCTATTTTTCTGCCTGGAATGTCTTTCACCTGCTTCTACAGTCAAATCCTACATAGACTTAGTGTCTTCATTAATTCTTCCTTTATTTTTATATCTAGAAGTCTCATTCTCTGAACTCCAGTATCACTTAATCCTCTTCATTCTGTGATGTACTTAAGGGTCACATTCTATACGCATATACGCTGTTTATAATTTCTACAAATTCGCATAGCACAGAATTGAAGTGAACTTCATTAGTTTATATTTGCATGGCATCTTGCAACATATCCACATGTTTGTGTTAAATGATAAATTAACATTCACATCAATATATACATTGATGTGGATGTTTGTGATGGATGTGGCTTGGGGGAAAAGTTACATACATAACCCTCAGCTGCTCTGCCAAGCTGGACAGTTCATTCTCACAGAAAAAGAGTGTCCAATTTGTTTTGTTAGCCCAACACTTACACAATGCTCCCTCTTTGATCTCTGAGAGCATTCATACACTAAACTACCATAACAGCCATTGAGTGGTCCAAAGACCATTGTCTTAGGTGATGGCATGAATAAACATTTACTAGCTTCTTTTATGGTGGGAGGTGGTGATACAGATTACATATTATCCAGGAGGTAAGGGACATTGTCCATTATATTCATATCTTTAGTATCTTGAACTGTGTTTCATATATAGCAGGCTCTTAAATTACTCATTCAGTGATAAACACAGTGTGCTAGGCAACTTGTATCCATGGTACCCCTATGGCTACTGTCATGAATGGAAATGTGTCTTCCCAAAAATGTGTGTACCACTTTGCCCAGACTATGATTCTCGGTGGTATGTAATTGTCTAGTGGGTATAAATTCTGCCTCTTGGATGTTAATGAAGAAAAATGGGCAGCAGTTGGGTTCATGGGACTCCTCATTATTGCTTCACATCCCTGAGATAATATACTCTCTCTCTTTTATAAAGTGATCTAAATGACAGCTTAAGGACAATTTTCTCTTCATATTTGGAATATCTAAGAAAGCTTCATCCTCAATTTTATAAAAGATGATATTTTGAAGTAGCAATTGTATGAATTTATTCTTATGAAGGTAGGACACAATATAAAGGAATAAGGCTTTTCATATTCTTGTTTTCCTTCCTTTGTTATAAATTGATGTAATTTTGTCTTATGAAAGTAGAATAATCTCAGTCTTGATATGGAAGCTTCCTCAGGGAGAGTTTACCCCTTACATGTGCTCGTAGCTGAAGGACTTGCTTCCAGGCAGATGGCAAACTGAGGCCCCTGCTTTGCTGCTGCAGGTTGGCTGGAGATTCTCTACCATTCCAGTCTTGTTTTATAGATGACCATTTTAAAGAACTTCAGCAAAATACTATTTGAGACCTTAGTAAGCCTTTGTACTGGGAGCCCTAGTGACACCGTGGTGAAGTGTTTGATTGCTGACCAAAAGTCCATAATTTAAATCTATCAGTCACTCCTGGGAAATCTTATTGAGGTAGTTCTACTCAGTCTTACAGGCTGACTATGAGTTAGAATTGACTGAATGGTGGTTTCCCAAACCACAACTCACTGTTGTCGAGTCAACTCCAACTCATAGCGACCTGACAGGACAGAGTGGACCTGCTCCATGGAGTTTCCAAGGAGCCACTGGTGGATTCCAGCTGCTGACCTTTTGGTTAGCTAATGTAGCATTTAAGCACCACACCATCAGGATTTCTGGATGGAAGTGGGTTTGGGTTTTTTGGCTTAAGTCCTCATACTTTGCCATATTAAGAGACAAAGTGAAAATGAAAATTAGGGTGAGGTATAGGAAACCCTGGTGGCTAGTGGCTAAGTGGTTCTGCTAACCGAGAGGTTCAAATCCTCCAGGTGCTCCTTGGAAACTCTGCTGAATAGTTCCACTGTGCCCTATAGAGTTGCTATGAGTCAGGATCAACTCGATGGCACTGGGATTTTTTTTTTTTTTTTTAATCAGGGTCACTGTGAGTCAGAACTGACTTGATTGCGGTGAGTTTTGGCTTTGGTTATATGAATTCTTTGTGTATGTGTATGTCTTTTTTTTAGTGTCAGACCCTGTACTGGCTATTAAATACTTGTACTCTATGTGAAGATAATAGATATATAATACAGACATGAGGGATTGATAGACTGATGGAGATACAGATGAACAAATAGAAAGATTTTTTACAAAGAAATGACTCTTTTTGTGATGTATTGCCACTAGGAGATTGAAAAGCAAAATTACTCTCTTATAGTTCATCTTTTCACTAAAACTAGCATCCCACTTGATGTCTTCCAGGTTGAAAATCAAAAGGGAGTGATAAAAATAATGTAGTTTTTTGATCGATTTGGAAAGATGGTTTGATTATTTGTTTCATTTGCCTTTAAATTATTTTGACTTCTGTAGAAGACTGAACAAAAAATGTCAGCACTGACCATCATTTCTGCTGCTCCAGTGATTTCCTGTACAGTCTCAGTGCAGTCTACACAGTGTCATAGAGTCTGGGATTTCTTACACAAATTAGACAAGTTTGCCTTCCTTTGACTCCCTCAACCCAACCCAACCTAACCCACCCACCCCAAACCAAACCTAATCCCACTCCACCCTACCCTACCCTACCCCACCCCACCAAACAAAACAAAGCAGGCAAAACGTGGTGGCCCAGTCCTTCTAACTATGGACACCCTATAGGGCAGAGTAGAACTGCCCCATGCTGTTTCCTGGGAGTGCTTGGTGGATTCAAACTGTTGACCTTTCAGTTTAGCAGCTTAGCTCTAAACCATCATGCCCCCAGGGCTTCTTCCCAAACACTGCCAAAGCCAAGTGCCGTCGAGTTGACTAGATGACCTTTATTTAATTAGCTCTTTTTTCTCCCCCTGCCAGCAGTGCTCCTGTGTTTCTGTGTGCTTATCTTGTCTGCGGATTGAACCAGTACATCTGATATGAAATCTCGGACACACTCAGGCCTCTGTTTCTTAAAGGCAGGTATTCCAAAGTTATCATCTGAATTCCTATCAGTCAGGAAACCAACTGTTTGTCAAACAAGCCACATATTCCAGATGATACATACTCACTCTGACCTGTCTAAAGCATCGCTTGTTTTATTTTATCTCAATTTCATACCTTTTTGGGGAAAAACCACCAGGGAAATATATCTCAATGACTATATATGATAATGTTGCTCCCTGCAGTCTGTCTCATTACAGAAGCCTTGTCTTTCTAAAATGAAAAACAGATTCACAACTCATAGTACTATTTCCACCCCACACTGATTCAGTGAAACAGCAATTGGGTGGCCTCAAGTGAGTTTAATTTTCTTTGCCTCGTTCATGAAATATGAGTCACTCTCAAGCAGGTGATGTCACTTTCAGAGTTTTTTTTTTTTTAAGTAACGTGGATTAAGAGCTCTGTGACAAAGCTTCATTGCCATGGAATAGGCGTCAGCTTCCAATACTTTCAGAGATCTAAAAAGTCACCACATCAAAGGTGTTTAAAAACCCAAGAGGTCTTTAGCATATTCCTTTGGCTTTATTTGGGATGCATTTAAACCAATTCCAGAAACAGTTATTTCAAGAAATACCATACAATCCTTCACATAATGAGTTAACACATGACTGCCAAGACCACATTAAAAGAAAAAAAATATCTCTGTATTGCTTTCTTTCGGCAAAAGTTGGCAAAGATGGAACGGATATTTGGGATAAAATAAATGTTTTAGACAGTTACTAATGTGAACAGTTAACGTATCTCAGCATCTTGGTTGTATTCACTTGAAAAAAATTCTATGCCCTAAATAAATCTTGCTAGCAAGTGGTTTGGGGAATACAGTTTTGAGAAAGACACTTTTTATTTTTTTCTGTTTAAATTCAAAATTGTTGTGCAGGAGTTAGTTACCCAACCTTCTACAACAACAATATTGTGTTCAATGTGGTTTTTAAAAGGTATTGTCCAGTGATTTGAGTCCTTCACTTGTAAATACATTCAGCCTATATATTAGGGTTGTTTTCTCTTCTTTTTTTCACTATTCTCCCTCCTGTGTAAGAAAAAAATAATAATAAAAGGCTGCGTATAAGCTCTTTTAAAAACTATGATGTTATTTCAGACTTTATCTCTGCTATTATTGCTCCCATCTAAGTATTTCATTTGCTGTACAATAGGTATCTGGTTTATAGTGAATATTTTTCAGATTAGAAATCTTTGTTTACCTGGCTTGTTACACAAAACTAGATGGAAATAAATGCTTAATGATGTATACGGTACTCTGTATCAACTTTGTTTGTTTCACTTAAGTTATTTCAACTCTCTGGCATCATGGTTTCGAGTTCAGACTGCTAAGCAAAAGGTTAGCAGTTCGAATCCACCAGCCATTCCTTAGAAATCACATGGGGTAGTTTTACTCTATTTGATACGATTGTTATGTGTCTGAATTGACTCAACAGCAGTGAGTTGTTGTCCTTTTTTTTTTGGCTTAGTAATCCTACAATCTAGATCTGGTTTTTATACGCACAAAAAATTATGACTGTAACGGCTGTCTTGATTAAATTGACCAACTAATTGTTTCTGCTATATTCTTGCAGTCTGATTACAGTATAAAAACTGATTCCAAACTGGTTATTCATTTGTGATTTTGAGACATGAAGACTTTTCCCTAGACAGACAGCAATTGTACTTAAATCACATACGTCTAGTGTGTACTAAGGATTGCTGGTTGCTTTCATGCACCTGAGTATTGGTTCTTCTGGTAAGAGGCTTATGTGTTCCCAGACTTTGCCTTGTGACTTGCGGTATTTTCACTGGAGGAGCTTACTTACCATTAGAGCGCTGTTGAGTTTGGCCAAGGAACCGGTTTGGGCCAATGAAATAGGAGTGGTGTGATATGTACCATATCCTAAAAGGAACTTTAAAAGTCACTATGTCTTCCCACCAGCCCATTTCCCTTTGGCCATGGGAATATCAAATTTCAAATAGGGGCTGCTTTTAGATCCATGAGTTAAAAGATACGTTGAGTAGACCTATAGTAGTTGATTCACAGCTACTCGCATGGGATACGAATAGAAATTTAAATGTTTGTTTTTATAAGTCTCTCAGACTTATATGCTTGCAAAGAGGCTTGCAAAGAGGCAAAACTGACTGATTAACAGTATACTATTGTCAGGTGCCATCAAGTGAGTTCCAACTCATAGAGACCCTATGTGCAGCAGAACAAAACACTGCCTGGTCCTGTGCCCTGCTCACACTTCGTGTTACCCTTAAGCCTATTGTTGCAGCCATTGGGTGAGTCCATCTTGTTGAGGGTCTTCCTCTTTTTGATGACCCTCTAATTTACAAAGCATGGCGTTCTTCTCCAGGGACTGATCCCTCCTACATGCCCAAACTATATAAGATGTAATCTTACCATCCTTCTAAGGAGCATACTGGCAGTACTTCTTCCAAGACAGCTTTGTTCATTCTTTTGGCAGTCTATAGTTTATTCAATATTCTTCTCCAACACTGTGATACAGAGGCATTGACTCTTCTTTATTCAGTAGATAAACAGACATACACACACACACACACATATAAAATGAGATATATACACATATATATCTCATTAAATAAATGCAGAATACTAATCTATCTGTCCATGGATAGCAAAAGTTTAAATGTTATACTAAGCTCTACAAGATGATTGAAATCCTTATCATTAGTAGAATTTCATTTAAAACAAGGGATGAGAAAAGTATTTTAATGCATCTGTACAGTTTCAACCTGAGTGTCTCTGTCGCAAAGATGATGTGCCCCTTTTAGTAATTCTCTGTTCTCAGTCACTAATTGCATATTCAATATATATAAAAATATATATTAGTTAATGTACTCCTCAGTGAAGGGCAACTGTAAAAGCGTCAGGAAAGGAGGAGGGCTTCACTCTCAGAAGAGTATCAGGAGGCCACTGAGGACCATAGGAGTTGGAGTATGTATGCCTGTTTTCCCTCCCCACTCCAAATCCCACTTGCTGAAATCCTGCCTGCTAAAACTTGACTCTTGCGATGTTGTTGAATATTGTCGTATATATTACAGCTTGAGTGCTAGCTGGACTTCTCACAGACAAAGAGCATCCTCAGGAGACCTGTCTGCTGCTAGCTATAGTATTGTCTTATATTGTGCCACTTGACAATACTGAATCCTTGGAGAAACAAAACAGGAAGGTCATTGTGTCTGTTGGCATTCCGTTTCCCTCCAGACACTGTAAGTCAGGTTCTTGCTTTAGAGGATTGTTCCTTCTTTTGTTGTGTGAGCAGTCCTATTCAGATTAAACAAATATGTATTGGCAGATGCATGAACTTCAAAAAAAAAAAAAAAAAACAGAAAAAGCCAAGTGCCGTCAAGTCGGATCCGACTCAAAGGAAAGGTATATGTGGAAGGTCAGTGTGGGCTCAAGGGACCATGCTATGCGTGCCACCTCTGCCTTGTGGGCGTCTCCTCTCTTGAGGGTCTGCTCAACCATCTTGCATCCTTTGCAGACACGCATTGGTTGGCATTAGGGTTAGGCAACCACTAGTTTACAAGAAAATAAAATGTACACATCAAAAGGAGGCTTTAATAATTTATGAAAGACACATAACTCATATGAACAAGATAGGTAAGTTGGTCTGTTTTCTTCTTACAGGCATAGAACAGAAAAGGAAATAAACTCATTACCTCTGAGTCAGTTCTGACTCACAGTGACCCTATAAGACAGAACAGAACTGCATCGCAGAGTTTCCATAGACAGCCTGGTAGATTCGAACTGCCAGCCTTTAGGTTAGCAGCCATAACTCTTAACCACCAGGCCACCAGGGTTTCTAGGCAAATAACAAGCAAGCAAAACTCACTGCCCTCAAGTCAATTCTGACTCATAGAGACCCTAAGTCTCCAAACATCATGTAGGTTTTGAAGGATGGGTTTGGGAAGTCAATCTTATTTGCCTTATTTTTGCCCTAGTGGGGGACACTACTTCTGCTTCCACATTATACTTTATTACCTGATGTGCTAAGCATTGTGCAAAGTATTTTAATATATTTTTATCTCCGCTACATTCAGACAACCTCATGTGTTAGGTGTAGCTGCAAAAATATTACATGGACCTGACTTACTGAAAGACACACATGTATAATACAGTGGGACTGGATTCTAAATCCAGTCATTTCTCTCTGCAACATAGCTTTTACCATATGGACTACACACATAAAAAAGTTTATTTGGCATGGTAAATGTAGATACCATAAATAATGATGCTTTATTTTCTATTCCTTGAGTCTCAGGTATGAGACTGAGGCCTCAGAATAATTATCTTCTCCTTCTTCAGCTTTAAATTGGAAACATTTACTTACAAATTACTTTAGGACTGAAAAGTGAAAATAATGATAATTCCATGCCACCAAAGTGTCACAAAACTCCTTGACACATCAGATTGTTAAGTGCTGATTGTTATAATTTATCCAGTGTTAGCATATTGTCTAATATGTGCATCTCCTGGCTAACCCTACATATATCCCTTCTTGTCTTTTCAATTGCTTGCCCCATAAACAGACAATAGAAATCCTGTCTTAAAATTGCAATGCCACTGAACATTCTATACAAATTAGATCAAGACAGCTTTCCCTATACCTTTCCTTCTAGACTTCTGTTTATGCATACTCCCTGCTCCAGAGGAATTTCTTTTTCTGTTTAAGCTGCTTTTCAGGGAAGCCTCATGGACTTCACTGTCTAACACTAGCTAACTTTTAGCAAGCAGCTGCTGTCTTCACTGCATCTCAGAAATAATGCTCAACCCATGCATAGCCCACAATGGGTGCCAGAAACAGTTTAAATACATTTAAAAATATCTCATTTAAGTCTCACAATGATATGTTCAGACAACAACTGCTGTTGTTATTGTTAGGTGCTGTCAAGTTGGTTCTGACTCAGAGCAACCCTATGCACAACAGACAAAACACTGCCTGGTCTTGTGCCATGTCCACAATCGTTTTCATGCTTCAACCCATTGTTGCGGCCACTGTGTCGATCCATCTCAGCAAGGGCCTTCCTCTTTTTCAGTGACACTCCACTCTACCAAGCATGATGTCCTCCTCCAGGGACTGATCCTTCTTGACAACATGTCCAAAGTATGTAAGATACAGTCTTGCCATCTTTGCTTCCAAGGAGCCCTCTGGTTGGACTCTTCCAGAACAGATCTGTTCTCTTGGCAGTCTATGGTATGTTCAACATTGTTCTCCAACACCAAATTTAAAGACATCAGCTCTTCTTTTGCCTTCTTTGTTCATTGTCCATCTTTCACATGTGTATGATGCGACTGAAAATAGCATGACTTGGGTCAGATGCACTTTAGTCTTCAAGGTGACATCTTTGCTTTTCAGTACTTGAAAGAGATCCCTTGCAGCAGATTTTCCCGGGGCAATGTCTTTTGATTTCTTGACTGCTGCTTCCATGGGCACTGATTGTGGACCCAAGTAAAATGAAATCCTTAACGACCTAAGTTTTTTCTCCATTTATGATGATGCTGCTTATTGATCCAGTTATGAGTATTTATTTTTGTTTTCTTGATGTTTAGGTGTAATCCACATTGAAGGCTGAGGTCTTTGATCTTTATCAGTCAATGTTTCAAATCATTTTCACTTCCAGCATGTAAAGCAGTGTCGTCTACGTAATGCAGATTGTTAAAGAGTCATCCTCCAATCCTGATGCCTCGTTGTTCTTCATATAATCCAGGTTCTTGGATTATTTGCTTGGCATACAGATTGAAATGGTATAGTGAAAGCATACAGCCCTGATGCACACATTGTCTGATTTTAAACCGCGCAGTGTCTCCTTGTTCTGTTCTCATGACTACCTCTTTATCCATGTACAGGTTCCTTAAGAGCAAAACTAAGTGTTCTAGAATTTACATTCTGGTACTAAGGTATCAATGTTAATTTCTCGATTTTGTTAGTTGTGGTTGTGGTTGTGTAGATGCCTGATCGAAAAACCCAAACCCACTGCCATTGCGTCAGCTGAGATCCAAGCAACCTTAGAGAGAGGAGTGGAACTACTCCATAGAGTGTCCAAGGAGTACCCAGTGGATTCGAACTGGTGGTGCAAATGTTTGCACTCAACTGCTGACCTCGCGGTGAATGGTTCAAACACCCCTGTGGTACTATGGGAGAAAGTTCTGACGATCTGCTTGTGTTAAGATGACAGGCAAGAAAACTGTGTGGAGTGGTTCTAGTCGGTACCACATGGCTCGTTATGGATCAGAATCAACTTAGTGGTGGTGAACAACGGTGGTGTGGTTGTGTAGAAAAGGACTCATGTTCATAGGAAATGCGCTCTAAGTACATTTATCTGAGAATGATAGGATTCCACGTCAGAAAATTACACTCAAATGGTTGAGAAAAAGTTTTCTCTAGCATCTTCATGCAACTTTTGTTTGTAAAAGCTTTCAAAATAAAAACAAGAATATCTATTGTGATATGTATGTGTCATAAAAAGGAGAGAAATTTAAGGCTAGTTATAGTCATCCTCTGACACTTGATGGCCCCTCTTTATCTAAGATAGGTGTTATAGAATTTGATAGTCATGTTTCCTAATCGAATATATGCCAGGTGTTGAATTGTTGTGGATCAATAGTGTTTCATGCAGCCCTAGACATCGTTGGTTGTGAATATTTATTTTCCTCTATGGTGAAGTCTTCAGTTAGGGCCATCATGGTGGGCAATCAACCTGAAATTTTAGTTGACAGAGTCCATTTAGAGTGCCAACCTGTCCAAGGAGGACAATTAATTGATATGTTTGCAGTTTTTCTTGGCTGTGTCAAACTGAAAACAAACCTGTATATTTCAGCACTTGCTCAGTCTCAGCCTATGGATTTTGCATACAAGAGTTTGTGACTGAGGAAGTATTGAATATTTATTGAACCAAGTAAGTGGAAGAAAACATGGTAAGTGCATTGTTTGTATCTATCTAATTATCTATCATCTATGTATCTGTCTACCTGTGTATCATCTATCGACTGATCTAGCTAACCTTTTTCTTCCTTCCTCCCTCCATCCCTTTTTCTCTCCCTGCCTTCCGTCACTCTTTTATCCTTCCTTGTTATAAAAATTAACACCATAAATTGAAGGATTAGGGTCAAACCCTAATAAACTAAAAGTTTTGGTTTTCTTGACATTTAATTTATATCAGTATTGCATTAATATACTGCCATATATTTGCTATGCTTCTCCCGTCCTACAGTCTGTCATATACCTACTTCATGGTTTATTTATGGTTTGCATAGTCCCCTCTGGATGGCAGCCTCCGGCTAGCATGAAGCTGCACACCTTTTCAGAAATGAGCAGTGACATTATTCGGATCCAACTCGATGGCACTTGGCTTAGCTTCCTTCTACTGGCTTCGCTGCACTTTTAAACAATAATGATAGTTTCTAGTTCCATCTGTGAAACAATGAATGTAAAATGATCATGCACTTTATCAGTAAGGATATTAATATGTTACCTTCCCTTAGAAGTTATAGTTTTTACTCTTTGTCACTTCTGCCTCTATTTTTGTTCTCCATGTTTCACTTTGAGGGGACAGTGCAGAGATAGGGTAGGTTCAGTGTTATAAGGAACTTAACATCTAATGGAGTGATAGCTACACAAAAAATTTACTAACAATATCAGATCTTACAAGTAAATTATAGATGCTTCAGGTGTTTCAAGATTGCTAAGACACCCGTAGGTGAAATTTCCTAGATCTGAGATTAGATTTGAGGCTAGGTAATGATGAAAAAGCCAGCAATAAAAAGATTCTTTGGGAGCAAGTAAGATTGGTAGCAGAGACAATCAGATAAATTAACTGTCAATTGTCTGGGACAGTCATTGATTCTTCAGCAAAGGTAAGACAGCTCTGGCCTTCTTTCAGGCTAGAGAAATAGAATGCACATAGCCCTTTGAAGACTCCATGAAGTCCTAAATACTCGTGCATTGTCCCCTCCCCTGTGCCTGCTCCTTGGATGATAAGAAGGGCTAGGAGCAGACAAACCCGCTTAACACCAGTTATCAGAAACAAAGATGATAGCATTAGAGAGTGAACAAGTGGCAGGTGTGGAATATCAGGGGGATGAATAGAGTGCCAAACAGTACAGTCAGATCAAGGACTGCTCAGCCTAAGACGCATCAGCCTAGACAGTTGTCACTCAAAAGGAACTTAAGAAGTCCTTTTGCAAATCAAAAGAATAGATTGTCTTTTTTGGTTTTGATTCTTTGATTGGCTTTGTTTTATTTGTCATAGCCACCAACTATTCATAAAGCCTAACAAAACCAAAGTCCTTGTCATTGAGCCAATTCTAATTCATAGCAACCCTACAAGACAGAGTGCAACTGCTGCATAGGGTTTCCAAGGAGTATCTGGTGGATTTGAACTCCTGACTTCCTTTTAACCCCTCTGCTACCAGGTTTCCTTCCTATTCCTAGACATCTGGAAGTTAAAGACAGTTGTGACTAATATTATCATTTACTCAGTGTGGCAGTAACGGGCATGCCGCTTTATTAAGGGGTGATTAGGACTGATCTTAGGCCACAGCTCTACTGTGGTTTCTTCTTTAACCGTGGTCTTTATTTTAAAGATACTGCAATAATGCATACCATCCTAAAGAGCAATTCATTCATTAATCAATCCACGTGCTAATCCAGACACATTACTCAATGAGTATAGAGATGCATGGAGTAGGAACTTTTCCCACTGGAATTCTTGGTCTAGCTATGGAACCAGGAGACTTGTGTGACCCAAATACCTTGCAACATGTTTTCTCTTCTTCAAAATGGATAATTGAGAGCTTGACATAACTAACATCATAATGATACTCTTTATAATCTATAAGTGTTTTCTTACTGTATGAGCTACTCTGGCCTCTGTGCTGGCTTCTTTCCAAAGTGGGGCAGAGCCCCTTCAGCTCCTGTGACCTTGGTCTCCCTCTTCTTTGCTCTCTTGAGAAACAGCCTTCAGCCTGGGAGACAGCAGCTGGAAAGGCTGCCTGACATTTTCTGTATGTACAACTTTCTTTCTTGCTCCTTATCTCAGTCAGAGTAGACTTGGCAGGCTAGCTCCACTAGCCAAGGGATTTTTATGTAAGTTTTGTATTTGCTTGTTACAAACATGCAGATTAGAGTCCAGATGTCTGGCATACATGTCTATAATTTAATAAACAGTTTCTTGTGGCTGTTTTATGATATCTGTGATTATCTGTGGGCTGTGTGCTTAACAATATGATGTAATCTTTGCCAAAAATGAGACATAAACTGTGATGTAAAAATGGTCTTTTGAGACTCCATGGAGAACAGCTTGTGTTGCTGTCGAGCCTGCAGTGGTGTGAGGAACTATGTGCCACTGAGTCGATTCTGACTCATAAGGACCCTATAGAACAGAGTAGAACTGATCCAGAATTTCCAAGGAACACCTGGCAGATTTGAACTTGCCAACCGTTTGGTTAGCAGACATAGCACTTAACCACTATGCCACCAGCATTTCCAGTGGCATCATACCTCCTAATAAACCTTCTTCCTCTTTCTGACATGGAATATGTTTCATTGACTAGATTGCTCCAGGGCACAGACCCAAATCAGGTAATACTTGCTCTCCTATGGCCCTATGGCCTGTTTCTGTGTATCAATCAGCATTTGCACCTCCCTTGGACCTTACAATAACATCTCTTAAAAAAAAAAAAAAAAAACTCCAGCAAATAAAGAGGTCACCAAAGGGGCTGTGGCTATGAGCTGGTGCTCTCCTTTTGGCTAAACTGTCCCGTGTTGGGCTACAAAATCTGAGCCATAAGTTTACATTTTTTTGGCAGTTACTGTATGAGGTCCAAGGACTTTCACACTGGCTTAAAAATACCCTACCACTAGTAATTACCATTTGCCTGTGTTCTGAAGATCTGATCTATATCAACCTACATCTGATCCGTATTTCTAAGTGGCGTAATCCTGATAAACAATTACAGTTGATTATGCTCAACAACATCTAGAATTGAGGGATGGCCATAATATAAAACAAAAAGGAACACAATGGAGTAAAAAAGTTTTATAGAGGAAAATTTTAAAGGGGAAAATGAAACACTGCTTTAGAGAAGAATAGAATTTATCAACCTCCCTAAGTCAATGGACAAGACTGATCCCAACGTGATTGATTTTGCATACTCTTAAAAGTGATACTGCTTTTAAATCTAAACCAAACCAAGCCTGTTGAGTCTATTCTGATCATAGCGATCCTACAGAACACAGGAGAACTGCCCATAGGGTTTCCAAGGAGTGCCTGGTGGATTTGAAGTGCTGACCTTTTGACTAGCAGACATAATGCTTAACCACTATGTCATCAGGGTTTCCTGATGTTGTTAGGTGCCGTGGAGTCAGTTCTGACTCATGGTGACCCTGTGTCCAACAGAATGAAACACTGCCTCGTCTTGCGCCATGTCTACAAACATTTTTATGCTTAAACCGGTTGTTGCAACCACTCTGTCAATCCATCTCATCAAGGGTTGTCCTCTTTCTTGCAGACCCTCCATTATACCAGGCATAATGTCCTTCCCCAGGGACTGATCCCTCCTGACAACATGTCTAAAGTATGTAAGATGCAGTCTTGCCATCTTTGCTTTGGATACCACTAATTTAAAGAAATAACACTATTTACTAAACAGAAAGAGAGAATCTTATAATCTTAAAGTTTGTTTAGCTGCAGCCTTCTTCTGAGATGGTGTTTCCTCTTTACGTCAGATACATTTCATTGACTCTCATGCAAACACTTGGTAAATGAATTGTTTCTAAAAACTAAATTCAGAATTTCTTTGTGACTTTGAAAGTCAACCTCTTGGAAATAGCTCAGAAGAAAGATTAAGAATATTATGAATATTTTATTAATTAACTGTGTTCAGTGGGTAAGCCAGCCTTCAAGCACCAAATGAAATGTTAGTTCTGTCACCTTAGCTTGGACTTTTACATACAAGAGGACAAGATGTGGCCGATTCCTTTGCTGTCTTCACAGTCATGAGGATGTTGGATTCCATCTCACTGAGGGTGTCCTCACTCTTCTGACCCTACTCTTCATCAGACATTTTGTCCTGTTCTAGTAATTTCTCCTTCCTTATGACATATCCAGAGTAAACACGCCAGTCTTGCCATCCTTTCTTTTAAGGAGAATTCCAGTAGTATTTCTTTTAAGCTGGGTTAGTTCATGCTTTAGGTGGTCTCAAGAGTCTTCATCAATCCCAGCGTTCAAATACATCAATTCATTTTTCACATGCTTGTGAGACAAATCTGCTGCAAGAGATCTTTTTTAAAATTTTAAAAAGCACAGATGTTGCTTTAAAAACTAAAGTGTACGGGACACAGGCCACGGTGTTTTTCGATCACATCATGTATGTGAAAGTTGGACAATGACTAAGGAACACTTTTGAAGGATGGTATTGGCAGAGAACACTGAATGTCCTAAAGAAATCCTGGTGGTGCAGTGTTTAAGCACTTTTTCTGCTAACCAGAAAGTCATTCATTTAAACCCACAAAATGGTCCCTGGAAACTCTATGGGGCAGTTCTGCTCTGTCCTGTGAGGTTGCTATGAGTCAGATCAACTCAACAGAAGTGGTTTTGATTTTCAGTTTTTCTTCTAATGAAACTACGTGTGATTTGAATATGTCCCCAGGAGCAGAACTGAAGCTTCATTAGATAAAGCCATTAATCAGAGCATTTTATAGTTTCAGACTTCTTAAATTTCCCCCAGTTTTTTATAGTATAATGGTATGCTATTATGGTTTCAATTTTCATTTATTTATGAAAATTGAGCATCTTGTGTTAACATTCTTTTGTTGGTATATGTATTTTTTCCTTTTCTAAATGCCTATAAACATCTCTTGCCCATTTTCTTTGGAGTTATCCATCTTAATCTTATTTATTTGTATGAATTCATTGTGTATTTTGGATAGTAATCTATTGTCAGTACCATATGTTGCAATGGCATTATAGCTATTATATTATTAATAGCCCCTTTGAGTTCAACAGTGTTCAGATATTATTCACTCTCATTAAACTCTTTAGGTTATGTTTTGATGTAGCCCCAAATTTATTTTTTCTTCTTTATTTATTTATTTTTAGAGATATCTCAACCTATAATATCTTATCATTAAAATTCTTATGTTTTCTGCTAAGGCATACAATTTTTTTACATTACACTGAGACATTTATTCATTGAGAATTTAGTTTCCTTGCTGGTGAAATAAAATAGATTAACAGTTTATATATTATTGTTGGATACGGTGAAGCAATTATTGTACTATTATGTGTTGAAAAAATATTCTTTGCATTCATTTGAAATGTTAACCCTATTCTGATTTTCTTAGCTGGGGATCTGTTTTTGACACATTTAATGTTTATTTTTTCCAATATTTTTGCCTTTGTCACCCAACATTTAGTGCCAAATTTCTAAACCTCTTTATTTAAGAGTAACAACATTTTGCTGAGCTTCTTGAATTCAATCTGTTGTGACTGAAAATATCACTAATGATATTTTATGTATTTTCTAATATTCACATTATGTCTTGCTTTTAATTTTGTCAAATTTAGTTAACATAAATAGCAGTAATGATTGCCTTGAGTTTTTGTTTTTTTCCTGATATTAATGAGACATTTCATAGTATTTCACAGTTAGTATATGACATTTTCTACTGGTTTCTAGACAAATTTATTTATGTTGTTTTGTATAGCCCCTTTTATTTCTCTTATAACAAACTGATTTTCATAACTGGTTATGAAATCTTTAATGAGTGCTTTGACATTATTGACTGATTAAATCATGTTTGCCCTGAAATTTCTTAATATAATTAATTAGGTTGATAGAACTCCCAAATTTAAAACTTTCAAACTTGAAATAATCATACTTGATCATATTTTATGAGATTTTGCATGTAAATGTTTTGTGTGTATGTGCACTTGATCTACAAAATTATATTGTATTTTTAGATTAAAAAGAAAAAGCCTAAACCTGTTGCTATCAATTCCAACTCATAGTGACCCCATGGGACAGAGTAGAACTGCCTCGTAGGATTTCCAACCAGCAGTTGGTGAACTGGAGCTGTTAACCTTTTGGTTAGCAGCTGAGCTCTTTACCACTGAATGTCTAATACCTACACCAGTAGATATCAGTTTAAAAGAGTTTTAATTTTACTCTTTTGTGATGTATCATATTATACACTTTATGATTTGGGAGTACTATATGAGATTTGGAAGCCCTAGAGGAATAGCAGTTAAGTGTTACTGCTGCTAACTGAAAGGTCAGCAGTTCAAATTAGCCAGGTGCTCCTTGGGAACTCTCTATAGGACAGTTCTACTCTGTCCTATAGGGTTCCTATGAGTCAGAATCTACTCGACAGCACTGGGTTTGGTCTTTTGGTTTTTATATGAGATTGATCATAATGTTGCCAAGGTGTTGGTAACACATATCACTAGGTTGCTTTCGACCTAATCATTGTTAGTTGCTGCCATTTAGATTCTAAGTCACAAAGACCTTACAGGACAGAGCAGAACTACCCCATAGGATTTCCAAGGAGCAGCTGCTGGGTTTGAACCTTTGGCCTTTTGATTAGTAGCAGAGCTTTTAATCACTATACTAGCAGGGCTCTTTTTTTATTGCAAACCTATTACTTTCCACCAAGTCATATAATGTCAGTGAGCTCTCTGCCTCCTCTGTCTTTCAGACAGTGATAAAAACATAATTTTCACTCCTTCCTCCACCCTCATTCTCTACTTGAACATTTTGTCCTTTGACCTATTGGTAGGATCGAGTTTATCTGCTCCTTCCTACATAAGAAACAATCTTAATGAGTTACAGGATGAACTGGAGAGAGTTAGTTAAAACAGTTACACTTCAGGAAGATGGTTTTAGGAGGAAGAAAGAACAGAAGCCCCAGAAAACCCAGATCATTGTATACGCAGCTGAAGAAAGTTCACAAGGCAGTGAGAAGAAGGAACAGTTACAGTGCGGGTGCGAGACTGCCAGATAACTTCTTTCTAGGGCTCATGGCTAATACTAATAATTTTATTTCTAAACTATTTCAGCTGCTAACCAAAAGACTGGCACTTTGAATCCACCAGCCATTTCCAGAAAACCCTAGGGGGCAGTTCTATCCTTGTCCTGTAGCATCGCTTATAAGTCAGAATTAATTTTAAGGCAATGGGTTTTTTTTTTTTTTTCCAGCAAAGCCAAGATTCGACGTGAAATCTTTTAGGTATCTTTTTGTACCTAGCTAGTGCAAACATTTAGCATATTTGTCTGCTCACCAAAAGGTTGGCGTTTTGAGTCTACCCACCCTGAGGAACCTCGATGACTAATCTGGTGATCGACTTCTAAAAAATCAACCGTTGAAAATCCTATGAAGCACAGTTCTGTTCTCCCACACGTGGAGTTTCCATGAGTCAGAACTGACTCAACCACGACTGCTTACGTAGCAGACACCACAGAGTGTCGAAGCGAGAGCAGAACCAGGCTTGTGATTTCAGACTCGAGGGAAGTCTGCCCAGATGGCAACAGGAGAAAAAAACACGGGTCTCAGAGTCTCTACAGCTGCGGAGGCATTTTGAGACTGAATTAGGCCCTGAGTAATTATCTTACAATTTTGTGGTAATCATTCCATAATCCTATAAAACAATCAACATTGACTATGTAATTAAAAAGTAGTTCTAAATTATTGGCACTCATAAATTAGTAATGAAGTTTGGTAACTGCAGTTAGTGTCATAAGCGATTGTTTAAATGTGCCACATGTCATTGTAGATGTCACTTTTTCAATGTACATTAGCTTATTCTCACATCAGTGCTCTTTGTTTCTTTATAACATCTTTATTAAGAATATTAGAAAATGAAAGACCTTCTGATAGAATTTGATTCCCACCCCTCAATCCCTAGCCCTGCTCCAAATTATTCCAGAATAAAACAGCCTCAGGGATGGACATGGTGACCTGGAAAGCTAAGCCTCAGTTTTTGTGAGGAGGCTTTACAACTGAAGATCTACGTCTGAGTTCAAGGAGAAGCAAAGTTAGAACAATAATTCTGTAGTAAATAATACTATGTTGCTTACTGCCTGTAGAGCAAGTTAGGTGACCTATAGAAAGACTGTTTATAAAAAGGACACAGAATTAACTGATATCCATTATGTGTGTCTATGTAAGAATAAATATTTATGTATATATAGAGATAAAGAGAGCTCTATCTGTAGACAGAGACAGACATAGATATACATATGTACATATATAAAATCCATTGCCATTGAGTTGATTCTGACTCATAGTAACCCTTCAGGACAGAGTAGAACTGTCACACAGGTTTCGAAGTCTATAAATCTTTACAGAAGCAGACTATACATATATATGTATATAGCCAGCCAATACATATATATGTATGTGTACATATATATATATATACACACACACATACACACATATATACTGCTGTAGGAAAGCCCTGGTGGCACAGTGGTTAAGAGCTATGACTGTTCAGCCAAAAGGTCAGCAGTTCAAATCTACCAGGTATTCCTGGAAACTGCATGAGGCAGGTCTATGCTGTCCTGTAGGGTCACTGTAAGTCAGAATTGACTCAATAGCAATGGATTGGTTTTGTTTTTTACAGTAAATCAGCATTCATGTATGCCAGATTCTTCAGCTTCTGCATTGATAAAGATGAGGAGGACAGCGTTTTTCTCCTATTGAGAGAGAAAAATATGTTTATCTGCTTTTACTAATTTAAATTACATTTTTAAATGTGATTTCTGTGCATATATCCCCATTACATTCAGTGAGGATGCTGGGTATGTGTCTCTTGTTTCAGGAAACCCTATCTCAGAAAAGTAATTTAGTTGAAATAAATGTCTTACATCAGAAGAGTGGCACTTTTCTAAATGAGGTTAAACAACAAACACACATTGGTATCTACATGAGATGAAGCCATTTAGGCCCATCATGTGTCCTTTCTGTCTAAGAAGACAAATCTCCCATATTAGGAGCTGTGATGGTTGAGTTGATTGGCTGTAGACTCCACAGCACATTAACTGACCACCCACCCTCACCCCCACAGAACTGAGGACCCTATGAAAACAAACTCAGTACCAACACCAAAGCACAAGCTACCAAATGCCGAGGAGAAAAATCTTTGGCCTTTGCAATTCTTCATGTCATTATTCTTGTTAAAGTAACAGTGTCTCGGCACTTTGAGTGTCAATATCACCTGGGAACTGGTTAGAAATGCAGGATCTCAGATCCCACCTCAGACTTACCAGAGTCAGAATCTGCTTTGTAACAAGATCCCCAGGTGATACGCATACCATCCAAGTTTAAGAAGCAGCATACCAAAGGTATTAATAAGTATACCCTCTGCTTCTTTTTGTCAGCTTCCTGTACTGTGATGCTGCGCTGGGTTTCCATTTCCACCCTGCATCCCAAGTTCAGTACATCAATCCCTTGCTTCCAAAACTTGTTATCATTCTCTACCCGTTTAGTTGACTTCCTGAGCCCACTGATGCTATCTGTCCTCTGAGTCCATGGCTCTTCTCTTCCTCTCAGGCCTCACTGGTCTGCCCAGTTTGCCCTCCGCACCCTTCTCTCCATTGCTTGCCCACCCTGGGCACACATACGCAGATTCCGTTTTGATTTGAATTCTTTGTCTATGCAAGATAATAATCTTTGTATTACATCCAACTCTAATGCACTATTAACTTCATAATCAGAACAAGAGAAATAATGTGTGAGAGAGAAAAGTAGTACTTATTTTCATACCTATGAATTAGAAGAGAACATGAGGATTATTTGCCATGCCAGGGGATTTCAGTTGACACTTTGTCACTGTTGTAGTTAGGTGTCATTGAGTTGGTTCTGACTCACAGTGACCGTGTGAACAAGAGAATGAAACACTGCCCAGTCCTGCACCATCCTCGTAATTGTTGCTGTGCTGGACCCCGTGTTGGAGGCCCTGTGTCAGTCCATCTCATCAAGGGTCTGCTTTTCTGCTGACCCACCTCTTTACCAAGCTTGGTAGTCTGTGATGTCCTTACAGAGCAAATGTCAAAGAATGTCCGAAACCGAAAAGAAACATCACAGATGTTAGTGGTTACACTGTTGCAGTCTACTTTCACATGGCCAATGTTGGCTGGCCACGCATGCGTGGAGCCTGCCTGTGGCTTTTTGAAAAGGTGCCTGAGCAGAGCTGCCCGGGGTGAAGCAGCAGCAGGTATCGATCAGTGGGCATTAACCATCTGTATACCAACCCACAACTCATTCCGTGAATACTTGTTTTGTAAGGGGAAAAAGAAAAAGTATTTTAAATTGATTTGTGAACTGTTTCGTCTCAGTGACCAGCATTATTTTTTAAACTTCTGATTTAATGGATGCAAATACCTATACAAAATTTATTTGACACTTTTTTACTTTAGATAAAGCAAAATATAACGATAAAATGGAGGTGACTGTAAATGGGCAGCTTTCTTTAGCATATTGATCACTATTAGGCACATATATTAGCAAGGGTGGAAAAAAGGCGAATCCAAACCTGTTGCCAGTGAGTCGATTCTGACTCACAGTGACACTATAGGACAGAGTAGAACTGCCCCATAGAGTTTCCAAGGAGCGCCTGGTAGGTTCATTCAAACTGCCAACCTTTTTGTTTGTTTTTTCTTTTTTTAAAAAAACAAAAACAATTTATTGGGCTTTAAGTGACAGTTTACAATCCAAATCAAGTATCATATAAAACTCACCCCCCAACACGTCTATACAACTGTCACTGCTCTTCCCACCCCGCAGCAGCCCGTTCCTCCTGTCCACTCTTTACTTCCCGTGTTCCTTCCAACTCCTGTCCGCCTCCAGCCTCTCATCTCACCTCCAGACAGGAGCTGCTCTGACAGCCTCATGTATATATTTAAGGCAAAAAGCACAGACTTCATCACCATCTCTCTGTGCCTTATGTCCAGTCCAGTTTTTGTCTGGAGAGTTGGGCCTCAGTGCTGGTTTCAGCTCTGGGCTAGCAGTGAGTCCAGGGCCACGTCCTTAGGGGACCCTCCAGGATGCCAGACCATCAGGTTTGGCCTTTTAATTGCAAGTGCCACCCTTTCTGGTTAGCAGCTGTAGTGACTACTACACCACCAGGCTTTCCATGTTAGTAAAAGGAGCAGGTCAAAGCCAATGGTCCTGTCTGAGCAGTGCTCTCTGGAGTTACTTCCACAGATGTCCCTATTTTTCCACTTTATCTAAATCCTGCTAATGAGTTGAATTTAAAACTCGTACAGGAAGAGCATAAAATTATAAATAATGGTCTTTTGTGACTGGAACCCTGAACAGAAATAAAAAAAAGAAAATGGTGCTACTGAATGGCTTCCGACTCAGACAGTGACTGTATAGGACAGAACAGAACTCGCCCACAGGGTTTCCAGGGAGCAGCTGGTGGAGTCGAACTGCTGACCTTCTGGTTCGCAGATGACCTCTCGAGCCCTGTGCCATCAGGATGTCAAACAGGAAATACTGAAATAAACAAACAAATCCACTGCTTTTGAGTCAATTCTGACTCAGAGCTACCCTGTAGGACAGCGTAGAACTGCTCAGTAGAGATTCCGAAGAGCACCTGGTGGATTCGCACTGCTGACCTTTTGGAGCCTGAATTCTAGCTCAGACTTTGACAGAAAAGTGAGTTTGACCAGTAAGACGTAATTGCTGCAGGTCGGTTTCCTAACTGCTGGGTTAAGAAGGTTGGTCTACGTTCTCAGAGAGCTCTTCCTGCTGGAGAATCCCTGCTTTCCTGCCATGCCTAAGATATTCAGTCCTCTTTCAGTTTGGGAGACAGTATTTTCAAAGCACTCTTATTTTTGTCTGGAAACACGTCCTTTTTGGCAGGATTTCCCTGCTGCACTTAGTTTATGGCTCTGGATTCCTGGGCACCGTGCCTACTTTGGCTTTATTTTTGTTTACGTTCATCATCTCTATTTCTATTTTGGAAGCTGAAGCTTCATAAATATATTATTACACACTGTAAAATTGGATAATAATACTATAAAATTGATTTTCTATATTTGCACATTCCTTAAGAACCTCGGCTGTTTACTGCAATTAAGCTAATTCTTCAAATCGCAGCTCTCCCCTCCTCCCTTGCCTGAAGCAAGCAGCAGGAAATCTAGCTCACACTCCACAGTCTGACACCAGGAGGAGGAAACGGATACTGCTGCATAGAATTTACACGTCTGACAGTGTGTCACCATATGCACAAGGGGAGAGGGGTGACTTTTAGAGACATTTCTGGCATTCCTTCTAATAACCAAGACAACAAACAGCCTCTACTGCACCAATGAAAAGCAACAGCAGAGGTACACTCCAGTTGATTCCACTTGAGAGGACCTACACTCAGCACCAAAGCAAAAACCTACTGCCATTAAGTCCATTCTGACTCTTAGCAATCTTATAGGACAGAGTAGAACTGCCCTGTAGAGTTTCCAAGGAGCGCCTGGTATATCAGAACTGCTGACCTTCTGTATGGGTAGCAACAGAGCTCTTAACCACTAGGCAACCAGGCCTCTTCACTTAGCCCAGTGCCTAGCCCATCCTCAATGCTCAGTAAATATTTGCTGAGCAGATAAATGACTGTTTGCTTTGAACAATGTGGGTTTGTCAAAAATCAGTAACAGCTCTGATGTGTAAAGAGTTTGGAAATCATCGATCCATATTCTTATAACAAGAACAAAAATACTTGACAAACTAAAAATTCATGGCTTCTCTTGAGATTACAAGGTAGTCTACAATCTGCTGCTATTCTGAAATTTGGAGCCAGGTGCTGCCCACTCCATTCCAGCTCATAGGAACCCTGTTGGTCAGAGTAGAACAGTCCCAAAGGGTTTCCAAGGCTGTAATACTTAGAGTTGCAGAGTGCTGTATGTTTCTCTGAAGGAGTGATTGCTCAGTTTGAACTTGTCAACCTTTTGGTTATTGGTCAAGCACTTAACTACTGCACCATGAGGACTTCTTGAAATTTGGATGGATGCGAGCATTGAGAGAGTCACAGCTGAGATTTGTTTATTCAGGAGACTTCAATTGATATGTACAGTCAGATGGTAATTTTGACCAGTTGCTGGAGGCTGAAGGGATTACTGTGGATTCTGCAGTCTTAAGGGGACTTTATTGGGCTGTATCTCCAGAAACCCCACTAGATTCTCTCTGTAGAGCTTCAAGAAAGATCCCCTCAAGTCTCTAGCAGAAGGAAGGGAAGAGTAGTCTTGGAAAAGTATGCCTAAGACTTCTCCATAGCAACGGGATACTCTCCAGGGGAATAGACTGTACCAAAGCTTTGTCCTGGACCATGGGAGAAGGACATCCTTGTGGCTTCAGTCCACTCCAGCCTTCCTGTCTTATCTAATGAGGGGGCCAGCGGTTGTGAATTGGGGTGGGAATGGGGAAGGTGGAGGAGCGTGCAAGAAGACACACTTGTGAATGTCACAGATCAATGCTACAGTTTCACTCAAAGGGATTGAATTGGGAACTGAGAGAACACTCCCCTGCCTCATACTTGACCATCACAGCACAGCGCTCCAGTGTGATAGCTGTCCATCACAGGAAGGAGAACTCCAAAACACAGATTCTCTCTGATGAGGAGGACTCAAGAGAGCCCAAAAGTAACGAGAAGGGACAAAAACAAAGACACTACAGGCGTTTCATTTCTTGGTACCTACAGCGACAACTCTTAAACATAGCCTGCCTCCTAGCCAGATTAGCATAAATCCTCACACTACAGACCAGTTGGCACTTGGCTTGGCTACAGACCTGTTTACCTAAGTTTACATTACTTGATATGACATGTATGGCCCTCAGCATCAGTATCACTAGGCATGCCATAGCAAGAAGAAACTCTGAAGTGAGAAAGCAAGTATCAGAAGCACACACAGATGTAACATAGATGCTGCTATTCCCAGACTGAGAATTTAAGTATGATTAGCATCTTAAGGACAGTAGTGGAAAAAGTGGAAAACATTCAAGAGAAGTCAGATAATGTAAACAAAGAGATGGAAACTCTAAGAAAGTATCGAAACCTGGAAACCAAAAACACCATAATGGAGATGAAGACTGCTTTCCATGGACTTGTCTGTCCAGTAACTGTATCCGTGAGCTTGAAGGTAGGGCAATGGAAATGCTCCAAGGGAAGTGCAAAGAGTAAAAATAATGAAAAAGACAGAACAAAACCTTGAAAACTGTGAGATCCATGGGACAATTTCAAAAGATGTATATTTGCACAATGAATACAAAAAGGAGAGTAGAGAAAGCAGCAAAAGAAATAGTTGAAGCAATAATGACAGAAACCTTTCCAAAATTAATGATGGGCTCTAAATCACAGACCTGGGAAGCTCAGAAAATGCAAGACAGAATGAAAACTAAAGCACCTACTCTGGGATTTATCATATTGAAAATGCAGAAAATCAAATACGTGCAGGAAAACTTGAAAAGAGTCTGAGGGAAAAATAAAGTACACCTACCTATTGAGGAATAAAGGTAGGAATTACATCAGACTCTTTTTAGGGATAATTCAAACAAGAAGAGAGAAATATTTAAAGGAGAGAGTACAGGAAAGAAAGAAATTTAAAACAAACAGAAAAACACTCCACCAATCTAGAATGTAATGTCCACTGAAATTAGACTTTAAAAGTGAAGGAGAAAGGAAGACTTTCTCAGTCTGACAAAAACGGAGGGAATTCATAGTCGGCAGACATGCCCTGCAGGAAACATTAACAAATTTTCTTCAGGCTACAGGAAAATGATATTAGATCTGCTACACTTAAAAAAAGAAAGACTATCAGACAAGGAACACCTTAAGCCACAGAATAACTCCTACATGAAAAGACTCTGATTAAATGTCATCAAACAGGTTAAATCTGGTAATCAGAAACTCAATAATAGAGCTTGGAATTAGAACTGTTTTAGGTTTGCTTTTTTTTATTTAAAGAAATAGAATATGTAAACAGCTGAATATGTTGCCTGAACTTGACAAACAAAGTTTTGTTCAATTTCTGAATTAAAAAAAAAAAAGTAAAAAATATTGATAAAGCTTCTTGGTAGTCACACATTGCTTAGGTAAAATGAATGTAAGTACAACAATCATTCCACATTAAAAAAAAATCAGATTTGGAGTAAGAGTAATTTAGTGACATTGCTAGGAATAAGGAATACATGAGATTGTTATTGTCTTGAAGCAATGAAGGTGACTGGAAAGGCCTTAGACAAGGTGCCTTCCCAACTTGTAACATATTAATATAAATGAAGGGATAAAAAAGTGGAAGGAAGAGCTCGCAGGTGTTACAGGATTCAATGGGATGATTAAAAGGCAAAAACCCTTGAGTAACTTAAAGGAAAATAAAATGTAGGTAGACTTAGTTCATGAGATTTAAGTAGTAATAGAAAAAGCATACTTCATATTCTAACAGGCAATTTAAGATACATGGCTACAGAATAAATGATAACTGAGGAATTGAGTACATAGGTTAAAATACCAAAATGAAAAGTCTTCTGTCTTCTCTGAATTACATCTTTTTTTTAAAGTATTTCATTGTGCTTTAAGTGAAAATTTATAATCCAAGTCAATTTGTCATACAAAAACCTGCCCCCACACTGATGTGATTCTAACTGCTCTCCCCATCCTGTGACAGCACACCCTTTCCTTCCCACCCTGCGTTTCTGGTGTCCATTCTACCAGCTCCTGTCCCCCTCTGCCTTCTCATCTTGCCTCTGGACAGGAGTTGTCCAGTTAGCCTCACGTATCTACGTGAACCAAGAAGCCCACTCTTTGCCAGTATCATTTTATATAAAAGGTCTTCCAGTACAGCTGTCCAACCTTTGAACTTGAATAAAAGAAGTTATGTAAATGATACAGTTTTGTCTTATTGTTCGGAAGTACATTTGATGGTATAATGTGTGGTAAAGAACTTGGAGTAAATGGCTGTTGTGGCATCTTCTGAATGGGACCCAAAATTTTAGTTATCATAGCCCATATCTGTCTCCATTGACAGTCACAGCATCTTCTCATTCTTTTTGGAAAAAATAAGGGCCAATGATTCTGCTGGACCAATATCCACACCAAATGGTAGTAACTCTTTTGGGGAGAAGTGGATATTTTCGAATCTTCACTAGATCCACATCACTCCAAATAAGACAGTTTTGTTTGTTAACAAAACCATTCATCCCAAAATGGGCCTTGTTGCTAAAGTTGTTTTCAGCCAAAAGCAGGGTCAACTTCTAATTGCTCCAGAGCCCAGTCAATGACTGGAGGGTACAATCTATGATCTTTGGACTTCAGTTGCTGAGTTAAAACAATTTAGACTTGCAAATCTGCAAGTCTAAATGCAAAATCCACCAAGTTGTGGTTCATAAAAGGCCCAGTTCTTGGGCTTGGGGTGAAATTGAATGGGATGCATTCTTGCGTACAGTCTAATGAATGGTGGTGATGTTTTCTTTGGAATGTGTGGCTCACTGACACACAGATGTTGCCTGATTGGCAATAGACCCGATTGCCTCAAATTTATGACTACACATTGAATTGCTCTCTTGGTGGGATAATTATACACATCATAAATTTCATGTAACACACAGAATGTTTGGTGAATGGAACATTGATTTTGGTAATAAACTTTAATAATTTCTATGCATTGTGTACTGGTGTAACTTTTCATGACTATTTGTCAAGATAAATTTTTTTTAAAGTGATAAATATGGCCACTACAGTTTCACAATAGTGGTTAAGTGTTATTTATGTCTGTTAAGCAAAAGGTTGGCAGTTCAAATCTGCCAGGCGCTCCTTGGAAACTCTATGGGACATTTCTACTCTGACCTAAAAGGGTTGCTGTGAGTCGGAATCAACTGGGCAGCACTGGTATTTTTTATTTTTTTGCTTCACAAATATGGCTGCTGAGAACTATCAAAAATAGGACATCTTATTGGAAGACCTTTATTAGAATTCAGTCCAGTATTTGTCGGAAGAGCCGGCTTTGGAAATGGTTTCAGTTCTGGACCAACAGGGAGTTCTGGCCCATGTCTTCCAGGGACCCTAAAGCCCACTAGACCGTCAAGTCTAGTCTTTAACAGAGTTCTAGTTCTACACACCCATTTTTTCTTCTGTGACATCAGGGACTTTCGTGTTGTCAGGGGAGTCCTTGCTGGGCACCATCTAGTTCTTCTGGTCTCATGCTGATGTAGTCTCTGGATCATGTGGCCCTTTCTGTCTCTTGGGCTTGTATTTTCTTTACATCTTTGATGCCTTTCATTCTGCTCTGCTCCAGGTGGATTGGAACAAATTGATGCCACTTAGATGTCTGCTTGCTATCTTTTAAGGCCCCAGACACTACTCCCCAAAGTGGGATCTAGAACATTTTCTTTAAATCTTGTTGTGCCTAGATGTCCCTGAAAACCACAGTCCCCAGACTGCTACTGCCCCTGCTACTCTAGCCTTTGAAGTCTTAGGTTACATTTAGGAAACCTCTTAGTTTTTGGTTTAGTCTAGCTGTATAGTAATATTTTTAAGTGAAACTAAAATATTTTTTTGTCAACAGATAATATAAAAAATATGATCTGGAATTCACCTAATCAGCCCTGCTCATAGTCCATTGTTATTGTTGCTGTTGAGTGAGTTCCAGCTCATAATGATCCTGTGTGTACAGAGTGGAACTCTGTTCCATAAGTTTTCAAGCTCGTGATCTTTTGGAAGCAGATCACCAAACCCTGTATTCCAAGCACCTCTGGGTGGACCTGAGCCTCCAGGCTTTTGACTAGTGGTTCAGCACTTAACCAGTCATCCCACCCATGAACTCCTATGCTTCTTGAAATAAGAGGGGCTATTTTATTCCTCCCCAGCCTACTTCTACAATTATTTATATAAATAATAAAGGAAATGTAAGAAAGTGTTTCACAATTTTTATATAGCAGCTCTTAGCCAGAGCAGCAACTCACTGGTGGATTAATGGAAGCCCTATTCCATCAGTGGCTCTAATGGAACACTTACTGTGCACAGAATGGTTTGTACAGGCTGAAAAAAAAATAGCACTGGCAGAGGAATACCCTTGTTATAATTCAGGAAAGGACAATTCTCTGAGATCTTATAAACATGACAGCAGTTAGGAAAGATCATCAAAGCTACGAGTGAAAACCCCAAAAACCTGTTGCCGTATAGTTGTTAATGACTCAGAGCAACCATATAGGACAGAATAGAACTGCCCCATGGAGATTCCAAGGAGTAGCTGGTGGATTCAAACTGATGACCTTTCGACTGGCAGCTGAGCTTGTAACCAACCAACTGTGCCACCTGGGCCACCAGGGCTCCAATTAATGAGGAGGCTAAGTGTAAGTCATTGAGAACAGAAAGCAAGCTGTGATAGCCGTCTGAAGTGGAGTATTCAGAAACAGGTTTATTTGATGAAGCTTCTTGGAGAAGGTAAGTTTTGAGCCAGGTTTTATAAATCATAACCTCTTTCAGGTCTTGAGGTATTATTTTAGGAAAAAGAGTACTTCAGTTGCGCGAACTTCATACATCACCAAGAACTGTCATCAGACACAAATGGCCAAAGTGTTCGTGTGGGTCAGACATTTCATGATGTCACCACTGCTAACAGGAGAGCTAGTCTGCAAGGCTGGCATATGACAGATTTCCAGCAGACAGATTTCTGGCTTTAAAATCTTGTTCCAGCTACTAATGTTGCATTTGATTTTCTTCTTTTCAAGTGAAATTTCTGTTCATGTAATTGACTTTGAATATCTTTTCTGCAGGCATGAAATGAGATAAAAGAAAGCTGTGCAGTTTTAATATGAGTTTATTAGACTTGCATGCAATTCTATTCCATTTACAAACAAAGGAACTATGAAAGTCAATATGTAACATCATATCACCCCAAGAGTCTTTCAGTAATATGTTTACACAAATATGAAATTTATCTGAAAAAGGAAACACGGGAATTTATAAATTGCAAAGTTCAAAAGAAAAACAAATAGTTTGTATAGTTTTTTAACAGATAGGTAGTACAAGTTATGATGATCATTTTTAATTAAAATGTACATATACAAAGTCTACTTGAACTTAAGGATATCCTGAAGTATAACACTGTCAGTGATAGTATGATAGTGACAGGACGACACTGTAGACCCATTAATATGAGTATTATTCAGTTTTATGCACCAACCAC
The DNA here is from genome assembly GCA_028571685.1 of Heterohyrax brucei. Classification (NCBI taxonomy): domain Eukaryota; kingdom Metazoa; phylum Chordata; class Mammalia; order Hyracoidea; family Procaviidae; genus Heterohyrax; species Heterohyrax brucei. The sequence continues at coordinate 69,455,935 of CM053149.1, read as the reverse complement.
TAATGCCAGAGATGAAGAAAGTGAAGATTTTTACCAAGTTCTGCAGTCTGAAATAGAATGAACATACAATCAGTATGCACTGGTAATTACCAGTGATTGGAATGGGAAAGCCGGAAACAAAGAAGGACCAGTAGTTGGAAAATACGGCCTTGGCTATAGAAATAATGCCAGAGATGCATGATAGAATTTTCCAAGACCAGTGACTTCTTCACTGTGAATACCTTTTTTCAGCAAGATCAATGATGACTCTACTTGCGGACATCACTAGATGGTAAACATAGGAATTAAATCAACTACATCTGTGGAAAAAGACAACAGAAAAGCTCAATACCATAAATCAGAACAAGACCAGGGGCTGATGTTGGAACAGACATGACTTACTGATAGGCAAGTTCAAGTTGAAACTGGAGAAAATTGGAACAAGTCCATGAGAGCTAAAGTACGATGTTGAGTATATAAAACCTGAATTCAGAGATCATTTCAAGAATAGATTTGATGCAATGACCATTAATGACCAAAGACCAGATGAGTTGTGAATTGACATCAAGAACGTCATACAGGAAAAAAGCAAGAGGTAATAAAACAGGTATAGAAGAAAAAAAAGACCAAAATGGATGTCAGAAGAGACTCTGAAATTTGCTCTTGCATGTCTAGTTCAGAAAGAAAATGGAAGATATGGCAAGCATTTCTCAAACTGAAAAAAAACTTCAAGGCTCAACTTGCTATATTGACGATTTCTATGGAAAAATATTACATGAAGCAAAAAGCATCAAAAAATGCTTCAGCTGTTTCAAGAAGTGGACTCAGCATTATGGAAGTGCTTACTCATCTATACCAAGAAATTTGGAGGATAGCTACCTGACCAACTGACTGGAAGAGATTCATATTTATGCCTATTCCCAAGAAGGGTGATTCAATCAAATGTAGAAATTATTGAAAAATATCACTAATATCAGACAAGTAAAATTTTGCTGGAGATAATTCAAAAGTGGCTGCAGCAATTCATCCACAGGGAACTGTTAGAAGTTCAAGCTAGAGTCAGAAGAGGACATGGAACCAAAGATATCATAGCTGATGTCAGGTGGGTCCTGGCTGAAAGCAGAGCATACTGGGAAGATGTTCACCTGTGTTTCATTGACTATACAAAGGTATTTGACTGTGTGCATCATAACAAATTATGGATAATGTTACAGAGAACAGGAATTCCAGAATACTTAGCTGTGCTAGTGAGAAATGTGTACCTAGATCAAGAGGAGTTGGTCAGACAGAACAAGGGGATACTGTGCAGTTTAGTGTCAGGAAAGGTGTACATCAGGATTGTATCCTTTTACCATATATATTTGATCTGTATGTTGAGCAAATAAACCAAAAAAGCTGGGCTATATGAAGAACAGAACATCAAGATTAGAGAACAACCCAATAACAACCTGTGTTACGCAGATAGCACAACTTTGCTTGCTGAAATTCAAGAGGACTTGAAATACTTCCTGAAGAATGATGAAGACCAACTACCACAGCCTTCAGTATGGATGACATCTCAATGTAAAGAAGTAAAAATCCTCACAACTGGACCACTAAGCAACGTCATGATGAGTGGAGAAAAGATGGAAATTGTCAAGCATTTCATTCTACTTGTATCCACAATCAACACCCACGGAAGCAGTAGTCAAGAAATCAAAAGACACACTGCTTTTGGGTAAATAGGCTGCAAAGATCTCTCTAAATTGTTGAAAAGCAAAGATGTCACCTTGCAGACTAAGGTGCACCTGACCCAAGCCATGATGTTTTCAATCACCTCCTGTGCATATGGAAACTGGAAAATGAATAAGGAAGACAGGAGAAGGATTGACACCTTTGATTTGTGATGCTGGTAAGAATATTGCATATACCACAGACTGCTGAAAGAATGAACAAATATTTCTTGGAAGAAGTACAACCAGAGTACTCCCTAGAAGCAAGGATAGCGAGACTACGTCTTACATACTTTGAATATATTATCAGATGTGATCAGTCCCTGTAGAACAACCTCCTTCTCAGTAAAGCAGAGTGTCAGTGAAAATGAAGAAGACCTTCAATGAGATCAGTTGACAGAGTGGCTGCAATAATGAGATCAAGAATAACAGTGATTGTAGAGGTGGCTCAGGACAGGGCAGTGTTTCCCTAGGATGTCAGACCGTAGGGTTGCTGAGTCAGAACTAACTCATTGGCACCTACCAGCAACATTCTATTTGTGAAAGGAATAAATGTCCCAAATGTAAGAACATGTTCTGACATATCCCCACTGCCATTGAGTCAAGTCTGACTAATAGCAACCCCAGAGGTCAGAGTAGAACTACCCCATCAAGTCTCCAAGGAGCGCCTGGCAGATTTGAACTGCTGACCTTTTGGTGTTAGCAGACATAACACTTAACCCACTACGCCACCAGGGTTTCCACTCTGACATACAGGGTATGTTATTTCAAACTGAATGGTCTAAAAGATTTAACCAGAGAATCAGTAACAGCGTGAATTAAAGACTATCATAAGGGTGAGAGGGGTGGGTGACAAAAGGGTAGGAAACAGAACCAAAGACTTACAAACTGGACATTGATATCAGGAGGGAGACAAAGGTATAAACTATTAATGAATGGAGAGCCAAAGCCAAGAAAATAGCATCCAGTGAATTTCAAGATGACTCTAGGACCAGGTCCTAAGTCATGCAAAGAGGTCCAGTGATTGAAGAACCAGAATCTCTGGATGGCACAAGGGGAACTTAGTACTAACCAAAAGTTTGGTAGTTTACGTCCAGCTTGATTGTGAAACACAAGGTGTCATCATGAGGGCAATGCCTGGAGGGTGACAGGTTTGAGTTTTTTTGGATGGAGAAGCAGGTAGTTCTGGTTAGATGTTACAGAATGGAATCACACAAGCAAAGCATCTATATACAAGGACCTTTGGTGTTCCATCTGTCTAGTCTTGGGGCACCCACCATGAGACCAGAACAGACTAGGGGGATCCTCACCCGAAAGTCTGGGATTACTGACGTTCTTCTGAATGAGGAAATACTAAAAATTTCTTCCTTTTTTTTTTTTTCTTTTTTAGAAGCAACCTTACAGTGAGATAACTGAGGAAGCGTGCACAGATTCGTCTTGTTCCTTGTAGGCGAATGAGGTACATTTCCTGAAAACATACAGAATTTTCTTTCAGACCTCACTTTTTGTGGTTGTCTCCCACAAACTACTCTCACTCGCATCTTTTCAATCGTGGCCGTCTTCCTGAGAAGATGGGAACGCTGTGTAAGAGAAGAAGCAGCCATTCAGCTTCTTGGCATTTGGACTTGTTAACATATAAGTAGTAACAGGCTTTACTTTTCTTTAGAAAAGTGTCAAAGGGCGGGTCATTTGTATCTACCAAACCAAACCAAACCGACTTCTATTGAGTTGATTCCAACTTACAGGGACCCTCTAGGACAGAATAGAACTGTTCTGTAGACTTTCCAAGGAGCGCCTGGTGGATCTGAATGGCCCACATGGTTAGCAGTCACTGCAGTCAACCACTATGCACCAGAGTTTCCGTTCATTCATACAGATATTTATTTTTCTCCTTTATGGAACAATAGAAATATAAGTATTATTTTAAGTATTATTTTATTTAAGCAGATATATATTGGACAGGAAAAAAAAAAAGGTGGTAAGATATTGTGTCCATTTGCTTACAAAATGCAAATTGCTGACCAATATAGGTTACTTATCTATTTTGCTATAGACTGGCTGTAACATGCTGAAATGTGAAATGATGAGGGAAGTGGTAGGATAAAGTTTCTCAAATAATGTCCTGTAGAACCCTGGTGGTGTGGTGGCTAAGTGTTACATCTCCTAGCCCAAAGGTCGGCAGTTCAAATATTCCGGGCACTCCTTGGAAACTCTACGGGCCAGTTTTACTCTGCCCTGGAAGGTCTCTATCAGTCAGAATTTACTCAACAGTGGTAGGTTTTATAAGCTGCAAAAAAAAAAAAGTGGTAATTTTGCTTAGAGCTAATTAAGATGCTTAGAGTACATTGACCGCTCCCTCCTCAAATGCAGAGATACCATCAGTCCTCACTGTTATTTCTTAATACTTTGAATCCAAGTGATCCTGATTTTGACTCTGGACTTCAGCATTATGAGTTAGCAGAGAGAAGCCCCTCCAGCAGCACTTTCCAAAGGACATAATTTCAAATATAGTATAAGACTCTCGGCTTTCAAGACTTTTAACATTGTTGTTTTTAGAAAGTAATTGGTTTTGCACTGGTTTTTTTTCCCCCTCCCCTCTCCCAATGCTCAATGCAATCTATAATGCCTGGAAGCCAGACTCGAAATGAAGCAGATGCTTCAAGTTTAAACTCAAGTTTAAACTGATGGCAAAATTGTTTCCTAGCAACACAAAGTTATGAGAACTTCAAGAGCACCATGTCGCTCAGTAAGGTTTCTCCCATTGCGTGTTTCCCTGCTCTCGATGGGTTACTCTAAAGAACTTGGTATCAAATCGAAACCAATTTTATCTTGTGTTAGCAAGAATGAAGAACCACTCCACTGATTTTGAACTAGTGACCTTTTCAAACTTTGCTCCACCTTCAAAAAAAGAAGAAGAAGAAGAATTGGGTATTATATAGTACTTTAAAAGAAGAGGAAACTCGAGTGGCCTAGTGGTTAAGTGCTACAGCTGCTAACCAGAAGGTCAGCAGCTCAAATCTACCAGGTGCTCCTTGGAAACCCTGTAGGGTTTCTACTCTTGTCTGCAAGGTCTCTAGGAGTTAGACTCCACTCGACAGCAGTGGGTTCTAAAAGAAGATTTTTCAGACTAAACTTTGGGAAGGACGTTATAGAAAGTTGGAAAACCTAGTGGTGTAGTGATTAAGTGATTAAATGCTATGTCTGCTAACGTTCACGTTCACCAGGCACTCCTTAGCAACTTTGTGGGGCAGTTCTACTCTAACCTATAGGGCTGCTGTGAGTTTGAATGACTCCATGGCAGTGGTTTGGGCAGTGGTTTATAGAAAGATAACAGGATTAAATTTAAGGTCTAAGCAGATACGTATTGCTGTGAAATGTCTAGAATTCATGAACCATTAGGTTACTTGACAACTATAGGGAGAATGGTGTTTAATGGAAGAGTACCATAAGCATAGTTCTCAAATGTTTGGGTCACATGACCTCTTTATGGTCTTAAAAAAAAAAAAATTGGGTTCCCCAAGTGCTGTTCTTTATCTAGGTTTTGTCTGCCTACATTTATTGGATTAGAAAATAAGCCCGAGAAATTTTTGTCTTTATTTATTTATTTTTTTTAATTACAGGCCAGAAGGACCTATGTTCTGTGAAAAACAGTTGTATTTTAAAAGTTAAAAAATATATAGTTTAGTGAGATAAATAGCATTGTTTTCATCTTTGCAATTCCTTTAAACATGTAGCTTAGTAGAAGTCAACTGGATCCTTCCTATCTTTCCACATCATGTAGCCTCTGGAAAGTTCTGTCGTGCACTCATTAGGGTGAAAAAAAAAGTCGGTAACTTCTTGTGATGATTATGTGGATGATAATGATGAAATTAGTTTTGAAAATAGTTTCAACCACATTTTGAGAATTGCTAAGTACATTTGTTCGGTTTATGAGATGATGTAACAACTTCCGTTATATTAGCCACAAGCATTAGGCATATTGTAAAACAATTACATTTATGATATTTAGAGCCAGCTTGTGTGGATTTGACCCTGATTTGGCTACTCTGTAGCTCACTGACCTTGATATCTCTCAATCTCACTTCCATAATTGACAAAATGGGGCTAATAGGAGCATTAGTTCACAACAGTATTACAATTAGGTAAGAGATAAGTAGAAAATCTTAATAGATTTATAGCCCATAAAAGTTACCACTCAGTGACTATCATCTCTTCTGTCTCTGATTTTGACAGTAAGATAGAACTATAAAACAAGTAAGTTAATAAAATACTCAAATATACCAACATCACTGCCCCTATGTTGTTCCTAAGCAAGAGGAAGAAGCATGAATCAGTTGTATATACACTGTATGGAGTCCTGTGTGGCTCATCTGATTAAGTGCTTGATTATTAGCTGAAAGGTGAGTGATTAGAATCTATTCAGAGGCACTTAAGAAGACAGGGCTGGCAATGTGCTTCCAAAAAAAAGAAAAAAGCCTTGACAATTCCATGGAGCATACTTCTAATCTGCACACATGGGGACCCACGAGTCAGAATGGACATCACAGCAATGAACAACAACAATGTACTTTATGCATTGGGAACTAAAGTTTGTATTACTTTTTAAACCTATCAAGGGAGAAGTAACTGAAACCATGACCTGTTTTTTCCTTATTTGCTTCTTTCCTAGAAGAATCTCTCTTCATACCACCTAGGGGATGGACAGTAGAGTACATGATGAGTGTTTTTGCTTAAAGACATAGTAAAAGTATCACAGAAGTACATAACTTGATTCTGATGGTTAATCTCAGATAACCGGTAGTTTCAAGCTTGTGTTGACTTTCATTCTGGTTCATGTAATGTTGTCATAGGCTAGCTTCTCTAGAGAAGCAAAATCAGTAAAGTCTAGAAATATGTATATAGAGAGATTTGTATCAAGGAAATGGCTACACAATTGTAGAGGCTGGGAAGTCTCAAGTCTGTGGATCAGGATAGTGGCTTCTCTCAATTCACGTAATCACAGGAGCTGGTGAACGCAGGATTGTTGGGTCAGAGAGCAGGGCTCCTGCTCTGAGGTTGCAAAGATCAACAAACTCCAAGATCAAGATTTTCAGATACACTGATAGCTCAAGTTCCAAGAGCCAGAGGTACGTATGATGAACAGGAGGGAGCTGCAGGATCCAGAGTGAGCAAAACAGCCAGAACATCTGCTGATAGTTGGATGCAGGCCACGCACCATCAAGGAAATTCCCTTTAAACTAATTAACTGCTTACAGTGGATTCAATGATATCAGTGATCACGTATAAACACTGAGAATCATGGCCCAACCAAATTGACCTACAATCTTCACCATCACAAAGGCTCAAAACTAATGGGGAAGAAATGCCATGAGTTTGAATCATTGGCAGTTTCACTCCCTAGATTGATTCCAACCTCACCGTCAGCTGTGCACTCTTTTACAGCCTTTGCAGGACTGATCACTTTTGCAGCAAGAACAGCATCTCTCATTCCACAATGTCAATGCGCTCTCAGTATTAGCTCAGCTCTCATGAGAGCTTTGTAGCTTGGCTTCCTTGGCTCTGGGACACAGCTTAAGAGAGTAAATGGACTGAGGTGGCACCAGATCTTGTAATGAGCTGATGGGGGTGTGCTGAACTCTTTAATGACTGCCGCTTCCCTCAAAGGAGAGCAAATGGATGTTCTTAAAAATCAAATCTTACAAACAGGAGCGTATATGTTTTTGGACTTGTAAGCACTGATAAAATGATGTTCAAAAACACAGTCTGACAACTTAGCAGCAGTCATATGCTATTCATACATATACGCATTAAAAATAAAACATATACATGCTGCTGCTTGTTAGAGCAAGTCAGTTTTGATAGCCTTGAAAGACAAATCAGTGGGGAGTTTAGAAAGTGGGCTATCTTTCATGTTTAGAAAAGGAGCCCTGGTAGCCCAGTGGTTAAAAACACCTGATTGCTAACTGGAATGTTAGTGGTTCAAATCTGCCAGCCACTCCACAGGAGAAAGATGTGGTAGTCTGCTCCTGTAAAGATTTATAGCTTTGGTAACCCTAGGAGGTAGTTCTACTCAGCGTTGTGGAGTCACTCAGAGACCAAATTGACTCTGCTATAGTGGATGGTGGTGGTACCTATTTAGAATAATTTAAGCATCATGGAAATCTAAGAAATGAGAGTTTTATTTATAAATACAGCAGATCTTGGATTTTTAAATACTTTGTCTCAGTTTTTCTTGAAACTTTTTTCTTTTTTAAATCTCATCTACTTTTGCCTTCTATAAGGAATCTTTGAACAGAATTCAGATAGCCTATTCAACAATATGAAATAAACTATATAATTGTTTGTATAATTATATAAACTATATAATTATATGTATATGTAATTATATCATTTTCCTTTTATAATAAAAATCAGGTAAACATTTCTAAGTAATTTCCACCACATTATAATACCTCCAAACGGCGATAAATTGATTTCAACTGAAGTGCCCAAAAGACGTGTCTGGTGGACTTATAAAATATAGGTATAAAGAGGGATGGGGGACAGTCTTTTCTCAACTGTGATATTATTGCAAGCAAAGATACGAGGCTATGCAGTGACTTCTGTGCAATGTTTTCACCTATATCACTGAGTTCTATACATGTCATGATGATGTCATCATCTGTTGTCTTGATGGAACAGCCATCTATGCCTCATGCTACTCTTGTCAGGACTCTTCTATACATTGTTCTGTTTCTGTTAGAATCAGTTCCACTGGTGTACCACATGCTGGTTACAAGCATCGATTCTGCAGGCAGGTGGTCCACGTGTATCCATCCTGAACTTGCCATGGGAATTTAATGCGAAGTGAATTACTTGACATCATTAAATTTGAATTTCCCCTCTGTACAATTCATGCATGTAACTATCCATATAGAGATATAAGGATTAACTAAGATGATATATGTATTAACAATATTTGATAAAAACCCTAGTGTTATTAACACTATCAATATCATTAGTATTACTAATTAATAAAGGGTGCAACTAATTCATTAAAGTGTTATGTGATAATAATTAATATTGATACTGTCACATGAAGAACAGCAGACTTTTTGTTCTTTGTGAGACATTATTAATATTCTGGCTCTGAGTTCAGGGGACTTGGCTTTTAATTTGGCCTTAAGATTTTTAAGGTTTTGAAAGAAATAGTAAATTCTAGGGAGGAAAAGACAAACTTCTGCTTTCCAAAGACATAAGCAGTTTTGTTCGTGACCAGAAGTGGAGACTTCATGCATGTATATTTGATCCAGATACACCTTTTGTTCAGGGAATAACTGAGTGCACCAGTTAATTGTGCAAATATAAAATTAGGAGTTTTATCTGAAGGAGAACTCTTTCAGAAGTTTTACTACTCTGTAGGATGACTTTCCCAACTATATTCTTTTGTACTATTACTTATTTCCTAGGCACGTATTCCTGCTGCAGAGTGTCTGTGCGTTGCTTATTATCGCTGTGGAGATAATGGTCACATCAGTTCGGTACTGAACCCACTGTTGGCACTTGTTACATTCTTTTTACATGGTATTTAATTCTCCCAACCTTATGAGGCCCTGATGACATAGTGGTTAAGTGCTACAGCTGTTAACCAAAAGGTGGGCAGTTTGAATCTACCAGGACCTCCTTGGAAATCTTATGGGACAGTTCTGATCTGTCCAGTAGGGTCACTATGAGTCAGAATTAACTCAGTGCCAGTGGGTTTGGCTTCATAACCTTATGAGAAACGTACTAGTGTTATCCTAATTTCATAGATGGGAATGTTGAGAAACAGGTAGGTATGTTAGCTACTTTAAGGTCGCAGAGCTGGTAGGTGTCAGAGTTAAGATTCAAATGAAAGCTGGTTGGTTTCAGGGTCTGGGAAATGTATCATTGCCCTAGATGTAACTGTGGTCTTGCTTTTGCTTGTACACTTGTCTCCAGGTGATCAGGAGAACAGTAGTGTCATATTTTTCACTTTGCCCTAAGAAAAGGGAGTGTCTTAGGCAGAGTTCTTTAGGGAAGCAAATGAGTAACATGTGTAGGGAAAGACTTATATAAAGGAAACAGCTCCCGCGATTGAAGAAACTGAAATGTCCTGAGTCCTGGATCAGATACAAACCTCACACAGCTGCAGAAGCTGGTGAAACCAAGGCAGGCAGGTCAGAGATTAGAGTGCCGAGCTGTGTCAGTTGTCACGTCCCAAGAATGTGGTGGGACTGTGAGGTTTCTGCTCATGCGCATAGCTGCAGGGGCCGGTGACCCCTAGGTCAGCTGGTCAGCAAACAGAGCTCTTACTCACGGGCTGTGAGGTTCAGTGAATCCCAAGAGCTGCTAGTTCAAGTTCAAAGAACCAGAGATAAAAAGACAAGAGAGCTGCAGCTACTGGATCTGCAACAAGCCAAAGCCTCGGTAGTGTGAGCAGAGAGAGAGGACGTAGGCAGTGGAAGGTAGAGAGAGAAAGGCTGAGGGTGAGTGGTGGGTGATGAGCTATCACAGGCCCTGCCCCTGCCACCTTACACAGCTGCCCAAATGTTGGTCCAGCCAAGTTGACATATAGCCTTGATTTTGGTAAAGGTCATACACTCTTCCTTGTGTTGAGGCTGTCACTAATGGTGAAGTGTTTGTGTTCTGATCTGATTATTAATGGCAGAGTATAGAGGAGCTTCACGGACATTTAAGACTCTACCCAGACTATGTATTTTTTTCAGGTGTATGAAACATTTAGCAAGATAGGTCATAATCTGATCCATTTTCTAAAAAAAAAAAAATCTGAGATTTAGGAAGGCTATAGCATGTTCTCTGTCTGGAAACCCTGGTGGCATAGTGTTTAAGTGCTATGGCTAGTAACCAAAAGGTCGGCAGTTTGAATTCTCCAGGTGCTCCTTGGAAACTCTAAGAGGCTGTTCTACTCTGTCCTATAGGGTCACTATGTGTCAGAACCAATTCAATGGCACTGGGTTTGGTTTTTGGTTTTTATAGTATGTTCTCTGTCTAGAAAAGCAATTAATTACAAGTCAATTTATTAAAAAAACAAAAAAAATTGAAATATTTTAAAATAAATGATGTGCTTTTAAATAACTCGTGGGCTTAGTAAAAGGAACCACAAGGAAAACATTTAAACAACATTTGTGTCATAGTTAAAATGGACATAGAATTGTTATATTAGGAAAAACAATTTCGAATCAATGATCTAAACTTCCATCATAAGAAATCAGAGTAAAAAAGAGGAAATGAAGCCCAAAGCAACTGAAGGGAGAAGAGCAGAAGTTAATGGAATAGAAAAAGGGAGATAATTGATAATAAAGATAACTGATACAAATGTAAACTGAATGATTACAAAGATTAAAAGTGATTAACTACTAGTTATATCTACCAGAAACAAAGAGAAGATATAAAATATCAACCTTGTAAATGAAAGATGAACACTGTGTATGATCTTGCACACATTAAAAAAAGAACAAGAAATATCAGGAAGACTTTTAGGCCCTTGTTGGCTGGCTTGGCTTTAGGTGTCAAATATGACAACCTAGATTAAATGGACAAATTTCTGAAAAGTTACATACTTATTGAAGATCAATGAGGAAACAGATATCGTGAATAGCCTGATACCAATAAGACAAAATTAAATTTATAGTTTAAGTCACTTTGAAGGAAAGAAAAAAAATTTAAAAAAAAAAAAGAGGAAAAACAGAGTCTCTAGGGAGAGGTGGCTTTGTTGGGACACTGCATCATCAGTCAAGGTAGCAATAATACAGGACTCTTCCAGATTATTGACACTGATAAAACTCTTTCCATCTAATCTCATGAAACCTTGATACGGAAACCAGATAAAGACATTGCAAGAAAAATGAAACAAAACAAAGCAAAAATATATATAAACCAACTTACTTCATGAACAATAACAACAATAGCACACAAGAAACTGATCAAACACTTCAAAAATGAAATTGTGTGAGTAAAATGTTTTCAAAGAGGCTTTAAAAACTGTCAGCATGTTCCTGGAAATCTAGAAAGCCATGCATGGATAGGGCTGTGTATGTGACCAGGGAAGACTCGAGAAGGCCTAATTTCTCACTGCTAGCTGATGGTGATGCTTTGTGCAAGCAAGAAGTAAAGGTTAAGACAGAGACGTAACCAGCCTGCTGCTGGAGCATCAAAGATTTGCCTCTACAAGTGCACAGAACTCCTCAAAATGTGCTAAGAGACTCACTAGTTCATGTTTAAGGAAATGTCTGTTGTCATTAGGTGATCACTAATTTAACCCAAGAAAGACTTCAGTGGTCACACCTGAGAAAGAACACAGACATTTCAGAATTTAGAGATGTCACTAACCAAACAGCAACAGCAACAATGACAAATGGCACAACAGTAATCTGAGGGTTGGTGGATCAGATGTCTGTAGTTCATGCATTATTTAGAAAGTCAATTTTCAAAAAGAATGAGTGCATGTAAAGAAGCAAGAAAACGTGGCACGTAAGCTGGAAGAAACAAAACAAGAATCATTAATACAAACTGTCCTGGGGAAGCCCACACATTGGACTTATTACCCCAAAACTTTGTGATCCATGCCTGTAAAACTAAAAGAAAGAGAAATGATTTATCATCAGATAAAGAACATTAATAAAGAGCTAGAAACCATTTGGAAGTAAAGAGATAGAAACCAAATGGAAGTTCTGGAACTGGGAAGTATACCGTCTGAAAAAAGACCCACCAGACTACTGACAGAAGATGGGACTTGAGAAAACTCAAAAATAGGGTTATTGAGATGATCTAGTCTGAGAAACAGAAAGAATGAAGGAAAATGAAAAAAGGCTCAGATAACTTTGGAATACCGTCATGCATAAAATATACATAATGGAATTTATAGAAGATGATAGAAGGAAAAGGAAGAGAGAAAACTTAAAGAAATAATGGCCAATATTTTCCCAAATTAGATAACAACCAAATGTATAGGTAGTCTACACACACAAAAAGATCAAGACACTCCATGTGAGATGAACTCAGGGACTCACATTTGGGACATCATAATTAAGCCACCAAATCCAAAGAAGAAGAATAAAAAGGATCTTTTATAAATGAAGAGTTATGTGTTTCTTAAAAACAGTAAGAATGATACAAATCATCCTGTACAAGAAAATTCTGGATAAATTGAAAGCTGATTTCTCACGAGAAAACACAGAGTCAGAAGGCAGTAAGGTGACATGTTTAAAGTCAGTGTTTGCAATCAAGAACTCTGTATTCAGTGAAATTACTCCTCAGAAATGAAGGAGAAATTAAGGTATTCCAAAATTAAGACAAGTAAGAGAATTCATCACTAATAGATCTACCCTATGAGCAATACTAAAAACCATCTTTCAGGCTGAAATCAAAGGACATCATGTGGTAACTTAAATCCCCAAGAACAAATAAAGAGCACCAGTAAAACACTATATAAACCACAAATAAACAAAAACCAAGAAACAAATTAGAAAAAAGCCAAACCCACTGCCATCAAGTTGATTCCTACTCATGGTGACCCTATAGACAGAGCAGAACTTTGAGATAGAATTTCCAAGGTGTGCCTGGTGGATTTGAACTGCTGACCTTATGATTAGCAGCTGTAGTACTTAACTACTATGCTACCAGGGGCTCCAAACTCTCAAATAGCTAACATAAAAGATAGTATAAATGTGTTTCGGATCGTAATTTTTTTTTCCTATCTGATATAAAAGGAAATTACATAGAGTATGAATAAAATTCTGTTGATGGGCATGTGGTGTATAACAGGTGTAATATGTGTATCAGTAAAAGTGCCAGAAGAGGGAAAAAATAAAGCAAAGTTTGTGTGTACTGCAGAAATTAATTTAATATTAATCTGAACTGGAATGTGATCGGATACAAGAACCTAAACCACTGCTGTAGAGTTGATTCTGACTCAGAGCAACACTGTAGGACAGCGTAGAACGGCCACATAGAGTTTCCAATAAGTGCCTGGCGGATTTGGATTGCTGACCTTTCGGTTTGCAGCTCTAGCACTTAACCACTGTGCCACCAGGGCTTCTAATAAGGTGCTAATTGTAACCCCCAAGGCAAACACTGAAAAAGTAACTCGAATGATAAACAGCAAAAGAAAGGAAAGTACAATTGAAGGAATATTTTCGAAAATGTCTATTTAACACAAAAGAAGACAATCATAAAAGATGCAGAAAGAAAAAGTCAAAATATGACTATGGAAAACCAGCATCAAAATGGTAGATGTAAACCCTAATTTATCAATGTGACATTGGATGTCAATAAATTAAATATTATGATTTAAAAGTAAATATCAACCAAGTAGATTTATGGAATAATTCAAGTATAGATTGTCCATAAGAGATACACTATGAACTCAAAGACACAAGTTGAAAATAAGATGGAGAAGATATGCATCACAAACAGTAAACAAAGGAACTCGTGTTAATATATTAATATCAGAGAAAAGAATCTTTAAGATGAGAATGGTTACCATGGATAAAGGGAACATTTTTGACAGTAGACAATTGAACTCACCATGCAGGCATGTCAATTAAAAACGTATATGCATCTAACAAAATAAGTGAAGCAAACTGAAGAGAAGTGAAGAAGAGTCCGCTCAACAATAATAGTGGAAGATAGTTTACAAGAAAAATTTTACTGTAGTTATGCAAGGCAGCCAAGCCATGTACTCTTTTTATGGTGAGTTATCTGGCTAAAAATTAAATATCACTAAACAGTCACTAAGGGTATATTGCATGTTTGGATAACAGGAATACATTCAGTCATTGCAAATAAATACTTCTTGGACACAGTGACACCCACGCTGTCATAAAACCAAAAAAACTAAACCCAGTGTGGTCCAGTCGATTCCAACTCATAGCGACTCGAGAGGGCAGAGTAGAACTGCTCCCTACAGTTTCTAAGAAGTGCCTAGTGGATTCAAACTGCCAGCCCTTTGGTTAGCAGATATAGCACTTAACTGCTACTCCAACAGAGTTTCCACACTGTCACAGTTCATATAGAAGACTGCCAATGAAGTTTGCCAGCTCATCCTAGAAAAAATGCCACATACCTCATCGCTGAATATCACTATCGTCACCATCAAAGTACTCCCCAGGGAAGCTATGCACCCATGCAAGCGCTTAGTCCACCCTTTGAAGCGATGTTGAAACTTTTTTTCTGGAATGGCCATCACAGCTGTTGTGTTACCCTTGATGTCCTGAATGTCATCAAAGTAGCTTCCCTCCAATTTTTCTTACTATCGTTGAGTGAAGAAAAAAGTCACAGGGGGCCAGATCAGACAAGTTGGGAGGATGTACCAATACAGTTTTTTACTGGCTAAAAACACCCTTGCAGTCAAACTTGCCACCTTGCCACCATGTGCAATGGCCATTTCAGGAAGAGTTCCAAAATTGCTTTGAAGGATGGAGAAGGTCCTGGCATAGCTTCCTAAGGGGCGTACCTTGAAGGTGACTGTAGTGATATTCAGCAGTGAGGTATGTAGTACTTAGAAAACAAGTTACTCCACTGACATAACTGTCAGACATCAATATATGTTGATCTGTGTTGGCAAAGTAATCAATTTCCAAGAAGAGAGTGGATGCTAATTTATATTTAGAGGGTTCATTGTTGTTTCCTTTAGGATGCATTTCACATTTTCACATGATAGTAAGTGAAAAGAGAATGTCTTTCCATCAACTCTAATTTTCACCAACTACCCTATAAAGATTTCCTGTCCTTACCTAGTCAAATAAAAGAGGGGGGGCTTAAGCATAATCATTCTGATTTAAAATATATTTTACATCCTTAGAGAAAGATAAAAGAAGGCAAAGCTTCTGGTTTGGCATTTTAAGCAGAGTCCTGTCTATCTAGGATGCAGAAGGACAGAGTCCACAGCAGGTATTCATGCATCACAGCACCTGTTCTGACTTCCAAAGCTTTCAGCGACTCAAGAACCACTTCGGTGCAGAAAGGAGTCGCAGAGGAGCTCCTAATTGTAAGATGCATTTAGCTTCATCAAAGGGTAATGCTGAATTCCATGTGGTGTCAGAGTGTGGCCATATGAGCAAAACACTAGGGAGGACATTTAGGAATGATGTCCTGAGGTTTGCACAAAGAGACCTACAGCAAACAAAATGGAAACAGATGGATAGCATCCTCAGTGGCAGGTGGGATGAGGATTCTGCACGTCGTCAATGTGTCTCTCTCTCTCCTCTTCCTCCTCCTCCTCTCTCTCACTCTCTTTCTCTGTCTCTCACATACACACATGCCTGCACACATGCTTAGTTCCCAAAGCTTGAGAGCTACCTTATTAGGAGTTAGTAATTGCCCTAAGAAAAGACAATCAAGAAGCAGTGAAATTAGAGACTTGCAGGATCATCTTAAAGAAACAAGGAACTAGTCAGATAGATGCCATTTTTGCAAAGATACTTTCTGTTCCTTCCACCTGTAGGCATTACTTTGACTATTCAAATCATCTGGAGATGAGTGTGCACACATATTCTGAGGCATGAGATGATTATAATTTTTCTGATTTCCATAAATCAGGCTAATAAAACTTCGCACAATAAAAGCTAAAATTCCAGGTAGACAGACAGCAGCTGAGTAAGTGTTTTTGTGCATCATCTGTGTGAGTCTTCCAAGAGGCAGAACAATTCCTAGTTTGATAGAAATGCCCTAGAAAATTCTATGTGAGAGAGCTTTGTAGTTCTTCTATGGGAAAGGGGTTCTTCTAAGAGAAGATAGATAAAGAATGGTAGGTTTTTAGGTAATAAAAGACATAATTGGATTTGTAAAACACTAACTTCAACTTCATAACTTTGGTCTAAAGACTATCACTGATAAAACTGTAACTTGAAGTCATTGATGCCATAGGAGGACTTTGAATACATCTTGTTGAGTGATATGTCCATCTGTTGTGTTCCACCCAAAAGCCCAAGATAACGATTCATTTAGAAGTTAGAAAAGACCACAAGAAGACCATTGCCGTTGAGTCAATTCCAACTCATAGCAACCCTATAAGGCACAGTAGAACTGCCCCACAGAGTATCTAAGGAGTGCCTGGTGGATGTGAACTGGTAATCTTTTGGTTAGCAGCCATAACCCTACATCACCAAGTTTTCCTTAGAAGTTAGAGCATTTTAAAATTCCCATAAATGGTTTAATGGCATCACCATGACTAGACACCCCTCAGGCTGTCAGTCTGTGAAAAGAGATAGAAATAAAAAATGAAAAATTGGAGCTTTAATATAATTCAGTGATTCAATTTTTTTTCATTTCCAGATTGTGGGGGAGGAAAACCAAAGATTTAAGTTTTATAAATAGACTTTGATCTTTTCATGAAAAGCATCATGGGAATTTTACTTTTTTTTTTTTAAATAAATCAGGAAAAGGATGGCATTAACTGATGACCTTTACAAAAAAAGAAAGGAAATGGTCGCATACGTGAATAAAATGAACTTATCAAGATACGAGGAAATTTGAAGGTGACCAAAAGAATCAACACAGGCAGTTGACGCTTTAACAGGTGATGGCACATATATGTCCCAGTTATATTTTCACCCCTGGAGGTTTATTGGCAGGCATTTGAGCCACTTCAGTACCTTCTGGTGTCAAAGCAGACACTGGTGAAACTGCCAAAAAAAGCACAGAAATAGAGAGATCTGTGTCCCATTTGGGTGTTGAGAGCCATTTGTATGAGGAGATGCTTCCTAGGGGAGTGATTGTATGAAGCTTTCGTGTCTTTTTGGCTCTGGACAGCGAGCTAATTTTTATTATCACCAGTTTATTTGCTGTTTCCTTTGTGTTGCAGGGAGAATATAGTCACCCACATTTGGAAATATTCAACCAAATGAGTAATTTTTGAAGTGAAAACAGGTGGTGATGCTTATCTAGGGCCACAGTACCCATGTGGATCACAGGTGTGATATACTTCATGGAACTGGGGCCTGTTATGACCTGCTTGCATTAATCGCCTCCCTAAGGACATCTTTTATAAAGTGCTCACCTCCCTGAGAACAGTCTGTGATGTACTTTCTGGACCATAGGGCCCGTATGTACAATGTTTGTAATGCCCTCCATGGAACATGGGCCCCAAGTGGCCTGCTTGCACATTTAGTACCTTCTGGTACTAGTCAAAATAATAATAAAAAAAAAAAATCAACTAAAAATAATTCAGCATTCATTCCATTGGTGAAAAAAAAATAAGGCATCACCAAAGAAATTCTGGCCCCCTCTAAATCCAATGATAATAATAACCCATCCTTTGTTTTGGAATAGGGGATATGAGAAGAGAGCAAAGGGTTTATATAGCTTCTGTGTGTGCTGAGGCTGAGATTCTCAGACCTCCCTAACCATCAGCTAATTCTCCTTCATTTCTTTACCTGAGTACCTCCTCTTCCAGGAGAAATTCATTCAGTTAGCTCAAGAATGGGACTTGGACCTAAATATTTCATAAATAACACCTTTGTTGTCGTTCTTAACAGCCATCCAGTTGGCCCCCTGTGCTTGGTGACTTATGGATAGCAAAGTGAAATGCTACCTGGTCTTGCACTATCCCATGGTGTCGTGAGCCACGGGGTTTTCACTGGCTGGTTTCTGGAAGTAGATCCCGGACCTTTCTTCCTACTTCCTCTTAGGCATGAAGCTCACCAAAATGTTTTCAGCATCACAGCAACGCGCCAGCCTCAAATGGCAGGGGGATGATAGGTAACTCTTACCTAAACCAGATTCTAGATAGAACAAAAACTTCTGTTAGGGAAAAAGTGAGATTTCTCTGCAACTCTTAGTCTGATTTCTCTTATTCTTCTGATACCCATTGTTGTTGTGTTCTGTCTAATGGGTTCCAGCTTATAGCAACCATATACAACTGACTAGAATTGCCCCAGTGAGGTCCCCAGGTTGTAGTCTTTATGGAGCAGATTATCACATCTTTCTCCCATTGAATGACTGCTAATAAGTTGTAACTGCTGTGGCTAAGCCTAGAGCTTGATCAGCGTGCTGCCAGAGTGCCCATAGCATAACCCTGGTTGGCATGTGCCACTGACTAGGTTCTGACACATAGAGACCCTGTGGACAAAAGACAGAAACACTGCCTGGTCTTTGCGCTGTCCTCACAGTCTTTGCTATGTCACAGCTCTTTGTCACAGGCAGTTTGTCAATCTGTCTCGTCAAGAAACATCCTCATCTTCCCTGATTCAAGTAAAATGAAATTCTTGACAACTTCAATATTGTCTCCATTTATGATGATGTTACTGACTGGTCCAGTTGTGAGAATTTTTGTTTTCTTGATGTTGAGGTGCAATCCATGCTGAAGGCTGTGGTCTTTGATCTTCATCAGAAAATGTTTCAAATCCTCTTCACCTCCAGCAAGCAGGGTTGTTGCGCCTGTGTAACGCAGATTGTTAGTGAGTCTTCCTTCAGTCCTGAGGCCTGTTCTTCTTCATGTAGAGCGGCTGTTCAGATTACTTACTCAGTGTACAAACTAAGTGTGGTAAGAGGACACCACCCTGACACGCACATTTCCTGATCCCAAACCACTCAGCATCTTGTTCTGTTTAAATGACTGCCTCGCAGTCTGTGTACAGGTTCCTCATGAGCACAATTAAGTACTCTGGAATTCTCATTGTGTACCACATATTATCTGTAATTTGTTCTGATCCACATAGTCAAATGCCTTTGCATAATCAATAAAACATGTAAACATCTTTTCAGTATACTCTGCTTTCAGCCAAGACCCATCTTATATTAGCAATGATGTCCTCCCTTCCAGATCCTCTTCTGAATCTAGCTTCAGTTCCTGGCAGTTCCTTGTTGATGATGCAATCATTTTTGAATTATTCTTAGCAAAATTTTACTTATGTGTGAGATTAATAAACGTTTCAATAATTTGTAAATTCTATCAGATCATTTCTTTAGAATGGGCACAGTACAGATCTCCTGTAGTCAGTTGGCAAAGCAGCTGTCTTCTAAATGTCCTGGCCTAGACAAGTGAGCACTTCCAGCCTTGCGTCCATTTATTGAATTGCCTCAGTGGGTCTCTAACAATTTCTAGATCCTTGTTTTTGCTGGCCACATTTTTCAGAAGTATATTACCAGGTCCTTCTTCCTAGTCTGTCTTAGTCTGGAAGGTCTGCTGAAACCTGCCCACCCTGGGGGGCCTTGCTAGTGGTGAGTGAGATACTGGTGCCACAAGCTTGTCCATCCTGGGGACCCCTGCTTGTGTGTGAAATACCGATACCGTGGTTTCCAGCTTCATAGCAGCATGCAAGCCACTACAGTATGACAAACTGACAGACGGGTGGTGGGAGAAAGGCCTTAGTAATACCATTTCTGAAAAATGTCTTTGGTATTCTTATACTATGCGTTGAATGTCCTCATTAATGCCTAGGAGGACTGCCAATTAATTTTGCAAACTCATCCTAGAAAAGTGCCATATACTCCTTGCTGAATCTCACTATGGCCACCTTCAAAGTGCTTGGGAAGCTGTGCACCAATGTCAGTGACTAATCCACCCTTCAGAGCAATTTTGGAAATCTTTCTGGAATGGCCATTGTGCACAGTGGCATGGTGGCAAGTTCACAAACTTCATTACATAGTTGTCTGTGAAACCCTGGTGGTGTAGTGGTTAAGTGCTATGACTCCTACCTAAAGGTCTGCAGTTCAAATCCTCCAGGTGCTCCTTGGAAACTCTGTGGGGCAGTTCTACTCTGTTTTACAAGGTCACTATGAGTTAGAACTGACTCCGTGGCAGTGGGTCTATGAGGGGGTTTTTAGCCAGTAAACAAATAACTGTTTTGGAACACCCTCCCTACTCACCTGATCTGGCCCCAAATGACTTTTCATTTCACC
Organism: Heterohyrax brucei; assembly: GCA_028571685.1. NCBI lineage: Eukaryota > Metazoa > Chordata > Mammalia > Hyracoidea > Procaviidae > Heterohyrax > Heterohyrax brucei. Next base: position 69,435,383 of record CM053149.1, on the reverse strand, counting down.
CAAAGATAAAGGAAATATTGAAAGGAAGACATCTGGATAGTACTCAGGACATCAAGGGTAGTACGATGACAACTCTGAGGGCCATTCCAGAGTTCCAAAATTGCTTTCAAGGGTAGACTAGGTGCTGGCATCAGTGCATAGCTTCCCCAGGGAAGTACTTCAAAGGTGACCATAGTGATGTTCAGTAACGAGCTATGTAGCACTTAGAACAACTAACTTCACAGACTCAATTGTCAGACCTCATGTTCCGCTCCATTCTACCTAGCCGCTTCTTCTCCCTGTTTGGCTGTATAAAAATTGTTGCAAAAGCAAGACATTCACATCTGGTAATTTTTGAATTTTAAGTGATTTCTAAGGGGAAAAAAGAGTATTTTCTGTGTGTACTAATGGCATTGTATTAAAATTGAAAGAGAGTTTCATCATGAAATTGCACACGGTATCACAGGGTAAGCAGTCCCATGTGCGCCTTAGGGTGGCTAGGATCTTTTCATTTAGGGATAAATAGATTACGCATTGTGATTTTCTCCACACTGATTTTCATAGTAAAGAAAAAGAAAACACATTTATAATTGTTGACCAGCACCTGAACAGGTGTAAGAAAAGAGACAGTTCAGGATGGCGATTAGCAGAGAATGCTGGGAGATGTCTGAGGCTGGTCAGCAAATGTTGACTTTCCTGAGACCAGGAGTCGGTAAAGAGAGGCTGATAGTGTCAAATGGTGGTAACGTGGGTGCATTTCAGTAAACAAAGTATTTTGTTTGCCTTGGGGGAGAATACTTCTTCCCAAAAGTTCTGGTTTCTGGGAAGGTGGTAGGTAAAGCAGTCTAATTCTGGAGTCCAGCTTCAGGAATGCTAGTGCAACACCAGATTTGTTTGATGATGAAGTTGATATTGTGTCTTTATCCACCTACTCGTTTGTCTCACTCTTGCTTCCAAACTTGGCCAGGGAAAAGAGAAAACAAAATTAGCAAAGAAAGAGTTTTCCTAAAAATCTGCTTTTATCAGAAAGCGTCAGCAGAAAGCCAAGTCTGCACAGTGACAGAAAAGACTTGGAGAAACAACGAGCTAAGGCTGAATGTGTGTCGTTAACCCATCAGTCAACACGCATTTCTTCAGAATCTGGTTACTGGTCCAGCAGTCAGCTTAAATATTTAGGGGATACAAAGAAATGTAATCAAAATACACTAGTTATCATTCTCTGAAGAGAGGCCACATCTTATTTCTTTGTGCTGTTTGTTGCTTTGCTCTGTCTAGCCAGGCTTGCTGCTCTTAATCTCACCCATCTTTCATATCATACTTCAAATACTCTGCTATTGAAGCAGATTTTTCTCATGTCTTCCCCTCAGCTGATCAAGCATTCTTCTACAGAAGCCTCATACGGATTAGTGATTCCTCTCTGATTCTGTTTTTATTGTATATGTTTACAAATGTTTATGCTGCTAGTAGAGTTCCTTGAAGGAAGAAAGTGAGTCTTCCACTTTAAAACTTTCAGCTTTTTATTGTGTGGGACATGCACCATTGTGCGCAGCAGGTCCTCGGTAAATGTGTCTCAAATTTAATTGACTGGATGGGATCTTGGTTAGTGGAGTTGCGTGATGGAATATGGGCCGTGTTAGGAGAGTGCCAAGACAGTGAAATGAGGAGTGCATTTGAATGAAAAAGATGGAAAATATTATTTCAAGGCACGAACAGATTACCATGAAGAAATATTTTGTCAAAGTATGTATTTCTAATCAATCTCCTTGTAGATGTTAGATGAGTTTCAGGTGCAGATATCTCTCATTCTGCATTCTGTGGCCAGCCAAAGCATTTAATTCCTGATCTTCTTCAGCTTTCTCTACAGCCCTATCATTTCTTCACCAGTATTTTATGGCCATAGCTCATGCTACAGATATAGAGATATCTCTAATTCAATGACCAGTACCTGGATTTACACAAACCTACATTCACCATTCCAATTACTTATGTTAACAATGAAAAGAGATATAATAATTCTCTTCCCTTTCAGATAATTAAATACATCATAAAAGGTAATAAAATAAAATTAGTATCTCCCAAGATCATAATACCAAAGATGAAAGTTTCTCATTGTGATAAGGAAAATTAGTATAATTTGGGAAGAGTCAAGTCTTAACAGATCCTTAAGCTTCTGACTAAAAGAGACCTGAAGACAGATTTTTTAAAAAACCCTACACACCTGTGCCTTTAGTTGTATTTTCTTGTTTAATTCTTTGATTTACTTACTTCTGAATTTACTTCTATAACATATGAGTAGGTGAACTCTCTTCACATAGAATTTTAAGTGTTACAGTTCCATAAAATTGAAAATTAGGTAACCAGTGTAATGGCATTTGTGACAAGACCTTAGTGACTGTATAAACCACACTAACATGCCACATTTACCCCCAAAAAACAAATGAAAACCCAGTTTCCATTAAGTTGATTCCAATTTAGAGTGGCCTTATAGGACAGGGTAGAACTGCCCTATAGGGTTTCCAAGGAGCACCGGATATATTTGAACTGCTGGCCTTTCGGTTAGCAGCTGAGCTGTTAGTCACTATGTTGCCAGGTCTTCTTCCTTGCTCTATCCAGGTGTAAACTATATCATAGGTTTACGGTGGACCATTTGTCTTTTATAATCTCCATTTTCCCTTCCTTAGATGGATCTGGAAACCTTGGTGGTGTAGTGGTTATGTGCTATGTCTGGTAACCATAAGGTTGGCAGTTCCAATCCACCAGGTGCTCCTTGGAAAGTCTATGAGGCAGTTCTACTCTGTCCTGTTGGGTTGCTGTGAGTATACTCATTCAGTGTTAGTGGGTTTCATTTTTTGGTAGGTGAATCTTCTTGTCTGTCTTCCATTAGCGTTTCAGGATATGTCAGGTAACTGATTGTTACTGTAAAGATAATGGAACGTTTCACTCCACATCACAGATCGAATCCCGAGTTTTAGTCAATATGACCTAACATGGCTGGCACGGCGTATCTCAACCATAAACTCACTTATCTTCACAGAAAATAATTGGGTTGATTATTTTTTGATAGCATCATGGTAGTATCTGCTACATTAACTGAAAAAAAAAATGTAAGAATGGATTTGAATATAACTCTTTGAGGATCTGGGTTCATTTTTTTTCCAGTCTTTTCTGCCATCACTTGGTATTATTACTTAATCCATACCAATTTGTGATGTGGAAATACAATAATTCATGTTTCTAAAAACAGAGCTTCATATGATACAGATAGCACGGTGTTTCACCATTAAACCAAACAAAAAACCCACTGCTGTTGAATTAATGCCAACTCATAGCAACCTCATACAACAGACAGGAATTTCCCCACCGAGTTTCCAAGGAGCACCTGGTGGATTTGAAGTGCTGACCTTTTGGTTAGCAGCTGTAGTAGTATCTAACCACTGTACCACCAGGATTTCTTCACAATTAAAAGCTTAACTATAAACTTTCTTTCTTGGGATAAAAAGAGGTCCTTGGGTGACTGTAAGCTACTAATGAGAAAATCTGCTTCTGTGATGTTGTTATTTGCTAGTTGCCACTGAGTCAATTTCAACTCATGTGAATGCCTTGTATTCAGAAGAGATTTGGTGGCTTTGAACCGCTGACGTTTTAGCTAGTAGTTGAGCCACTGAACTCCCCAGGCACTCTTCCATAAGATCGCAGCCAAGAAAATTCTCCAAAGCAGAGTTTTACACTGAAGCATATGGGATCATCATGAGTCAGAATTGACTCCATGGCAACCGGTTTGGTTTTTGTTGTTGAAAGTAAGAAGAGCATTGGTGATTATTCCATCACCCATTAATTCTCTGATTTATTTTGTGAAACGTAATGAAAAGAGCAAAGATAATGGAAAAGCATGTTAGAGAATGTTGGCGAGGCTCAAAAAGACTGATGTTTACTCTTAGCTGTGTTGCTGATGAGGAGGAGGAAAAAAGCCACATCAGGGGAGGAACAAAACTCTAGAAAATGCCGTATCTAAGGGGTTACAGAGGCTTTTTTCCAAGAAGAGAAGCCCTAATTCCAAAATACAACATCCAGTGATTCAACATGCATTTGGCCATTGGTCACAAAATACATGACATTCAAAGAAATTGATCCAGGTTTTGAGCATATGAACAGAAGTTCTAGGATGAGAATGACTTAGAGACTGAGCAGACAGTTTGGCATTATTATTTTTAGGGGTTTAGAATAGAAATCAGTAAAAAGGTTGAGTGATGAGGAATTGAGTAGCATAGAGAATGGGGGATGCCAAGGTTTATGCAGATTTTGGAGTTACGGTTTGGCTGGCTGGAGAGGGAAGACATTCCGTTCCAACAACTAACTTTAGCTTGAATAGTCACCTGAGGTTGAGGGCAGTGAATTGTGAATTAAGTTGATATCGAGGCTCGAAGGTAGTTGTGATCACCGCTGCCACCCTGGACACTAGTCTTAGAGAAGCATCACAAGTCCTCGTCACTACCTGATGCCTTGTCAGAAGTGGGCTTATCCTGTGATGGAGCTCTTCAGTGATTATAACTGAGTAGGTCTAAGTAAGGCTGGAAGCCCTGGTGGGGTAGTGGTTGAGTGCTATGGCTGATAACCAGAAAGTTGCCAGTTCAAATCTGCCAGCTGCTCCCTGGAAACGCTATGGGCAGTTCTCTGTCTTTAGGGTTGCTAAGAGTCAGAATCACCTTGATGGCATGGCAATGCTTTTGGTTTGGTTTTTAGGTAAGGCAGAAACTGAAAAGAGGTCCAAATAAAAAAAGGAATATTTGCCATATCTAGGTTGATTTGCCCTGTCCAATAAAGGTTGAAAGTAATCCTTGATACTGTCTTTCCTTTCCACGTCCCTGGGAACTGGTGGTGTTGATAAAAACAAAAAATATGTTCTTCTCTTTTTATCAGGCCAAATAGTCTAATCATTAAAGACGACTAGAAGTAATTATAGTTCCAATTTTACATGGGCTGGTTACATTCTACATTCTAATCTAGTTACACTGGTTGCACTTTCCTTTTTTTTAATACACTAGGAATTTTCAGTAGATAATCAGAGAGGCTTTCATGACCTGCAAATTGGGTGATCAGTTTAAAAGAAAGGAATGTAGCTGTGAACTTACCTGTGGAGGTTTGTCTAAGGGCACGGGAACTTGGTAAAAAAAGATGTGATTAACTTTGTAGGTCTCTATTTACCTGATCTTTTATATATACAGTTTTCTTTATTCGTACAGAGCCACAAGGAGATGAGTTTATTTATGGGCCGTACATGGAGGATGAGTTTATGTACAGGCCCTACAAAGAGGATGAGTTTATGTATGGACCCTACTAGAGGATGAGTTTGACTATGGGCCCTACAGAGAGGATGAGTTTACATAAGGATCCTACATATGGAGAAAAGAGCAGGATGAAACGGTGTTGAACCTGCTGTCCTCTCATGGATCAGATTTCACTCTTCAGAGGATGTGGTGAACATGCTAGACTTGGTGTTTATCATGCCACAGACAAGGCTTCATTGGATCTCAATGACCAACAGGTTAGGAAGAGGCATTTTTACCAGATTTCTGCATGCTCTCATAACATGACTGATGCTATCACAGCAATATGCATAAACTAAAAAGTTTTGCATCTTTTAGGGGAATACCAGAAAACAGCACTATGAAAGCACAATGCTCTTGTAGAGGAGAAGCAGCGGTGGGCAGGGGAGTGCTTAGCACATAGGAGAAGGAAGAGCAGCATCACATAATTGGGGTAGACTATGAGTAAACTCAAGGCACACACTAATTCCTTTGACTTATTTCAGTACATCAAAGGGAGGAGGAAGAAGAAACATTTTAAATCACTACTTTATTCCACAAACAGCAGTATATTCATCCATTTGGTTATTAAGGCAAGTACTTGAAATTTGTGATGCCTGGGTGACCAGTTATCTAGATTTGCCTGGATATAAAAGTTAACACTGTGCCTTTCACTCTCAGAAATGACTCACTTTGAACAATAAATTATATGGTCACCCTTCCATGGGCCACCTGTATCTCAAATCAACGGCATCTATTCATTAAGATTCCAGAGACCTGTACTCTGAACAAATGTAGGGCCGACCTCCTCTTAAACAGTAAAGTTGAGATTTCAGCCCATGGCAGTATAAATGTAAAATCCATTTCACTATTATTATGCTATGTTGTTGCTGGTTTTCATGGTGGTTGCCAGCTGACCTTTGGGAAACATATTGCCAGGCATGTCTTCTGAGGCACCTCTTGGGGACTTCAAACTACGAACATTTTGGTTGGTAATCAAGTGCTTCTTAACTGTTTGCCCCATTTGGGGACTATACAATCAGCCCTTAGAAAGACATCTATATTCATGTAGGTAAAAAATTTCAAAATAGGTCAGTTGATATTTATAACATATTTATAGTTGTGTTTTCAGAACATAATCCGAGACCACACGCAAAGCTTGACCTATTTTAGACTACCAGCTATCCAATACCACAAATGAAGCCATTTTGCACAGTTTTCTCCTATAAATTTTCTACTATAATTCATAAAACATGTGTCTAAGAGAAATCAGGTCACAGCTATGCAAACAGGAGATTAACGTTTAGACAACACATTTTGCATCTTATTTATGTAAACCACTTAAAGATAGAAGAAGGGAGATGTAGAGTTGACCCTATCTCTATTAAGTATACCACATCACCAGTGAAATGCGTTTGAGCTTTGCGTTTCCTACAATAAGATATTAAGACTAGCGAAAGCCAAAATACATTCCCCGCAGGTGTAACATGAAAAATAAGAACTTTAGTGCTGTCTGTAAATAAAAGAGATTCATCAAAAGAAAGCAGGCGTTCTCTTTCCAGAACGATGTTGCCTTCCATCAGTTAGCTTTCAAGTACTTTGATAGCTTATGTTTCCTGGTTTTGCGTCCTCTTTTCTCTCCCTTTCCATGACATTATCCCAAATTTACAGAGCTTCTGATTTCAGTATCCAAGCTGGGCCAGCAGATGGTGTGCTCCAAATGACATCTAACCGAAGCTGCATTAATATCTTTTCAGAGAAGGCAGGCCAACAGAGCAGAATCTCCTTCTACTTTTACACTGTAAAGATTTGTGGTAAGGGTGCTGGGTAAGAAGCACAGGAAAATACCGTATCAGAGAGGAAAATCTGTGTCTATTCTTTGGAACTCTAACAGGAAATTCCTGGTTCCCCAGGAAGTCCAACTGGCAAGTGCCCTCCAGCCTCCCAGACAGAGGCTCCAACCTACTGGCTTGTGTTGGCAGGCGTTTGGAGCACCTGACTGATGGATAACCAATGCTGGCTGGTGTACCTGGTGGTGAAGGGCTCATGGGAGCTGAACTGGCCCCGGCATGAGTTGGGGATGGGAATGCCTTCTCCTTGCACACTTCTGGGAAAACCAAAATAAAACAAAACTGAAAACAAAGATGTTTACCCATGATTCCTTTGCAAAGGGTTCACAGCTCTACTGAACAAATGATGTCAAAACAATTGATAACAAAAGCCAGAGCGATTTCCTCTGTGCTTTTTCCACTGTTTTACTGTTCCCAAGGAAAACTAACAAGAACAATGTCAAAACTTACACAAGAGAAAAACAATATAGATGTGTGCAGGTTTGTAAAACACAAGAGAATGATATTTTCAATTAATTTAAAGTGAAAAAGTGAAGGCAACATTGGAATGGACTCAATGATAGCAGGTTTGGTTTGGGTTTGGATGTATAAAATTTGGCTTGAAGATGACTTTCTGTTTGCTGAGTTTTTGATTGCTGTTGTCCTTGTCATTTCGGGCAGCATAGAGCTTTTTCAAATAAACAAATGAAAAGATACAAATGCTAACATTGAAAAATAAATATTTTCAGATATCCAAGGAAGTTTTAAGAAAGAAGACTATTGCCCAGGGATACACCTTAGAGATAACAGAATTATAAAAATATCGTAATGGTTACTATGACCTTTACGTGAAAGACAGGCTATTGTTGAGCAGGAAAAGAAAAAAATTAAAAAGCCTTCAGAAAATATGTAACATTAGATTGGAATAACTTGGAATATGGCCAAGAAGACTGCTATAGGGACTAATTGCTGGGAACTAACCATGAGTAGTACTATGTGTATTTAATAATGATTTACATTTATTATTTACGGCGCATAAGTCATTTACATAGAATTGTTTCATTTATTTCTTGCAAACCCTCCCCCCCAAAGCATAGGTAGTGTTGTAATTCTAAGCTTAACCAAAAACCAAACCCACTGCCTTCAACTCAATTCCAACTCACAGCAATCCCATAGACAGAGTAGAACTACCCCATAGAGTTTCGAAGGAGCACCTGGCAGATTCAAACTGTCAACCTTTTGTGGTTAATAGCTGTGGCACTTAACCCCTATGCCACCAGGGTTCGCAATTCTACGCTTAGAAATGAATAACACAGGCTCAGAGATGTTAAATGGAACATCAGAGGTCACTTACTAGGTGGCCTGTCACCCACCCCTGTGTTTTCACTCACAGTTCTGTACTAAAACCAAAAAACCCAAGCCCAGTGCCATCGAGTGGATTCTGACTCATAGTGACCCCATAAGTCAGAATAGAACTGTTTCCAAGGAGTACCTGGCAGATTTGAACTGCTGACTTTTTGATTAGCAGCTGTAGTACTTAACCACTATACCACCAGGGTTTCCCATTTCTGTACTAGTTGGTGCAAATGTGGTAGACTATCAGTCTAAGAAAATGATTTGAGACCCCAATTGTCATATCAATATTTTTTTCAGATGTAGTAATATTCCTAATTTGAGCTAAAGAACTTTTTAAATATCACAGATCTAAAAACATATGCATTTGGTTAAATCTTGGTTGAGAGAAAAGTGTTTCTGTAGGATAAGAACCACGAGGTTAAAAAAAATCATATTTGACCAACTAATAATTTGCTATTTAAATGTCAAGATGATGGGAACATTGCCTAAAGTAAAAATATAAGCCTAGGAAAATACTTTCAAATAAACAATAAGCTTTTCATAATAGATGAAATTTTTCTGCATATTTTGAAGAAACTTCTCAGATGAAACATGAGCAAAAGGCATAAATGATGAATTCAAAAAGGAGAGAATGTAAATCACTAGCGGGCACCTGTGGTGTGCTGAGCTTTCTCGATGATACTCAAGGAAAGGACAATATGTGCAACTAAGTACTGTTTTCCTCATCAGGTTTAAACAAATTTCAAAAGAAAAGGTCAGCAAACAAGTGCATTCATACAATGCTGATGGGAGGAAGCACTTCGTGGAAGAAATACCTAAGAACAGCTGGTAATGTTTCAGATACGAGGTGGCCAGTTAAGCCTGCAAACTTCATTGTTCTAAGTGCTACATAGCACGTTGCTAAATGTCACCATGGTCACCTTTGCAGTACTCCCCTTGGGAAGCTATGCACTGATGCCAGCACCTAGTCCACCCTTCACAGCAATTCTGAAATGCTTTCTGGAATGGCCATTGCACGCAGTGGCATGGTGGCAAGTTTGTGAACTTAATTGTATAGTTGTCTGTGAGGGAGTTTTTAGCCAGTAAAAAGATAACTGTATTAGAACACCCTACCAACTCGCCTGATCTGGGCTCCAATACTGTTTTTCATTAATACCTTTTCAACCTGTGTGCCAAGCAAATAATCTGACAAACTGGATTATACGAAGAAGAACAAAGCATCAGGATTAGAGGGAGACTCATTAACAGCCTGTGTTACACAGATGGCACCACTTTACTTGTTAGAAGTGAAGATTTGAAACACTTACTGACAGAGATCAAGGACCACAGGTTTCAGTGTTGTAGCACCTCAACAGCAAGAAAATGAAAAGCCTCACCATCAGGCCAGTAAGCAGCAGCGTCATAAATGAGGAAGGACTGAAGTTGTTGAGGATTTCATTTTACTTGGGTCCACAATCAACGCCCATGGAAGCAACAACAGTCAAGAAATCAAAAGACACAATGCATTGGGAAAATCTACTTCAAAGGATCTCTTTCAAGTATTAGAAAGTAAAGAAGACTAAAGTACCTGACCCAAGCCATGGGTATCTCACGCATGGGAAAGCTGCACAGTGAACAAAGAAGACAAAAGAAGAATTGATGCCTTTGAATTGTGGTGTTGGAGAAGAACATTGAGTATACCATGGACTCCCAAAAGAACAAACAGATCCGTTGTGGAAGAAGTATAACCAGCATGCTCCTTGGAAGAAAAGATGGCAAGACTCTGTCTTACATACTTTGGACGTGTTGTCAGGAAGGATCAGTCCCTGGAGAAGGACATTATGCTTGGTAGAGTGGAAGGTCAATGAAAAAGAGGGAGACCTTCAACAACATGGATTGACACAGTGGCTGCAATAATGGGCTTAAACATAGAAATGATTGCGGACATGGCACAAGACTGGGCAGTGTTTTGTTCTGTTGTGCATAGGGTTGCTATGAGTCAGAACTGACTCGACGGCACTCAACAATAACAATATTATCTTAATAATCCCCAAACATCTATAACTATTTAACAGTCCGTGGATGGGGAAAGGTACCAATCTTTATCTATAGATTTTACCTACTGTGTGTAGGACTCAGGTCTTGCCTGACTAGACAACTCCCACAAAGTTGACCCTGGCCACCCATCTATGTGGGTGTATAGCCATCCTCACTAGAACATTTACTATCTCCAAAGGATTTCAATCATTAGAGGTTAACATGATTATCATCCACATAATATTCCATAATATTTCATAGATACCCTCTCAGCAGCTACAATGTCATGATAAACAGCAGGGCTATGCAGACATCTTTGGGAAAACATCTGGAAGATGCCTTGCTTTCTGTCTTGTCTGAAAAGCATGCATGTCCAGAGCAGTCTCAGCTTAACGGGAATAGTGAAAAAGACATTTGCCAAATCTAAAGCTGAATAATATTTCCCTAAACTTTCAGTCAGGTGCTCTGCCATAGTGGCTGTGTTTGTACAATTGTTGGGGGTAGGGGAGAGAGGATTTGTTTTATTTTAACTTTTGGTGGTCTACTTATATTTTCCATTTTCTGTCCAGTTTACAAATGAGCCACTCTAAGCTATTATTGTAAGGAATTTGGGGCCATCTACACATGTATGTCTTTTCCAATTTCATTATAGTTCGGAAAGTTTTCTGCTATCTAGCCTGACTCTGAAGAGCTGGATTTGTACTCCTAGCTCCATTGTTTCCAGGGATGCTCTGGGCAAAGCATTAATGTCCTGTGTGTTTTCTAGAACAGGAGTACCATAGACTCAAAGGTGCCCTACACATTTATGTGGATGACTCATGATCAAAGTACATTCAGTTCTAGTGTTAACCAAGTGTTTGGGGTCACTGCTCCCCCTGAGTGTCCCTATACTGAGGGGAACCTTGGCCAGGTTGTTACAGAAACTTCCATCCTGGCTGTATCTCCAGCCTCTCCTCTTCTTGGGGTAAAGCTGAAGACCTGCCCTGATCCTAGCCTTCGTCTTTTTGTTCTATTTCTCTGTCAATGCCAGAAACTAATATCAAAGCAGTTATTCTCATATTCGTTTCTACTCTTAACTTTTCTCAAGTTTTCTAATCTTTGCTTCTGTTTCTAACTGGGCCTCCAGCACTAAGCATGCTGCACAGAGTGACAGCAGCAGCTGTCCTGATTCAGGTAGGTCAACATTAATCTTTCTGTAACTTCTGCCAGGTGTGTAGAAGGTTCGAGGCTCTCCCTGTGTGTCACTGGCAGTGCACAGGCATTGAGTTGGTTGCCCCTGGCCCCCACATTGAAGTCTGGGGCCAAGCGGGGATTTCCCTCTAGGATCCTCTTTTTCTCAGCCCATTGTTTCAAAATCCTACTCAAAGTGCTGTTTGTCACACTCCACTGGACTAGTGACAGGGGGAACTATGAGGACAACAGGTAAGATTCTCAAAACAGAGATGTTAAAAGACATGTTGATAAGACAGAGCTGTATTAGCAAACTTACATGCAGAGGTCATTGTCAAGATTCTCACAATGGATGTCAAAGTGTCTGGTGTCAGCCCTCAGATGACAGTGAGTGTGAGGGTGTATATACTTAGTGCTTATGTGTAAGAGCACATGTAAGGAACCCACTGGGGGAAAGCATGTCTGATGTATGATGACTGTGGTGGCTTTTGCACTAGTTGAGTGTATTACTGTTGACCTAACCATTAAGTCAATTGTTTAGTGTGATATTTCCTGGCCCAAGTCACTCTTGGTCAGACACTTCTGTTTCTTCCCAGAGTCCTTTGTGGGCAGGATCCACCTTGTACTGGTCATGGCCCTTTCAGGCTTACACCCATAAGCTTTACTTTTTGCAATGCACTACAGCTCTAGATAGAAGTGTGGAGCAACTTGAACTTAATCCATTTTATCCTTCCGCAACAGCTGAGGAAGTAGTACACCTTGCTTTTTTAGGAGAGTCTAGTCAGTTTAAGTCTCTGAGAATTGGTGGTTACCAGTGGAGGCACACATCAAAATCTCTATAGAAAACAGAACCAAACAAAAACATACAAATGCTCAGGTCTTGAACTTTTATTCATGAATTTTGTAAAAAACCTGGACATGTGGTATGCTGATAATCTATGTTCAAAACTCTTGTGAGTCAGATGGCTTCTTTGATTAACAACAGACAATCTCTGCCAGTATTTTCAGTTTACAAGGAAGTTGGTCCCAAAGGGACACTGATGGCATAGTGGGTAAGTGCCACAGCTGCTAACAAAAAAGCCGGCAGTTAGAATCCACTAAGTGCTCTTTGGAAACTCTGTGGAGCAATTCCGCTCTGTCCTGTAGGGTCGTTGTGAGTCAGAACCAATTCGACGGAAGTGGGCTTGGTTTGGGATTTGGTTTGGGTTCCAAAGGTCTTGAAAACAAGGCAATGACAGTTTCCTGACTCCTGATCCATTTACTCATTTCAAGCCTTTACTCTTCAGCTTGACTCCACTGGGCTTGGTTTTGGGATTTGTTAGCAAATAATCCAGGAAGCTGGACTCTATGAAGAAGAACATGGCATCAGGATTGGATGAAGATTCCTTAACAGCCTGAGGTATGCAGATGGCACAACCTTGCTTTCTGAATGTAAAGAGGATACGAAGCACTTACTCATGAAAAATCAAAGACTACAAGCTTTATTGTGGATTACACCTCAAAATACAGCAAACAAAAATTCTCAGAACTGGACCAGTAAAGAGCGCCATGCTGAACAAAGAAAATACTGAAATTGTCCAGGATTTCGTTTTTCTGGGATTTACAATCACCACTCATGGAACCAGCAGTGACAACATCAGACAATGCATTGCACTGGACAAATCTGCTCCAAGAGAAATGTTTAATGTGTTAAAAAGTTACGAGGTAACTGAAGACTATGGTGGGCTTGACCCAAGCTGTGGTATTTTCAGTTACTTCACATGCATGTAAAACCTGGACAATGAATAAAGACTGACGAAGAGTTGATGCCTTCGAATATGGTGTTGGCAAAGAAGGCTGATACCCTATGAACTGTGGAAGAATGAACAGTTCATAGTGCAGCCGTTAGACGTAAGGGTGGTGAGACCATGTCTCATGAACATTGGACTTGTTATCAGGAGACGATAATCCCCGGGCAATGACACCATGCTTGATCAAGTCAGGGGTCCGGATCAGAAAAGGCAGGTCACCGACCAGCTGGACTGACACAGTGGCTGCAACAGTGAGCACAAGTGTAACAACTACTATAAGACGGCACAGGGCCAAATGGAGTTTCATTCTGTTGTGCACAGGGTTGCTATCAGTCAGAATGGACTGGATGGCATCTAATAACAACAGTACCTCAGTAGTCAGTGGGAATAGTGGAATGTTAAATTCTTTAGCTTACGTACCACGTATGACATTCATGATTTTAAAAACATTTCCTTATTGTTTACAGTTGCTGAATCAACAAAGTACTTTATGTTTCTCTTTTCTCTCCTTCATGCCAAATCAGAATTTACCTGGGCAGGTGCAATACCTTATTTCCCCACTGTGCTATACATAATACAGCCCAGGACTTACACACCGAAGCACTTCCGTCGACAGTTCAGTGCAACTATTTAAATGTGGAAAGATGTCATTCCATAGTAATGGATCTTCTGTTTTGAGTATGGAAAAATTACTAAAATTCAGATGCAGGAAACAAATAGAAGTCTTGTTTAGGAAATCTGTGCTTTCCAATAGGGCCAATAATTTTGGTGGTGTACAGAGTTGAAGCTTCCAAAAAGGAATCAATTTCCCAGTTACTCAACAGAAGTACAAGGAGAAATATCAATGCAATGACAGACTTGAGTGAAAAAATCCAAAGTAAGCACAGTTAAGTTTGGACAGATATCCGTTTCACTCATTCTCTTTCTCTCTGTTTCTCTTTGTCTCTCTCTCACACACACACCTTCCACATGTACATGCACACACACACACACACACATATGTGCACACACACACACACACATATGTGCGCACACACAGAGTAGATGATTGCTGTGAAGCTCCTTAACAATGTAGATACTTTTATTCTCATCTTGGCACAGAATTTTGAGAATGACTTCTGAGAAAACCCCCCTAATATAAAGTATGCTTCTCCTGGAGAGTAAAGATTGTTATGGTGATCAGCTGATCTTGAAGAAATGAACACAAGTAACGTCCAGAACTGTTAGATGTTGAACAAACAAGCAAATTCAAACTCCTCGATGCAGAATTGTGACTTACTAACATTTCAGGAACAGATCACCAGGCCTGTCATCTCTAGCCCCTTTGGTTGGGTTTGAACTGTTTAGCTAGTAGTGGAGTTCGTGACAACTAGGGACTCCTAAAATGAGCAATAAAACAAAGCCATCGTCATCAACTCCATTCAGTTCGATTCTATCTCACAGTGACCCTGTGGGACAGCACCTATAAATGGCCCTCTAGAGTTTCTAAGAAACGGCTGGTAGATTTGAACTGATGATCTTTTGGTTAGCAGCCAAGCTCTTAATCATTGTGCCACCAGGGCTCTGAATGAACCATAGCCGATGGCAAGTGTAAAGTGTGTTGATTGTTGATTTCACAGAAAGATTGTTAGTAAAAAAACAAAAAAAAAGGAAGAAAAGAAAATGTAACAAATATTGTGATGAATTTGTACTGGCTTGTCAAAATAAACAAAATGAAAAACAACATTATTTGGTCTCTCTAAGGCTTGAATTGTTTAAAGATGAAACATGATGGCCGATTGTTTAGGGCCTGATGTGAATCCAAATGGATTTTGCAATATTCAGTTTTTACCCCTTTTCTGGCAATAGTGTTCTAAGTCTTCTGTATCTAACGATCTGAAATCATGTTCACTGCTTTATTTTGTAAAGATTAGCAAACAGTACCTAAAACATACTTAGGACTAAGTATATCCTTGAAGATAGGCCAAAATTTATAAGAAGAAGAACTCTGAAAAAAACATTATTCCTGGGCTTCTATTGCTGTTATTACGTGCTGCTGAGTTGCTTCTGACTCAGTGTGCCACTACGCAAGACAGAATGAGACAATGCTCAGTCCTGCAGCGTCCTCCCAGTCATTGCTGTCTCTGATTCCACTGTTAACAGTCACCGTGCCAGTCATCTCCTTGAGAGTCTTCGTCCTTCTCACTGACCCTCTGCTTTACCAAGCATGAAATTATCTTAACTTATACCCTTCATGGAGGACATAGAGTCTGCTATCATTGTTTGTCGATGCTGTGCACTGGTTGCTGGAAAAAAGAAATCCGTTTATTGACTTTTCAAAATAATTTAATATGTAGTGTTTTTCTGTTATTCATAAAAGTACTGGAAAGAAGATATACAATGAGGTCAAGACTCAGAGACCATTAGCTCAAAAGTAAAGGCTTAAATCCACCTTTTATAAGCTTCTTGACCTTGGGAAAATTAGTAAGCTCTTAAAATTCAATTTTGTTTTCAGTGAAATAGGGCTAAAATTCTTGTGTTACGGCAACATTGTGATTTAGAGAATGTATAATGGAAGGTAGAATGCTGTCAGTCCATGGTAAGGGTCCCAAGCGGAATTTTCTTTCACTAGTCTTAACAAGATTACTTTTTTTCCAGTAATGTGGAAACAGGTCAGGAATACCCAAATAAGGAAAAAAAATAATAATAATAATGAAGGTTATTTACTTAGAGCTTGCTTTCGCAAGGAGTCAAGCACCATCATCTGTGTTTTCCCAAGACTCAGAAGCAAGCAGAAGAGGGGAGACTCTTCATAGTGGGAAAAGGGAATGCTTCCAGTACACCCTGATTGGAGGCTGCTCATGTGTGGAAGCCGGGGGTGGGCTAACTAGAAAGGAGGTGTCCTATCTGATCCATCAGAGGAACATGTTTGACTTCCTCTCCTTGGTCCCAAGTTGGAAACTAGGGTAAAAATTTAAGAAGCTATCAGTTATTAATCACCTCCTAATCATCTGAGGCCCATTGTTACGGGTGTTATTAGCTGTCTTCCCAGACTGGTTGCTGCAGATGGTGGTTTGACTTGATGGCTGAGAGTTGCAGGTTGCATGTTAGAGTTCCATGGGTCTAGCTGCTCTCCACTCAGTCTCTCAGTGAGTCTTGTTCCATGTGACAGTGACTAGTGGAGGCTGCCTGGGTGTTTGCATTGGAAACAAGGCTGACACAGGATCTAGATACCGAGGTGCAGAGATTTGTGTTAGTTCAGGACAGTGTGTGACACCATGCCTACAGTGTATTGTATTTCTGTTAAACAAGTTGTATGACTTGCTCAGGGTGACACTGCACAATCACATCGGTAGAAATAAAGCTCCAGGTCTTGAGTTTGCAGACACTCATGAGAGAATGATGTTTTTCTTTAGATGGTTATAGAAATATAACTGAAAATGATGCGTACATGAGAGGCCATTGGCATTGCATCTCTGAAGGTATCAAAATAAAACCAACCCCACTACTGTTGAGTCAGTTCTGACTCATAGTGACCCTGTGGGCAGAGTAGAACTGCCCCATAGAGTTTCCAAGGAGCACCTGGTGGATTTGAACTGTGGACCTAGAGTTAGCAGCTCTAGCCCTTAACTACTATGCTAGTAGGATTTCCACCTGTGAAGATAGGTGAGTGCATATGACCATCTATCAGATGTAAAGCCAACAGTGCACCTGCACTTTATTGTCTATATGCAAAATGCAATGGTTTTGGAAACCTACAAATTCCTATTCTACACTAGTCATTTAAATGCCTACATGTACACATGGTGTTCTTTAGGAATCAGTAGATGAGGAGAATGGATATTAAAAGGGAGTGAACTTGAATATAAACCTGCATTGCATTGAGTTACTTTGGATAATTTATCTTCTCTGAGTCTTCAAATTCTTATAGTTAAGATGAAGTTAATAATGTACATTCTTCAGGATTTTCACACTTGCTGGTATTAGTGGATGTTAAGTCACTGAGAGCTACTTTTTCAATATTGTTGCTTCTTCGTTACTCTAGATCCAGTTTCTACCTAGTTGGGTGTCTTGTGGCTCTGATTTTTCAAACATTTTCTTTTCTATTTACATGGTTGAATGTATGAGTCCTTTAGGCCAAACACTTTTCTTAATACAGAGTTTCTTTTTTCTAAGCCCAAGGAAACAGCAGCAGTGACATGCGTCACATTCAGCAGTCACTTTTCCATTTCAGCAGAGAGGACCTTCACAAAAGTATAATTCCCTTGAAACTGACTCTAAACTTCCCCGAAAAGATGAACATTGCTCTCATCTCCACTGTTCTGTATGTTTGAAAGATTTTACAATACAGTCTTGGGGGAAAAGACCTCATGGTCCTTGAGAGAACACTGATCAGTTCTACAATATAAAGCTTTGGCTGATAGACAGAAAAGACACATATCCACTCTTCGGGCTTCAGCTGCAAGAGAGGCTTTAGAGAATTAGCAGAAAGACAATGACTGGGATGCTTTGATGCTCTTCCTGGTAAACGACAGGAAGAAGATGAGAGACTCCGGAAGCTCCTCTCGTACACTCCATGTTTTCCCTCATCCTGGCCAGTGCGGAGGCCAGCTCTGCCTATCCCAACAAATTTAACCAAGAGCAGGTCCTGCTGAGAAAGGCCTGCAGGGTAAGGGTTGTTCAGGCAAGCATCTCCTGATCAGCACACCTGGCTTTGAGCCTCTCATTTATTTCTGAAAACGTGGTGAGTCAGTGGAATTCTTCCACGCTAAGAAGAATTTTCCTATGTGAGGAGAAGAAAAGCAGTTATTGTCTACATTCATTTGATCATCCATTCATTCACTTAATAAATAATTGCTAAGCACTTTCTATGTATTGAAAACATTCTTATGGGTGAGGGAAGCAAAAACAAGTAAGATGTAGACCTTACTCTGTAGGTGTTTCATCTGTACTAGGGAACTTAAATGGGAAACTAGCGCGCTAGTGAGGATCACTGGATCAGTTGTGATTTCATTTCAGGAGACATTTCTGTATTTAGTTGTAAAGACTGAAATTGGAACCCGTGGGATGCCCTAGCTAAGTGCTGGGCTGCTCACTGAATTGTCAGCAGTTAAAATCCTTCAGCCACTTTTTGGAAACCCTGTGGGACAGTTCTACTCTATCCTATAGGATCACTATGACTGGAAATTGTCTTGACAATGAGTTTGGGTTTTTTGTTCAGCAAAGATTTGTTTTGGTCATCTGGTACTGCTCTAACAGAAACACCACAAGTGGATGGCTTTGGCAAAGAAAAGTTTATTCTTATACAGTCCAATAGGTTACAAGTCCAAATTCAGGAAATCCACTCCAGAGGAAGGCTTTTCCTTTGTGTTGGCTCTGGAGGAAAGGCCTGGTGTTGCGTCAGTCTTTGTCCAGGGAGCATCTTGGTGCGGAACCTCAGTTCTGAAGGACACTCTTCTCCTGGTGCTGCTTTCTTGATGCTATGAGGTTTCCCAACTCTTTGCTTGTTTCCCTTTCCTTTTATCTCTTGTAGGATAAAATAATAGGGGTGGTGTGAACCCCTTTATAATGGAGCAGGGAGGTGAACTTATTAGGAAGGAATTTACAGTCCCATCCTAATGTGGCTTAATATACAGCTTAGGAAAATCACAAAATGGGGACAATCATAAAATACTGGGAATCATGGCCTAGCCAAATGGCTGCACACATTTTTGGGGGGACACAGTTCAGTCCATGACATGGTTGAAAAGAAGTTGCTCAAGCAAGGGACCAAGGAAGGTGAGAAGTCATTCTAGGAAGAATCACCAAAGGCAGGAGTACAGACAAATCATGGCACATCCATTGACTGTGGAGGTTTGGCATATTTTGTTAACACTCTTTTCAGTGTCTAAGACATGTACCCTAACACTAAAACAAACAAAACACCCTGCAGCAGAGACAAGCTTACATGTACTAAATCTGCTTGTCCTTTGTGTCTCCATTTTCACCTTTAAACATGCTGTCTTCTCTAAAGTCCCTGGTTCTCATCCTACCTCTGATAAGAAATTTACTTCTCTGTTTGCCTTTGAGAGATGGCTTAGGAAAGCATGAGTTCAGTTTTGTATTTAGTCTTTAGGAGACACGTTGTCTCAAATTAACCTTTCATTTGCTATAGATCTATCTCATGCACAGAGAGCTCTTACTCTAACCAGGCTCTTACAATGTAGTACAAGGGCTGAAGCTTGAATTTATTGGCCTTTAGGATTGTGAGAAGAAGAATTCTCATCCTTTCTTGAGGGGTATATACTTGTTGCTGTACCTGAAGAGCAGCTAATATATTGTAAATGTTACTGCTGTTTTTCTTGTTAGGGCATCCCCTTTATGACTAATTATAAATATGTGTCTTAGATAGGTAAACCCTGGTTAAGTACCGTGGCTGCTACCAAAAGGCCTGCAGTTCGGCTTCACCAGATACTCCCTGGAAATTCTAGGAGGCAGTTCTTATTCTGTCTACAGGGTCACTGTGAGTCAGTATCAACTTGATAGCAGTGGGTTTGATTTGATTTGGTTTTATCTTAGATAGATGTGACAAGAATTTCTTGGATGACATTCTTAAGCTCCAACTTAAATTGTACAACTGACTGCCACTTTCTGTAAATACCTGTGAAATTCCAGCTCTAAGTGTAGGCTACAATACCTAACAGCATGAACATATTTTCCTGTCTTAGAAACTGAAATTAATAAAATGATGACAGCTATGATGAGTTACAATCTTTAGGATGGTGGCAAAGTAAGCCTGTATTTACTCACTAAATGTTTACCGTTGGCCACTTAGCAGATATCTGACAGTGGTAACGTAGATCAAAGGCCACAAGTAGGACAGAGAAAGTGAGAGTTTCTCCCAGAACACAGGGTTTTAATCAAGAATAATTTCTTATTAATTGCTAAAAGCAGGAAATGAACACAGAGGTATGATACGAATATGCATCAAGTCTTCATAGAATGCACTGGAAAAGTTTACCAAAGGCTTCAACAGGCCTTTATGTCCTTAGTTATGGAAATATGATGGTGACGGGAGACTGGAAAGCCAAGATATTTCCCAAGCATGTAAAAACAAAAAGAAACAAACAAAACAGACAGACAACAACAAATTGTTGGCTGTAACATAATGTAAAGGTATTTTTGGTGAATCAGCAAATTGCTAACTGGACTGTAAAGAATGAAGAGGTGAGAGAAATTTTATTGGTGCCCATAACCCAAGCCCTTACAAGTGCAAAGTCCTGATACCATTCTCTAATATTCGAACCAGAGGTGAACTGAGTCTGTCTACTAGCATAATAAATCCTAGACCGAGCTCAAACACAGGATAGATGGATTCAACCCCACTCATTACTAGCCTAGATGGAAGAGGTATGTTGCTTTTTATTCTGTAGGAAATTTTAATTTGTTTAGTTCCTACTCATTTTTGAAAAATGGAGTTTGGACAAAGAAAAAACATTTCATATATATTGGTATCAATATCCTTGTAGATATAGATATGTATATTTTTTTCCCCAGACACACAAAGAAATATAAAACTCTAACTTCATAATTAAAAGAAGAAGAGAATCATGGAATCATGCCAAAACGTGGCCCAGATTTTGGAATGCATAGAAAAACAAAAACAGAAAAATAAAAAATCTGACCGTTGGATGACCATAGAGTGGATATGTGCATGGACCGTTGGAGGTTTCAACAAAGGGTAAATCTTAAAACAGACTTAAATGAAAATACTAGGACTGAAAAGTTTAACATTGGAAATGAAAAATTAATTTGATGAGCTGAACTTCAGACTGTACATCTTGTGCTAGTATAATTCAATTGCTGTCATAGTTATTCATAAGAAAGAATAAGTGAACTTAAAAGCATAAAGATAGGTCAGTATAAACTACCAGATCTGAAACAGGAAGCCCTGGTGATGTAGTATGACTGCTAACCAGAAAGTCGGCAGTTCAAATCCTCCAGCTGGCCCTATGAAACCCTACAGGGAATTACTTCTCTGTCCCTGTACAGTCAGTATGAGTCAGAATCAACTCTATTTAGCAATTTTTTTGCATTAATTTGACACAAACACACATTTAAAAAAATAGGACATCAAAATCAAATGATCTAACATGTGTAATCAGGGTGTCAGAAAGAGAGAGTAGAGAGAATGATACAGAAGAAATATTTAAAGAAGTGATGTCTGAAAATTTTCTGTAACTGATGAAGAACATCAACCACAAGTCCAGGAAGTTATACTACCAGAAAGTGAGATAAATAAATATAAAGAAGACCTGATGTAAACACACTGTAGTATAGCTGCTAAACCACGAACTGAAGAAAATAATTTAAAAGCAACTAAAATGCCAAAACCAAACCCATTGCCATCCAGTCTATTCTAACTCCTAGTGACCCTGTAGGACAGAGTAGAACTGCCCCATAGAGTTTCTAAGGAGTGAGTGGTGAGTTCGAACTGCCAACATTCTGGTTAGCAGCCATCGCACTTAACCACTGCACACCAGGGCTCCCTAAAAGCACCTGGAGGAGGAAAAAAGCACATTGCATATTCTTGTAACAATTGTACTATTACTACTAATAAAAAGAATACAGAATAACAAGGAGAATTAAAGCTGATTTTTCATCAAAAATAATTGAGGTCAAGATTCTTCTCTATGGACTCTGACTAAAATGTTCAGCAATGTTAGCTGAGCACCATTCAGTCCTGGTTTTGTGGAAAAGAGAGAGGTTGTTCACGGAAGCTATTAGCCACACATTCCACATCTCCCCCTTTTCCTCACTTACCTTCCTCTGTTGTTCCAGGAGAATAAAGACCAGTTGTGCCTTGCATAGCTGCTTACAAGATTTTAAGACCCCAGACACCATACATCAAACTGGGATGTAGAACAGAAGAACTAAACATGTTATTAGGCCAATTAACTGGGATATCCTGTTAAACCACAAAGCCAAATTCCATGAGATACTAGGTTGTACATACGCAGATTCATCAATTATTCTTTTTCTTCTTTGTTATTGTAAATATCTCCATCAAACAGCTTTTCCCAATTCAGAATTTTATAGGAGTACAACTTCCCAAAAAGAGGAAAAAAAGAACATAATTGCAAATTCTTATAGATTCCAGACTTCCTAGAGCCGCAATGTTTAGATAAACCCCTGAAAATATTTCCTTCAGATAATCTTTAAACCTTAAGCCAAAAATATTCCCTGAAGTCTCCACAAAGATGAACAATAGCTTCTCTTGACTGGTAAAAAGTGTCTGCCTTGAGCATTTACTCTTTTGAGAATTATCTAGATGGGATCAAATTCATAACAGCAAGTCAGAAGACTAGATAGGAATCTTAGGATATAGTAAATATGTGTAAATCAGAGACTAATAACTCATAAAAGGAGGGTGAGAGGAATGTAATTCCTGTCACTAAATGGTATCTGTACAAGCAGTTAAGTTGGTTGTGTATTTTGCTGTGCATATTCTCAACAACAAAATAAAATGACATTAAAAAGAAAAAATAATAGGAGTCAGAGACCAATGAAATATATTTTTAAAATACTGCAAAGAAAAAATTCCAACACAGACATCTACATTCAGCTGAAGTTCTTTTTAAAATTAAGGCTAAAGAACATTACTTTTCAGAAATACGTAAGATGACACTTTTTGTCTCTACCAAACTTTCAAGAAATATTGAAGAGTTTGACTGTGAACCACAAAGTTGGCAGTTGGAATCTATACCCAGTAACTGCAGGATACGCGGTCTAGCCAAGTGCACTGAAACCATTAACCAAGATGGATAATGAGCTGGGCCAGAAGAGAAATCTCACTAAAATATCAAAAGATTGAAATCAATAAACATTTTCTAAGAACTCTGTGGTAGTTAGAAATTAATAACCGTAATATGTCTAGAAAATATCCAACTCAACCCAAACTGACTGCTGTTGAGTTATTTCTAACTCATAGGGACCCCACAGGACAATGTAGAACTTCTCCATAGTTTACAAGGTGATGAATCCAAACTGCCAACCTTTTGTCTTACAGCTGTGGCACTTAGTCACTAAGCCACCAGACAATACCCAGACATTTGGAAATTAATAAACACACTTCTCCATTTGTCAAGAAGTAAGACAAAATTATAAGGGTAATTTGACAAGATTTTGCACTAACCAAGTGGAAATGAAAATAAGCATGTGCTGAGACCAGAAGAACTGGATGGTGCCCGTCCACCACCAGTGATAGCCATGATGGCGTTTACAAAGTTGAGTCTCACTGGAAACACAAAAATAAAAGAGGGTGCACCCTGAGATCTCCACTAAAAGACCACATTTGATGGTCTAGGGGCCTCAGGATTCCCCTGGAAGCATGGCCCGTGGCCCTGATGCTGCCCCTGTCCACAAATCATAATGGATGTCAACTGTTCGGACAGGAATGGATTGAACTTGGTGACACAGAGGAACCATATCATGTGTGCACTTTATGGTTCTGTGCATCTATAGGATGTCATCCAACTGACCTCTTACTGGATGTGGGGGAGAGGGGGGAGAGGGGAGGACAGGAGATTGTTAGGAGGAATGATATGTACAGAACAGAGAGGAGGAATGTGCTGTCACTGGGCAGGGAGAGCAGTGGGAGCCGCTCATTGGCAGGTATGCAAGTTTATATGGGACTGTATATTTTCAGTCAATCATAATAAAAAAAGAAAGAAAAAATAAGAATGTGAAAACTTGCTGGATCAAGCTACAGTAGTGTTTGTAGTGAGATTTATATTAAATGGCTGTATAAAAAGAGAAGAAAGCTCAGAAAAGAGATCTAAGCTTTCACTCTAAGGAGCTAGAGAGAGAAAAGCACATTAAATTCAAGATAAGTACAATAAAACTAGTAATCAGAAATATACAGGTAAATAACATAGCACAAAGGAAGATAAAGACAAAAATATTTTGACAATATTAATAAAATGTTTATACTCTGTGTCAGTCAAAGTTCATTCAGAAACAAAGAACCGTTGAGAGATACACATTTAGAGATCTGTCACATGGCATTGCCATGTGTGACTGCGGAGTTTAGCTAAGTAAGTCCTGGATCTGCAGGGCTGGCCTTAAGGAAGGGCACTCTAGAGCTCTCGTTTAGTCTACCAGACTTAGAAGTAGAACTGAGGGTTTCCTGATGATAAAGAAATTCTCCCAGCGGACTGTAGTTTCAGCTTGTGCTCAAAACCGTACAAACATGGTTTTTGGCAAAAGGGCCAATTTAAAGTTATAAGGAAAGAAAATCATTCACAAATGCTGCTGGAACAATTGGATTTTCAGATCAAATAAAATGAACTTGGATTTCGATCTTACTCTATAGACAAAGCTTAATTTCAGGTGAACAGTAGACTTAAATGGATTATAGCTAAAGCCATAATATCACTGAAAGGAAGCATGGGAGATTACCCTTATAACATCAGTATAAATATTTCTTATACAGGATAAAAAAGAAATACAATTCTTACAATGAGATATAATTATTAAACTAGAACTCATCAAAATAGAATATGTCTATGCATTAATAGACAAAACAGAAAACATGAGAAGCAGTGCATGGGCTTTGAAAAATATTTGAATATATACATCTGTATATATACATAACATTTATATGTACATTACACACACACACACACATGCAGATATATAATTGGCAGCCAGAATATATGAAAAGCTGATACATACACATGTACCAGAAACTTAATTGGCAATGGATTTGATCAAACACTTCCCAAATTAAGATATAAGAATGACCACTAATCAT
Organism: Heterohyrax brucei; assembly: GCA_028571685.1. Classification (NCBI taxonomy): domain Eukaryota; kingdom Metazoa; phylum Chordata; class Mammalia; order Hyracoidea; family Procaviidae; genus Heterohyrax; species Heterohyrax brucei. Next base: position 69,410,167 of record CM053149.1, on the reverse strand, counting down.
AAAAAGGTGCTTGGCATGTTTATTCATCAGGCAAATATCACCTTATTGAAAGTGGCCAAAATAAAAAAAAATTGTAATACCTAATTTTGATTAGAATGTAGAACAACTGCAATTTTCTTACTCTTCAGGAAGTGCTAAATGGCACAGTAACTCTGGGAAAATATGTGAATGTTTCTCATAAAGCAGATACTCAGCCTAGGGAATAGCATTTGGTTTTTTGGTATCTATCCTCCAAAGTGAGGAAACCCCAGTAGTAGTGTTAAGAGCTAGACTGCTAACCCAAAGGTCAGCAGTTCAAATCCACTAGGTGCTCCTTGGAAACTCTGTGGGGCAGATCTACTACCTATAGGGTCACTATGAGTCGGCATCAACTTGATAGCAGTAGGTGTAGCTTTTAGGTTTTGGTTTTCTCTGAAATGAAATGTCCAACTAAAGACTTGTAGAAGTATCAGTAATCCCAAACTGGAAATATACCAAATGACCATCGATGAGAGAATGGATTAACAAACTGTCACATAGTCACACAAGGGATATCATGCTCCAACATAAAGAAGTGAATTATTTCTGCCCATAAGAGGTAGGTGAGTGTTTTGTAGGAATTATCCTTGGAATATGCATGTTTTATATTGGCTAGAACTCTAAGTACTTCACTCTATGCTTATATACAAAAGACAGCAAAATATACAACTTTAGCATCAGACTTTAATACGCAACTCTCCCTTGATTTTCTTTATTTGTGTGTTCAGCTGACTACAGGGCAGGTATTGTTTCTGGCACTACATGTGGAAACACATATCAAACAAAATTCTTGCTCTCAGGGAGATAAAATTGATTAGGAAATATCAGCCATGAAACTATAACTTTATAAAAGTTTAGGGCAATTTTACATAACAGTGCCATAAAGAAAATAAAAAGAAATATGAGTAAGAATTATTGTAGGAAGAGACATAAAGGAAGAATCAGAAGATTTAGCTAGGATAGAGGTGGACTCTGAAGATTGATATCTGATTCAGGAGAATGAGTAAGCTGTGCAAAGATTTCCTCGTCTAGGGAAACAGAAAGGAGGCTTCTGTGGCTGATGCCTAGTGATCGAGGCGGAGCACTTTAAATATGAGGTTGTAATGGTGCGAATGGAACAGATCACACAGACCTCTTCCGTCATGTGTGAGTGTCACTCTAAGCCTCAGTGGCGACCACTGAACGTTAAACACAGAAATGGCGTGATAAATCTGAATGTGTAGGGAAAGTGCTTCAGACTGGAAGTGTGAGAAAAAAATCTACCGTTTGAAAATTCCCAAACAATGCATTCATCATTGTCTTGCAAACTGCTTCTTGGTTTCCTATTTCATTTATTGACAAACTTCTATTCCTCATAAAATCTTTATTTCATTTCATTGCATTAGAAAAAGAAAAAACTACACCAACCTGTAGACACTGAACAGAAAGATTGAAACGACTTCCAATGTTACTTCTCTCTTTTTTCTAAAATCAAAGCAGTTTTTAGCCTTTATAGATCAAAACAAACAAACAAGAAACTCATTGCTATAAAGCTGATTCCAGCTCACACTCACCTTGTAGGACAGAGTAGAACTGCCCCCATAGGGTTTCCAAGGAGCAGTTGGTGGATTTGAACTGCTGACCTACTGTGACTCATGATTTTTTTGCCACCTCCTTTTAATCATTTGAGATGTAAATAGATCATCAGAAATATTATTTTGTGATTATGGTTGACTTTTTACCCCCCAAATAATCCTGAGAACTGCAATTATACGGCATTTTTTAATAACGCGCTGGTTTAAGCCAGTTAAAAAAATGAAGCAAATATATTTTGCTAGTTTTGATGTTGTATATTGGGAAACAATTTGCTAGTAAACTTGCAATCAAGCAAAAATTCCAACAGAAATTAAAAAAAATTAAATATGTACATAAGTTACAAATAGCAAACATTTGTATGTTTAAATGGGAGTTCTTCAAAAGACTTCGAAATAACTCAGTCTTAAGTAGACTAGTCAGTGTCATATAAACTGTATTTATAATACTCATGTCCTGTGAAAAATATTGATCAAATATTTTAACAAAGCATGGTATAAAAGTAAGTGCCTGAGCTTCCCCAAGATTATGGATTCAAATTGTTCTCAGTTTTACCTATGATAGCACCATATTAGAAAAAGAAAACGTGACACCAACCCAGAGTCACTGAACCAGAAGGTCCACATGGCTTCCGAGAACCTGAATTAAGAACTCTAATGGCTTCTTGCCTGTAAAGATTTATTCCTGAGTATATATTTTTCTGGAATCATTCTGTTGTATTCTTTGTGAAAAATCAATTCAGTTGGTTCATCACAGTACGCAGAGAGGGACTGGCCACAGAAGAGACAATGCGTTTTGTGTGATTTCAGCCTGGAGCAGCAGATGACTTCCTCATCATTATCTCAGACCCAAACCTTTCTGTCCTTGCTGTTTTTCTGACTCCACACCCTGAGTTTAGAAACTTCACTAAACCGTGTTTATCTTTGAGGCTTCACTTACCAGGCTGTTGCTGAAAAGCCTAGAGAAATCACAGAACAGCTAGTCTTCCTCTGGATACCCCCATCTATTGCAAAGCGTCTTTGTATTCTTATTCTTAAAAACCAGCACAAAGATCTCTGTATAATGATTTCATCTGTAAACACAAGCAGCTCCTGAGGCCCTTTTGTTGGTGCTTTGCAAATCAATGCAGTATTTTCTTGTCAAGGAAACCTCTCAATGTAACTTTTATAAACTTGTAAATCGTGGAAGGAGGGGTTGCAATCTCTACTATTGCTGTACAATCACATTGCAGAAGAAAGGCGTTAGGAGTCATGTAAGTTAGGAGACATGATCAAAGCTCTCAGGGAGTCTTTTCATCTTTTTATCAGCGTTCTTAGTCAGCTTGGAATAGGTATATTTTCAGATCTACTTATCTTTATATTGCAAATGTTGCTTTTCAGAAACAGCATCATTTTTATTCCAAGTTATCAAACTTTTATAATACTAAATTAGATAGTGTCACTTACGCTGAAGGGGCCATTCAGAACTGCTCTCATTGAGCGACTTTTGTCAGAAGATCTCAAAAGAATTGACTCTCTCAAAACCAGATAAACTCCAATGGAGATTCCATCCAATTATTCATCCATTCCTCCCAAACAACCTCCTTGTCATCAAGTGAATGCTGACCTGGAATTATCCCACTGGGTTCCAAGGAGCAGCTGGGTAGATTCCAACTGTGGACCTTTTGGTTAGCAGTCAAGCTCTTATCCATTGTGTGATCAGGGCTCCTTTTACAAACTTTCCTGATGAATAAATAAAGAATGTGAAGGATGAAAACAGCTGAGCAGACTCAGGTAAAGGTCCTGCCTGAGTCCCCAGCAGATCTTGGAGAATGAAGAGTGTTCTCCTGTGGTTACCGTGACCGTGACCTAATCTGATCCTCCCTTCTACTTTTCTTTCCTTTGACTCTGAAGATGAACAGAAGGCTGCCAGCCTAGTGAGCAGAACCAAGGAGAGTGCTGTGCTTTCTGAGGGTGAGAATAAAAGCCATGAAATGACAAAAGATAGACTCAAAGCAAGCAGGAAAAAAGGATCTAAACTGCAGATTTTAAAAGAATAACAGATTAAATGGAAGCACAATCCATGCAACAATATATCCATGCTTACCTCCCCATTTTTGGTGTAATTTGTTCAAAGTAGTATTTTTTCAGCTCAAGTATTAATGCATCTTTCCTAAATTTCTGTTTTTCTTGATTTATCTTTATATGGACCTGCACGCCTACCTCGATGTATTTCTCACTCTTCTGCAATCACATACAACCCTGCAGACACACACACACACACACACACACACACACACACACACACACACACACACACACACACACACACACACACACACTTTTCTGTGGGTAGTTCTTTATCTTTACTCTCTTTAACACCTTCCATGATCTTGTAGGTCTCTTCCTCTCACCTGTCATAGCCTCTATGGTAGTCATTCTCCACAATTTATTGTTCCTTAAACATCCCTTTAAAGTTCTATGCCACTACAAAATGCACCAATGATTGAGCATCTTTGGTTTCTGTCTCCCGGAGTTTGTTGTCAGGCTGTCTGATACCCAGAGTGAAAAAGAGGTGACTTGGAAGGTGAAATTGGATAGATGGTCGTAGGGACTTTAGAGAAGCCAGATGTGGAAATAAGAGAAACAACATGGAATAAGGACAAGTGAGTGTCTACAGTAGCAGTCAAGGTACTGTGGAGGGAGACAGAGTAGCTACCCAGTATCGTACAACACAGTGGAAGCACTGGAACAAACAGAAATCATACCTTTTGTCACCAAGGCCAGGGCTGTGAACCCTCACATGAGCTTTCATTTTGAGATGCTCACAGCTGTGAGTGCATATACTGATGCATATCTTCATAAATCTTCAGAAAACATCTTGTAAATAGGGGTGGGGGGGGTCTGACACTGTGCTCACCCCCGTCTCATCCATCCCTGTATCTCACTGGATGATCTATTCCAACCATGCCTATAGAAAAGGCTTCTATTGAAACAGCTCTGTGAAGTAGTTATCTTGTTGCCTGTGAATCTGTGCATTGAGCTTAACATGCCTATTGGAGCTGAATTTTATTTACAGATTTGTTATTTGATCATTAATTCACTGTCCTTCAAAGTTAACTTGTGTTTCCCGGGGCTTATATTCTGTGTTCTTCACTGGACTGAAAGTTCTTGGGGACAAACACAGCTCTTAGGGCTTTCTGTACCTTTCCAACGGTTAGCACAGTCCTCACTTAACTCAGAAGAAATAAAATCTTTTTCTGAAAGAAAGATAATTTCATGATAAAGACAGTTGAAAACCTCTGTTTTAAAAATGAGTTTTTGTTTTTTTAATACTAATAGTGATCAGCTTTGCATATTTTGTATGTTTAATGCATAATCATGATATAAAATTTTAAGACTCCTGGATGAATGTGTTGGGGTGGAAAGGTCAATACTTTTCAATTATTCTCCAAACAGACAATCAAAACAAAGTATTTGCTAGTCTGATCCATGACAGAGAAATCTACTACAGTGTTTCAAAATCAGGTATTCTGGAAATAAAAATACATTTCATCTTAAGAATATTTAAGACAGAAATTTAATTTGAAGTTCTCACTAAGCATCTTTTGTCTCACTTCTTCTATCTTTGCATGTCATCTAATTTCACAGCAGCTTTATTTTCATTATCATCTTGGGGTGATTTGCTTTTTCCCAAATGTGATTACCTATTTTGTAGTGGTGAGTGGTTTTATGTCTTATACCACGCTGTTAGCCAGCTTAGTTGTCCCTAGGATCCTTCGATTTCTGTATCAGGTCAGCTTGAGTTCTAAGAATAATGCAGAAAGGTATTACCTGGTATCAGATATTAAACTGTGTGCCATTAACATGGGCAACATCTTCCAAACCCTGGAAACTTTGTTTATTAACTAAGCTTTTAACATCTTTCCTAAATAACGCATTTTGTAATGTAATTCTCATGCGCAGCATGACAATAATTTACAAAAACTTTTGTCTTTGAGTTCATTTCAAGTCATTGGGACCCAATGGCACAGAAAAGAACTGCCCCAAAGTGTTTCCAGCGAGTGGCTTGTGGAAGCAAACTGCCAACCTTTTGGTTAGCAGCTGAGCTCTTAACCACTGCACCAAAGAGTCAATAAGTGATCAAATAACATTTAACTAGATTTTCATAGATTAACTGTCATGCTGATTATCTTTTAAAATAGAAACTCGGTTACCCCATTGTTCTAACAAACGGAGCTGAAGTGCAGGACATACACTGTATTTGATAACAGGAGTCATAGAATGTAAGCCAGAAAATTTTGCCATTTTATTGGATCAATCAGTGTATTGTATTCTATATATATTGGAAACCCTGGTGGCATAGTGGTTAAGTGCTATATATAGCTGCTAACAAAAAATGTCAGAGTTCAAATCCACCAGGTGCTTCTTGGAAACTCTATACAGCGGTTGAGCTCTGTCCTGGGTTTGCTGTGAGTTGGAATTGATTGGACAGCAGTGGGTTTTGTTTGTTTTGATATGTATTGTATTAAATGTATGAAATTATTATTTTCATTCACAATGGAGCAATTTGAAATGTAGTACAAACCTTTGAGAGTAAAAGGGCTATGCAGTACTGTTTGATGTGACTTGGAATTGTTTTATTAATTTAATAAGTAAGATGGTACTTTGGAGTTTTCACTCGGTTGTGTGATTCTTCTGGTTGGTAGAAATAAGTAACTAGGACCATTTCCTGCACTAATGTCCTTTTATTCTTCCTTTTTTAATCTTGTGAACATTTGAAGTACAGTATAGTTGTCAAAATAGTAACAGTAATAAATTCACACAATTATTTCCTAAATGTTATCTCATGTTAGTCTTATAACGATGTCAGAGGGTAGATACTGCTCTTTTTTGATAGAAGAAGAAATAATTCGGAAGACAAATCACATTTGTTTACACATTCATCTCTGATTCTTCTACATTAGTAAAAATCTTAGTCACTTAAAGCTCAGTTGTTATCTGACCTTGTAACAAAGCAAGTGATCTTTAGGATTTAATAAGTATTACTGTTTATTACTGTAGTATAAAATATATAACACATTTAATTAAAAAGAATGCAAACACACTGGTACTGCTTACAAGAAGTCCAGTATCTTGGTAATATTCTCGTTATAATTTACATCCTGATTTATTTTTTTACTTATATAGATGGCAAAATAACATTATCACATGATTATAATATCGCATATAGTATAAGGAGAAATGATAGTGGGCAGTTCTACTCTGTAGGGAATCGACTCGACGGCAGTGGCTTTGGTTTTTGTTTGGGTTTTTTTTGGTGTTTAGTATAAGGAGAAATGATAGTGGGCAGTTCCACTCTGTAGGGAATCGACTCGACGGCAGTGGCTTTGGTTTTTGTTTGGGTTTTTTTTGGTGTTTAGACCTAAGGGCTAAGACTAAGTAGTTATGGGAAGCTTATGGAGGTCTCAGTGTCCTGAGAGTGTCAACCTAGATCCTCAGCTCCTGAGACCTCAATTGAATGCACTCATAGAAGGTTCTAGAATCCAGCCACTCCAGCCCCCGCCCTCCAGGCCATCGGCGGAGCTATCACTGGTCATGTGTTTCAATCAAGCAGTGATACGGAGAGAAAGCGAATATGGTTATTTCTCCATATTTCAGTTTGCTGCCTAGGAGCACTGTCAGCTGGGACAGTGCATTATGCTAATATTACTGCAACATTGACTTCTTTGCATTCCAGTTGAACAGCATTTCTTCTGGAAAACTGCACCTCACAGAAACCTGAGAGTGTCTGGTTCACGTATTCACTGCCACTTGGGCTTCCTCAGGGACCATTTCCAAGTACTAGATGACGGTAAGCAAATTAGTCATTGATTCTGATGAACTGAGGTCAACGTAACATCTATTTTTCTCAACTTTGTTATCACCTTTTTTCCTGCTGTGTTTGCTTGTTGCCAGTGAAGCACTCTGTCATCTAAGAGCCTTTTTGGTGACCTGGTCTTCTCTTTCTTGTCGGTGTTTTTCAAGTTATCTTCCCTGCCAAGGTCTGGCCAGGAAACTGTAGTTGCCTGGGTCATTGATGAAAGCTGTGCAAATACGGCTGTTTTCAAACTACAGGAATGTCCTTTCCCTTCAGAGAATGGGGCAATGACATCTGACAAAGTACACATAGACATTTTTGTTGTCGTTCTAGGAAAAGTAAAAAAACCCAAAACAACTAACTCGGAGACAGATTTAGTCAAATGTCTTAGAGAACGAAGACTTTATTAGATAAATGTGGGAATAATTGTACTTTTTCTTGAAATTCATGATTTCCAAGAATTAGAAAACTTAGAGACTTCGTGTTGCGGAGATGTGCAGTCACCATTGCTCCGCCAAAGTCATCTGCTTTGGAAATCAACTTCCTTTGGATCAAAGTGCCTCCTGATAGGAGCTCAGGAGGACCTGTATCCCATGGGTCAGACTGGACTGGACTGTGTGGTTACTGTATGGTGTTAGAAGCAGCCTCAATCTAAAGGGTACATTATGACTGTAGTCCTGAAGGAGACCAAAGTCATTATCAACAGTGAAATATCAGATGCCATGCTCCAGAGGTGAGTGTGAGGAAGAAGGAGGTCAGGAGTGCAGAGCAGACTGGGAGGTGGACCGCATCTTTGAAGCTGTCCTCCGATCTCTCCAGCCATCATCCCTGCTCCGCCACATGGGAGTCCTCCCTGTGTCCTGTCAGTTCCGTTTCCATATTGTTCGCTGCTGTAAAGTTAGTCACGACTTACAGCGGCCCCATGTCTACCTGGAGGAAGTCCTGCAGAGTCTGTGTCATCCCTACCTGGATCTACCCTGTGGAAGGCAAGATTTCTGCCCCCTAACCCACTGATGCCCTCTTCAACCCACAAATCCCTCATATTTACCTTATGCTTCTAATTCCACTGTTTTCCTTCAGTTGACCTGAAGAATAGACCATGAAATAGTTGCATAAAATTCTCACCTACCAGCTCTAGAATCATCTTAATAAATTACAACACTTACAATTAGTTGTATGTTTGGAAAGCCAATCAGATCCATTTTGCTATCCTGCTTAAATCTTTTTGGTAGTTTTTGTTTATTTTTACTATGGCTGGTAAGTTTCAACATGATTTCTTTCTTTTTAAATTATTTGTTTTAATTTTTTATATAACTTTTTTATTTTTTATTAATTACAGTAAAAGAGCAAAATTTCTAACATCTATCAATTGTCTCATCTATGATAAACCCTCAGCCCCCACCCACCCATGTAGCCAACACAGTTGTTTTCTTCTATGGATAATTATCTTGTTAAGTCCTTTTAACAGGTGTCTCACACAAAATTTGTCCTTTTGAGACTGATTGAGTTCACTCAGCGTGATCTCTTCCAAATGAGACCATGTTGTGAGATGTTTTCTAAAATTGTCTTTGTGTTTATCATAGCATAGTGTTCTACTGAGTATATGTACCGCAGTTTGCATATTCATTCATCTGTTGAGGGGCATCAGGGTTGATTCCAACTTTTTGCCTTTGTGGACTGTGCTGCAACAAACATTCATGTACATGTGTCCGTTCGTGTGGCAACCTTTGTTTCCGAAGGATAAATTCCAAGCAGTGGAATTACAGGATTAAATGATATATCTATCTCTAGCTTTTTAAGGAAGCACCAGACTGTTTTCCAAAGAGGTTGTACCATTTTGCAGTCCCTCCAGCAGTGTAGGAGAGTTCCAATTTCTCCACAGCCTCTCCAGCATTTGTTGTTTTGTGATTTTGGATCATGGCCAACCTTGGTGGGGTGAGATGGTATCTCACTGTAGTTTTGATTTGAATTTCTTTAATAGCTAATGATTGTGAGCATGTCTGCATGTGTTTTTTGGCTGCCTGGCTCTCCTCTTTAGAGATGTATCTGTCCATCTCCTTTGCCCATTATTTAATTGGATTATTTATCCTTTTTTTGTTGATATTTTGTAATATGTTATGGATTATGGAGATCAGACATTCGTGTGACATAGAGTTGCCCAATATTTTTTCCCATTCTGTAGTTGATCTTTTAATTCTTTTGATGAAGGCTTTGGATGAGCAAAAGTATTTGATTATCTATTTTCTCTTCTGTTGAATGTGCTTTGTTTGTCAGATTTTGAAGTCTGTCTACATTATATATTAAAACGTCCATTGTTGATCCTATTTTATGGGGGATGAGCTGTATCATTTTAGATTTTATATTTAGATCTTTTATCCAATTCGAGTTGGTTTTTGTATAAGGAGTGAGATATGAGTCTTGCTTCAGTTTTTTGCAGACAGAGATCCAGTTTTGCCAGCACCAGTTGTTAAAGAGACTGTTCTTACTGCGGTTTAAAATCTTGGGGCCTTTGTCAAACATCAACTGTTCAGAGGAGGATAGTGGCATCTCTGGGGTGTCTACTCTGTTCCATTGGTGTATGTGTCTCTTTTTGTACCAGTAACAGGCCATTTTGACAACTGTGGCAGTATAATAGGTTCTGAAGTCAGGTAGTGAGAGGCCTCCCAGTGTGCTCTTTTCAGTAGTGCTTTACTTATCTGAGGTTTCTTCCCTTTCCAAACAAAGCTGATCATTTGTATCTCCATCTCATTAAAAAATGTCACTGAAATTTGTATCGGGATTGCATTATATAAGTAGATTGCTTTGGGCACAATAGACATTTTCACAATGCTGATCAGCATAATTTCCGTTCTCCCTACCTTCTCTTCTTTTTGTATTTTTATATTTCACTCTCCCAGTTGATTGTACTTGGGCCACATTTTATTTCTTCTTTAAAAACACCAAAACACTGACAGTGCGAATCCACCAGGTGTTCCTTGGAAACACGGGACAGTTCTGCTCTGCCCTATAGGGTTGCTGCGAGTTGGAATCAACTTGATGGCATAGAGGTTTTTTCAAGAAAACAAACAAAGCACCCTTGTGGTACAGTGGTGAAGAGCTATGGCTGCTAACCAAAAGGTTGCGGTTAGAATCCATCAGGTGCTCTCTGGAAATTCTATGGCACAGTTCTACTCTGTTGTACAGGGTCAATATGAGTCAAAAGTGACTCCAGGCAACAAGGTTGATTTTTCTAAACATTTTTCTTTTTTTGAACACCAAGTCCCTTGCTAACAGTGTCTATGCTTGCCTATGACTTTGCAAGTCTTCCCTGAGATCTTTGAATGATCGACAATAACACTTCTATTCACATCTCAACATAAATATAAGCTTCTCAAAGGAAGCTCTCCGATCAGTCTTTCACGGTAAGCTCCTAACACTGACACTATATTGTATTCTCTATCGTCTGTCACAGTACTTCTATTACTTCTTTATCCCATTCATTACAACCTGTAATGTGATGGATTCTATGGATTGATAAGTACATAAAGCCTCCAACCCACCTCCTTCAAGATGGTAAGCTAAAATCTATATTTCCAAGACTCCTTTGTACAAGGGTTCTAGGTCTAAGTGAGACTGTGTGTGGCCTTTGGAAAGTAGAAATGAGGTACAGGCTGTCTTCTTGCTGCTGCTTTGCAGAAAAGCAAATTTGTGGACATGAGAATGCTGAGAGACTAGAGACAAAAAGCCTCCCTCTGTGTTTGGTTATATCATCTTCAGTTTTCCTGGGGGTGGGGAGTCGGGGGTGATCAGAGGCAACAGTGGTGTAGAAACAGCTTCAGGAGTGCCGATGATCAATGCCGGAATGCTTTTGAGTGTAAGAGCTCCAGTGGCAGGACACCAGTGACTTCCATTTCCTCAGTCTTTTGTTTTGTTTCATCTTCTTTGCATCTATCGTATACCTCGGTCAAATCTCCATTTGAATACCCTTCAGTTTAAAGTACTGACCGTGGATTCCTTTCTTGTGTTGAACAATGAACAATTAATGTACTCATTTTATTTGTTTAATTGTTTATCTATCTGTCTGTCTATTTTATCTATCCATCCCTTGGTGGCACAGTAAAGTGCTATGTCTGCTCACCAAAAGTTTGGCAGTTCAAATCTGCCAGGTGCTGCTTGGAAACTTTATGGAATAGTTCTACCCTGTCCTATAGAATCACTATGCATCAAAATCGACTCCATGGCAGTAGGTTTTGATTTTTTCATCCATCTGTTTATTTATTAGAATTTTTGAATCATTTATTTTCCATCTACCCTACTAGACTATAAGTTCAAGGAAGGCAGAGATATGTCTTGTCCAGTACTGTGGAATTGTTTAGCACTAAACCAACATCTGGCACACAGTGAGGACTAATGAATGTTGATTGAACACATGAGTAAATAAATTGATATAAATGCTGGATCAAACTTAATTCATTCAGCAGGTGGTCCAAAGGTGTCTAGACCATAACATTTTGGGAGCTGATCTTGCTGTGTCCCCCTCCCCCACCCCAAACAAATGTTATGTGACTTTAGGGAAAGGAGTTAGTTTTAAAACCGTAATTATGATAGCCCATGTTTTTGCCTTTCAGGATGCATAAATGTTAACAGTTTCTATTAAATAGCTTTTCACTGAAGTGTCAGTGAATCCAAGGGAAAAAACATGAGCTGGATTAGAAGCTTTCATCCATTGCAGTGGATTTCAATGAAGTTATTGCTTTTTGACAGTCTGCATATTCATTTGGGTGAATAAATCCTATTTTTATAACTTATGTTTTGCAGGAAGAATCTGGAAATAGCACACATATTGGCAATACTGCAATCTGTAAGCCGCTCTGCTTCAGACCTATCGCCAGTCTTCACCTCCAGTATCCTCTCCTCTCCCCTTCACTCCCGTCTCTTCTGTTCGCACCTTCCTTTCCTTCCCTTTCCTTTCATTCTTCCTGCTTTCTTTCTTTTTTTGTATTCATCAGTGTTAAACAGCAGCCTTACTAATGTAGGTCGCAGTGTCACAATTCACAGAAATGAGTCAGCATCTTTCACTAAGCAACTTCCTGCCAGGAAGGCACTCAAGATTGTCACACTCTTTCATGTCTTCAGGTGGAAAGGGGCCCCCCAACAATCAGTGGGAAGGACTGTGTAGACTGTGCTTCCTCTCCTCTGTAATTCTGCGTCAGGTCACAAAAGCCCTCTTGCCTCCTTTCCTTCCTTCATCCAGGCATTTAAAGCCCAGGAAGTGTACCATGACTTGGGGATGGGCTAGCGGACATACTTCTGAGGACACCATGGTCTTCTCTGCTCATTTTGGTCTTTAGTTTTTTAACTAGCCAAGACTTAGTGGTAGTAGTATCTAGACACGTGATACACATTTTCAACTGGATTCCCTTAAAAACATTCAAAGTCTGCATAAAAGGGAAAAACAATGAAACTGCTTTTTTCCCCTAAGGCAATCTTGTGAGCTCTGAAGCAAAGAGTAATTCCAACCAATAAAAAGGGATTCTCTCAAGTGCAACAGCCAAATATGACTCCTTGCGTGGGAGGATTGATGCTGCCTGCTTCCACAGGCATTCCTAAGCTGTCAGTGCCCGTGGGATGAGTGGTACCCAGGATGCGGAGCTGAGCTGGCACAGGACTGCATCTGCTTAGGAACACAGCCCTGGCCCATTCACCAGCTACAGGCTGCTCTGTGCATGCCTCTCTTACACTGGGATAAGAGGGAACACAGACATGGGTTTTTTAAGTTCTCTTCCTATTTACATTAGCAGGAATAGAGAAAGGAAACTGGCTAGAGGATTGAAATAATCCAACAAACCAAAGAGTGAAAGGAAGAGGGGCAGAACGTAGGACAGGGCTTTTCTCAAACATAGATGCAGTGTTCTGCTTATGTAAGACTGACACAATAGCAAGAAAAATTGCAGGAAGTTTATATTTTATATTCCTAAAAATAGATGAGTGCATCAAAAGGAAGACTAGAATGAATTATGAAAATCATGTAATCCAGTCCTTAGTAAGGAAGAAAATTAAGCCCAGACAGTAAAGTGCATCACAGAGACACAAAATGACTTACTTAAGTTCTAAAAAATTATTTAAAGAAAAAAATTTTTGTTTATTATGATTGAGTGAAAATGTACAATCTCGTATAAATTTGCAAAGTTTGAGACCCTTAACTTACATTGCCAAGTTGCTTTCCTGAAAATTATCACAGTTTCTCCTTCTACCAGCAATGTAACAGAAGGCCTTTCACCACCTATTGTGAATTAAATTGCTTCCCTAAAAATATTTATTGTAAATCCTAACCCTTGTAGTGATTATAATTCTATTTGGGAGTGAGTTTTCTTTGTCACGTTCATTAGACAGTGCTGGTGTTGGCTGTGCGTGCAGCTCCCACTGTTCTCCCTGGTCGGTGACAACACACTCCTCCTCTCCTTTCTATACATGTCATATCCTCCTCATAATCTCCTGTCCCCTTCTCTCCACCCCCTCACCCACCTCCAGTAAGAGGTCAGCAGGATGTATCCTATAGATACACGCAACCATAAAGTGCAAACATGATATGGTCACTCTGTGTCACCAAGTCCAATCCATTCCTATCCATTATGATTTTTGGACAGGGCCATTTTTGTGAAAATTCAGGGTAGACCCCAATTCTACCTCTGTATCCACAATGTCACACACACACTTACATAAAGACAAGAGAATTGTTGTAAGTGGTCTGATAATTCATATGTACAAAAAGCCACATAGATGGGCTTGAATAATAAACTTTAGTTACAAATATGTTAGTATTTCACATATATGTAGATATTTGTAGTCCCAAGTGCTGTATTGACACAAAGTATTTGCAACTATTTTTGATGAAATGGTTTTCCTCTTAATTTTCGTATATAAACAATGACTTTTCCAATCTATGTGTGACTGTTGTCACTTAAATGTCTTTCTATGTTTTTATTATTTAAAAGAGTTCTTATATTTGACAATTTTGCAAAATACTGCTCTACTCCATGAATGAATTTTAACAAGAATTGATGTTAAAATTCATCATTTAATTCTTGGGCAAAAACATTTCCAAGGAACTGGGAACTGTATGGAACCATAATTAAAGACCATCTGGAAAATGTCCTCATTATCAGTTTGACACCTGCTCTGCAAACATTGCCCACCCAAAATCAACATTGCACTTTACTTTATGAGTTAAAAATAAGCAGCTCAAACATGACACAAAACAATATTCAGTCAAAGCACACATGACCTTATACTACTTTGCTTTGGGCATCGTGATTTTTTCTAATCAGCCGTTCTGCAAAGTATATTTATTTTTCTCACCTGAATTCTTAGATATTCTAGAAAACAGTATACTAGAATTGGCTGTCAGGATTGCGCAATGACATTCAAGATGTGGTGCAGGTTTGATATGAGAAGTTTGTCATCTGATTCTGGAATTCTCATGTAAGTATCTGAATAGGAATTAGTCTCTGGACCTGCAAATTCCAAAGCTCCCAAAGGCAAGGATGCCCAGCAGGATTCTAGGATTCTATCTCGTTGAGGTTTCACAGTGGCACCCAAGTCACTTCAAAGTGACTCATCAAAAGCCAAGTTTGACAAGAGTGAGGAGCTTGCAAAGAACATGATCACCTCAATTAACCACGCCACAGGGTTTCAAAACAAAGTAATTAGCAGACATCAATAACACAGGATGGTGGAATGCAGTCATTATTTTGGCTTTCAGTATATGTCTTTAAAAAAAATTACTGATTGAATGAAATGCTGCTTCTGTGGAGTTACATGTAAAATGAGCCTTTGGAATACAACACTTTTTTTTTCTTCTGTCTCTTTTGTAAGGCTGCTAGCGTGGACTTTCTATAATCTTGACACCTCTAATTGTGTCAAAATACTTTAATTATCTAAACATCAGTTTTTACTTAAATATAAGTCTAAAAGAGTGTTCTAGATAGGACACTTCAGGAAAAATTGAGCATCATACTCTACAGTAAGCTTCAGCTCCAAGCCAACTTGAGCCTGAGGTCAAGGAGGTGGGAAGGAAGATGCAGAAAGTGCCTTAGGGTACTGAGACCCAGGCAACCAAAACCCCTGTCATCAAGTTGGATCCAACTCATAGGGACCCTATAGGACAGAGTAGAGCTACTCCACAGTGCTTTAAGGAGCACCTGGTGGATTTTTACTGCCAACCTTTCAGTTAGCAGACACAACATTTAACTGCTAGGCCACCAGTACGCCATCAAGAGCCAAATTTAAACCGGGAAGGAATTGAAAGCTGTGCCGCTGTTTAGGCTCCTGGTTAATTGTTGGTGGAGCATTTCCAGATGCTCCTTAGAAGTGAGGGTGGTGACATTTCCTCTCATGTAAACTTTGGGCATGCCATCAGAAAGACCAGTCCCCAGAAGAGGACATCAGAAGGGTGACAGTTATTGCAAACCATGATGGAGTCACTCCTTGGATAACAGACTTGGCCCAGCCAAGTCAAGCCCAGTGCAAGGCGATGGTATTTTCCTTAGAGCTATAAAAACATTGAGACCATAGGGTATAAAGGCAATGGGGATGGGCAGGAAAGAATTCTAGAGCTGATGAGAAAATCATCTGTCCCACATCTGGCGTGATGACGGAAGATGAGAGGGAAGTGGCGGCAAAAATAAAAAGGTGACTCAGGGCTCAGCAGACGGGGCAGCCCCAACATTACACATAGAGCAAGCCAAGTTTTCCTAGACTTTCCTCAGTAGCATAAGCGGGTGTTTCAAAGATCACTGTCACCCATGTCTTTTTTTAAATCGCCAACCACCGTGAGGCAAAAGCTGAGACTTTCATTAAAATGAGCCACAGAGTTAAGTGGCAGTACAAAAAGTGACATATTTGTATTTGTCACCGATGCTGAGTGACAGTGCAGAAAGAACAGGATGAATCAGAAAAAGGGAGGATTCACAGGAGACTTTGATTTCTCTGAATTTGGCTTCCAGACAGACGAGATCCTTATATTATCATATAAATGTGCTGTGCATTATTTTTGGTAACAGACCGTTGTGAACTATTTTTAAACCATTAGTTAAAGAAGAAACTGGTAAAATGAGCAACCTTGGTGGCAGAGTAGTTAACAGCCCAGCTGCTAACCAAAAGATTGACTGTTCTAATCCAACAGCTGCTCCTTGGAAACTCTACATGGTAGTTCTTTTTAATCCTATAGGATCACTATGTGTCAAAATCAATTCATTGGCAGTGTTTTTGTTTGTTTGTTTGTAGTTTAAAGCAGTGGTCCTCAAACAGGAGTATGTATTTCCAAGAGGAGTGTGCACACATGAGGACTGCCAACTAAGTTCACAAACTCATCTTAGAAAGAGTGCTACATGCTTCACTGCTGAGTATCACTATGGTTACCTTTGAAGTAGTCCCATTGGGAAGCTGCATATTGGTGTCAATGACTAGTCCACCCTTGAATGCAATTTGGGAACTCTTTTTCAGGGTCGCCATGAGTCGGATCCGACTCGACGGCACTTGGCTTTGGCTTGGCTTTTCAGGAATAGCCATCAGAGCTGTTGTCATGTTACCCTTGATGTCTTGAATGTCATTAAAATGTCTTCCTTCCGATATTTCCTCTGTCTTTGGCTAAAGAAAAATGGTCACTGGGGGCCAAATCAGGTGAGTAGGGAAGGTATTCTGATACAGTTATTTGTTGACTGGCTAAAAACTGCCTCATAGACAACTACACAATTAAGTTCATGGGCATGCCACCATGCCACTGCACACAATGGCCATACCAGAAAGAGCTCCAAAATTGCTTTGAAGGGTGAACTAGGCACTGAAGTAAGTACATAGCTTCCCAACAGGAATACTTCCAAAGTGACTGTAGTAATATTCAGCAATGAGGTATGTAGCATTTAGAACAGTCAAGTTCGTGGACATAGTCATCAGAATTCGTACGGTTAGTTTTGTGGAAATTCCTGGATGGTGCAAATGTTAAACATCTGACTACGAGCGGAAAGACTGGTGGTTGAAATGCACCCAAAGGTGCCTTGGAAGACAGGTCTGGTGATCTGCTTCCAAAAGGATCCCCAAAACATCCAAACTATCACCGTTGAGTCAGTTCTGACTCATGGCAGCCCTTAGGACAGGATAGAACTGTCCCCTAGAATTTTCAAGGAGTGTCTGAGGGCGTGGTGGCTTCGAACTGCTGGTCTTCAGAGTAGCAGCACTACACCCTCAGGGTTTCTGTGTCCATATCCAGAAGGATATGCAAATCCTATGGAGCACAGTTCTACTCTGCATACGTAGGGCCTTCACGAGAGAGAATCTACCAGATGGCAACTAGCAACAATATCAAGGGACACACATATGCTCAGCTACCCTAAGAATTCCCTCCCAAACTCAAGAAAGGGTGTGCAGTACTTGATAGGCTGATTCTCTGGTCCAATTTCCTCTTTCTTAATATCTACTCTCATTTTAGAAAAGAAAATCTGATTTCTCACCTGTTCTTCATCTTACAGGGGAGCATTGCCTTTGGGTATGAAAACTCTAAGAATGAGAGAAATTTCCAAAATACATTGGTGGGTAGAGAGGAATTGAGGAAGGAAAGCCCACATGACTGCATGACAAATCTTTGTTCAAGGCAGACGGATTCCAATTTATTGCTTTCATAAAATTACAAAGATTCTGTCTGAATTGTCTCCTGATAGACTCTGAAAACATTTTTAAAGGAAAGATCACTAAGTGATTTTTGGCATATAACTCAGAAGGGATTCAAAGAAGTGAGACTGCAATGCTACGACTTACTGTTATGTGTTCTGGTCTCTGAAGTATTTCACATGTATAACATACGAAGCAGGGGTGATACTGACGGTGAATTTTGTCTTATTTTAGAAATATGTAAATTGCTTAAAAGATATAAAAATCAATGGACCAACCAACCCACTGCCATCGGGTCAATTCCAACTCATGGCAACCCTATAGGACAGAGTAGAACTGCTCCATAGAGTTTCCAAGGAGCACCCGGCACTGCCAACCTTCTGCTTAGCAGATGTAGCACTTAACTGCTATGTTACCACTGTTTCCTAAAAGGTATAGGCAATAGTTTATTTTAAAAATCTTTCCAATAGGATCACTCATCTTAAGTTTAATAGCTATTTATTGACATCTATAATATATCATTTTATAAAATGAATACTCAATGTAATTTTAATAAGTAAATTTAAGTTTTAAAAAACTGATTCATGAATTCCTAAAATTTCATCGTCTATAAATTATTTTGCTGCAGAAACATTTGAATGGGTAGACAATGGAAGTCACCCAGTGTATCTTAAGGTAAAATTTGTGGGTAATGTGGATTTGAAATCTGAGTTTAAGAATAACATGAGCAGACTTCAAATTCCTGAGTGCTACAAGAGATGTGTTCATGTATTTTTGAAAACAGAGATGACAGATATCAAATCACTATTGTACTTAGATTCCATTTTCTGTATTTAAAAGGATAAAAATGTTTGGTTTCCAGTGTCGACATTTCTAACACATGACAAACAATTATTAGCCTTTGAACAAAAGCAGTGGTATTAAATCCTAGAGTAATGAAAATATCATGAAACCAAACAATAAAATAATTCATGTTGTTCTCGTTTTACTTTGACTTTAAATCTTTCAGTGCACATAAAATATTTCTATTTCTATTTTGGAATTTGTTTCTTTAGGTGACTCTGTTGAAGACTTGCTCTAATGTGATGGGGGGCAGAGTGGGAGAGGAGGGAAGTCTGAAAACTCTCAGCTCTGGGTTCGCCCCTGAAAATAAATGTAGTTTATTTTGTTATAGTTTCATCCTTGCAAAGTGAGTCTAAGCAATACATATTTTCTTAGAGCAGGGTGTTAAATTGTACCATAAAATACAATATGTATAAGATTTACTGATATAAGATGGGGCATAAAAGGACTACTGTCAAATAGAGGTCCAATATCTATGATAAACAACCACAGCAAAAATACATAAACACAGTTGTGTTTGTGAATGCCACGCCTGGTACTTTAGAAGAGCATGTGTTACATTTTTATATCAAATTTAGACTCTGTGGTTTTTTAATAGGGTGCACAGATAATTTATGTGGCCTGAAATGAGGTTCTTGTTTATCTCTATTTCAAGCTCTAGCCATTTTTTTCTGTAACAAAAGTGCTATAACTGCCTTATAGCATTGCATAAAGGTAATATATAAAATTGACACTAAATAGAATTCTTTCAAAATAGAGTTGTGTTAACATAACACAGAAGCATAGCTACTAGAATCTTTCCTGTAACGTGATTTAATAATTAAGATAAAAACATATAGTGTTAGATCTGGAAGGGCAGTCAAAGTTATTTGTTTTTTATTTTCAAAGACACAGAGTTGAAGCTTAGAGTGATTAAGTCATTTATGAGGCATGGATTTAATTTTTCAGCAGACCGAGGCATCCAGTTAGGTTTAGTCCACAGCAGTGATAAACGGAATCAAGTGCTGTCTCACTGATTTTTCAGTTATCATGAGTATGAACACTCTTGGGGTCCTAAAAGGATAATTTTAGAAAACTGTAATTCTAGAAGAAAAAAAATAATTTACTCAAATTCATCAAAAATATCAGTTCACAGATTTCTCTCTGGGATACAAGAAGAAATTCTATAACATCTACTAACATGATATGTTTCTTGAGAATTGTGTTGACCCGAAAAATGAACAGATCTGTCTTGGAAGAAGTACAGCCAGGATGCTTTTTAGAAGCAAGGATGGGGAGACTTGGTTCACTTGTATTTTGGATGTGTTATCAGGAGGCATCAGTCCCTGGAGAAGGACATCGTGCTTGGTAGAGCAGAGATTCAGTGAAAAAGAGGAAGACCCTCAACACAATGGATTGGGACAGTGGTTGCAACAGTGAACTCAAATACAGCCAAGATCATTAGGACGGCCTAGAACCAGGCCATGGTGTTTTGTTCTGTGTGACATGAAGTTTCTACGAGTTGGCACCTAACAACAACTGCCACATTATACCCAGAAGCGTAACTGTTGTTAGCTGCCATCTAGAAGATTCCAATTCGTGACAACCCTGTGTGTGCTGAGTAGACCTGCTCTACAGATTACTTTAGGCTGTGACTTTTCAGAAGTGCATCACAGGTTGGTCTTCTGAGGTGCCCTGGGGTGGGTTCTCCCCTGGACCTTTAACTCAGTACTATAGCACTTAACCATTTTTACTACTAGGAATTCAAACACAGTCAAAAAGATGTATTTTTGTTCTAAGTTTGGCTCTTTAACATTTCTTTGTGCCATTGACTTTTCAAAAATGACATATGAGGTCCAGCAGTTAAGTCTGTGAATGTAATTATTCCAAGTGCTACATATCTCAATGCTGAATATCACTGCAATCACCTTCAACGTACTCCCTTTGGGAAGCTATGCACAGATCCCACCACCTAGTCCACCCTTTAAAGCAGTTTTGGAAATCTTTCTGGAATGGCCATTGCACACGGTGGCAAGACGTAAAGTTCGTGAACATAATTGTGCAGGTGTCTGTAGGGAGTTTTTAGCCAGTAAACAAATAACTGTACTGTACTCACCTGATGTGGACCCCATTGACTTTTTTCTTTACCCATAGATAAAGGAAATACTGAAAGGAGGGCATTTTGATGACATTCAGGACATCAAGGGTAATATGATGACAGCTCTGATGGCCGTTCCAGAGAAAGAGTTCCAAAATTGCTTTGAAGGGTGAACTAGGTGCTGACATCAAGGGGTGCATAGTTCCCCAAGGAGAGTCTTTGAAAGTGACCCTAGTGATACTCGGCAATGAGGTCTGTAGCACATTTTCTAGGATGAGTTACCAAACTTCATTGTCAGACCACTGTAACAGTTAGTTACACAGTTCTTAAAAAAAAAAACAACAAACATAATTTATTCTTAGAAGCTTTCAAATGTAATTGTTCATGGTGAAAAATTTTTTTTCATTCAATCAAAGTAAAACGAAAAACAACTGAAATACTGTGCATTAAATAAAGTAGATAAGATACCAATCTTTTTTTTTATGATGAAGGACTAAGGTAAAACAAACTTGACTGAAAATTCACCTGTAATTGTTGCATTTCCAGACTCTCTAGAACATTTGTACACATACCAGAAAACATTTTCCTTTATTGGGAATAGAGATTCAACAACACTCATTGAATTACCTAAAATGCAAAATTTCTGATCGAAATGATTTCACAGAAACAATAATATAAGCTAGAAACTGAATGCATAGAGAAATCTTCGTGATCCGTACCATAAATGAATTTGCACTTTATGGAGGGTGCTGGGTATTAGAAGTTCACCATAATTCAACAAGGAGGGCTGGCATCATGAGCTAAAGCACAGTGTAGTCACAGCAGAGACAGGAGTCCATTCATTTTGCCTTACAAAAGCAGAGAAAGGCTTCACAGAAGAAATTACATTTCAGCTTGGTTTTGAAGAATGAATATAATATTCAAATGAAATGATGTTTCCAGAGATTAGCATTTTTCATAAGAAGTAAATGATGTTGTTTTGAGATAAGCCTCTTTGTGTAGGTAAGAATTCTATACACGATTTATATGTTAGGAAGAGGTAAATTGTCAGGTGGTTTGGGCAATTGATGCTTTTAGAAAAAAAAAAAATGCACCAGAAAGTTAGAATATTTCAAGAAGGCAAATAAACCAGCAATTTGTTATTTGAGTTTCTGTCTTAAGATCATCCCCAAACTGGCCAGTAATTTAGGCTGAGACTAGAGTTCAAGTCTACAAAAATTTGTTGGCATCATTCATGTCACTGGGCCATGAGATAGCAGTCCTTGTTACCACTTTACAAACTAGAAAAGAACAACCAAAACAGAAGCGTGCACTATTTTATTTCCTTGACATGGCTGTGTATTTATTGGAGACTAAATAACAATATCTACTTCACAAACTTATTTCCAATTACTATAGGCAAATTTTCTTATACACTAAATAAAAGTCTTAGTCATCCAGTGCCGCTATAACAGGACTACAGCAAATAGATGGCACTAACAAACAGGAAGTTATTCTCTCACAGTCTAGTAGAGACACAGGGGAAGGCTTTCTCTCTCCCTGTCAGCTCAGAGAAAAGTCTTTGTTATCAGTCTTCACTTGATCTGTGAGCATCTCAGAGCAGGAACCTCAGGTCCAGAGGATGCTCTGTGCTTCCAGTGATGCCTTCTTGATGGTCTGATGTCCGCATTAACCCCAAGACAGTCACATACCAAGTCACTAGAAGCCTCAGTATCTCCATTTGTAACATCTATCATTGCAACTGTTGTGAAGATTAAGTGTGAAAGTCCTTACAAGACTGTCTTGGCTTGTCATGGATTGAACTGCATCCCCCAAAAATATGTGTAGTAATTTGGTTGGGCCAG
Organism: Heterohyrax brucei; assembly: GCA_028571685.1. Lineage (NCBI taxonomy): Eukaryota > Metazoa > Chordata > Mammalia > Hyracoidea > Procaviidae > Heterohyrax > Heterohyrax brucei. Next base: position 69,387,331 of record CM053149.1, on the reverse strand, counting down.
GATTCCCTGTTTTCTGTGGTTACCCTCTATTTTGTGATTTTCTGATACTGTAAATCCTAATCTCTGCCTGTGGTTAACAGTGGACTATTTTAGAGAGGATCAGGGTGGTGATGTCCTTCCTAAGGGCACTTTCCGACTCCGATGCTAAGGGAGATTTCCTGGAGTGTGGCTTGCACCACTCGTTATCCTTTCACCCTGCAAGAGATAAAGGGAAAGGAAAGCAAGCAGGGACTTGGGAACTGCACACCGTCAAGAAAGCAGCACCAGGAGTAGAGTGCATCCTTCGGACCTGAGGTTCCCGTGCCAGGATGCTCCCTGAACAAAGACTGATGCAACACAAGGACTTTCCTCCACAGTTGACAAAGGGGAAGATCTGCCTCTGGAGTGGACATCCTGAATTTGGGCTTGTAGCCTACTGAACTGTGTAAGAATAAACTTTCTTTTGTTAAACCCGTCCACTCTGGAATAGTTCTGTTGGAACAGCACTAGACTACCAAAACAGGGCTAGAGCATGAGATCATTTGGGGCCATCAACACGGAATACCAAGTGTGGGACTAGGTGCTGGGTGTGCAATGATGAACATGACTTTTACGATTCCTGCCCTTGTGGAGCAGAATCTACTACTGGTCCAGAATCTTTTCCCACAAATACATAGATATCCAAAGGACAAATTTCTAAGCATCAAATTGCTGCATAAAATGATACTGCATACTTAGTTCTTCTTGATAAATATTTGTAAAAGGATGGAAATCCCGGTGGTACAGTGGTTAAGTGCTATGTCTACTAACCAAAAGGTTGGCAGTTTGAATCTGCCAAGCACTCTTTGGAGACTCTATAGAGAAGTTCTACTCTGTTCTATAGGGTCACTGTGAGTCGGAAGTGTCTGAATGGCAGTGGGTTTTGTTTTGTTGGTGTATAAAGAGATAGCTGTAGGATCTTTCCTGTATTACTCAGTCAGTTTTCCTTTTAGTGTCACTGCTGTTGCTGGGTGCCATCCAGCCCGTTTCAACTAATAGACGCCATGCAGGACAGAGCAGAACTGCCCAGAGTGTTTCCAAGGCCATAATCTTTTTTGAAGCAGATTTCCACATCTTTCTCCTATGGAGCAACTGCAGGTTTTGAACCATTGACCTTTCTGTCAGCAACCAAACTCTTGACCACTACCCCACCAAGGCTTTTTAAAATTTTATTCCCATTTTTTCCTACTGATGTTGAGTATTTTCCAACTTGTAGTGACAGAGTAGAACTGCCCCATAGAGATTCCAAGGAGCAGCTGTTGGGTTCAAACTGCCAACCTTTTGGTTAGAAGCCATAGCACTTAACCACTACACTACCAAGATTTCCATCAGTTTTATTGGCAAGTGCATATATCGTAATGCTAGGTGGTTATATGTGCAAGTATTGCATTATTAGCTTTAGTTTTAATGAAAATGATCTAATGTTTACCTGTTTTGAAGTTATGTTGGCTGAGGATTTGGAAAAAATAAAACTCCTTTCAAAGATGTTAAAGTCTTCCTTGATTGAGTTTTAATTGTTTTATGTAACGTGGTATCCTAAAATACATATTGACTCTGTTGAATTTCTGTTTGGCAGATACTGATTGTATGGATTTTTTTTCAATGAATGATATTAATTTAACAGACCTTATTGACATATTTCTTAATATGTAATCAACCTCTAAGTACCATCACCATAATCTTAGTGATGTATTCTCTAGAAAATAATACACTTCTGGAAAGCTAACTTAAAAAGAAAACCAAATCCACTGCTGTCAAGTTGATTCCAACTCACAGCAACCCTACGGGGCAAGTGACACAGAGCTTCCAAGGAGCACCTGGTAGATTTGAACTGCCAAACCTTCGGTTAGCAACTGTAACTCTTAATCACTACAACCACCAGGGTTGCCAAAATTAGCTTGGTCATATTTTTATGAGAAAATGCTATCACGTGGAAGTAGGGCTCCCGGAAAATACCACACGAGTAAAGAAAAGACAGAAAGAAATATAAGGAGATCTGTTCCTGAGTGGCCTCGGTGTAGAAATAAATGAAGCTAATTCTTGGTCTTGCAAGCGCCTTCAGAAGCCTTACAAGTTGTGTCATCCAGGGTAATGACAGACTCATCCCTGCACCTTGTATCTGGTTTGTCAAGCCTGCCCTAAGGGGCTTTAACTCACTTGTACTTTCATGTTGTAGAACTTGCCCTTTCTAGGTAGCTATTGAGTAAGCTTGTTCTCTGTATGCCGGTCCTCTGGGTACACAGATCACTCAGCCTTCTCGTTCGTAGCATCACACAGCCGGTGAGGCTCTCTGGTCTACAGTGCTGGCCTGGGAGGCTGTGGAGTGATTTGCAGCCAGAAAATGTGCATGGATAATATGTGTATCTTGGATTTAAGGAGAGTCATCAGCTGGTTTTATTAAAGATCATCTAACGTAATCAAGTGCTGTTATGCTTCTGTATTTTCCAAACATTGTCATTTTTATTTATTGATTTTAGTTTGTTGTTGGAAGTCATCAGATTGGTTCTGACTCATAGTGACTCTGTGTAACAACAAAAACACTGCCCGGTCCTGAGTCACCCTTCCAGTTGTCATGCTGAAGCCCACTGTTGTGGCCACTGGGTGAATCCGTTTCATGGAAAATCTTCCTCTTTTTCAATGACCCTCTACTTTACCAAGCCTGATGTCCTTTTCTGGGGAATATTCCCTCCTGACAACATGTCAAAAGTGAGACGTAATTTTGCCATATTCTAATTTTAATTTTTCCAGGACTTGTTCATTATTTTGGTAGCTTGATTGGTATAAATACTACAGATACCTTATATTTGTTTTATATCATTTGTTTTCATTCAATTTGAGAGTCTGAAAATGTTTATGAGATGTTTTTAATCCATTCACTGATATATCTTGCCTACTGGTCCTTTAGGCAAGGCTATTTTTCATAATCCCCTGGAACCCTGGTGTATCATGGTTAAGAGCTCAGCTGGTCGCCAAAAGGTTGGCAGTTTGATTTCACCAGTAGCTTCCGGAAACACTGGGGCAGTTCTATTCTGTCCTATATGGTCTCTAAGAGTTGGAATTGACTATATAGCATTGGGTTATGGGTTAGTAATTTAAATTAAATTTAGAAGATGGTTGCAAATCAAGAAGCATAGATCCGCTAGATGAAAATAAGTACTTCTTAGGTCTTTGCAAAGCTTATTTGAAGAATCATGTGGCTTTTACTTGGTTTTCTAGGTAATATTTATTTTTTACTGTATTATATTGTGACCAAATTGATGTCAAGAATGCAAAGGTGATTTAGTGTAATTTTCCACTTCAACAAATTTAAGAAGACAAATCACATAATCCATTCCATAGATGCAGAAAGGATGCTTGATGAAATTCAATATTCTGTATAGTTTTTCAACCAGGGTTTCATTCAACTAGGAATAGAAGGAAATTTATTTAAACTGTTTATAGGTATCTAAAATATATTAGAAAATTATTCATAATAAGCAATATTTAAAATGATTGCTTTTTCTAATAACATTTCCTAATATCTTTGCTACTTTGGGATGTGGAGACATAACCAGCATTGTGCAGTGTGGCCATAAGGAAGATTTACTGAAGGAAAGTCACAGGCAGAAGAGAAATCATTTTCTGGCCACTTTGATAGGAGGTGTGCCAGATGGAGGCATTTTGCAATAAAGCCATTTTAATTTTTGTTTGGTGGTATTTGACTGTGAGCTCATTTTTGTGAGATTTTAATGTTCTGGAACCTGGATGACTCAATCTGGGGACACTGTCACCAGAGAGACTTTACATTTGCTTCTGCTAGAAACCGTGGCTTTCTTTCTGCTCTGGTACAGCTCTCACTGAAGATCTCAGGGAAGTGCAAGCTCGTCAGGTTAATCTCCCTTCACTTCCCTGCTCGTCCCTAATTTAGTAAAACTTCTTCTCCACAGTTACATGAAAATACCATATAAATTTTTATGGGTTTAGGATGAGTGCTTGAATAGTTCTCATATTTCTTGGAAGCTCACCAATATATTAAAATTACTGTTTTGTAGCGAGAATCCCTAATCCTTTGCTACTTCTGTTTAAAAAAAAAATTAATGGAAAATTTTAAATGGACACATGAGAAAACAGAATGGTATCATAACCCTCCATGTGCCCATCACCCAGATTCTGCTGTTTTCCTTTAAGGCTGAACCAATTTTGTTTAATCTATATACAACCCTTATGGTGAATTATTTTGAAAAAATTCCCAGCTATCTTACCAGCTACCTCAGATGGATGAATGGTTCTCAGTCCGTGTTCTATCATGATGCTACTAGCAGATGATTTTCACAACTATGCTATTTACATATGGGAGACATTTACAGATTCTAGCCGGATCTCGTTACATAAATATTTTTGAACAAATGGATGTGTGAGCAGAATTATACACAATCCTAAAATGACTAGTTCCAACTGTCCTTATTTTTCTCACTCAATAAACAAGCTGAAATGAAAATGAATGATATATATAGTCATATCATTTTTATGCACACATTGCATAATGATATAGTGTATATGTTTAGTAGGCTGCGTTAAAGATATTAAAGCAATAAGATCAGAAAACATCTTTCTTATTCTACTTACTGCCTACAAACAGTGTTCTTTTGTATCTCCCTTCTCAGACCATTAGAAATATTTCTGAAAGATCTTATAGCTCTCAGGTCATTCATGGCTATAACAATGTTATTATTTAAGAAGACCAGGCTAATGATTATCCCTTTCTCATCTATTTTAGAACTGGTGGGGAAGGAGACACGTAGTCTGGCGTCTTCTTTGCTTCTCTGTGCTCCTCTCTCTTGTATCTTCCCCAGTTCATTGTCTTTACCCAGGGTACAAAGTTCAGAAAAGCAAGATAGGCTGAAGCTTAATTGATAGTATTTATACTTTTCAAATGCTTGCTTCCTGGCAAGTACCCCAATGCTGGCTCACCTCAGCAGGATATCACTGTTTTGATTTCCAGAGACCTCATGAGGTACCTTCATACCAAAACATTATTTTATATAGGCAAAGAGTTGAAGTGGGCTTGTTCTTTATTCTGCAGCTTTCTGCTCTCTCCCTCATTCTTGATATTACTACTGTTCCTGGATTGTCTCCTGTCTCCAGACTTTTCCATTTAAGAGGCGGATATCAGTTTCAATCTTCCACATGTTAAAGGCAAGGCTTTTATAAAGAATTATATCATATACTAGATTGGGTGTCCTATCTGCCATGCTGTAAAAGAGCTCTTTAAAGTATTAAAAAACAAAGATGTTTTCTTGAAGACTAAGGTGTGCCTGACCACGCTATGGTGTTTTCAATCACATAATGTGCTTGTGAAACTAGACAATGAATAAGGAATACAGAAGAAGAAGGGTTGACACCTATGAACTGTGCTGTTGGCAACAAGTGTTGAATACACCATGGATTGCCAAAAGAATGAACAGATTGATCTTGGGAGAAGTACAACCAGAATCCTCCTTGGAAACCAGGGTGACAAGGCTACTCGTTACATACTTTGGACATGCTGCCGGGAGAGATCAGTCCCCAGAGAAAGACATCATACTTGGTAAAGTAGAGGATCAGCGAAAAAAGAGGAAGCTCCTCAATGAGATGGACTGACACAGCAGCTGCAACACTGGATTCAAGCCTAACAACCCCTGTCAGCATGGTGTAGGACTGAACACTGTTCTGTTCTATAGTACATAGGGATTCTGTCATACACAGGGGTTCTACGAGTCAGAACCAACTGGACAGCACCCAATAACCACAATAACATACAAGTATTAGCAGAACATGAGCTAGAATTTTTAGCAGGTCATTAAATGTGCATCTGGAAAGTAGTGGGAGGTTTCCTGTATTCTCTCCCAGGGGATACCTTGGAAACACCTCTCAGTTGGTATAAGTGAATCTCTCCTTCCCTTAATCAAAGGGGATATAAGGAGCAATGTCACCATTCACAATGCTCTCTATGCCTGTACATTTCTTCAAACAAAGATCTGTCTCCTTTAATGAACTCTCAGCATTGTCTTAAACAATGTGGAAGAGAGTGAGGGGGTTAGATCAGTTGTTGGTAGTTGCTGTGAGTGGGTTCTGGTTCATGGGGTTCCTATAGGACAGAGTAAAACTGCCCCATGGAGTTTTCAAGGAGTGGTTGGTGGGTTGAAACTTCTGACCTAGTGGTTAGCAGCCAAACCCTAACCACTGCTCTACCAGCCCTCCTTAGCCCTCTAATAATGCTCAGTAGTTCTCTTTTGAGTACTGAGTTCTATATCCAACATTGTTATTAACTTTGGGGCCCAGAAGCTATAGGAATAATCTCTTCCATTTAATGTTGTAATTTTTACACATTATTTGTCACAGACCTTGGTTTCACATTGTGACACGGTATCATAGACCATCTTTTATTTCTGTTGTATCCAGAGATACAGTTCAATTCATGTGGTGAGAAAGCTAATAACTGCCATCAGCTGAGCACTTTCTAGGGACTGGCCTTCTGATCACTTTCATAGATTGTCTCACACAATCTTAAACATAATCCTATGAACAGATGTTATTATTACTCTCCCTCTAATACTCTGGCCTCTAGCATCGCCATGAGTCGGATCTGACTTGATGGCACTTGGCTTTGGCTAATAGGGTCCACCTAGAATTTACAGTCTGGTTAAAGATGATGTGAAATCTATATAAACAGAAAAGAGAAAAAGATAAAGTAGCCTACAATGCAATTCTATAATAAAGATGCTAAGTGTTTTAAGAATTCAAAAGATGAATCAGGATGGATGGTTCACCTAGGAAAAACTTCTTCCCCGTGCATCTTATAAATGGCCGCTATACAAATACATATGTGTTTTAGTCAGCTAGGGCTGCTCTAACAGAAATACCACAGAGTGGATGGCTTTAACAAAGGAAGGTTTATTCTTAAACAGTCTGGTAGGCTGCAAGTCCATATTCAGGGTGTCTGCTCCAGGGAAAGGCTTTCCCCTTGCTGGCTCTGGAGGGAAGTCTGGTATTGCATCAGTCTTTGTCCAGGGAGCATCTTGGCACAGGAACCTCAGGTCTGAAGGATGCGCTCTTCTCCCGGTACTGCTTTCTTGATGGTAATGAGGTTCCCAATTCTCAGCTTGCTTCTCTTTCCTTTGATCTCTTCCAGGCTGAAAGGATTAAGGGTGGGGCAAGCCATAGTCCAGGGAAACTCCCTTTACTGCAGAGCAGGGAAGTAATCCTATGCAGGAATTTACAGCCCCACCCTAATCCTTTAACATACAGTTTAGGGAAACCACAAAATAGAGGACAGTCACAAGATACTGGGAATCATGGCCCAGCCACATGGCTACACATATTTTTGGAGGACACAATTCAACCCATGACAATATGCCTTGAAAGGAGAGAGACATTGCAGATAAGGGAACAATGAGATGCAAAGTACAGGACAGGTCAGAGAATGTTCAAAGTAAGTTTGACATAATCCCTGTTGTAAAGCAGTGGGGTGAATTTGGAGCATTAAATTAATACCAAAAAACCAAATCCACTGCTGTTGAGTCAATTCTGACTCATAGCAACCCTATAGGACAGAGTAGAACTGCCCACTAGAGTTTCCAAGGCAAGCCTAGAGGGTGGGAACTGCTGGCCTTTTGGTGAGCAGCCATAGCGCTTAATCACCATGCCACCAAGGTTTCCAGCACTGGATTAGGACCTAATTTTTAAAGGTATTGAGTGGCATCTTAACACTTGGGTAAACTAACTCATAGTCCTTAGTACAAGGAGGATGGATTTAAGACTGGTAAACCAGTAGTGGAATGCTAGAAAAGAAACTCTAAAACAGAAAACATTAGGAAGCTATTTAAGGTAAAGAACTAGTTGCCGAAATTTGAACTCCATGATGGTGTCTTTGCCTTAGTCTCCTTTGTACCTCGATTACTCCTTTGCCTCACAAGACAGAACGTACTGGTCGTTAAGAGCACTATGAGAGCCAGACACTCTGGATTCAATCCCTGCTTCATTTCCTCCCTGCAGCCCGGGGATAAAAATCTCCAGTACCAGCTACCCTTGAGTGGATTCTGACTCCTGGCAACATCTCATGTGCGCAGTGGAACTGCTCTATGGGGTTTTCACGACTCCGACCTTTCAGAAGCCGATGGCCATGCCTTTCTTGTGAGGCACCTCTCAGTGAGTCGGCATTGACAGTCTTGTGGTTAGCAGCTGAGTGCTTAGTCCTTTGTACCAGTCAGGAATCAATAATAGTGGTAATAATAATAGCACTCATGTGATGTAAACCGATAATAGAGTTCTTGAGCTACACCCTTCTTCTTCCCGTGTTGTCACAGGGACTCAACATTGTGTTCCCCATCACGGATGTCTTTCTTTGGTGGTGGCCAGGCACTGTCTGGTTCTTCTGGTCACATGCTGATACAGTCTCCTATTTACATGGGTCCTTCTGTCTTCTGGGCTCTTGTGTTTTTGTTCTCAGTCATTATCTGTCCTGAGTGGTGACTCCAGACTAAAAGGCTACCAAACACCAGAATTGATGGCCCGATAGCCTGGAGGGTCCCCTGGGAGCATAGCCCCTAGGCTTTCTGCTGCCCTTGACCAGAAAGTGCTACTGAGGTCAACCCTCCTGACAAGAATGGACTGGACTCGGGGACACAGTGTGGCCATATGGTACGTGTACCTAATGGTTCTGTGCATTTATAGGGGGCTGTTCTACTGGTCTCTCTAGATGAGGTAAAAGAGGGTAGAAAGGAAGGGACAGGAGCTTGTTAAGAGGATACCACAAGCATAGAATGAAAAGGAAGAGTGTGCTGTCACTGGACAAGGAGAGTAGAAGGAGCTGCAGATAGGTAGGCATGCAAAATTGGTTTGGATTGTACACTTTCATTTAATCCCAATTAAAAAAAATAAAAAAAGGTAATAATTACCTGTTAAGCAGTTAGAAGAGTGCCTACCTCGTAATAAATATTCACGTAACATTACCTATTATCGTTAGTTATCTAGTAGTGTTTAAAGGCTTCAGTGTTTATGGCATGTACTAAGGGACTTGTTATCTACCGACATGGAGTCAATTCCAGCTTACAGAAGTCCCATGTATTCACAGTATAACTGTTCCAACCTGGCTTTTAGGGCAGTGACCTTCTGGAAGGAGACCACCAAGGCTGTCATCCAAAGCACCTCTGATGGGTTTGAACTGCCAACCTTTGGCTAATAGTCATGTAAATATCTGTGTCACAGAGGGATGCCATGAAAGACCAGTGTTGCTTTGTCCACCTTCCATCTCACTACACACTCTTTCAATCAATATTCATGACCTAGAGCAACTTACCCAACCTCTGTACTCCTAAAACTATGTCCCTATTGAAAGGTGATAGTAAGGTGATTATATTACTGGGCACAACTTTGACAGCTAAGTGATATATAGGAAATTCTGGTGGTGTCGAGGTTAAGTGCTACAGCTGCTAACCGAAAGACCAGCAGTTTGAATCCACCAGATGCCCCCGGGAAACTGTATGAGGCAGTTTTACCCTCTGCTATGTGGTTGCCATGAATCGACTTGACAAAAACTTTTTTTAAAAGATGTATATGAATGAAATCTGGTACATGAGGATCCTCAATCAGTGTCAATTCTTTTTTTCTTTCTTCCCTCATATGTCAAGATTCAGTCAGGAAAACAGAAAGTGCAACAGTTACTGTAGCAGAGAAAAATGTTAATAGAAATACTGGTTTAATCAGGTCTTGGAAAGCTAAAGAAGCAAAAAAGAGAATGCTGATGTTTTGTAGACATTTTGAATCCAGGCAGCAGTGACCCAGCCCTCATATTGTGGAAACAAAAAGAAGTCATCCGGGTTGGTGGGATTTAGAAGATTGGAGGAAGGGCTCTGCAGACCCAGCTTCTCAGGTAAGTCAGGAACTGGGAAGGTGACAGCCTGTACAGAGCTGGACTTAGGCTTGTGAGGAAAGAGACATGAATCTTGGGGTATTCCTCTCTCACACTAAAGCACTGTAACTAATTACTGCAACTGGAATCAATTGTCTGTGCCGCAAGGAAGAATCATTGCTGGGGATGCTAACAAGACTAGGAAAACAGCAAGAAGCCGGACCCTCCTGCAGCCTCCTGGTCTCCCTCTAGTGCCCTCTACTGTCAGAATTTGAAATAGAGCCAGCTGCTAAACAATTGGGTTTGCTGCTTCAACACCAGTATCAACGGGACATTGTTTACCACTGGCTCCGAAGTTTAGAAACAACAGTTTAGAAACAACTACCACATAGTTTTCACTTTTTCATCTGTCAGTTCGCATCAGAGTTATAAATGTAACAAATATATAATACATATGTACCTGTGTATATCTGTACCTTTATTTCTTTCTGGAAACTGGTGTCGTAGTGGTTAAGGGCTAAAGATTGGCAGTTCAAGTCTACCAGGTGCTCCTTCGAAGCTTTGTGGGGCAGTTCTACTCTGTCCTATAGGGTCACTGTGAGTCAGAATCAACCTGATGGCAATGGATTAGATTTTTGCTTTTTATCTATTGTTGTCTATCTAACAATAATGCATTCTTTGGGGCTTCAGAGTTTATAATATAGAAAATGCTTTTGAGGGCATACAGTACTGTGAAATTTAAACATGTTTCCTAGTTTTTAGGAAAAAAATACTAAAATGTTAATGTTAAAATGGAAATGATTATTATGTACTCTAAAGATCAGTGATTAAAGACAAAATGAAGACACTTAGAATCAAGAAAACTAGGGTTTGATCCACACTTTGTTAAAGTAGTGAATATAAAATGTGGCATAAATGGCTTACTCTTTCAGGACCTAATGTCACTCTGTTAAATGACTTTAGTAGACCCAGTGACCTTTTAAGTCTCTTCTGGTTCTAAGATTTGATATCCATTTGATATCCCTTTCCCATGAAACAGTGTGACAATGTACACTGATTTTGTTGTTATTTTATTGTTAGTATTATTAATTACCTAGTTAACTAAATGATTTTAAGTTGAAATAAGGATTTTAGGCAGTCATCTCTAGAAAGGTAGTAAATTAGTGAGTCTCTGTTTTTAGATCTTATGTACTGCTATTAAATACTCTAAGTACTCTAGTTTTATTTTCTCTGATCTTTAGCTACTAAGTAAGTTATTTTAGCAAAGAGAGGAACCATAATCAAAGTTGCGATTGGTGACTCCCACACATCTATCACTTTGTCCTACTTTGGTGGTTTCTATATCGCTGTGATGCTCGAAGCTAGCCCAAGCCCAGTGCCGTTGAGTTGATGCCTATAGACAGAGTAAAACTGCTCCATAGAGTTTCCAAGGAGTGCCTGGTGGATTTGAACTGCCAACGTTTTTGTCAGCAGCCATAGCACTTAACCACTATACTACCAGGATTTCCTGCTGGAATCTATACCAGCAGATATATTTCAAATAGCAGCAGTGTCACCTACTGGGAACAAGTTTCAGTGGAGCTTAAGACAGACTGGGAAGAAAGAGCTGGAGGTTTACTTCTGGGGAAAAAAATAAATAAATAAAACTAGTCAGAGCAAACCTTATTAATCACTGTGGAGCGTTGCCTGGTATACTGCCCCAAGATAAGCCTCTTGGGCTGGAAGACACTCAAAATATAACTGGGGAAGAGCTATCACCTCAAAGCAGAGACAACCTTGGCCACATAGATGGCCACATAGATGGAACCAAACTTTCAGGACATTTATTTCCTATGGTGGCACTTCTCAAAATGAGAAGACTCAGCTGTAAACATCCATTAATTATCGGAAGATGTAATGTACAGAGTATGAATCCAGGAAAATTGGAAATTGTCAAAAATGCAGTGGACCACAGAAAAATTGATATCCTAGGCATTGCTTGCTGAAAGTGAAGAGGACGTGAAGTGCTTGCTGATTAAAACTGCAGATTACAGCCTTCAGTGTGGCTTCTATCTCAACATAAATACAAAAAAAAAAAAAACCTCACAAATGGACCATTAAGCAACATCATGATAAACGGAGAAAAGATTGAAGTTGTCAAGGATTTCAAGGATCCTCAATAAACGTCCATGGAAACAATAGACAAGAAATTAAAGCACAGGGCAAAGATCTGCTTCAAAAGACCTCTTTAGAAGTGTGAAAAAGCAAGGACGTCACTTGGATCATTGTGTGTGCCTGAGCAGCCACTGTATTTTCAGTTGCCTCATATGTATGAGGAAACCCTGGTGGGACAGTGATTAAGTGCTAAGGCTGCTAACCATAAGGCTGGCAGTTCAGATCCCCCTGGTACTCCTTGGAAACTTTATGGGGCAGTTCTGCTCTATCTATAGGTCCACTTTGAGTTGGAATCCACTTAATGACAGTTGAGTTTGTTTTGCATTTTCATGTGCATGGGGGGAAAACAAAACAAAACAAACCTGTGGTCAAGTCAATTCTAATTCCTAGTGACCCTACAGGGTGGACTGGCACTGTTCCACAGGGTTTCCAGGAGCTCCTGATGGATTAAAGCCGCCAACTATTTTGTCAGCATCCATAGCTGTTAGCTCTTGACCACTGTGTCACCAGGTTTCTGAATGTGAAAGCTGGACAAGTAACAAATACTGAAGAATAACTGATGCCTTTGAATTACGCAGCTGGCAAAGAATATTGACTATACCACGGACTGCCAAAAGAACTAGGAATCAGTCTTAGAAGACGTACAACCAGGGTGATCCTTAAAAGCAAGAATGACAAACTTCATCTCACATGCTTTGGACATGTCATCCGGGGGGGACCAGTCTCTGGAGAAGGACATCAAACTTGGTAAAGTGGAGGGTCGTTAAAAAAAACAAAAAAGAGAAAGATGTTCAACAAGATGGATTGACTCAGAGGCTGTCACTGTGGCCTCAAGCACAACAAGAACTGTAAGGCTGAGACAGAACCGGAGAATGTTTTGCTCTGTTGTACACGGGGTCACTGGGAATCAGAACTGATGGGCGCATACCTAATGACAACATGACTGGTGAAAATATCTTACCTGCTGCATTACTTACGAAAATGATATTGTTATCCTTTCTCATGTACAAGAGACGGGTTTAGGAGAAAACCAAATGACAGAGCAAGAGAATAACAGCAGGAGAAAAGGCGTACTCTCTGAAGAGGCTGTGGACACATGGAGTCTTGAACTCATCTACATGTTAACAAAATATGAACAACATGAATGTTTTGGACAGTTGAACAGCTCTAAGTAATATAAAAAAGCACATGTAACAATCAGAAAGAATATTAAATGTGCTTGCTTAGGTTCATATTTTCCATCTTTCTAATTTTACTTCAATTTAAATTTTTTCAGTGCTCTCAATTAGCCATTTTATCTGAAAGCCATTACAGCTCTTTAAAGAGGGCAAAATATATCCCTATGGCCAAAAATACAGATAAAATGCTCCCCCACCAAATCATTCTCTTACTACTTGCCTTGATGGTAAAGAGGAAGGAAGAAAAAGGAAATCTGGGTATAATGTCACTGCTAAGTACTTGTGCTGGTCAAGGTGAACTAAGTGTTGTAATAAACAATCCCAGACTCACATAAAGGACTACCACAGTCCAGCTGAGTGTTTCAGGGGTGGTCCTCTGTCTAGGAAAGGACCTGGTCACTCAGCCTTCTTCTGTCTAATGTCGGTTGTTCTCTCGGGCCTTGACTGATGTATGGGTCTTTGGTCTCTTATCAGAACACCGACAAAGAAAGAAAGTGAGAAAATGCTGTTGAGAAGAAGTTACAGGCCAGGTCTGAGGATGACAGTTAGCATTTTTGCCAACAGGCCAATGACGAGAGGGTTAGGACATAAAGTTTCAGTGTGTGTCTGTACCTAAGTTGATTCCATTAACTCTCATCAGCACGTAAATGACTTCAAATCTAAGAAGTGATAGGAAAGACCTAGTCTCTTCCCAGCCCAGACCTACTGACTCAGAATGTACATTTTTATAATATCCTCAGGTGTGCCTGGTGCAACACAACATTTGAGAAGGACTATTGTAGCTGTGTACTGCCTACTGTGGTAGCCAATGGCCACCTGTGGCTATTGAGCATTTAAAATGTCACTAGTCTGAATTGAGACGTGCTGTAATTGTAAAATGCACAACAGATTCACAAGAATAGTGTGAGAATAATGTAATTATTGCTTTCGAATTTATGTTTATGTGGATTACATGATAAAATTTGAAAACATTGGATTAAGAAAATATGTTATTAAAAATAATTTTTTCTCTTTCTTCTTGGAAACCCTGGTGGCATAGTGGGTTAGGTGCTACATCTGCTAACCAAAACATCGACAGTTCAAGTCCACCAGGTGCTCCTTGGAAACTCTATGGGGCAGTTCTACTGTGACCTCTAGGGTCACTATGAGTCGGACCCAGCTTCGTGGACCTGTGCACCACCAAACCAAACACCAAACCACACCCATTGCTGTAGAGCCAATTCTGACTCATAGCAACCCTATAGGATGGAGTAGAATGGCCCCATAGAGTTTTCAAGGCATGTCTGATGGATTTGAACTGCCACCTTTTGGTTAGCATGTATAGCACTTCACACTGCCACCAACGTTTTCACCATGTCACCAAAGCACCTTAGTAAGACCACCAGAAAATTTAAAATAACATACATGGATCCCATGATACTTACCAGCTGGTATTTCTCTGGACCATCAGATGGATCAGTGACAGAACCTAAAGAACTGATATTGTCACTTCTGCTGAGTTTGCATGAGATTTGAACATGGCTCCTTAGGAACAAATATATAGTGCAAATCACACCTTTGATGTAATTTATCGGAGTTTGCACAGCTCACATTGTGGTATATCATACATTCTTTATGCCCTCTTCTTTTACTCCAAATATTTGATAAGAATTAATATGATACAGGCACTGTGATAACAATCAGAGGTATAGCAAAGAAAGTACACAAAGTCACTCTCTTGAAGTAATTGGTAGTCCATTACTACATTAAGACAAGAATTAAAAGAAATCATAATAAAGTATAGTGAGAACAGCCAAGTATAGGGTGAGATGGAGAGAAAAAGGAGGGCTGAGACTTGGGACTAGCTGAGTCAGTCACCTTTCCCAGGAAATATTGGAATTTTACCTGAATTCGTAGCAGAGGAGAGACTCTGAGTGGTGCAAACAGTTGATACACTCATCTGCTACTCACTAGGTTTGAGCTGTAAGACCACCTATAGGTGCCTAGGGAGAAACGCCTGGTGATCTGCTTATGAAAAACCTGCCTCTGCAAACCTGGTGGAGCACAGCTCTACTCTGACACGCAGGGGGTCGTCATGAGTCCCAGTCTACTTGATGGCAATTGTTGCATAGCAGAGAAGACAGTTGCTTGAAATAAACTTTAGGGTTTCTGAGTGAAAATGCGGGAAATTGAGGCATTTTCTCTGTTTCCACTGGAATCTTAGGGTGAAAATATCCTTTGCTCTCTGTACACGTGAATAACACCAGCCCTGCTGCGTAAGGCACAAGGTTGGAGTACTTTCAACTTGGTGCATTCTTTTAACCAAGTGTTCTTTCAGAAAATGCAAATTTATAGTTCAGCTGCCTTGGAATTTCTAATGCCTTCAATCATTCTCAGATTGGTTTTCAATTAGTTGTTAGTTTTCATGATCTGAACTGACTAAACTCATAGTTTGAATCATTTTGGGGGTCCATTAGGCAGAAGCATTTGCGGAACAATCTGCCTTTGAGTTGATTCTGACTTACAGTGACGCTATAGGACAGAGTAGAACTGCCCCATAGAATTTCCAAAGAGTGCCTCATAGATTTGAATTGCCAGCCTTTGTTAGCAGCCAGAGCTCTTATCTGCTATGCTAACCAGGGTTTTCTTCTAGAGTACAGTTCATGATGTTTTTAACACACTAAAGGGAAGCCTCAGTTTTGGGTGCAGAGCAAATTCACGTCCTTTGAGATTATAGCATATATGTTAACATTTAGTGAAGATATCTACCCTGTCTTTTATTTAGATGAGGTTTGCCTTAAAAGGCTTAAGATGACCAATACAGCCTCTTAAATGTTCCTTTGAACAGATGCCCTGTGCTCAAAGTCACCATCCTGGTAGTGTTCTACTTTCTTCTCTGCCCGGATGGAGAAGCTCAGACAGGAGATGCCGGAGCTGGCAGGTGATTTCTGTGCTACATGCATTGAATGTTTTCATAAATTCAGTTCTTTCACCAGTGCTAGGGTAGGTTTTTGAAGAACAGCTTTCATTTAACTCTCTTCTCACTGGATAATACATTGTCTGTGCTATTTTTTTTTTTTTTTTTACATATGGTGGGGGAAAATGATGACTTCAGAAAATATCTGGAAAATTTTAGTATAAATGGCTGCCATTCTGATTGGACTGGACTGTAAGACATAGAGTGATGCTGGTGAAGAGTATCCTTCTTAGCTGAAATATATACATGAGGCTGGCTGAGTGTGTCCTCTCTAGAGGTGAGATGAGAGGGTGGAGAGGACAGGAGTTGGTTGAATGGATGCAGGAAGTACAGGGTGGAAAGCGAGAGAGTGCTGTCATGGGGGGAAGGCGGGGACAGCAGTTCGAGTTGCATAGCAGTGTGTACTCAGGGTTTTATAGAGCAGATTGATGTGGGTTATAAACTTTTACTTAAAGCACAATAAGATATTTTACAAAAATGTTTTCTATTCTGAAATAAAAAATGACTCAGCTTCCCCTGGGTAACAAATCTCAAAGTCCTTTGGACAAAGCTACTCAGAGAATTCAGAGCCTCCAGGGAAAAGAACCTTTCTGGTGATGACGGCTAGGGACTGTGTAGAAACGAATATCAGAGAAGCCCTAGGAATAAAAAAAAAAAGTCCCTGCTGATGGATTTTTGTCTGCCTATGACGTAGAGCTGGTTTTACCAATTTTTATTAGCTTGTTAGAAATACAGAGTGAAATTCTATATTTCGGCATAATTTTCATCTCTTCTACTTGCTGGAAACCTCTGGGGGTGTAGTAGTTAAGCACTACAGCTGCTAAACAGAAGGTTCGTGGTTCAAACGCACCTGGTGCTCCTTGGAAACTGCACGGGGCAGTTCTGCTCTGCCTATAGGGTCACTATGAGTAGGTGTCAACTCAGCAGCATTAGGTTTTGTTTGGGTTTGAAGGGCTGGGAGAAGTTTCTCTCTGCATTCCTATCAGAAAAATGTAGTTCATTTTCATCCTAATTGTTCTATTTTTCAGATTTCACTTATAAACTGCCTTAATAGAAGAAATGGGGAATTTGCATTAAAACAAAGAGGTTTCTCTTTCTCTTTCTCTCTTTTTCTCTTTCTCTTTCTCTCTCTCTGTCTCGCCCCCCCCCCTCCCTATTTCTGACTCTTGACAAATTAGCAAAGGAACACAGGAAATTGGCCTCTTTCCCAGAGCTTAACCTTGGAGATGTCTCAAAAGCAAGCGAGATCAGCCTCGGAACATTAAAACAATGACAAACCTCCAGAGAGGCAGAAGGTGGTAGGTTCCTGGTATGGGATGAGAAGAAGGCGGGAGGAACAGATGGGGACAGACCAGAGAAGAAGCATCACCATTGTTCTTTTTTTTTTCTCTTTTCTTCCCCGAATTGCCTCAGGGATCACTGTCTGGTCACTCTATAAGATCTGAAAAGGGCATTACTGCTGCTGTTGGTGTGTGGCAGAGAGAAGTCATGGCGTGACCAACGCTGGCTGTCCTGGTGAGCACACCAGAACCGGTGGAGACTGAAGGGCCAGCCCCCGAGATGTAGTCCTCTCTGCCTTTTACGTCCTGTGCCCTCAGTTGTCTAGACAGAGCAAGAGGAAATGGTCAGGACTGAGTAGTGCCCACAGTACTTCAATTTTATGGTTGAGTGTGTGGCATAGCGGCTAAGTGCTACAGCTGCTAACCACAAGGTCGGCAGTTCAAATCTGCCAGGGGCTCCTTAGAAACTTATGGGAGCAGCTCTACTCTGACCTAGAGGGTCGCAATGAGTAAGCATTGACTCGATGACCCCGGGTTTGGTTTGTTATGTTTTTGGTATGTGTTGAGGGTAGGGAAATGGAAAGCCAGTGAGTTCGTGTTGTAGTAAAAGTGGATTTCCACCCTGAACCCATCTGCCTCCATGGCTCCCTAAATTCACGCTGACAAATACAATACGGAGTGTAGATGGAAGACTTTTGCGGGGTTATGCATTTCCTATAAATACAATGGTTTTTTTTTTTTCCTCCAAGAATTATGAGCTTTCAAGATAAAATGTGAAATCTGGGGAATACAGAAGCTTAAAATAAAAGAACAGAAGCAGTAGGGGAATGAACTGGACAGAACTTTCTCTGTCCAATTGAAGTGATCCATTATAAGTAGCTTCAAACAGATAGGAAAATACAGTGGAAAACTGAAGAGTTAGAACTCATATGAAATAAGCAAATGAAGACACTGAATAGGAGAAAATTTAAGCAGACTAATATCCGCAAGACTAAAGGAATGATAATGAAACAAAGGGGTGGGCAGGGGAAGCCTTGACCCAGAGGTTTTTACAGGTGAATAGATTTACGTTCAAAAAATAGATGATCTTTGTCTTTCACACATTGTTCCAGAAAGCAGAAAAGGTCAAAATGCTCTTAACTAATTTGAAAAGCACATTTGAGATCCACTTGTCTAAACCAAATGAGGACAATACAGAAAGAGAAAAATCATAAGCCTTTTTCCTTTACTGTGACATACGTGAACTTGTGAAGTGAAACACGAGCTTTGAGCAATCCTGTTGTTGCTGGCTGCTGTCAAGTTGACTCTGATTCCTGATGACCTCATGTGCAACAGGACAAAACCTTGACAGTCCTATGTCATCTCCATAACCGCTAGCCTATCGAAGCCCACCGTGAGGCTGCTAGGCCGATGCATCTCACCCTTCCTGCCCCCCTCTGCACCAAACCCGATGTCCTTCTCTAGGAACTGATCCTTCCTGATGACACATCCCAAGAAAGCAAGTTGAACTATGTTCTGTTGTGATCCATGAGATTTTCAGTGGCTGATCACCAGGCCTTTCTTGCTAGTTCTCTTAGTCTTAAAATCACAATGAAACCTGCCCATGTCTGGATGGGTGACTCTGCTGATACTTGAAATACCACTGACGTCATTTCCAGCATCGTAGCAATACACAAGTCACACAGAATGGCAGATTGGCTGACGGAATGTGGTGAGTGATATTGAGAAGGTTTAATTTATGTTTAAGTTAGAAATACATCAGTCATTTTTTAAAAAAATTCTAAAACAAATAATTACTATAAGGCAATATTATTTCAGTTTGAAGATGTCTGTTATGTAACAACAAAGAAGTGTGTGCTAGGAGGTCAAGTCATCTTTTCAAATGTAGGGATGCCACCTGATTTGGGTCTGTGCCCTGAAACAGCTGAACGAACGCAACATACCCCAAGTGATAAAGAGGAAGAAGGCTTATTAAGAGGTGTATGATGCCACCATAGGAGAAGCAATGCAGACTGTTCTTCAGGGAGTCTCAGAAGACACTTGGTCTATCAGAGTCTACATATTATTTTGGCAAGGAATACTTCATGTTCTTAAGCACATAACTCACAGACAATTGTATATATCACTAAACCACAAGAAACTCTTCAGTAAGGCTACACATTATGTATGTTAGACACCTAGACTCTGATCTGCATGTCTCTAACAGGCAAAGACATAAGTTATATAAAAATTCCTTTCAAGTACCCACTTTGAAAAGGAGAAAGCATGTTGCAAAGTGTTAGGGTCACAAGAGTTCTATCTGGGATGCTTTTTAACTGCCTACAGATTGGAAAGCCTGGTGGTACAGTGGTTAAGAGCTACAGCTGCTAACCAAAAGGATGGCAGTTCAAATCCACCAGGCACTCCTTAGAAATTCTATGGGGCAGTTCTACTCTGTCCTATGGGGTCACTATGAGTTGGAAGCAACTCAGTGGCAGTGTTTTTTTTCTCCAGATATTAAAAGCCCTTGACTATTTTTTTACATTAAGTAGAAAGAATTCACACATACAATTCAGTTTCTGGTTTTAGCTTTTTATTTAAACTTTGATGCAGAGTAAAAGTTCTCTCATCAGAGTAAAAGTAATCTATTTAGAGATCTTTCTAGATAGAGAAAATAGATTTTATCTTTTTTAAAAAACGTAATCTTTCTAAATAGTCTGGATAAAAGGAATAATGTATTTTTTTTTCATACTGTGATGTTAAATGACTTTTTTTCCATTTGTGATTTTTGACTGTATGAAAACAAAACAAAAATATCCTCTAGTTTTGTTAAATGGAAAAGATTAAGTAAAATTTGAAATAGGTATTTTGAGGTATTAAAAACAGTAGCATACAAAAATTCTTGTGACAGGCTAATGGTTGTAGAACCATGAATGTAACTGATGCCAATAGGTTTTACACTTGTTGACGAAAAAAACCACAGCACAAATTTATGCACAGTAAGCCAGCTAAGTGCCACTGAGGGTCACCATGCACAGTAAGATATTAGTTTTTAAAACATTGAGTACAAAAAGGGTACTTTACTATCGGTTTTTTCTTCTGGATGATGATGGTATTTGGAGGCAACTTTTCCCCTCAACTCTCTTGTATTTTTTTCCTTTCTCTTTTGATTG
Organism: Heterohyrax brucei; assembly: GCA_028571685.1. NCBI lineage: Eukaryota > Metazoa > Chordata > Mammalia > Hyracoidea > Procaviidae > Heterohyrax > Heterohyrax brucei. Next base: position 69,366,725 of record CM053149.1, on the reverse strand, counting down.
TTAACTTTATTTACAATTATTTTTTTGTTGAAAATATACACAGCAAAGCATACATAAATTTCACTGTCCCTGCATGTACAGCTCAGTGACATTGATTTCATTTTTCAAGTGGTGCAAACATTCTCACTCTCCTTTCCAGAGTCATTCCTTCTCCATTAACATAATCTCACTGCCCTCCAAGATTCCTGTTTAATCTTTCAAGTTGCTGTTGTCAATTTGCTCCCCTATAGATAAATCTTAAAAGAGCATAACGCCCCAGCAGACATTCTGATTAGTTAAGCTGAACTACTGTTTAGTCTTAAGAAGATTTTAGGGAATAGTTTTGGTTTAAAGTTTAAAGATTACCTCAGGAAGATAATTTTGGGGATTCATGTAGCCTCTGTAGCACCAGACTGTCTGAATTCCATAACAATTTAAAATTCTGTTCTAGATTTCCCCCTTTTGGTCAGCATTTTTCTATAAAATGTTTGATTGATGTTCAAATGGTTCATGTGGTAGCTAGGCATCATCCAGTTTTTCTGCTCTTACGGCAGAGGAGAGAGTAGTTTATCCTGGCAAATAGCTATACATTCATTTCCTCCCATTCCTGACTCTCCTTCCATTGTTGCTCCAGGTGGATAGAAACCAATTGTTGGGCCTTGAAGAGTTGATTGCATGTAGTACATACATACAATGGACTACTACTCTATTAGCAAGAGAAGTGAAATTGTGCTACAAGCTACAATATGGATGGAACTGGAAGACATTATGCTGAGTGAAATAAGTCAACTACAGAACGATGTATGTTTCACTTATATAAAGTGGTAAAAAGATGAATGTATGGAAACCACAGTTTATTAGTGGTTACAAGCAGATGAAGGAAGCGGGAAGAGGGGTAGTTATTGCTTATGGAGCACTGAGTTTCTGTTTACGATGATGGAAAATTCTCCTTGATTAAAATTAATAGTTACATAGCCATTAATAATGTAAATGATGTCAGGAAGTTTTCAAATTGTAAAAAGGATGAATTGGCAAATGTTGTGTGAAGCAGCTGAACACTTTTAAGCATCGTGTTGCAATATTGAAGGATTCTGTGAGCAAAAGACGGAAGGACACGGGAAACATCAAAAGATGAAGGAAGGAATGCAGAGTTACTGTACAAAAAAGAGGTGGCCAATATTCAACAGTTTCGGGAGGTAACACATGATCAAGAGACAATGGAACGGAAGGAAGAAGTGCAAGGCTCTGGGAAAAAACAAGGCTCCAGGAGTTGAAAGAATACCAGTTGGGATGTATCAAGAAATGTTGCAACACTGGAGACTGTCACTGCTCTGCACCAATCAACTGAAAGACAGCTACCTGGCCAACTGACTAGAAGAGATCCATATTTATGTCCCCTTGAAAGATAGATGAGCTAGTGGAAAGTAGAAAATGTCTACCAATATCGTTAGTATTATATAAACTAAAATTATGCTGAAGATAATGTAAAAAATTGTTGCAAGAGTACCTTGATGGAGAACTGGCAGGAATTCAGAAGTAGACATGGAACAAGACGTTATCACTGCTGACGCCAGGTGGACCCTGGGTGAAAGCTCAGAATACCAGAAAAAACTTGGCTTGTGTTTTATTGACTATGCAAAGGCATTCAGCTGTGTGCATCATAACAAATCATGGATAACCTCGTGAAGAATGGGAATTCCAGAACATGTAACTATGCTCATGCAGAATCTGTACATAGAGCAAGAGCCAGTTGTTTAAACAGAACAAGGGAATACTGAATGGTTTTGAGGTTGTATCCTTTCCCCATACCATTTCAATCTGTGTGCTGAGCAAATAATCTGAAAAAACTAGACCATATTAAAAACAATGCAGCAATAGGATTGGAGGAGGACTCCAGCCTGTGATGTGCAGATGACGCAGCCTTGCTTGGGAAAGCGAAGAGGACTTGAAGCACTTACTGATGATGATCAATTCCACCTACATAGAGAAAACAAACATCCTCACAACTGGACCAATGAGGAATTCCCTGATAATCAGAGACAAGAAGGCGGCTGTCAAGCGTTTCCTTTTACTCGGATCCACAGTCAACACCCACGGAAGCAGCAGGCAAGAAATCAAATGACGCATCACATTCGGCCAATCTGCTACAAAAGACTTGTTTAAAATGTTTACAATCAAAGGTCACCTTAAGGAATAAGATTCGTCTGACTCAAGCCATGATATTTACAATTGTGTCTGATACATGTGAAAACTAGACAGTGAATAAAGAAGATGGAAGAAGAATTGATGCCTTTGAATTGTGGGATTGGCAAAGAATATTGACTTGCTGTGTACTGCCAAAAGAACAAACAAATCTGCCTTAGAAGTTGTACAACCAGAATTTTCCTTGGAGACAAGGATGGAGAGACTTCCTCTTTACATACTTCAGATGTGTTATCAGGAGAGATCAGTTTTTTTGTAAATCTAAACCTGTGCTAAAAAAACAAGTATCTTAATTTAAAAAAAAAAAAGGAAGGAAAACAGATTGAAAAAATGAGGAGTCAAGGAATTTGAGACAAATGTAAAATAATATTTGAATATATTGAACATGTGTTCAATAATGATGCTTTCAACATTATTAATATTAATGTTGATTAATGATTAATGAATATTAACCTAGAAACATGTAGGTATCCAGGAACAGAGTGTGTAAATAAGTCTTACATATTTATTAAATGCATTTTGTATTGTAAAGAAAAATAATACTAAATACCACCTCAGGGATCAATATCATGGAAACCAAGGTGTAAGGAAGACTCCAGAAATAGGAGAGTGTATGCTAACTGATTAAATAGATACAAAGTTAAGCAAAAAAATGGTAAAACTAACTCTAGTGGTTGAAATGAAACCAGAGATGATCTTTAGGTGCAGTGAATGGATCTGAACCTGGAGAAAGTTCTTAGGACATTGCTAATAGTCTTTCTATTAGTCTGAGTAATACTCACACAGGTATGTTGACTTTTAAAATTGATCAAATTCTACCCACTTAAAATATGTGTTCTTCATGATTTTTTTCATTTTATTTGATAAGGAAAAAAATCAATAAGGTAATCATCATTACAAAAAGTTTAGATAAAATGTTGCTAATATGTGTGCATAGCAAAGAAACTGAAATTTATTCATAATTCAAAACTATATTGCCAAACAGATAAAATAATTGTACATTTTGCTAGCTTAGTCATCTACTTTTCTATCCAATGCAAAGATCACACTATATGCATTGTTTTGTGCTTTTGCTTTCTTCTTACTATCTTGAGATATATTTAGATACCAAAAAACTAAACTCACTGCTGTTGAGTCAATTCTGACCCATAGTGACACTATAAAACAGAGTACAACTGCCCCACAGAGTTTCCAAGGAGAGCCTGGCAGATTTGCACTGCTGACCTCTCAGTAAGCCAATGGAACACTTAACCACTGCACCACCAGTGTTTCCCTGTTTAGATATAGATCATAAAAAAGGAGGAAAAAGTGGATTGTCCATTAGACGTCATTAGTAACCCTAACTCACAGTATGGGTGTAGACACAGCAGCCACGGTTAGCAGAGGATGGCACAGTGTTTTGTTTTGTTGTATATGGGGTCACTGTGAGTCAGAACCAACTCGAGGGCACCTAACAATGACAACATAAGGAGAAAAATTACATCCCTTACCTTATCCTACATTGAACGGTCAAAACTAGGTGGATAAAATTTCTGGATGAGGATGGAAAAGATATAAAGGCATGAGAAGAAAACCTAAGAGAGGAACTTCACATTCTAGGAGCAAGGCCTAAAAGAACAACTAGAGAATTAAAAAAAAAAAAGAAACTATGGTTTCAAATTAAGTAGTGCTCTTTGAGTTGGATCCAACTTGACGGCACTTGGCTGGCTGGCTTAGGAATGATCTTTTAGATGGTGTTAGATGACTTCCTTCAGGCTAGAAAGTGGTTTTTCAGCATCTCTGACCATTGACAAATTGATATCTAAATTATGTAAATAATTTTTGCAAATCAGTAAGGGAAGGACACCTATTACAAAGTGGATGACCTATATTACTGTGCTATTGCTATAAATGGATATTTGCATATGTGGAACATTCATTAAATGGGCCTCAGCCTTTCTCATAAATAGATACTGAAATTAAAACATCGAGACACCTTTTATCACCCATCAGAATGACAAGCAATAGAAACTCTGGTGTTATGAAATGTCATAGACAATAAATCAGAATGTGAACCTTCATGTATTGATGGTGGGTTACAATTTGTTATGGCCAGTTACAAAAGAGTCTGCCAAATCCTTAGTAATACTGAGCATATTTATGCCTGGGACTCTAACAATCCTGTGATTAGCATATATTCTGGAGAACTTGAAGAATGTCCACAAAATAATATGCGTATGTCCATATGTATAGATAGCATTTACTGTAGCACTATTTGTGATTATCAGGGAGTTGAGAACAACTCAGAATGTGAACAAGTAAAACGATGTAATGGTTAACATCTTGGCTGCTGACCAGAACGTCAGCTGACCAGAGTGTCCTCTAACCAGGGTGTCCGCTAACCAGAATGTCAGCTAGCCAAATGTCAGCAGTTATAATCAACTTGATGGCAACAGGCTTTTTTTTTTTTTTTTTGATGTGTGTAATTAAACATTATACAGGAATCAGGTCAATGATTTGATACACAGCCAGCAGAATGGACAGATATTAAAAACAGTGATAACTGAAAAAATAAAATAATGAATGATATTTAGCAACATAACATCTTTTTGTTGGTAAAAATTGTGCATGCAGAGAAAACACTGCAGATTTTTCAAGGAAAAGTGAAAAAGGTTCTTAAGCCATGGAGGAGGAAGTTGGGGAATTTCGATGGCCATGGCATTGGAGGATAAAAGGAAAACATAAAATAAATGTGATCTGAAGGCTTATCTTAAAGAAATTCATCTATTTATTCCTCTATTCAGTAATTACTTCATGAGCACCTTTTAAATGTCAAGCAGTGTTGGGGCCACTGCATGTATTACACTGAGAAGGTCAGTGAAAGAGGAAACTGGCTATGCATTTGGGATACCCAATTTAAACACAATTATCAGAAAAAAAGGATATAACCAAAAGAGTAGTTTAAAAAATAAACGAAAAACCCTGCCTTCAAGTGGATTCTGACTCATAGCAACCCTATACGACAAAGTAGAACTGCTCAATAGTTTCCAAAGAGCCCCTGCAAATTCAAATTGCTGACCTTTCGGTGAGCAGGTGTAGTACTTAACCACTATGCTATCAGTGTTCCCAGACAGTGTATCAACAAGTCCTTAACTCAGTATCTGTATAAGCAAAACCAATGTAGACCTGTAGACAATGTAGACTTGTAGCGACTCTATAGACAGAGTAGAACTACCCCATAGAGTTTCTGAAAAGTGTCTGGCAGATTTGAACTGCTGACATTTGGTTAGCAGATGTAGCACTTAACTGCTATGCTACCACAGTTTCCAATATTGTCTATAAGAAATGCAAATTAAAGCACAATGAGATACCAGTACATACTTATAATGAAAAATAAAAAAGATACACAACTCTAAATATCATTGAGGCTGTTGATGTTGCTGTATGTGTAGTGTGGTCTAAAAGCTGATTTCCCTTCGGATAATTGCATCATACATCAGTTTTGTCTGAACTGGCTCTGTTAGGAAGAATGTTCATGGCAAATTTATTCTCCACAACATCCAACTAGAAACAACAAACATGCCTATGAACAGGTGAAAGAAGAAATTAATTGAGGGATATCCATTCAATGAAATATGACACAATTAAGGGGGAAAAGGAAACAGAACAAATTACTGCTACATGTAATAAAAAGAAATTATTTCACTAATATTATGTTCAACGAAGCAGACCAAAAGAGCATGTAATGTATGAATCCAATTATGTGAAATTCAGTAAGAGGCAAACTAATTGTATATACTTAAGATTAGTATGCTTTACAGATTGCACTTGACATGTTAGAAGAACAGAGAGTATGAGAAGCCTGTGATTGGTGTTGGACTGGAACAGTTTCATGAAGTAATCTTAGAAATGTAAAACATGAATATTGTTAACATAGCTATTCGCCAGAAAATGGGTTCATTTTTTCTCAAAAAATAGCTCATATTCCTGTAGGATAAGTTAGCTTGGAGATTTTTCTTACTAATTGCAAAAAAAGTATTTTAATGTTTTTGTAAATGTTTCACTCTTTATGAGATGCCGGATGAGTGGGTTTTTTTTTTTTTTAATGATTGGTTGTATACTGAGTATGAGGGTATAGAAAGAAAATACAGAAGGAAGGAAGGAAAAATAGCTCTGATAAGCAGAAATTTGGAATGTAAAAAACTTGTATTTCTGCCTTGGGTTAGGGTATTTACAAAAATATCTCAGTGTAAATTCTGTTTAGTTTTACTAAAAATTGTGATTTTTTTTCCTAAGAAATATTTGTGTAACATACTATTAAAAATGATGGCATTGAAAATAAGAGACATAGTAAAATGTCTTTAGGAAAATCTGTTGAAGCCCTGTGAGAGAGCTTTAGCCAGAAAACTACAATACAAGGTCTGACAATTAAGTCCATGCATTTAATTATTTTAAGTACTACATTCCTCATCACTGAACATCGCTATAGTCACCTTCAAAATACTCCCCTTGGGAAGGTATGCACTGATGATAGTGTCTAGTCCATCCTTCGAAGCAATTTTGTAACTCTTTCTGGAACAGCCACTGTGCACAGTGGCAAGTTCATGAACTTCGTTGTATAGTTGTCTGTGAGTGAGTTTTTAGTCAGTAAAAAATAAATGTATTAGAACATCCTCACTACTCACCTGATCTGGCCCCCGGTAACTTTTTTCTTTACCTGAGGATAAATCACATATTGAAAGGAAGACATTTTGGTGACATTCAGGACACCAAGGGTAATACAATGACAGCTCTGATGGCCATTCCAGACAAAGAATTCCAACGTAGCTTTGAAGGGTGGACCAGGAGCTAGCATCCGTGCATAGCTTCCCAAGAGGAGTACTTCAAAGGTGACCATAGTGCTATTCATCAAGGAGGTGTGTAGCACTTTTTCTAGGATGAGCTTGAGAACTTGTCAGTCCTTGTGTGTGTGTGTGTATGTGTATGTAATTTATAACTCCATGCAAAGGTTCATAGTTATTCTAGATTTTGGAAAGTGTTTCATAATAGGGGACATCTAAATGATCATTAAACCCATGAAAAGATTCTTAAAATGATTAGTCTTCTTGTAAATGCTGGTAAACACTTCCAAGCTGCTCACCTGCGTGCTGACCAGAATGACTAAAATAAAAAACAATAGCAAAGACTAATTGTTCTTGAGGGTGTAGTGCAATCAGAATTTTCATACACTACCAGTGTTGGCATAAAATGTGGTCATGGAGTGAATGCTGTCCCCCCAAAATATCTGTCAGTTTGGTAGGGCCATGATTCCCACACTGTGTGATGTTTTTTACTATTTTGTCTTCTGATGTGACTTTTTCTATGTGTTATAAATCCTGCCTCTATGGTCTTAATGAGACAGGATTACAGGAAGTTATGTTAATGATGTAGGAGTAATCTACAAGATTAGGTTGTATCTTAAATCATTCTCTTTTGAGATGGAAAAGAAAGGGAGCAGAGAGACAAGGGGATCTCACATCAAGGGGCCAAGACAGTAGTGCCAGGAGCAGAGTGTCTCCTTTGGCACTAGGATCTGTGGGCTGAGAAGCTGCTAGAGCAGTGTAAGATTGATGACAAAGACCTTCCTGCAGAGCCTATGGAGACATAAGGCCTTCTGCTAGAACTGGTGCTCAGAATTTGAACTTCTATCTTACTGTAAGAGACTAATTTTTTTCTTCATTTAAGCCATTCACCAGTGGTATTTCTGTTACGGCAACACTAGATAATGAATACAGAATTTTGGTAGTGGGAGTTGGGGGTTGCTGCTGTAAAAGAAAAAAGAGAAAGAAAAGAAAAAACATGGCTGCTGAATCCATTCTGACTCAGTAACTCTAGGAAAGAGTAGAATGGCCCTATAGAGTTTCCAAGGAGCTCCTGGTAGATTTGCACTGCTGACCTTTTGGTTAGCGGCCAAACTCTTAACCATTGCACCACCAGGATTTCCACTGCTCTAATACAAACCAAGAACATGGAAGCAAGTTTGAAACCGAATGGATGGAGTCTGAAAGAGTTTTAAAATGCCTAATAGTAAAGTATAGATTGCCCTGAACAGACTGTTGGTAGAATTTTGGACATCAAAGACAATTCTGCTGGGGACTCAGAAGGACATGAAGAATACCATTATACGGGGGGATGGCAGAGTGACAAGCAGTAGCAGAGAAACGACAACAGTGCAACCACCAGACCAGTGTGAGACAGTGTGAGAGCTAACCCTTGGAGCAAGAGAGCTGAGTGTCTCTGAGCATGAGGCTTGCTGGCAGAATGTGGGTGCTTCTAGGAAGAGGACCTTTGGAACTCTTGCCCCAGGGAAGACACAGGTGGTGGCCTAACGAGCCCAGAGGCTAAGGAAGCAGGAAGCAGAAGTGGAGAGACAAGGAGCACCCAGGGAAGCAGAGCTGCCTCTGTCTTAAAGGGTACATCCATTAACTGGAGTCTCAAAGGGTGGAGTTGCCACTCAGCTGGACTGAGATAGGGGGGTTGCCCAAATTTGAGGGAGCGGAACTGCTGTTCCAGTGGACCTGAAGGTGGAGCTAAAGCCTAGGGCCGAGGATTCGCCTCTCAGAATCTAAAGTGTGGCCCATACCGAGAGTCTAGAGGGCAGGACCATTGTCTAAACTGTCTCAGGGCTCGTGGGCTAATGTAATGTGCTCTGCAGGCTGCTTGGTGCCTGCTGTCACTCCTTTGCTTCCATTTTTTCCCATTGGTAATGGCAATAATCTAGCTTGTGTGTTTTCCACCACCATAAGCAGATAACTTGTATTCTCGATTTCACAAATGAAGAATTTTTTAAACTTGGAGCTGATTTAAGAGTTTTGCCACGATGTGATGGGGTGCCTGTGTTTTACATGTGGCAAGGAAATAATTATTGGAAGGACAAACAGTAGAATGTCACAGATCGGACTGTGTTCCCCCAAATATTTGTCAACTTGGCTAGGACACAATTCCCAGTATTGTGTGATTGTTCATAATTTTGTCATTTGATGTGAGTTTTCTATGTGTTGTAAATCTTACCTCTGTGATGTTAGTAAGGTAGATTTGCAGACAGTCATGTTAATTAGGCAGGACTTTTTCTACAAGATTCGGTTGTGTTTTAAGTCAGTCTCTTTGGAGATATAAAAGGCCGAAGTGAGCAGAGAGATGGGAGAACCTCATATCACTAAGAAACTCATGCCAAAAGCAGTGTGTGTCCTTTGGATATGGTACCCATGCACTGAGAGGCTCCTAGACCAGAGGAAAAATTGATGACAAGCACCTTCCCTCAAAGCCTATGCAGAGAGAATGCCTTCCCCTGGAACTGGTGCTCAGAAATTGAATTTCTAGCCTGCTAAACTGTAAGAGAATAAATTTCTCTTTGTTAAAACCTTGCACCATTTGTGCTTGCTTCTCTCTGTGTCTAATCTGCTCTTTAAATCTTTTAAAAGTCATTAGATTTAACACACACCTACATTGTTAAGGCCTAATCAACAGATCAAAGAAAATTTCTACTGACAACATACAGAAAAAAAATCTCATCAGATGACAAAACAGTGAACAGTCACACAATACTGAAAATCATGGCCTACCCAAAGTTGGCATACATTTTGGGAGGACACAATTCAATCCATAATACTTGTCAAGAAATGTATAAATCAAAATATCTTAGATTCACTAGAGTAGCATGGGAAACCCTGGTGTTATAGCAGTTAAGTGCTGTGTCTGCTAACTAAAAAAATTGCCAGCTCAAATCCACCAGGCACTTCTGGGAAACTCTGTAGAGCAGTTCTACTCTGTCCTATAGGGTCAATACAAGTCAGAATGACATGATGGCTGTGAGTTCAGTTTGGGCTTTGGTGGAGTAACATGAGAGGCCCTGGTAGCACAGTGGTTAAGACCATGGCTGCTGACCAAAGGGTGGACAGTTAGATAACAGGTCATGAACATAACCAAACCAAACCCAGGTCCTTCGAGTCGATTCACTCATAGCGACCCTTTAGAATGGAGTAGAACTGCCCCCGTGGCGTTTTCAAGGAGCAGGTGGTGGATTTGAACTGCCAACGTTTTGGCTAGCAGATGTAGCACTTAACTACTAAGCCACCAAGGTTGCCAACAGGCCCTTAGGCATCAGTTTTTCATTGGTGGAATTCTTGCTTTTCATGAGGGGTATCTCAGTTTGAATTCTCACCAGGGTACTTCCCCTGTCTGTCTGTCTGCCAGTGGTGGCTTTGTGTTGCTATGGTGCTGAACAGATTCTGGTAGAGCTTCCAGAATGATGGTTTAGGAGGAAAGGTCTGATGACGCACTTCCAAACATCAGTCTGTGAAAACACTACCTATCACAATGGAGCAATGAGCCATCTACAACCACCATGCAAGGGGTGGAAAACCCAGCATTGTTTCTTTCCATTGTGAATGGGGTCACACTGGGTGGACCCTGACTAGATAGCAGCTGACAACAGACAACATGTGTCTTCTGCACAAATCTTTTGATTTGTTAAAACTGTTAGTCTCCTGAGTCCCTGCTCAGTAAGTTTGTTTTAGTCTGTCTCTCTCTGTCTCTCTTTTTCTTCTCCATGTTTGATATACAGTATTTCTTTCCTTTCTTCTTTGCATACAGTGATTTCTAAAATAAAAGAAACTTGCACTTATGAAAGCATTGTTGTATACCTGTCTTATTTCTTAGAGCCGATACAACAGAAATACTATAAACAAATGGTTTTAAAGAACAGAAATTCATTTTCTTCCTGCTCAGGACTTTAGAAGTCCAAATTTAGGGTGCCATCTCTTGGGAAAGGCTCTCTTTCTCTGTTGGCTCAAGGAGAAGAATCTTGTTGTAGCTTTTACAACTCCAGCCTTCCTCATTTCTACTTGTCATCTGTCTTTCCCCCATTGTCTGTCTAATATGCTCTTTTTTATTTAAAATTCATTAATTACAGTAAATGAATAAAATTTTTAAAATCTGTCAGTTATCTCACATTTACTGTACATGTGTCTGTTTGTGTGACAGCCTTTGTTTCTGAAGGATAAATTCCAAGCAGTGGAATTACAAGATCAAATGGTGTATCTGTTTCCAGCTTTTTAAGGAAGCACCAGATAGATTTCCAAAGAGGTTGTACCAATTTGCAATCCCACCAGCAATGTAGGAGAATTCCGTTCTCTCCACAGCCCCTCCAGCATATGTTGTTTTGTGTTTTTTGGATCATGACCAGCCTTCTTGGGGTGAGATGATATCTCATTGTAGTTTTGATTTGGGTTTCTCTGATAGCTAATGATCGTGAGCATATTCTCATATGTATTTTGGCTATCTGGATGTCCTCTCTAGTGATGTGTCTGCCCATCTCCTTTGCCCATCACTTAATTGGGTTGTTTACCTGTTTCTTGTTGATATTTTAGAGAACCTTATAGATTATGGAGATCAGATGATGGTCTGACATGTAGTTGCCAAATATTTTTTCCCATTCTGTAGGTGGTCTTTTAACTCTTTTGGTAAAGTCTTTGGGTAAACAAAAGTGTTTGATTCTTAGTAGTTCCCATTTATCTATTTTCTCTTCTATTAATCGTGCTTTGTTAGATTTTGAAGTCTATCTAGACTGTGTAGTAGAACATCCGTCATTGATCCTATTTTTTCTTGCATGATTTTTATCGTTTTAGGGTTGATACTTAGGTCTTTGATCCATTTAGAGTTAGTTTTTGTGTTAGGTGTGAGAGATGGGTCTTGTTTCAGTTTTTTTGGATATCCAATTTTCCAGCACCATTTGCTAAAGAGACTAGGATTGTAAACTGGGGTAATATGTTCTTTTTATATTTCAAAACTCATTCAGTTTAAGGCACACCTGACCTTGATAATCCCTAATTAACAGAACGAACCAGTTCTATTCCAAAATGGAATTACATGCACAGAATTTGTTCCTGTTGTTTGGTGTCATCCAGTCAGTTTTATCTGAGAGCAACCCTATATGGGTAGGAATCCAGTACATATTTTGAAGCAACACAATTCAGTCCATGAAAATGCCTCATGAGATTTAGTCAGAAGTAGTTATTTTTCACATCCCCGGTGTACAGTTGAGAAAACAAATACTCTGTAGTGGGTAATTTGCCTAGATCTTTGGATACTGGTGGTGTAGTTGTTATGAATTTGGCTGCTAACCAAAATGACTGTGCTTCAAATGCATGATGGAAACCCTATGGTGTAGTTCTAATTTGCCCTACAGGGTCACTGTGAGTCAGAATCAACTCAGTGGCAATGGATTTTCTTGAAAATTAACCTGTTAGCTTATTGCCATCACACTGATTACAACTCGTAACAGCCCTTTAAAATGGAGTAGTGCGGCCCCATAGAGTTTTCAAGAAGCAGCTGGTGGATTCAAATTGCCAACCTTTTGGTTAGCAGCCGTAGCTCTTAACCACTATGCAACCAAGGCTATTATAATTGAAAATTCTAATAGACTAAATAGACAGTGACTGAGAGATTTTCATTATCTGAAAATCAAAATACGAAAAAGGCAAGCTGGAGCGAAATTCTGTTTTAGTCAGCTCAGGCTGCTTTAACAGAAATACCACAGAGTGGATGGCTTTAACAAAGAAATGTTTATTTTTGCATAGTCCAGTAGGATACAAGTCCATATTCAGGGTGTCTGCTCCAGGGGAAGGCTTTCCCCTTGTCAGCTCTGGAGGAAAATCCGGTATTGTGTTAGTCTTTGTCCAGGGAGCATCTTGGCACAGGAACTTCAGGTCTGAAGGATGCTCTCTTCTCCCAGTACAGCTTTCTTGATGGTGTGAGGTTGCCAGTTCTCAGCCTGTCTCCCTTTCCTTTGATCTCTTGCAGGCTGAAGGGATTAAGTGTTGGGCTAGCCATATTCCAGGGAAACTCCCTTTACAGTGGAGCATGGAGGTGATCTTATAAAGGGATTTACAGTCTCACCCTAATCCTTTAACATACAGCATAGAAAAACCACAAAATGGAAGACAAGATACTGGGACTCATGGCCCAGCTACGTGGCTACACCTGTTTTGGGGTGACAGAATTCAATCCATGACAAATGAGTTTTCAAAAAGTGGAGGTAGGAGTCTTGGAGGTGAGTGGAAAGTATTTTTAAGACCAAGAAAACATCCGGTTATACCAGAGAAGGGGCAGAAATAAAAAAACCTATTACATGGTAGTTACATGCAAAAATTAAACAATAACATTCAGGAATCGTGATGAAAAGTGCTATACAAATGACTTTTTGATACAGGGAAATGCATAGGATGGTGTGCAAGAGACAAAGAAGTCCTATAAGCAGTTATGAGCCACTTCTTCATTTGAAAATGACTTAAAATAATAAATCGCATTAAGTGGAAAATCACTTTCGTATTGAATTACATGGAAAAGTATTTTAAATCTTCAGGGAATCAGGTAAACTTTGAAGATTCAGAACAATAAGATTTCAGGGCTGCTTTTTATAAATGTCGAGATGAATAAGGTAGTATGTGTAATTCAATAAGCACATAACTGTAATATTCTCACTTAAGGTAGTCTTAGAAAAATACTCAAAATCAGCTGCTTGCTACTGTATGTGTCTGATTTTATTTCTTTCCCTTAAGATAATATGTTACTCAGGCATAAGAAAATGAGATACAGAGAAGAAATGCACGGATGCATTTTGAGAACTTCAGGGTGATGTCAGCTGGTCATGAGTTTAATAAATTATTCTCTAATTTGATGATATTATATAGCCATCAAATGAACTATTATACTGGGCAAATCTGGTACGAAAGAATTAGAAAGCAAAGATGTCACTTGGAAAACTAAGGTGTGTCTGACTCAAACCATAGTATTTTCAATAGCCTCGTGTACATGTGAAAACTGGACGGTGAGTAAGTGTCTTAGGCTGGGTTTTCTAGGGAAGCAAAACCAGTAACACGTGTAGGTACAAGGAAAGATTTATAATATATAGACAGATAGATATAGGAAACAGCTCACACAATCACAGAAGCTGAATGTCCCAAGTTCTGGCACAAGCCTCACGTGGCCATGGAAACTGAGGAACCCAAAGCCAGCAGGTCAGAGACCAGAGTTCTAGATCACCGGTTGTGTAGGTCAGTGGATCCCAAGCTGGTGGCGAGACAAAGTGGCAGAGGCTGGCAAACCCAGGATCGGCAGGTCAGGGAGCAGGACTCTCAAGTGCTGACTGTAAGGACTGATGAATCCAACAGCTGCTAGTTCAAGTCCCAGAACCAGATGCTGGAAGAAGAGAGCAGGAGCTCCTGGCTACGTGAGCAGACCAGCAGTAGTAGTGGAAGGTCATGAGATGAGAGCCGAGGGGCGGGGAGCCACCACAAACCCCGCCCTGCCACTTATAACAGCAGCCAAATATGGAGTAGCCAAGTTGACAGAATCTTGACCACCACCGTAAGGAAGACAAAAGAAGAATTAAGGTGTTTCAGTTGTGGTGTTGGTGAAGAATATTGAATATATTGCAGATTGCCGAAAGAGTCGGATCCGACTTGACAGCACTTGTCACTTGGCTTGGCCAAAAGAATGAAGAAAATCTGTCTAGAAATAAACACAACCAGAGTGCTCCGTTGAAGCTAGGATGGCAAGACTTCATCTAAAGTACTTTAGTCAGGAAGGCCCAGTCCCTGGAGAAGAACATCATGCTTGGTAAAGCAGAGAGTCAGACAAACAGGAAGACCCTCAATGACGTGGACTGATACAGTGGGTATGACAATGGCCTCAAACACAGCAATGATTGTGAGGATGGCACGGGACCAGGCAGCCTTTCTTTCTGTTGGACATGGGATTCATATGAAGCACTATCAAGTAGACAGAACTTAACAGCAATATACAGAAACACAATCATATTAATAGATAAAATCATAATTGAACATTTTTTCTTAGATTTTTTTTTTACTTGGTGATTTAAAATTTGCAGTTACCTGTTTTCACAGTCCTTGTTGTGCTAGAGCACCTGGTAGTGTAGTGGTTAAGCGCTACAGCTGCTAGCCGAAAGGTCAGCAGTTCAGATCCATCCACCAGGCACTCTGTGGAAACTCTATGGGGCAGTTTCACTCTGTTCTATCAGGTCGTTATGAGTTAGAATTGACTTGATGGCAATGAGTTTTGTTGTGATAGAATGCCAATGGGAATATGAGCTAAAGTCCTAAAAATGTCATCAATAATATATTTTTAACACAACTTCTATAGAAGCTGAACAAAACTGGACAAGCAAGACAGTTCAAGTACATGAATACGTATTGAACGCAGCAGCTCAATAGTCTGTTTACTTATTTCTTTTTAGCTTATAGTATAGAAAGGGGTTTTTCGGCTTTAACAGCATCAGCATAAAAATTAACTCTTCTAAATATCCCCTAAGGGATGCCATGGTTTTTTAATATGAACTGGTTTTAAACCATAGTGTAAATGGAAAAGTTCCCCACTGGAGACACTTCCGGAGCATGTAGGAATAACAATGCTGACATGCATTCCCAGGAAATGAGAAGCTAGGATGTAAACCATTTGTTCATGGAAAGACTGTGTCAAAGTATAAATATTTTGTACCTGTGGAAAAATGTGTTCAAGACTGTAATCATGTACAACTGGCTGGTGTCACTCAGCTATGTGGTGACTCACTCCTTCCTTGCCAAGTGTCTTAGTTAGTTAATGCTGCTAACCTGAAGGTCAGCTGTTGGAACCCACCTGCTGTTCCTTGGAAACTCAAGGGAGCAGTTCTACTTCGTCCTATAGGGTCGCTATGAGTCAGAATTGACTCGGTGACAATAAGTTTGAGTATAACAGAAATACCGCAAGTGGATGGCTTTAACAAACAGGAATTTATTCTGTCACATCATAGAATCAGGATTTACAACATGTAGGAATTTCACAACCGATGACAAAACAGTAGACAGTAACATAATACCGGAAATCAGGGACTGCCAAGCTGATACACATTTTGAATTGACACAGTTCAATCCATAACATCAAGTAGCCGACCTTTACATTTCAAAGACTTCAAACTAAAGGCAGTTTTATGTGTAATCAGTCATTAAATCCCTACATTTCCTTTGTTCACTGTCTGTATAGACCCTTCTTCTCCAGTTGAAAGATGAAGTGCTCTGTATTTATTTAGTACTACCCTATTCAAGCCGTATTGTTCCTCAAAAATAACCTCCTTTTCTTTCACGCCTGGCAGAGAATGAGATTTTCTTCTTTGACCATAAAAAGCAAAAGAAATGAGTCTGCGTTAATAGCTATAAACTGCCACAATATTACTGCTTTTTAAAACCAATTCAAGATAAATCCCCTTGGTCACTGATACGCAATTCTAACATTAGCTGTTTTTTATAGAGAGATACATGACAAAGTCCTAAGATAGGAAATACAGCAATACAGACATTTTAATAGAAAAATAACTCAAATAAATGAAAGCACAGTAATGCAATGGTTAAGTGCTTGGCTGTTAAGAGAAAGATGCATGATTTGAGCTCACCAGTGTTTCTACAGGAGAAACATGTAGGAAAATGTGTCTTTAAACATTATAGCCAAAGAAATTCTGTGGGGCAGCTCTGCTCTGTCCTACAGGATTACTGTAAGTTAGAATCGATTACACGGCATACAGCAACAACAGAATGGATTATAGAAGTGTAAAGTGTTATCTTAGGGTGCTGTTTGAAATGAGGCAAAACGGCTAACTTAAAAAATACATATATCAAATCCATCTTCTCTAGGGTACAATGAGAAAGCAGATCAAGAAACGTTTGTGAAGATAAGATGGGCCTTCACAAGACTACAGAAGTGCTCCAGGCATTCTCTCTGACAATGACAAGCATTAAAAAAGATAAACTAAGAATGGGCATCTTTTCCAGACCCAAGGAATGAATTGTTTCTATGCAGAAATGTGTTAAGTAGGCTAAAATGGCTTTAGGAAACGAACCAATGGAATTTCCAACAGCTTCATCCTTTGGAGGGAAAACAGACATATGTTGTCCTTTTCCAGCTCTGAATTAAGATTCTCGAAAGCCTCTAAATGTTCTCTCAATCCAAATATATTTGAAAAGGAATTTACAAGTGCTGACCTTCTTATTTCCTGCAGAATCCACAGGATTTGAAGTTTCATTCATATTTTAAACTTACTTGTCTTTGATGGCTGTAATTTGGGGAAGACTACTTTTTTCTTTCCTTCTAAATCATTAAATCAGCTCAACTGTTCCAGGACTCGGTGTCAAATGCTGTAATGAGTAAAGCAAAAGAAAAAAAAGGAGAATTTTCGGGAACATTTGATGTGTCTTTTTTAGGATAAAATGCCATCAATTGACCCTTTTACTGGAATAAAAAGTAAGAGGAATTAAGGACATTATAAAACCTGGGCCAGCTATTACACTCTAGGCTCCCATCAAAGACGTGCTAGACAAGGAAATAAAATTCAAACTGCAGAAATGGTTTGCACTGTTTTTTAACCACAGATTCTAGTTTACTTGGGGATGCTAAGCCCAACTTGAAATGTCTGTTTCCCCTCCTCCCTTGCAGAAAAACATTGCCTTATGAGTAGTATGGCCAATGTTAATGCAAGCTAAATTTGTCAGACTGGTGTTTAAGTTAACATTATTTCAGTTTTCTCTCCTATTTCAGGAAATTCAGATTTTAAGTGAAAGATACTCATGAGCAAATGTGTGCAACATTCAGCCCAGAGATCACTACGTACCTGTTCTGTAAATGGAGCTATACTGAAGTGCCAAACCCAAACACGTTGCTGACTCATAGAGACCCTAAAAGACAGAGTAGAACAGCTGCACAGGGTTTCCAAGGAAGTATAACTCTAGAGAAGTAGACTGCGCCATCTTTCTGCCATGGAACTGCTTGCTGCTGGATTCCAATCACTAAGCTTTCAGTTACCTGCTGAACACTAAACCACTGCACCACGAAACAAACAAAACCCAAACCACTTGCTGTCAAGTCAATTCTGGTTCTGAATAACCCTATGCAGACTCCTGATAATGGAACATAGATACACCGTCCTCTAGTTGTCTCTGACGGAATTTTTAGCCGGTAAACAAGTAACTATTGGAACACCTCCCTACCGACCTGATCTGGCCCCCAGTGACCCTTTTCTTGATTGGAAGACAAACAAAATGCTGAAAGGAAGACATTTGGATGACATTCAGGACACCAAGGATGACAGCTCTCATGACCATTCCAGAAGGAGAGCTCCAAAATTACTGTGAAGGGTGGACTCGGCACTGGCATTGTGCATAGCCTTTAAGGGGAGTGCTTGGAAGGTGACCGTAGTGATGAATATTCAGCAAAGAGGTCTGCCGCACCTTTTCTAGCATGAGCTTGAGAACTTAACTGGCAGTCCTTATGTTGTTGTTAGCTGCCTGGGGATCAGCCCTGGCTCAAGGCAATCCCAGGTACAACAGAATAAAACACTGCCCTCACACCATCTCTGTGAGTAGCTGTTGATCAGACTTCTGTAGTCCATAGAGTCACCACTTGTAACCACGCCTTGGTCCCCAGTACCAGCCTCCTCAGGAAAATGCTCCCATCTTCCTCCCTCAAGCAATTTCAATCTTCTTCACAGGAGAATAGAGCACAAGTCTTAGTTTCTATGTGTTGCAGACACTATTTCCTCAGTCTGAGCAAATGATGGAGGTCTTCCTTTGCGCAGGCTTCCACAGGTTTGAAGCGTTGGTGTGGGCAGTAGTTGCTGCTAAGCGGTGGAGGACACTGGCGAATGGCCCCAGTGGGAGCTGAAACCATTACCTTCAGAGTTACTCATGAGAATGAGAATTTTATTATTTTCCAAAGAAAGAAACCCTTGCATGGTATCACACACATGAATCATAATTCTTCTGTTAACATGAGTCTCATTGGGCTACATTAAAAAAAAATCCTTCCGAGTTTTGAGATACGGAGTTTTTAAATACTTTGTGTGACAGCGTATATTACTGGGAAACTGTCTGAACTAAAGACTGGATCTGGTTGACTTCTCTGAAATGGATGTCACTGTCGCAAATAGTCTCTATTCAAGTCTAGAATTTCTTCTTTCGTAGAAGGTATGATGTCTCAGTGTCTGTCCCTTCCCCACACACATCAGTGTACAATACAAGATCAGTAGAATTTCAGTATGTGGCTGACAAGAGTCACATGGAGAGGAATTTAGATTTCGGCAAATAGAAAGTAATTCTTCAGGATTCAGGGTGCCGCTATAATAATTTAGTGAAATTGTTCTATTCATGTGATGAAGGGATTTTTTTGATAGTCTATCCGACTCGACGGCACTTGGCATTTGCTTTTGTATCCCGTGTTTTGTCCACTCTAGTTTGTTGAGTAGACAATCATGCAAAGTGGCTGTTTCCAGCAATTTGGATAATGATTAATGCCTTCATAATTATTCCTGGAGGAAAAACAATGCTACTGAGCATACGAAACATTAAGAAGGTGAGATTAAGCACAGACATTTGACTTTATATCAGGTAGAGCTGGGAGACGAAACCCAGAAGTTACCAGCACTGCACAGGATTCTGTCTGAAAAATTCTATATCTTTTCGCAAAGATTTCATTTAAGATGAAGCTTTTAGCATAGTAAAAAGCATCACTTTTAAATCATACAATCACCTGTGCATTTAAGTAAATGTTGCTTCACAGATAGTTTACCAAAATGTCCTTTATTTGGAGTTTAAGAAAGGATGAGTTATAAAATTGTGCATATGCCTCAAGGGAATTAGTCTTTCTTGATTCCATCAGCAATTGTTAATGTGAAATAGAACACAAAGACCTGACTCAAAAGATATTGAAATTGTTTATAAATGACTTGAAATGTAATTTCAGTTCTTCTGATTACTGTCTTTAAGCATGCTGAAGAAAAGAGAAGGCCCCTGAACATCAGAAATAAAAGCCTGTTTGTCGCTTCTTCAGAAACTGAGAGCTATGCTTCTAAGACCGAGTAGGACAAAAGGCATTGCTAATCTTAAATAGTGAGTCCTAGTGTTACGGAAAACGAGGAAGTGAAAGACACCCCGGAAGAGGCAAGAAGCTGTTTATTGTGCCGGCGGGCCAACGGGACCTTCTCAGTTTCCAACAAGTGACCCTGAATGGGGTTTCAGGAGGGTAGATATAGTGCCGTTTGAGGATGTTGTGGTTGAGACAAATGGGGTGTGTGGGCAGGGTTCTGAGGTGGGGGCATCCTGCTTGGCAGGAGTGGGGCTTTGAAGGAGAGCATCTTATCAGGCAGGTGTGAGGCTTTGAAAGGGGAGCATCCTGTCAGGCAGGAGTGGGGAGTCGGGCTTATCTGAGGAGAGTGTCCTGCCGGGCTTTGAAAGGGAGTGACCTGTCAGGCGCCGGCGGGCAGGGGCCGGGCTGAGAAGGGAAAGGGAGTATTATGTCCTGGCAGGTGCTGGCAGGGGTAGCAGGAGGGGGGAAGAAAATTTTTCAGTCTCAGTTATCCATATTACTGGGAACACAGTGATTAAGAACTTGCCTGCTAAGCTGAAAGGTTGGGTTTCCAAGGAACAGCTAGTAGGTTCAAACTGCTGACTTTTTGGTAACAGCCAAGCTCTTAAACACTTTGTTGCCATGTCTTTTCAGTCATGGGCAGGTAAACCATCTTTCTAGTATTTTCTAGCTTTAGTCAAGATCCATCTGACATCAACAGTGATATCCCCTGCTTCCCGTCCTCTTCTGAATCCAACTCACAGTGACCCTAGAGGACAGGGTGGAACTTCCCCAGAGAGCTTTTAAGGAGCACCTGGTGGATTTAAAATGCCAACCTTTTGGTTAGCAGATGTAGTATTTAGTCGCTATGCCACCAGGGTTTTCCATATATTCATATGCATTGTAAATACTTCTTGTGTCCTTCAGTATTGCAGCTTGAGGCTTGAATTTTTTCTGAAGTTCTTTCAGCTTGGGAAATACAGAACACGTGCTTCTCTTTTGGTTTTCCAACTTCAGATCTTTGCACATGTCACTGTAATACTTCACTTTGTTTCCTGGAGAATCTCTTTGAAATATTCTCTTCAGCTCTTTTACTTCATCATTTCTTCCTTTTGCTTCAGCTACTGTGCATTCCAGAGCAACTTTCAAAGTCTTGTCTGACAGTCATTGTGGCTTTTTTCCCCCTGTCTTGTAATAACCTTTTGCTTTCCTCATATATTATGCCCTTGATTTCATCCCGTACAACTTGTCTCTAGGTCACTGGCATTCAGTGTATCAAATCTACTCTTGAGATGGCCTGTAAACTCAAGTGTGATATATTCAAGGGCTTATTTTGATTGTGACAGACTTGTTTTAATTTTCTTCCCCTTCGACTTTAATTTGCAGATGAGCAATTGATGGTCATTTCTGCATTTGATCCCCTGTCCTTCTTCTGACTGATTTTATTGAACGTCTCCATTGTCTCTTTACACAGATGGAATCGACTAGAATCCTGTGCCTTCCATCTGGTGAGGTGCATTTGTATTGTCATTGTCTATATTGTTGAAGAAAGGTATTTGCATTTACTAAGTCACTGATCTCGCCAAATTGTGTTATGTGATCTCTGACATTGCTTCTATCACCAAAGCCCCGTTTTATATCTGCCAACTCTTCTTTCTTTCCAATGTTTGCATTCCATCTTGATTGAGTGGTCCATTTCAGATCACAGAAGTTATTATAAATATTTATTTCTTCATCTGGGTGTTAGTGCTTTGTGTGGAAATTATATTGTGTGGAAATTATAACACTTATATTAACTGGTTTTCCTTGTAGGGGTATGAATGCTATCCTAACACTGACAGCCTTGTATTTCATGATGGATCTCGAAAAGTTCTTTTTGTTGTTGATTATAAAGCCATTCCTCTTCATTTTGCTGTTCTTGGCACAGTATGGTGTATCATATGATTGTTTGATTCAAAATGGCAGATAACAGCATATTTCAGTTCATTAACCCTGGAGGCATAGTGGTTAAGTACTACGTCTGCTAACCACAAAGTCACTAGGTGCTCCTTCTTGGAAACTCTATGGGGCAATTCTATTCTGCCCTACAGGGTCTCTATGAGTTGGAATTGACTTGATGGCACTGGATTTGTTTTCTTTGTTGTTTTGTTTCATGTCTAGGATATCTGTCTTCCAGTACTCTGCTTCATTTTTCACAGCTTCCAAGTTTTCTTGTTTCATACCTCATGCATCCCATGCTGCTGTTATTAGTGGATATTTGCAGCTGTCGCTTCTCATTTAGAATAGTGCAACATCAGTACTGAGGTCAACTCTACTTTGAGGAGACTGCTCTTCCCAAGGGTCATTTGAGTGCCTTCCAACTGGAAGGAGCCCTTTTTCTGGCCTTCTATTAAACCATTTTCTTCTGCTGTCCATGGGTTTTCCCTTGCTAATGTTCTCAGGTATAGATTTCCAGGTCCTTCTTTCCAGGTTATATTAGTCTAGAAGCTCCACTGAAACCTCTCTGCCATGTCTGACCCTGCTGCTATTTGAAGTACTAGTGACATATCTTTCAGCATCACTGCTACCCAAGCCACCATACTATGACAAACTGACAAGCAGGCAGTACCTGTTGTTAGGGCCTAAGAATATTTCTTTAGGGATACAAACTGTTGTCCTCAAGGGCAACAATGAAAAGAGAATATACTGGTGAATAATTAGACTTGCAAACTTTCTCGTCTCCACTGTCTGATCTACTAAATGAAAAAAGCAACAGAGAAGAGGAAATTGCAGGTTAGCTCTAGAGATATGACTGAAGATGGCACATGAAACTCCTGTATGGGAGACAAAGGCATAGTCAAACCCCAATTCCCTTTTATATAGTTCATCTATGCTGGAGTTAATTGTTGCAATCTTAAATTAATTGATACAGGTCATATGTAAGTAGCTGACTATTTACAGAAAATGAGAGAAAGCTATACATACAAGAACTGCCTGTTAAACTCACAAACTCATCCTAGAAAAAGTGCTACATACTGCATTGCTGAGTATAACTGTGGTCACCTTCAAAGTACTCCTCTTCGGAAGCTATGCACCGACATCAGTGCCTAGTCCACTCTTCCACTTTTCAAAGTGATTTGGGGACACTTTTTCTGGAATGGACATCAGAGCTGTTGTCATATCACCTTTGATGTCATCCAAATGTCTTCCTTTCAATATTTCCTTTGTCTTTGAGTAAAGAAAAAAGTCATTGGGGGCGAGATCAGGGGGGTCGGGAGGGTGTTCCAATACAGTTATTTGTTTACTGACTAAAAACTCCCTCACAGACAGCTAGACAATTAAGTTTGTGGACTTCCCACCATGGAACTGTGACAATGGCCATTCCCGAAAGCGTTTCAAAATTGCATTAAAGGGTAGACTAGGCACTGGGGTCTCTGCATGGCTTCCCAAAGAGGGTCCTTTGAAGGGTAACTGTAGTGCTGTTCAGCAATGAGGTATGTAGCACTTAGAACAATGAAGTCTGTGAACTTAATTGTAAGACCTCGTATATTCATTTAACTATTAGCAGTAGTGGACAGCTCATCATTATGTTTTTCAAAATTAGTTTTAATAAGTCAAATGCTCTTATTAATAACTCTTAAATCTAATTATTTGCAAGAAAGTACCTTATGTCCTTTCTGAAAAGCAACACATACAAATAAACAAATGAATAATCCTCCTTGTTGGATATTTTATAGATTGTCTATGATTCAAAGAGATTCATTACATTTCTGCAGTTTAAAAAAAAATGTGAGGGGAATCTGGCACTCAAATCTAGCCTTGTCTAACAGCTAACCCACGGACACTCAATGACAAAATATAATCAAAACTCATTTTCACTATCTGGTTTCATTGTGTATTAATCTTTGGTAAGTTGGGAGACCCTAATGGTTTAAATGGTTAAGTGCTACAGCTGCTAACCAAAAGGTCAGCAGTTCAAATCCACCAGACACTCCTTGGAAACTCTATGGGGGAATTCTACTCTGTCTCACAGGGTCTCTATGAGTCAGAATCAACTTGATGGCACAGGGTTTGATTTATTTTTGGCTTTGGTAAGATACTGTATATCTAATTCCTATGACTATTCCTGTGAATCAGGAATGTTGAAAAGAGGAGTTTTAATAGGCATTATCTATCCTCTACCTTGGAAACTACGGTGGTGCAGTGGTTAAAAGCTACAGTTGCTATCCCAAAGGTTGGTAGTTCGTATCTACCGCTGCTCCTTGGAAACCCTGTGGGGCATATCTGCTCTGTCCTATAGGGTGACTATGAGTCATAATTGACTCAGTGGCAGTGGGTTTGGTTTGTTGGTTTATCCTCTGTCTGATTTTGTGGAAGAAATGCTTGGATTTGCTAAATGTGCCACGATGACTGCGACAGAGTCACACTCCACAGCACAGATTGTTTATGGAGTTTCGCCTTTCCCTGCAAATAGAGCCATCATCACCCACATCAGAGTGCCTGCCCTGGGGGAGCTGAAGTAGGACTGCGTTAATAGTCTATTTTGTTTTCTGAAGTGTCGATATTCAGCTTATTGGAAGGTACATGAGAGAACAGTGTTACCCTTTCTCAGTAAATGATGCCACATGTCTTCTTCCCCAATTTGTTGGTCTCTGTTGTTCTCCATGACTTTCCAGCTACAATTGTGATTGTGGTGGGAAGTTTATTAGTCAGTTCCCTCAGTGCCCAAGGATCTATTTTATTTGATTCTACTGGGTTGTGTATTTTCACTTTTTTTTTTTTTAAAAAAGTATTCCCTGGTGAGTTTTAGTCAGTAGTTATTTTTTAATTTCTTTCCAATCTGTAAACTTCATTTTCTCTCCAACATTGCTTTCTTAGGTTTTTACACTGTCTCTGGATTTTATTTTCTTCCTGTGTGTTGTGAGATCTGGGCTTTAAAAGAATTGGCTCATTTTCTCAACCCTTCAGAGACACCACTCATTTCTGTACTTTGTTCTTTCTGTTGGAATCTGTAAATATTGTTTTATTATAATTATTCCTTTGCCCTTATCACTGATTTGAACCAGTTATTCTCTTTTTTAGACTTTACTAGTTAAGTCTTGCCCCATGTCCGCAGCAATCGTTTTTATGCATAAGCCCATTGTTGCGGCTACTGGGTCCTTCTCGTTGAGGATTTGCGGACCCTCCACTCTAGACCAAGCTTGATGTCCTTCTCCAGTGACTGATCCTTCCTGACAACAAGTCCAAAGTATGTAAGATGCAGTCTTCTGCTTCACAAATTTGTGAATACTTCATCTTCATTTTCTTCTTAAATACTCTAAATGTTATGTTTAAATTAAATACAAAATCAGGAAGCCCCTGAGAGGCACAAGTGGTTAGAACCACTCAATCACTAGTGAGAAGGCTGACTGCTCAGATCCACACACAGGCAACTTGGAAGAGAGGCCTGGTAATTGGCTCCCTTGAAATAACTGCAAAGCAGCTGCTAACCAAAAGGTCAGCAGTTCGAATCTGCTAGGTGTGCCTTGTAAACTCTATGGGGCAGTTCTACTGTCTCCTATAGAGTTGCTGTGAGTCAGAATTGACTCACTGGTAGTGGGTTTGGTTTGGTTTTTGAACATAAGTTGGAGGATAGGTTCATGAGCAGCTAGCAGCAATACTAAATTGCTTGTTGACATAGTATCCACAGATAGAAAAAGGACCTATGTGATATATATGTGTATACATCATATGTATATATACTATGTTATGTACATGTACATGACATATATGCCAACATATTAAATTAACATTGGGATAAAATCATAAGGAACTTTATATAGACTAGTGTAAATGCAAAATTCAAGTGGTTAAATTAATTGCTCGTGAATAATGGTGCTGTAGACCTGAAGTGGAAAGCCTGATGGTGCAGTGTGTTAAGTACTATATCTGCTAAAAAAAGGTGGGCAGTTGAAATCCACTAGGTGCTCCTTGGAAAATATGGGGCAGTTCTACTCTAACCTATAAGGTTTCTATAACTGGAAGTCGATTCGACGGCAGTGCATTTGGTTTTGTTTTTGGTTAGACCTGAAGAATATTTTGGCTTCTATATTAAAACTATTTCTATACATTTATATGCTGGTGACACAGTGGTTAAGCCTTTGGCTGCAAACAGAAAGGTCTGCAGTTCAAATTTACTAGCTGCTTCTTGGAAACCCCATGGAGTAGCTATACTCATCCTCCAGTTAGATTCTAATAATTATTTTGCTCTTCACCTAAAAATAATATAAAATTTGCATTGAAAGTACAGAATAATAGTACTACTTGGTCTCCATTTAGACAGCCAAGCCATGCCAAGTGCTGTCTTGTTGGATCCGACAAGGACTGACAATTAAGTTTGGGAGCTCATCCTAGAAAAAGTGTTACATATTTCATTGCTGAATATCACTATGGTCACCTTCAAAGTATTCTGCTTGGGAAGCTATGCACTGACACCAGTGCCTAGTCCACCCTTCAGAGAAATTTTGGAACTCTTTTTAAGGAATGGCCATCAGAGCTGTCATCGTATTACCCTTGATGTCTTGAATGTCATCAAAAAGTCTTCCTCTCAATATTTCCTTTACCTTTGGATGAAGAAAAAAAAGTCATTGGCAGCCAGATCAGATGAGTTAGGGAGGATGTCCCAATATAGCTATTTGTTTACTGGCTGAACACTCCCTCTCAGACAACTATATAATTAAGTTTACAAACTTGCTGCCATGTGCAATGACCATTCCAGAGAGAGTTACAAATTTGCTTTGAAGTGTGGACCAAGTGCTGGCATCTATGCATAGCTTCCCAAGGGAAATACTTCAAAGGTGACCCTAGTGATATTCAGCAATGATGTATATAACATTTAGAATAATTAAGTTCACGAAGTTAATTGTCAAGCTTCATTTGTTTTTTTGTTGACCTTCTTGGGTCAAAAACCTTTGCTATAAGGCTAAATTAAATGGAGAATGAGAATTCATAATGAAATAAACAATGCATATTACACTTTATATTCAACTATAGTATCACGGTAACTTACATGTTGGCAGAGAACATCTCAGTATGGTATGTCAGCTATCGTTGGTTAAGACCACATGGAATTATTGGTTGGGCTGATTGTTGTGGCTCAGAGTTAAAGACTACAAACAAAGGACATGGGCATTACGGAGCAGCCGGCTCACTGTTGTTAATTCTGACTCACAGTGGCAGTGGCCTTTAATCATGAATGTGTAGTTTCATGTATATGTATGTTCAGTCTCTCCTTATCTAACCATCTAGCTATTTATGGATACATGTTACTTGTGAATGTGCTGAATATTACCTTGGAGACTACTTTCAAGACAAATAATGTTATAGGTAGTTCCTAACTTAACAATGTACTTCAGTTACCATGAACTTATGACCATCAGTTTATCTGGAACTTTCTGTCTTTCTACGAGGAAACTATAGGAAAGTACATACAGAGGATATGGGGGAAAAATTATGTGAGCACATTTTAAGCAATTTGATCAAATGCTTAATGAAATAGACAGGTAAAAAAATCATCTATATGGCAAAAATGCTGAATTTAGAACTTGGCATCTCTTGTATGGAATGGCTCATAGACCACAAAAAAAGGGAAATGGACAGATCAGGACTTAATGGATTTTGAAATATAAATAAATGCTAAAGAAAAAGTAAAGAATGAGGAAGAAGAAAGAAATTGTCAAAAAAATTTACAGTGACAGAATTTGAAAGAATTTGTTGGACTTTGTTTCCTCAACTAAACAAGGGGTCTCAGTGACTTGAAAACAAACCCAAACTCTGATTACTTTGCAAACATCAGTTGGAAGGCTCTGGAAGCAGTTAGAGGTTACTATGAAATATACAAAGAAGAACTGAAAAGGACCATATAGACAACTGCCACACTGCTCTGCTCACTAGAAACATTATCCCCATTCTGAAGAATAATCCGTGTGACCCAGAATCTTCCACAAGCAGACTTATTACCATTGTTGACAAATTGCTGACATCATCTAACTCTTCTTCATCACTGGAGTAAGTTTTTATGTGTACTTTTTAATGTGTGTTGTTGTTGTTAGGGCCGTTGAGTTGTTTCTGACTCATAGTGACCCCGTGAACAACAGAAAGAAACACTGCCTGGTCTTGCACCATGTCCACAATTGTTTTTATGCTTAAGCCCATTGTTGTGGCTACTGTGTCTATCTTTTTTGCTGGCCCTCACTTCTGCCAAGCATGATGTTCTTCTTCAGTGACTGATCGTTCCTGACAACTTGTCCAAAGTATGTAAGATGTTGTCTTGCTGTCTTTGCTTTCAAGGTGCACTCTGGTTGTACTTCTTCCAGAACAGATTTGTTTGTTCTTCTGGCGATCAACGGTACATTCAACATTCTTCTCCAACACTACAATTCAAAGGCATCAATTCTCCTTCTGTCTTCTTTCTTCACTGTCCAGCTTTCACATACATGTGATACAATAGAAAATATCATGGCTTGGCTCAGGCGCACTTTAATCTTCAAGATGATGTCTTTACTCTTCAGTACTTCAAGTATTGAAGATTCTTGGCAGCAGATTTCCCCAATGCAACGTCTCTTTTGATTTCTTGACTGCTGCTTCCATGAACATTGTGGGCCCAAATAAAGTAAAATCCTTGAAATCTCAGTCCTTTCTCCATTTATGATGATGTTGCTTACTGATCCAGTTGTGAGGATTTTTGTTTTCCTGACATTGAAAACAAAACATATCTGAAAGTTGGAAACATATTAAAATGTATCTGAAAGTTTACATGTAATGTTTCCAATCTCCAAAGGCAAATGAAGATCAGATTTATAAAGCTACTGATAGTAAAAGGCAATTACAATGGAAAATTAAAAGACAGAAAGAGAGAGGGATCCAACTTAGATCAGAATCAACTGAGGAAAAAGTCATTGGAATAGAACTCCATGGTAAGTTGGGCACATGTAGTGAAGTGTTATTAAGTGTGGTATACATTTCTTTGTCCACAAATTCATCATTTTTTGGGTACCTCGCCTGGATCAGCTGAATTACATATATCGTCTCTTGTAACATTATAGGTACTTTGAAGATAAGCTTGTATCTTCAGTAGTTTATAATAGAACAAAACAGAATGAAGCAAAGAATATCAGCATTGTCCCTGCATGTTACCAAAGAATAAGTCAGAGATACCAGAGTGTTAAAAGTAGAAAACTGAGGAGCAAATAAGTGAAGAGAATGTAGAGGAGACATTTATTACTATTCAGGAAAAAATAAAAGATAAATAGATTTAATGCGGTTTAAGCCAAGACTTTGATATCAAGTTTAGTGCCAGTGGTTCAAGTGCTTTGGTGTCATTTGCTGCAGAACATGAGAGTGAGTGGGGAGTGTCTGAGTGCTGATGAGGAAGCAGGAGAAGAATATGTTGAAACCTGAGATAAACTAATTGTAGAAAGAATTTACTTGTCCCTGAAATTTCTTAATAGGGACAAAACCTCTTTATTCTGAAAGTAGGATCCTGAAAGAACTTCCATCTGTAATATGGTGGTCTCACCCCGTCCACATCACAGAACTTTTCATGAACGTTAAGTGATATATGAATGTAAACTTTGTCTATACATTAAATTGTATGTTCATCTTCAAATAAAGTCAACAATTTTTAAATTTTCAACATTAAAAGTAAGGTAAGACTGAAATAAGGAGGTTTGAAATGACTATAAAACCAATTGTTTTCCAACTCACAGCCACCATACTGAACAGACATACAGGGTTTTCAAGTAGTGGCTGGTGGATTCAAACCGCTGACCTTTGGTTAGAAGTTGAGCCTACCAAGGATTCTGAGATGGTTATATAACAGATAATACATGTTGTATGTCTTGATAATACAGAAGCAAAATGAAGAAGTTAGTGTGTGGCTAACTAGAAATCTGTTTTAGTTAAAGACACTCCACTCTTGGTATCAACTTTCATCTTAGGTTCCACGATGTTGTAACACAAATACCACAAGTGAGTGGTTTTCAAGAGGGAAAAAAAAATTGTTTTCACGGTCATGGAGGCTAAAATCCAAATGAGGATCTCTGCCATGCTGATTCTTTCCTCGTGGATAGTCCCAGGCATTCCTTGGTTCTTTGACTTACAGTTCTCACGTAAGTCTTTCGTGTGTTTGTCTGTGTGTGTGTGTCTGTGTGTGCATGCATGCATGCACACACACATGCAAGTGTGTGTGCACATGTGTGTGTGCATGTGCGTGTGTGTATTTAGTGCTCTTCTCTGTTTAAAGCTCTTTTTCTTTATTTTAAAACTCAGATATGATTAAGTTTAGAAGTCAAGCTGCGTTTGTATGACCTCAGCTGACTAGAGCGATTACATTAAACTAGATGGCGTTGAAGAAGGTGATTGTTACATAGGATAAGACTACATTATGGAAAGTTATCTGCTCCACCCAAGGCCAATTGGATTAATTGTGTGGTTATATCACAGACAGACAATGGCCAGGAGTTTAATACGTATTTTGGGAAGACATGATTCAATCCAAAGCAAAAGGATAGAAAAGGGGAAAAAAGGAAATTAATGAAACAGTTGTCTTCAGTCTAATAAGGAGAAATCCAAGAGAAATTGTATATTTAATGAAACTAGAAATAAAATTTTGCATATACAGTGATACAAAGTTATGGAAGCACTCTGTGTAATCATTAAACGTGATAAACAACCATGCTGGATGGGGGAAATAGACAGGGAGTGAGGAAAATCCTCACCTGTTATAGAAAGAGAGGCGTCAGTGTGGATTACCCTTCAACACAGAAAACAAAAACCCTCTTGAGTGGACCGGTAAACAACATCATGAGAAATGGAGAAAAGATTGAGATTATCAAGGATTTCATTTTAATTTGTTTCACAATCAACACCCATGGAAACAGCAGTGAAGAAATCAAAACATGCATTGCACTGGGAAAATCTTCTGCAAAAGACCCCTTGAAAGTGTTAAAAACCAAAAATGTCACTTTGAAGATTAAGGTGCATGTGGTCAAACCATGATATTTTTAATCACATCAGACACCTAGGAAAAGTGTACAATAAAAAAGGAAGACAGAAGAAGAGCGTTGAAGAATATTGAATACACACCATGGACAGCCAAAGAAATGAACAGATCTGTCTTAGAAGCACAACCAGAGCATTCATTGTAGGAGCAAGAATGGCGAGACTACGTCTTACATACTTTGGACGTGTTGTCAGGAGGGATCAGTCCCTGGAAAACATTATGTTTGATTGAGTAGAAGGTCAGCAAAAGAGAGGAAGACCCTTAATAAGATGGGTTGACACAGTAGGTCAGCAGGCACAACAATGGATTCAAGCATACCAACGATTGTGGGCATGGTGCAGGACTGGGCAGTGTTTTATTCTGTCTTACACAGGTTAGCTGTGAGACAGAACTGACTCGACAGCCTCTAGCAACAACAACAGGAACAAAATTGGCTGATCAGCAAGCATAGTAAAGCATAACTGAGAGATGTGGAGGTCATTACCAGAAGAAATCAGGTGGGAGACAAGTAAAAGACTGGAAACTTAATTCCTCTTTAAAGCTGAAAGAGAAAGTTGGTTTTCATTGTGAGCCCTTTTGTATTGTTTAGTATTTTTAATGATGTACAGGTTTTATTTTGATTACTAAAAAGCTATTTATATAGCTACCTGCCAATCATTCTTGTACATAAATAGCATAATTGGTATAAAAAAAATCTACTTGGTAGGCAGTTTAATAATAACTGTTTGAATTATGAGAGATCCTCTTTGACCCAGAAATTCCACTAGCAGAAATTCACCACACAGTTATTTTTCCTGGGAAAATACGAAGATAAAAATAAGAATATTCACTGTAGCACCACAGTAAAAAAGCTAAGAACTTTTCAACTGAAAATAATTAAATGGCTTTGCTGCCTCTCTGCATTGGGTTAAATTCATTTGTTCTAATCTCTTTGTCCTGTTTTGGAGTATTTCCAAGACATGCTGTTAGTGGAAACCCTGGTGGCGTAGTGGATAAGTGCTACGGCTGCTAACCACAAGGTCAGCGGTTCAAATCTGCCAGGTGCTCCTTGGGAACTCTATGGGGCAGTTCTACTCTGTCTGTTGGGTCACTAAGAGTTGGAATCAACTTGACAGTACTGTTTGGTTTTTTAAATTATTATTGTTATTACATTAATTGAGAAAAGTTGTATCACATTAAGTGTGGTTTACTGTACGTAGCATAGGTTTATTATGAATACACATAAGCATATACACAGTCTATGCATGCAAAATCATTACTTGAAAAACAGAAAAATAATGGTTAATTGCAAAAATGGAAATTTTTCTTTTCCTTCTCTACTTTTCAAACTAGAATGCTGAACAAGAATTGCTTTCCTAATTAAACAGTGGTTTAAGAAAAAAAAAAAAAAAGAATAACCTCTGGATAACCTAGTCATCTTTGTATCTTTTAACCTGCATAACTCAGTTCCTTGTATGCAATGGGTACTTAATAAAGGCTGAGCACATGTGAATTCCAAAGGAAACATTCTAGCACAGAGTCACCTGTATTACATGACCCAACTGGAATACCCTGTAGTTAGGATGAAGGACTCAGCAGTGATTTCCCATCTAAAACCCCTACTCACTGAGGTAGCAGTTAACCAATATGTGCCTCAAGGGTTCATTGCAAGGATAGCCCAGGTCCTTCTTGGAGAATGTATGTCCATGAATTTCATCGTAATTAGGCTTAACAATGCTGCTACCTCCACGTGCCCACAGGACTTGCCAAAAGACACCAGCATTGGTGTATTCCTGCTCAATTTGAATCAAGACTACTTTTTTCTAGGTAGAAATTTCATTAAGATCCAAACCATAATGGAAAAAGACATAAAAGAAGGAAAGAATAAACTGTTTTTCTCCTTCAACTTCTGTTTTCGGCAAAATATCCATCTATGACCATCTATCCCTCTAGTTCTCCTGAAACGGAACCAACATTTCACCCGTCTTGCTAAAAACCTGATTTACAGTAAAACTCCTGAACCCAGTACCTCCTTCTATTTCAGAGACTCTCTCTCTATATATCTACACATATGTATTTATGTCTGAACTATAAGTGGCAATAGGATAATGGTGAAAATCATAAGCTGTGTTCACAGTTTAATGACCTGGCTTTGAATCTCGGCAGCATTATTTACCAGCTGAGTAACTTTTACCGAGGTGTTTTGCTTCTCTGAGCCTTAATTTACTCCTTTGTGGAATGCTGACAATAACGCCTAGGCAACAAGCTGTGATGACAAGAAAGGATTTTAGAAAGTGCATGTGCAGAGCTTAAAATAGTTATATGCACGCATATATATGTATATAAACCAGCCATAAAAATCTTGTATCAGGTGGGCAAATGCATACTTAGAGCTACTTCTGGCTAAATGATGTTTTCAGCATTAAAAAGATAAAAATAAAAACGGTGGGGAAGACTGCTGGAGGATCTTTCTGAGGAGAATTACCCTATATTCTGAACAACAAATATAAAGTTAACTGTAATTTCTAAGCTTAGAAATAGAGTCTGAAAAGAATAATGACTATCTTAAGAGGACTTCTAAGATCTGATGCACCGTATGGTCTTCCTGAGTTAGGCATGTATGCACATTACCTTGAAAAATGACAGTCCCAGCAAATGTACATAATACAACTGCCAAACATCACAGAAATCATAATTTCGTAATTTCAGTGACTGGATCTTCTTGGGAAAACTGTCTGCGGTGCTTCAGCTGTGTGATCTCACATCTTGACTCCAAACAGAAGATTAAGACTGTCTGTTTTGTTTCCTGTATTGCTTGATTGATAAACACATTAATTCAACAAATGTTTACTGAACACCTAAAAAGCAGTTACTGTGGAATCAGTTAATGTGTTTGACTGCTATGAAGAAGCTGAAGGTTCCAGTTCAGCTCGGAGGAAAGATCACAGGAATCAACCACTGAGAAAACCCTCTGGAGTGCAGTTCTGCTATGACATATCATGTGTCAGCGTTGACTTGGTAACAACTGTCTCACTCAGTGCCTTTTTGGTTGTTAGCTGCCATCCAGTTGATTATAACTCTTGACAAATCCAAAACCAAACCCACTGCCGTCAAGTCAGGTCTGAGTTGTAGTGACACTATAGAGGAGAACTGCCTCATAGAGTTTCCAAGGAGCGCCTGGCGATTTGAACTGCCAGCCTTTTGGTTAGCAGATGGCGCACTTAACTGCTACACTACCAAGGTTTCCAACGCATGACAACTTTATGTATATGTAACAAAATATTGCTCCCACCAGCATCATCCACGCAATTGACAACATGTTGTGGTTCATTTTTGTAACTCTCGTGCCAACCCATCTCACCTACCTTCTCTCTTGCCCTACTGGCCCTCCATATCCCCAAACATGATGTCCTCCTGTACTGATGTTTCCTGTTGTTACGTCTAAAGCAAACAAGTCAGAAAATGTCCCATGAAGTTTTCACTGGCTGATTTTTGGAGACTGATCGCTGGGCCTTTCTTCCTAATCTGTCTTAGTCTGGAAGCTCCTCTGAAACCTATCCTTCATGGTTGTCCACACTAGTATTTCAAATACTGGCAACGTACCTTCCAGCATCATAGGAACATAACAAGGCACCACAGTATGACAACCTGAGCACCTGCTCTGGGCCAAATCCTCAGTCTCAGGGAAAACCTGGATGATCCTAGCTACCATGAAACTGTCAGTGTACAGAGAGATAAAGAGACAATAGCAGATAACCAAATCAAAAACCAAACCCACTTCCATTGAGTCGAGTGCAACTCATAGCAACCCAACAGGTCAGAGCAGAACTTAGCCTGTAGAGGTTCCAAGGAGCACCTGGTGGATTTGAACTGCCAACTTTTTGGTTAGCAGATGTAACACTTAACCTACTGTGTCACCAGGGTTTCCGTAACAGGTAAACACACCAATAAATCTACAAAGGCAAATTGTAATAGATGACATAAGCACCAAAAAACAGGGGAAAAAATGATAAATAACATTAGAGCTGTAGTGGGGAAAGTTGCTGTGTACCTAGACAAGATTTCATATAAAATGACTCGAAGACAGGCCAACTTATTCCATGTCCAGTGTGAATGAGGAATGCCTTAAATTCTCAAAGTTTGCCGAAGTCTGGCAGTATTAGATTCTTTAAAAAACTTGATACTTTTCAAATTCTTACTTCCAGTGTAACTAACTGAAGACTGATCTATCATTTTGAATAAAATTGACTTCAGTTTTTGGTATAAAAAAAGAATTAATTTAATTTACTTATTTACTGCACTTTAGATGAAGACTTACAGAGCAAACTAATTTCTCATTCAATAGTTAATACACCTATTGTTGTATAACGTTAATTGATAATCCCATGACATGTCAGCACTCTCCTTTTCTGACTTTGGGTTTCCTATTGCCAGCTTTCCTGTCCCCTCCTGCTTTCTAGTTCTTGCCCCTGGGCTATTGTGCCCCTTCTGTCTTGTTTTATGAGCCTTAATTAACTTTGTTTTTAAATTTTTTTCCTATGAGCAGACACTAATATCATCTTTCAGTGGCTTAAGAAAACATAAAAAAAAAGACGATGTTGGAAGTAATGATTAGAAAGTACAGATTTGGAAGGACAGTGGATGGAGAGGAGGGGATAGGAGTCTGTTGGGAGGATGGGACATGTATGGAGCAGAGAGGAAGAGTGTGCTGTCATTGGGCAGGGAGAGCAGTGGGAGCTGCCTATACGTCAGCATGCAAATTTGTATGTTAATGTATATTTTCATTCAATCACGATAAAAAAAAAAGAAAGTACAGGTTTATTTATGTTTCCACAAGAAATTTTGCTGCTTGATCTTCTACAGGCAAGTGAGCAGGTGAGGAAAAGAACAGCAAGAACAACAAAACGTTGGTCCAAGTAACTGAAAGTGATGATCTAATTGGTATTAGAGCCCCCAACCACTGTATAAGACAGCAGCTTGCAGCTGTTGCATAGAATTCCTCAGCTGTTTCATTACTTGCTATTAAATCAAGCTCTAAATTACTGATGTGTTTTGCCAAGTTCTTTATTACTGCTTCTCTACCCTTTTTAAAAGACTTGTTTAAAAAGAACAGAAACATGAAGGACAAAGGAAAGGCGATGTGGCTGTTGGATTATAACTTTTGTCTCCTACAAACCATTAGTTCCTTTTTGTGCTGGAGAACTCAATGACTCATTGGAATATGTACTAAATAATTACTGTTCTCATATGTTCCTCCCTCTCTGTGTCATCTTTTGCTCATTTGAACAATTTCGTCTCTTGTTTTGAGCATTCATCCTTCTCCTCCCTCTAAAAATCTGAGAGCATATTATGTAAAATGGGTTTCTCCTTCTAAACAATCCATCATCTCTCTCTTCAAAAGACATAGTTGTGTTCCTGTCAGTTACTCTGTGGTTGTCTGTGGCTTGTCTGTGGATGGCATTTGTCCCAGGCTGTCATTTCCATTCAGTTCAAAGTAGAAGCCTATTAAAAGTAAATGGTTTTGCTTCCAGAATAATCTTTAAGGCTTTCGAAAGGCACCTTCTAAGATAGTGAAATCCATTTTAGTATTCAGTCACTGTAACTTCATCTCTCACAGAGAAGGCTGAAACAGGACATCCGTCCTGACTGGTCTCGAGAAATGGCCAGTGACTGATTAGGCTGTTGATTTTAACCTCGGTTGGTTTTCTCTATGGGGCTCTAACATTTTCACCAAGTGTGCAAAAAGGAAATAAACAAATGAACTTTCTAGGGCAACAATGAAATGAAACAGTGTTTTTAATAAACCACACAGCCACAGGCACAGTCTAGCCAATCTTTTTTATCAACTATATACTAATAGGCTAAGCTTCCTAGAACCTCAAACATGTGATATGCACGAGCTGAGCAGGTATTTCCAATGACTATCCTGTGCACCCTCCAAAGTGTCATTTTATCATCACTGTAATGTGTATTTCTGTGTTTTACCATTATATGTAAGACACAACTCTGGTGGCATAGGGGCTGTTAAGTGGGTTGTTAAGTGCTACATCTGCTAACCAAAAGGTCAGCAGCTTGAATCCATCAGGGGCTCCTTGGGAACTCTACGGGGCAGTTTTATTCTGTCCTGTAGGGTTGCTATGAGTCACAGTTGACTCAACCGCAGTGGGATTGGGTTTTGGAAGAGGCAAATGGAAACCCTGGTGACATAGGTCTTAAGTGCTCCCTATGTCTGCTAATCAAAAGGTCAGCAGTTCAAATCCACCAGGCACTCCTTGGAAACTCTTAACAGACAAGTGGCTAAGATTGCATAGAAGACATCTATGTTTGTTATTTTATTCTCGTAGTGAATATTTGAAGATCTTCCCTTATGAAACAGTATTTCTGAACAATAAATTAGGGATTTTTTTTCATTTTTCTTTAGTTACCAGATTTTATTGTTTAAAGACATTTGAAGTTTACAGAAACAGTGAGTGGGAAGTCCTATGAGTTTCCATATACCCCTCCCCCCTGCACCGATTCTCCTCTTAGTAACCTTTGCTTTATAACTGTACATTTGTTACAATGAATGAGCTGGTACTGATGTATACTTCATTGTTGTTAACTAAAGTCCACGGCTTACACTAAGATTTACTCCTTGTCTTATGTAGTTCTGTGAGTTTTGACAATAGTGTGTGTTTGCCATTAGAATATCACATGGAAGGGTCTCTCTGCCCTAAAGTTCCTCAGTGCTGCACCTGTTCATGGCTCCATGCCTACTCTGAACTCTTGGCCGCTATTGATCTTTCTATCATCTCTTTGTTTGTTGTTTCCAGAACGTTGTATTGGTAGAATCAGATAGTATGTAGCCTATTGAGAGTAACTTCTTCTTTCACTCAAGCAATATGCATTAAAGGTTCCTCCATATCTTCTCATGGCTTGATGACTTGTTCTGAGTCACTGACGGATGCCCCACTGCACGGATGTACCATTACTTATCCACTCATCTATTAAATGACATCTTGGTTGCCTCCAAAGTTTGGAAAAGATGGATGAAGCTGCTGTAAATATTCACGTGCTTCTTTTTGGATGTACAGAAGTTTTCAGCTCTTTTAGATGAATCCTATGAGCACAATGGTTGGATCATATGGTAAGACTATGTTTAGCTTTCTGGGAAACTGCCACATGTCTTTCAAAATGATTATACCATTTTCATCACCAATTAAGGACACTTGCTACCGTAATCTTCACTAGTACTTGATACTGTCAGTACTGGGGATTTTATTCATTCTAGTAGGTAGGTAGTAGTAGCTCAGTTTGGGTTTTGTTTGCAATTTCCTAATAACCTATGCCATCTGCTGTCAGTCAGTTTGTTGTACTCTAATGGCATCTGTGTTACTGTGATGTTGGAAACCAGCCACTGGTATTTTAGATATGAGCAGGGTCACCTAGGGTGGACAGGCTTCAGTGGAACTTTTAGATTAACACAGACTAGGAAGCAGGATTTACAGATCTATTTTCAGGGAAAACCAAATATGCGGAAACAATAACAACAGTGACAATTTTCAGATAACTGTGATAAACATTGTCTCATAAAGGGTGAAAGATGAGTCTTGCAAGTTGAAAGGCATTCAAAATACGACTGCCGAAATGCTATGCCTGAATCAAGTCATGGCATTTTTGGTCCTCTCATAGATGCACAAGTGGTCAGTGAAAAATGAAAGCCAGTGAATAACCCACATGTTTGAATTATGCTTTTAGCAATTAATATTGAATATACCATGAACTGTCTGAAGAATGAACAAGTCTGTCTTGGAAGACAACAGCCAGAATGTTTCTTAGAAGTGAGAATAGCATGATTTCCTCTCCCTTACTTTCTGTGTGTTACCTGGCGGGATCACAATCCCTGGAGAGGTATACCGTGTTTGGTCAAGGAGAAGGTCAGCAAAAAAGAGGAAGAGACGGATTGACACAGTGGCTGCCTCAGTGGGCTCAAACTGCAATGATTGTGAGGATGGCCTAGAACAGAGGAATGCTTCCTTCTGTCATACACTGAGTTGCTATGAGTTGGAACCGACAAAATGACATGTAGCAACAACCACGACATATGTTGTTGAACATTTTTTTATATACTTATATGCCATGTATATACAATCACATGTGTATGTATGTATTTTGTGGTTAAGTATCTATTCAGATCTTTTTAACCCACTCTTCATTGTTTGATTATTTTCTTAATGTTGAGTTTTCAGAGATTTTTGTGTATTTTGGATAGAAGTTCTTTATCAGATATGGGTTTTGCAAATATTTTCTCCCAGTCTGTCACTTGTCATTTCACTTTCTTGTCAGTTTGCTCCACAGAACAGAAATTTCTAATTTTACTGTAGTCTAGCTTAACATTTTTTTCTTGTAATAATGTTTTCAATGTAGCATTGAAGAAATCATTGCCAAACTCAGACCTTTGGGTTAACTTCAGGAAGTTTTACAGTTTGTTACGTGTTTAAGTCTGTGAGTTATTTTTTGTAAAAGGTGTGAGGTTGGTGTCTAGATTCTTCTTCTTTTTCTTCTTTTTTTTTTTTTTTTTGATACATGGATACCAGTTACTCCAGCACCACTTGCTGAAAAAAATAAACTATCCTGTCTCTATTGAACTGCCCTTATTATTGTCAAAGATCAGTTGACTGTATTTACGTGAGTCTGTTTCTGTGCTGTCTACTCTCTTCCACTGATCTATTTGTTTATTCTTCCTTCAATAAATAATGCTTTGATTACTCTAACTTTGTAGAAGTTCTTGCAATTATATAGTGACAATCCTCCAACCATTGACTAAAATATTGTTGGCTGTTACAAGTCTCTTGTCTTTTCATGAAAACATTAGAATTGATTTGCCAATATCAACAAAATAACTTTTTAAGATCTTGATTGGAATTGTGTTAAATCTGTAGAAAAATTTGGCAAGAACTGACATCTTAACGTGGGCTACCTATCCATGAACATAGAATACCTTTCCACTTAGGTCTTTTCTGATTTCTTTCACTAGATTTTTTGTAGTTTTCCTTATACAGATTTTGTTCATACTTTCTTAGATTTATACTTAAGTATTTTGTATTTTTGGTCCTAACATAAAAAACATGTTTTAAATTTTGAATTGCACTTGTACATTGCAGGGTTGCACAGGAAATCAGTAGTTTTCATGTATTAACTTTATGTCTTACAACCTTGCTTAAAAATCTTATTAGTTCCAGGGTTTTTTGTTTTTTTTTGTTGTTAATTCTTTGAGATTTTCTATATAGATCATCATGTCTCCTGCAAACAAAGATAACTCTATTTCTTACTTTTCATCCTGTGTAATATGGATTTCCTTTCCTAGTCTTATTTTATTAGCTAGAATGTGAAGTAAAATGTTCAGTAGGAGTGTTGAGAAAGAACATACATGTCTTGTTTGCAACTGAGAAGGAAAGCTTATCATTTCTCATTGTAAGAATGATTCTAGCTGTAAGATTTCTGTAAATGTTCCTTAACACATTGAGTTCCCTGTATTGCTAGCTTTTTTTTAGAATTTTATTGTTACTGTTATAAATGGGTGTTGGATTATTTAAATGCCTTTTTTAATATCTTCTGTAGCATGTTTATGTCATGACTTGCATCGGTTCATTTTCAAATGTTGAATCAGCTTTACATACCTGAGACAAACCCCACACAGGATCATGGTATATATTCTCTGTGGCGAGCCGGCCCCACACCCCCCAAGCGGCCGCACCCAAAGATGGCGCCTTGGCTTGTAGCCACACCCAGACCCAGAGACCTTAGAGCAGTAAACATCTTGCCTGCGCATGCCTGGGACACGCTCTAGCCCGTACGTGGGCCAGTAGTGATTGGCTGATTCATTCCATATATAAGTGGAACTACTGAAAATAAACTCTCTCTCTGCTTGAAGACCAGAGGACATGGTGTCGGTCTGTTGCTGTCACTCCGCCGCGGGTCGGTATCGGGGGGACAGCGACATCTGGTGGCCCGTACGGGGACCCCAACGGGACCCCAACCCTCCTCTGGCCCGATCTACAGCGCTGGTAAGAACCCCTGGGAGGGGCGATTTCAAAGACCCCTGGGAGGGGCAATCCTATGAAACCCTAAGAAGGGCAATTGGAAAGATCCCTGGGAGGGACAATCAGCCCCAAGGAGGGGTAGTCTAGACTAAACGCCTAAAAGGCTTCGGGGACGCCCGGAGCCGTTAGGCACAGCACCAAGAAAATGGGGAACCAGCCCTCTGCTGAACATCTACTAACTGCCTGTAAAAGCCTGCTTAGACAGAGGGGTATTGGATTAAAGCAACAGACGATTGAGCACTTCCTCTCCGCAGTGGAAGAGGTGGCTCCCTGGTTCTTAGCTTCGGGCCATCTTACTGTTGCAGCCTGGAACAAGTTAGGGGCAGATCTAACTAGAGTAGATACACAAGGCAGCCTGCCCCCAGGAGTAATGGGTATTTGGATTCTGATTTTAACTTGTCTAGAGGATGAGTCAGGAGTATTTCAAAGGGTGTTACAGACAGGGCAATCCGCGTTAGAGCGAATTCAAGAAGAGCGCTCTCAGCAGGGCAGTGCCTGTGGCGAGGAAGAGCCGAAGGAAAGTGAGCCTGAAAGTGAGTCAGAGGCAGAAGAGGAAGTGGAAAAGGTTGTGCGCCATTTTTGGCGTCTCCGCCCCATTTCTGCACGGCCCTCAGCGCCTGAGCCGCCTAAAAAGCTGCCGGACACGGGTGGGGGTAACCCTCCACCCTATAATCCTTATGCCCAGTGCGAGGCGCAGCCTGATACAAGGCCCAAAGCGTCAGCTAGAAGTTTTTGCCCCGAGGTCTGGAGAGAGGTACCCCATGCTATGGGTGCTTTTCCTGTTTTTCAAACTCAGCAAGGGCAACGGTATCATGAAGTCTTAGACTGGAAAACAGTAAAGGGGGTGGCTGAGGCAGTAAGAACATATGGCGTTGCCGCCTCTTTTGTGGTGGCTTCCTTAGAAAACCTACACAGGTATGCCATGACTCTGAATGACTGGCAAAATCTCGCCCGTGCCTGCCTAACTTCTGGGCAGTACCTAGATTGGAAATCCCTGGTGATGGAGTTTGCTACCGAGCAGGCAGCACGCAATGCCCTTAATGGCCAGCACACGTGGGACGTTGATATGCTGATGGGTCAAGGGCCTTATGCCAATCAACAAATAAACTATCCCCCTCAGGTGTATGACCAGATTAACCTAATATGTACCAGGGCGTGGAAGTGCCTCCCAAATCGCAGAGAGCCAGCAGGAAACCTCACAAAAATCATTCAGGGCCAAAACGAGCCTTTTTCTGAGTTTGTGGCTCGTATGTGTGATACTGCCACAAAGATCTTCGGAGATGCAGACACAGCTATGCCCCTCATTAAACAGCCAGTCTTTGAACAGTGTACTAAAGACTGCCGAGCTGCCATCACCCCTCATAAGCAGAAAAGCCTAGAGACATGGATGAAAGTGTGCAGAGAAATTGGAGGGGGGCTCACCAATGCAGGGCTAGCAGCCGCCGTAGTGGCTGCAATCCAACAGACGCAGGGCCCTTCAAATAACCCCAGACGCCCAGAGCAAAAGGGCACATCTAGCGCTGGTCAGCCAGCTTGTTTCCAGTGCGGGCGCCCTGGGCATTTTAAGCGAGACTGTCTCTCCTTTCAAAGCAATACACCTGCAGAAAACAATCCGCAGGGGCCGGGGCACTGTCCTCGATGCAAGAAGGGCAATCATTGGGCATCTGAGTGCTATTCCAAACAAGCGATGGACGGAACGCCTTTAGGCCCCAATCTCACTGGCACTAGGCCAAAAAACGTCCAGCGGGGCCCCCGCTGCCAGGGCCCTCGAATATATGGGGCATTCCAAACTCCGGCAACCAGTGCACCTCCTCAGCTAGTGCAGTGGCCGTCCCTGCTCCCTCCGGCGCAGGGTGTGCCACTGCCATGGCCACCATCCAAAGGGCAACTGCCGGCAGCGCCGGACTGGACCTCCGTGCCGCCACCCAACTTGTACTAACCCCACAGATGAGAGTCCAGCCTATCGACTCTGACATGTCGGGACCCCTTGAGGCGGGTACAGTGGGGCTGATTATTGGTCGCGGCTCGGCCACCTTAAAGGGTATTATAGTCCATCCCGGGGTAATTGACCCTGACTATACTGGCATTATAAAAATCATGATATCTTCCCCAAAGGGAATTTTAGCCGTTTCCCCGGGAGACAAGATTACTCAGTTGCTTGTCCTCCGCAGCAACCATGATCCATTCCCAGCAGAGAACAGAATTAGGTGCGACCAGGATCTCGGGTCCACTGGGCCATCATGTACTATGCTAGCCCTCGACCTTGACCGCCGACCTATGTACACCCTAAAGGTAAATGGCAGAAAATTTATAGGGTTGCTTGATACCGGAGCAGACCGTAGTGTAATTAGTGAAAGGGACTGGCCAGCTAAATGGCCTGTACAAATATCCCAGCAAGTGCTTAGAGGGCTGGGCTATGCAGAGACCCCAAAAATGAGTTCGGCTGAGCTTCATTGGCTAGATGAGGAAGGACATGCAGGACAGTTTGAGCCATATGTCCTAAACACCTCTGTCACGTTGTGGGGACGAGACGTGCTTACAGAGCTTAACCTACATCTCACAAACGAACAACTTTATAGCCCTCAGTCCAAAGCTATTATGGCTGATATGGGGTATATCCCCAGCTTTGGGCTAGGCAAGCATGCTCAGGGCCGAACCAGCCCTGTACCAACTTCCCCACACTCCAAAAGAGAAGGATTGGGTTTTTCACAGGGGCCACTGAGGCAATAAAAATCAAATGGAAATCAGAGCAGCCTGTC
This sequence comes from Heterohyrax brucei, assembly GCA_028571685.1. Classification (NCBI taxonomy): domain Eukaryota; kingdom Metazoa; phylum Chordata; class Mammalia; order Hyracoidea; family Procaviidae; genus Heterohyrax; species Heterohyrax brucei. Next base: position 69,322,803 of record CM053149.1, on the reverse strand, counting down.
TGGATCCCTGAACGCTTAACCAGACCAGTTGCGAAGCAAGATGCCGAGAAGTCTTCTCCCTCTTCTGCTCCTGCTGGGGGTGACCCTGGGGAAAGCAGTGACTGAACAATACCAAGATAAGTACTGGTGGGGGTTGTTAGATGTCCTACCCCTTCCCCTACCTATGCATCATACTGCTTCCATCTTTCCCCACATATTCACAACCAATAGCTCGCTTGAGCTACCCTTCCTAAAACAACAAGCTGACTTTGCCCCTGAACCACGCCCCCTTAATATAAGCTTTCAAGGTTTTTTGTGCTTTCATATACTCACTAATTTTAGTTCAGAAGTTAATAGCTCTGACTACAACCCCAGTTGCATTACCCTGTATAATCAGTCTGCTGGATGGTTTGATACCCCTAGCAATAGTAGCAACCCTCAAACAAATGGTACCCTCCTGCAAGGCCAAATACCGCTCAGGGTACCTAAAGCCAATGGCAGCATCCCCTCACAGCCTCAATGGGCCCCAAAATGCAAAAGCACGCGGGACTGGCCTAGTCTCTGGACAGGTTGTCAGAGCCACCGCCTCCAGTGGACAGTAAAGCCTTACTCTACTTTCTCCCCAGCTCAACTATACTTGGCAAAGACCCTATATCCTGCACCAATTCAACCTGTTTTTACTCCCTCTGCTGGAATGCTACTGCATTTCACACAGCCCTTGTAACTAGATTACCCCGATATGTCCCTTGGCCGGTCGAGCGACCCTCTTATGCCCAGCTCTGGCGCAAGCCTCGACCTTGTCCAAGGCTCCCTAGTGCATGTGGTGCAGCTGGGCTGTGAGTGGCAGTTCCCTGGCCTCTGTGTTACTTCTGTGCAGTTTAACAATATCTCTCGCGCAGCTAGTCTCTCCAGACAACTGTCTCGTCAGCTACTAGGCAACTGGACCGCTGAAGTGGACAACTTACTTGATCAATTGAGAGGCGAGATCGCTGTAATAAACTCCACACGTATTGACACCTCTACTGCTGTCACCTTGATGAACTGGGTCCAGTCAGCCCTACATACTGTTCGAGAATGGGCAGGCTCTGGCGCCCTGGCATGCATCCTATGCTTCCTGGGTCTGTGGCTGATCCTATAACTTCGTCGCCAGAGGAGGCAACAGCAGATGAACATGGCGCTTTTGGTGCAGGCTATCGCAAATGCTGAAGAACCAGCATCAACTTCAGCCGGAGTGTGGCTGCAAATGCTGGAAGGATAGCCAAAGACGGGCAACCTCTCTTGGGGGTGTTACCAACCTAAGACAGGGACCCCACCAAGCTGTGGGGTATCCCAATGACGGGTAAGCAGCACTCTAGCCAGAGATGACCTAAGACAGGCACTTTCATGCATATATAAAGTAAAAGGGGGAGATGTGGCGAGCCGGCCCCACACCCCCTGAGCGGCCGCACCCAAAGATGGCGCCTTGGCTTGTAGCCACACCCAGACCCAGAGACCTTAGAGCAATAAACATCTTGCCTGCGCATGCCTGGGACACGCCCTAGCCCGTACGTGGGCCAGTAGTGATTGGCTGATTCATTCCGTATATAAGTGGAACTACTGAAAATAACCTCTCTCTCTGCTTGAAGACCAGAGGACGTGGTATCGGTCTGTTGCTGTCACTCCGCCGCGGGTCGGTATCGGGGGGACAGCGAGAATTCTCTTTATGTATTGTTAGATTTGACATGCTAATACATAGGTGAGGATTTTTTGCATCTTTGTTCCTGATCCTGAATGGTTCAGTAATTAAGAGTTCTGCTGCTAACGAAAACATTAGCAGTTTAAATCCATCAGCTCCTCCGTGGAAACCCTATGGGACAGCTCTACTGTTTCCTGTAGGGTCACTATGAGAATTAACTCAATTTCGTTTTTTTTTTAAATTAAATTCCTGAGAGATATTGGTTTGTAGTTTTACTTTCTTATAATATCATTATCTAGTTTTGGAATTAAGTTAATACTGACCTCATAGAATGAGCGAAGAAGTATTTCTTCAGCTTCTATTTTTTGAAACAGATTGTAGAGGATTGGTAACAGTTCTTTCTTAAGTGTTTGATAAAGTTCACCAGTGAAATCATATGTACTAGAAGATCATCGATTATTAATTGACTTAAGAGATTTAAGTCTATTCAGGTTATATATTTCTCTTGTGTGAGTTTTAGTAGATTGTATCTTATAAGGAATTGGTCCATTTTATCTAAATAATCAACTTTACAATCCCTTTATTGTCCTTTTAATGACCGTGGGATAAGTAGTGATGATTTCATTTCAAGTATTAGCAATTTCTGTCTCCTGTCGGTTTTTTGTTTTATGTAGTCTTGCTAGAGGTTTATCTGTTGTATTGACCTTTTCAAAGAAACAGCTTTTAGTTTCATTGATTTTCTCTACTAATTTCCTGTTTTCAATTTCATTAATTTCTGCTCTTGTTTTTATTATTTTTCTTCTGCTTACTTTGGACTTAATTACTTTCATGTTTCTAATTCCCTAAGATGAAAATCAGATTGTTGATTTTTTTTTTAAGTCTCTTTTAGCTTTTTGAGTGTATCTACGAAATTTGCTTTAAAAACATTGTCTAGTAAGTACAGTGTCTAGGCTTCTCCATGGATGCCCAGGTAGTTTTGTTCCTTTGAAGGTCTGCTTTCTCGTTTCTTTGTGTGTCTTTTTATTTTTTGTTGTTGAAATTTAAATATCACAATGTAATAGTCTTGGAAATCAGATTCTATTCTTCCACAGTATTTACTGTTTTTGTGAAGGCTGCAGTAGTGCATAATCCAAATAATTTTTTAAAAGACTGTATAATCTTTGCCATGTGTCAACACCAAAGTCTCTCTTCCTTTACTTTGCATTCATATAATGATTTGACCGTGAATTCTTTGGTTGCTAGTGTGGGAACAAAGACTTAATTTTACTCAAAGAACTTGGCCTTTGTTTCCAGCCTTTAGGAGATAATATCTAAACCCTTGAAATGTTCCCCGTGATAGGAGTGTCTTTGCTATTTTTGGAGGACTCCAGACCCTGTCTGATGGTTCATGCTAACAGCGTAGCTCTTGGTGGGAGCTAGCTAAACCAGAAAGACTCACCACTTGATATCAGCTTAACCTCCAATAGGAAGAGTCGACTGGAGATTGAATGCAATCACATAACTAATGTGTCAGTCAATCATGACTACAAAATGAAGCTTCAATAGAATCAATGAACAGCAAAGCTCAGTTGAGCATCCCTGATTGATAATACATCGATATGCAAGGAGAGAGACACATCCGGATTCTTTAGGGACAGAATGGAGAGCATTGCATTTGAGACTCTCCAAGAACTCTCCCACCAATCTCTTCTTTTGGCCGGTTCTAACTTGTATCATTTTTGCTATAATAAAACCACAATAATATGAAACATTCCTGAGTTCTGTGAGTCTTTCCAGTGAGTTGTTAAGCCTGAAAGAGGTAGAAGAAACTCATTGTCTTACCGTCAGTTGATCAGAAGTTCAGGTGTCCTGGAGTCCCCTGAACTTGTGGCTGGTGTCCTTAGGATGTAGTGGGAACTCCCATGTTTGTAACGAGTTCTTCAAAAGTGACATGGCCCAAAGATCCCCTATACATATAGCTATTCTGCAGATGAGGTAGAGAGAACCCCTGAATTTTTAGCCAGTTGGCCACAAATGCGGGTGGCCTGGGCATCCCCCAGCTTATAGCTGGTGTCTGAGGTGAGAGCAGTCTTGCTGAAGACTGTGCCCTTAACGTGTGATGTCTATCCTAATTCCCAGTAGTTTGGGTCAGAAAAACTGATTTTGCAGCCAGAAACTATAAAATAAAACAAAAACATACAGCAAACAAATAAACAAACATCTCTTCAAGTCTTGGCAGTTTGGCTGTATGCTGGAGTACTTCAGCACTTAGCCAGGTTTGCTCTGAGTCTAGGGATCAGTCAGGGACAAAAGCTTAGGGTTTTCTTAGACTGTGTCTAAACACACATCTTTTCTTAGACATGTGTGTGTCTATCTAAATTCTCCAGTGTTCACAGTAGCTTTTGAATACCCTAAATTTCCATAGAACTTTCCCTCAGATTTTCTTCGGGAGGTTTTAGGTGGCGTATTGAATGTTTCATGGGTGCAGTCTCCTGGTTTCCTGGGAGAGCAACTGTGAAGTTGGCCATTCAAACTCACTAAGTGGCATGTGGAAGGAAGGCTGAGTAGTCTCGTTCTGTAAAGACTGCAAACAAGAAAACCCTATGCTTTTTAACATATGGGGGTCACCATGAACCTCAGTCAGCTGGACTGCAGCTTGTATTGTTGTTGTTCCTTTTTTATTGTATGTCCTACCCGCAACAGTGGCGGTTCAGTGGTAGAAGTCTTGCCTTCTATGTGGGAGACTTGGGTTCAATTCCCAGCCCAAACAGCTCCTGTGTAGCTACCATCCATCTGTTAGTGGAGGCTTGAGCATGTCTAAGATGCTGCCCAGGTTTCAGTAGCATCTGCAGGCCCAAACAAAATCAGGAAGCAATACCTGGAAACACACTTCCTAGGATTAACCAGTGAAAACCCTACCCATCACAATGGTCCAACCAATCATGGGAGTGGCACCGAACTGAGTAGTCTTTAGAGCTATTGTGGTATTTGTTGTGAGTTAGGGGCAACTTCATGGTAGCTAACAACAACATAGTATGCCTCTGTCAGGATCCTTGGCCCCAGGCAGCTATGGATTGTTAGGCAAACTGAGACAAGCCCCTAAAGTCAGTCTTTCATGTTAGGAAGACTGTTAGGTTAGAATAGGCATATACAATATCTTGGAAATATTTTGCTCTGCTTCCTCTGAAACCAGAAGTTAGGGTCCCTCACTGGGAATATGGACGGCCATCGTCAAGAGTGCCAACAAGACGTGCAGTGACTGAGACAAGGGCAAGTGAAAATACCACAAAGCATTCCTGTCATTCCTAAGTTGCTTTTTTTTGGCTTAGTGCTCATCAGATCATGCAAGCCTTTTCCAGAATTCTGACAGATTTGGTTGCTGGTTTCTGCTTGTTATTCAATATTTCAGTCAAGGAATGTTGCTGGTGCAGTGGGTAAGATCTTGGCTGCTGACCAAAATGTCAGTACAAGTCCACCAGCCACCCGTTGGAAACCCTATGGGGCAGTTTTCTTCTGTCCTGTAGGGTCACTATGAGTCAGAATCAATTTGATGGCAATTTTTGGTTTATTTCTGGTTTAATACTGAAGAGTTGGACGGAGCTAAAGTTGGCTATTTCCTTGTCTCCTTGTCATCTGTCGTCTGGTGAAACCCAAGCAGATTAAAACCCCAAAGCTACTGCCATTAAATTGATTCCAACTCATAGCAATCCTATAGAGCAGAGTAGAACTGTCCATAGAGTTTCTAAGGAGGACTTGGTGGATTTGAACTGCTGACTTTCTGAGAAGCAGCCCTAGCTCTTGCCCACTCTGCCACCAGGATTTCCCCAAGCGGAGTAGGCTCTAGTAGAATTGTTCCCCTTGAGGGCTGGCTATTGTTAAGGAAAACAGGGCTCTGGGTTTTTCAGAATAGTTACCTTTACCTTCCTCTTCAGAAGACCCAAAGATTTTTTTCTCTGACCTTCATCTTGAGAATCTGAGGGGATTCTGGAGATACAGACCACCAAAGTCTGGAATCCAATGAAGAAAGCACCTAACCAACATTGTTCACATTCAAGCTAGCCCCTTACTCGTTAAGTCTTCTTACCAGATGCCAGCAATAGCTTCTATTTGTGGTCTTCTTCTCTTCATCGGAAGCCCTAATGACGTAGTAGCTAGGGCTACTTAACCAAAAGTTCAGCAGTTTAAATCCACCAAGTGCTTCTTGGAAACCCCATGGGGCAGTTCTACTCTGTCCTCAAGAATCACTGTAAGTGGGAAATAGTTCTACAGCCACAGGTTTTGTTTTTCGGGAGGGGTTCTCTTCATGGCATGCTGTGGCTGCTATCCAAAAGTTGGTAGTTCAAGTCCCCCAGGTGCCCCAAACTGAACTCACTGCTGTCAAGACCATTTTAACTCATGACGACCCAACAGGGCAGAGTAGAACTGCCTCATAGAGTTTCCGTGGAACACCTGGTAGTTTCAAACTGCTGAGCTTTTGATTAGCAGATGTGGCACTTAGCCGCTACACCACCAGGGTTCCAGGGTTTCCATACATGCTTCAGTTGTCCATGTATTCTTTAGGGGTCCATGGTTCATTCAAAATTGTAATGAGCTTGGCTGCTAACCGAAAGGTTGGAAGTTTGAACCTATCCAGAGGCACCTTGGAAGAACAACTTGGCTAGCTACTTTGAAAACAATCAGCCCCAGAAATCCCTATTAAGCACACTTGTTCTCTGACACAAAAGGGGTCACCGTAAGTCAAAATTAACTCCATGGCCACAGGAGCTTAATGCAGTTTTAACTATTATAGATGCAGTAGTATTTTTATTTGGGTTATACTTTATTATTTTTAGATTAATTTTATATTTTGAATAAATGACTCATATAAAAAATTAAAGCAACAAAGAAAGGTATACACTGAGGAGTCTTGTTCATCTTTGGCTTTACCATTATTCTCAGATATAACTGTATGTTAGTAGTTTCCTGTGTATTTGCCCAGTGTTTCTGTATCTAATGTCTAAGAAATTGGAATGTACATTCTCTTCACTTCTTTGTTATGTATTTAAGAATATATTCTGGAGATTATTTCATCACAGGAGGGAGAAACTCTCCTCATTTAATAATTTTAATGTTGCATACTCGGTAAATGTATAGTTATGTACTCTGCATTTTAGCTTGCTTTCAAACTTAATAAAATGCAAAGATGCTACAGTGAGAAAAGATATCACAATTGCCATTCATATGCCTTTGTTATTTAGCATGTGTTCAAATATATCTAAAGGGGAAATTCCCAGAAGTAGGATTGCAGGATCAATGAGTGATTCATTTGTAATTTTAAGAGATGCTGCTAAATTTCCTGGCTTAGGAATTGCTTTATCTCTGCATTCAAGACAGCAATTTATGAGAGTGCCTTTTCTCTATTACTCTGTTAACACATTGTGTGACCATTGCTTTTTTCTTATTTAGAGTGGATCTGAGCATCTTTGCATCTGCTGCAGGGCCATTTCTCTTTTTCTGTAAACTGTCTCTATATGTACCTCTTCCTCCCCCACCCCCATTTATCTGAAGAGCTACTAGTCTTCTCATCACTGTCTTGGAGGTCTTAGGGTTTTTTGTGTGGCATGAAATGCTTTAGAATTTTCTGTAGCTACATTTTACTGAGAACTACTAGATTTCATCGTGCAAAAGTTTTAAAATTATTTTTATGCACTTGTAGTGAATTTTATCAATCTGTAATGTTATCATTTCTTGGTTTGGGGTCATTATTAGAAAGAAAGGCATCATCTACTGCAAGTTTATGACTGTCCACTCGTGTGTCCCTCAAGTACATGTATGGTTTTATTTTTGACACTTAAGCATTTAATTAATTTGTATTTTATATATGATGTGAGATAATCGACACCAAGTAGTTGATTCATACATCCCTCATAACCACACTAATTTGAGATACAGTCTTTATCACATAGTAAATGTCCATAATTATTTAGATTATTTCCATTTTCTCTTCTTTTCCTTTGATCTAAATATGTTTTTTCACGTATCTGTGGCATGAACTTTAGTTCCTAGGACTTAGTTTACAGGGTCTTCCTGAATATTTTCGCATGTTTATTTTTTTTCTTTAAGGACTTTACAGTTCATGTATAAATTTTAGAACCTGCCTTGTGCCTAAATCTAGTTACTAAAACATTGCTACTATATGATAGATTTTTGTATTCTTTTACAATGACATTTTAATTTTACTGAATTCTCCATGAAATTTTCAACTTTAATGACCAAAGCATAAAGCTGTATATTTACATGGCCATCATCACTTTTGAAAGTAGCTTTGTGTCTGTACTTCAGATCCTGTGACACGTCAGCTAACATTCTTCACTGATACTCCATAGTCCTCGTTGTGCAAACTACCTCACCTGCCATACAAAGACCACTTTATAAAATGCAACGATACCACAGTGACAAAAGATATCACAGTCACTATCCAAGCACCACCCAGGCTCTCCAACCTTATCATGCACCCTACCACTTCTCTCTAGCCAGGGACATTTACTTGATATTCCAGAACATTCTGTTCTGTTTACAACATAACCTTGGCCCCAAATACTCTGCCCATTGCTCTCTGAGTATTATCTCCAACAGTTTTCTGTGGAACTCAAGCAATGAATCAGCTTTTGAGAGAAGTTCGCCCTATCTGTCACTATGTGTGCTTGCCATCCCTCAGCTGTTATCCTTTGTCTCTCAAAGCCTCTGCCTCATAGAACTCTTATAGAACTTCAGTGCAAATGTTTATTTTAAAGTCTTCACCAGTAGCTGCATGTCCCTCAGGTATGTGCATTTTGTCTTAATGTATGCACAGTCCCATGACACTAACATAGTAGATGCTGACAAAATGATTAAAGGTCTGTTGAATTAACTAGTGCATGTAAGATGATCCTTTCAATAGGTCAGACATTATTTTCCTTTATTCGACCCTCAGAGAAACTCACACCCAACATCTCATAAGTTGATGGCAGACTTGAGGTGAAAAACCAAGACCTTTTGGCATGGGGTTTAGTATCTTTTACTGTATAACACAATAGTTGCTTCATGAAAATTCTCTCTACCAAGAGGGAGCATGGATGGATAATGTGGAAGTATATGCTAAAACATGACACAAAAACGAACCTTTGGCTATGGCTTTGTACTTACTGTGAGGTGTTATTTTTAAAGCCAGTCTCCACATATATAATATAAATTACCTGAGAAAATAGATGAATTGTAAAGGATTGGTCATATGTAATATGTGACTGTGAGGTTTATAAAGCCTAAGTATATATAACTAAGGATTAAATCTCCTTCTGAGAAGTGTAAATTTCTTTTAACTGGCCAAACAAAAGCATCTTTAGCTATAAATTTAAGACAGGCTAAGAGTGTTTGTATAATCTTCGTGGAGAAAAGGCTTTCCTAAATGTGACACCCAAGTCATAAAGCATAAAGGAAAAGTCTGAGAGGTATGACAACATGAAATAAAATGTCTACATATCAAATAGTCTTTCAATATGAGGGGAAAATATAGGATATGACAAAAGGCTCATATAATGCCATATGAATAACTCAGATATCAGTAGGCAAATTATTTTTAAAGACACATTAATAACATAATGGACCTAAAATATTCCCAGATAATTTTCAAATTATTGAATGGTACCCATAGCTCAGGAAACATAAACTACTACTACTGGTAATAATCATGTGCTTTGTGTAGGGTAGAGAATCTACAGACAATACTAAGAAAATTCAGCCTCATCCTTCTTTAGACTTGATCTGATCTTTCTCATAAATCTTCATTCTTCTGGGTAGTGGGGAAATGTTAACTTCTTAACTGATAGTGCTGTCATTCTGTCATAAACTGTCTTAGGTCTTAGCAAAAACGTGACTGCGCTCTGTGCCCGGAATTTTTCCTTCCATAGGCATCTCTCACTTAAACTGTCTTCTCTTGATGCTTATTTGATTGTGCATTTTCTAGGGAAGCCTCTCCTTTAACTAGGTGAGGTCTCTCTGCTAAGTCCTCTGTGCTGTCTTGCACTGTGTTTATAGGACATCTTAAAGTGTAATTATTTTCTCCTGCATGAGACTGTATTTCCATGTGCAGGGCTAAGACAGTGCCTGTTTTTCTCTTCATTCTCTCTAGGGCCCAGCATAGCCCTTGGCACAGTATGGGCGTCTGTCTCAGGTTGGGTTCTCTTGAGGAGCAAAACAAGTGAAACTTACATACACATATAGAGAGAGAGAGAGATTTATTTGAAGATAACAGCTCAAACAATTGTGGAGGCTGGGGAGTCCTAAATCCTTTAGCCAGGCACCAGGCCAGAGGCTTCTCTTGACTCACATGGTTGTAGAAACTGACAAAGTCAAAATCGGCAGACTGGGTAGCTGGCTCATGTCCCCAGAACCAGAGGTCAGAGGGTGACAAGCCAGATGCAGAATTGAGAAAGAGCAGGCTTTCCCAGAATATCCATATGTATTGGATAAAGGGCACAGCCCCGAGGAAATTCCTCCTCTAGCTGCTCAGATATGATCACAAAATGGACAATTGCATAGTATCTGCCAAAGCACTGAGAATCCATTACCTAACCAAGCTGACACATAACATCAGCCGTTACAACATCCACTGAACACTTGTCAAGTGATCGAATACACAGGAACCCATCTGTACCGAAATGATGAGATGGTACAAAATTGATAATAAAGCTGAGTGTACACTTTGTACTGCCACTCACTTGTCATAACTTACCTTCAGTGCCACACTATTATAGTAGTGGAAAATGAAGAACAGTCTAAATGTCCAGTAATATGGAATTGCTAAAAGAAATCATTGCATTTGAGTGGAATACCCTGCAGCTTTTGTTAAAAATCGTATTGTTAGATGTGAGAAAATTCTCGCTGTGAAGTCCTAGATGAAGACAAGCAAATTTTGCATGTGATGCTTCCATTTTTGTAAAAGAAAGACGCATGAACATATGAAGAGACACACACACACGCTGAAGTGTGCAGTTGTTTTTAAAGCTGTTATGTGTGTTTTGTTCTACTGGGTGATTGCTTCGTTATGC